>LR991033.1:1250000-2500000 GCA_905163495.3 Cosmia trapezina | reverse complement strand
GACACGCGAATGACAGCAATCAGGGCTCCGTTTGGATCCTTCGGGTACGGAACCCTAAAAAGGGTGTTAGATCTTTAACTTCGCGTTTTTGACACTGATAACCATCGAAATTGATGTTTTTTCACCAGCCAAAAGAATACTGTCTAAAAACTCATTTTCATTGATCAATAGGACTCGTAAATTGGAGTGCTGGAGATTTCTGTACAACAAACCATAGGACCCGTATTCGGGAAACCATTTTCATAAGTCGAAAGGGAACGATTGCGGTATACGGAGAACCTGCACCGCACGTTTAGCAGTATTGCTTGGAAGCCTCATTTTCATTGGTCAAATTCATTTGGTGTCAGTCTCCGCTCGCTTTTTACCGACCGATGACTTTCATTTTGTCACTACCCCCGGGGAATCCCCACATGCTGTATATCGACCGCGTTATCGACGCACATGTGCCATTACATTTTCATTTATTACTCCCCTCTCATTATACAGGGTGTAAGTGTAAACAGTGCCAATATTTTAAGACGTCATTGTACTCATATTACGAACAACTTTTATTATATGACCAAATCTGAAATCGCGAAAAAAAATCTGCTGTTTCCTACATTTTGGCGAATTATGCGAACATAAATGTACTGAACAGCAGATTTTTTTTTTCATGATTACAGGTTTGGTCCCATAGTAAAAATTGTTCATAAGGATGAGTACAATGACCCCTTAAAATATTGCCACTGTTTACACTTACACCCCGTAAAGAAGGTCTGAACAATTTATTTACAAGTCACATTCTTCATTCTGTAGATTCATAGCTAGAAGAGCGTGCACAGACACTGTGTCTTTATCTGGAAAACGTATAATCACAAAGAATAACATGACGCACTCGGTAATGACTTCTAAATGCGCAGGAGATGACGGATCTGAGTCACACGGCCTCGCGATTAGTGGTCAGCTAAATATCTGGCATTATCTGGACATTATGACGAATGTGTTCAGCGGTCATAGGTAGTAGATTGTGTGTCAGTTGAGCTTTATTTAATGGTTTGGAAAACCTCACACAGAAGTCTTTGCTGCTTCGAAAATTGCAATGGATCACAATGTGATTGTTTTTGCTATTTTGCGTTATTCGTTGTGAGAATTTTGCTATTTTGACGATTTTCTATATTATACATACAATAAAACAGTAGAATCCGGTGTGTCTGTAATATAAAAATAAAAAGGGGGTAACTAAAGATAGATATATAGATACCACTCTTTATTATACACACCATAAAAATTAAAGAAAAATAATAAACTAAAGAAGAATAATAGAACATAAACCAGCGATTTTTAGAATTATTTTCTGACTGTTTGTTTGTTTGCGCACAACTCCGGAACTTTTGAACGGATTTTCATGTAGTTTTCACAGTTAGACAGAGATTAATTTAGAGTATATTATAGACATTGTTTCATTAAAATCCTAAGTTGCAAAAAAAAAAAGTTTAAAGTCACGTTGTGGACAATTTCTGAGCAGTAACCTCACAAAAAGTATCTACTAGGCTTGCATGAGTTCACGATAGTATTTCAATCATTAGTATTTTGCTAAATAGGATTTGGATGAGCACACAGATAGTTAAATCCTGAATTAAGAGCGTTGAACGCGCGGCGCGCTGGCAACGTCGCATTTCTAGAGGGTTTTCGTAATGATTTCATTAAATTTAAATCAAAGGACAATTTCCTGTGACAAATTCTTTGATCGTTGGTATTTATGTTTGTATTCTATTTTTTGACAGTTAATTTGGAATTTACTCTTAAAAAATGTCAAATTTTCTACTTAGCACATAGCCAGCCAAATCGAAGTAGTCACCTCATGGTGAACAGAGATTATTCCTAGCTTGCATTGGTCTGGACTGGAAGACACTGGTATTTCTTTCGATGTTTCACATGACCCCTAGATCAGTCAATAGTAACATTTCTACCAACTACCATCTGATATTTCTGTGAGGTTAACTCCGGGTTAATTACTCACAAAATGTAGCGCTACAAGTTAAAATGTATTAATTGCTTAACATTTATTTAGTTTTTACATCTGTCTGTCTAATGTCTGGGAACTTCTGACTGTTGAATAGCGTTAATGTCTTCCAATAAAATAAGATCTTGTTTTGGTAATGAGTTCTTTGAGATGGTGAGTGCTCAACGCTGCCTCCAAGGCGTACACAGTTCGTACGACAATGTTAAAGATTCTCGTTTATCTTCGTGAAAACCGAAATATAGCGAATAAAACGTGGCTATCGACCAATAGAAATTGATTCATAACCCACCTAAATTATTAGGTAAAGAAATATAAAAAACAGGAGAAGTGGCAAGCGGGCGAGTGTGTCCGCGTGACATGCTCAGTATGAGCCGTTCATGTACAATTTCCGTCTCCGCGAACTAGTGCTCACAGACAAAGGTCATGATTTGAGAGATGCAGCTGAATACTAGTATTTTACATGGAGCGACTGCCTATCTGACCTCCACAACCCAGTTACTGGGTAATACGATAACCCTTGGTAAGACTGGTTTTCAGACTTTCGGGCTTCCGACCCGTAACGACTGTCAAGGATCCACGAATGACAGCTGGGACCAACAACGGCTTAACGTGCTTTCTGAGGCACGAAGTTTCCCATCCACGGACCAACCGCGGCAAGCATAGCTTAACCTGATCGATCAACCCGTGCGGCAGTTATTACCTAATTAGCCACAAGTCCCTCTCGCCAATACAACAATGAAATGCAATAAAATTGAATTAAAACTTATTACAAAGTAAGAAAACCCCTTGAAGATGTCCGTTATACCTACTAATCTAAACACCTACCTGCTGTATCCTGGTTCAGCACACCGACCGACCTCATAACCTACCTAATTACAAATATTTGTTTATAATCAACAATCATAGAGATAATTAAACTTAATTATATTCTTTCTTTTCTCTCAGAAGCCACGCATCACCGGGTATCTCGCCACAAGACAGATTGATACAGAAGGCCAGCTCCTAATGATGTCAGAAGGAAGAATAGGCGCAAGCGCATGCGGACATGAACTCAAACGAATGCCAGTCGCGAGAGAGGAGAGCGCTTGCACTCGCTGTACAATGCGTGCCACAAAAGATGAGACTTGACGAGCGCAGTACCGTGCCTCCCGCGCTCTTTCCGCCACCCCGATGACGCCCGTTCCCTTCCCGTCTCAGACCTCATACTGCTAAAGAGACCTATAAATCTGTAATCAGAATCAGAGAATTATAATCTACTGCGCAAGTCAAACTACGTGGTGTGTCAAGTCTCATCTTTCGTGGCACGCATTGTACGTGAAGTCTATTGAAATCCTTGTTTCCAATTGATTTTATAAACATTTTTGTTCTCATGTGACTGTCTTTTTTGAGGATATATTTTTTTAAACCTATGTAGGTTTTTAAAAAGATTCTTTGATGTTATTGATATTGTTTTACTTTACAATAATAGCCTGTTTCACCACCTACGATTAATAAAGTTCCTATTAACTTACTTGGCAGATAACTTCATACAAATTCTGTTCCATTTTGAATTTATTTGGTGAGTAGTGACATCGTGAAATAGGCCTTAAGTTGATATCCGTTTAAATTTATAATAATTTACCGGCGGACATTAAGAGCACATCGTCTTTTAACTTTTTAACCGACTTCCAAAAGGAGGAGGTTCTCAATTCGTCGGAACCTTTTTTTTTTTTTTTTTTTTATGTATGTTCCCCGATTACTCGAAAATGGCTAGACCGATTTGAATTTTTCTTTTTTTGTTCGAAAGGGTACAAGTCCCAAGTGGTCCCATGATCATCAAGTCAGGATCTGATGATGGGATCCCATGGAAATCGAGGGAAACCCTCAAATTTTATGGGCACACCTATATCGATTTCGGTATTTTTTATAGTAACTCGTGCATTTGCTCTCGGTAAGTACCATTTGGTGAGCTGGAACTGATGATGAAGACCACAGAGGGCCATCGGAAATACTCAAGTATATCTAAGTATACAACAGGTTGCGATTCGATTACTTTAATATGGTTTATGCTCGTCAAAATAATGGTAATGGTGACTTCACCATGAGCTCCATTTCTCCTGGTTCTTACTAGGAGAACTCCTCAACAATTAACGGCCCTGCATCGGGAAAAGCAACATTTTGTAAAACGTGATGAGCAGTTGACATTGGGTTATTGTAACTTAGATAAATTACAAACTGAACCACTAAAAAGTGAAAAATAAAAACTGTTTTACAAAAACAAAAACCGACTTCCAAAAAAAAACACTACAAAGTGAAAAATAACTTTAATCTCGGAAGTCGGTGGCAAAAAACTAAAATACAGATCCAAAGACACTGACTTCCGAAATTAAAGTTATTTTTCACTTTGTAGTGTTTTTTTTTGGAAGTCGGTTTTTGTTTTTGTAAAAAAGTTTTTTATTTAAAGCTAAACTCAAACAGCACGTTGCTACAACGCAAAACTTTTCAGTTAACAACGTAAGCTAATCTTACACATAAAATGCGACATCGTAAGTAATTAGAGATAAAAAATAAAAAGAAATACTATTAGTTACTGCACTAACTTTACCCTAGTTATGTATTTATTTGTTAAGTGAACAATGTATGTTCTTTTAGAATAAATAAAGAATCTTTAAACCCAATTAACTTGATTTCAGAATGACTAGTCATCATCGTCATTTCAGCCGAAAGACGTCCACCGCTGGACATAGGTCTCCCCCAAGCTCCGCCACTTCGACCGGTTCAGTGCTTCCCGCATCCAGCGGATTCCTGCGGTTTTCACAAGGTCATCGGTCCACCTTGTGAGGAGGCCTTCCAACGTTATTTCTTCTGGTACAGATGTTCTATGTCACGAAGTCCGTTTGGCTATGAATGATGTCAAGCGTGCACATGCACATTGTTTTTGTGTGCGTAACCTCGAGAGCGCTCAGTGTCGATCGGTTACACACACAAGCGCGCTTGTCGGGATACGTCACTACTACAATCAAAGCCGATCGGACTTCGTGAAATAGAATATCTGTACGCGATCGCCACTCCAGAACCTTTGGGGCCCATCGGCATTCTGCGAGCAATATACCATGCCCACGGCCACATAAGATTGGCAATTCTTCGGGTTATGTCTGTTCCTTGGTCCTCCTGCGGATCTCTTCATTTCTGATTGGATCACGTAGGGAAACTCCCTCTCCATTGCCCTGTGGGTGACTTTTAGCCTTCTAAGCCGACGTTCGCACGGACGTAACAAAATCGCGGCGGGATTTTATCGCACACTGCATTTTCAACGCTCTGCTTAGCGCCGAGAGTTGAAAATCTAACAGTGTGTTTTTCGACGCGCTGAGATGCACTCTGTTGTTGTTAGGTTGGATTCTCGAAGCTCGGCTTAACACCGAGAGTTCAAAATCCAGTGCGCGATAAAATACCGCCGCGATTTTGTTACGTCCGTGCGAACGTCGGCTAATAAGGCGCAAACTTAACTTTATGTTGGAGTGTATTTTTACCAATAACACTATTTTTTTTTTTTGGACAATAAATTTCAGACGCAGGATACACGTCCGTTTCCGCTCGTTGTACGGAGTCGACCTTCTGTAGCCGTCTGTCTGTGGCCTCGCGGCGGGCGCTCGGTTCATTAATTAAGAGATGTCTTCATCTCGGCGGCGCGGGCGCACACAGAGATCCTCTTAACAATGCTATCGGGTTACTGCATAAGATGTGGTGTACAATGGTTGGACGTTTTGTTTTCATTTTAGCCATGTTTCTTGTTTCAGGGTAAAGATAGGTCTTTTGAAGTTTGACAAGCTTGGTGGTGCTAACTTAGTACCTTCTCATTTATTGGTCGTAGGTAATGGTTAGTTACCACAAAATGGATCATTACTGGCTGTATAGGAAAGCTGATGATCGTTGAAGAAAATGCTGTACGTGTGGCAACATATTATACAGTAGCTTTTGCCATCAGCTTCGCCTGCGTGTATGTCGGAAAATATCCCACGGGAACGTACTACCGGGAATTCCTTCCTTATTCCTTGTCTACATTATAAAGGGAACCTCTGTGCAAAATTTCAGCTTTCTAGGTCCAAGAGTTTGGGCTGGGCGTTGATGAGTCAGTCAATCAGTCAGTCAGTCAGGACTTCTCTTTTTATTTATAAAAAAGATAGATAGATAGATGAATGAATGAATGAATGAAATGCACCGACCCCAGCATGGTTTGACTAGACTCGATTACTCGAATGAACCCAAAGATTTACACTAGCCCCGGAGCCTCATGGATATCAAGGAGCAGAGGGGGGGCGTGATAATGGTAAGGAAGACGTGCCCTTAGGATACGGTAGGATTATAGAGCCGTACCAGATGTGCATCCTATCAGCTCGCACTGCCTTGACACCTTAAAAAAAAACCGGTCAAGAGCAAGTCGGACTCGCGCACCGAGGCTTCTGTACCATCAATTATATGTACCATAATTTTTGTTGATGATTTCTGAAAAACTGTGCTATTTAAAGACATCATTTTATTTTTCCTGTAATCTTTACATAAACTTCTATCACATAGAATAATTTCAGATTTTTCGCTTTGCAAACTTCGGAGATAAGGGGGGGAACGGATTTTTTTTTACATTTTTCATCAAAAGTCGAAAACTATGCGGGTTAAAAAAAAGAAAAAATATGTTTAAGAATGTGCAAACAGCGCTCTTTCATATGATACCCCACATGCCCTAGTAGCCCCACTTTGAATTTTTAAGACCCCCTTTCAGTCCCTGTTGCAACAAAAAAATATTTTTTTTTATTTCTTTCTTATTTGCAAAATAGTTGGGTAAATGTCATCTAAAACTATTCTAAATTTCAAGTTGATAGCATTAGTAGTTCTCGAGATATCCAGCTGTGACAGACAGACAGACAGACAGACAGACAGACTGAGTCACACCATAAGGGTTCCTTTTTTACCATTTTGGTACGGAACCCTAAAAACAACCTTGTTTTTTAAGGTCTCAAAGCAGTGCGAGCTGAGCAGAGTACCATACTTAACGATTTAACCCACATGTATGTTCTACGATTTTTTGTAGTTGAAAAGGCTAAAAAAAAAAAAAAAAATCAGCCTATAGTGTTCCCACTGCTGGGACACAGGCCTCCTCTCTGTGAGAGGGAGCGGGCCGTAATCCACCACGCGGGCCCAGTGCGGGTTGGTAGATGTCACATGTCTTATTTTTTTTTGGTTCTAGAATATTTCCTCACGATGTTTTCCTTCACCGTTTTGAGAGCGAGTGGTAATGAAAGCGTGAGTGGTAATGAAATTATTTACACAAAGTAAAGCGCCTGTGTGGGTTCGAACCTACTACGACCTGGAACTCGTAAGTCGGGATCGTTACCACTGGGTCACCACTGCTCTGGAAGGCACGTGTAAGTATCGATAATTTATTTTTAATCAAACTGTAAGTTAGCAAAGCCATAAAGTGTTATAGCTATAAAATTATACAAGGCTGTTTATGAATTAGCAAAATGCTATGGTATTTGCCACCTGCGGAGTTTACGAGTAAATTAAAAATTGATGACATAGTTATCGTTATGTTCTAACTTCTGCCGTGTTAAAATGACGTTATCGTGAAAATATTTCTTTAATAACATAGTCATATATTTTTTTTCTAACTATCTTACTAATATTCTGTGGAACTCGGAGCCGGATTTAAAAAAATATTTTTTGCCAAATTCATGAGGAATGTTATAGGCTATTTAACATCACGCTATGCCCCTTAGGAGCCGAGCAAAAAGGAAAAAGTCGGAATAACGTGTTTTATAAAAACGTAGGTAATATTTTAGTATATTATAGTATAAACACACATCACAAAGCCGTTAACTATGCATACTGTACATACTAAGTAGCTTTGCGCAAAAATTATTGCTGGGAAAGGATTTTTATTTTTAGGTATAGGTATAAAAAAACCGGTCAAGAGCGAGTCGGACTCGCGCACCGAGGGTTCCGTTCCGATTTCTAAAAAAGTGTGCTATTAAGAGACATCGTTTTATTTTTCCTGTAGTTTTTACATACACTTCTCTCACACAGAATAATTTCAGATTTTTCCCTTTGCAAAGTTCGGAGATAAGGGGGGGGGGGACGGTATTTTTTTTTACATTTTTCATCAAAAGTCGAAAACTATGCGGACTAAAAAAAAATAAAAAAATGTTTGAGAATGTGCAAACAGCGTTCTTTCATATGATATCCCACATGCCCTAGTACCCACTTTTGATTTTTAAGACCCCTTGAAAGTCCCTGCTGCAAAAAAAATATAAATATTTTAATTTCTTTCTTATTTGCAAAATAGTCGGGTAAACGTCATCTAAAACTATTCCAAATTTCAAGTTGATAGCATCAGTAGTTCGTGAGATATCCAGCTGTGACAGACAGACAGACAGACAGACTGAGTCACACCATAAGGGTTTCTTTTTTACCATTTTGGTACGGAACTCTAAAAAGGTATTTTTTATTGCGCGCAATGTAACGCCCAGCCCCTTTGTCTACGGTACGCGAGGTTCTTGTCGGAAAAAGTTTAGTAGGTAATAAACACTTGGAATACATTTTAGTAAGAAAGTAAAAAAAAATGTGAGTTATCGATGCAATGGAAGGTATCTTTGTACACCCGGTACCTAGTGTGTATACAGGGTGTAAGGGACAGCCCTCCGCAAACTGATAGGGTGAATTCAGTACGTCATATTAAGATGACCGGTACATGAATTTTTTTCAGGAACGTTAAGGGAACCTAATAAACCTGATTTGTTTGTGTTTTTGTACACAAATCGGAGCGTCTATTACTGGTTGGGAGGGGTAGGTAATAGGTATGCGGTGAGTTCGATGAACTCTGTAGCTAGACAGAAAGTGAACAGCTGATTTCACGCTTCGTTGGTTAGAGTATTTCAACATCCATTGCTGGTTTTTTTTTTTTTTTGTTTTTTTTTTTTGCAGTTTTTTTTACATAAATGGAGTGCTGCGAACACGCAATGCAATTTTACATTGAAATAATGAAAATGTAACAGAAAAAAAATTTGAAAAAATGAAAATTTTCCAGAGAAAATTTCCGGTGGAATATGATTCAAAATGAGGACCTGAATGCACCCTGTTAGTTTGCGGAGGGCTGTCCCTTACACCCTGTATTACGACTTCCACATGAACGAAGTCGCGGGCATAAGTTAGTTGATTATAATTTGCTTGGAGCCAATGGGGAGGAAAACTAACTTTTTATCACGCTAGGTGGCACATGATCGACTGTCCTTTTTTCATTGATTTGACATAACGAACGATTGTCAAATTGTATGGATTTGTTTGTAAAACAATGTACAGTCGTTCAGAGCGCCATCTACAAACAGCTTTGCGTGTGGCTCCCCATTAGGTATCTATCTCACTTTAAAAATTAGTACCTACTTAATGGAAAATTAAATTCTCCGTCAGAAAAGAACATTGCTAAATACAATTTGCTTGAAAACAATATTAAATTGCGACCTATAATTATTAAGTCTATTTACGAAACAATTTTTAATTAAAGCGGCGTGTACACTGTAGTTTTCGTGTCGCCCGTCAATTGTCAATCATGTGTCCTGCGCTTTATAACAAAACTGTCGGCGGCCCGTATATTAGACCGATGGATCTCAAAATTAAGGTCGAGTATATGTAGATGTATTAAGGCGAAAGCGCCAGGGTAGCCCGCGAAATTCAAAATTTCTTACGTTTTTTGCAATTTGTAGGTCAGAGTGAGCTTGTACGTTGATTAAAATATGATTCGCGGCCGTAGCTAGTATGGATTTACAGAATTATAATCATTAGAATCAGCAATACAACTCCATAAGTTAGCATTTACCTCAAACCTCATGATTTCATGAAATCGCTAGATTTGAGGTAAATGCTAACTTATGGAGTTGTATTGCTGATTCTAATGATTATAATTCTGTAACACCATATTAGCTACGCCCGCGAATCATATTTTAATCAACATACAAGCTCACACTGATCTACAAATTGTAAAAAACGTAAGAAATTTTGAATTTCGCGGGCTACCCTGGCGCATCATCCTTAATGTGTTCCGTAAATTGCACTAATTGTGTGGGTTATTAATCTTGCGGTCTACCTACAGCGATTGGCAATAGGGGTGATGAATTTTATTTTGTCTGTCGTGTAGATTATTAAAAAATATTGAATTTTAGATTAATTATTTTTTCTTTTTTTACGTAATCAAAAGATTACGGCGATACACTGAGTTCAAATGTGGCATGACGTCACACCTTGCTAGATTATATACGTAGTTGTAGCGAGCCCTCACTCCCCAACTTTAATGTGTTTTATTTAAGTCATTTTTTATTAATATGATAAAGCAGAAAGTATGATTATTCCAAACCTGGTGGCCAACTCCCTAAGTCCGTCCGTTCATCCGTCCGTCCGTTTATCCGTCCGTCTGACTTAACGATCCATCAAAACAAGTGCAAATGTTAAATTTTTCGGACGGGCTAAAACACATCGGGAGTAGGGACAACTGTCGTATCGTGTTGCCATTCATACTTCGTTCCGGCCCCGAACCAATCATACGTCCGTATGTGATACGGAGTAGTAAACAACCGTAACGAAGGCCGAAACTACGGACTTCGTGCTTAGGGAGTAGACCCCCTTTTTTTTTTTTTTTTTTTTTTTTTGAGGGTGGGAAATCATCAAATAACTTCTCCCGCTCTGGGTGGAGCGAAAGGTCGTGTCAGACTTTTACTGACTAAAACCCACCCGTGTTCCTTCAGTTGCCTATGCCAGGGCCGCGGTAACCCCTTCGGACAATCCGCGACCCCAGCGGCGTCGGCCCTATTGGACCCCGTCACTTGCTGACATCTCTTTGAGGCGCGCGTGGAACACAACGCGCCGTCGACTCGGGCCTGGGGGCCTACTCCCTAAGTCCGTCCGTCCTTCCATCCGTCCGTTCATCCGTCCGTCTGACATTACGATCCATCAAAACAAGTGTAATAGTTAAATTTTTCAGACGGACAAAAACACACCGGGAGTAGGGACAACTGGCAAATCATGTTGTCATTCATACTACGTTCGGGCCCCGAACCAATCATCCATTCGTAGGTGATACGGAGTAAGAAACGCCCGTAACGAAGTCCGAAACTACGGGCATCGTGCTTAGGGAGTAGGCCCCCTGGTCCTTACCGGACGGCGAGCTACCCGCTGCTCACCGTCCGCAGGCCCGCGCCTACGGTGGCCGGAAATCGCCCCGCGATTCCCGCCGCCCAGGGCATCTCCTGCGGCGACTGAGGGCGTGAGGCTGCCTCTCCCTCACGCGTTCCGCCTCCTCCTTCGCAAGCATCACTGCTTCGCAGAAGGAGGTGACGGCCTCCCATGCACTCTCGCTCCGCACCATGGCCTGGACCAGGCTCGGACGCGAGAGATCGCCGCCGCCGATCGCCTCCGTGAGAACACGGCGGTGCTCTGCCCAAGCCGGGCAGACCTCCACTGTATTCTCCACCGTGTCCTCCGGGCGATCCGCACAATGGTAACACCCGGGCGTTTCCTCCCGCCTTATGCGAAACAGGAACCTCCCGAAACAACCGTGTCCGGTGAGGACCTGCGTCAGGCGGAAGGTGAGGACGCCGTGGCGCCTCTCTAACCACTCCTCAAAGAGGGGACTTATCGCCGCAATTGTGCGTGCCCAGCGCTGGGTTGCGACAGTCGCACTCTCCATGCCGCCATGAGATCCCGCCGGAGCTCTGTCCGCTGTACCGTGATTTCTCGCGGCAGCGGAGTTACGCCCCGGCGCTTCGCCTCCTCGCGCCACTCCCACACGTGCGCGAGGAGGGAGTAGACCCCCTGACCCGAAAATTGTAAGCAATCTCGTTATTCTTTGGGGCCATACTTTGTGCGCGAACGAAGATTCACGACGCGCCTTATTAGTTGGGTACTACTGCAACAATCAAGATTTTGAGGAGACATCGAGGTAAAATCATAGACTTATAAAAAAAGATGGACTCCGCGCCACGCATATCGAAAGTGAAGCACCCTACCGATCTATGTGTGCATGATTTGAGTACCTGCAAAGACGCCGTCGCTCGTGTCACGTAATGGCGGCCGGTCGGCATACTATGATGTAAATGTGTGCGCGAGGCGTGTTTGTACAAACGGACCCGGCATACTTACTGTGCTTCACTTTCGATATGCGCAGCGCGGATTCCATCTTTTTTTATAAGTCTATGGGTAAAATAAATGCAACTTCAAAACCCATCCACAAAGTTTGAGATACACCACAAACTAAGACTTCTAATCTATTTAACGCTACAATTCCGAGCATTCGCGTAATTTCACTTTATTGTTAATTATTAATTATCTGAATTACTGTAATTACACTTCACTTCCACCTGTTCCGAATGAAATATCATAATGGTGTGGTTTTTGCTGGTTATATGTAGGAGCCACGCGAAACTTGCTCAGCGTGTTGTCTGGAAAAAATATTTGAATCATTTTACCCTTGAATCTAATGCTCAAAGGCCACCTAACTTTAATACTTTCTATTGTGTTGCTATATTTACCTACATCATTAATTTTTGTTTAACTTAAGGAAGATGCGCTACGGTAGCCCGCGAAATTCAAATTTTCTTACGTTTTTTGCAATTTGCAGGTCATTGTCAGGTTGTATGTTGATTAAAATATGCAATACAACTCTATAAGTTAGAATTTACCTCAAACCTCATGATTTCATGAAATCGCTAGATTTGAGGTCAATTCTAACTTATGTAGGTAGTTATTGCTGATTCTAATGATCATAATTCTGTAAACCCATATTAGTTACGGCCACAAATCATTTTTAATCAACATACAACCTGACACTGTCCTGCAAATTGCAAAAAACGTAAGAAAATTTTAATTTCGCGGGCTACTTTAGCGCATACTCCAAGGGGTATTTTTGCTCATAATTTGAAATAAGCATTACAGAGCAGTGGTGGCCCAGTGGTAACGGCCGCGAATTACGAGTTGTAGGTCGTGGGTTCGAACTCCGACAAACGCTTTACTTTGTGTAAATAATTTCATCACCGCTGCTCTCAAAACGGTGAAGGAAAACATCGTGAGCAACCGGAATTTCTTAGAACCAAAAATTCGAAGACATGTGATATCTACCAACCCGCACTGGGCCCGCGTGGTGGATTACGACCCTCTCCCTCTCGAGAAGAGGCCTGTGTCTGTGTCCCAGCAGTGGGAACATTATAGGCTGATTATGCTGGCTGATTCAAATAACGTTTACTATGAAACCAACACTGAAATCGCAAAATAAAAACAGATGTTCCATACATTTTGTCAATTGATATTTAAAGTACGGAACGGCAGATTGTTAGTGTCAAACATGTTCAACGAGCATCTTCTGGCTAAACTTGTCCCAACATACATCGCTTGCTATGAGGCGAAATCGAGGACAAAAGCGGGTTTAGCTAATGATGAAAAAAAAAATCTTTAATTGTCCGGTAGCCTGAAGTTTTAGGCTAGCAAGTCGTATAGTCATTCGGCTTATTAGTTTTACTCGCCCGTATCAGGCGAATCGACATTTTAATTTTTCAAAAATATGTATTAGGCAAAAAAAAATATTTCGGGTGAATCGCCAACGGAAACAATAAAAATATTTAAAAGTGTCGATTCGCTCGATTTAGTAAATTCGGGTGAATCGCCTAATAAGCCAAGTCATTCGTAATTTTATTTTTTAGTACATTACATAGCTAGGCTATTTAGGAAGAGAATAATTTTACCTTATTTTTTACACCCCTAATCACGCTTTTCTATGTTTACTTGTTTTGTGTTAGTAAAGTTTTTAAACCAATCTAGGAAATCGATGTTAGTCATAAACGCGGTAAATGAAAGCAACAATGTCTACATAATGTAAATTTACATTTCCGATTGTTACATTGTAATGTGACATTTGTATAATTAGATGCAAATGCAAGGTGCTATTCTTCCTTGCATCATATAAATACGTCGTAACGTTAGATATTTTTATAACAAAACTATTTCAAAGGACAATCAACTTAATTGTTTTTAAATCGTATACTATTGCAATATTTTTTCTTTGAATGGTTAAAAAACCGGTCAAAGGCGAGTCGGACTCGTGCACCGAGGGTTCCGTTCCGATTTCTGAAAAAGTGTGCTACTTAGATACATCGTTTTATTTTTCCTGTAATCTTTACATAAACTTCTATCACATAGAATAATTTCAGATTTTTCTCTTTGCAACCTTCGGAGATAAGGGGGGGGAACGGTATTTTTTTTTACATTTTTCATCAAAAGTCGAAAACTATCCGGCCAAAAAAAAATTAAAAATAGTTTGAGAATGTGCAAACAGCGCTCTTTCATATGATACCCCACATGCCCTAGCCATGCTATGCCTAGTAGCCCCACTTTAAATTTTTAAGACCCCCTTTGAGTCCCTGTTGCAAAAAAAATATAAATATTTTTATTTATTTCTTATTTGCAAAATAGTTGGGTAAACCTCATCTAAAACTTTTCCAAATTTCAAGTTGATAGCATCAGTAGTTACTGAGATATCCAGCTGTGACAGACAGACAGACAGACAGACTGAGTCACACCATAAGGGTTCCTTTTTTACCATTTTGGTACGGAACCCTAAAAAGCGTACAATTACCATTAAATGTTAATTATTTTATTTTATGTCAATGAACTATTGTTATTAATATTGCATTAAGTAGTTAATACCTTAATTCATACAGACAGGCCTCCCACAAAGATATACTTACGTCAAATAATATTGTAGAGATGTGTAATGGCACTAAAGTTGTTATAAAATAATAGGTCCATTTTGACAGCCCCTATCGTTTCATATGCCAAACAGAGACAAACATAGCGGGACAAAGAGGGACACCCTCATGACTCATGACATGACTGATGATGTGAATCGGACTTCTTAGGTCCGTATTACAGAAGGAAACTCAAGCACTGATCTTTGTTTAAGCCATTTGATTGGTTGAATCTAGTTTCAAACTAGATTTAAACAAAGATCAGTGCTTGAGTTTCCTTCTGTAATACGGACCTTAGACTGTTCCGAAATTCCAAATACCAAATTCTATTATATCTGTGACACATCCCTTGTTAACAAAACTCATGCATTTATTTCAAATATGTAAACCAATTTACTTTTGAATTGTCGTTTCATTCTCAAGTATTAAGGCGCGGACTGACTACGATCTTAACGGCACACAACCGCGTAATCTATTGTCACCATTAGCAGGCATGAAATAAGGTTGAAAATTGAAAATAATATTTGTGTTGCCGAATATGACTAAACTGCGAATGTGCATTTATTTTCCGGGTTTTCTTTAGATTACTCAGAATATCAATCTGCCTAGCCTTTTCCCAACTATGTTGGGGTCGCCTTCCAGTCTAACCGGATGCAGCTGAATACCAGTATTTTACATGGAGCGACCGCCTATCTGACCTCCACAACCCAGTAACTGGGTAATACGATAGCCGATGGTAAGACTGGTTGTCAGACTTTCGGGCTTCTGACGACCCGTAACGACTGTCAAAGATACACGAATAACAGCCGGGACCAACGGTTTAACGTGCTTTCCGAGGCACGGAGGAATCTCGTCATGTAAAGATGGTCACCCATCCACTGACCAACCCCGGCAAGCGTAGCTTAACCTGACGGATCGACCCGTGCGGCTATTATTACTTAGCCACGAGTTCCTCATTATTCAGAATATACACAATAAATAAAATAATTGTCCGGTTAAAGTTTTAAAAAAATGTTAATTCTATTAAATTCTTAAAAAAAAAGAATGTAGTTATCGCTGAAAATACAGAGATGTTCGAAGCCAAAGTTTATTTTTGTGGAGAAACTTTTTTCTTTAAACCCTTCTTTGTCCATTGAATTTTTTGCGTCGGATAGTTTCACTGCGTTACGTCATACTGGACAATCCAAGAAACCAATTTTTGTGAATATTAAGCCGGTATTAGCTCAATATCCACAAAAATTGGTTTCTTGGATTGTCGAGTATGACGAACTATCCGACGCAAAAATACAGTACGCCTTGAAAATTAACAAAAAAATTATACATAACAAAAATTTAAAAGGGCTACAGTTAAGTAACTCAACACTATTATATCTCTGCCGACCCCCGTAAAAGATAGCGCAAATATAGGTTGGCCAAAACGGTAGAGTTTCATAGCCAGGTGGTCGGGCTTGGCGCTATGAGGCGTAAGTGCAAAATATTGTGTTACATTACCTGCGCCCGCGCATGCACACGGCCTATAGACCTATATCGTGCTGTATCAGGTTTAGACCAGTAGCCGGAACAGGGTCGATAGAGGAACCCGTTAATAATAATTTTAAAGTATAGACAGATGATCGGCCTATTATTAAATTGATGATTAACAAGTGCGTGTCGGACTACGCACAATGTAGGGTTCCGTAGTTGGCATGAAATTATCCCAAGAACAAACTCAACACTATAGTTGAAAAACATGTTCTCCCATACATTCCAACAGTAAATATAAGTTTGTACTCACAATATTTAGAGATTCACCATGTTATTTTGAGACTACAAACTTCTTATAGGTTTTCCTATATTCTTCGTGTATAGAACAATTTTCTGTATTTTTTTTTTTAAATTTTAGGCTTAGGTAGTCTATTTTCTTAAATAACTTTAAACGATTTATTTTAAAATTACAAAAAAAAATTATTTGAGACCCTGATAGTAAGTCCTTTCATTTGATGTCACACGGTACAGTTTGCAAAACTTTTTTTTTAATTTTCTTATTTGCCCCGATATTCAAAATTCATTTATTTACTTTAACCGTGCGTGTTTGGGTCACATAAATCCATATGTGTACCAAATTTCAACTTAATCGGTCAATTAGATTCGGAGCAAATTGGCTGTGACAGACGGACAGACAGACACACGAGTGATCCTATATGGGTTCCGTTTTTTCCTTTTGAGGTACAGAACCTAAAAACGGATTTGAAAAATGCTAATCTTAATAAAATTTGGCACAGAGATAGATTATAGTCTGGAATTGCACGTAGGCTACTTTTTATCCCGGAAAAATGTACGGTTCCCGTGGGATAATTTCAGACTCTACGCGGGCGAAGCCTCTGGCAAAAGCTAGTTTACTAATATATAAAGTTCTTGATATTCGCTATCCGGTTTCAGGTTAATTCCAAGTACTCGGAGGTGGCTATCGGTATTCATCCAATTGAGCGGATTATAAAACAGCGAGGGAGCAGGCGGTGTCGCGTTTCCGAATCTGTATGTGACCACAATGAGCATGCCGTTTCGCGGTAAAACGTGTTAATAATGTGGTGGGGATGCAAGTTGTGGGCGAATAGCGGGCGGAGTAGGTAAATAAGTGTAGGTAAGAATAGGATCGACTTAGCGCCATGTTCTGACGTCATAGCTGTCAAATCGAATGCAAAACAAAATATTGTTTAAATAACATTTATTTACGAATCATGAACGAAGAATTTTCAATTATTTCTGGTAAATTGTTGCCAACAGTGAAAATATGAAAGAAAGTAGTATAATTTTTGAAAAACGAATTATAACTAATTTTATAACACATTTGCTCGTAAAGGGTCTCTTATTTCACGAATTTCAATATCGTAATGTATGTCATTACGTAAGTACTTGTGCATAATTGTAATGTAAAACGCACGGGTTTCTTTTTAATAAGGTAAAACGTAAGGTTTATCAAGATGCTCCGTCTAAAACGAACGGTACTTTTTAAATCTTAGCAAAGAGTTTTTATGTCAGAAAAGTGGTCAACATTTTATGAATAAAATTAACTTTGGGAGATAAAATATAAAAAATAAACATTAATTAAATTAAAGAATTAATTCTGTAATTTAATTAATTTTGACAATAAATTGCAACAACAACAAACAAAAACAAAAAAATGTTAATTTACTTTATTAGTAATACTGGCTGTTTTTGTGCCTTTGCTTTAAAAAAAAAAGCGCTGATGCACACGCATCGCTAATTTGTGAACAAGTAAAAATTATTATTTTTTCGCTGTATTGTTTTTATTTGAAAATGTCGTCAAGTAATGATGAATTTATTAATTCGACACCGCCAGAAGTCTCAAAGGCAGCGAAAAAGGCTACTCTAAGCCTCTTGCCTGAAAAATCGACCGATAGATACTTACAAGCGTATCAAAATTTCATCTTATGGAAAACAAGCAAAGATCCAAATTCTTTTTCAGAAAGTGTGTTTTTAAAGATTTATTCGTTTAAGAAAGTCCGAGTTTTATTTATTTCCTCGCAAATATGTTATAAAACGTCGTATGACATACGTGCGCTTTGATAATTACAGCCTCTGCTTTCTTGTAGCCCTCGCCTACGGCTCGGGCTAGCAATATCGCCTCGGTTGTAATTTTCAACTTACCGCACTTATATCATAATGTACTATTTTGATGTTTTTTTTTTCACTTTGATATAGCTAAGACTCAGTTACAAAAAAAATACCTTATTGATACGCAAATAAGTTTTCTTTGCAAACCGTACTTTTCAATCAACATTTGACAGATAGAGGTCATTGACGTTCCTATTCTTATTTGAATCGCATTGTATATCAAACTAACATATAAGCAAATGGCGAGAAATCGTGGAACGAAATTAAAAATAATCTTACTGAGTCCAGTGTCCATTTCATTTGAAAACCGTTTCTCAACCAAAAGAAATGTAAGTAACAATCTAATAAAATTGCTTCCACAATAAAAACTACTTTTAGATCAAAGCTCCAAAATGTGTCAAATTGTGAAATGGTCTACGTAGCTACTACGCCGTAGCTGACGTCACCGCTACGCCATTAGCTACGCTGTCGTAGCCGATAACCGAACCGCTACGCGACATTTTAAATTAAAAATTAAATTAAATTTCATTTAATTCGGACAACAATGATCCATATTTTGTTAGTATTACAAAGACATAGAATGTAGTGTTAGTAGTACAGGTAAAAATAAAATACAAAATAAAATAACGCACACTCCATGCAGAGCATGACCAGACAAGACAACATGTTTCCTACCTGATCAGCCTCCGCACAAAATGCCTAATATTAGGAGTATTTAGTAAATAGTTTTAAAATTATTTTGGTTTTTATCTGATTCGGAAACAATCGCTGCCGCTTATGACTTACCCAGTAGTAACTCGATACTAGTTCCCGCGGCTTTACATCCCGACCCTAATTTTATGGCTCATTAGCACTTTTGCTCATCCTTTTTGCAATAAACCGATGTGTCGTGAAGCATCGCTGATTTTTCGTGTGTGTGTCTTTATGTCCGTGTGGCACGGCCTTTATGTCTGAACCACCGTATACCTCGGGTATCAGTTACAAGTAATTATAAAAGCATTGAGTTGTTTAAGCGAGCTATTATTTAGTGTGTATTGGATGTCAGAAAATTGCTGTATTAAATCTGTTGTGTTTTATTGAAGCGGAAGATTTTTAACTGCTGGCTTGTTCTTTTGACAATACGGTACTCTATATGGGAAAAAATCTAAAATATATTATTTAGATAGCTTGCAAAAAGCAGTCGGAAAATGTTAGTTTTAGTTCATAAAATAACAATATAAATTTTAAAATTCAATTCAAAGTTTTCAGATTCTTTAATCTGTTTTCTAACATCATGAAAGTAGCCGCCATGTTATTACGTCATTACGGCTGTATAAATTAAAAAGTGTCAATGTCAACTGTCAACTGATCAGTGTTACCAGTGTGATCACACTAGTACTAGTACTACTGTACTAGTACTAGTGTACTAGTACTAGTGTACTAGTACTAGTACTACTGTACTAAGTACTACTGTACTAGTACTAGTACTACTGTACTAGTAGTAGTGATCAGTGTGGTGTGTAGTGTTGCTGTCATGAACGAATTAAAATTCGTTCATGGTTATTATCATCTATATATCTGCATTTTTGACTTAAAACTTCCTCGAGCGTTTTTTATTTTTTTAAATTAAACTGAACTGAATTACTAAAAAAGAAAACATACAGACCTTGATGAAGACGTAGGTACTAATATAGGTAATTCCCTCCAAGACTTGCAACTCTCTCTATCACGACCGGAGGTAGAGCAACCGGTATGAAACAGATAGCATTTTTGAAAATGCCTATGTCTCGCGCCGAGAAATGGCTACAACACGTAGGGTGTCAATTTGCCACCAATCATCATCAGTAACTTTTTTTTTTTTCTTTTTTTTCCACCACAACTGCACTGTGGTCCTCAAAAGTGAAAGTTAAAATTTTGGGTATTATTTGCTTGGTTGCAGGTTGCAGGTCCAGGTGGGCTGCGACGCGGTGCAGTGGGGCGGGACGAGACGCCACCGATACCCGACACCCAGTATTGATCACTTGTACTGTCACCGACAGTCATGTTTTGTGGGTAACGCACGTTTCTGATGATCTTTTGATTTAATTTGTTAAGCTACGCTTGCCGGGGTTGGTCAGTGGATGGGTGACCATCTTTACATAGAGAGATTCCTCCGTACCTCGGAAAGCACGTTAAGCCGTTGTTCCCGGCTGTTATTCGTCGATCTTTGACAGTCATTACAGTTACTGGGTAATACGATACCCCTTGGTAACACTGGTTGTCAGACTTTCGAGCTTCTGACGACCCGTAACGACTATCAAAGATCCACGAATGACAGCCGGACCAACGGCTTAACGTGCTTTCCGAGGCACGGAGGGGTCTTGGCCTGTAAAGATACCCATCCACCCATCCACAGACCAACCCCGACAAGCGTAGCTTAACCTGATCGATCAATCCCGTGGGGCTGTTTATTACTTAGCCACAAGCTCCTACCTATTTTTCGCTAATACTTTTAACTTTAAACAATTGATTTATTTCATAGACAAAAAACTGCGATTACAAAAAACAAAAGTAATAATTTGACATTATTTATTTTAATTTCCCGCCATTTTGCCACAGACTGTACTTTGCCACAGATAACGTACAATAAAAAGTGCGCAAATCCCCGCGGATACGCGCGTAGCCGGATCGCGTTACACGCTAATGGAGCGTGCACGCGATCCAGCTCGCACTCGTGTGCCTAGCTCGAGTATCGATGCTGTTTTTTGGAAATTAAAAACCTTCGGAGGTAAGTAGATACGCTTGGTAGGTGATCTGCAAAGACATAAATAGCTTTAAGTAAGTAGCTTGCCGCGTGTGTGTGTTTTTGTGCTCCTTGTATCAAACTGTACTTGTATGCTTTCATTGTAAAATCATCGTGCTTTTTAGGGTTCCGTACCAAAATGGTAAAAAGGAACCCTTATGGTGCGACTCAGTCTGTCTGTCTGTCGCAGCTGGATATCTCAATAACTACTAATAATGCTATCAACTTGAAAGGAACAGTTTTAGATGACGTTTACCCAACTAATTTGCAAATAAGAAAGAAATATATATTTTTTTTTGCAACAGAGTCCCTGTTCTTGAAAGGCGGTCTTAAAAATTGAAAGTGGGGCTACTAGGGCATGTGGGGTATTTTTTTTTTTTTTAGGTCTCATAGTTTTCGACTTTTGATGAAAAATGTAAAAAAAAAGATAAGTATTCGGAGATAAGGGGGGGGGACGGTGTTCCCCCCTCTTATCTCCGAAGTTTGCATAGAGAAAAATCTGAAATTATTCTATGTAATAGAAGTTTATGTAAAGATTACAGGAAAAATAAAACGATGTCTCTAAATAGCATACTTTTTCAGAAATCGGAACGGAACCCTCGGTGCGCGAGTCCGACTCGCTCTTGATCGGTTTTTTTTTCATTATTGAAAAACTTTCTTCTTGGGCCTGGCGTTTTTTGACTGTCTCAGTAAAATTATAAACCTGAGACCGATGACCGTGCCTTTCAACATCCCTCGTGCTATACCTAGGTATGACATCTAGGACTAAAAGATGTCACGACATTTCACATTAATAACCAACCTAAAGCCTCCTACAAACAGGCGCGACACGCGGTACAGGGTGTTAGAGTAGTTGCGTGCCATAGCTTAGGGTTAGGTTCAGTATCGATAAAGGAACCCGCGAAAAATAAAAAAAAACAAAATAAAAACATTAAAAAAATATTGCAAGATCAACCTAATTCAGTACCGGTCTACTAAAATATTTTATTTGTTTAAATGCTTTAATTACATACTTACCTACTATCGAACGCGTTGTCATTTTGTCCTTCACTTCTCGCGTCCGAATACTAAAATAATTTTAATAGGGATGATGACTACAAATTTATTTTTGGTCCGTCATAGAGTTTATTAAAAAATATTGGACACGTATTTTTTCTTTTTTTACGTAATCAAAAAATTACGGCGATACATTGAGTTAAAATATGGCATGACGTCACGCGTAGCTATGTTTTATACGTACAAGTGACGTAGCGAGCCCCCACTCCCCAACTTTAATGCGTGATGGCTAAGTATTTTTTATTAATATGATAAAGCAAAAACGTGTCTAATATTTTTTTATTATCTGACTGACGGACTAAATAGAATTTCTTTTTTTTTACCCAGGCATCATCCCTATTCTAAACAATTGCTATTTTAAGTTAGTAGGTAGGTACTAAATTAGGTTGATCTTGCAATATTTTTTATATGTTATTATTTTGTTTTTTTTTATTTATTTTTTTTTTCCTGGGTTCCTTTATCGATACTGGACCTACCCCTAAGCTATGGCACGCAACTACTTTAACACCCTGTATAATTATATCGCTTGTCGCGCCTGTTTGAAGGAGCCTTAATCCTCCAAATCCACCTGTTACAAACATACTCAGCTCCCTCAAATGAAACGTAACTTAGCAAAGAGTCCATCACCCGCTGATGGACTCTGCGTGATTAGTAAAACGTGTGGCGTATGTAAACAGACAAACAGACAGTGTTTGTGCTGATGAGATCTGGCGAGTGGGCGACGTCGCGCGCAATTACTTGTCAATTGAACTGCAGGCGCGGCACACGCGACGTGAGGGGCAGGCAGGGGGCAGAAGGGCAAGAAGATCTGTGCTTCCACCACAAATAAGTGACAAGAGAAACAACCTAAGTAAAACCCGAGTAAATCTGCCTAGCCTTTTCCCAACTATGTTGGGGTCGGCTTCCAGTCTAACCGCATGCAGCTGAATACCAGTATTTTACATGGAGCGACTGCCCATCTGACCTCCACAACCCAGTAACTGAGTAATACGATACCCCTTGATAAGACTGGTTGTAAGACTTTCGATTGTAACGACTGTCAAAGATCCACGAATGACAGCCGGGACCAACGGTTTAGCGTACTTTTTGAGGCACGGAGGAGTCTCGGTATGTAAAGTTGGTCACCCATCCACGGACCAACCCTGGTCGTAACCTGACGGATCGACCCGTGCGGCTAGTATTACTTGGCCACGAGCTCCTACTCCGAACCTAAGTAAAACCCGAGTAGATCCTAAAAAAAGAAATCAGAAATGTAAGTATTCGAATCTGTATATTTTGACATTTAACGTCCGCCATATTGAATTTCCTGAGATCTACGTCTGAGTTCATCAATTAGTGGTGGAGGTGTCTTCATCCATAGGGACAGCTTATTTTTGATCACTGATATTTTAAGTTATAAGAGGAAACACAAGATTAATCACAATGTCTACTTCGCTGTCAAGCCTAATAGTTAAATAGTTTTTATTCATGTACATACTGTTTTGATCAAATTTTGATAGTTTAAAGCCTGAACTAAAACATTATCCGTCTTATTACTAAACAAGGTTCATCTTCAAACCCAGGTTTAAACCATGGACCCTTTTTTGGATTTCGAACTTTATTCCGACACTCTAAGATGTCACTAAGACCGGACTAAGTTGTCAGTTTTGTATAAAGAACTGTATTTCTATCACAGCTAGGTTCTTATTACAAAAACTGGCTCGATGGTTTAAACCATGACAGAAGAAAAACCTCATTTTGTAATAAGGCCGTATATGTTGAGCACGTTTAGTTTAACTAATGGTTATGAGTGAAGTCAGATCATTTTTGGTGTTAATGGTGGCATGCTTTAAATTGGACAAAGCACTTTGTGGTTTACTAAGTATAATTCAAGTGTCGAATCACACTTCTCAGAATATCTTTACAAACTTTAACAGGAAGCTGGCACATTCCCTCAATCAAAGCTGTCCATCACAAATCCATTTTGGCTGTGTATAGACATGCAATTATGGCAAGGAGTATTCATCCCAGGACTTTAATATCATGTTCTTGAAGACTGATACCTATAGAACAAGCTTTAGATATAACATTCCAGATAGACTCAAACCGTCTTATTACAAAACAAGGTTCATCTTCAAACCCAGGTTAAACCATGGACCCTTTTTTGAATTTCGAACTTTATTCAGACACATTAAGTTGTCAGTTTTACAAACTGACAATTTAGTACCAGACTAAGTTGTCAGTTTTGTATAAAGAACTGTATTTCTATTACTGCTAGGTTCTTATTACAAAAACTGGGCTCGATGTGGTTTAAACCATGACAGAAGAAAAACCTCGTTTTGTAATAAGGCCGACAGAGCCGTGACAATGGGAAAAACAGCCAAATTAGTACCGCGTAGATGGCGCTAAGTGTTTGTTACTTTCATTCAACTGCCAATGGAGCTCCTTGCTGAAAACTTGGCCGCGATTTTGTCTTGTCGCCGATTGGTCGCTTTGTTTTCAAAATTACTTTGACAAGTGACAAACACACTCTCTCGCGGTGAATTTTCCAGGAAACGACTCCATTATGACAAAACATGTGTACCTATCACGTGCTAATCTGCAAGATTAACCAAAGCTTAGCCATACTAAAACCTTCGTTCAAACCTAAACTACTGCTTTTCGTCTCCACAACGCCTCCCGCACAGTCGCTGTCGCCTCGGACAAACTAATTAAACGTCAAGCATCGGGAGCCGAAACACAAACAAGCATGTTTGCCCACAGATCGAGACGACCCTGTTGTTAACATTTTAAACTGGCAACATTTAGCGCGCCCTCATTGGTCGCCGTCAGCGGTGGCGCGAAGCGCTCGTCATTTATTTTAATTTGTCATTTGATTTGACAGCTGATGTCAACTTGATGTAAATTGAAGTTAGAGATTACTGTTGTGAGGGGCACTGACCAATTGCTGCTGGTTGTAGTGATTGGAGGCAGTAGCAAAGAATGGAGCAGTCAGAAGTGGGTATGTCAATATTTATTTGTTGATTGGTACAGTGTTTTTGTTTTTATTTTGATTAGATACAAGAGCCACGGTAGCTGAGCATTGCGTGGCTGTTGCGTACTTCAATGGGAACTTAAAGATATCACCTGGATCTTAGACCTGGATCTTCTCCCAGACTTAGAAGATTCAAAACGAAGTTTTTAGCGACAACACGACTACTAACTACTATAGGTACTACTCTTAAAATTTATTTTCAATCGTTTTCAATGTTAATGTTTCTTTACTAACTTAATGTTAAAATAATGTTTTACCAACAAAATCATGGACATTCTAATGGTCTGCAATAATAAACGATTTTTTTTTACATATTTCATCTCATCTTAGTAGTTGAGACTGGCCATCTTTTAACTGCCAGGGCTTATTTTTAATCTTATATATTTTGAATTGTTTTTAAATATTTTTTTACATTGTTCTCACCTATAGAAGCAATAAGAATAATGTACCCAGGATATTGCTATATCTTGATTTTTAAAAGAGTGTCCTTAGAGTTTCTTGCCCGTTCTTCTTCATAGGACCATAGAGATTTTTCTCTGACCTAGACTTTAGATATTCTTTCTGTCTAACTGACCGACTCTTTGACAATTCAAAATTCCTCAGAACAATAACAAAGCATAGAAGGAAGGCTAAAAACAGAATTCTGTAACTACCTTTATTCCCGTTCTATTATTAGGTACGATAAAGGTACGATAAAGGATGTGGGAAAGAGATAAATGTTTTACTCTTTGTTTTACTTTCTTGGCATGGTCACAAGATCAATTGTCATTTGGTTAAAAAAGTTATAGTATGACGCGGCCAAATTTGATAGTACTTTGTTTCAATGTCTGACAGTTCGTTCATTGAACTAGCTGACTTATTCGCGTGTTCATTGTTTACGTGTCTGTCGTAATATTCCATGGTTTTGCGATGTTTTAATAATATTTCTACTGTTAGATTGCATGAATTCTTTGTTTAACTACAAATAGTGAGTGTGTGGACGCTGTGGAGCAATTTCTTGTGTGGTTGGGGGCTGCAAGACCCATTCATAGCGAAAATAAAATGAACAACAAATATTGACCTTTCATCGGTAAGTTTTTGCTCAATTTCTTGTTGCCTAAGATCTGATAAACGAATATAAATACATAACAAATATTGCTGTGTCACTATATAGCTGAAACCAGTCGTAATATTTATTCCAATAGAAGTTATTAGCGAATATTCGGAAATTGTTTTGGGGTTATCTTGATCAGCCATAGTGACGTAAATAATGTTGTCGATACTTTTCTTTTACAGATTTCCTAGACGATGTGAAAAAAAAATGGATAAATTGTATTGGTAGACGAAATTGGACTCCAAACAGCACAGCCACATAATATGCTCCAAACATTTTACTTTGTATTCATTTGGTAATGAACCTATGAAATGGATTTAGCATGTTCTTTAAGTCGTCACTTAGAGTACATGCTGTTCCTACATTATTTGTTATGGATAGAACAGATGAAATGGTCTTGATATATTATGATATAATTAAGGTATTTTATTGGCAATAAATAGTATCCCGTTCAAATTAAAACTTGATTTATTACATTACAGGAAATACTTATGGAAGTCTGCGAAGAAGGACATAGCGCAATACTGCAAATTAAAAAAACCGCTCACCATCAACAGTAATCTAACATGAAGACAGGTATAACATTCAGAAATATGTTCACTTGATATATGCGATACAATGATATTATATTAAAAATATCATTGATGCGATATCATTCTTCTAATTATCCCAGTCGGAAATATAATCGAGTGCAAATTTATTTATTTATTTTTAATACAAAATACGTAATTGTAGGATCCCGTAGCAATGGAAGTTGAAACAGGACCTAGTACATCGGTACAAATTAATGAATCGCCACTGATCTTGACATCTCGTGAAATCATCTCACATCAGTCAGGTAAGACATACAAATAAAACTATTTACCTAAATAAAAATGTTGATAAAAAATATTACATAAATTTTATTGAGAACTGTTTGTTTTAGGAATCCTTGACACAGATGACAATAACAAATTCAGAAATAATTGGATTCCATCCCGATTCAAGAAGACTGCGCTTTTGGCGAGTTCCTGGTCGCCAGAGCCGACTCCAGAATCCTCAGGAAGTTCATCCGTACCAGGGCGGAATGATTATGGTGTGGGCTGGAATTCGACTAACAGATTATTAAAGTGGCTAGGCATTTTATTTTTTTATTTAAAATATTATCTGGTCGTTATTTATTTTTTTATGTACGAAAAGTTTTTGTCGCTTTGGTACCATTTTAAATTTTCATAGTAAATTTTATTTTTTCACTAACAACCATTTTATTTAATCAAATAATTCAAATCTCTATTAAATTACGCTCCTACTGATTTACAATAATATATGTTACATAAAAAGTATTAAAATAAAAATTATTAGGTACTTTGAATACCCTTTTTCCCTAGACTTTGTTGAGTAGTCTATGATGTAATCTAAAATTCAAATAAATATGAGAAAGTAAGTTGCTAAAAACATTTGCAAAACCGAATGTCTCCCACTTCTTTTCAATAAACTCATCAGTTATTATGGCAACTAAATACATTCGGGTTTAGCAGGGTCAGATTTAATACATGAAGAGCTGTCGGGAACCAAGGAAGACTTTGGTGATGATGATGACGAACTATTTAGTTCATACTTAAAGTATTGTTTCATTTTGAACGAATATATTAAGTATTGGTATCATAAGTATGCTTAGTTACTTCAAAATTTTTGGTACGCACGGCTACAGATCAAGCTATACATTTCCAGTATAAGCTGATCTCGCATTGTATAGGATTTCCTTACAATGAGCGGTCGGTGTAAACTG
The DNA here is from genome assembly GCA_905163495.3 of Cosmia trapezina. Lineage (NCBI taxonomy): Eukaryota > Metazoa > Arthropoda > Insecta > Lepidoptera > Noctuidae > Cosmia > Cosmia trapezina. Next base: position 2,471,934 of record LR991033.1, on the reverse strand, counting down.
GAAATGTATAGCTTGATGTGTAGCCGTGTGTACCTACGGTTATTATTCTTGGCAGTGTAAGAAAGAATGTCATTGTAAATTCTATCGACGTTGAAATTTAGTGGGTACATCACTAGTCAGAATAAAATGAATGACAACCTACAAAATTTCGAAACGTCTTCTGTATACGTGTCCTTCTTTAACATCATAGCGGCTCCATAAGTCAAAATGAAACAAATATATTGAGTTCAGTTGCTATTTTAACACTACTTCTATGCTTTGTTATTGTTCTGAGCAAAATTCCCTGTAATTTATTGAAATAAATACTTTGAGTTTGAGTTTGTAAACTTAATCTAACCAATAAGGATCGCAGCTGACAAAAAAAATACGAAAAAATATTTTTGCATGATTCCACTACACCCTTTACGGATTTCCAAACCTTATGACTTCAAGCGTAACTTTAGCAAAAGCACAATAGGCTGGAACTCAACACTACCCGCGCTCAAAACGGCGTGAACAGCTAAAAGCCGGCCTACCCCCGTACCGTGGGGCGCGTACCGTCGGTACGTATTACGTACGGATGGTTGCACGTATGAGGGCTCATGGTATTTGTTTATGGTGGTTAATGGTTTTAATTCGATGTGCTTTTTGATGGGATTTTGGGAAGCCGGGTTTGTGTTCAGGGGCTGAAGTCTTGACGTAGATAGCGATCACTTTGCGACCCAATTCGGTCGCAAAGTCCTAACGGGGTCGGGAGGTCAAAATTGCTTCAAAACTTAGATTATGAAATGTCCAGATTCCGTGTTCAGTACAAAACGTAACATAAAACGTGAAGCCAATTTTTATACGTGTGTGAGTGAGCGCCGTGTACTACATAACGCATTTGCGTATGTGTGCAACACGCGAGTAATACCAGCGCATAGAAATTACCCTAAAATAGTGGGAAAATTTAAATATAAAAGGAACTTAAAAAATAAAAGAAAAAGGTGTGAATTTGGTCAAAATTAAAATCCGGCTACCAAAATTTTCAAATTTTTCGTCATGGGTGTCGTTTTCATGCTTTTCTAGGGTGTGAAAGCTGACGATAACGAAAAATTTGAAAATGATTGCAGCCGCCATCTGGGATTAACATTTTAACGTCACTATCGGCTTTAACACCCTCGAAACCCATGAAAACAACCCCACCGATATACTTAACCATGTCCGAGGGCTTAACGTCCGAGGCACGGAGAAGACCCAGTGTGTAAAGATGTTCAACCATCCACGGATCAAAATTAATAAAACCACATAATATAAGAAGTTGTTTCCATACCATGTATCTGATTAATTGTGCATTCCCGCATTTTCTGGAATCCCGGGATTTATATTAAGAAAAAAAATACTAAGAAGCCGCTTCCATAGTTTGTTAGCCAAATATTAACTTAAGGTATATATGCATCCGGTTATCCGATCTCTAATCATCATCAATTCCCAAACACTAATCATCATCATCTTCCTGCCCTTATCTCATGTTACTCGGGGTCGGCGCAATACGTTTTCTTCTTTCATTCTCCCCTGTCAACCGTCACGTTATCATTCACTCCCTTCTCTTTCATATCATTCCTCATACAATCCATCCATCTTTTATTTGGCCTTCCTCTGCCTCTCCATCCATCAACATATATATTCATCACTCTTTTAGTCACATGCGTTTCGTCTCTCCTCAACACATGCCCATACCAACCCAAAAGATTTCCTTTTAACTTTTCTGTCACTGGCGCCACTTTACTCATTTCTTACTTTATCCATTCTCGTCACTCCACACATCCATCTCAATATTCTCATCTCAGCTGCATGCAATCTTTTTTCATCCGTTTTCTTCACTGCCCAGCATTCCGATCCATAAAGTGCGACAGGCCTTATCACGGACTTTTAAAATTTCTCCTTTAACTTGAGGGGATCCGTGGGTCGCAAGTTGTTCCTGTAACCTGTCGCCATTTCATCCATCCTGAGTTGATCCTGTGCGTTACGTCTCGGTCTACTTCGCCATCCCCTTGGACAAGCGACCCGAGGTACCGAAAATCGGAGCAGATCGGTAAGGGCGTTCCGGCAAGAGACATGGGCACAGGACCCGAGAGGCCGCCAAAATCACAAAACAGATACTCCGTTTTGGTCCGACTTACTCCCATTTCATCCAATTCCCAAACACTAAAAGCCTACCTAAAAATGTATACTGGGCATTCTGTAGCAAACTATCAGAAAGTACCTATCAAAAATAAAATCCACAATAAATAATTGTACAATAAATTAAAATAATTTTGAAGAGCGAGCGCATTCCAAATTTAAATTCAATTATAGAAACAACTCAGCTTGAAATTCAATAAATGAGGTACCAGTGGTAATAAATAGTCAGTAGTGGTAGTAGTGGTAGTAGTGGTGGTAGTGGTAGTAGTCAGTTGACTTGGTTTTAATATAATATCCTAAAAAGGTTAAACTTGCAATAGAAAAGTGTAAATTGCTATTTAAAAAAAACAATGTTTATTACATTTTATAGGATAAAACAATTTTATTTCAATTTCCAAGTATCGATTTCTGACATTCGTCATATTAATTACTCGAGTCCATCGAAACAAGTTAAGATTAGGGTATTTTCTTGTGGTTTATTTATAATATTTTGAATAATACTTTTCACATTTTAAATCGTACTCATATGTGTGTGATATTTGTAAAAATTAATAATGTTAAAACACACTATTATCGCATTTACAAGTTTATTAATTTACCCCTATAAAATCCAAGTATTTTATAGGGGTAAATTAATAAACTTGTGAGCTAAAGACAGATTCAATGCAGTTAAGAAATGAGTTTTTATGCAACTCTCTTAATTAACCCACGTTAAAAGATTTGATGGGTAGCATAATACATTTTACATAATCAATTTAGGGTGTCGTATGTCGACTCCAGTAATGAGCTGACGGAGGTTCGTGTGTTTGGGTCCAATTGGGAGCGCTTCCGAACCATACGGTTGAAGAAACAAACTAACACTCACAAAAAAAATCATCGTCCATGTTAATGAAACTCCTTAGTCATACCTCGTTTTTTTCGTGAGGTGTTGAAAATTTGGGTAAATTTTTTCATGCCCTAGGCAACACTTAACAGTTATTGTGTCAAATTCAATGTCACATTCTTATTTTTTCGTTTTCGAATTTAATTATGAAATACACGGTGAAATTGAATACTTACGTATGAAATGAGATGTTAGTGCGCTTTTCTTTTTTTGTAGTGTAATTTTTGCACGATTTCACAGCACAGACTGACATTTTTAAAAAAATTAAAACATCCGGCTCGTGACGTTTGCGGGGCGAACGTTCCTTGACGTCTGGCGCGGGGATCGAACTATAGTCACCAATGTTGGTTACTAAAATTTGGAATCAATTTACGGTAGCCTACTAGGAATCTGGACATTTCATAATCTAAGCTTCAAAAGCTCGAAAAATCACGTGCTAGTCAAGCAATTTTGACAGCTATTCACAAAGGCAGTTTTAGGTCAATGTGTTTTGTAGTGAAATACTATCTTTAGAAGAGGTAGAGTGATTGTTGGATTATTATAAGTTGTAGGTTGCCTGAAGTCTTAAAAAAAATTTACACTAAATATTTATTACATTTTATCTTTTTATTCCATGATTTTAATTAACACTGACACGAATGATCGTCTTTTTTGTAAAATTTGTTACCAACATTGAAAAACTTAAAACTCTCAGAACCTTACCGCCAATTTTTCTGCCAAGCAATTTGAAAATCGAACAAAATAAAATTGTTTTGAATCGCTGCGTTCTATAACATCACTTTATTATCAATCTCGTATTGTAAGACGTTGAATGCACTATGTTTAGTTATTCCCGAGCATCATAAATCAATGAAAAGCACGGAATATGACTCAGTTGGCATAAAAAGCCACCGTCTTTTGTGCTTTTGTGCCTTACAGAGTTTCAAGAGGATTTCAAAGGGTTCGAGTGCTTAATGACTGCGTTCACAATGAACCAAAACATATTGATGTAACGCGTCATTCAGTATTTTGTTACAAATATAATAATGTTTTATATCAATATGAGTTGTTTTTATATCTTTTGCGGTCCTCGGTATTTTTGTAACGTGAAGTAGCGTATCCTATTCATATGGTTTTTTGTAAAGGTATTAAAGGAGTATTTTGCAAGGCGAAGGAGCATACAGTTCACTTGATAATGATTGAGAAGAAATTATGATGTGAGGATCTCAATGAGTCACAAGAGTACTTGTAGTACTTGAAGTTTAAGGTACAGCCTTTTTTAACAAAATAATTTTCAATAATAACTTTGAGTTATCCAGTTGAATTTGATACAAAGTTTTTCATTAATGTGTGGTGTAAAATGTAATCAATCATAGTTTAGCCTCGCGGCAAGCAGTGCAGTAGGAGGGAATTTAATTTTAGGAATTTATAGGCCATATCCATAATGTCCGTTTTGTACCTTGATTATAGGGATAGAAAGAATAAGTTTTAGCCTGCCTAGCACAAACTTGATTACTTGTCACTGTTTAAAAAACCGGTCAAGGGCGAGTCGGACTCGCGCACCGAGGGTTCCGTTCCGATTTCTGAAAAAGTGTGCTATTTAGAGACATCGTTTTATTTTTACTGTAATCTTTACATAAACTTCTATCACATAGAATAATTTCAGATTTTTCTCTTTGCGAACTTCGGAGATAAGGGGGGGGCGAACGGTATTTTTTTTTTACATTTTTCATCAGAAGTCGAAAACTATGCGGCCTTAAAAAAAAAGAAAAAAAATGTTTGAGAATGTGCAAACAGCGCTCTTTTATATGATACCCCACATGCCCTAGTAGCCCCACTTTGATTTTTAAGTCCCTGTTGCAAAAAAAAATAAATATTTTAATTTCTTTCTTATTTGCAAAATAGTTGGGTCAACGTCATCAGAACTGTTCTAAATTTCAAGTTGATAGCATTAGTAGTTCTTGAGATATCCAGCTGTGACAGACAGACAGACAGACAGACTGAGTGACACCATAAGGGTTCCTTTTTTACCATTTTGGTACGGAACCCTAAAAAGCTGCACCATTATGTTATTAAGTACTCACTTTTTTTCTGATGTGTAACATACGTCATACGTTATGTTAAATTTATTCATGTTCCTAACTCGTTCAATATTTAAATTATTTATGTACAAAAGACAGTAGTACTAGGTGATAATTAAACACTTCGTATCACGAACAAGACATATCCTGTGAGAATACCTAAGCTTATTTAAAGTTCTAAACTCTAATAGCTAAAGGAACGCCTGACTGCTATAACTTCAGGATATCATTTAAGACGGCATAACGATGTATGTATTTTCATTTACTAAATATTCAAACGCCTTGCATAAATTAAAAACATTAACACGGCCCTGCATCGACCATAGATTATTGTAGAGTGCGATAAAGATCTCACATTCTCATAGGCAGCTTTATGGTCTATTTGCGTATTACACTTTGACAAATGAGATTGTAGGCGTATAGAGAAATTATCATAAAAACGTATGCAAATTATTTAAAATTTTTGCTAATTATTTTGTTTTTGTTGGCCTTTATTCCCATGTAGTCTAAGCCATGGTAATAAATAAAACAGCTAATATTTTTAACATATGCAATGAAGCAGGGAATTTAATTTATCAAGGATAAAATATTTAAGAGCGTGCATTCTAAAACTTTTTTACAAAAACAATCAACCAATTTCCAAAAATAGTAAAAAATCATTTTAATTTCGGAAGTTGGTGTTTTTGGAGCTGTATCTATCTCAGTTTTTTTACCACCGACTACCGAACTTAAAGTGTTTTTGTAAAAAGTTTTTTATTTTTCTCTTTTTAGTTATGTAAACAACAGTGACAGGAAGTATTATAGTTTATAACATCATCAAGATTCACAAATTGAATTAAATACATACCTATATCGAAGCTAACTCAAAAACTACCCAAGCAAAGTTAGTAAAATTTTAAATACCTGTCCACCGCGTAAGCTTTTTCTACCAAATGAAAAAAGAATTTTCAAAATATCGATGTAACAACATTTTTTGAAAAAAATACATCGTAGGTATAGAAGAAGAATTCGCACTGTGACCGCCTCCGTTAATTTGAAAGAAGAAAATTTATACGTGTATTAAAAGTCAAGTTAAAGTCCAATCATTTATTTCAAAGCACATAAAAAGCACTCAAAGAAATAACAAAAATACGAAAAAGAACAAGTTGGGGGAAAATATGGAGGAAGATAATTATGATGATGATAATGAGATAATGAAGTTATCCATTTATTAACCTACCCAGTATACGTCTTACCTTCAAATAAATTTTGATTTTTTGACAGTTTCTCCACACAAAAACTGTCAGTCGTCAATCTTATTCCACGGATAAAATATATCCGACTTAGGGCAAATTAGCCCTAAGTAGTACTAAGGCTGAACGTCAGACGTCTTGACAAAGTTGGTTTACCTTGTACACGTGTATAATTATTCCATCACACACTATTCACAGTTCTATAAATTAAAGACTTAAAACGCGTTGAATACTTTTATTTTCAATTTTGATCACACAAAACGAAAACACGGAAAGTCGACAAAAACAAAATACAAACTGTAGAAAAATCTAGAACTAAAAACTTTCACGCTACACTAAATAGGAAAACAACAGTAATAAATAAAACAAACATTAAATAAATAATACATAGCATGCAGTTTGTCTATTGAACGACAAGTGTAAACAAATGGCAGAATTATTGCTTGTATTGGAACGTTGTAGCTAAGTTTTTGTTATCTGCTCACCCTTCTGATGCGCTTAACGATAGCTAGGTAATCTATAAATAATTAATGGGTAAAGAAATATTTAAATGTATTTGTTCAACGGTTGGGTTTAGATTTTAGACGTTATGCGCATACGTGCGCGGAATTGTCAAATGTTTTCATATATTTCCCGCAATTTTCTTTAAAAAACCTTTCAAGGGCTTGTCGAAATACGCACAATGAAGGGTTCCGTAGTTGAAAAGAATTTATCCCAAAAACAAACTTAAAATTGTAATCCCAAAAAAAAAATTTTTAAGAGTTCAAGTTACAAATTAACAATTTTCGGACATTTTCCTTTACTTGTGTGAGACCTTGCTTCTTGCCAAATTTCATGATTCTAGGTCAACGGGAAGTAGGTACCCGGTAGTACGGTTTTGATTTATTGCGAGTATCCATTGATATAAAAAGTAGTAATATATAAGTCAATGCGAGAATCTAAATAAGTATGTCGCATATATTTATGGCCGTATTTTTTATTGCGTTGACTTAGAAGCTAGATTTTTTTTGAACTTCCAGGGACCATAGACCTGCGTGTTTTATATTAATTTCAACTTGATACCTCCACGCGTTTCTAAGAAAAAGGGTCTTGACATACTAACAGACAGATAGACAGACAGATAGACAGTGAAGTGATCCTATAAGGGTTCCGTTTTTTCCTTTCAAGGTATGGAACCCTAAAAAGAGAAAAATTAAAACAAAACTATCTAATTAATACACAAATTAACTAACTTCTTGATATAGCTTTTCGACCTACCACTTCTTAAATTCTGCTCTTGCCACATCAATAATAATGAAAATACAGGCACCTATTTTAAAATTCGAAATTATCAAGCCATTAGGTAGTTATCATATTACTTATAAAATATAAACAACATTTCAACCTGTCGAAAGGAAACCATATTATTCTATTTAGTTTTAAAATAATCGTCCCGACGCGACGGATGGTCGAAAGCTTTCGATCCGAATCCTGCAAGTCACTGCCGACATGTGGCGACTTTAAAATTGGAACGCACCTCGCGAGCGCGCGTATTTACTTTTTAATTCTTTTTTTTTTATTAATCGAAGGAGTCATTAGATTGTAACTCATAACGGTCAACATTTTTTTATCGTCTGACCCAAAGACTTGTCAGGTGCCTTTTTTAATATTTCGACGTAACTTATTTGGTGCAAAAACTTACTGAGACATTAAGGACTGCAACCGTCTGTCTTTTACTTTAATCGTTTGCACGAAAAAGGCTACATTAACGTTAATATGTTATTGTCTAGAACTGTCGAGTGATGCCAACCTTACAACATGACATGAATTATAGATTCAAACCGATAGTTTGCATATAAAATTCATAATATTATAAATAAACAGTAGTAAGAAATTGTGATAAAGATAGATTGTTAGAAATGCCTTTGTTTATTCTAAAGGTGCAGTTATTAAGAAAAAGAATAAGAATCTATTTACTTACCTAACAACTTGTAATTAATAACCCCTTAGTCAATAGAGGTAGGTAATAAAACTCTAATTATGATAGTTCTGGCTTGGAGATGGATATGTTCCAATAAATAAAACAATCTCTCATTTTAAAACGAATACATTAGTGACGGGATTTACTTTACAAGAATGGCGCATATTACACTAAATATCAGTAAGTGCCCATCTTAAAGCTTAAATCGTGGAGTTCTAACACTGATTTAGCTTAACATTTCAACGAAAAGTCCATTTCATCGGCTCTACATCACACAGCGTTGAAAGAAACTGCTTACAAAATTAATTTCACACAAACTTAGCCACCGTTATCAATTCCTACAGTGATTCTAAACAAAATTATCCCAAAGTCGCGCCAAAACTTCGCGTTCCATTTTATTAATTCAAAAATCATACCATCAATTTTTAATATCAGATTAAAGCGCTCGAATCTATCGGCCTAATATTTCATAACAAATTACAAAGACGTCTCAATACATGCCACGGATTCATCAGGTGCCCGCCGCGTCCGTCCGACTCTTAAACAAAAACAAGCCGTCATCTCACAATGGACCAACAAAAAAACCAGTATATCGGTAACACAATCTATACATATTAAACATACAATACAAACAATGCGATGCTGATTGAAACGTCAAGCAAATGACGTCCCGATTGATTCAGATCGCTGCATTGTACTTATTAACAACGTAATTACGGCACGCTGAGATATAACTATTTATTTTGTGTCCAAATTTATTATTGAGACGTCGAAAAAAACAGATCACGATGCAATGATTCGTGATTTTTGTACGTCCGTCCCTTTCTATCGATTTTTATATCGATTTCCATATTGAGATCAGTGATGTATCGACAAAAAAAAAGATGTTTGTTCTTTTTTTGAATCGAAATTGTTTTATGATGTTGGCATTTTGTGCGTAGCTTTTTTAAAATGCATTGTAACTTGTGATAAAAGTTGCCAGTGCGTGAGGTTTTTAACTGGTGTATGAACAATGAGTTTGTAATGGAGAATTTGATACTTTGTTACATGATAGAGTACCGTAATACGTTTTTTGATAGATGGAACACAATGTAGATCATTACGGTATCATAAACAGTAAAAACTTTTCAAAGTAGGTATTTTGTGAACGTGAAAATGTGCCTTGTGCCAACCGAAACTTTATCGCAGTTGCAACACTGCTTTTCATCCACCTACATTATTGAATCGCTTGCTTTAAACCAACTCCGACTCAAGAACATTGAGATGCTGATCTTTCACGTCATCTGCAAATCGACATGGGCGTGTTCTGCGTGTTTCAACTGACGCTGTCGATGTACTCGTAATGCTGATCAACCGATACGTTATTAGAAATCAAGCTCGCCCCGTGAGACTTGCGGTCGGTGGTTATGTGGCCATCTCTTACAAAATAATGTAAGAGATTTTTAATGTGATTTTTTATAACCTACGCACTAGGACACAGATAACGCACACTAATACTAACGTTTGGTTTTATCTCTGAAAATTGCGTAGTTGCCGAGCGACTATTATAATGAAATAATTATTATTTCGGATTCCGTAACAAAGTGATAAAAAGGAACCCTTATGGTGCAACTCAGTCTATCTGTCTGTCTGACCGTCTGTCTGACCGTCTGTCATAGCTGAATATCTCAATAACTACTAATGCTATGAACTTGAAATTTGGACCAGTTTTAGATGACGTTTGCCCAACTATTTTCCAAATGTAGCTCACTTTGTTATACTTCTAACAAGTTTTTTTCCCAAATCGTTTGCTTTTCGACACTCAACTTTAAGATGAAAGACGCAAGAACTATCGGTTACCCTGTTTTCAAGGCCTATTAGTTGTAATAACGTTTGTGTTGTGAGAAATAAAAAAACCGGCCAAGTGCGTGTCCACGTGGACCACGCACAATGAAGGGTTCCGTAGTTGAAAAGAATTTATCCCAAAAAGAAACTTAACATTGAGTTGAAAAACCTGTTCTCCCATACATTAATATACGTCACGGACAATTCTCTAACTGCATATTTAAGTTTGTATTCGCAAAAATCTATTCTTAAACATAACATCACGCCTTGTTTCCTCGAAGGGTTGGGCAGAAGTGTACCTATTGTACACCCACATTCTGCCAGAAAAAGAAAACTAAAAACATTTTTTTTTATGTGACAAAACTATAAATAATCAATTTTCAGACTTTTTCCCTTACTTGTGCTGTGAGACCTTGCTTCTTGCCAAATTTCAGGATTCTAGGTCAACGGGAAGTACCCTATAGGTTTTGATTTACTTGCGACAATTGCGAGTATTATTGCGTTGATTTAGAAGCTTGATTTTTGTAGAGCTCTAAGGGACCATAGATTTACGTATTTGGTATTAATTTCAACTTGATACCTACACGCATTCCTGAGAAAAAGGGCCTTGGCAGATATTATGACATACTTCAAAATATTTTTTTATGTCATCCATACTAATATTATAAATTCGAAAGTAACTCTGTCTGTCTGTCTGTCTGTCTGTTACCTTTTCACGCCTAAACCACTGAACGGATTTCGATAAAATTTGGCAAGGCTATAGATGGCATCCTGGGGACGGACATAGGCTACTTTTTTTCTCGAAAATAATCCTACAGGGGGTGATATAGGGGATGAAAGTTTGTATGGGAAACCCAGCATTTCTTAAGTTAGGAATATGAAAATTCAAATGTATGCTTTTGGTAGGAAATAAAGAAATATGCGATTAAGCGTTTTTGAAAAATCATCCCCTAAGGGGGTAAAATAGGGGTTGATTTTAAAATTCACCAAACTGCACGGATTTTGATAAAATTTGGCAAGGCTATTACTAATATTATAAATTCGAAAGTAACTCTGTCTGTCTGTCTGTCTGTCTGTCTGTTACCTTTTCACGCCTAAACCACTGAACGGATTTCGATAAAATTTGGCAAGGCTATAGATAGCATCATGGGGAAGAACACAGAATACTTTTTGTCTTAAAAAATAATCATAAAGGGGATGGAAGTTTGTATGGGAAACCCAGCATTTCTTAAGTTAGGAATATGAAAATTCAAATCTATGCTTTTGGTAGGAAATAAAAAATATACATTTAAGCGTTTTTGAAAAAAAAATCCCCTAAGGGGGTAAAGGGGGTAAAATAGGGGTTGATTTTAAAATTCACCAAACTGCATGGATTTTGATAAAATTTGGCAAGGCTATAAATAGCATCATAGGGAAGAACACAGGCTACTTTTGTCTTAAAAATAATCATACAGGGGGTGATACAGGGGATGAAAGTTTGTATGGGAAAACCAGCATTTCTTAATGTAGGGATATGAAAATTTTTATTTATACTTTTGGTAGGAAATAAAGAAATATGTGGTACAGCGTTTTTGAAAAATGGGGGTACAATAGGGGTTGTGTTTGAAATTCACAAATAATATTAAAATGTTTGTGTATCTCTTTTTAAGAGATTCGCACGGACGTAAAATATCGCGGCGGGATTTTATCGCGCACTGGATTTTCAACTCCCGGTGTTGAGCTGAGCTTCGAGAATTCAACCTAACAACAACAGAGTGCATTTCAGCGCGTCTTAAAAACACACTGTTGGATTTTCAACTCTTGGTGCTAAGCAGAGCGTTGAAAATCCAGTGCGCGAAAAAAAAATCGCCGCGATGGTTTTACGTCCGTGCGAACGTCGGCTTAGGGCTCATTCACACGAAGAAGATTCGTTTTTATTGACGTCTTTAGTCTTTATTTCATTCGACGTTTTTAAGACGAATGGATTTTCATACGGCTTTCACGAATGACCGGAGTAATTCAGAGTATAGGTAATTCATTATGGTTTTTTGTAAATTGGCTGAAATATGACGATGATTGTTGAAGATGTCGGAAAAAGTCATCCTGTCTGGTATCTTTAAGGCCACCATACACGGCAACGATATATATCGTAGCGATTTGAGTTTCCATAGTTATATCGGACGGCCTTATGTTTTCCATATGAACGTTCCCATGGGATATTTTCCGACATCTACGCGGGCGAAGCCGCGGGCAAAAGCTAGTAAAAAAATATTTTCTTGTTTCATACTTTTTAGAGCTTGATTTTTCAGCACTTAGACGGGTTTTAGATTTTATTTATTTATTAAGACACCAAGTCCCAAAATACACATTACAAGAACACAAAATTCATTCAATCAATTCATCAATAGAATAAAATACATTAAAAGTCAGATCATAAAAATAAAATACATCAAATTCCATATTTATCATCAAAATAAAATGCATTAAAATTCAGTACAGACACAAAATAAAATACTTAGGTACACTAAGGTTCGTATTACAGAACGTGACTCAATACTCAAGCATTACTTAAAACTAGATTCAAGCCATTTGATTGGTTGAAACTAGTTTTAAACTAAATTTAAACAAATATCAGTGCTTGAGTTTCCTTCTGTAATACCTACGGACCTAAAACTGAATATAGTCGAGTTTATAAACCAATTTTTTTTTGGGTTTTATAGTTGATATTAGGATATATAATATCAATTTAGCCACAATAACCACTAGGCCAAGCAAACAAGAGTTCCAATATCGTATAAGATCGTAACAATAATATTCGTATCGTATAGGATCGTAACAATAATATTTTTATATCTAAACACTCTTGATAGCCCTAACCGCCACCTGTTAATTGAAAACTCAATAAAGTCATGTCGGCCGTCACACGAGATGTGTCGTACTTTAGTAAACGGCGCCATTACAACGCGCATGCGCAGCAGTATGATATGAACTTATACGCTTGTACGAGATGGATGACAGCGATTTTTTATTACGACTTAATTGAATTGTAGAATGGTAAAGATAAATTGTTGATAAATAAGGCTTTTGGCCTGAGAGACAATTACCAGTTAGTCATATTAGGTAACTTTATAACATAGCGATCAATTTATTAAAAAAAAACCATTCAAAATTTATTTAGCTTCTAAGTGAACTTAGAAGTTAAATAAATTTTCTTCCGGCCCAAGAGATAGAAACTATCGTTTTGATATTTCGTGCAGAGTATTGCGTGGCATAATTACCACTGAGGATTTTTAAAATCACTACAGGCGGCTTACTATGAGCTCTTATAGCAGGACAGAAAATGAATGGTTCTGTGGCGGCAGTCACACAGCCAGCCAGCATCCACGGCTTCAACGGGTATCCTGACCACCAGCATGCAGCGGACGCGCATTCCTGGTCATCACCTTCAGCCTCAACCCAGCGCTGCACACTCCGACTCACTGGAGCATAACGCAGCGCCACCCCGACTCACTGGGGTATCACCGCAGACAGTTCCGACTCACCGTGAACTATGCGGCACCCGGTTCCGACTCACTGGAACCACAACTGGCACTGGCAAGCATCGCAAGATACACGACTCAGCCCACTATCGACCTCCAGTCTCCGGAGGGGAGTGATGTGGCGGCATCTACATCGCCACATATGAACTACGCATCAATGACATGACGTCACGCAAACCTGCATCGCGCAATTAGAGTTTACCACGCGACTAGCATAGATACAACGTCCCGACATCAACCGTCGGGCAGTGGCCCACCAGACACAACACCCGTCTGGTCGGAGGATCCTCCCTTTTCTATGGAGGATGAGTGAACTTTACACTCTGTTCCTCATGCCTCTAAAGTTCCACTATGAGAGAGAGACGGAGCTATATACGACCTATAGCACCATCCTTTTTTCTCAACGGATCCATGATGGATTCATGATCTTTTTTCTCGTCATAGTATACGGCCCCAGAAATCGCCCCTTGTGGATTTTTCTTGGTGTTTACTATCAAGTTTGCTAGAATCTTCTTAACCTCATAAACTGGTCATTAGTTTACTGGTTAAAATACACCGTACGGCTGTCTTTTCTGCACAACTCCTGTTTTCCTGAGACTCCCATTGAGCCTCAAAACAGTAAAATACTTCTTAATCAATCTGCCTAGCCTTTTCCCAACTATGTTGGAGTCGGCTTCCAGTCTAACCGAATGCAGCTGAATACCAGTATTTTACATGGAGTGACTACCTATCTGACCTCCACAACCCAGTAACTGGGTCAGTAATACGAAACCCCTTGGTAAGAGTGGTTGTCAGATTTTCGGGCTTTTGACGACCCGTAACGACTGTCAAAGATCCACGAATGACAGCCGGGACCAACAGTTGAACGTGCTTTCCGAGGCACGGCGGAGTCTCGGTATGACAAGATGCCAAATCCAACCAAACCGTTACCAAAATACCAAATCGATACCAAATCGTTGAAAATCTCGGCGCTAATTAAAATGCTGTCAGTCGGTGTGCGCAGGCGCCGATAAGATCGGATCCGTCGATATATTTGCGTTGCCAGTCCAAATGCTGGCCCAGCGTGGGATTGAGTTTTACTGGGAAGTGAAGATATCGCTAAGATTTAAAAAAAAAAAATTAAAAAAAAAAAATTGTATGTGATATTACCTGTATACCTATATAGGGTGACTGGTAATTAGTGACCGATACCTAAACACATGATTGTGCTCATGATAACAAACAACTTTTACTATGGGACCAAACCTGATATCGCGAAAAAAAAATTAAACTTTTTAAACTTTCGCGATTTGTACACATTATAAAACACTATCGAAACGGGTCTTATCGCGATATTCTTTTTAACGAGGTAAACAGGTACCTACTTGTTTCCCGACAGTCCTCCCGTGACCACGATCGCTGCAAGGCGGTCGAAACGTCGGGAAACAAGTAGGTACCTGTTTACCTCGTTAAAAAGAATATCGCGATAAGACCCGTTTCGATAGTGTTTTATAACGCGAAAAAAAAATCAGCTGCTCCCTACATTTTGACGAGTTTTGCGAATATTAATGTATGGGCAGCTGATTTTTTTTTCGCGATTTCAGGTTTGGTCCCATAGTAAAAGTTGTTTGCTATCATGAGCACAATCATGTGTTTAGGTATCGGTCACTAATTACCAGTCACCCTATATACCTATACTATGTAGACGAGCCATTTTTGCTTACCTGAATTATTGTATTATTAAGAAACTAAACCATAACTTAGGAACATAAAGAGCTCAAGGTTCTGTTTCTCCACCTACTATTAAGTTCCTATTAACTTACTTGGCAGATAATTATTGTATTATTAAGAAACTAAACCATAACTTAGGAACATAAAGAGCTCAAGGTTCTGTTTCTCCACCTACTATTAAGTTCCTATTAACTTACTTGGCAGATAATTATTGTATTATTAAGAAACTAAACCATAACTTAGGAACATAAAGAGCTCAAGGTTCTGTTTCTCCACCTACTATTAAGTTCCTATTAACTTACTTGGCAGATAATTATTGTATTATTAAGAAACTAAACCATAACTTAGGAACATAAAGAGCTCAAGGTTCTGTTTCTCCACCTACTATTAAGTTCCTATTAACTTACTTGGCAGATAATTATTGTATTATTAAGAAACTAAACCATAACTTAGGAACATAAAGAGCTCAAGGTTCTGTTTCTCCACCTACTATTAAGTTCCTATTAACTTACTTGGCAGATAATTATTGTATTATTAAGAAACTAAACCATAACTTAGGAACATAAAGAGCTCAAGGTTCTGTTTCTCCACCTACTATTAAGTTCCTATTAACTTACTTGGCAGATAATTATTGTATTATTAAGAAACTAAACCATAGCTTAGGAACATAAAGAGCTCAAGGTTCTGTTTCTCCACCTACTATTAAGTTCCTATTAACTTACTTGGCAGATAATTATTGTATTATTAAGAAACTAAACCATAGCTTAGGAACATAAAGAGCTCAAGGTTCTGTTTCTCCACCTACTATTAAGTTCCTATTAACTTACTTGGCAGATAATTATTGTATTATTAAGAAACTAAACCATAGCTTAGGAACATAAAGAGCTCAAGGTTCTGTTTCTCCACCTACTATTAAGTTCCTATTAACTTACTTGGCAGATAATTATTGTATTATTAAGAAACTAAACCATAACTTAGGAACATAAAGAGCTCAAGGTTCTGTTTCTCCACCTACTATTAAGTTCCTATTAACTTACTTGGCAGATAATTATTGTATTATTAAGAAACTAAACCATAACTTAGGAACATAAAGAGCTCAAGGTTCTGTTTCTCCACCTACTATTAAGTTCCTATTAACTTACTTGGCAGATAATTATTGTATTATTAAGAAACTAAACCATAACTTAGGAACATAAAGAGCTCAAGGTTCTGTTTCTCCACCTACTATTAAGTTCCTATTAACTTACTTGGCAGATAATTATTGTATTATTAAGAAACTAAACCATAACTTAGGAACATAAAGAGCTCAAGGTTCTGTTTCTCCACCTACTATTAAGTTCCTATTAACTTACTTGGCAGATAATTATTGTATTATTAAGAAACTAAACCATAACTTAGGAACATAAAGAGCTCAAGGTTCTGTTTCTCCACCTACTATTAAGTTCCTATTAACTTACTTGGCAGATAATTATTGTATTATTAAGAAACTAAACCATAACTTAGGAACATAAAGAGCTCAAGGTTCTGTTTCTCCACCTACTATTAAGTTCCTATTAACTTACTTGGCAGATAATTATTGTATTATTAAGAAACTAAACCATAACTTAGGAACATAAAGAGCTCAAGGTTCTGTTTCTCCACCTACTATTAAGTTCCTATTAACTTACTTGGCAGATAATTATTGTATTATTAAGAAACTAAACCATAACTTAGGAACATAAAGAGCTCAAGGTTCTGTTTCTCCACCTACTATTAAGTTCCTATTAACTTACTTGGCAGATAATTATTGTATTATTAAGAAACTAACCCATAACTTAGGAACATAAAGAGCTCAAGGTTCTGTTTCTCCACCTACTATTAAGTTCCTATTAACTTACTTGGCAGATAATTATTGTATTATTAAGAAACTAAACCATAACTTAGGAACATAAAGAGCTCAAGGTTCTGTTCCTCCACCTACTATTAAGTTCCTATTAACTTACTTGGCAGATAATTATTGTATTATTAAGAAACTAAACCATAGCTTAGGAACATAAAGAGCTCAAGGTTCTGTTTCTCCACCTACTATTAAGTTCCTATTAACTTACTTGGCAGATAATTATTGTATTATTAAGAAACTAAACCATAGCTTAGGAACATAAAGAGCTCAAGGTTCTGTTTCTCCACCTACTATTAAGTTCCTATTAACTTACTTGGCAGATAATTATTGTATTATTAAGAAACTAAACCATAACTTAGGAACATAAAGAGCTCAAGGTTCTGTTTCTCCACCTACTATTAAGTTCCTATTAACTTACTTGGCAGATAATTATTGTATTATTAAGAAACTAAACCATAACTTAGGAACATAAAGAGCTCAAGGTTCTGTTTCTCCACCTACTATTAAGTTCCTATTAACTTACTTGGCAGATAATTATTGTATTATTAAGAAACTAAACCATAACTTAGGAACATAAAGAGCTCAAGGTTCTGTTTCTCCACCTACTATTAAGTTCCTATTAACTTACTTGGCAGATAATTATTGTATTATTAAGAAACTAAACCATAACTTAGGAACATAAAGAGCTCAAGGTTCTGTTTCTCCACCTACTATTAAGTTCCTATTAACTTACTTGGCAGATAATTATTGTATTATTAAGAAACTAAACCATAACTTAGGAACATAAAGAGCTCAAGGTTCTGTTTCTCCACCTACTATTAAGTTCCTATTAACTTACTTGGCAGATAATTATTGTATTATTAAGAAACTAAACCATAACTTAGGAACATAAAGAGCTCAAGGTTCTGTTTCTCCACCTACTATTAAGTTCCTATTAACTTACTTGGCAGATAATTATTGTATTATTAAGAAACTAAACCATAACTTAGGAACATAAAGAGCTCAAGGTTCTGTTTCTCCACCTACTATTAAGTTCCTATTAACTTACTTGGCAGATAATTATTGTATTATTAAGAAACTAAACCATAACTTAGGAACATAAAGAGCTCAAGGTTCTGTTTCTCCACCTACTATTAAGTTCCTATTAACTTACTTGGCAGATAATTATTGTATTATTAAGAAACTAAACCATAACTTAGGAACATAAAGAGCTCAAGGTTCTGTTTCTCCACCTACTATTAAGTTCCTATTAACTTACTTGGCAGATAATTATTGTATTATTAAGAAACTAAACCATAACTTAGGAACATAAAGAGCTCAAGGTTCTGTTTCTCCACCTACTATTAAGTTCCTATTAACTTACTTGGCAGATAATTATTGTATTATTAAGAAACTAAACCATAACTTAGGAACATAAAGAGCTCAAGGTTCTGTTTCTCCACCTACTATTAAGTTCCTATTAACTTACTTGGCAGATAATTATTGTATTATTAAGAAACTAAACCATAACTTAGGAACATAAAGAGCTCAAGGTTCTGTTTCTCCACCTACTATTAAGTTCCTATTAACTTACTTGGCAGATAATTATTGTATTATTAAGAAACTAAACCATAACTTAGGAACATAAAGAGCTCAAGGTTCTGTTTCTCCACCTACTATTAAGTTCCTATTAACTTACTTGGCAGATAATTATTGTATTATTAAGAAACTAAACCATAACTTAGGAACATAAAGAGCTCAAGGTTCTGTTTCTCCACCTACTATTAAGTTCCTATTAACTTACTTGGCAGATAATTATTGTATTATTAAGAAACTAAACCATAACTTAGGAACATAAAGAGCTCAAGGTTCTGTTTCTCCACCTACTATTAAGTTCCTATTAACTTACTTGGCAGATAATTATTGTATTATTAAGAAACTAAACCATAACTTAGGAACATAAAGAGCTCAAGGTTCTGTTTCTCCACCTACTATTAAGTTCCTATTAACTTACTTGGCAGATAATTATTGTATTATTAAGAAACTAAACCATAACTTAGGAACATAAAGAGCTCAAGGTTCTGTTTCTCCACCTACTATTAAGTTCCTATTAACTTACTTGGCAGATAATTATTGTATTATTAAGAAACTAAACCATAACTTAGGAACATAAAGAGCTCAAGGTTCTGTTTCTCCACCTACTATTAAGTTCCTATTAACTTACTTGGCAGATAATTATTGTA
Source organism: Cosmia trapezina (assembly GCA_905163495.3). NCBI lineage: Eukaryota > Metazoa > Arthropoda > Insecta > Lepidoptera > Noctuidae > Cosmia > Cosmia trapezina. Next base: position 2,452,504 of record LR991033.1, on the reverse strand, counting down.
TTATTAAGAAACTAAACCATAGCTTAGGAACATAAAGAGCTCAAGGTTCTGTTTCTCCACCTACTACTAAGTTCCTATTAACTTACTTGGCAGATAATTATTGTATTATTAAGAAACTAAACCATAGCTTAGGAACATAAAGAGCTCAAGGTTCTGTTTCTCCACCTACTATTAAGTTCCTATTAACTTACTTGGCAGATAATTATTGTATTATTAAGAAACTAAACCATAACTTAGGAACATAAAGAGCTCAAGGTTCTGTTTCTCCACCTACTATTAAGTTCCTATTAACTTACTTGGCAGATAATTATTGTATTATTAAGAAACTAAACCATAACTTAGGAACATAAAGAGCTCAAGGTTCTGTTTCTCCACCTACTATTAAGTTCCTATTAACTTACTTGGCAGATAATTATTGTATTATTAAGAAACTAAACCATAACTTAGGAACATAAAGAGCTCAAGGTTCTGTTTCTCCACCTACTATTAAGTTCCTATTAACTTACATGGCAGATAATTATTGTATTATTAAGAAACTAAACCATAACTTAGGAACATAAAGAGCTCAAGGTTCTGTTTCTCCACCTACTATTAAGTTCCTATTAACTTACTTGGCAGATAATTATTGTATTATTAAGAAACTAAACCATAGCTTAGGAACATAAAGAGCTCAAGGTTCTGTTTCTCCACCTACTATTAAGTTCCTATTAACTTACTTGGCAGATAATTTCATACAAATTCTGTTCCATTCTTTAATCTATTCGGTGAGTAGTGGCTATTTGGACATCGTGAAATAGGCTCTGTATTAGAAAGGTTTATGTGGTGAAATAAAGGTAAACAATCTTGATGTGACTTTTTACACAAACACATGTTAAACAAATAAACTACTGCTTAAACTAATGGTTCAATTGATTTAGTAATCATTATTGTTGTATTTACATTTGGTTTTTAGTTGCATATTATTTTTAAACTGAAGTTTTAAAATAAAAAACCGGGCAAGAGGGAGTCGGACTCGCGCACCGAGAGTTCCGTTCCGATTTCTGAAAAAATGAGCTATTTAGAGACATCGTTTTATTTTTCCTGTAAACTTTACATAAACTTCTATCACATAGAATATTTTCAGATTTTTCTCTTTGCAAACTTCGGAGATAAGGGGGGGGACGGCATTTTTTTTTACATTTTTCATCAAAAGTCGAACACTGTGCGGCCTAAAAAAAAATAAAAATATGTTTGAGAATGTGCAAACAGCGTTCTTTCATATGATACCCCACATGACCTAGTAGCTCCACTTTGAATTTTTAAGACCCCCTTTCACCCCATGTTGCAAAAAAAATACATATATTTTTATTTCTTTCTTATTTGCAAAATAGTTGGGTAAACGTCATCTAAAACTGTTCCAAATTTCAAGTTGATAGCACTAGTAGTTCTTGAGATATCCAGCTGTGACAGACAGACAGACAGACAGACTGAGTCACACCATAAGGGTTCCTTTTTTACCATTTTGGTACGGAACCCTAAAAAGATAAAAGACACATCAAGATTGTTTACCTTTTTTTCACCACCTAAACCTTTCTAGTATAGATCTATAGAGAAAAACAATAGAAACAACATAAACGAACGAATGAAGAAACCGGCCAAGTGCGTAACGAAGGGCTCAGAAGTAGAAAAGAATTTATACCAAAAACTAGTAAAACTATACCAAAAACGAACTTAAAATTGTAGTTGAAAAACATTTTCTCCCATACATTGATATACAACGTGTAATGCTAAATGCGCAAAACCTCTTAAGGGGTCATTGTACTCATCATTATGAACAACTTTTACTATGGGACCAAACCTGAAATCGCGAAAAAAAATCAGCTGTTCAGTACATTTTGACGAATTATGCGAACATAAATATACTGAACAGCTGATTTTTTTTTTCGCGATTTCAGGTTTGGTCCCATAGTAAAAGTTGTTCATAATGATGTGTACAATGACCCCTTAAGAGGTTTTGCGCATTTAACGTTACACGTTGTATAATACGTTTCGGTCAATTCTCCAACTGCAAGTTTGATCCAAAAAAAATTTTTTTTTATATTATTACAAAATAAAAACGTTTGGACTTTTTCCAATTATTTTCATACAAATTCCATACAAATTCTGTTCCATTCTTGAATATATTCGGTGAGTACTGGCTATTCGGACATCGTCACCACCACCTAATAATAAGGCTAAGGGACTATCCCTTGGCCTTGTTATGAGGTGGTGGTGCAGCGTGACAGCTTCTTCCAAAGATCTATAGCAACCGTCACCTCATTATTCAACATCTTCCTGGACCTACTGGCTATATGTATAATTATTTCCTCTTGCATCCTAGATTGACTTAAATACATATACTATGGTTTTCGATTATGTGACTCACAATCAAACATACAAGTGTTCTGCAAAAGCCCATGGTCAGCAGTATACCAACAGAACTCATTTAAAAGCCTCTAGGCCTATTTCTCACCAACCATATCAGCATACTGAAATAATGGTAGAATTTGGAAATCTGTATAAGACATCACCGTCTGTACTACGGAAAAAAGTAATAAAAACATTCTTAGATAAATAATCTATTATGCAAAAATCAAAAGGCAAAATACCAAAATCATTAGATCTACATACACGATACCAAATGTAAAACTTTTTGGGGTTGCCCATTTATTTCACTGCAGAGTTAGCGTGGCCAGACTCTAGTACCAATTTGTATCATACTTATCGGCTCCTCAAAATAAGTTGAATTCCTTGTGGTCCGCTATTACTGTCGTCTGGTCTCCGTCGTTAATGACGTCGATCGGCCGGCGCCGGCGCAGACTGCACCGTCACCGTCTGGTACTGTGGCAGTTAAGCAGTAGGGATAGTTGGAAGGATAATGGTAATGGAGCTATTGGTATATTCCGTTGTTCTGACATAAAACATTAAAATCGTTTAATAGGAACTATTCGGGTTGCTGAAATGAAAAGCAACATTTATAAACTATAATAAATTTATTGTACTGTATTGGTGTTAATAAAAGATATTTTGAGATATTCGGGGTTTGGTTCATATATTTTAATCAAGATACAATAGTCTCTGCTTATATCTAATCCGAGCTTCACCGGAAAGGGCAGTGCCCGTGAGGCCAGCCTCTATTATTAGTGTTGGCCGACTACAAATAGTGTTGCCATTACATTAAACAATTAACGGCCGATTTTTCAGTAGTCAGATAACTTTTATATGAAGAAATAAACATGACGGTTTGCCAGCTTTTGCATAGAAAATATGTCAAACAGCCATATTTATTCCTTAGACCCTGTCTGATGGTAAAGTTAAAGTTATCAATATCGTACAGTAATACCAAATGAGAACATTCCGACTTGTTTCACTGCTCTCGAATGTGCTGTGTCATAACCCTCGATCACTTACACACGTCCGTTGTTTCCCACATGCCACAGTTTGACAGCCCCAAATATGACGTCACGACGTGGCAGGCGCCACCTCGGAACCAGAGAAAATGAACTTCTAACCTGTGATAAGTGTTACCAGGCATAAAAAAAGTGTCATTGAAATCTTTTTAATCCTTCCAGAAGGTACTCTTAATATCGATAGCTTTTCGTTTGGGAACAATTCTAAAATAATGTAAAGTAGCTATTGTATGAAACAGATTTTTTGATATCAGGACGTCTTTGAGAACGATGAAGTGTAACCTTTATTTTATGTTCATAAGTGAAAAATTGTCATTAGAAAATAAACACTAATATGGGAGCTATGTCTGAGACCAAACTGCAGCAGTTTGGCAGAGGACTTATACATACATACAGGGTGTGGCGTAATTAGTGGTCCAAAGCTAAGGGGTCGATAAACCGTATATTCAGTTATCACATAAGTACCACAATTTGAACCATTTTTTTCCAGTCTCAGAATAAAATTAATCAAATTCCTCGTTCAGTGGATGCCGCTGGTGACAGGAGGGCTGGCTCATTTCTCGCACAGAGAATAGCTATTGGTATTCAACGCGGAAATGCAGCCAGTGTTCTTGGCACCATGCCTCATGGACACCCACTTTTGTTAGATTTTTAAGGTTTAATTTTAGTTTTGTATTTAATTTAACAAATATTATATAGGTATTAAATCCTTTTAATTTGAGGAATAAAAAAAAGAAGAAAATATTTTTTTTAGTATTATTTGAAAAATTCACACATACTAATTTGGCTGTATTTTCTATAAATGACATTAATTTTTGGTATTGTTTTTTGTTTATAACTGTGCATAACATTTTAAATATTTTTTTAAAGGTAATTCTTTTTTTTTTTAATTGTGGTCCGAGACCTAGGAAAAAAAAATGAGGTACGTGTATATACAGAGTACCGACCCCTTAACGTTGGACCACTAATTACGATACACCCTGTATATGTATTCAAACGAATATGTCTGTGAAACACTTTTTAATTAATTTTTTTATCATTATGTTTCGCAATTTGTAAGTTATGCAAAACTATGTTTATCAGTTTTTTACACTAATCAACTGTTTATCATGCTCAAAACTCAAATCAAAGCATTTATTTCAATGAAACCAATTACAGGCACTTTTGAATTGTCAAAAAGTCGGTCAGTAGGTAAGTCAGAAAGTTGAAGCTAGTTGATGTGCATGATATTTACGAGTATGTATGGTGTTTGACGTAGTACTGACATTAGACACGCGTTGGATAAGTCTTCTAAGTTTTTGTAATTGAAGAAAGCCTCCAATTAATAACTTTTGACATTAACGGAGACAAGCCAATGTTTCATACATAAAAAAACATAATTTATTTCTAGAACAATAATAACAATAATCATTTATTGTCTTCTCAACCCACAAGAACAGGGCCTACATTATTTGTGAACAATCCAGCTCAAAAAGTAACTTCGAAACGTTTGACTAACTTACACTAGACTTATTTATTTTCACTTCCAACTCCTGGAAGTGACAGTGACAGGCAGCTGATAGAAGCTTTGTTTTTTACTCAATAACTTGTGGATATAGTAGATTAGCATGATTACTTTTACATAATTCGCTTTGTCTCTTTCTAGAGAGTGATCACTTTTGTAAGGCTAACTTTTGTAAGACCAATTCTCTGTCTATGGTAATAGGTATTGCATATATGATCTGTTCCAAAAGTGTCTGATGAAAATATAAACAAATTAATCAGAAAAAGTACCAGTGGATGCCAATTTGCAGCGCCACTTACAAATTTAGTGCTTTGATTTGATTATTTGAATAATTATACACATTTTTTTTATGACCTTATGTTTTTCATTTGAGATTTAAGGTTAATTTTATAACCTTAATTATCGTCGATGATTTTTCAATTACAACAAGGTAATAATGTTATTCAAACAATACCTAATTGTTGCAAATAATGGTGAGATATAAAGTTGAAACTTTTTAAATACCTACATATGAATGTTACTAGTTACCACTCTTTAGTGAGTGATTGCATAAGTCATAACCACCTAATTGCGTATGTAACAACACACTTTCAATGACAATCTGAATCATTTTGAAGCATATTGCTAATCCATTGCTTCATAAATGTTCAAAAAATTTTCTTGTTCAACAACGTAAATAACGCAATGAATGTTGTTGAACTGTCAAAATGGAAGCCCTAGTGTATTACGCAGTTACCCGACAGAAGTGGGTTTGTTTATACTTTTATCAGGCACTTTTAGAACAGATTACAGGTAATATGGTAAAACTCTACATTGAAGATAGGTACCGATACCTTCATACGAATGAAACCCCACTATAGATATTTTTGTTGCTAACATGAAAAAACCTATGAGCATTAGTCAAAGCCCATTCAATAATTCGATTTTCATATAAACTACAATTTAATCATTATTACATATTTCTATAAAAACTTTGACATTGATCAATCGTGTCAATGACAAGCCATTTTTTTTTTCTTTTGGTTTTTCCAATACGTAGGTACTTACTTACTTACTTATATACGGCATTAAATACACACTGAGTGAACTGAATACACATAGGTAGACTCGGTTTAGGCCATTTTCTGGTTGGAGTGCACCTAGGTAAAACGGAGCACTATGAAAAAAGACTTAGAAAAATTCGGGATCGGGTGGGATGTGGGAGTAATAGGGTGGGGGAACATCATGGGACACCTCAAGTTCACTGACCTTGACCTCAGGGTCATTGACCTTGAGGTCAAGGTCAAAATTCTGAAAGTCAAGATCTGTGATTCTCTAAGGACACTGACCTTGACCTCAGGGTCATTGACCTTGAGGACAAGGTCAAAATTTGGGCACCCCGAGGTTTGGTTGGTTAGGTTCCTTTTTAACCCTGCAGACAGAAATAGGAGCCTCCGTCGACCTGCTAATTTTTCATAGTGCCCCGTTTCGTATCCACTGACAGGCACTTTTCTCATTCTTGTAGTTCACAATTCCTAATATTAATACTCAATATTAAAATTCTTAAGAAGACACTGACTATTGAGTATATTGTTCGGACAAAGTGTTTTTGACATGAGATACAATCTAAACAGAATCTTACTAACCCAACAGAATTCTGATACTGCTTAAAAGATTTGTTCACTCCACAAACAACTTTAACATCCCCTGAAATCTCCAAAAATCCGATATTAAAACAAAACAAAACACAACTGCCAACTGTCATCTTCACACAGTTTGTACAATCCATGGAGGGGAACCTTGCAAAAACTAAGGGAGCCTGATTACAAACATTATTATAAAATGACATTGGATTAATCGGGGGCCACCTTGCGGCATTCATTAACACAAATGGATTCACGACTCGTTCGCGGACAATAAAAATCGCATTTACACACAAAAAAACGAATTGATTAATGACATCAGTAACTTTACTATAATATACGTTGGAGCTGCCGTGATACACGGCCATCATGGGCGACACGCGAAACGTCTCACATTATACATTTTTATTATTGCCAAAAAAATACGTTGCCAAATGATTAATCGGTGCGTGTTTACATAATTCACTGGAGATCGCCACTTAATTTAAAATTTCAATAACTGATTTGAATTTCGTTGAGAATTCGTAGCTATGACTTGACAGCTTTATTGGTTCGAAATTGCTATAATGGTTATCCAGTAAAAGACGAGGGCCAAAATATTGGCTTGCCGATTTAATTCATAATAAATAATTACTGGAAAGCATGACCGATTCGCATGCTACTGAAAACGTAGCTATTTAGATCGTTATCTTAGACTAGAGAATAGAAAAAGTTACATTTTGTTTGTTATTGCATTGCGCACGAATCCTGGCTTTCATTACACTCTCACAAGTCATTTTGAATTAATCGTTACATTTAGCGTGATAGTTAATTTCAAGTAAAATGTTGAAGCACTCTTTTCTTTTTCTGAATTTACTAGTTTTTTTTTTTAGTTTTGACTTCGGGAATGAGGGAGTTTAATACACTCATCTTAGCTTCTATAAATGTTAGGTTTCTTTTGAGATCATTCTCACGTATAGGCACTGTTGTTACCACTGCACTGTCATACGCATAAAAACCAAACTTTCCTATTTATTTTCAAAAATCTTTTGCCTCCTCCTCTCAGGATTTCCCAGACAGCCATTTCATCCGAGACAGACATAAAATAACTCAACTATATCCCATAAATTAAACCAATCATCAGAACGACAGCAAATTATAGAATACATTAGCAATTTATAACATGACTTGTTTAGCAGTGTGTCACGCGACAATCAGTCACACGGCGAGGTACAAATGCAGCGTACATTTTGTACTAGCAACTCGTTTTTGATGTAACTACTGCGATAAATATGTATTTTGCTGCTTCCGATATATAAAAACTATGTTTTGTTGCTAGTATAACCTAAATTGCTCGAGTTACGACTAGCTCTCGATTTACGATTCCGTCGTGAGCTGGATAATGTATAAAGGTGGTTTTTTTAATGTTTTTTTTTTGTGTCATAAATTCATAATATAGTGTGCAGTCGTTTGAGTTTTCAACAATTTATTTTACTGTATTTTGAGTGTTGTCAGTGTATATTTTATCATGTTGAGTTAGTTTGTAAGGCGCAGGTCGCGTATATTGCCACGGAGCCGTCGGCTAGAAGTGGCAAATAAAGCAACTTACAGTTTTCCACAAATAAGCGAAAATCCTACCACAGTCTCCACCTAGGCTTTTCCCAACTATGTTGGGGTCGGCTTCCAGTCGAACCCAATGCAGCTGAATACCAGTATTTTTCATGGAACGACTGCCTATATGACCTCTACAACCCAGTAACTGTGTAATACGATACCACTTGGTAATTAAGACTGGTTGTCAGACTTTTGGGATTCTGACGACCAGTAACGACTGTCAAAGAACCACGAATGACAGCCAAAATCAAAATCTACAACGTGAAATTGAAATTACAGCAAACCTCTTTTTAGAAGTGAAAAATCAGCTGTTCCCTATATTATAAAAGTTTAGCAAACTGTACTGTGTGACATATCAAATGAAAGGGCTTACTGTGAGGGTCACAAAAGTATTTTTTTAATAATTTTAAAATAAATTGTTTTAAAGTTATTTAAGAAAATAGATGAAAAAATACCTTATCTCCGAAACTACTAAACCTAAATTTTTGAAAAAAATACAGAAAATAGTTCTTTAACTATAGATTACAGGAAAACCTATAAGAAGTCTCTGGTCTTAAAACAACAAGGTAAATCTCTCAATGTTGTGCGTACAAAGTACAAACTTCAATTTGCAATACGAATGTACCTATGGGAGAACATGTTTTTCAACTACGATGTTAAATTTGTTCTTGGGATAAATTCGTCCCAACTACGGAACCCTTCATTGTGCGTGGTCCGACACATACTTGGCCGGTTTTTGAATTTTCTAGGGGTCGGTCAGAAAGATAAAGCTAGTTGCCCATTCCAAAGATAAAGCTAGTTGCCCATTCCAAAGATAAAGCTAGTTGCCCATTCCAAAGATAAAGCTAGTTGCCCATTCTAAAGCGTAGTAGGTTCCTAATTACAACTTGTATATATCTTGGTTGGGCACATATCTTTTCATACCTTAAGAGCGTTAACGCCTACAGCATTTCATACAAATTTTCAAGTCATTTTTTTTCGAAATGAATGAACCGAGTTTAATGAAACTTCATACGTATAAGCAAGATACATAAGTCTCAAAAGTTAGTTAAGAACATTTTCAAAATGTCTAATTTAAAAAAAGATAATTGGAAATCTCTGTTTCTATGAAATATTTAAAATCGGATGCATTTAGCTGCAACACTATTTTTCAAAAATGTTCTTAACTAACTTTTTAGACCTATGTATCCTGCTTATACGTATGAAGTTTCATTAAAATCGGTTAATTCATTTTGAAAAACAAGGACTTCAAAGTTTGTATGAAATGCCGGTCGGCGTTAACGCTCTTTAGAGATTAGATACTAACAATTTGATGTAAGCACTTATTCTAGATTCCATCTAGAATCATATTTAAAATGTGTGAACTTGAGAAGAGAAAGTTAAACGAATTTACTTTCTATATTTATAAAAAGAACGTTACTGAGCACAAAAAATAAACAACATTGATATGATAAATCATCTTTAAAAAACTACTAAGCAGTGATTAGAGTTTTTGCTCTGGTCTCAAAAAATGCTACCTGTTCGGTAGCTTATCTTTAAATCTGCTATCTCCTAAGTAGGTAGGTAGTATTGGGTATACAAAACTAAGTCTAGATTCAAAGATATACAATGCGTTTCAACTAAGAATAGGAATGACCTTGCGCCATATTGTGAAGATTTAGCAAAACAGCCGGTCGATTCTGTAAAAATCTCACCGTGAAAATTTAGGTGAAGTGAGTTTGTTTTTGCTAGGAATTGACACTATTGACAGCTCACTCCACGCTCACTTCGCCTAAGTTTTCACGGTGAGATGGTTACAGAATCGCACTGCAGCACCTCGTTTACACATTTGCGAAGTCAGTGACTTATTTTAACAAAAACAAATTCCAAAAACAGAACTAAAATGGATAAGGATAACAACACTACAAAACTTTGCAAGGCGTATATTTCTAGTTTCAGGTGACAGTTAGACGTCATTGACGTTCCTATTCTGAGTTGAATCGCGTAAGTAACTTACCTACCTCACCAGTCAGGAGTTTGTTCGTCATGTTAGTACAGGTAAAGTAAGCTAAGCAATGTCAGTTTGGAGGCAAAACATGTAAATCAATGTTTATAACTTTATCTTGGCACTAGAAATGAGGATCTGCGGAGTCCTACCAAAATTTAGGGGTACCTAGGTACCAAAATTTAAGATCCCTACATTTTGGTAAGTAATTGGTATAGATATGAAGGGGTTTTGTTGACAAAAAAAATGGAAAAAGCTCGTTTGCATTCGATCTATCCATAATTAATATTATAAATTCTAAAGTAACTATCTGTCTGCCTGTTTGTTACATTTTCACGCCTAAACCACTGAACGGATTTCAATAAAATTTGGCATGGCATCCTGGGGAAGGAAATAGGTTACTTTTTGTCTCAAAAATAATCCTACAGGGGCTGATATAGGGGATAAAAGTTTGTATGGAAGACCCAGCATTTCCTAAGTAAAAAAAAAAAGTGAATAAGTTTTCCAATTGTTTTTGCTGACTTTAGACTTGAAATGTCTTTTTTTTTTCACTTTTTCCAACAAAAACTCTTTATATCTCGCAAAACATTGATCTTATAAGTTTGGGTACGCTAAAAAAACACAGAAAATGACACTTCACTCGCCTAATAGTTTGTTAATTGTGCATTTTTTTTAATTTCTCCCCTGTCCATACACCACGGCAGGGGGTAGGACCCCTAAATTTTGGTAGGACTCCGCAGATTCTCATTTCTACTACTAAGATAAAGTTATATGCAGAAAGTTTCATTGATGTACAAATTTTGCCTCCATAAATATGCTATTTTCCTGTTTTTTTTTTTGCAACTTTATTTTAAATTTCTAGTTGCTAGTAGGCCTTCGATAAATAATTGGCTCAGTGCACGATTAGGTATTGATTACCTAGTTTATTATTTATTTTGTCTATAATCAGCCTATAATGTCCCCACTGCTGGGACACAGGCCTCCTCTCTGTGAGAGGGAGTTATCTTGTCTAATGATGTGTTATTTCATTTTGACACCTCAAATAAACTTCTCTTAGGTACAGCCAACCTAAATCTTGTAGCAAGTATTCATACATCAGAATCACAAGATCATTTTATTTTTTCTTTCACCATTTCATTCGGGTCTCCTTAGGCATTAAAATGTGTCCATAATTTGTTTGTTTAAACCATTAAAATAAAAGCCCATTCCGAATGGTTAAAATCTTTTAAATCTACGCCCTTTTAATTGAACCATATCCTCCAAAAAGAGCTCTTAAATCGTGAGTGGGAGGATACAGGCTTGCGCGGGCGCATCTCAACAACATAATGAGGATCGCTCGACTTCCGTATAATGGCCGCTTTTTGTTCTAAACCGCAACATCTTATTACCCTCTAGATTCTGACCTTGTCTACGTTAAATCATGGAAAAATATTCGTTTTTCTGTACATTTAGGTACTATTCTTAATGATATGAGGTGTAAATTGTCAATTGGCTATTGAAGAACCTACACTAGAATTATGATTATTATGAACTAGCTTTTGCCCGCCGCTTCGCCCGCATGGAGGGTGAAAATTATCCCACAAGAACGTACTACCGGGATAAAAAAGTATCCTATGTCCTATTCCAGGTTATGGTTTACACGTGTACCAAATTGCATCCAAATCCGTTCAGCTGTTTTAGCGTGAAAGCGTAACAAACAAACAAACTCACTTTCGCATTTATATTTTCTATTTTGTTAAGTACCTGGTACTTTTTGAAAGGCCCAGTATCCTGCCGTACCTATTAACAGTGTAATTTAAAAACATTGTAAAAGCCAATTATTATTATAAGAGTTACCGTGGAGTTTCTTGCCGGCTCTTCTCCAACGTAACTAAACTTCTTCAGAAAAACCAATTGTAACCGTGCACCTAGCTTCTGACGTTTCATAAGTGCCCATGTGTTGTAAGTTTGTATGAAACTAGCTTTTGCCCGCGGCTTCGCCCGCGTGGATGTCGGAAAATATCCCACGGGAACGTACTACCAAGAAATCCTTCCTTATTCCTTGTCTACATTATAAAGGGAACTCTGTGCAAAATTTCAGCTTTTTAGATCCAAGGGTTTGGGCTGAGCGTTGATGAGTCAGTCAATCAGTCAGTCAGTCAGGACTTCTCTTTTTATTTATATAGATAGATAAAGTATTTTGATTTGATTTGATTTGATTTGAAGAACGGATAAGACAGTCCATGGACAGTATTTTAAATCAAATCTATACATTTAAATTTCAGCTTTCTAGGTTCAACGGTTTGGGCTGGGCGTTGATGAGTCAGTCAGTCAGGACTTCTACTCTTTTTATTTATATAGAAGATAAAGTATTTTGATTTGATTTGATTTGAAGAACGGACAAGACAATCCATGGACAGTATTTTAAATCAAATCTATTCATTGTTTAAAATAGGTCATAAAAATAACTATTATCATCATGCTAGGAAAACAGATTCACTCCACAAAGTTGAGCTGATGTCTATGAAAATACATGTAAAAGAAGAGAAAACATGAAGTCATAATCAAGATTACAGTAGGCATTTCAAAATTCTCCAATGTAATAATCACCCAAAAATAGCAAACACCACGTTTTATTCAATCTTCGACTCACTTATCAAATCGCCGACAAAAGAAACAGCGACAAAGAAAAGAATTTGATAAGCAAATAACCATCAATTCTGATACAATATAACATCTATATTGAATTCTCTAAATCCAATCAATATACTGGTGAGGGTTGCGGCCGACTGCGAGCGGGTAGCGGGTTTGGGTTCGTCCAAATCCGTTCAGCCATTTTAGCGTGAAAACGTAACAAACAAACAAACTCATGTTAGGAAATTAGGATAGGCCTACGGACTCATCTCTTGTAAAGATTGTAGTGGTTTTTCTTGAATATTCATGTCTATAACCCCTCACATGTCTGAGTTTGGCCTATTTTTAGACCCAGCGGTGGGGGGGGGGGTTGGGTTGTTAGTTAGCCTATAGGTTCACAACTACTGATGATGATATGTTTTCCATCGGATGATGTTTTTTTACGTTTATATATATGTGATATAAGCTTATATACCTACTATGTAAAGTTTTGTATTTAGAGAGGCTAAGTAATTACAACCGCACGGGTCGATCCAACAGGTTAAGCTACGCTTTCCGGGGTTGGTCAGTGGATGTGTGACCATCTTTACATACCGAGACTACTCCGTGGCTCGGAAAGCACGTTAAGCCGTTGGTCCCGGCTGTCATTCGTGGATCTTTGACAGTCGTTATGGGTCGTCAGAAGCCCGAAAGTCTGACAGCCGCAGTCTTACCAAGGGGTATCGTATTACCCAGTTACTGGGTTGTGTAGGTCAGACAGGCAGTCGCTCCATGTAAAGTAATGGTATTCAGCTGCATCCGGTTAGACTGGAAGCCGACCCCAACATATTGGGAAAAGGCTAGGCAGCAGATGTAAAGTTTTGTCTTTACGCACACATGGAGTGCATTTTTACGCTTTAGTTGCGAACGCCATAGGTGCACAACTACTGTTGATGATTGGTTTTCCATCGGATGATGTTTTTTTACGTTTAGGTATATATGCAATATAAGCTTATATACCACTATGTAAAGGTTTTTCCTTATGCACACATGGGGTGCATTCGACACTTGAGGGGATAATATGAAACGGTGTCTGTTAGGTACGACCTATAATGAGACAAGTAGAAAATGCACTCGACTTTTCAAGGCATGACAATGACATTATCAAATAATACTTATAAATAATAGAACCTAAGAATGGAACAATTAAAAAATTGTTATACATGGTGTAGGTGTAAACAGTGGCATTCTTTTAAGAGGTCACTGTACGCACGGCTACAGATCAAGCTATACATTTCCAGTATAAGCTGATCTCGCATTGTATAGGATTTCCTTACAATGAGAGATCAGTGTAAACGGGAAATGTATAGCTTGATGTGTAGCCGTGTGTACTCATCATTATGAACAACATTTACTATGTGACCAAACCTGAAATCGCGAAAAAAAAATCTGTTATTCAGTACATTTATGTTCGCTTATTTCGTCAAAATGTAGAGAACAGCTGAGTTTTATTTCGCGATTTCAGGTATGGTCCCATAGTAAAAGCTGTTCATAATGATGAGTACAATGACCCGTTAAAAGATGGCCACTGTTCTCTTACACCCTGTATAGTCATAAAATAGTGTTTCATTTTCATTTTAAGCTTCAGAGCTTCAAAATGATGAAAAATGAACTCCTGACTTCCTGAGATAGTTGGAACCTGAGTTATAATCAGTCTTATGGATCTGTTAAATCTGAAAAGCCGTCTCACCCTATACGAGAAAGACCATAACACAATGCTATCGATTTTTACAGCTTATACAAACCCTTAAAGATAATCCACCCGCTAATCGCTTTCACTGTGACCAACCTCAGGGGGCGCAAGACGCGTAGCTCCCGAGGGACGTCACTCCTCACTCCTCACTCCTCAGCCCCTGTTATTGTTTCAATCGCTCCCAAACTTCGAGTGAAATGAAAAAGTTGGTACAACCATCAAACGGTGAATATTTATACGTGCGTTAACGACAAGTTTTGATCGAAAGCTTGGAGATGTTTGGCAGTTGGAAAGTTGGTGAAACGATGTGTGTTTTCTTTTGTTTTTGCGTTTTCCTTTTGTTTAAAATGTATCTTTTGCTATAGTAGATTATAATAAAGATTATAATTATCTAGGCCTATTTCACGATGTCCGAATAGCCACCGAACCATCCACCGAATCAACGAATAAATTCAAAAATGGAACAGAATTTATCTGCCAAGTTAATAGGAACTTAAATCGTACGATGAAACCGTCCCTTAGGGCCTATTTCACGAACTACTTACTTACCGAATAAATTAAAAAATGGAACAGAATTTGTATGAAATTATCTGCCAAAAGTAAGCTAATAGGAACTTAATTGTAGGTGGTGAAATAGGCCCTAAGTCTATTAATTTGATATTCTGAATATTACCTGCCAAAAACATTTACTTTAAAGTTCACAATTTCTATCACCTCTTTAAACCTTAATAATAAGGGACCGTACTTCCGGGATTGTCCTGATAGCCGTGGGATACCTCTCCACTCCTCACAAGCGCCTCAGAACATGTTGCCCCCTTGCCGCTACGACACTCTGTGCTAGCGACCGTTTTCGGGGGCTCATTATTGAGTGTAGAAGTCACCCACTGTCATTTTATCTGTGTGTATTATATATCATTGGTTAGGCTGGGACATAGTTCTTCCATAGTTCAAGGTACCCAATCCACTATAGCCACCCAAACCCATAGTCCGATATATTTTGTTTCCATGTTCTGCAATAGTCCTGCACCAACCGGTCGTTGTCCTTAGGTGCAATTGCATAGTGCCTATAGGAATAATCGTTGGCTGGTACCTTCTCTTCATTTAAAATTGTCTAAGGGGCCTCTGCGAGTTGGATTCGGCTCCTCGTACGCCTTCCAAAGGACCGGGACCCCAGGGTCCCGAGATATGTCAATGAGTAAAGGTACATAGCAGCAGTTACAGTTAGCTATGGAACGGAGTATTCTGGGTATTAAACTTGGAGACAGGATTAAGAAATACAACGATCCGTTCCATCATTAAATAACTCATGTCCCTCGGATTGCTGTTGGGCTGGACACATCTGCCGCATGTCAGACGATCAACGGGCCAGGGGGCCTACTCCCTAAGCACGAAGCCCGTAGTTTCGGCCTTCGTTACGGGCGTTTCTTACTCCGTATCACTTACGAAATGTACGAAATGTATCACTTACGATCCATTAAAACAAGTGTAAAAGTTAAATTTTTCGGACGGGCTAAACCACATCGGGAGTAGGGACAACTGGCAAAACATGTTGTCATTCATAATTCGTTCGGGCCCCGAACCAATCATCCATCCGTAGCTGATCCGGAGTAAGAAACGCCCGTAACGAAGTCCTAAACTACGGGCTTCGTGCTTAGGGAGTAGGCCCCCAGGTCCTGTTTCACCACCTACGATTAAGTTCCTATTAACTTACTTGGCAAATCAGACGGATGAACGGACGGACGGAAAGACGGACGGACTTAGGGAGTAGGCCCCCAGGCCCAGACGGAGATGGCGGTATGAGCTGGACTTCTTTAATAAAGATTGGTCCTCGGCAGCTCTGGACAGAGAGAGGTGGAAAGAGACAATAAAGCCCAGTAAAAAAATTAAAAGTGTCACTAGTATTTGACTTCAGCTTGAGGAGCTCGTGGCTAAGTAACAACGGCCGCACGGGTCGATACATCAGGTTAAGCTACGCTTGCTGGGGTTGGTCAGTGGATGGGTGACCATCTTTACATACCGAGACTAATTCGTGCCTCGGAAAGCACGTTAAGC
The DNA here is from genome assembly GCA_905163495.3 of Cosmia trapezina. NCBI lineage: Eukaryota > Metazoa > Arthropoda > Insecta > Lepidoptera > Noctuidae > Cosmia > Cosmia trapezina. Next base: position 2,435,976 of record LR991033.1, on the reverse strand, counting down.
CTTTGGTCCCGGCTGTCATTCGTGGATCTTATTACCCAGTTACTCGGTTGTGAAGGTCAGATAGGCAGTCGCCCCATGTAAAATACTGGTATTCAGCTGTATCCGGTTAGACTGGAAGCCGACCCCAACATAGTTAGGAAAAGGCTAGGCAGATTGACTAGTATTTCACTTCAGTTTAACCATATTTTTTTTAGTTTGGTTTAATTATTACGAGGCTAGATTTTTTAAACGTTGCTGTGTCCGTACGCAACTCTTGCTATTTAAACGGCTTGATCGCAGAAAATCGTTATAAGTAAATACTAAACTGTTTACTACCAAACAGTTTAGTATTTACTTATAACTTGGTAGATCACCTTAAACCACTTCAAGAACATATTCCCATAATTTATTATCACTTTACTTCAAAAACCTTGACATAATTACAGTCAGAGCTACTCGCACATTACACTAAACGTTTCTTTATTACGTATGTGCTAATATCTAAAAGTATTATCATCAACGTACGTAATGTTACCGCTAATACACTCATTATATTTATTTAACCTTGTGTACTGTAGAGGCACAGTAAAGATTTAAAGAGGTTTCATGCTTTAGTCAAACCTTAGCATGATGCTGGCTGACATTCTAATTTAAACATGAAATAAGTGCCTTTTCACGTCCCGGTTGCCGGATAGCCGGTGCCGGGTACCCGGTGGCAACTGTATGGCCGGTACGTGTGAAAGATAACGTACATGTGCATACACTTAGCCGTCGGGTACCCGGCTTCGGCTATCCGGCAACCGGGACGTGTGAAAAGGCACTTACTCTTGAAGAAAAGTGAAGCTCGTTTTTCTTCAAGAGCTTCAGATAGATTTTAGCTAAGTCTCTGCGTAGGGACTGTTAATTTTTAAGTCTGATTCTGTTTATCAATATAGCGCCATTCCACCCGTCGACCTCTACTTATTTTTAGCTAGTAACGAACCCCCTTTGAGGACTGGGTCTTCACAGTACCTACCTTCTGTAAGATCATATAGACATGGTATGTAGTTTATACTTATTTCTGTATGTATACAGATACAGACTCCTACCAGATAACGCAGGACCCTTGGTGTTTTTGCACTATAACCTGCCCTTGATAAACTTTAAAAATCTCGATATTCTATTACAAGTGAATGCTTACTAAGTCTATCAGCTAGCTTTAAACAAAACGACAATCGGATCCCAGCGTCTCCACACCACGAAAATCTCCTACAACTTTAAAATGGAAATGATTCGCTCACCACTATTCTTATTGCTCCAACATGTTGGCGAACATATCCGGCGTGTCGGCTCGTTTCCGCGCCGCCGGAAGTCGAGTGCCGTCGCCGGAAATCCATGAGATTGGACAAAAATTGGCAGCGCTCGCGCCTCAGTGATCGAATAACGCGCTATGATTGGCGCATGACAACGTGTTAACGATATTCTAGCGTTGCTGATAACTCTTAACTTTTATGCTTATTTCCTCTGGGGAGATAGTTCATGGTGGCGGAAATGGACCGCTTAAATTGTTATTTTTATACAGCTGGATGATTTCATGTCTGAAAGATATTTGGGCCAATAATAATTCGCCTTTTATGTACATGGTTCTTTGTGCATAAAAGGCGAATTTTTGTATCGTATTATTAGATATACCCAGTTACCCGTAACTGCCAGCACAGCCCAGGTTGTGCAGGTCAGATAGGCAGTCGCTCCATGCATCTGGTCTGGAAGACGACCCCAACACAATTGGGAAAAGGCTAGGCAGATTGATTTCATTGCGAAAAAAAATCAGCTGTTTCCTACATTTTGACGAGTTATGCGAACATAAATGTAGGAAAACAGCTCATTTATTTTTCGCGGTTTCAAGTTTGGTCCCATAGCAAAAGTTGTTCATAATGATGAGTAGATAGGTAATGACTGTATTTAAATTACACTTTGAAATGATGCGGCATTCAATAGACTATAAAAGAATATTGACTACAAAACAAGCCTACCGCTGCACATTTTATTCAATACACTACAATTTCTTCAACCAAAACATTATTTTTTATCTAGTCTATTTTCCATACATACAAAACAAGTGAAACCAACACAATGCACTAATATATTAAACATCAGAAAAACATTAAAAAATTACGCCATTGAATACGAACCTGAACACCACATACTTACACTTTCTTCTTAAAAAAAAACCTTAAAGATGTAAAATAAGCAGCCAAGTGCGAGTCGGAATTGCACACAAAGAGTTCCGTAGGTACCTCCGTAAAATATATAACACTAAGTACTTAAGGACATTTTTTTAATACTTTAGTAAAAAACACATTTCTTGTTTATGGAAACCCGCTTTTGTTTTTAACTTTATTTTATTACTGTTATTGTGGGTCGATCGATGGATGGTGCCCATCGGATGGGTGCCCATCTTTACATGGTTACGCCGTTGGTCCCGGCTGTCATTCGTGGATCTTTGACAGTCGTTAAGGGTCATCAGAAGCCTGAAGTCTGACAATCAGCCTTATCAAGGAGTATCGTATTACCCAGTAACTGAGTTGTGGAGGTCAGATAGGCAGTCGCTCCATGTAAAATACTGGTATTCAGCTGCATCCGGTTAGACTGGAAGGGTTATAGCGGCCATTACACATTGAAAATTTCAAGTGTCTTCTATTACCTACGGTTCAAAAGATACAGCCTTTTGACAGACGGACAGACAGCGGAACTTAGTAATAGGGTTCCCGTTTGCACCGTGTAGGTACAGAACCCTAAAAACCCCTTCACAAAACACAATCCCTTTAAAAACCATAGGATACATTGTCACATTAATGGTAGCGGTTTTTATCTAGACCATAATGATGTTTTATGGGAGAATTATACAATAAAAGGTCTCAAATAGGTTCAGCATACCAATACAGGACTGCTTGTTCAATTTAATATACTTTTTTGATGTAACTCGAAGGGAAAAGTATTTATTTATGAAGTGTTCAATAATTTAAGACATTATCATAAATGTCAGGTTAATAAACTGTTTGTTGGAAGTTGGGAGATTATTGTATGGTTTATTGCTTCATCTACACAGTATTGGCTATATTGGAGTAAGCATTAACTAGGCCGGTTAACCCTTTTTATAGTTTCGTACCAAAATGGTAAAAAGGAACCCATATGTTGCGACTCAGTCTGTCTGTCTGTCCGTCTGTCACGCTGGATATCTCAAGAACTACTAATGCTATCAACTTGAAATTTGGAACAGTTTTAGATAACTTTGCCAACTATTTTGCAAATAAGAAAGGTATATTTTTTTCAACACTTCCTCGAAAACTGGTGCATATCGCACTACGATTAGGTTCACAATGCAATGTTTTTCACATGCGTGCGATTCTTTATTTTCTCGCACGTGTGCGGGAATAAAAATTGACACAGATAACTTATACCTATAGTTAGTCCAAATTGGTTCAATGCCTCTATTCCCAACTCTCTATTCGGATGTGAAAGAGATATGCATCTTTACGGCGTTAATATTTTTTGAATATTTAAATAATGTTTATAAATAGAATATCATCAAAAACTATGATTATTACAATAAAAAAAAAAATTATTTGTGTTCTAAACTCAAAAATATTCTATTTTTCATAATTATTAGGCTGTTTATCGGTTTTATACCTTTGCTTCTCCTTCAACCTGGCGAAAGCAAAGCGCGAAAAAAAAAGAAAATTTAAATCATAGTTTCCTAATAATTCATGACAAAAATATTTTCCGTTATTTTATTTTATTTCCTCAAAAGTGTATTGAAAAACGTCGTTTGATACCCGTGGACATCTGTTATTGCAGTTCTCGGCTCAAAAACAACCTCGCCTATGGCTCGGGTGTTAATTCCGCCTCGAATGCAATAACAAACGTTCTCCACTTGTATCAAAATGTATTGCAACAGGGACTGAAAAGGGGTCTTAAAAATTCAAAGGGAGCCCTTTGAATACTAGGGCTTGTGGGGTATCATATGAAAGAGCGCTGTTTGCACATTCTCAAACATTTCGTCGTTTATTTTCAGGCCGCATATTTTTCGACTTTTGATGAAAAATGTGAAAAAAAATACCGTTAAGTAGCCCCACTTCGATTTTTTAAGACCCCTTTCAGTCCCTGTTGCAATAAACACATGTTTTTATTTCTTTCTTATTTGCAAAATAGTTGGGCAAACGTCATCTAAAACTGTTCCAAATTTCAAGTTGATAGCATTAGTAGTTCTTGAGATATCCAGCTGTGACAGACAGACAGGCAGACAGACAAACAGACAGACAGATAGACTGAGTCACATCATAAGGGTTCCTTTTTACCATTTTGATACGGAAAGATATTGTTCTTCACACTAGGCGGTATAAAAAATCGGCAATTTTATAGGTAAAGACCTATTAGTATTATGATAACATCTAACTTGTATTATACCTGCCAAGTTTATGTAGAGGAACTTATTCCACAGTGCATCCAACTAATTTAAAGTTAACACAAACAATAAATTATTTGACACAGTGATAGTTAATGACTGCAATTTCAACCATTTGTCATAATTTAGAAAGCATTTAGTCATTTCTAAAAACGTGCACAAACGTCGCTTCTAAATGTAACGCGATAAAAAGGTAACATTACAAACTTAATAAATTTAACTCTTATCGCGTTATATAATCTTGTTGGTTTGTAATTACATAATCTTTTAACTAAATAAACTTACCACTTGCGTGCGTGCTTAAAATAAACCTACTCACTTTCGACATGAAAACTTAGGGATTAAATAGAACATTATAACAATTACTCAGAATATTCTAGCTTTCAAAAATATATTCTAAGTAATTGATATAATGTTTTAATTCCTACACCCTTATTCATAAAAACTAAATTGTTCTACAAACCTACTTTAGTTAAAATAGTGTTTTGTCAATTTCTTTCGAATTATGATTTGAGTTTGAAAGAAGAAGACAAAACACTATTTTAACTAAAGTAGGTTTATAAAGTGTTTTAGTTTTTTATGAATACAGGGGTTAGTCTTTAAAAGGAGCACGTGGCTAACTATTATCAGCCACACAGGTTGACTTGCCGAGGTCGGTCTGTTTTAGATCTTTGGCGACCGTAACTAGTCTTACAAAACGCTATCGTGTTACCCACATGGGTTGTGGAACTCAGATAGGCAATCGCTCCAAGTAAAATACTGGTATTCAGCTGCATCTGGTTAGACTGGAAGCTGACCCCAACATAGTTGGGAAAAAGCTAGCAGATGATAATGGTATTTTAGTTTTAAAAATAATGCTATTTTCAAAAGTCTACCAATGACTACAGAAAGAAGCGAGATGATCTTTGTCTTAAATCAAAGGGAGACAAAAATGTAAAACAAATTCATACTTATTCACTGATTACCAACAAATGTCCGTCGTGTTGCTCATCAACAAACAATCGCCGCGTCTGAACCCGCACTCACCAATCAACTTTTTATGCCCCGGTTCAATAAAGGAATATAATTGCATTAACAAAGACGCCATCAATTCGCTGAATTATTGGCCCAATAAAATTTGAACCACTCGATATATCAGCATTGTTTTTATTCAAGACAATTTAGTGGATATAGTATGGTCTTATTATGGTGTAACGTGACGATGTAGAAAAGTGCAGAAGATACAGAGTATAGTGCCATTTTTCTTGTAGGCATGCATGGAAAAAAAAACTGGCCAAGTGCGTGTCGGACCACGCACAATGAAGGGTTCCGTAGTTGAAAAGAATTTATCACAAAAACAAATTTAACATTGTTACAGAAAAAAAATTATGTGATAAAACTACAAATAATCAATTTTCGGACTTTTTCCTTTACTTGTGCTGTAAGACCTTACTTCTTGCCAAATTTCATGATTCTAAGACAGCGGGAAGTACCCTATAGGTTTTGATTTACTTGCGAGTATCAAAATATGGCGCATAAATGGGCGTATTTTTTTATTGCGGTGACTTGGAAGCTTGATTTTTTGAGAGCTCCAAGGGACCATAGACTTACGTATTCGATATTAATTTCAACTTGATACCTCCACGCGTTCCTGAGAAAAAGGGTCTTGACAGACTGACAGACTGACAGACAGACTAACAGACAGACAGACAGATAGACAGACGGACAACGAAGTGATCCTATAAGGGTTCCGTTTTTTCCTTTTGAGGTACGGAACCCTAAAAATACCAAGATGTTTATCAAATCACAATGTTATATTTGTCCTTGGGATAATGCTTTCTCTTCTTTCTTCATCCCTACTACGGAACCCTTCATTATGCGTGGTCCGACAAACACTTGGCCGATTTTTTTTCTTTTCGAGTACATTTTGTTATTAAATTAGTCACTGCTAGGACTATTTTCAGCTGATTTTATCATTGTAAGCCGTGGTGGGCCTTCTTTTTCATATTTTTTTTGTGTCATTTCGTCAATGTCACACATCTACAGTAACATTGTATGTCTTCTGAATGATTTAGGTACTGGTAGAATTACAAAGTAATGGCAACTTAATATTTCTTGTAAAGCCATAGATTACAGAAGTATTGCGGCAGGTTATGGATGTTGATCGGAATCGCCATTGATGTTAGCATGGCCCCGTGAGGTGACTGACTAATGTATCAGCTTTGATAATTCCTCGTGTCCATATTGCTTCGGACCTACACAGTTAACCGACTTCTTTTTACCACAAAGTCACCATAGTTATCCATCTACTAATATTATAAATGCGAAGCCTATTTCTGTCTGTCTAATATCTCTCATTTTGATGGTCCACCTCATAGTCCATCTAGAAAAAAAAAACTCATTTTGAGGTTTGGCACAAGATATACAGATACACATTTCTTTCTTTCTTTTTATTTTTCCTGTAATCTTTACATAAACTTCTATCACATAGAATAATTTCAGATTTTTCTCTTTGCAAACTTCGGAGATAAGGGGGGCGGCGGGACCGGTATTTTTTTTAACATTTTTCGTCAAATGTCGGAAACTATGTGGCCTAAAAAATAAATAAAAAATAGTTTGAGAATTTGCAAACAGCGTTCTTTCACATGATAACCCACGTGCGCTAGTAGCCCCACTTTAAATTTTTAAGACCCCCTTTCAGTCCTGGTTGCAAAAAAATTATAAATATTTTTATTTCTTTCTTATTTGCAAAACAGTTGGGTAAACGTCATCTAAAACTATTCCAAATTTCAAGTTGATAGCATCAGTAGTTCTTGAGATATTCAGCTGTGACATACAGACAGACAGACTGAGTCACACCATAAGGGTTCCTTTTTTACCATTTTGGTACGGAACCCTAATGAACAACTTTTACTATGGGACCAAACCTGAAATCGCGAAAAAAAGTTGCTCCCTTCATTTTGACGAATTATGCGAACATAAATGTACTGAACAGCTGATTTATTTTTCGCGATTTCGGGATTGGTCCCATAGTAAAAGTTGTTCATAATGATGAGTACAATGACCCCTTAAAACATTGCTACTGTTTACACTTACACCCTGTACAGACCATGACCTGGGTTAGGACATAGATACGTTTCACGTACACGCGGGTGAAGCCGCGGGCAAAAGCTACTCTTACGATAAGTTTGTCTTGTCACTGCCTACAACATTGGTCTTAGGTCAGTGTTGAAAGTTTTTTACGCATCTCTTAACACTCTTTATTAACTATTTTTTTTTAAGTCATAAAATTACAAATTCACAATTTTGGGATTTTTTCCTTTACTTGTGCTGGGAGACCTCGCTTCTTGCCAAATTTCATTATTCTAGGTTAACGGGAAGTACCCTATAGGTTTTGATTTACTTGCGACAGTTGCGAGTATCAAAGTTTGACGCAAAATGGCCGTATTTTTTTATTGCATTGACTTAGAAGCTTGAGTTTTTTAGAACATCAAGAGTCTATAGAGTTACGTATTTGATATTAATTTCAACTTGATACCTTTACGCGTTCCTGAGAAAAAGGGCCTTGACAGACTGACAACTTTGAAAACATTTTTTTATGTGATAAAATTACAAATTAACAATTTTCGGACTTTTTCCTTTACTTGTGTTGTGAGACCTTGCTTCTTGCCAAATTTCATGATTCTAGGACGACGGGAAGTACCCTATAGGTTTTGATTTACTTGCAAAAATCAAAAAATGTTGCATAAATGGCCGTATTTTTTTATTGCGAAGAGATCAAACTTCTAAGTCAACCTTAGAAGTTTGATCTTTTTAGGACTTCAAGACTTCAATTGCATTGACTTAGAAGCTTGAGTTTTTTAGAACTTCAAGAGTCTATAGACTTACGTATTTGATATTAATTTCAGCTTGATACCTTCATGCGTTCCTGAGAAAAACGGTCTTGACAGACTGACAGACAGACAGACGGACAAACAAGTGATCCTATAAGGGTTCCCTTTTTTCCTTTTGAGGTAGGGAACCCTAAAAATTATAAGTAAAGATGATGATGATGATGATGATGTGATCGTAAACCGTCAATGAGTTTTAATTTCCAGCTTCAGTGGCCTTACTGCGAGTTTGTATACTTACTCGATCGCGTTTACGTTAACGTTAACTTACGTCAATTTGTATGGAATAGGTAATTGTCTTTCACATTATAGTCACCAGATGACGCTTATTCAGTTTCAGTACAAATTGAAGTAAGTAAGGCCTCTGCTCGGTTTTCGATACTAATAAGCTGGCATTACAAATGACTACCTAGCTGTTGCCCGCGACTTCGTCCGCGATCCAGGATGAAAAGTAGCCTATGTCCTTTTTCAGGTCATGGTCTACACATGTGCCAAATTTCATCCAAATCCGTTCAGCCGTTTTAACGTGAAAGCGTAACAAACTCACTTTCGCATTTACAATATTAGTTAGGATTATTTCATAGCTTTATTAAAGGGATTTTATTTATTAGGTATATATATTTATATATTATTTACTACCTACTTAGAGATGCTAGAGTAGAGCAGCTAGAGTATATAGGTAAGTATTAAATACTGCCGCACCCTGGTGCGATGAGACTCCGGTAGAACAAATTTAATGAAGTTTTCATAGAAATAGTTCCACAAGATTCGCGTCGCGCCGTCGCGTCGCTCCTGTCTGCGGGATCCTTACAATCTAATCAAAACACGAATTTAGTCCCAATAATGAGTTGTTCAGTAAATATATTACCTGCCAAACAAACCAGCGAAAACCACAGAACTATTCGCCACAGGCTATCAGCACACTATCAGACTCAAATATCCGCAATATAATGAGAATGGCGAATTAATACATTATGATCGACATCGAGTTGTCGCCCGGCGCAATATCCTGCCCCCCCGGGACTGGGCCACTGGGGGAACAGCCTCCCATCTGAAAACCAACCTACTGTTACCCCCAGTAGAGTTGCTATTAGAATGACAGAACAGTATCAATTAAGTTGTACCAAAAAGGTTCGGTAAGCGTATAGGTAGCATGATTAGATACTTTTGAAATTAATAAGGCTATGTTTTTTGTTGATATCGTTATGTAGTTTTAAGTTGTAAAAACAGTAATTTAAATACTAATTGAAATGTCTGTGATGATGGGAAAGAAAGGTGTGGGAGAAGGATGGGTTGAAATGAGAATCTTCGTGTTACCTATACTCCATCGGTTTTAGGTAAAATAAATAAAGATAATCTCTCAAGACAATGTTTATGTTATGTTCTTTCTCCAGGATCAGCTTACATAATGACAGGTTATATGAGTTAAGTACTAAAATTGTTTATTTTATTTGACAAAAATATAATTTAATGTATTGTGTTGCGTAAATTATTTTGCATAGGTACTATTGTATAGAATCTAGTTCTTCTAACTGAACAGACAGCTGTGCTGCTGGGGAGTTTGTTCCGCTACTTCTTCTTCCCAGCTAAAGCACTAGGAAGTGGTGAAGGGCGGGCGTTTTGTGGGGACTGTCTTACTGTAATTTCGACGTTCAAAAAGTGCTGATTCTCAACCTAATTTGAATAAATGACTTTTGATTTTGATTTTGATTTTGATAAACAATAAAAACCACCCGACTAAATAATACTGTCACTTCAGTTGTTATGCTACGACACCGTTTTACTCTTTAATTTAGCAACTTTATAACGTTACTAAATTGAAGAGTACAACGTGTTGTTTTTGAAAGTCGGTTGTATTTTTATTTGTGAAAAAGTTTTTATCCGACTTTTCAAAAACAAGGAGGTTATCAATTCGTCGCGTATATATTTTTTTTTTGTGGACCGATTTAAAAAATTCTTTTTTTGTTTGAAAGGTTGTGCTCTCGAGGTGGTCTCATTGTCACCAAGTCAGAATCTGATGAGGGGATCCCATGGAAATCGAGGGAAACCCTCAAATTTTATAGGCACATCTACAGCGATTTTGGTATTTTTTTATAGTAATTCGTGCATTTGCTCCCGGAAAGCACCATTTGGTGAAGTGCAACTGATTAGGAAGACCACAGATGGCCATCGGAACTACTCAATATTACGTATTTCACTTGGGTTGCGATTCGATTTTGCTAAGCAATTTATGCGTGAAGTGGAGTTGATGGTGACTTCACTATCAGTTCCAGTTCTCCTGGTTCTTTACTAGGAGAACTCCTCAACAATTAACGTCCTTGTATCGGGAAAAACAATATATTGTAAAAGGTGATGAGCAGTTGACATTAGGGTATTGTAACTAAGATAAATTACAAAGACACTCACAAAAAAGTGAAAAAAAAAACTTTTTAACAAAAAAAAACAATCGGTTGTTTTTTTTTTTTTTGTAAAAAAGTTTTTTTTTATAATAATGCAATTGACATAATGTAGGTACTAAGAAGTAAGTAAAGAAAGTATAAGTATAAGTAAAAGAAAACATCATAAGCAAACCAGGTAAAACTCTTTCCATACCTACTTCAACAAAATCGATTTCTTCGCTCAACTTTCAAACAAAGAAATCTGGATTGTCATTAAAATAAAGCTCAAGAGTCTCGTATCTTCAAGTCAGTCGACGGAGGGTGGACAGCAATCAAGTTTATTGAGTTTGGAAGCCAGCCCTGCAAATCATTTTACTATAACGCGATATGAGGGTGAGCAGGGGACTGAGTGGACACAAATTGTTTTTAAGGCCACTACGCTTTTGATCGAAAGTTGATTTTTAGTTTTAAAGTAGTGTCGCCTTTTTTTTTTGATAGAGTAAAGTTGTCTTTGGGAGAATAGACATTTTCAGCAGCATTCAAATGATACCTCCCTAACTCTAATCATTACTGGTAGGTAGTGACTGTAGCATGTTTGCAGCTTCAAAATGTTAAAGGCTGTCTTATATCAACCCAAATTACAATCCAAAATGTTTAAGACATGTTGCAATTTGGATCAAGAGGTAGACATAGATGATACAGAACAAGGAGCTCTAGGCTAAGTAATAACATCCGCACGGGTCGATACATCAGGTTAAGCTACGCTGGCCTCGGTTGGTCCGTGGATATGTGACCATTTTTACATACCGAGAATCCTCCGTGCCTTGGAAAGCACGCTAAGCCGTTTGTCCCGGCTGTCATTCGTGAATCTTTGACAGTCGTTACGGGACGTCAGAAGCCCGAAAGTCTGACAACCAGTCTTACCAAGGGGTATCGTATTACCCAGTAATTGGGTTGTGGAGGTCAGATAGGCAGTCGCTCCATTAAAATACTGGTATTCTGCTGCACCCGGTTAGATTGGAAGCCGACCCCAACATAGTTGGGAAAAGGCTAGGCAGATTGATATCTTGAAGATCATAATATATTCATAACATCTTCCCCAATACGGTGCTTCAGCATTGACAAACATTTCGTCTGTATGCATTCACGCTTCAAACTAAGTATTCTGACCGACATCCAACACAACACACCTCGTCACCCATCCACCAATATTGACCGTAACGATAACCCTCCTAATAATTCGCTCCACCACAAATATGCCGCAGAACAAGAAAGCAATAAGCAGGACAAATCCCCGAGGTGCGGGGTGCTCGAGTGTCGACACTAAACGTCGGTGTCTGACACTCGGCCCGCTTGACAAATAGCGGGTAATTGAAAATAGACCCCTGACTGTGGTGCAAGTGAGGAACTTATTGATAAGGGAGGCAACTTTGGAGGCGATGATTTGTAGAGAAAAGTAGAAATAAATATCAATAATCTTCTATTTTTATTACATTTCAATTTCCTGAAATGTTCTGAATGTGCATTAGCAAACGCTGCAACAGTAACAATTCCTGAAATGCTTCTCCTAAGAAATCGCATTCATGAGTCATGAGCACTTTTGTAAACTGGCTTATTTCTGGATTTACATGAATACAACATCAGCTCAAAGCTGTCTGAATAGATTATATTAGATACAAAACACCTGGAACGTCTTTTATAGATTAACTAAAGCTAAACAAAAAAAACTCGTGTCTGGTTAACCGACTAAACGTAATACCTGTCACTTTAATGGTCATGCTACGACACAGTTTTACTCTTCAATTTAGCAACTTTATAATTCGTTAAATGATAAATGATAAATGATTTATTTTCTGTAAGTAGGTTTGTACAAACACTTTTACACGTCAAACATATTTTTTTAAAACTAGATGAGATCGAGTATGTATAACGTTGCTAAATTGAAGAGTACAACTATGTCGTTGCAGGACAACTGAAGTGACAGGTACCTATTACGTTTAGTCGGTTAACCGGACACGTTGTTTTTTTTTGTTTACCTTTATTTAATTACCTGTACCGATGTAGTATAGGTGTATTTGTATCTCGTAAGCACCTATAATTTAATTTTACCTTCTGCTAGATTAGCCAACTCTTGTTGGTGTTAGAGATCTCTTTCCGATTGTTTCCAGGGTGTGGTTACTTATGAAGAAATTCAGGATGAGAACACATTAGAATATTGATTGTTTATACGCTATTAGATAACTAAATAAGAATACCTTAAATCGGACTACTTAAAACTTTCATTAATTTTCCTGCTTCGGGAAATATTTTCCTTCGCTGCAGCAACCTTTACCTCGGAGACTACCGCTTCCTCTCACTCCTTGCTCCATACCTCATCAGCCAAGACCGAAGGTTCACGAGTGTTGCCAGAAACAACAACATTACGAAAGCAACCCAGCAACCTTAGCATTTTACAACCACCGCTAAATAGCCCCGTCGCGACTAAATGTAGCCCTTCGTGTCCTCCATCGCGGCTATGTTGTTGTTCGGGGGGCTTACGCGTAGCTAAACAAATGACGAGCATTTGGGCATTTTAATGTAATACCCCTGTTAATGGGGAGTAAGGTTGGGTGAATTAAATCTACCAAGATGCTACCTAATGTTATTAAGAGGTCGAGGAACAAATGAATGTATACATGTTTTATGGATTGCGCAGTTTTATGGATTGTAGCTTTTAAGGGGATACTTACATGCTATATAATTTTGTGTTTTTAAAATTCGTTTTGAACCAAATATAAAATCAGCTGTTCCCTACATTTTGACTAGGGAACAGCTGATTTTTTTTCGCGATGAAAAGGAATAAAGGATGCCCATGAATTAAATTTCACCCTGTTTATAACCCGTACACTACCTTAGACTGAAGGATTTTTCACAACTATATTCTGGGTGGGAAATCAAACGGTAGGTAATTGAATATATACGAATGAATTTAGTAGCGACAGTTACTTAAAAAAACATAAGACGCCTTCTTCTAATCTAAATCTTGAGCAGTGGTGGCGCAGTGGTAACGGACGCGAAATACGAGTTGTATTCGTGGGATCGAACCCCGATAGGCGCTTTACTTTGTGTAAATAATTTCATCACCACTGCTCTCAAAACGGTGAAGGAAAACATCGTGAGGAAACCGACATGTCCTAGAATAAAAAAATGGAAGACATTGTGACATCTACCACCCCGCACTGGGCCCGCGTGGTGGATTACAGCCCACTCCCTCTCACCGAGAGGAGGCCTGTGTCCGAGCAGTGGGAATATTATAGGCCGATTATGTATGTCTTCTTTTATCCTCCTTTCCTGTAGGTTTGTAAGGCCTGCTTGCACCACAAATCACTACCTATTTAAAACATCCTACCAATCGTTTGAAGATGATAGAGACATAATGATATTTTAAATAGGTTTAGCGCAAAACGCAATTAGTGATGTGTGGTGCATGTGAGCTTAAATTTCTTAAGCTCAATTAAATCTAACTTTCCGATCCAAACACTCCTTTTAACAAGAAGTCTACAAAGTTCGGGCACAGGTTAATACAGATGGGACACTCCGCAGTTTAGGTATGAAGCTACAAGTACGCGGCGGGCCCCGTCCGCGGGGCTAATTCAGTAGGTTAGAAGGTATAAGAGTTACGCGATAGAAAGAGAGGCAACTTGTAGTTGAATATAACTGTAGGTAATAAGCGTTGTGCGACCTGAATTGCACTTTATTGTGTCGTAGCGTAGCAACAGTCGCTTTTTATTTAAGGCCCTGGTTCCAAGCGTGTTTTAACTCGGTGTGTAAGTGAAATGGCTTTATTGCTGTCTAGTTTGATGCACGAGATAGAAGATTCTCACGCGCACCGGAATTATATCGTAAAAGTGCAAATAAAATCGTATAAAATTAGAAATGAACTATTTAATCAAAAGTAATCCATCACTAGATGCAGTTTGGAATTTGACATTTCATGGTATATTTTTAATTATAATTATAATTGCTAATGAAGGGATAAACAGCTTTTAAACATTATTAGGAGGTATGTTTAAAGATTTTTTTGGTGCATTAAAGTATGTTTAATTATGTTTTGGCTTCCATCACTGTATGCGAAAAGGACTTGAAAATATTTACGGTTTATGATATTTTCTTAAATGATTTTGCGGAGTGTCCCATCTGTATTAATCTGTGGTTCGGGCAAGTTTGCTTGGAAAAGTACCCACATACGGATACTGGGGCACTGGGCATACAAGCTCGCTTTACGCCGTATCCCTAATAGGGTAATCTAAACTTCTGGTATTGCCATTAACGTGTACTGTCGGCATTGTACAAAGACACATTGCGATTAGCTTTTATTTTAGGCTTTTATAAATTATCTTCGCTATGTATGTAAGTAGGTACTTAGCTGGTTTACGTAAGTACCCATACTACTTCGGTTTAGGTAACTAGGTACTTAAGTAGGTACTTTCGCATATTTTTTAGGGTTCCGTACCAAAATGGTGAAAAGGAATCCTTATGGTGTGACTCAGTCTGTCTGTCTGTGTGTCTGTCACAGCTGGATATCTCAAGAACTACTAATGCTTTTGCAAATAAGAAAGATTTTTTTTTTTTTCAAGAGGGTCTGAAAGTGGGGCTACTAGGGCATGTGGGGTATCATATGAAAGAGCGCTATTTGCACGTTCTCAAACATTTTTTTTTCTTTTTTTTAGGCCGCATATTTTTCGAATTTTGATGAAAAATGTAATAAAAAATACCGTTCCCCCCTTATCTCCGAAGATTGCAAAGAGAAAAATTATTCTATGTATTAGAAGTTTATGTATAGATTACAGGAAAAATTAAACGATGTCTCTAAATAGCACAGTTTTTCAGAAATCTTCAACAAAAATTACATAGAAATGATGGTACGGAACCCTCGGTGCGCGAGTCCGATTCGCTCTTGACCGGTTTTTTTTTATACCAAGCATGCATCTTCCCCAATGACCAACGCGTCATAAAGCTCGCTATTTAGTTGGCAACGTGACAGGTTAAAGCGATTTATGCATGGCTTGAGCACGGGGACGGGACGTGCGGTCATCTGTGGTCTGCGGGCAGACATCTTTTATGTGCGACCCTAACTCATGTTGCTCTTTAGAAAGATTTGGAAAAAGAAGTGGATAGACTGGGTAGTGTAGGTAAGTACAATAGGGATCTGACGAGACCTAAGCTACAATGATAGAAGGTAAACTTGTAGATTTAGGTATTTAACCATCAATTACGGTCGACGTCATCGCGTCAACGCCGGCTATCGCTGAAAACCAGCGCTGGGGCTCCGTTTCGCATGGGGTCGCGGCATTATGCTGAGCGGTAGCCGTTTTGCGTACCTACCTAGATGTGACGCATATTTTCCCCAAACTTGTTTTACAAATTGTTATTTTATTTTGTTGTGCTTTGCGTCATGTTTACCGCAAATAAACGTATTTCTTTCTTTCTTTTCTTCAATTATTATAAAGGCGACAGTTTGTGAGCGTGTGTTTGTATATTTGTTACTTCTTCACGCTCAAACAGCTGAACGTATTTGGATAAATTTTTGCACACGGGTAGACCATAACCTGAAAAAGGACACTGGCTACTTTTTATCGACATAACACGCGGTCGAAGCCTCGGGCGGAAACTAAGGCTGGGGCTACATTAGGCCGCGACGCGACCTGTGCTGTGACACATGAGCGATTAAACCAAATAAATGAATGCTCACGTATATGGCTACACCGTACATCAAATATTACTCTCGTTATTCGTTTCGCTCTTCCAGTCGCATCGCAAATCACTGCTTACTGTAGCCTCAGCCTAATTCATAATAACTATTCAATCGCAACTGCCCGTTTCAAGTAATAAGAAAGAGCCCTAGATTATACTGATATTCAAACCGCAACACTTCCCGATCTCTACCCGCTAATTAATTAATTCATTTAAAAAACAAATTACCACATTACACGTTAAGCTTAAGTTTGTGATGCTCGTCACGTGTTACAACTAATTCGCGTGTCACGGACGGACGGACGAACATATTAATCTTAACACCGCCCCCGGATAATTACAGACAGGGTGAAATGCATTTGTTGCAGTTTTTATACCACTGCTGATTGCTACCACTCAATATATATTTTTAATTTAAATATTTAATGTGGTTCTTTTGTCATTTAGAATTAGTTTGATATATTTTTTTGATAAAGTATGTCGATGAACGACAAAGAATATCGAACGATTGATTCGCGTCTTAAATGAAAATTAAAATCATGACTTTGGCTTGATCATCATTCTCCTGCCCTTATCGCAATTTATTTCGCTGGCACCCTAAACACAAGTTAAATCTTACTTTGGTGCCAGAGTTAATCAAAAACACTCTTTTTAGGGTTCCGTACCAAAATGGTAAAAAAGGAACCCTTATGGTGTGACTCAGTCTGTCTGTCTGTCTGTCACAGCTGGATATCTCGAGAACTACTAATGCTATCAACTTGAAATTTAGAATAGTTTTAGATGACGTTTACCCAACTATTTTGCAAACAAGAAAGAAATAAAAATATTTATATTTTTTTTGCAACAGGGACTGAAAGGGGGTCTTAAAAATTCAAAGTGGAGCTACTAGGGCATGTGGGGTATCATATGAAAGAGCGCTGTTTGCACATTCTCAAACATATTTTTTCTTTTTTTTAGCCCGCATAGTTTTCGACTTCTGATGAAAAATGTAAAAAAAATACCGTTCCCCCCCCCTTATCTCCGAAGTTTGCAAAGCGAAAAATCTGAAATTATTCTATGTGATAGAAGTTTATGTAAAGATTACAGGAAAAATAAAATGATGTCTTTAAATAGCACAGTTTTTCAGAAATCATCAACAAAAATTATGGTACATATAAGTGATGGTACGGAACCCTCGGTGCGCGAGTCCGACTCGCTCTTGACCGGTTTTTCCATTGTTGTAACGCTGCATAGTGTTAAGATAAGTGTACATAATACTTAAAAAAATAATTTTATTAAGTTCCGTTGTACTTACGCTAAAGCGTAGGAACTAAAGTTGATAAAATTATTTTTATTTTTTATTAATTTTATTTGGGTTCGGCGTCGGCTCAATATGTCTTTTTCTTCCATACTTCCCAATTAGTCTTCATCTCGGTAGTACTAGTCACTCCCTTTCTAGCCATAAATATCATCTTTCACACAGTCCATCCATCGTTTCTTTGGTTTCTACTCGAATAGCCACCCACATTCATACTCAAAACGTTCCTGACGATATTTTGTTTCCTCGTTCCTCCGCATCATAAATGGCCCAGGCCATACTTACCTGACAACCGATTTCCGCACAACTTTTCAGTCACCGGTCAACTTTCAGATACCTAAAGAGCTAAATCTCTATGAAATCTTAGAGCAGTTTTTTTTTAGACATTGAAATAAAACCATTGATCGTTTTACCTTAACGCCTACAATATTTAAAATAAATTGTGGCACCAATAATGAATGTTTAGTGCTTTAAGATCGAGAAAGAAGAAATTGTATGTATACCTATGCCGACATGATTATAAACATTTGTCAAGAATACTTATGGGTCTGTAAAATAGATAAAATGCAATGCTTTACCAAATAATTCAAAGCAGAAATTATAATATACATAACAATATTCCTAGCATCATGTAAGTCCGCCATCTTGATTTTAATGGTCGCCATTAAGGACAAAGTGACAGTCGCTAGTCCATTGTCTACGGGAACCACAATACGTCATTTCCGTCGGCTAAACTTAACTTGTGTAGGACACAATCGATCTTCAGACAATAATAGATTGTAATCTGTATTTTAAAACAGGGGATAATAAAACAAAAGATTAAGCTTTTCCGGCAGTTTTCCCGATGATAGATTTTACAATTTGAAGAAATACACTTGTTCTCTCTAAAATAGTGCATTGGTTTGTGTTAATCATTTACTTTTAAACGAGAAAAAGACTAATGTATTAGATATAATACTCGAAAATGTACTAGTAGGTAAGTGGGGCGGAATTGGATCTTGTGACAACACTGTGTTCTTGTGTAGGTGGTATTACTCGAAGCTAAAGTCATTATCACCTGCCTAGCCTTTCCCCAACTATGTTGGCGGCAGCTTCCAGTCTAACCGGATGCAGCTGAATACCAGTATTTTACATGGAGCAACTGCCTATTATTAACTCCACAACCCAGTTACTGGGTACCAAAAAAATTTCGTCCATATCTGGTAGCATTGTTGGACTCACATAAAATCCTAATAAATAGTGTTTGGACTTTAAAAGAGACCACATGACCTCTGAGTTTGTATCGGCATTTCTTCTCGGGGTTCAGTCAGCTAGGAAATGCCGGGGCGTTATCTAGTTTTAGAATAACAAGTGTCTAAGAAACGACGTCACAGAACGTTCTGAGCGTAACTTATCACCTTATCTGACAGCCACTGAATTAATCCAATCCTTAGATCATTTGACAAAATATGTTCGAACTCAACAAAAGGTCCGTCCGGTACCTAACCGACGCGCGAGGTGAAAAAACACTAAAATATGGTGAAATACGACTGCTAGAGATACAGTGTGGTGACCTCCTGGCTCCCAGCATCCCGTGTGTACCTGACCTCTTTCAATTCACATTGTTTAGCCTGTTTTTGAGTAGGAAATTTCAAAAAGTGTCCTTGGCTATACGCGATACTCAATCATATTTGTGGTGACGTGTGTGTGTGTTTTAGTGTAAGAAGTGTCGTGTAAGTGTCTTGCAAAAGATCATGTAAAAGAGCTACGTATAATTACCGGCACGAGTCGTGAGCACAAATTCCACCTTAACTTTATCTGCCCTCGTTAGCGTGCTCTTGTATTCTGTTTTTTATCTGTATCTGAATATGCTTGATCATATATTGATTTCATTGCTCGAGCCCGTGTGCAGCCTGCTGTGATAGGAAATAAGATTCGTTGGGTTTAAGAGTAGAGCTCACGACTCGTGCCGGCAATTATACTTACAGAAATAAACATTTCATTTCATTTCTTTTCATTGGTTTCGGAGAAAATAAAGTTCTTATTACAATGTACTTTTCCGTCAGTCTTGTAATGGTAATTTGTTTATCCACTGTCACCATCATTCTCTTGCCCTTATCCTAATTTGTTTGGGGTCGGCGCAACATAATGTATTTTTCTTCTATGTGTCTAGTCGCTGGCACGTAACTTGGCAAGAATCGTTAGATGCGCATTTGATTTCTAAACTGATATGTTTAAAAATAAATTATATCAATAATCATAGAATAATGGCAAGCAATAAAAGTTTAAAAAATTGTAGCACTAAGGGCCGCCATACACGGACTGCTCGAGCAGTTAGCTACTGATCAAAATACACGGACCGCTCTTGCAGTCATAGTCAACAGCTTCTCGCTTATTCAACTTTTCGGGCACGGCCGCCCGAAGCAGCCTACTCCCTAAACACGAAGCCCGTAGTTTCGGACATCGTTACGGGCGTTTCTTACTCCGTATCACCTACGGATGGATGATTGGTTCGGCGGCGGCGCCCGAACAAAGTATGAATGACAACATGATTTGCCAGTTGTCCCTACTCCCGACGTGTTTTTGCCCGTCCGAAAAATTTATCTTTTACAATTGTTTTGATGGATCGTAATGTCAGACGGACGGATAAACGGACGGACGGAAAGACGGACGGACTTAGGGAGTAGACCCCCAGTTGCAACTGCTCGAGCGGTTTCGTGTATGTGTGTACATAGAAGACTGTAGTTCACTATGCAGTCGCAGCTTGAAACAGTCCATCCTCACTGCTTCAAGCAGTCCGTGTATAGCGACCCTTAGTGTAACTTGCCCGAAATTACTCCCACTTCGCTAAAACCTTGCCAAGTTACTTGCCGGCAACTATACTTCTCTATTAGTCGTCATCTCGGTAGTCACTCTCTTTCTAGCCATATCATCTTTCACACAGTCCATCCATCGTTTCTTTGGTCTTCCCCTACTCTTATAGCCATCCACATTCATACTCAAAATTTTCCTGACAACATTTTCCTCATTCCTCATTCCTTGTTCATCCAGTCTGTCTGGATGAATTATACTTTTCCCTATTTCCTATATAGTCCATCTTTAAAAAATAAGTTGACCTTATTCCGGGCAATTATGGCTTTGGTACCTACAATTAATTCAGGCTTCTTATATCAAAATTTTCTACGCTGTAAATCCTCGAAGTATAGACATAATCTACGCATACCTATAGAAAAGCTCAAACTTGTACCAAATGAGACATGTTTGATTTGGTTTTATTGAAACTCTTGTAATAAGTAAGATACTTATACTATTTATTGAGTTACCTAGTGACTAGTCTCTACCTAGGTATTAAGGCCCTGGTTCCAAGCTTGGTTTAGCTCGGTGTGTAAGTGAAATGGCGTTATGGCTGTCTAGTTTGACGCACGAGATAGAAGATTCTCACGCGCACCGGAATTATGTCGTAAAAGAGCAAATAAAATCGTATAGAATTAGAAATTAACTATTTAATAAAAAGTAATCCATCACTGGATGCAGTTTGGAATTTGACATTTCATGGTATATTTTTAATTATAATTATAATTGCTAATGAAGGGATGAAAAGCTTTTAAAGATTATTAGGAGGTATGTTTAAAGATTTTTTTGATGCATTAAAGTATGTTTAATTATGTTTTGGCTTCCATCACTGTATGCGAAACGGACTTGAAAATATCATATTTTTTTTACATGTCAAAATTATTTACGGTTTATGAGATACACAGCTTTAAAAAACCACCTTTTTGATCGTTTTCAGGAAATCTGCGCCTTAAGCAGATTAAATTACCTAACCAATACCATACACCACTATTACTATACACCTCGGGGCCTGCAGGAAGAGGTGGCGAGACGTCCTAGACGCGTACCGCAACGGTTGGATTGAGGTGGCCCTGGAAATGGATGCTTGGAAGGATTTGTAGGGCCTTTGCTCAGCGGTGGGCCAGTGTAGGCTAACATAAAAAAAAAATGCACCACTTGTTCAGACTGTACACAAATAGAACTATTCAGCTATTCAATTCCAAATAAAACTTCGTAACCACAAACCTTTTAATCACTCATCTTTCAGCCGTTAAATCCTAATGACGCCACAACAAAACATTAGAAAGAACAACTTAACACCAGACATTTGAATAAATCCCAAATCAACACGTAAATCTCTAAAATGTTTTGTCACCAAATAAAAATAAAAGTTGGCTGAATAGAGTTGTGTCTGGTTGTCTAAAGCCAAAACTAAAAAAGTTACGAGCTGTCACTCTGACACCGCCGGCCGGCGCCGGGAATCCGATACGGCCGACACGTCAGTAGGCCTAGCCAGTAAATAAATAAATCAATTCATCTAAATGCTGTTTAATTTGAAGGGAAACATCTTTTTGTTACTAATTGCTTGATGATTAATGAGTTCTAACGATTTGTTTGGGTTCAAGAAATCGATAGTAGCTGAAAAACAGGTGCGTGCATTATTCGATGTTTTTTTTACCGAAACAATCGTACTTTTGATACAGCAGTTTTTCAATATTTGCCTGTCACGTGTAAAAACAAAATCAGTGTCTAATTTATTAAATTAAAGAAATCTATAGACAATTATTTTCTCACAAAGAAAAATCTTCGTATAGTTTTACTTTAATCTGTGAGCTTTTAAATGTTTGAATTTGCATCTGTCATACCTTTTTGAATTATTAATTCGATTCGAATTCGATGTTATGTGTACCTACTTAAAATCATTCAGTTGTGTCATTATTTGCAATAGGTGGCTTACAAACTACACTCAAAAAATCAAGTGGCGAAATATTTGCATTTACATGCAGATCCACGAGATACTTCGTACCTACTCACGCACAATACGTTGCCCTAGAAAATCGACTATCGATTAGTCTGTTTCATTAGCCAGCGATATGTCCGTTAATTTGTTTGAGTTGCAATTAACATGTCGGGTCGACGGCCGGCTTTACATTTTGTTGACTAAGCCTTAGAAAAAAAAAACAAAAAAAAAACTTAACGGCTGCGTTCATATTTGACAGCTCCTCCGCTAACTGATTCGTTCTTAAGAACAGACCATAAACAATTATTAAAAACTTAATCACTGTATCACGACGTAATAAGGTTGAATTTCAAATTAGGATCGGTAAAATGGCGCTTAATTTAAATTTGTCGGTAAGCAATAATCGGTTGGGCAACGTCAATACAAACTGTTTAATCCATTGTTACGATAATGTTACAATTAATCAGTTGTGAGCTGTTTATAGTTGTTGTTTATGTATCACGACTGATGACTGGTTGTGAAATGAAGCCTGTTGCTTAATATAACATTTAACGAGCATTAAGTGTACTGTATTTGACATATTTGACATTGTAAAACGTTCTAATGTCAGACGGTAGGTAATTGATTCTGCGAAAAAACGGGCACTATACCTACCGGTAGTGATCCAAAATGATTGGCACCGGGCTTGGCAAATGTATTGGGGATACCTTTATTAAAACTGTTAAGTACTTGATCTGCCCATAATTTGAACTCTGTGCTAACTAAACTATAGGCCTTAGTTGTCTAGTAAAATATTTTTATTTTATTTATTTAAAAGAAATTAACGGAATAAAATTTTGCAGCACACATATAAAATACTGAGGTAGTTTCATTGCCGATTTAAATAAGAGTAGGTATGCACAAATACGCTGATCAATCATACTTATACTTAGCTATAAAGATAATTCTTAGTTCATCCAAAAATAAACCTAAAGTTTGATTTAAGTTATTAAAAAAAGTCCTTATTAAAAAAAGTTGATTTAAATATTATACCTATAATATTTATACGGTAAAGAGTACTTTTTGTTTTAACTTTTTAATCACCTAACCGCAGTCGATGATATAGCATTACGTAGGTATTACTACGAATTACACTGTCGAAGGTCAGGTCCAAGAAACAAGTCTAACTGCTTATTTTAACTCAGAATTAATGTAGCACCGTATTCACCATTGTAAATGTTACATGATATTTATTGTTGTAAGTTTGTTCAAAAAACACTTTTTTACACGTCAAAAATAACTTATGTTTTTACTAGATGAGTTCGGTGTATCCTCCCCGACTACTCTCAGAGGTCACAGGCTCTTTTAAAGACGAGAAGGACCATGCAAATTAATATCTGAGAAAGAAGAAAGAAGGAATTTTTTCCCTTTTGAAGAAATAACCACACAGATTGAGTGGACCTGTCCAGTCAGTGAACGCATTTGTCAGTAATCGTGCAGCACAACTCAGAACTTAAGGAGCTCAACGATTCGACGAACAATACCAAAGAAAGGACATTTCGTCGCTAAGTTAACTAACTAACGTAACTGACATTTTGGACTAAGCCGATGAGTAATTTGATACATTTTCCAAGTCGAATCGATCTGTCTAATCGGCGAATCTGTACCTATGCCTTACGGTCTCCATGATAATGCAAAAATTGAGACCGATATATCTACAGTTTACAAAAAAAAAAAAAGAAAAATAGCTTGCCCTGTAAAATTTTCTTCAAATCAGTTACGTCAGTTAATTAGATTAGCGACGATTTGGGTAGGCCGCATAAAGTAGGTACCCAAACTGTAAATTCTCTGGCTATTAGTATAAAATTATCTTCAAAAGTCTATCGTTTACTAGGTTTTTTTTAACTCAAGGTTAAGGTGGCCGCTTTGAGCTGACCTCCCCTACCTATCAGCTGAAACTGGACCTCTTCCGCAACTATATTTAGGTAGAAACTGATATAATTATTCACTTTCATTGAAATAACATAGGTACCTAAGTAGTACCTGGTATCAATAAGCACCCTGACATGGAGGTGCCATTTCAACAATTAAATTCAAATGTAATGTAGTTAGATTTTTTTCTTAATGGCATTTGCAATGCACACTAATCTCATAAATTCTAATCATCAAGTGCTAGATAGCAAACACAGTTACAACCAGCGGCAATAAATTACATGCAAATTACCCACAGTTTTATGCAACTGACACACTTAGATACCATAGACAACCAATAAATAATAAACCATACTTCATACACAACCGAACGTTTGAGACAACTCCGCGAACTCAAGAAAAGGCGCCGCTAAAGACCAAATGTGACAGAATTAATAACAGCTTTTAATTAACGAGAAATAAATATGTTTTGCACTTTAAAATATGGCCGTCCCACTTAATTACGTAATTATTTCATATAATTAACTGTTAACTGTACGACATTTGCGAACATTTACTCGCCGACACAGTCTAAGCGTTACCTATAGCTTCGCAAAAAATATCTTTAGTTCAATTTTGCCATAAGAAGGACTGACACAATTTTCTTAGGGTTATGGGAAGTCATAAGCTATATGTATTCACCCATAGAAACTGTGTTTGTGCCACGGTAATTGATTTATGTTTTTCTTCATGTCGATGTCGTCTTATTCTTTTTTGTTAGTGGTTGTAACAGAACGTAATAACTTTTAGTGTTATATTTTCAAAGCACATGTAACACAATTGGTTTTAGGAAATTACTTAATTATGTGTTTTCTTAGTCTAGTCTTAAAATGGTGGACTATTTTAAATTTTAAAAATCATTAAGTACTTATTTAAAAAAATAAATAATAAAACAATTTTGTCCTATCAAATGACACTCCCTATCTCTCAAAAATTTTTGTCAGTTTTCCACCAAACAATATAACTCCCATAAAATAAAATGACATTTAAACCCGGAAGTTTTTATACACTTAATTAAATTTCTATAGTGTTGTCATTCATGAAATTTTATATTGCCATAAAAGTTATCACTGATTAAGTAATTAAAGCATTCTGATGCGATAATTGATCGCTCAGTGTTGCCATTTATTGAGCCGTTGTCTATGAACTGTGGAAGGAATTCGAGGTTAATGAATGCCTGCGGCGTGTGTGCATAGTTACTCTTAAGAGGGGTTGCCATAAATGTCGTTAGACGGATAGGGAAGCTTAGAAAAAATTGTACGGCGGGTTATGTTTCTCAAGCTCGATGGATACGGGCCGGTAAACAAATGTTGCGGACTAGACCTAGACTAAAACTTCTCATTACTTAATAT
Source organism: Cosmia trapezina (assembly GCA_905163495.3). Taxonomy (NCBI): domain Eukaryota; kingdom Metazoa; phylum Arthropoda; class Insecta; order Lepidoptera; family Noctuidae; genus Cosmia; species Cosmia trapezina. Next base: position 2,410,203 of record LR991033.1, on the reverse strand, counting down.
TATTGGTTACTTTTAATACTTTACTTCATTGCAGAGCAGCGTGTGTTCTTTGACCATTGCGAAGACGAGATTCCCGAACACTGTATGACCTCATTGTTGGGAAGCATTGTGACTTTGATGAAAAAGTGTCATTATAAAAATTATGCTAATATGTACATTGTCTTTCTCCAGGATCAGCTTACATAATGACAGGTTACATGAGTTAAGTACTAAAATTGTTTATTTTATTTGACAAAAATATAATTTAATGTATTGTGTTGCGTAAATTATTTTGCATAGGTACTATTGTATAGAATCTAGTTCTTCTAACTGAACAGACAGCTGTGCTGCTGGGGAGTTTGTTCCGCTACTTCTTCTTCCCAGCTAAAGCACTAGGAAGTGGTGAAGGGCGGGCGTTTTGTGGGGACTGTCTTACTGTAATTTTGACGTTCAAAAAGTGGTGATTCTCAGCCTAATTTGAATAAAGGACTTTTGATTTTGATTTTACAAAAACCATGTGGAGAGAAGCATGTAGAGGAATGAGGACCAGGGTGTAAAGTTCACTTATCCTCCATAGAAAAGGGAGGATCCTCCGACCAGATGATGTTATGTCTGGTGGGCAACGTCCCGACATCAACCGTCGGGCAACATGCCTCTATATTGGTGACCCCCACGTGATCGTCAGCCGCCACTGTAAGCATAATAGGAGCCAAAAAAAGCTGACAAACTTAGAAACATAACCAGACACAAGACCAAGGTTCAGGACATAACCCTAAAAATAAAAAGACTTAAGAGGGAAGGACAAATGGAGCAGAATAGTTACCCAAGAAACGGCCAAAGAAAGAGAGGTAGACAACAGAAAAGGTGGGATGACGACATAAGAGAAGTCGGTGGGACGACATGGGGCAGAGTGGCCAGAGAGGGACAGAAATGGAGAAGGTTGGAGGAGGCCTGTGCCGACTGGCAAACGGACATACAACAAATAAACAAACGCCAAATACGATACTGAAGACTACACTTTGTTTGTCCGATTAAAAGGCTAATAATAAATTATGAAAAAAAAAGTAGCTACGTCTGCCAACAAACCGCGCTTTGCAGTTTGGCAGGGGTTTGTAAAAAATATTTCTGTGACATTTTTTTTTTATAAGCCCACATCGCAGTATTATCTGGATCTAAATGCAAAGTCGATGTTATTATTAGCTATACCACAAATCACAAGCACACATGAAGCGAGATTTTTTTTTTGTTTCAGGAAGTCTTGTAGATTTTAAACCTAGGTATTCCTATTTTATATCCGCTCTAGTCCAGACTGCTTAAAAGAACAAAGAAGATACAGTATTAATACCAAATTTTCATCATCTGAATACATTTTACATGGAGCGACTGCCTATCTGACCTCCACAACCCAGTTACTGGGTAACACGAACCCCTTGGTAAGAATGGTAGTCAGACTTTCGGGCTTCTGACGACTCGTATAACAACTCTCAAAGATCTACAAATGACAGCCGGACCAACGGCTTAATGTGCATTCCGAGGCACGGACGGGTCTTGGCTAAAAATCCATCAAGAAGACCCATCCTCGGACCTACCGTGGCCCACAAGCCCCTAAAAATAATACAAAATATAGGTGTAATATTCCGTGTCCACTTATTAATACCTATAAGATTTTACTGATAAGCGGTTCTTTCCATTAAGTGAGTGGACTTAACGAAGTTTGTCATAAGACATGTGTCGCCTACTTAAAGGTTAAATATCTTTACCATATCTAGAAAACAATATCTATAGCTCAGACCAGCTGTATGTTTGTAAATGTTTAGTTAAAAACCATTAACCTGACCAGAATTCATAAAATTACCATCTTCAGAAAAATCAGCTCGGACGGAAATAGATCGAAAAATTATTGCAATAATTTTTAAATATTGTTGCATTTAACCTTTTCACTTCAACAAAAAGTTCATTCTAATATATTTTCTAATTTATATTTAATTACTGTCTTATGTGTCATTTTATACGCATTATTAATTACTAATACACAAGGGATTACTATAAAAAAAAAGCAAAAAAAACTATGCCGGGCGCGTAGATACAAATATAGGTAGTTGCACCTGCGTTTTGTCCTTCAGAACATTCAATTACAGTGAAATACGCGGCGCACTATAACATAAAGTTAATTAGCAACAATATAAATTGAGCCACTTGTAACGAATTACTAAAAATTACATATTATTAATCTATGGTATGAAATGTTAACTTTTTTGTTGGGTACGTTCCTTTTCCCGCTAAAAAGGTTTGTAATTCAAATCAATTTAAACTAGGAATACGGAGTTCATTAGAAGATTTTTTTTAGATGACCCACTCGCATAAAAGTTGGCAAAAGTAATTGATATTGGTAAGAGCTCGGCTTTCGCGATTAACGACTTTTACACGGTTGAACGAACGAGCTCTTTAGTCAAACATGATAGCTTCCATGAAGTAAGAAAAAGGTGCTCAACTGCTCACTAAAGTTTACCTTTTTTGTCAGCATTATGGGACAATGAAGAAACTTTCGCCCTATTAAGTATTTGGTATTCCGTGTAATTGTTAGCACAGGGTAAAATATCAACTGCACAAGTCAACACTTCTAGAAATTGACACGTTCATATTCTGAGTGAATTGAAACGGACAGATTAATATATACGGCATTATTTGAAATTGGAATGGGAACTTCAAAGGAATAAGATGTTTGATGGCTAAGACTTTCGCTAGAGGTTTAGAGCTTAGAGCTTTTTTCTTAATAATTAGGTATAAGGAAAAATTATTTGTAGATATTTTTTGAAAGGCTGCAGAAATGTTAGGTATTCATTTAGTGATAAAAAATAATACAAAGATAAATTGTTTACGAATATAATTTTATTAACAATTTTAATTTAATGACTGTAATGTAAGTCGATATCATATTTACAATTTGCATTTTTGTTTATTCATATAATACATTTTTACAAAGTTCTCTCGTTGAGTCTACCGCTAACTAGCCTATCGCTTCCCGCGTTTCGACGCGCGGGAAATTTACAAAAAAATACAACCGTAAAATGTTGCAAGTTGAAAAATGTAAAAAACGGTATTTTTTCGTTATAACTGCGGGTAGTGATAGTGGTAGAAATGCTGTAGGAGAGTTGTAAAAAATACAATAAATATATAACACTTGTCTTGATTTACTTGAGCCAATTTCAAATCCAATGCATTTGTTGGAAATTATAGGTTGGTTTACAATTCATTATGTTTATCTGCTCTGATTATTTAACCTGGTTTTCTCATGCGAAAAACAGCGAGTTTATCTTACCCATTCATGGAAGATATTATTTACATTACAATATTTTACAATAGCTAGGTACTACATAGGTACATTATTTTCCTTTGGATGCAAGTCCCCAAGTCTTAAATAAATAATAAATGGCCCAAAACAATACGTATTTACAAAATAATAGCGTAATAATTATAAGCACAAGCTTTTGAGTCGTAATTATTGAAGAATTTAGAGTTATGGAAAACAAGCTCCACGAAGCTATCCAAAACAATATGTTAATGTATTTTACTTCGAAGACGAGGCTTTTAACAAATTACTAATCAGTTTCACAAATGTTCGAACAATTCATAAATTGTTCGAACATTTGTGACCGTTGTACTATTACATATTTTGTTACTCGCAAACAACAGGTTCACGCGCGGTAAACGAGACACAATAGAAGTTTTGTTGTTATGACGGCTATAGCCGTACAGTGCGCCGCAACGTGATAAATAACTTGCTCTTTGTCAAACAGCATCATACAAATTTCCCCAAATCGATCTTTAAAAGTTTAGTGGTATGACATAAAAGAATAAACTTCAAAAAAATTGTGCAGTGCATCGTAAAACTTTTTAGAAAACACTACTTAATCATTTTTTAGTTTTTTAAATCGTCTGAGTCCATAATTATATTGACCATAGATACCTACACGCAGCACTTGTTAAATTGTTTTTTTTTTCATTCGATTTAAAATCAGGTCGCGATAAATCTGTATTCGATTACAAGTGAACGTGGCTGTAGTTACATTCCCTTGCCCGTTTAGCATAGATACGATGTAGAACAAAGGTTTGATTGACACTATGACAGCTCAACAATGCCTAAGTCGCAATGTGGCGCGATTTTATCTATTGCAACATTCACTTCTACGATAACTACTACAGAGAGGACTTGTGAGTTCGTTTAGACAGTTTTAATTTTTTGAATTAGTTACAGCATTTAAGAGGACTGTCGCTTTTTGTCACCTCTCGCTCACACGGGACCAAATTTTTAAGAATTTTAAATGAAAAGATGCTTTTTTGAAAAATGTAATCAACTATCGAACTAGTAAATAATATTAATTTAATATATAATTATTAAAAACACATTTTTACTGTGGCATTTATTTAACTCATCTCAAAAACAGGTAATACTTTTTGTTGAGTTTACTAAATAATACATTACCTATAAATGTGTTTTAAAAATAAGGTACCTATTAAATTAATATTAATTACTAGTTCGATAATTGATTACATTTTTCAAAAAAGCACCTTTCCATTTAACAATCTTAAAAATTTGGTCCCGCGTGAGCGAGAGAGACCTGCGGGCTTAAAACGGCCACATTAAGCAATTCCTCTAAAAGCGATTCATTTTCTGAATTCCCAGCAATTTACTATGACTGTGCTATTTGACATTAAACTTCAATAAAGCAATTCATAATTTGTGGACCATTTTACGAATCTCCATATAAAACTGTCAAAGAGATGAATTGCGTGCTATAATGCCGCATATAAATTATGAATTGTCAGTTTGTGACCGTTTTACGATTTCAAATGATTCATAATTACCTAGATTATCCTATTATCATTCTGCCAAAGTGGCCGTTTTAGCCCCCCAGGTGACAAAATGTGACAGGCCTCTTAAGTTTTGCTTCTAAGAAAGATAGAAATTCTGACTACGCAGGATTATTTTTTTAAAGCATTGATAGTAAAGAATAATGAATGACGCACCGTTCGCCCACAGCAAATAATAATGACAGCTGTTTATTGCTAACATTTTTATCGATATTAGCATCGATTAGTTTTGACACTGACTTAATTTAGCCAAAGACATTGATAACCTTTACCTTTGAGTGAAGTTAGAAGGTAGGTTTAAAGCTGTCATATTACGTTAAAAACCCATCCAAGCAGGTTTAGGTGACTCAAAATAATCCTAATCATCCAAAATAAAGATTAATTTGCATAGTAAATTAACAATGGAGAATATAATTCTGTTGATTTTCAAAAAAATTGTTCACCAACATCTTTCTTTCCTCACAAAAATCAAAATTAACTATCAATTTTCGTGAATTTTACCTAAGTATAACGGACACGTCCTAATATTCCTAAACACGAGAATAGTTCACAAGTTATTGAATTAGTAAGTAGGTATCAATCACCATCCATCGTCTAAAGATTTATTATCGATATTTATAACACGGACTGACATCTGAATGCAACCAATGATGGATTAAGGACCTCGGACAGGTTGAAACGATGCTTGATTATTTGAAATTGCTAAAACAAAGGGATATTCACATACTTAGGTATTGATTTATTTATATTTTTTATGTGAGAGAAATGTTTGTCATCCCATTAGAATAAATCTTCTTCGTCTTTCTGTCTTTCTTTTTAGAGATATTAAAGGTCGATTAGGGAAAATTTGTAGGTATTATGGTTACGTTACATTTTTTTTTTTTTTATCATAGAGACTTAAAAATTTAAACATAGGTAATAAATTGTACTTAATCCCGATTTTTAAGTTTTGCACGAAAAGTGATCCAAGGAAACAAATCACAAACATAAAAGTCCTGAATGTGAAAAGAAAATTAAATAATTAACACTGGATTTTTTGGCAAAAAGTTATTGGTAAATTAAAATCCATGAAACATGAAAAAAGAAAAGATGTATCTATAGGTACCTAGTCGTAACCTACCTCAAAATCACTTAAGGCTTGTCAAATTAATTTTATTCTTCGACAAATATTAGGTAAGTAGGTATGTGCGGGAACAAAAAATGGATAACAACAATCTTTGAAAACTTTGAATATTGGTTTTATAAAAATTATAAATATTTAAACATGTTTAAAGAATCCCTGTATTTTTTAAATTCATTAATTTATTTAAGTAGGTAGGTATGTAAACTTTTATAGATCCCTGTAAAAATAATTAAGGTTTTTTTTTCTTAAAATAAGTAGAACATAGACAATAAATTTAAAAAAATATACCTACGCTCAGATTAAGAACTACAGCAATTGGAAAAATTATATTTTTGCAAGAAAAATTAATCCATAAGAAATAACGCAATGATAAATAAATCATATTAAAATCCTTCTAGACCAGGGATCGAAAAGGCAAAGCAACAATCCATTTCTTATTTTGGCGCTAAGAAAACAAGAGAAAAACGACGAGGGGTGAATTTGCATCGATTATTTTCATTGGCTAAAACAGATAGAAATGTAGTACCTAGCACATTATCCATAGTAAAAATATCCGATAAGTTGGTACTTATACCTAGGGAGTATTGAAAAAAAAAATATGCTTCTAACATTATCATAGCAATTTTAATTTTTTTTTTCTGATGTCTGTATACCTAGGAGATTTTTTGTAACCGAATAACAATTTACTTAGGTACCTTATTTCATTTAGGAATATAAATTTATTTAAAAAAAAATACTCTACACAATGCCATGTTACCTATAACTTGACAAAAACAAAAAAACAAATTAACAATCCCAGTTTGTAATGATTTTTAATATGTTGAAAAATATACGGGCAATTTAAAAATGATCTTGATACTTTAATAGTTTAAACAAATTGTATTTTGTTCGTAATTTTAAAGATTTCGATTTGATTTTACGGTTTAACTTTTATTTGCTAAGACAAATGCACTAGGAATGACGTTTTATAGTTAGGCCTATATCTTACAAAAGATTTATTCACTTCAAGATAGTAAAAAACCTCTCCTACAGCATTTTTATTAACTTATAAACAAATGATTGCGGCCTATATCGTAATAAATAATTTATGATAGATAATATATTTAATTACAATTTATTTTAAGAAACAACATCACTTTACAACGGGGTGACGCGGAGTGATAGTGCTCAGGTACAAACCTTCAATAATAGCGTTACTTTACATCTACACCACGAACGTAATTATCTACATCTTTATAATTACTATAACATACAATTAAAAGCTGATATGATAAATAAAATCTATATTTACTGGTAAAAATAGTCAGGATGTATAAATATTTAGGTAAGTAAATGCTTCTCACGGAAACGCATCCATATCAACCGCAGCCGCGCGAAGGGATCAAATAAATTAGCTAACGTTCTGAGTGGGAGTATAAAAATGAAATTATACGTAAAATGAACCCTGTAAACCTTAACAACAAGTAACTTATCAGTGCAGTCGAGTTACAGCTACTAGTCGGAGGCCTAGGCCTAGTACATACCTGAGATACGCCAATGCGGATACTTCGAGCACTCGCTTACACTTTTAACGATACAAATACGCCCTAATAAACTGGTTTACAATGCCTTAACATCACATACATCACGGACTCTGCGATCTAACTAAGATAATAGATAACTGGTCTATATTGCATCGTCAGTCACTGAGCGTCCACATCCGACGGTGTCGCTATTTAACACTATAGTCTGTAACTTTATTCTTCGTCCACGTTGATCTCCGAGTCGATGGAGTCCTCGTCGTACGTGGAGGAGGAAGCAAAGCCCTGGCCGAGCAGCGCCGAGCGGTTCTTAGCCGCGGCGGCTCTGTCTCTCTGCCGCCGGTTCTTGAACCAGTTGCCGACCTGCGTCGGCGTCAGGCCTGTTGCAGCTGCCAGCTCGCGCTTCTTGGTCGGATTCGGGTAGGGGTCCTGCAGGTACCACTCACGGAGTAATGATCGCGTGCGCTCCTTGAAGCAGTGTGTCTTCTGTTCTCCGTCCCAAATGGTTCGTGGCAGCGGGAACTTCTTCCGGACACGGTATTTGTCGACGGGCCCGAGTGGTCGTCCGCGTAGCCTCTCAGCTTCTTGGTAGTGGGCCTCGAGCCATAAAGCCTGCAGCTTTGCGTGGCTCGAACGTTGAAACCGATGCCGTTCCAGGATTGCATAAAGTTCACGATGTCTTCCAGCATGAAAAGCGACCACAGCTCGCGCTCGCAGAACAGCTTCACAACGCTCCAGCTCAGCAACATTGGGGTGGGCCACCGGTAGGGACCAGAGGAATCGCGCCAGCCGCTCCACGTCGCCACTCTCCTCGAGCGTCTCGCACACGGTAGCAACTTGCGCGGCGCTGAAGGAGAGCGTGGGCAGCGGCAGTAGAGGAGTAGGTGCTGCCAGTTCAACGCTGAGCTGCTGAGGAGCCGGCTCGGCACAAGCGGCGGGCTCGGCTGCGCGCTCGGGCGCGGCGGGCCCGCGGTGCGCCTCCAGGATGCGCGCGTGCAGCGCCGCCGTCGCGGCCTCGTCCCACGAGCCGCGCATCGGAGCGAGTGTGCGCGCCGCGGCCGAGCGGCCCGAGTCGCGCCCGGCAGGGGCGGGCCAGCCGTGCGCCGCGATTGGCTATCGCTTACGGCTCGGGCGGCGCGCGGGCCAATCGCGCGCTTGTCCGCCCGGGGGGCCGGATAGCTTTCAACCGCGGCGCGGCGCGTATCCGGCGGGCGCGTTTAACTGTGGCGGCGGGGCGCGCGCCCCCCGCGCCGCCATGATCCGTCACGCACACCGGCGCGCCGCTCGCTTGGACCGCGCCTCGTGATCCGCGCTCGCCCGCCACCTCTATCGATTACCTGCAAACCTGCAATTAATAGCCTCCATACAACAATCCGGGTGGATTACATGCTAGTGTTTGTCCTGTGTGTCGCGCCTGATCGATAAAATAATAATTTAGCGCGTAATTTGCATACTTACCTGCCCATAAATCATGGAATGGACACTGATGATAAATCACTGCTGTTTCCTATAGACGTCAACGATACATAACATGGGACACAGTTATTTCACGACTCCCTCACAGTTAGGTAGGTATTTGTCAGAGTTCTTTAGTTAGGTATATTCTGTTTCAACATAACAAACATTATGTATGTAGATACCTACCTACATGTTTAGTGCTATGTCGGCTCTACATAGCACTATAGTTCTCTTTACATGACCCTGGGTTAAATAGAGTCCTATTAGCGTTATGCTTGTTTATGGGTCCGGCTGGCCTCTTAACATCGGGCACAATTCCTTACATCTGATGTTCTCTACACATCTATGCATAAACTTTAAAAATTTGCATCTCTGAAGAACCGAGACTTTCTTACAGCAGTTTAAATTTCTGCCACAAACAAAATTCGCCCACAAGTATCAAGATCGCTCGGTCACAGTATCACCGAGCGAGATTTCAGCGTGAAAGCCTTCCGAGTGTATTAAGTTATTGAACGGCAAACCACACCCCACTGTAACGGTACACAGGTGGCCTCCCCCCAACCCCCCACCCTCCACACAGCCCACCCCCAGCGCTGGGGAGGGCTAGCCCACGCACATTACGTATTGTCATCGTGTCGCCTTTTTATCTACCACTATTAATATTATTCCGATTTTTTTGTGTTTTGTTTTCGAATCTTATCACGCTTGTTATTTTTACGGCGTGTGCAGAAGTTGTGGTTTGAGTGATGCCCACTTATAATGACATGACACGAGGCATTGATGTGTGGATTTTAATATCATCATCACACAAGTTTGAGAGCTGAGATTTTTTTATTAAATAAATTGAGGAGCACAAAATATCTAACGGATTTTTTTTAGTATTCTGTACATACCTAATAATAACTAAGTACTCGTATGTAATGTAAGCATGGTTTGCCTACAGTAAAACGCTACGCAAACGCTCGTAGGTATAAATGCTGTAACTACCTACTCGTATGTAGATCGTCGAGTTCCGTCGGCGACGGCGACAGCTCGGTAACATTTGACTACTGGGTAGTTACCTAGTTGTTTTTATTTAATGCTGTTCCTACATTTTCACGATTTATTCCTACCTAATACGAACGAACGGATACTACTTTTTAAATAATTAAATTTAAAAAGTGGTATCCAAAATCAAAAAATCAAAAAATCAAAAGTCCTTTATTCAAATTAGGCTGAGAATCAGCACTTTTTGAACGTCAAAATTACAGTAAGACAGTCCCCACAAAACGACCGCCCTTCACCACTTCCTAGTGCTTTAGCTGGGAAGAAGAAGTAGCGGAACAAACTCCCCAGCAGCACAGCTGTCTGTTCAGTTAGAAGAACTAGATTCTATACAATAGTACCTATGCAAAATAATTTACGCAACACAATACATTAAATTATATTTTTGTCAAATAAAATAAAATAAACAATTTTAGTACTTAACTCATGTAACCTGTCATTATGTAAGCTAATCCTGGAGAAAGAACATAACATAAACATTGTCTTGAATTAATAACAGCGACCAACTATTTATTCTTATCGTTTAAGTAATCGTTGATAGAATAGTATGCCTTTGAACAAAGATTGGATCTAACTTTAATTTTAAACGCATTAAAAGGCAAATCTAGCAAAGAAGAAGGTAGCTTGTTATAAAAAGTTATACCAAGACCAACAAATGAGTTATGAACCTTATGAAGCCGATGAAATGGAGCACGTAATTTGTCCTTATTTCTGGCGTTAATATTATGAATATCACTGTTTTTACTGTACAAATGTATATTTTGCCTAATGTATAAGATGTTGGCGAAGATGAACTGTGATGCCACTGTGAGAATACCAATATCCTTAAAAAATTCCCTCAGAGAAACTCTAGCACCTAGCTGGTAAATTGCTCGAACAGCTCGTTTTTGAAGAACAAAAATATTTTGAATATCAGCCGCTTTGCCCCATAGCAGAATACCGTAGGACATAACGCTATGGAAATAACTAAAATAGACTAAACGAGCTGTATCAACGTCAGTGTATTGTCTTACTTTCCTGACGGCGTAGGCGGCTGAACTGAGTCTTCCCGCTAGGCTTGATATATGTGGGCCCCACTGAAGTTTAGCATCTACTGTTATACCCAGAAAAACTGCTATCCGTTCGGAATAGAAAATAAATATGTGTTCAAACAAATAGCAGTGGTATTAGTTTGTTGGTATTAGATAGGAATAAATCATTTTCACGAATGTTGAAATATTCCTTTTACATAGGTGGAGGTGATGGAAGGTGGTAGATTTTAAAATTAAGTATAGGTAAGTACCGATATTGCTTTGATAATTCCAATTACTTACCGAAATGTGTTTGTGTTGACTTCGGAAAAATTTTTTGCTTTATCAAAGACAAAACCTCGTCCTGGATGAGCTCGTGGCTAAGTAATAACAGCCGCACGGGTCGATCCGTCAGGTTAAGCTACGCTTGCCGGGGTTGGTCAGTGGATGGGTGACCATCTTTACATAACGAGATTCCTCCGTGCCTCGGAAAGCACGTTAAGCCGTTGGGTCCCGGCTGTTATTCGTGAATCTTTGACAGTCGTTACGGGTCGTCAGCAGGGGTGTATTTACCCTAGGGCCAAAAGGGCCATGGCCCGGGGCGGCAGCCTGCGAGGGGCGGCGCAAGCCGCACCTCGCCCTCAACTTTGTGCGACTTTCTTTTAGACTTTATATGCCTGAAGAAATTTAAAAAAAGCCTACCTACCTAATTAATTAAATAAAAAAATTAAAGGGGTAGTCCAGTCACAATCGACACAAAAAATGTAAACATCGTAAACGCGCATGTACGCACGGCTACTACAGATCAAGCTATACAATTCCAGTATAAGCTGATCTCGTATTGTATAGGATTTCCTTACAACTAGAGGTCAGTGTAAACTGGAAATGTATAGCTTGATGTGTAGCCGTGTGTACGTAACTACGATTCTTTCCTTTATATGTTGTTAGGTCCCCTGAGAGTTGTCTATACCCAAGTTTGCAGCACTGAAAACTTGTGCTACTCCCATGGTGCTCGAAAAACTGCAAAATTCTGGGACTTGCATCCGTTTTTTTAAATTATTTTTTTAAAATAAATCTTTGTTCTTTATTTTGGTGAAGCAAACTAAATTGGGAACAATTTGAGCCTAACTCAAGCAATCTAGGTCTATTGGTAGCAAAGATAGGTATATACAGTCAAAGATGGGCACTTTTTCCAAAAAGTGAAAAGTCATCAATAGGGTCATTTCCCAAGACCTGTACCCGGCATTGTCACTAAAGTCATTATAGAACTCGTTGAGTAGAGTACAAATATAATTTTTATATTTTTATCTTCAAAAATAAAGAAATGGGGGGCCGCAAAAGTTGTCAGTTTTAGACCATTTTTGTGCGAGCTCTATTGCTACAAGATAGGATAGGAATTTAAATTTTCTGTATATCATGTACGTAGTTAAATACTGTACTTAATCAACAAATACTAAAAACGCCGATTCTTAAGGTATTTCGTTTAAATATGGGTGATTTTCTGCAACTGGCAAAAATAACTTTGTAGTTCACAGTATCATTATGAAGTACAAAGTTATCTTTGCGATTGTTAAAATTTAAGATGTAAAATATTTTTTGTTTCGTTTTGTTTTTTAAATATCATTTAGGTACTTAGTGCAACGACCACAATGTGGTCGTTGCACTAAGTACCTAAATGATATTGCAACGACCATGGGTTATGTCATAACCCATGGTCGTTGCACTTGGTGTTAAATATTGTAGGTACGGTGCACAGTGTTCCAATCGATAAAAAAAAATTCCCTCTGCTGCTTAAGGTAAATTTATCGATCAAGGGATGCATTTAAAATGAACGAGTAAAACTCCCACGTGTCAATTTGAAATGCTTTTTTTTAAATGATGAAGGTGACCTTTTCATGAAAAAAATTAAAATAAATTCTGAAAACGTAACTGTCCAAGATATTTATTTTGTATAAATATAGTCTGATAAAGCATCTTTGGGTGCATATTTTTCATTTTTTATTTTTAGAAAATCACGTCCGGATACCGAGAAATATTTTTTTTCTGATTTTCGTTTTTATTTTTTTTTCTCCTTAAAACCTCAAAAGTACGACTTGTCACTAGCACATAAATATTTCTCGTAGCAAGGCCTATCACTGATAAAAAAATCACGAGTTGAGATGAGTTTTTAGCGAGAAAAAAAATAAAAACAAAAATCTGACAATAAAAATTTTACTCGGTATACGGAGGTGATTTTCCAAAAATAAAAACTGAAAAATATGCGCCCAAAGGTGCTTTATCAGACCTTATTTATATAAAATAAATATCTTGGACAGTTACGTTTTGAGAATTTATTTTAATATTTTTCATGAAATTGTCACTTCATCATTTTTATAAAAAAAAAATATTTGAAATTGACACGTGGGTGTTTTACTCGTGCATTTTAAATGCATCCCTTGATCGATAAATACCATAAAATAGCATTGGGAAATTTTTTGATCGATTGGAACACTGTGCGGTGGTACGAAGCCCTTCGTGTGCGAGTCCGACTCGCACTTGGCCGGTTTATTGATTCATTACCACCATTCTCAGCCCGCATCGACGCACTGCTGGATTTTATTTTATAATTAAAAGTTTTTGCTATATTCCGTTAATTCATGGGGCGGCAAACCTTACAGGCCCGGGGCGCTGAATCTTAAAATACGCCACTGGTCGTCAGAAACCCGAAAGTCTGACAACCAGTCTTACCAAGGGGTATCGTATTACCCAGTAACTGGGTTGTGGAGGTCAGATAGGCAGTCGCTCCATGTAAAATACTGGTATTCAGCTGCATCCGGTTAGACTGGAAGCCGACCCCAACATAGTTGGGAAAAGGCTAGGCAGATTGATTGATCAAAGACAGAACCTAATTATTATTTATCTCACGGTATCCTATACCTATACCTACCTATAATAAATGTATACCTAATATAGGATTTCTAAGCGCTAAGGTAGCTCGCGAAATTCAAATTGTCTTGCAATTTTTGCAATTTGCTGTTCAGTGTCTGGGTGTGTGCCTCAATCAATCAACTTCATGGAGGTTGTATACCTACACGACAGTGTTCGATCCAAGTAGCCTCTTCATTTCAATACAACTTAGCCCATCGCAGTCCGCTGCTGGACATATTATAAGGCCTCTACCCGTCTGCGCCACAACACCCTGTCCTCCGCCTTCCGCATCCAGTCTGTCCCAGCTACTTTCTTCAGGTCGTCGGTCCATCTAGCTGGGGGCGTCCCACACTACGCTTGCTGATACACGGTCTCCACTCCAGGACTCGTCTGCTCCACCGACCATCGGTCCTTCAAAAAACATGGCCAGCCCACTGCAACTTCAGTTTGCTTACTCTGCAAGCTGTTTCGGTTACTCCGGTTCTTTTCCGGATAACTTCATTCCTGATTTTATCCTTCAAAGAAACTCCGAGCATAGCCCGCTCCAGCGCTTAGCGCGCTGAGCGACGTTGAATTTGTGGATCAGCCCGACTGTTAGTGTCCACGTTTCAGCACCGTATGTCATAACGGGCAGGACGCGGGTGTGCCTAAGTTGATTTGAATATGATTCGCAACCGTAACAAATATGTATTTACAGAATTATATTCATTACAATCAGTAATAGGTACAAATACAACTCCATAAGTTAGTATAAATTCTCAAATGTCAAGATTTCATGAAATAGTCATTCAATTTAAGGTGCCTCAAAATAATTTCACTTTGGTTTGCCCCTTAAAAATGCTCCTGCTACTGCTAAATTTTCGCAGCTATCTTCACGAACATATTCGGGTCACTTATAGCAGTGCGTCCGGTCTCCACACTGCCTCGGCCGGCAGATGGCAGCGGTGACCGATATCTGTGCCCATATCTTTTTTTTTTTTTGCTTTATAATCTGCTTCGTTAATCTGGACGGAAGAAAGACGCAAATGTAGGCATCAGCTGTTTATGGTTCTGGTCTTGCATTATTTTTTACTCTGGTAAAGGTTCTGGTTTTGCTTTAAGAGGGCTGTTGCATTTTGTCACCTCAATCGCTCACATGGGACCAAATTTTTAAGATTGTTTATGAAAAGATGCTTTTATGAAAAATGTAATCAATTAGCGAACTAGTAAAATATTAATATAATAGGTACCTAATTTTAAAAATACATTTCTATTGTGTTATCTAATAAACTCAGCTCAAAATGTACCTATTAATCTGGTTTTGAGATGAATTAAATAAAGTCCACGGTAAAAATGTGTTTTTAATAATTGCCTCTTAAATACCTATTATTTACTAGTTCGCTAATTGATTAAATTTTTCAAAAAAGCATCTTTTCATTTTTTTTTTATTTGGTCCCGTGTGAACGAGAGAGGTGACAAAATGCGACGCCCTCTTAAAAGGAGAAGAATTTGGAATATTGTCTGAAACATTTTGCACATCAACAGTTCATGAAACTTTCTTCATTCATAAGCTTTTTCTTTTATTAAAAATAAATCTCATAACCAGTTTCTAATGCATTTTTGTAAATAATAATAGGTATGGGAACACAGGGATAAGTGAAAAGCTGTGGGGGAGACCTTTTCCCAGCTGTGGGACAATAGGTACAGGTTGATTTTTTTTTAATATAAGAACTTTACTTACCTAAGTAGGTACTTACCTACAGTTTATTTCGTTCCCAAACATTACGAAATGTTATGTTTAAATTGCAGGTTGGGAAAAGAGGACGGGGAATTTACATCATCTGCCTAGCCTTTTCCCAACTATGTTGGGGTCGGCTTCCAGTCTAACCGGATGCAGCTGAACCGAAAGCAGTGCCTGGGTAATACGATACTCCTTGATAAGACTGTTTGTCAGATTTTCGGGTTTCTGCCCGGACTCTCATAGATCCACGATTGAAAGCTGGAACGGAGAAGTCTTGGTAGTAGTCTTGAACCTGATCGATTGACCCGTGCGGCTGTTATTACTTAGCCACAAGCCCCCCTGCACAGGGAGGACTGCACAATTTACGTTAAAAAAAAAGTTACATTTAAATTCAGTGAATGGTGCCTACGACAAGCTCCACCACCACAACTTTAACCCAAATAAGTACAGTCATTAGCGAGCTATGGGCATCCAACAATAGGAACGCCTCAGACCCTTCGAGGCGCCAACCGTGACGAAAGACAACAGCACATCAGGTTATACCAAACAGTTAAATTTCTCCAAATGATTTTAAACCTTAAAATGTTGATGTTGTAAGTTCAAAATCGAATGAGAAAATTTGACAGTTTGTAGTAACTTGACACATAGCAGTGTGTATACATTAACGTACCTATTAATATATTATTTAATTTTAATTTATTTTCTACAAATGGCTTGAGAAATTGTTTTTACACTTTTTGTAGTCATTTATTGTAATGACAATTTTTGGTGCTAAGGAAATTCTAACTAGTAATATAAATGCGAAAGTTGAGGTTGTTTGTTTGTTTGTTACCTTTTCACGCATAAACCACTGAACCGATGATCCTTAAAATACAATAACAAAAGCCTATTTCCTTCACAATAATCATAGCAACAGCGACACGTAATGCCAACAACAGTTAATTCGCCAACAATTTGCATTTTTGTTCCGTCCGCGTCTCCGGATCGCGGGCTTTCAGCAATTCCGCAATTCCGCTTGATTACAACAACGCGCTAATCCGCTTACGAACGCGGATTTATTTAAAGTAAGAACTTACTATGAAGCTCGTTTAGATTTGACAAAGATGAGAACATAAGATAATCATTTACCTATTTATTTAAACATTAATACCTACATTACATACAATACAAATTGTCAACATGCAAGAGATTATCTATATATATATCTATAGGTATCTATATAAATAAAAAGAGAAGTCCTGACTGACTGATTGACTGATTCATCAACGCCCAGCCCAAACCCTTGGACCTAGAAAGCAGAAGTTTTGCACAGAGGTTCCCTTTACAATGTAGACAAGGTATAACGGAGGAATTCCCAGTAGTACGTTCCCTTGGGATATTTTCCGACATCACGACATCACATAAATATAGAGCTAATAAACAGATCGTCACATTTGAATTAAGAGGGCTATCGCATTTTGTCACCTCTCTCGCTCACACGGGACCAAATTTTCAAGAATGTTAAATGAGAAGATGCTTTTTTGAAAATTGTAATCAATTAGCGAACTAGTAAATAATATTAATTTAATAGGTAATTATTAAAAACACATTTTAGTGTGGCATTTTTTTAACTCATCTCAAAAACAGATAATAGGCACTTTTTGAGCGGAGTTTATTAAATAACACAATAAAAATATGTTTTTAAAATTTGGTAGGGACCTATTAAATTAATATTATTTAAGTCTTGTACTAGTTCGCTAATTGATTACATTTATTAAAAAAGCATCTTTTCATTTAACAATCTTAAAAATTTGGTCCCGTGTGAGCTCTCTCGCTCTCGCACCAAATTTTTAAGATTGTGGTGATAAAATGCGACAGCCTTCTTGAACAGTGGCAAATATTATTAAAATAAAGTTTATTGTCACTCGATGTCCAAGTAGCCACTATTTACCGAATAAATTCAAAAATGGAACTGATTTTGTATGAAATTATCTGAAAAGTAGGTAAGTTAATAGGAACTTAATTGTATGTAGTAAGTAGGTACGTGGTGAAACAGGACCCTAGTCTAATTATTTAAAAATTTCATGATAATGTACTACCTAGATTATTAAAAATAATAAATTATAAAAACATGATCAAAATTCTCTCATATAAAAATTTAGTCACTCAACTCAATTATAAAAATTACTAGCTTTTGCCCGCGGCATGCTCGCGTTAATTTGATAAACAATTCGGGTTATACTCAAACAAAAAAATGATTTCAAAAATGAATAACATTCAGGTCAATCCATCTGTATCTTTTAGAATGTACTTACTCATGTCTACACCTCCACCTCACTATTACTTAGGTACCTACAAAATTAAATCCGTAATTTACCCATCAATTACCTACCTAAACAAAATTGAGTCAGGTCATACTTTTGACCTGGGTCTAATGAAATAGCTCTTAAATTATCTACCTACATAGGTATATGATGGGTAAGAATTTTATGAAACTCATTAAGTAGTTATAAAAAACACGTCCATTTTATATTCATACGGAATTTTTGTAAAGATGTCTGTCCGTAATTACTTATATCTATGTAGGAAGGAAGGACATGTATACCACACATTACACACATAGACTTATAGCACAGATTAATATAGATGGGACAATCCGCAAAATCATTTAAATAAAAAGCGACTCTTGCTACGACACAATAAAGTGCAATTCAGGTCGCACAACGCTTATTACCTACAGTTATTGTTGTGGAATTGTCTGTGGCACTTTTTAGAAGAAAATGGTTTTTTAAAAAACTGTCATTATAGAAATATATGAAAGTATGAAAGTCTACTATTTTTTTCTGTGATCTTTTTTCTTTACAAGTAAATCGTTGTAGTTAATAAAGTAATTCCCGACCCAATTTGTAACATTTGGCGACCGTGACAGGACTTGGCTGGGCCACTGTATTTAAAGACGGGAGAAAAATGCTGGATCGTTTTATTCACATGCGCTACATACCGTGCAGTCCATTTAGACTTGTGTTATAAATTAATAATAATTAAATATTTAATTATTATTTATTATCATTTACCTACAGTTATATTCAACTACAAGTTGCCTCTCTTTCTATCGCGTAACTCTTATACATTCTGACCTACTGAATTAGCCCCGCGGACGGGGCCGCCGCGTACTTGTAGCTTCATACCTAAACTGCGGAGTGTCCCATCTGTAATAATCTGTGCTTATAGTGACCTTATTGGTGATGTTCTTCAGAAAGGTCAGGTGCGTAGTACTCGCAACCGGCGCGTGTATGACCAGATTTATTTATTTATTTTATTTTGTTTTACCAACAATTGTTTACACTAACATCTTGAGCAAAAAAATTACATGTCTTAAACTTTAAACAGTGTAACAATTACTTAAAGGTAAGCACCACATGAACTAAATTAATTTATGTTAATTGTAAGCTTAGCTTAGCTTAGTACAGTTTAGAGCCAACTTAAAACAAAAGAAAAATGTTATATAGGTATAAATAAAGACTTAGTTTTATAAGTACAAACAAAAATAAATATATGTACTGAACTGATATACTAATATTAATACTTTACAATAAAACAGATAAACAACTCAAAATTTTAGATTTCTGCTTAGCTAAAGAATCAAAGTGGAAATCGATTAGGTCGCTACAACTATTCAAAACCCTACAGAACCTAGCACATTGGAGAGTTAGATCCCAACACCGTTCTTCTCTGTGGAGGACGAAGTGGAGTTATGGGTTTACGAGGAATTCTTGAAGGAGCACGAAAGTTTATAAGTGCGAGCAGCGGCGGTGAGTCAATATTTCCTGTCAAGATTTTACAGGCAAACATTGCGTCGTTTAAACGGCTACGCTCTTCTAAGGTGTGCATGTTGAAGATTTTTAATCTGTCTATGTAAGAAGGCGTATTTTTAGCTATACCGACAGAAAAAGCCAAATGCCAAGCAAATCGTTTTTGGACGCGTTCCAGACGCAAACTGTGAGTAGCATAGTGCGGCCGCCACACCACACTACATAGTGCGGCCGCCACACCACACTACATAGTGCGGCCGCCACACCACACTACATAGTGCGGCCGCCACACCACACTACATAGTGCGGCCGCCACACCACACTACATAGTGCGGCCGCCACACCACACTACATAGTGCGGCCGCCACACCACACTACATAGTGCGGCCGCCACACCACACTACATAGTGCGGCCGCCACACCACACTACATAGTGCGGCCGCCACACTACACTACATAGTGCGGCCGCCACACCACACTACATAGTGCGGCCGCCACACCACACTACATAGTGCGGCCGCCACACCACACTACATAGTGCGGCCGCCACACCACACTACATAGTGCGGCCGCCACACCACACTACATAGTGCGGCCGCCACACCACACTACAGTAGCATAGTGCGGCCGCCACACCACACTACATAGTGCGGCCGCCACACCACACTACATAGTGCGGCCGCCACACCACACTACAGTAGCATAGTGCGGCCGCCACACCACACTACATAATGCGGCCGCCACACCACACTACATAGTGCGGCCGCCACACCACACTACATAGTGCGGCCGCCACACCACACTACAGTAGCATAGTGCGGCCGCCACACCACACTACATAGTGCGGCCGCCACACCACACTACATAGTGCGGCCGCCACACCACACTACATAGTGCGGCCGCCACACCACACTACATAGTGCGGCCGCCACACCACACTACATAGTGCGGCCGCCACACCACACTACATAGTGCGGCCGCCACACCACACTACATAGTGCGGCCGCCACACCACACTACATAGTGCGGCCGCCACACCACACTACATAGTGCGGCCGCCACACCACACTACATAGTGCGGCCGCCACACCACACTACATAGTGCGGCCGCCACACCACACTACAGTACTCTAATATGCTACGTACTAAACTATAGTAAAGTAAAATTTTTGTTTTACTTTGACGAAAACCTTTACACTGTCTTATCTTATGACAAACCCCAACATTTTTGACGCTTTTTTAACAACATGATCTACGTGTGGCACAAACGTTAATTTTTGGTCAAACAAAACTCCAAGGTCACTCATAGTGTCTACTTCATTCACCTTATCTTCATTAATGTAATATACTGTCTCTATAACGTAATTTTTTCTTGTATACTTAACATGGTAACACTTCTTTGAGTTCAAATGCATTTCATTATTCTTGCACCATTGGATGAGACTATCAATTTATGAACGTAAACGAGGCAAAAGGAGTATGTAAGGTGACGTTCTATATATTCTGCCTACCCCCATGGGAACAAGGCGTGAGGTTATGTATGCAGGTACGTGTAGGGATATGTCTTGCAGGTCAGTCTGCGTGAAAAGTTTTTTGAGAGAAAACAGAGAGGCAATTCCCATATTTTTTAACGACGTTCGCAATCTCTGTCAAAAATTGTATAGCGTTTACCAACATTTTTGACATTTGATTGTCGCTGGCATGAGATTGCGACTTTAATTTAAACGTTTTTAGGTCCGAGAATTGGATCCTGTTTTTCAAGTAAAAAATATTGAAATTACCTGCAAAATCGGTTTGGTAGTTTAGGGTTGAAAATGTAGCAAACAAATCCATATGCATAACCAGATAGAACTAGAACTAAATAGGTATTGCTGTAAAAAAAAAATACCAAGATAGACACTTAAACTATATTTAAAAATCATTTACAACTCAATCAACTCCTACGCAAGTCGTGTTTGAAAACAGAACCATTTATTTTTAACTAGTGAGCCGCCCTTGCTTCGCTCGGGTTTACGACTTGACTAAATATTGAGATTTCTGTGTAAGTGTAGACAGTGGCAATATTTTAAGGGGTCATTGTACTAGTCATTTGAACAACTTTTACTATGGGACCAAACCTGAAATCGTGAAAAAAAATCAGCTCTTCCCTACATTTTGATTTCAGATTTGGTCCCATAGTAAAAGTTGTTCAAATGATGAGTACAATGACCCCTTAAAATATTGCCACTGTTTACACTTACACCCGGTATAAGTTATAAGTAATATTAATGTAGGTATATAAACCATCTGGAATAAATTCTCTACAAATGACTTGTAAAATCCGCATCAAAATCCGTTGCGTTTTTTATAAAAAAAAACGAGGTCACACAGACAGACACGAAAAGTGACTTTAATTTATAATTATTACTAGTGACCCGGCCCTGCTTCGCACGGTTTTTACGACTTGACAAAACGTGAAGGTTTCTATACCTATATTACACAATTTATATTAAATTAAACAGTCACTCTAATATTAGTAATATTATTAGGGCGAAAGTTTGTGAGTGTGTGTGTTTGTTACTTTTTCTCGCTCAAACGGCTTGACTGATTTGGATGAAACTTGGTATGTAAATAGCTTATACCCTGGATTAACACTTAGGCTACTTTTTATCCCGGTCTACGCGGGTGAAACCGCGGGGCGCAGCTAGTAATGTAATAAACATATAAACCTTCTGGAAAGTGAAAACCGCATCAAAATCCGTTGCGTAGTTTAGAAGATCAACGCGGTCACACAGACAGACGCGAAAAGCGACTTTATTTTTTAATAAGTACCTATAAGTACCTATAGATAGATTATGTATGTACCCGTATGTATAAATGTATATAAGATATAGACGAGTGGTTGCGTCATGCCTTGAGCGATATTGGACAGTCGACGTGTGATGTCCGCAGTTCGATGCCCGCGCGTGTTACAACGTGTTCTTGTAACATTATCCGTTAAATGTATCGTTACATTTAAATGGTCCAGGAATATCTTGGTGGTAAAGTAACCTTGGCTTGTAGCCAAGTTGGAAGA
Organism: Cosmia trapezina; assembly: GCA_905163495.3. Lineage (NCBI taxonomy): Eukaryota > Metazoa > Arthropoda > Insecta > Lepidoptera > Noctuidae > Cosmia > Cosmia trapezina. Next base: position 2,387,724 of record LR991033.1, on the reverse strand, counting down.
GTCATCCTTTTGAAAACAGTTATTTATTGTAAGTTGTATTTTTAAAAGCAGTGCAGGGCGTGGCTAAGTAATAACAGCCGCACGGGTCCATCCATCAGGTTAAGCTACGCTTGCTGGGGTTGGTCCGTGGATGGGTGACCATCTTTACATACCGAGACTCCGTGCCTCTGAAAGCACGTTAAGCCGTTGGTCCGGCTGTCATTCGTGGATCTTTGACAGTGGTTACGGCTCGTCAGAAGCTCGTAAGTATGACAACCAGTTTTACCAAGGGGTAGCGTATTACCCAGTTACTGGGTTGTGGAGTTCAGATAGGCAGTCGCTCCATGTAAAATACTGGTATTCAGCTGCATACTTAATTGGGAAAAAGCTAGGCAGATGATGATGAATTTTGAAAGCATTGCAAGCAGTATTGTAAGTTGAAGGTAGTATGTATGTTACCTACTACAAAATGTGTATTTCTATTAAACAAAGCTAAAAAAAAAACCTTCTTGAAGATGATTCATATTTAATCATTTAGGTTTATTCATTTTTCCATTACCTACCTAAGTATTTCATAATTATCTCAAGTTTATGATTTTAACTGGAACAAAATGAACTTCATAACTTATGCAGTTTCGGTTTGATGTTGAATGTTGATGTAGAGTGAATTTAGTTCCTTTATGTAAGCAACACCTACTTCAAAACCCGTAGCGTCAGCAACACACCTGCCGAAAGCTACGTGACGAAAGAAATTCGGCTAAATTCCGTCGCACAGTTCTCAGCAACTGTAGCGTTTAACACGCTGTGATATAAGTAGGTACTATAACGTTGGATTTTATTGTACGCCACAAACAAAAACTTGTATCAATCAATCTGCCTAGGCTTTTCCCAACTAGGTTGGGGTCGGCTTCCAGTCTAACCGGATGCAGCTGAATACCAGTATTTTACATGGAGCGACTGCCTGTCTGACCTCCACAACCCAGTAACTGGGTAATACGATACTTACCCCTTGGTAAGACTGGTTGTCAGACTTTCGGGCTTCTGACGACCCGTAACGACTGTCAAAGATCCACGAATGACAGCCGGGACCAACGGCTTAACGTGCTTTCCGAGGCACGGAGGAGTCTCGGTATGTAAAGATGGTCACCCATCCACTGACCAACCCCGGCAAGCGTAGCTTAACCCGATGGATCGACCCGTGCGGCTGTAATTACTTAGCCACGAGCTCCTCAACAAAAAAAAACTTGTATCATGTAAGTAAATAAAAAACCGGTCAAGTGCGATTTGGACTCGCGCACCGAGGGTTTCGTATACAGGGTGTAAGGGACAGCCCTCCGCAAACTGACAGGGTGCATTCAGCTCCTCATTTTGAATCATATTCCACCGGAAATTTTCTCAGGAAAATTTTCATTTTTTTTAAAAAAAATTCAGTTACATTATCATTATTTCAACGTAAATTGTACTGTGTGTTCGCAGCACTCCATTTATGTAAAAAAAACTGCAAAAATAAAACGGCAAAAAAAAAACCAGCAATGGATGTTGAAATACTCTAACCAACGACGCGTGAAATCAGCTGTTTACTTTCTGTCTAGCTACAGAGTTCATCGAAGTCACCGCATACCTATTACCTTCCCCTCCCAACCAGTAATAGACGCTCCGATTTGTGCACAAAAACACAAACAAATCAGGTTTATTGGATTCCCTTAACGTTCCTGAAAAAAATTTCATGTACCGGTCATCTTAGTATGAGATACTGAATTCACCCTATGAGTTTGCGGAGGGCTGTCCCTTACACCCCGTATATATGTAATTTTTGTTAATGATTTCTGAAAAACTGTGCTGTATAGAGACATCGTTTTATTTTTCCTGTAATCTATATATAATTATAAATTTCTATCACGTAGAATAATTTCAGATTTTTCTCTAAGCAAACTTCGGTTATAAAGGGAACGGTATTTTTTTTAACATTTTTCATCAAAAGCCTTTGGCCTAAAAAGAAGAAAAATATGTTTGAGAATGTGCAAACAGCGCTCTTTCATAATGATACCCCACATACTCGTATGTCCTAGCAGCAAAAAAAAAAAATATATATTTCTTTCTTATTTGCAAAATAGTAGGCAAACGTCATCTAAAACTGTTCCAAATTTGAAGTTGATAGCATTAGTAGTTCTTGAGATGTCCAGTCGTGACAGACAGACTGAGTCACACTATAAGGGTTCCTTTTTTACCATTTTGGTACGGAACCCTAAAAATTAAATTAAAAAATCAAAAATCACTTTTTACGCAGTCGGGGTGTAAAAAGTGATCATTAAAAAAGATGGAAATAAGATGACCTAAAATCTCATGCAGTGTGGGTACCTAATCTTTTCTCGACGGCATGAGATACTCTTGTATCTTAATACTTAGTTGGTAAGAGGGTGTCGGAGGGTAGCTGATCGTAATCCTTGTAAATGGAGTTCAGAAGCACCCCTTGATTGAAAAGTTTCGCACTCAAAATTTTAGATACAAGAAGGTGGGTACTTGGCTGTTGTAAGTATACAACATAATTATATGTACAGTGGAATATGACTCCACCTAAACAACGTGTCGTCTTGCATCCTCGTCAAAAAGGGTGTGCTAGATAGAGACCATCAAACCGAACAACTTTTTCCATGGGACCAACTTCGTAATCGCGAAAAAATAATCAGCTGTCCCATACCTACCTACATTTGCGTTTACGTCGAGTATATATTGAAGTTTCCTATGGGACAATTGAAAATTTTTTCGCGATTACGATGTTGGTCCCATGGAGAAAGTTGTTCGGTTTGATGTTCTGTATCACAGTTTGACGAGGATGCAAAACGACATGTTGTATTGACCACGTAATTGCAGTGCGAAGTTTGGTTTTCATACAAAATTCTTTATATTAAGTAGAATAACAAAGTTCGTATATAATGACTTCGCTTCTAGTGACATAGTCGCAAATGACAAACAGTGACAAAGTAAACAAAAGCAGACAAAAATGATTGATTTCTTATGTAAAAAAAAAAATATTATTATTAAGTAAAACAATTTTTTATTCTACAGTCTGATTTTTAATTCGACGGAATTCTGACATTTCTGAAGTGTTGCCAGTAATAAAGCGGTCCTATTAAAAACGGAACGCATTTAAGCGAAATTAAAAAAAACCTTTCTTGAATTTAAGGTTTCAATTAGAAAAACTAAAACTTAAAAATTGAGTGATAATTTTAAAATGGTAATCAGATTTTTTATTATCACATTATTGAATTTACAATAATTAGTAAGGTAATTATTTTTCTTTCACAGGAATCCCTGTCCACTAATCCATAGGTTACAAACAAACCTTTTTTAGGAATGGAGAAGATTGGGAGTATCCTCCTGGTGGTACGAGGACTAAATAAAACTGGAGACTTCTTATAATGGACTGTAATACTAGGTATGAACTTTACAAGGATAGATAGCAAGCAGATCAAAATTTAAAAGTAGCGAGAAAATCAATTTAGGTCGTTCAGTAGCGCGGACGACGACGCAGTGAGGTGCCGGTCAGCTGTGCTGCACGCTCGCTGCTCGAGGGCCCCCCGCGACCGCAGCTACCGCCCGCGGTCGCCCGGCGCGGCGTGATATTCTCAACAGGAATATCTTTTTGTTTGTAAAATCTTCGCTTCTTGTAACTACAGACAGACAACGATGGTGATATTAGTGATAATGTTACCGCAATAATTATTTAAATTTAAAAAATATGTTCTTTCACTCTTTTTTTCCCTTTAGCCATATAAAATTAATATTTTAGTTAGTGTGTATTGAATGCACAGAACAAACAATATTTACATTGTCATATATTTTACTTGATCTTATTCTCTTTCATATTTTTTGTTACTTTTTATCCAAAAAAATTCTAGTCATTTATATAACTCTAATAAGGATAAGACAGAAAAGGTTTAGGATATCTGAAGTGTCAAAAAATTACAGCTGTCAGAATTCCGTAGAATTAAAAATCAGACTGTAGGTATGTTTTTAATGTTGTTGTGCCTAAGCATATTTCTTCAGGTTTCATCGCTCTATGTAGGTATAGTACCTACTCCTAACAACTTTATTCTTATTCCTATAAGTACCTATAAGGTCCCACACAATGTAGGTTTACCTTTTACTTATATCAAACTAAATAGAGTCCGTCAATTCAATTTCATCTCCCAAAAATATTCATTTGCGGAGTGCAGGTAGAGACATAGAGTGGTATATATAGAGGTAAAGAGCTGAGGTAGAGAGGAAATAGAGCCAGTGATAAATCATAGTAATGGACGACGGTACAATCACAAGATGTATCCTGTATGGTAGCCATAGATGTGGTGGGACAATTTTATTTTTTGTATTTCAATTTAGGTCTCCTTTAAGGAAATTTCTCGCTGACTGGTCAACACTTCATGTGACCAGAGGGCTGGCTCGTTCTTTGGTCAAAGAATTAGCATTGCCATTCAACGTGGCAATGAATTAGCATTGCCATTCAACGTGGCAATGCTGCCAGCCTTCTGGGCACGTTTCCAGATGACAGCGATGCGGATGAGTACTTCGACGCCTAAACCTTTTGTTTTTGAATTTATTTGTATAGGCACTAGCGGACTTGACAGACGTTGTCCTGTCTGAACGATACTAGAACCCGACTGCAGCGCCACCTACTGGGTCCAATTGTGTTTTCAAACCATCCAGGAAACCATTGAAATATACACACAAATTTTCATCTAAATCAGTCCAGCTGTTTAGGAGGAGTTAGGTGACAAACACTCGTACAGAAGAATTATATACACTCCTTTGCAAAAAAAACGGGCGGTTTGGATTTTTCTACATTATTGGTAATCATTTAGTTCTAAAGAGGTTTTAATTGCCAAACTATATTACGGGCACTTAATAAAGAGTCTGGGTATGAAAAAAAGTTAATTTCAAATTCGAAACTGTTGTTTTTAAAAATAATAATCCCTTTTACAGTTTATGACTTTTTACTTGCTATTCGCGGGTTTGCGGTTAAAAGGTTATCAGGCAACTAAAACTAACTTCTCGTTATTTTTATTAGAATAATTTATGTTTGTCGCATAATCCTGCCTTATTGTGACTTAAAACCGATATCTTTGTGTCGATTGTAATGGCAGAAAAAGCAATAAGAGCTAGTAAAATTATAGCGCTGCGGGAAGTGGGGTGTATCCAATGTTACGGCTCACAGCGGTTAAACGTGGGTCATTCCACCGTCCAAAGAACCTGGACTCGATACCAAGAGACAGGTTCCGTTCAAAGAAGTCAAGGTTCTGGGAGAAAACGTTACACACAACCACGAGACGACAGCTTTTTAGTGACTCAGGCCCTGAGGAACCGCAAATGCAGTTACATAGACCTCAAAAGAAACCTTGAAGAGGTACGAGGAGCACAAGTTAGCCTATGGACAGTGAGGAGGAGGCTTTTAGCGGTTGATATACGCAGTCGACGACCAGCGCGGGCCCCCAAGTTACTCCGTGAGCACCGAATTGCTCGACTGAGGTTCACTAGAAATTGTCTATCTTGGTCACTAGGTAACTGGAGTAGCGTACTCTTCTCCGATGAGGCTCGAATTTGTCTGAATGGTGAGGACCGACGTCGGCGAGTGTTACGAAGACCAGGGGAATGCTATGCCGACGTGTGTTTTGAAGAAATCAGCCCTTATGGTGGAAGGTCCGTTATGTTTTGGGCGGGCGTAACTTCCAGCTATCGTACCGAGATAATGTTCATTGAAAATGACTCACTAAATGCGCAAAGGTACATAACAGGAATAATTTGTCAACCCAGGGGCGGCTACTGCAGGTGCGGAAAACCTCAAACGGCGCAAATACTCCAATCTTATTGGGACTTGCCGTTTGGGGTTGAAACACTAGGACCATGGGGTCCGAGTACCCTTTTAGTTTTTCGGGACATCGCCAAGCGGTTGGTTGACTCTACACGTGACCAAAGGGCTGGCCTATTTTTTGGCCAAAGAATTAGCATTGCCATACAGCCTTTTGGGCACCTTTCCTTTCGACAGCGATGCGGATGAATTTTTCGATGCCCTGTGATTATTTCCCCTCCTTTTTGTATTATACTTGTACATATTATTATTTTTTTTTTAAGTCTGTTAGATTTTAAATTATGTAAACAAAATGTAATATGTGCTTGGATAACCAAACAAGGAAGCAAATTCTTCTTTTAAGACACTGTAACTAATTTTAAGTTTCATAGCATGGTCTATCGCCTATCAAGGCTGAGCTTTCCCTTTTGTCGCTTTTCACTTTGTCACAGTTAGATTCATGACATTTATTCTTGTTGTAGACTTCACAAAAATTGTGTGAATCTGGTCTGATGAGCTTTCTGATATGAGTGAAAAAAACTCTTGGAAAATCCAAAAGTGCACGCCTCACATGTTGACGATAAATACGTAAAAATATCTAAGAAAATTCATCGATTTTTGTTATTATCTTTTGAACGGTTATGATGACTTATTGAGTTTGATAACGAAAATCAATAGGGCTCATCCGAAGGATGAAAGAAAACTTATAGAAGTAGATTTAGATAAATCCATTGTGTGTGACGACGTTAATCGTGATGACAAACAGACACACTTTCCAATGGAAAACACTACACACAATTTTTTAATTACATATTTGTCACTGGCATATAAAAAATCAGCTGTTCCCTACATTTTGACGAATTATGCGAACATAAATGTACTGAACAGCTGATTGTTTTTTCGCGATTTCAGATTTGCTCCCATAGTAAAAGTTATTCATAATGATGAGTACAATGACCCCTTAAAAGGTTGCCTCTGTTTACACTTACACCCTGTACACACACAAAACTCATCAGACGACGTTCTCAACGACACACTACACCACAAAAAATGTTTATCTGAATCAGTCTCCAATATCTCCAAATCCATAGCTCACGTACTTTCAGACCACACCCCCTGAAGATTTTATATGATCCAAACAAAGGCAGCGCTGAAAGGGGCCCGCGCGGTATCGATCTACACCCCCTCCCCCTTCCACTCGGAGCCGGTAGCTCGATACCAATACCACGGTGATACGATGTACTTAACGTGGCACCTCTAGTAGCGATATCGATGGTTTCATGTCTGTAGTTGAGATCCTGGTTTTATGCGATGTTATATATGTAATTACGTTTAGGTGATAAATCACCTGAGAGTTTCTTCAGGTTCTACCTGAAGCAATTATTTATCTTAAAGGTTTATTGAGCTGTAACAGGAAGTAATGAACTTTACGCTAAACTGATAGCTCAATTCTGGAGCTCGTGGCTATGTAATAACAGCCACACGGGTCGATCCATCAGGTTAAGCTACGCTTGCTGGGGTGGGTCCGTGGATGGGTGACCATCTTTACATACCGAGACTTCCTCCGTGCCTCGGAAAGCACGTTAAGCCTTTGGTCCCGGCTGTCATTCGTGGATCTTTGACAGTCGTTACGGGTCGTCAGAAGCCCGAATGTCTGACAACCAGTCTTACCAAGGGGTATCGTGTTACCCAGTTACTGTGTTGTGGAGGTCAGATAGGCAGTCGCTCCATGTAAAATACTGGTATTCAGCTGCATCAGGTTAGACTGGAAGCCGACCCCAACATAGTTGGGAAAAGGCTAGGCAGATTGATTGGAAGCTCAGTTCTGGGCTGACACACGACAGGCTAAGAAGATTCATGTGTTCATACATAACATAATTATACAGTATAATTTTTAAGCAGTGCGCAAATTTCACAGGGTGTTCTACCCATGAATATGAACAACTTTTACTATGGGACCAAACCTGAAACCGCGAAAAAAAAAAACGGTTCAGTACATTTATCTACACCAAACTCGTCAAAATGTAGGGAGCAGCTGATTTTTTATTCGCGATTTTAGGTTTGGTCCCATAGTAAAAGTTGTTCATATTCATGGGTACAACACCCTGTGAAAATTTGCCCACTGCTTAAAAAATTATCCTGTATAATCAGCCTATAATGTTGCCACTGCTGGGACACAGGCCTCCTGTCTGTGAGAGGGAGTGGGCGATAATCTACAACGCGGCCCCAGTGCGGGTTGGTAGATATCATAATTATGTCTTCGAATTTTTTGGTTCTATAGGACATGCCGGTTTCCTCACGACGTTTTCCTTTGGTTAGGAAATTAAATACACAAAGTAAAGCGCCTGCCTGGGTAACTCACGGACCTACAACTGCTTTTGCAATTCATGATGTGTTTATTTGTGAACAATTTAATTACATTCCTTTGACTTCATGGCAATAAATATCTGCTAAACTACCCAATGTTAGGAAACCTATAAGTTACAGAATTACGTTTGACATTTGAGAAGGATGACTCAATATATGTACAGTACAACTATTTTCTTAATGTCCCTCGGCAAACTTCGTGTTTCGTCAGTCGTCGGATTTTTATCAGCAGCCCTTTGCACTTGGTGCAGACCGGACGCTCTCAATCGGCTTAGAAGTACATAGAGTTGTTAATACTCTTTTAATTTGAAGCTGCTAAAGCCGAACACACCCGAAGTTTGCTCGAAGTTATACTGTACAAACCTCACACATGTTTGACGTCACCGTCTAACTAATGAAATCAAATTTCTTAACCCTACAAATTCTACTCCCCGATATAAATTGCGAACAATACACTATTCCATAATCAAATGAAAGAAGAATAGTGTCTAAAGATATTTCTCAAAGCAATCATCATTCGACGGACAAGAGTGAAAGACACATCCTCCATACATCACAATGCCCTATTCGAGAAGTAATGCGTCAAAAATCCCACGTTCCAATGAAGAGTTCAATCGTCTAACAGAACTGCTGCAACGAAATAATAAAATATACGAATACAACAGCTACCTCCACGAATACAATATGCTATTTTGCATTTGTAAATTTGAAAGTAAAATGTTTCTGAGCTACTGTCTCGCAACATAGTAGACTCAGTTTTCTTTTTACAAACTGAATTTTGTAGAAAAATCACCCTTATTTCTTGATAGTTAACAGTGTGAATTCTGCTGGTAGGTATAGATGACCCGCAAACGTTGTTTTGTACGTCAGACAATACATAATACGTCATGAGGCGCTGTTTACGGTCGCGAGGTATCGCTAGCGGTTTGACACATCGCTTAGCGCGAATGATTTGTGAAGGGTTAAAATCCTTGCACATGTGAATGATCACTCTGTGTGGTGAACCGAGAGGTATCTCAGTTTACTAGAAATTCTAGATATTATATAGTTAAAAGCATTGAAAACATGTAATTGAAAAGTATATGTTGCTCGTTCTATGATCATGCAAATGTCGCAACTTAATGATGGAAACTTACAAGCTAATTGAAAAGAAACAAAAAAATTAATTAGGTACATGTTGTTGTATCGTCTCATTAACTTCAGTGGTATTCAAATGAACTCCTATTTTATAGATTTTCAAACATTTCCTGTCCTAATTACAGAACTACACATTCAAATTCAGTTCACAACAAAAAGAACTACTTACATTAATTGCGACACAGATCAATGTCTACGTACGTTTTCCGCGTCAACTAACTAACCGCATCGTTCCCCTATAATCCGCGAAATAGCCGCACCGCATCGCCGCATAACAAGAATACCAAAAATGAAACTAGAGTGATCACAGAGACTGTAACCCTTGGTCGCGGGTGCCACGGTTAGTTAGGCGGGGGCAGGGTTAAGCTTAATGGCACATGAAATCACCCGGAGTGCAGCTAAATGCGATGCGATGCAATGTCGCGACATCAAAGATGAATTTATGATTGTAATAGAGTTTTTGATGAGTTTTGATATGGAATATATGAATATGGATGTGGAATTGTTTGTGAACAATTGAAATATTGTAATAGCCATTCACTTGTTTACTGCATTGACCATAAATAACTTAAGTCACGTCATTGTGTTTACATATTTACATTAAATCATTAAATAAATGCCACATTTAGTGAAGATAAAAATGATTTTATTTTCACAACTTAAGTTTTAGTTACATCATTTACAGAAAATCACATAATTTCAAAGGAATTGTATGTTAAGGACATCCTTCCAAATTGAAACCCTCGAGTGAATTCTCCAAAACACTTCAAGTTCAAAGACAGACCAGAACAGACCAGGATAGACGTCGCAGAGCATATTTATTAGCATGACAATGTAAGTTGGCGAGGCTCGCGAATAGAAATACAGCGAGCAGTGCCGGAACACCCACAAAGGGACATTCGACCGATGGCGACCAGCCTTCCGTCGTTACGCACTGTTTTGTTATCGGCTTGTCTATGGTCTGCAGCAGCCGATGAAGCGGATGAAAGATCATAGGAAAATATCTGACGATTGTAAAATGTGCAAATATTAAAATCGAAACATTCAGGATATAGAGTATATTTCATTGTGTATTGAATTTTAAGGGTCCTCGATCAGATTCTGCATTTTTTTCCGCAATAGAATTTGAGTGATCGTGCTACCTCCTCTCTAACCGTATAACTACAATTAAATACTCAACAATATCATTGCTTATCTTGCTCTATTTATCTTTATTGCAGTAAAGAACACTACGGTCTACCCCCTATTTCAATACTGTCTATCCTGTTCATCCAAAGGTTATCTGGAAGACATCTTATCCAAAAATATAAGAAAGTATTTCATATTTCTATGATTCTGTCTATCTTGCACCATTTGTAGGTTTAAGGTCTTTTCTCATTATGTAGAGGAACTATAGTTATAATTACTTATAATACAATATAATTATTTATAATTACCATCTTCGTCCAATTTGTATCGACGATAACGGACCATCGGATCCTGGCTTCTTCACATTTTTTTTCTTAACCATTACTCTTTTCTATTTTTTTTGTGGATGGGAAATCATTAAATGACTTCTTACTTCTCCCGCTCTGGGCGTGTCAGACTTTTACTGACTAAAACCCACCCGTGTTCCTTCAGCTGCCTGTGCCAGGGCCACGGTATCTCTTTCGAACAACCCGTGACCCCGGCGGCATCGGCCCTATCGGACCCCATCACTGCTGACATCTCTTTGAGGCGATCGTGGAACACAAGTTTTCAGATCGCTTCCTCCTGTCCCGTGGACCCTCAACCCCATACATTCCGCAAGCGCCCTTTGTTCAAGCTGCAGTTTAGCGAAAGCAATTTCGTGTTTTATGCGCAACCAGCAGATACAACGCGGCGACATACGAGATGTGAATACCTGGCGATACACTGAACTAGGAGACCTAGAAGAGGGCGTTTTAGAGAAGTGGCCTTTGGATAGACTTTTTTATTGAAATATGCTAATCTATGTAAGAGGCTAGCCCAGAGCATATCGTAGTAAAATGAGTGAGACATATAATTTTATCATTAATGATGTAACCAATATTTTTAACAATATTTTGATTTAAAAGAGTGTCCGTGGAATTGAGAGACTGGAAATCAGTCAATCCTGTTAAAAGCCGATGTAGAAACACGAAACGTTTGAAAACGATTAATAATAATAATATAATAAAATCGTTTATTTATGAAATGGTGCAGATTTACAATAACTTATCTTAAACATTAAAGAGGACACAGTTGCTCATTTGCCTGAACTAGGTAGAACCTGTGTTTCAGGCTATAAAGGTGCTTAGAATTTTAAAATATAAAATTAACAACGTACAAGACTACTTAAAACTTAAATATTAACTTAAACGACTAACATGTTTTATTTACAGACAACGAGTAAATCCTCTGTCTCACTGTATGGTATGCTAAGTAAAAATTGCAGAATAATCTTTTTACAGTCGTAATTATTTAATTTATAGATACTTAATTTCAGATTGTCAGTTGTTCCCCTAATTGTACCTACCAGTTTACACAGAGATCCCAACTCTTTTACATTGGAATCAAACCACTGGCTAGGAGAAACTAGAAATGAAATGAAATGTTTATTACTGTAAGTAGATTTTATGACACTTTTACATGTCAATATTTTAAAACTATATGGCGCCAGCATTTCCTAGCTGACTGATCCCTGAGAAGAAATGCCGAAACAAACTCAGAGGACATGGTCTCTTTTAAAGTCCACACATTATATTATTAGGATTTTATGTGAGTCTAACAATGCAGAGCCATGTCTGGAAGGGTATTTTGAAGAAGGAGCCGTTGCAGCTTTGAGGTGACCTGTCCCAACAGACGGCATATCATAGATGTTGCATCACCCCTAAGCCTTAGGCCTAAGGGTGAAAGTGTAAACAGTGGCAATCTTTTAAGGGGTCATTGTACTCATCATTATGAACAACTTTTACTATGGGAACAAACCTGAACCCTTAATTTTGATGAATGCGAATATAAATAAATAAATAAAATAAAATAAATAAATATCCTTTGACATTTCACACAACGCCATCTAGTCCCAAGCTAAGCAACCTAATGCTTGTGTTATGGTAACGAGATGGCTGATAAACTACTTATATACATTTTTTTTTTTTGTAAATACATACATATTATAGATAGAAAAACACCCAGACTCGGAACAAATACTTGTAGGTCATACAAATATTTGTTCCGTGCGGGAATCGAACCCGCGACATGCTGCGCAGCAGTCAATCGCTCAACCACTGCGCCAACCGTGTCGTCATAAATATACTGAACAGCTGATTTTTTTTTTGCGTATTTCAGGTTTGGTCCCATAGTAAAAGTTGTTCATAATGCTGAGTACACTGACTCCTTAAAAGATTGCCACTATTTATACTTACACCCTTTATACCTAGAACCCAGTTCAATGGGAATTTGTTGCAGCCTTGCAGCATCCTTGTCACCACTGCCAAACCGGCAAGATGAAAAGAATCAGCACTCTTTACTAATCAATGTTGCAGATTTGTATGCCAGTCTGCAACTAATGATCGATATTTATGCGATCACCCGTCCCCGAACAAAGGGTGATTTAGCTGCGTCTGCGCGCCACACCTATTAGAGAAGCGTCGTCGTATATCAGCGCGTGATTAGTTTATGTGACGCGGTGAGCCGGTGCGCAAGAGTTGCGGTTTTGGACTTATTACGTGTTGGCAAGGCTTTTGAAGTTTTGTACGTGATGGTAAGATGGGGGTCGTACTCGTGGTGACTCCTCTGGGTAAGAGGAATAATAACTGGTGAAATGTGTTTGTATCCTCATACTTTGGAGAAACACAGGTGTACACCTTACTAATACGTCATTGGGTGTGATGTAGGATTTCGTGACGTCGGTTTCGTGATCTCATTGTGATGCATAGTTTGTATGTGCCGATGTAGATGCCGCCACAATGTCAGGAATAATCTATAGGTACGTAGGTAGAATGGCCAAAAAACATGAACATTTTCTTTGGCGTCTCTCATTGCGATTCAACCGCTGAAAAAAAAACCGGCCAAGTGCGTGTCGGACCACGCACAATGAAGGGTTTCGTAGTTGAAAAGAATTTATCCCAAAAACAAACTTAACATTGGATCCCAAAAAATTTTTTTTTGTGTCATGAAATTACAAATTCACAATTTTCGGACTTTTCCCTTTACTTGTGCTGAGATACCTTGCTTCTTGTCAAATTTCATTATTCTAGGTCAACGGGAAGTACCCTATAGGTTTTGATTTACTTGCGACAGTTGCGAGTATCAAAATGTGTCGCAAAATGGCCGTATTTTTTTATTGCGTTGACTTAGAAGCTTAATTTTTTTAGAACTCTAAGGGACCATAGACTTACCTATTTAATGTAAATTTCAACTTGATATCTCCACGCGTCCTTGAGAAAAAGGATTTTGACAGACTGACAGACTTGAACATTTTTTTTATGTGATAGAATTACAAATTAACAATTTTCGGACTTTTTCCTTTATTTGTGTTGTACAACCTTCCTTCATGCCAAATTTCATGATTCTAGAACAACAGGAAGTACCCCATAGGTTTTGATTTACTTACGAGTATCAAAATATGTCGCATAAATGACCGTATGTTTTTATTGCATTGACTTAGAAGCTTCAGTTTTTTAGGACTTCAAGAGACCACAGACTTACGAATATGATATTAATTTCAACTTGATACCTCCACGCGTTCCTGAGAAAAAGGGTCTTGACAGACTGACAGACAGACAGACAGACAGACGGACAAACAAGTGATCCTATAAGGGTTCCGTTTTTTCCTTTTGAGGTACGGAACCCTAAAAACAGCTCATGGCATCGTAAAAAGATCACACAGTTAACCCAGTTCATCGCCAGTGGATGTTCTAAAAGGACATTTATGAAGACCAGATCCAGCGTGTTGGTATCACCAAAACCATAGTTTGACTGCATAGAAAAAGGAGGACTCCGCACCACGCATATCGAAAGCGAAGCACCGTTATACGGATCTCTATGTGCGTGATTTGAGTACCTGCAAAGACGCCGTCGCTCGTGTCACGTAATAAATAAATAAATATATAATAAATATCCTTGGACATTTCACACAACGCCATCTAGTCCCAAGCTAAGCAACCTAATGCTTGTGTTATGGTAACGAGATGGCTGATAAACTACTTATATACATTTTTTTTTTTTTACATATTATAGATAGAAAAAACACCCAGACTCGGAACAAATACTTGTAGGTCGTACAAATATTTGTTCCGTGCGGGAATCGAACCCGCGACATGCTGCGCAGCAGTCAATCGCTCAACCACTGCGCCAACCGCGTCGTAATGGCGGCCGGTCGACATACTATTGATGTAAATGTGTGCGTGAGGCGTTCGAAGTGAACGGTTCGGCTACTTACTGTGCTTCACTTTCGATATGCGTGACGCGGAGTCCTCCTTTTTGTTATAAGTGTATGTTTGACTGATAAACTCCGATATCCACCACTCCAATGTCCACCCAAACACCACTATCTGCTAAGACACGTAATAAGCTCCTCAAATGTTTTGGCACAAAAATAACATTCAGTTGAGCATGAATCACGCACTAAGCCTGCGGTGGCGATCAGCCTTGCGGTCAGTCTCGCGACACTCCCTCGCGTTATTGCTATACTGGTGTCAATGGGCTCTTACTGAACTTGTTAAAGCCCTGGTTCCAAGCTTGGTTTAGCTTGGTGTGTAAGTGAAATGGCGTTATGGCTGTCTAGTTTGACGCACGAGATAGAAGATTCTCACGCGCACCGGAATTATGTCGTAAAAGTGCAAATAAAATCGTATAAAATTAGAAATTAACTATTTAATAAAAAGTAATCCATCACTGGATGCAGTTTGGAATTTGACATTTCATGGTATATTTTTAATTATAATTATAATTGCTAATGAAGGGATAAACAGCTTTTAAAGATTATTAGGAGGTATGTTTAAAGATTTTTTTGGTGCATTAAATTATGTTTAATTATGTTTTGGCTTCCATCACTGTATGCGAAAAGGACTTGAAAGTATTACATTTTTTTTACATGTCAAAATTATTTACGGTATATGAGATACACAGCTTTAAAAAACCACCTTTTTGATCGTTTTCAGGAAATCTGCGCCTTTGGTTTCAAAGAAGTCATGTACTTTGTGTTATTTTTCATTTTCGTCGGTTTCTTCTTCATTGTCCTGATGTCCTCACATACATTATCATAAGAGGGATGCGCTAAGATAGCCCGCGAAATTCAAATTTTCTTACGTTTTTTGTAATTTGGAGGTCAGTGTCAGGTTATAGGATTGAAATACGATTTGCGACAGTAATAAATATGTATAATTTACATCATTTTAACCATAAAAATCATCAATACATCTCTCTAAATTAGATGTCCTCCGGATTGGTCTGATTTCGGAAATCAAACGACTCTCTCTTCAGTTAGCCGACGTTCGCACGGACGTAAAAATATCGCGGCGGGATTTTATCGCGCACTGGATTTTCAACTCTCGGTGTTGAGCCGAGCTTCGAGAATCCAACCTAACAACAATAGAGTGCATCCCAGGGCGTCGAAAAAACACACTGTTAGATCTTCAACTCTTGGCGCTAAGCAGAGCGTTGAAAATCCAGTGCGCGAAAAAAAATCGCCGCGATATTTTTACGTCCGCGTCCGTGCGAACGTCGGCTTACCCTGTAGTTACTTCACACTCCGGGCTCCAGCTACTCTAAACATCGGCTACGTAAGCGAGAGTCGGCGTTTCCACGAGCGTAATAAAATCGCGGCGGGATTTTATCGCGCACTGGATTCTCAACTCTCGTTGTTGAGCCGAGCGTTGAGAATCCAACCTAACAAAAACAAAGTGCAACCCAGCGCGACGAAAAACACACTGTTGGATTTTCAATTCCCGGCGCTAGCGCTAGCAGAGAGTTGAAAATCCAGTGCGCGATAAAATCCCGCCGCGATTTTATTACGCTCGTGGAAACGCCGACTCTCGCTTCCGTAGCCGACTTAGAGCAGTGATTACATCTAGTATTCTTCTGGGTGATCGCATTAGCTAAGTGCATTAGCATGCGAAAAATAAACCACCGCACATGCTGCTTGACGCTCGCTCGGTTAATCCCGGGAGAGTGTGTGCACTGTTACAGACGACGCGATAAAAAGCTTGTAAAAATTTCGGTATAGCATGATGATTTTTGATCGGTACATGCGTTGGTTAAAAAATATGTAACTGTGCTAGGATTTCTTGTTGACTAGCAGACATCTTTCAGCTTCATATTCAGATTTCTTGTTGACTAGTGGAAGGTAATAGGCCACGCGGGCGGTCACCGATGAGGTGGACCGACCAAGTAAAATCCGCGGTTGGAGGCCCTGTCAATGAATACGCCAGACTGTCTTCTAACCGAACCAGATGGAGAGAAATCGTGAGGCGAGCAACGACTACACCTGCGATTGGACACAGTTCATCGTGACCACGACCGCTCTGTCAAGAGCGAAGCGAAGAAGAAGAGCAGACAGCAGGCGCGGATACACGGGGGCAACGGGTGCCACTGGGCTTCGACCGAACTGAGACTAAAACTCTAAATCTTTGTATACAGCAGGTATAGGTATTACTCGGATATACCATATACCTACATAGATAAGTGGTAGTCATCCAGTCATCCGCGAAAACTGCAGGAGCACATTCTCGAGTTTAGGGCAAATAGATTTTTTCTTGAGATATCCAGCTGTGACAGACAGACAGACTGAGTCACACCATAAGGGTTCCTTTTTTACCATTTTGGTACGGAACCCTAAAAAGGCGAAAGTTTGTGAGTGTGTGTTTTTATGTTTCTTACTTCTTCACGCTCAAACGGCTGGACCGATTTGGATGAAGTTTGGTATGTAGATAGCTTATACCTTGGATTAACACATAGGCTACTTTTTATCTCTGTCTACGCGGGTGAAACCGCGGGGCGCAGCTAGTTATCTACAAGTTAACTTGTTCGTAAGTCCTCAATTTACCTAACACCTTTACGCACGGTCCGAAAATGATGGCAAATCATCATACATATAATCGTGCCGTACAAAACAACGCACACGCACCCTCGCAATAATTTCCCGCGCAGATCCGAGCCCCGTTCGCATTAACATTCAATAAGCCGTAATGCCTTGTAACAACACCGCATAAGGATTTGAACATAACATCAACAGCGCCGAATTAACTCTTGTAGCGGAATATCTTAGGATGTGTTTGAGTATTTGGAGGTGAAGGAGTTAGTTGAAACAGCTGTTGATATCCCAAGGAAGGGTGGGATGGGTTGTAATTATCGTTAACCCGGTTTAACATGGCTTGCAATAACACAACACGCAACCGATTCCCGGCCACCATAGGCGCGGGCTTGCGGACGGCGAGCAATGGGTAGCTCGCCGTCCGAAAAAGACCAGGGGCCTACTCCTTAAGTCCGTCCGTCTTTCCGTCCGTCCGTTTATCCGTCCGTCTGGCATTACGATCCATTAAAAAAATGTAAAAGTTAAATTTTTCGGGCGGGCAACAACACATCGGGAGTAGGGACAACTTGCAAATCATGTTGTCATTCATACTTCGTTCGGGCCCCGAACCAATCATCCATCCGTAGGTGATACGGAGTAAGAAACGCCCGTAACAAAGGCCGAAACTACGGGCTTCGTGCTTAGGGAGTAGGCCGCCAGGCCCGGGTCGACGGCGCGTTGTGTTCCACACGCGCCTCAAAGAGATGTCAGCAGTGATGGGGTCCGATAGGGCCGATTCCTGCCAGGGTCGCCGGTTGTTCGAAAGAGATACCGTGCCAGGGCCACAGGCAACTGAAGGAACACGGGTGGGTTTTAGTCAGTAAAAGTCTGACACGCCCTCCCGCTCCACCCAGAGCGGGAGAAGTCATTTGATAATTCACATCCACAAAAAAAGTGCATTATACCTATTTTATCTAGGCACTTTATCCTGATTATGTTTCGTGGAACACTTTGCCTCTATGTATTCAATTCTTCAGTTCACATGAATAGGTATATGACTACGTACCTAATAAATAAAATAAATAAATATCCTTGGACATTTCACACAACGCCATCTAGTCCCAAGCTAAGCAACCAAATGCTTGTGTTATGGTAACGAGATGGCTGATAAACTACTTATACCTATACATTTTTTTTTTTTTTTTTTGTAAATACATACATATTATAGATAGAAAAACACCCAGACTCGGAACAAATACTTGTAGGTCGTACAAATATTTGTTCCGTGCGGGAATCGAACCTAATAGGTGTGCTTAACCTTAATTCATTCAATGTAGACCTGGATGCGCTTAGCACATACCAGGAGAGCATGTTATCAAAGAGACATTTTCTTAATAGCGTAAAGAAAACTGACACAGTGCAGAGCCACTCCAGTCCCTATGGCAGCATTCACAACTTATTCACGCCATCATCGATTCGCGATATTATTAGGGTTCCGTACCAAAATGGTAAAAAAGGAACTCTTATGGTGTGACTCAGTCTGTCTGTCTGTCTGTCTGTCAGAGCTGGATATCTCAAGAACTACTAATGCTATCAACTTGAAATTTGGAAGAATTTTAGATGACGTTTACCCAACTATTTTGCAAATAAGAAAGAAGTAAAAATATTTATATTTTTTTTTTAACAGGGACTGAAAGGGGGTTTTAAAAATTCAAAGTGGGGCTACTAGGACATGTGGGGTATCATATGAAAGAACGCTGCTTACACATTCTTAAACTATTTTTTACTTTTTTTAGGCCGCATAGTTTTCGACTTTTTGATGGAGGAGCTCGTGGCTAAGTAAGTGCGACCGTGCGGCTGTTATTACAGCCGCACGGGTCGATCCGTCAGGTTAAGCTACGCTTGCCGGGGTTGGTCAGTGATGGGTGACCATCTTTACATATCGAGATTCCTCCGTGCCTCGGAAAGCACGTTAAGCCGTTGGTCGTATTCGTGGATCTTTGACAGTCGTTACGGGTCGTCAGAAGCCCGAAAGTCTGACAACCAGTCTTACCAAGGGGTATCGTATTACCCAGTTACTGGGTTGTGGAGGTCAGATAGGCAGTCGCTCCATGTAAAATACTGGTATTCAGCTGCATCCGGTTAGACTGGAAGCCGACCCCAACATAGTTGGGAAAAGGCTAGGCAGATTGATTGAGTTTTCGACTTTTGATGAAAAATGTAAAAAAAAATACCGTTCGATTTTTATCTTTGCAAACTTCGGAGATAAGGGGGGGGCCCCTTATCTCCGAAGTTTGCAAAGATAAAAATCTCAAATTATTCTATGTAATAGAAGTTTATGTAAAGATTACAGGAAAAATAAAACGATGTCTCTAAATAGCACACTTTTTCAGAAATCGGAACGGAACCCTCGGTGCGCGAGTCCGACTCGCTCTTGTTCGGTTTTTGTATGTTATGCTTAAAGCTAGCTACTAACCCAACAATATAATATGGCAGGCCCGCAGTCAGCCGCCGCTGTCAGCTGTCACTCATACCAGTAAGCGGATTTGTACTCCACCTTCTTGTGTGGTGCGAGATAGAAGAGTAGCGGTTCAAAGAAGCAAGTCGAGTTTTGCATTAATTTATTATTGAACGAGCTCTTTGATGAGTTGCTATTTTGGTAAGCTTTTAAAAATGTGTTTACTGACTTTATCGATCAGGTTAAGCCACACTTGCCGCGGTTGGATGGGTGACCAACTTTACATATAATACCAAGACCCCTCCGAGCCTCGGAAATCACGCTAAGCCGTTGGTCCCGGATTTCATTCGTGGATCTTTGACAGTCATTACGGGTCGTCAGAAAGTCTGATAACTAGTCTTACCAAGGGGTATTACCCAATAACTGGGTTGTGGGGGTCAGATAGGCAGTCACTCCGTGTAAAATACTGTTATTCAGTTCATCCGGTTAGACTGGAAGCCGACCCCAACATAGTTGGGAAAAGGCTAGACAGATTGATTGATTTCTTCTAGTTAAGGCGAGTAGTGCCGCCAACTATGCTCAGACTTTTAATCACAGGGTGGCAAATGCTATACATTTTAATTTCTTACTATTCAGCGCCGTCTATCTACGAGAACATAAATTAAAAATGAACAGTGTTGCCAGCGTACATCCATGAAGCAGTTGTTAGTACATTATAGTAGAAGTGTACGCGTATAATGTTTAATTTTGATGTTTTTGAGTTAGTTATTATTTTTCGTATTTTTTTTTTGCATTTGTAAAAGGTCTCCGATCATAGTATTGTATTAATGTTTTGCTCTTATTGATCAAAAAAGAAACTATTAGTAGAACTTACAAATATGAAATGACTACACAGCCACAGGGTGACAGGCTGATGTTGACATTTCATTGCAAAAATTTCTGCGGTTGCGTTGCGAATATTTTTGTAAATATTTCGTTTGCTTGCCAATTTTCAGTGTAATTTACGTCAAGTTTAGTTCGTTGCTCCGTATTTAGTAAAAATCTTGGAAGATAAACGTTCCCATCGAATGTCTACTTTCTAAATCACCACGACTTGAGCCCCCCGTGCTCCTCGGTGATTTAAATGCTTAGGCCCTCCAAGTGCTATGTTGGCCCTCCGTAAATAGGAGTTTAGACCATATTATTTAAGTGTTTAACTCCGCCCCTAAGACGACTACTGACCAAGTGTTTTGTGTTTATACTTAAATAACCATGTCTCGAAACAATGTTGTGTACCTATTGCCTACCTGGCTGCCAAGCCATCAAAGATGACGGTAAATATGATGTTCTTTTTCTATCTACACAATGTATTGCTGGTTTGAGTTTGAGTGTAATGTTTTGTTTTACATAATAAATATGAACATGCAAAATTGGTATTTATTTTATTATCCTCGAAACAACTAGTTTATTGTCGAATTAGCGTTACCGAGTTGAATAATGTAGAATGGTTGAAAATTCTGTTGTAGTAAAACTAAACCTAAAAATTTAAAATCCAGTTTGTAGAATTTTCAACCATTCTCCATTAGACAACTCGGTAAAGCTAATTCTACTTGGTACAATATTATTTTTGTAGCTATGGTAACGTACCACGTGACATTGAATAGTGTATGTCCCCGTAACTAGATGGCGTTGCCTAAGAAAAGCCTAAGTTGCCAGTCTATCTCAGTATGTATAATAGTAGTCTATGCTTTTAATTATCTGCAGTAAAATGACACTTCTTAACTGTCATTTCGTTAAAAAATGTTCCCATTTCATAGCGAAACGACACTAAAATTGACATTAGAAGTGTCAGTTTACTGCAGCTAAATAAAAGTCCGACCATAGTTCCACCATTGAGAAAAAAATCATAAATCTGGAGTTATGGAACATTTTGAAATTTCCTATATTCACATTTTTAGTCAGATGAGGTAGGTCAGATGAGGTCAAAAAGCAGTAGCATAGGACATTTCAAAATGTTCCTTATCTCCAGACTTGTGATTTTTTTCTCAGTGGTGGCGCTAGTCAGCACTGCACTACTCCCCTTAATAAGATGGCACTGCTTGATCTCTGCAACCGGCACGGAAAGAGGAAAGACAAATGTTATTACACAATTGACGACTTCCTTAATGATGAAACATTGACTGATTGACATTCATTGATTGATTACTATTAGACATTTTTTTATTACCCTTGTAACCCTGATGACATTTTTTATTTTTTTTATTTTATGTTTTTTATTTTACACTGTAACCTTGCTGACATTTTTGTATTATTATGACATTTTTACTGTACTCACTTAATTCAAATGATTTGACATTAATTTGTATTATTTTATTTTTCAAATTGTTATTTAAAATTTTAATATCTTTAAATTTGTGTCAATTACATATAATAATAATAATAAGATTTGCATGCCCATGTGACGGTAGAACATGGAGGACTTTTATCATAAAACATCGAAGTACATACATACGTGTTAATTACCCATGTTTGCAAACCAATAAATGATTTGATTTGATTTGATTGACAAAAAAGGTAGCTCTTAGCTTGCATAATATCACATATCAAGTCTTTGCAGTTCCACATTATCGGTTCACACTTTCCATCTAGCATTCTAGCTCCTCATCTTCGTATCATTGTCTTCCAACTTCCTGTCCGCTTGCCGCTCCCCGCTGCCGCTCATAACTTACCCCTCACCATAAACATATCACAATAGTAGTTTGTCGTTACGTTTTGCAGACTTTCTTTTTATGTCGGGCACACAATAAAATTACTTTCACTGCCGCAGTGCTACTGACAATAATTTTCTGGTGACATCACTGTGTAATTACTGTGGCAACACTGAAATAGTAGAGTAAAGTGAAAAAGTGCGAGTCAAATAAGAATAGTAGGTCTGTCAAGACGCCATTTTGTTCCGCAATACTCGCGAACTTCATTACCAATGCGTACTAATTTGACAGCTATCGTGTATTTGACAGCTATTGGCAGTACTCATTTGACAGCTATCGTGTGAAGTTGGCAGCAAGCGCGATCCTATTCTTAGTTGGTTCGCATAGTATTTTTTTGTACGTCTTGTAAAGTGTCTTACCGCGACTAAAGCATGTTCTTGAGCAAGAACAATATGATTGTGTGATTTCGCATCATGGAACAAACAATGGAACTATCGGCAACGGAGCGTTAACCATACTGGATTATGAGTAATGTCAGAATATTTTTCTAATTACCTATTCTCGGCAAGCCCTTTCATTTGATACCCATATTGTAGAAATGTTAATGACAAAAAACAGGTCGATGTAGCTTATTTTGACTTTCGAAAAGCTTTTGATCGGGTTGATAATGACATATTGTTAACTAAACTGGCAGTGGCTGGTTTCTCAGAACCACTGCTGAAATTCTTTGCTAACTACCTGTGTGACCGCAAGCAATATGTCACCTATATGAATGTCAATTCGGATGTTTACTTAGTTACATCGGGCATAGGACAGGGTACTAACCTCGGCCCCCTATTTTTTCTTATAGTAGTCAATGATCTTCCAACATGCGTAAAGCGGAGTGCTTTACGCATGTTGGAAGATCATTGACCGTTCTGATGTTTGCAGATGATGTCAAAGTTGCTCTCCCAATAACTAGCCGTACTGACACAGTCACACTCCAGCATGATATCGACAACATTCACACTTGGAGCACTATTAATAATCTCAGTCTAAATATCAGTAAATGCTCAGTCATGTCCTACACTAAAATCAAAGAACCCATACAGAACACCTACACATTAAACAATGAGACTCTGAAACGTGTTTCCACCGTATGTGATCTTGGCACGTACTTTGATCCACACATCACTTTCAATCAACACATAATAAAGATTTGCAATAAAGCCCGAAAAAATCTTGGATTTGTCCTGCGACAAGCGAAAGTATTTAACAATAGGCAGTCCATTACTATACTGTACAACTCTTTTATCCGTAGTCTGCTAGAAACGAATGGTGTTATTTGGAACCCTCATGAAAAAGCTTACACTCTACTTATTGAACAAGTACAGAAGTCGTTTGTTCGCTATTTATATTTAAAGCTATATGGATATTACCCATATATGTACCCAACACCATTCGTGCTAGGAATGGTTACTTATCAAAGTTTAGAGGTTAGGAGAAATCTTACGCTTGTGAAATATTTTATCCGCCTTATTCGTGGTTCCCTATTCAATTCTTCATTGCTAGAATACGTCTCCATCAACGTTCCTTTACCTATCAGGCATATACTTCGCCCTCGCCAGCGTCCTCTATTTTCAGTTCCTCCAGCTGGTTCCGTAACTCTAAAAACCAGTCCCTTATACTTGGCCCTTACCCTCATCAATCATATATTACAGTATGATGAGTCGCTCGATGCCTTTGCAAGTACCGAACTGAGGTTCCTGCAAACTGCTAATGCTTACCTGGAGTCTATTGCCACTCCTAGTACTATCTCTGCGTCGTAGATATTACTTATGTTTTTTTTCTAATGTGTATTAATTTTGTGGTGTGTTTCATCTTGTTTTAAATGTATGTTATAATATTGTATTAGTTTATATCTGTACCTATATATGACCTATAACTTGTATGTGTAGTATTTTACTGTTAGTGTAAGTTGGTCAGTTAAATAAATAAATAAATAAAAATAAAATAGAAGTCCATAAAAAATAACTATTCCACCATCTTGGATGTTCCGCCATATTGGATTTAGAATGACGTCACATTATTTTTTGAGTTACTCTCAACAAGCCCTTTCATTTGATACCCATATTGTAGAAATGCATTAAAAATAACTATTCCGCCATCTTGGATGTTCCGCCATATTGGATTTAGAATGACGTCACATTACTTTTCAAGTTACTCTCAACAAGCCCTTTCATTTGATACCCATATTGTAGAAGTCCATAAAAAATAACTATTCCACCATCTTGGATGTTCCGCCATACTGGATTTAGAATGACGTCACATTACTTTTCAAGTTACTCTCAACAAGCCCTTTCATTTGATACCCATATTGTAGAAGTGCATAAAAAATAACTATTCCACCATCTTGGATGTTCCACCATATTGGATTTAGAATGACGTCACATTACTTTTCAAGTTACTCTCAACAAGCCCTTTCATTTGATACCCATATTGTAGAAGTGCATAAAAAATAACTATTCCACCATCTTGGATGTTCCGCCATATTGGATTTAGAATGACGTCACATTACTTTTCAAGTTACTCTCAACAAGCCCTTTTATTTGATACCCATATTGTAGAAATGCATTAAAAATAACTATTCCGCCATCTTGCATGGTCCGCCATATTGGATTTAGATTGACGTCACATAGCTTATCGTGTATTGTCATCCAAATTAAAAGTGTATACAAAATTTCAGCTCAATCGGTTGAAGACATCTGCTTCAAAATTGAGTAGCAAGATTCCACGCGAACATACATACATACATACATTGCAAGTTAAATAAAAGCTTTTAAAAACTAAATCCAGGTCTATATCACGTCAGGTCAGGGTAGCTCGCCGTCCGGTAAGGACCAGCCGGTATATTCTGTAAAAATCTCACCGTGAGAACTGAGCTGAAGTGAGCTGTCATTCCATCTGATGCTAGCGATTGTCACTATTGACAGCTCACTTCACCAAAATTTTCACGTTGAGAATTTTACAGAGTAGCACTACAGGTAGAATGACAACTCACTTCACCTAGGTTGTCACGGTGAGATTTGTACAGAATAGCACTGCAGGCCCGAGTCGACGGCGCGTTGTGTTCCACGCGCGCCTCAAAGAGATGTCAGCAAATGATGGGGTCCAATGGGGCCGACGCCGCCGGGGTCGCGGGTAGTTTGAAGAAGATACCGCGGCCCTGGCATAGGCAACTGAAGGAACACGGGTGGGTTTTAGTCAGTCAAGTCTGACACGCCCTTCCGCTCCACCCAGAGCGGGAGAAGTTATTTGATGATTTCCCACCCTCAAAAAAAAAAAAAAAAAAGGTCTATTTCTGTCTATTTTTTCGAGTTAGACCTACGGTTTTCATCAAAAGTGCTCATTTTATACAGTTCTTTACAAAATAATAAGGAATGATTTCATGTCATTACTTTTTAGTCCAATCAATAGATTTTTTTTTAAACCCATAATTGCAAGCGTTGTGTCATCGTGCTTCTCTTTATTTTCTGTGCAGTCCGACAGTGACCGCGCTTTTTATGGCGGACAAGCTTTAACTATTACTAGCACCTTTCTTTTAGCCTGGCATTTGTTTTTTTTACTAATAAATACTACGAGAGAGAATCGATAAAATTTTCTGGAATAATAGACACCAATTTGAAGACGAATGTTTTCAAAAAATGTTAATCCCAGCCCTACGGAATATAAATAAAAGCTTTATATTCCGTTGGGTTGGGAATACCGAAATGAATATGCCCGTCATTGCCGAGTAGCTAAATAATGTATAGGGTATTGTTAACAATCGATTTACTAATCTCCACAAGTTTTTACAAATTAATAAAGAGATTGTACTGTATTTTTTTTTTTTTTATTTAAGATGGGTTTGCTCTTGACTCTAGTCTAGGTCAGAGGTGACAGAGACAAAGTCGACGATGGAGTGAGCTTACCCAGAAGAAGCCTGTTCACTCTTACTTTGAATAGTTCAGGGTTGTATGCGGTCGGAAACACAGACGCAGGCAGAGAGTTCCACTCTTTTGCTGTGCGCATTATAAAAGACGTTTGGAAACGCTTAGTGCGAGTTGGTGGAATAGCAACCAGGTGTGGATGGTAACCTGCAGTGCGCCTAAAGGTCCGATGGTAGAAGGGGGCCGGTGGAATGAGGTCGTGGAGTTCATGGGCACACTCTCCGAAGTACAATCTGTAGAAGACTGACAAACAGGCAACCTTGCGGCGATGAGCCAAGCTGTGAAGTTTGGCGTCCACCAGTTTTTCGTCGCCAATGAGCCTCTTAGCTCTGCGTTCCACCGAGTCAAGCGCGGCAAGTTGGTACTTAGCTGAACCATCCCAAAGGTGGCTGCAATACTCCATGCAGGATCGGACTTGCGCCTTGTAAAGGGTTAAAAGCTGTCCTGGCGTAAAGCATCGCTTTACCTTATTTAGGATGCCCAGTTTCTTAGCTGCAGTTTGAGCTTTGTACTCGATGGTGGCGCCAAAGTTGAGACCAGATGTCAACTCCATGCCTAGAAGCTCGAGCCTATCAGTGACAGGAACAGATGCACTCCGAAAAGTAGGAGTTTTGTCGAATCGACTCTTTTTTGCGGTAAAAAGACACGCCTGCGTTTTGGCGGCGTTAAAAGAGACCAGATTGTCATCACCCCACTGGGAGACAAGGCTTAAGGTCAAATCTGTTCGCTCTACCATGGCCTCTCTCAGGGATCGAACTTCGGCCCCGCTGGCCTTTGCGCTGGACACGTATCTCTCTGAAACAGTACTGTCATCTGCGTACCCAACAATACCAGGCAGAAGCAGGTCATTGATGTGCAGCAGGAAAAGAGTTGCAGAGAGAACAGACCCCTGAGGAACTCCGGCATCAATAGCCATAGGGTCAGAGGAGCAGCCGTCAATGACTACTCTGATCGACCGTTCCCTAAGGAAGTCTGATATCCAGCTACAAAAATCAGCTGGGATGCCATAAGCAGGAAGCTTGCTGAGTAGTCCGGCTTGCCAGACCCTGTCAAAGGCCTTCGAGATATCAAGCGATACAGCAAGTGCTTCGCCGTGTTTCTCGATGGCTTCGCCCCAGCAGTGCGTGACATACACAAGAAGGTCGCCAGTTGACCGTCCCCGGCGAAAGCCATATTGACGGTCACTGAGGAGATCATTGTCTTCAAGGTAAGTCAGCAACTTACTGTTCAGTACCCTTTCCATAACCTTGCACAGAATGGAGGTAATGGCGATCGGACGGTAATGGGCAGGGTCTGCACGGTCACCCTTTTTGGGCACTGGTTGTACATTTGCAAGCTTCCAAGATTTTGGCACCGTTCTTTTTTCAAGAGAGAGGCGGAACAAGCGTGTCAACACAGGAGACAGTTCAGGTGCACACTGCCTCAACACTCTCGCTGGAATGCCGTCAGGCCCACTGGCCTTGTTCACGTCTAGACTGCACAATACTCTTCGGACCTCTTTAATGTGAACTGTGATCTCCGGCATCGTGGAGTCACAACGAGGTACAGTAGGTGGTTGCTTTGAGCCAGCGTCCAGACGTGAATTGCTTGCAAAGAGAGATGCAAATAAATTTGCTTTCTCACTTGCAGAGTGAGCCAGCGAACCATCAGGTTTCATCATTGGAGGTAAAGTGGGACGACAGAAATTAGTTTCAACCGCTTTAGACAGGGACCAGAACTGTTTACTACCCGGAGGGTGCGATGCCAGCTTGGCCCCAATACGTCCGACATGGTCGAAACGTGCCCTACGTAAAACCCGTTTGCAGAGCTTGGCGGCAGAATTAAAGGCTCTTTTTCTCGCGCGAACCCTACGCGCTCTAACTTTACGGTCGCGGGCCTTGACCCAGACTTGGTAGGCAGACTCTTTTCGGGCCTCAGCGTGGGCGCATTCTGCATTATACCAAGGCCGGGATTTGTGACCAAGCGGGATGTCGGAGAATGGAATAAAATACTCCATCCCCTGCCGAATCACGTCCGCAACCGCGTCAGCACAGCGCGAGGGGTCACCCGAGGAGAAGCACACTTGCCGCCATGGATAAGACGCAAAAAAGTGCCGCATCTCATCCCAGTCTGCTGACTCGTATCGCCATACTCGCCTCGTGCCTCTGCGTATATCAAAACTAGGGTGGTTTTCCTAGTGTTAATGCATATACTCTGATAAACTACGCCCTCTAAACAAAACCCTAATTTAATACCTAAGCAATAAGATTGATTTTACTAAATCCAAAAACTTTTAATAAGCTACCAAGAAATGAACTGATTCGCATGCCAGAGGAATTCAAACTCTATTTTGTTGCAATAACGATTTGGTGCATTTTACTATTTACAACAATAAACATTCACATACAAAACTACATGCAGCATCTTTATTGCTATAACATTATGGGTTAGAATCGTTGCTATCTGCATCAATACAACGGTAAAAGTAATATTTCCTCAGAATTAAAACGCGGGGTGCCAGCTAATCGGTTGTGGGAGCTTTACTAAGCTCATCGGGTTACTAAAATAATGTTTATGTTTACTCTAAGCTTATATTTGCCATGGGGTCGCCATTAAAACCATAAACCCATACGATTCACATACAACCCCATGGAAACTCCCCTTGCAGCTCAACGCAAATCCATTATAGTAAACTTCACTAATAGATTCTGTTAAATTAAAACAGACGTAAGTAAATAAAATAAAAGTCTTGTATTAGCAATGTGAAATTGTGATCTCCAAATCTATTACAAACAAATCTTAAAGGACAACGTTTGGACATATAAAGTTTGATTATCGTTTGGTTATGCCTTCCATCCATCCACACCACGGATTTTATTCTTCCTAAGGGGGATGCGCTAAAGTATCCCGCGAAATTCAAATTTTCTGACATTTTTTGCAATTTGCAAGTCAGTGTCAGGTATTTATATTGTTCAAAATAAGATTCGCGACCGTAATCATTAAAATCATTATAATACAACTCTCTCATTTAAAATTACCCTGCTAAAGGACTATTTCATGAAATCCTGACATTAGAGATTAATTCTAACTTAACATAGATGTATTTACAAAATTACAATCATTGAAATCAATAATACAACTCTTTATGTTCAAATTACCCTGTAAATTTCATGAAATCATGACATTTTGAGGTCAATTCTAACTTAACATAGATGTATTTACAAAATTTCAATAATTAAAATCAATAATACAACTCTTTATGTTCAAATTACCCTATTGAATTTCATGAAATTATGACATTTGCGGTCAATTCTATCTTAACATGGATGTATTTACAAAATTACAATCATTATAATAATCAATAATACAACTCTATAAGTTCAAATTACCCTGTTGAATGACTATTTCATGAAATGCTGACATTTCAGATTAATTATAACTTACATAGATGTATTTACAAAATTACACTCATTAAAATCAATAATACAATTCTCTAAGTTCAAATTACCCTATGACATGACTATTTCATGAAGTCCTGACATTTAAGGTCAATACTAACTTAACGGAATTTCACTGTGATCAATAACTTCATCACAAGATTTATAAACCACACCCGATCTACATACTTATGACTGACATAACGAGAACAGAGCTAAACCCATGAAGAAAAAAAAACACACAACCAACAACTTAAATCTTTCTTCCCAGTAGTATCCTTAATGCTAAAATGCGTTTATCAACAATGCGCATACGCGGATAAACTTAAATGCGGATAATCCTGTGAAATGTGTCAAACATCGCAGGTATCTGTGTCGACCACAATGCCAGAGTGTCCGCGACATATTTAGGATTACTGAGATGTTAGAAGAATACGCGTTAGAGCGTGATGGTGGAAGGTAAAATATCTTGCTGGCTATCTGTAGGAGTCAGGTATGGATAAGTTTGATTAGGATTTGTGAAGAAAATGTCAAAGATGGCTAGGATATTTTTAGATTTGAATATCTTCGTCTCAGGCTGATTAGTGTCTCGTAGCGTAGTTCAACCTGGAATCAATATAACAAATTAGTGAGAGCTTGACAAATGATTTCCAGTGTTAATCGGTTTACTGACGGAAAACGAGACACAATACAGAGAAGTTTTATTGTTATGACGTCTATAGACGTCAACCACCACAAAAGCATTAATCCGCTATAGTGCAAAGATAAATCCACTTTTTCTAACCATGGGAAATTGAACTAAACTAAACGCCATCACTCATCATCATCACGCTAAAATCACACTAACATTGTAAAGGCGTAAGATTGTGTGTGTGTGTGCGTGTACGCATGTATGTTTGTTACTTCTTCACGCTCAAACGGCTAGACCGATTTGGATGAAATTTGGTATGTAGATAACTTATACCCTGGATTAACACATAGGCTACTTTTTATCCCGGTCTACGCGGGTGGAACCGCGGGGCGCGGCTAGTTTTGTATGATTTTCATTCTCCCGGCCCCGGAACCGTCATTTTTTCCCTTCGTTGTTTTCCAGCGCGTGCTTGTTATTTAAAATCACTACAATATGTATAACATAACAGGACCTACACTCCGATGCGTGGGCGCGGACACTATCCGCACTAAGCTTGTCTGTCTCATTATGCGACTGTCCGATGCCTCTATTGTCCGACCCTGTTCATATCGATATTATACTGGATGGCGGTGACACACCTGGGCCCCAAGTCTGCTATTTTTTAGAAATTCGTCATTCCAACACGATCCCATTGTCACTGCATTGTCATTTTGCTAAAAGTTCGTAATCTGCTAAATTCATAATGGTCGATAATTGGTCGGTCAGTGGTCTCGTAATAGAATCGTGGTAGAATGACATTGTCGTATTGCCATTATTATAAAACCCGTTAGTAGAAATAATTTTCGAAAAACTCAAGGTCACTGATCAAAGGAACTGTCAAAATTTTAGCAGATTACTGCATACGTCAGTCATTCATTTGTCATTAACATTATGTACGAGATTACCATTCTATGCCATTTCTTACAATGGAGTGTCAGTGGTTGACCATTGGAAAGTCATAATGACGCCATTATATTAGTAGACTAGCTTTTGCCCGCGGCTTCGCTCGCGTGGATGTCGGTAAATATCCCAAGGGAACGTTCATGTGGAAAACATAGGGCCGTCCGATATAACTGTGCAAACTCAAATCGCTACGATATAATTATCGTTACCGTCTATAGTAGGCATTTTTTAATTTTTATTTTTTTAACTTTAGCTACCAGTCGGCATGATTTTTTCCGACATCTTCAACAGTCGTCGTCATATTTCAGCCAATTTACACAAAACCATAATGAATTACACTGAATCACTCCGTTCATTGGAGAAAACCGTATGAAAATCCGTTCGGTACTTTTTGACATTATCGCATTCAGACAGACTTACGCGGTGGGGGGACTTTGTTAATTACTTAAAATTTATCACGCCAGTCACGCTCTAATAACAAATAACTTTTGTCCGAGTGTCCACTCGTTCAAATAATTTCCTCGTAAAAACGTCGAATGAAATAAAGACTAAATGTTACCTCAAGATTCGAACTATGACTACACTTCCAATCCCTTAAATCTCTTAAAAAGAGGTAGGTACACAAACATTTGTCAACCCCTATTGTACCCCTTATGGGACGATTTTTAAAAAACGCTGTACCATAATATTTCTTTATTTCCTACCAAAAGCATAAATTTGAATTTTCATATCCCTAACTTAAGAAATGCTGGGTTTCCCATACAAACTTTCATACCTTATTTATCACCCCTTGTAGGATTATGTTTTAAGACAAAAAGTAGCCTATGTCCTTCCCCAAGATGCTATATATAAAGCCTTGCCAAATTTTGTAGAAATCCGTGCAGTTTTGTAAATTTTTAAATTAACCTATATTTTACACCATAAGGGGATGATTTTTCAAAAACGCTGAACCGCATATTTCTTAATTTCCTACCAATAGCATAAATTTATTATCCCTAGCTTAAGAAATACTGGGTTTCCCTTACAAACTTTCATCCCCTATATCACCCCCTGTAGTAATGTCCTTTCCCAGGATGCTATATAAAGCCTTGCTAAATTTTGTCGAAATCCGTGCAGTTTTGTAAATTTTAAAATCAACCCCTATTTTACCCCCTTAGGGGATGATTTTTCAAAAACGCTGAACCACATATTTCTTTATTTCCTATCAAAAGCATACATTTTAATTTTCACATCCCTAACTTAAGAAATACTGAGTTTCCCATACAAACTTTCATCCCCTATATCACCCCCTCTAGGATTATTTTTGAAAAAAAGTAGCCTATATCCGTCCCCAGGATACCATCTATAGCCTTGCCAAATTTTATCGAAATCCGTGCAGTTTTGTAAATTTTAAAATCAACCCCTATTTTACCCCCTTAGGGTATGATTTTTCAAAAACGCTGAACCGCATATTTCTTAATTTCCTACCAATAGCATAAATTTGTTATCCCTAACTTAAGAAATACTGGGTTTCCCTTCCAAACTTTCATCCCCTATATCACCCCCTGTAGTATTATTTTTGAAAAAATAGTATCCTATCTCCTTCCCCAGGATGCTATATGAAGCCTTGCCAAATTTTGTAGAAATCCGTCCAGTTTTGTAAATTTTAAAATCAACCCCTATTTTACCCCCTTAGGGGATGATTTTCCAAAAACGCTGAACCGCATATTTCTTTATTTCGTATCAAAAGCATACATTTTAATTTTCACATCCCTAACTTAAGAAATACTGAGTTTTCCATACAAACTTTCATCCCCTATATCACCCCCTGTAGGATTATTTTTGAAAAAAAAAGTAACCTATGTCCGTCCCCAGGATACCATCTATAGCCTTGCCAAATTTTATCGAAATCCGTTCAGTGGTTTAGGCGTGAAAAGGTAACAGACAGACAGACAGACAGACAGACAGACAGACAGACAGACAGACAGACAGACCGACAGACAGACAGACAGAGTTACTTTCGAATTTATAATATTATAGTATGGATTACCAACCTTGTCAAAATCAATAATTATGAAATCAATGATAGACCATTCTGACACTATTGTAATAGCAGACTTGAGGCCCTGGTTATCTGGTATATAATTATGTACCTATACCAAATAGCTGATTTTCTATCGGCAAAGATGACGAACTACCAAAAACCTTTCCTTCATTATCACTTTCTTCATACGAGTATTACCTCTATTGAACTCTTGTGCAAAATTTCAAGCTTCTCGACCTAGCGGATCAGCACCCTAATTGCGTAACCCATTATCAATCGGAGTTGGTTTCATTTTGACAGTTCAACAACATTCATTGCGTTATTTACGTTGTCAAGCAGACAATTTTTCGAACATATGAAGCAATGGATTAGCAATTTGTTTCAAAATAAAACTAACTCCGATCGTTAATGTGTTACGCAATATTATGGTGCAGGTTGTGCGTTGTCTATCAGTGAAATCGAGGTTTTAAGTTAATATGACCAGCCCATTTTTATAAACTATTGAAAATTGTTTCAGCATTTAAACAATACGGTGTTCCTTACCGTTAACCAAAAAAAACTCACAGATTTTCTTGAATTTTCGTGCGAGAAATTCAATAAAATCTGAGAGTAATTTTTTTGCAGTAGGCCATGAATGAAATTACAGACGATTAAGTTAAATAACAGACAAAATATTCTTTAATTTTAAATGGTATATTATTTCAACACAAACAACCTTTATTCTGAAAAGCTTGTCACTAAGTTGACTTTTACTTATAAAACTAAACAATTGTATATTCCTGAGCACATCGTAAAATGTTGTATGAGGTATACAAACTGTATATTCCTGAGCACATCGTAAAATGTTGTATGAGGTATACAAACTCATACGACAATCGGAAATGACGCTCGTTCGACCCATTGTGGAATAGACAGAAGTGTTCATAAAATAACTTGTTCGTGGATATCTCTCTCAAAATACATATTTTCTTGCGTTATGTTTTTCTTCCTGTATTGCCCTTAGACAACTTGAGTATACACCTGTGGCGGCATCTACATCGCCACATACGAACTACGCATCACAATGACATGACGTCACGCAATCCTGCATCGCGCAATTAGAGTTTACCGCACAACTAGCAGAAATACAACGTCCCGACGTCAACCATCGGGCAGTTGCCCACCAGACACAACACACGTCTGGTTGGAGAATCCTCCCTTTTCAATAGAGGATGAGTGAACTTTACACCCTGTTCCTCATGCCTCTATATTACCTTAAAGGATTAATATCTGCTCGTGGCTAAATAATAACAGCCGCACGATACGGTTCGATCTTCAAGGTTAAGCAACGCTAGCCGAGGTCGATCCGTGGATGGGTGACCACCCCTAGCACACCGAGACTTCTCTGTGCCTAGGAAAGAACGTTTCAGGTGGTCCCGGTGTAATTCGTGGATTTTTGACAGTCGCTAAGAAGCCCGAAAGTTTGACAACCAGTATTACCAAGGGGTATAATGTTAAGTACCCAGTAACTGGATTGTGGAGGTCAGATAGGCAGTCGATCCATGTAAAATATTAGTATTCAGCTGCATCCAGTTAAAAAAATAGAAAGAAAGAAAGAAAATACATTTATTTGGCACAGACTATATTAAAGTTAGACTGGGAGCCGACCCCGACATGGCTGGAAAAGTAGGCAGATGATGCTACAATAGGTATTATAATATTTATAATATTGTAGTAAGTACCTGTTATGTTTTAAAAAGTTTTTTGGAATGAAGTTCTTTAACGCGTCTTGCGGTAGAGGTAAACTGGTAGAAATAGTCACGTAACGAAAAAGCGTTATGCCCCCCTCTAGGTCAAAATGAAAATCTAAGATGGCGGATGCGAAAATTTTCAAATTTTTCATCATGGTTATCGTTTTCATAGTTTTCGAGGGTGTTGAAGCCGATAGTGACATTTAAAAATAAATCCAAGATGGCGGTTGCTGCGAAATTTTACAAATTTATCATGGGTATCGTCTTCATGGTTTTCGAGGGTGCTAAAGCCGAAAGTGAAGTCAAAATGAAAATCAAGATGGCGGCTGCGACAATTTTGTTTGGAACTTCGTTAATGGGGGGTCCCCGACCGCACACATTTTTTTAGAATGTATTGTTAAGTTTAATTTCAGTGCACATCTGGAACATTACAGCCGATTCCTTGAAAGAATGTTCTGATTTCAATTTACAGTAAAAGCTGTTATGAGTTTTCAGGAAAAAACATCTATTGATAATTGATAACAATTAATTTTTAATAATTGTTTTTTTTTTTTAATGAATGAGGTACATAATTCGATGAGGTCGTTTACAGTAGGTATACGTATACCCTGGGTTTCGCAGTTACCGTTTCAATTAAATATCATCCCAAAATAGTAGAGATCAGATAAACTGCAACCCCCTCCACTAAAATTTCTATACAAACCAAATACAAACATTTGAAAAGTGTAGTACATATGCAACAAGCAGTGGAGGGGCGTGCAGTTTTAGACTAAAAGATCTCTACATAAGAAGTTTATTTATAAAACAGTAGCCATTTCACAACAGTTCAAACTATACTACCTAAGTAACCGGAGAACCAGAACCGGCTCGTACCGGAATTATCCGGTAATAGCGAGTAATTGGGCGGAATAACCACATTAAACTGTAACCAGACACACCGCTTGTTTAGCTAACCATCGAGCATCGATTTACAATCACGAATTACCATGTGGGTGTACTGTTATCTAGCAATTGTTTGTCTTAATTTTGCTACTAATTTCGTATATATGTGTTCACTTCACACTGTAATCATGGCAACGTCTGATCTCTTTACATCAGGGTGTTTTTTTAGGATATGTTTTTTTTTAAACATCAAATAAACCTGTCCTTATTTATTTATTTGTTTAACAATTATTATTATGTCTTGACAATTCTCGGGAGCCTGGAGTCCCGGACCTTTAGAAGGCGTACGAGGGGCCAAAGCCAACTCGCAGAGGCCCGTTAGACGCTTTCAATGAAATGAGGCACCAACCGACGATTATCCCTGTACGCACTATGCAAGTGCACCCAAATTATTATTATGTTGTCTTTGACATATCTCGGGACCCTGGGGTCCCGGTCCTTTGGAAGACGTACGAGGAGCTGAAGCCAACTCGCAGAGGCCCGTTAGACAATTTTAAATGAAGAGAAGGCACCAGCCGACGATTATCCCTGTATGCACTATGCAATTGCACCAAAGGACAACCCCCGGTTGGTGCAGGACTATTGCAGAACATGGAAATAAAATTTATTGGGTATGGATTTGGATGTTTGTGGACTGGTTACCTAGAACTATGGATACACTATGGCCCCTGCCTGACTAATGTTTTGTATACAATACACAGATAAAATGGCAGGGGGTGACTTGCACACTCAATAATGGGCCCCCGAAAACGGTCGCTAGCACATAGTGTCGTAACGGCAAGGGGGCGACATGTTCTGAGGTGCTTGTGAGGAGTGGAGAGGTATCCCAAGGTTCTCAGAACAATCCCAGAGCCCAGAAGATGGTCAAGATCCCTACAAACACTTACTGGAATACTTCCTTCCTCCGAGCACGTTTGCTCTTACCAATCTCCACTCAAGCCAGCCAATAAAGGCAAGAAAGAGGTGGTAGCACTGTTCCTCGTCATTATTCACTCCAGCCGGACAATAAAGGCAAGCCAGAGGTGAAGAACAAGACTTCCCCCGGGAGATAGGGTCCGTGGGGTCGCTACTGTCCAACAGCTCGCCACATGCTGCCCTGCGGGTTTCTGTATCTCTCTTGGTCTGGCTCCTCATCCTAGACCGGTTTCGGCAAAGTAAACTCTACCGGCACAGACCTAGAATTCGGAGCGCGCAAGCCCCACCACGACGTCAACGTAGAGATACTGCGGTGGGGTTATTATTATTATGTGTCTTGACAATTCTCGGGACCCTGGAGTCCCGGACCTTTAGAAGGCGTACGAGGGGCCAAAGCCAACTCGCAGAGGCCCGTTAGACGCTTTCAATGAAATGAGGCACCAACCGACGATTATCCCTGTACGCACTATGCAAGTGCACCCAAGGACAATCCCCGGTTGGTGCAGGACTATTGCAGTATATGGAAATAAAGAGATTGGACTATGGATTTGAGTGGCTAAAGTGGACTGGTTGCCTAGAACTATGAAAGGACTATGGCCCCTGCCGGATCAATGTTTTGTAATACACGGATAAAATGGCAGGGGGTGACTTGCACACACAATAATGGGCCCCCGAAAAAGTCGCTAGCACAAAGTGTCGTAGCGGCAAGGGGGCAACATGTCCTGAGGTGCTTGTGAGGAGTGGAGAGGTATCCCACGGTTCTCAGAACAATCCCAGAGCCCGGAAGATGGTCAAGATCCCTACAAACACTTACTGGAATACTTCCTTCCTCCGAGCACGTTTGCTCTTGCGAATCTCCACTCAAACCGGCCAATAAAGGCAAGAAAGAGGTGGGAGCTCTGTTCCTCGTCAGTGTTCACTCCAGCCGGCCAATAAAGGCAAGCGAGAGGTGAGGAACAAGACTTCTCCCGGGAGATAGGGTCCGTGGGGTCGCTACTGCCCAACAGCTCGCCACATGCTGCCCTGCGGGTTTCTGTATCTCTCTTGGTCTGGCTCCTCATCCTAGACCTGTTCCGGCAAAGTGAACTCTACCGGCACAGACCCAAAATTCGGAGCACGCAAGCCCCACCACGCCGTCAACGTAGAGATACTGCGGTGGGGTTATTATTTTTTTTTTTTTTTTTTTGTATTTGACATATCTCGGGACCCTGGGGTCCCGGACCTTTGGAAGGCGTACGAGGGGCCGAAGCCAACTCGCAGAGGCCCCTTAGACAATTTTAAATGACGAGGCGGCACCAACCGACGATTATCCCTGTATGCACTATGCAAGTGCACCCAAGGACAACCGCCGGTTGGTGCAGGACTATTGCAGAACATGGAAACAAAACAAACATATGGGTTTGGGTGGCTATAGTGGATCGGATACCTTAAACTATGGAAGAACTATGTCCCCTGCCTTACCAATGTTATATAATATATACAGTTAAAATGGCAGGGGGTGACTTGCACACTCAATAATGGGCCCCCGGAAACGGTCGCTAGCACATAGTGTCGTAGCGGCAAGGGGGCAACATGTCCTGAGGCGCTTGTGAGGAGTGGAGAGGCATCCTATGGCTATCAGGACAATCACGGAAGTACGGTCAAGATCCCTACCAGCATCTTACTGAAATACTTCCTTCCTCCGAGCACGTTTGCTCTTGCGAATCTCCACTCAAACCGGCCAGTAAAGGCAAGAAAGAGGTGGGAGCTCTGTTCCTCGTCAGTGTTCACTCCAGCCGGCCAATAAACGCAAGCGAGAGGTGAGGAACAAGACTTCTCCCGGGAGATAGGGTGCGTGGGGTCGCTACTGCCCAACAGCTCGCCACATGCTGCCCTGCAGGTTTCTGTATCTCTCTTGGTCTGGCTCCTCACCCTCGACCTGTTTCGGCAAAGTAAACTCTATAGGCACAGACCCAGAATTAGGAGCGCGCAGGCCCCACCACGACATCAACGTAGAGATACTGCGGTGGTGTTATTATTATTATTTGCTACACTAACAGTTGTCGACTTATGACGTACCTACTACTTAATCACGATACTGATTTCTAAAAATAAAAATGTTCTTAGTTTTGCCCGTTAACATCTGTGTGCCCTTTCAAATATGACAGAATGACTTCTAACTCTGCATAAAAATCATCGCATCACATCAAATTCAATCCCTCTCAAAAACATAACACCAGTAGCAAAATCGACTCCACAAAATAATAATAGCACCGCGAATCGCATTACAAAAATCATATTTAACAAGTAACTTTCACACCCCATCGGCTACAATATGGCCGCCCCTCCATGGTAGTACATTGCTACATAATTACGAGTTCACACAATGGGCCAGCACAATGGGGCATTGAGATGTCGCCGTCGGCTTTGGGGTCCGGGTGTTAGTTCAAAAGTAAATATGGCGAATGTGTCTTTTAATATACCCTACGGTGATATTGTAATTGATTAGGTGCAATAGCTGAAAAGTTTTGTAAAAAAAACTTCTAGGAAAATTCTCCCAAAACTGCAATCTCGTACCAAGTAGGAGATGAAATTCAGAGCCAAAAAATACTAAAAAAAAATAAATAGAAATAATGTTAATTATGTAAATATTACATTCCAAAAATAAAATTTGATTCTCTGTTAAAAAAAAATGGACGTATATTACATTCATTTATATATATATAATACACTATGTAGTACATACAGATAAAGGCTATGACTACTTAGGCTAAACTTATGAGTAGGTTTTTGACCCTATTTGGCGCAGGAAGTAATACACTCATAGCTAGGTTAACATAAAATATTACATACTATAGATAGATAATACTTATCATAGCATATAAGCATACAGTATTATGAATATAATCTCTAAAAATAAAAATTAACTTGCCGTACATCATTTTCCATGCATAGGTAAGTACCTAATCCCCACAACACATACGGACATCTGTCTCTCGTTGACATACGTAACAACTATAATAATAATTTAATTAATCAATTATTATCCCCATGAGGTCTCGTTCCCGAACACTGTTCGCTCTATGCCTGCGGAGACGCCATTGTTGCAAAACTTCGAACAGTTTCCCACCAAATGTTACAATTTTGACAATAATTAGTAATAGACAAGCCGGATTTTTTTTTTTTTTTTTTATTCTTAGCTTAGGAAAATCTTAAGACGGCTTTAATGCTGTAGCCAAGCGGCAGCATATAATTTTATTATGTTTTTTATCCCTTCACTTCAATAAATATACCTACTTATATTTAAAAAAATAATACTGCCCAGTAAGTAACAGACAAAAACTGTTTTTTAAGAAGCTAAGTTACACCTAACATTATAATTATACAGGTATTCTAGGCCGTCGGCTAAAAAAGTTGTACCTACGTCGGTTACCCAAGGTAACTCATACCATACCCACACAGCGTAAATGATCCTAAACAGTTTAGTATAATACCTAAACCTTCAGACAAAAAAAAAACAATCAGCATTCCAAACTCAAATTATACCTCTCGAAAAAAAAAAGCCTCTAAACGTCAAATTAAAACTTTTTAAATTGTACAAAGCCATGAAACCATACACTGTGCGGCCGCGCATGGCCACAGATAATTGAGCATTTTTGTACAGATCCTCAATTTTTGGATGTGTCGTGTTTCAGTAACCAGACACTACCGGGTGCTCTTGATTCGTTCACAATAGCACATGTCTAGAGGAATTACACAATTTTGGGAATCTGATAAAAGTTTTAAATTATTTTGAAATGATAATGTCTGGGTGAAAGACCAAATAAGAGCAGCGATGGTTTTAGAAGATTTGCAATCAGATTAATCTTAATTAGAAACTATTATAGAACACTAGCTGACCCGACAGACGTTGTCCTGTCCCAATTTCAATATTCCCATATAAAATCCACTTTCAGTTTTCCAGAATTTTCCAATTTTCCCGGCAACTTTTCCAATTTTTCTCATCGTTTAAACCTTCCCTGGACTACGTCAAACATTTCAAAACCAAAATCAGCTAAATCGGCCCAGCCGTTCTTGAGTTATTAAATTACAACGAAAAGTGACATTGATTTTTATAGATATATAGATTATAATTACTGAAGGGCGTTTTTTCCATTCACTTTCAGCTGCTTCAGGTCACCCTTCAACTGAAGGTCAATAATTAATTAACACTGCTATTAACAGCTCGGTAATTTTGCTGTCTCACCAATCCGTCATCAATCACTGAAGATTGAAATTTATGAAGCTGAAATTAATATGACCGTCACGCCTTTAGTCTGCAAGAACTTAAAACTAAGTACAAAGTCGTAAAGATAAAGATAAAGATAAAGATTATTTTATTTGTTACAACATGCGTATACATGCAAATTATGCATGCAGGATGTCACAATATTAATATTTCGTACGTACATGTTTCACCCGTAAGGCGTACAAATTTATAACATTTACAAGAAATAAAAATAAAAAATTAAATCACATAATAGTCTGTAAACAACAATAATAAGTAATAAATTAGTCATAAAATGTCACAAAATTTAATTATAACTAAGATAGAATAATAAATGTCAAATAGTGTCATTCAAAAAGTCCTTTATATTATAATAACATTTGTCCGTTAATAAATCTCGAATCTTTCTTTTAAACAAATTTACCGGCAATGTTTTATATGACTGTGGTATCTTATTATAAACTTTAGGAGCCATACAGAAAACACTTTTTCCCATTAATGCAGTCTTTGATGTATGCGAACACGTATTACCTATTAGCGATAGACACGTATAAGCTTTGCCAATTGCCAACCTATGAAAAACTTACTTCCATCAGTCAATCTGCCTAGCCTTTTCCCAACAACGGTGGGGTCGGCTTCCAGTCTAACCGGATGCAGCTGAATACCAGTATTTTGCCAATATTTCATGGAGCAACTGCCTATCTGACCTCCACAACCCAGTAACTGGGCAATACGATACCCCTTGGTAAGACTGGTTGTCAGTCTTTCGGGCTTCTGACGACCCGTAATGACTGTCAAAGATCCACAATTGACAGCGGGGACAAACGGCTTAACGTGCTTTCCGAGGCACGGAGGAGTCTCGGTATGTAAAGATGGTCACCCATCCACGGACCAACCCCGGCAAGTGTAGCTTAACCTGATGGATCGACCACTGCGGCTGTTATGCCACGAGCTCCTCTTGTCGATGAAAAACTTACTTATGTACGCAAATAAGATTTTACACGGTTAAATTAACTTAAAATGAAACCTTTATAGCGATAGTTTCGCGATATAGGTACTACGTGTTTCAAAAATCAGCTGTTCCCTACATTTTGACTAGTTATGCGATCATAAATGTAGGGAACAGCTGATTTTTTTACGCGATTTCAGGTTTGATCCCTTAGTAAAAGTTGTTCAAAATGATAATCTCATTGATACCCTAGAGTTATGGGATATCAAAAGAAACACGTTATATAACAGTAGGTAAAGTTGAATCAAGCTGTGATCATAGAAATATTAAAAAAAACCGGTCAATAGCGAGTCGGACTCGCGCACCGAGGGTTCCGTTCCGATTTCTGAAAAAGTGTGCTATTTAGAGACATTGTTTTATTTTTCCTGTAATCTTTACGTAAACTTCTATCACATAGAATAATTTCAGATTTTTCTCTATGCAAACTTCGGAGATAAGGGGTGGGAACGGTATTTTTTTAACATTTTTCACCAAAAGTCGAAACATAAGCGACCTAAAAAAAAGAAAAAAAAATGTTTGAGAATGTGCAAACAGCGCTCTTTCATATGATAGTACCCCACATGCCCTAGTAGCCCCACTTTGAATTTGTGTATGTATGTTCCCTATGGACTCCAAAACGACTGGAGCAATTTTGATAAAATTTTCAGGCAATCTTCATATTAACAGCGGGTGATCCTGTGAAGTTTGGTAGCGATCGGGCTACCCGTGCGATGCCGGGGCGGGTCACTATAGTATTTCATAATATATCGCCCATAAAACTACAATATCCGTTTCGTACGTCCAAGCTGTAATCAACCTTCGTACATAGGTATTTTAAATAATAATTGCCCGCACAATGGTGTGCAGCGGTTCACATCACAGTATCAACATTATGTATCATTACAAATGCTCTCATCAG
The DNA here is from genome assembly GCA_905163495.3 of Cosmia trapezina. NCBI lineage: Eukaryota > Metazoa > Arthropoda > Insecta > Lepidoptera > Noctuidae > Cosmia > Cosmia trapezina. Next base: position 2,344,541 of record LR991033.1, on the reverse strand, counting down.
CTCGCGGTGACTAAGCGAGATCGTTAAATTACATCCGGATATAATCATGATGTAGGCGACTGATATACAGACCCTGCTGTGTTGTTGGAAATGAGATTTCAAGGTGAAATCCAAAACTCTGTACTCCAATAGAACTTCTTACTGGCAGTACCATACAACATGTTGATTTTCTTAGCAGAAACCCACCGCCAAATAAATTTGAAGAAGTGTCAGTGAAGGATCAGATTACTAGGTTAGAAGCCACTCAAAAACAAGACCGTGAACTAACCAAAAATCCTGACAGTCTTATTAAATAGTTCGTGGTGTAAAGACGTTCTGTTTTATTTACTTTGGACCCCTTCTAACCTATGAAGACCGCCGCTCGCATTCGCCATTTTGTCAGAGGACTGCAAATAGTTCAGGAGTGACAAAATGGCGGACACAACACGCTACAATTATTGCAAGCGTCGCTTTAGGTTGGCGGCTGCCGCCGACACGTCGACGACTGTCGTCGACGCGTGCAGTTGCCTCTGCCGTTGACACGGTGTCGCTCGTGTGTAAGAACACACACACAACACATACACTGTTTGTCCACCGCTCCAGATGACGGCGCCATAGTAAATTTACAGTCGCTACTGCCTTCATTTGTTTTCTCGTTGAAGTCCCGTTCCCGGAGCGGTGGACAAACTGTTCGAGAGAATTCTCTGTCTACGGTTCGAGCGGTTTCGCACTACATCCGATCCGAATCCGAGAAATGTCGGTCCGAAGAAGCCACAGTACTGTTTGTATGAAGGGTTGCGCACTAGATTCGAACTCTGTCCGTCCGAATTAAGAACATTCCCAATTCGGATTGAACTCGGATCTTGAATTCGGATTCGGCTCGGATGTAGTGCAGAATCGCTCTTACAGTCGGGTAGAAAAAGAGAGTTTCTCTACATGAAGGTAGGTAAACTCTTTTTTTGTAAAAACAGATGTACCTACCTACCCAACGCCGGAGTAGCTACAGGTACAAGAATCATCATAATATTCTAATCTACGGACATAAGAACCCATTGCCCTCGTAAATCATCCGCCATGACGGAATGAAATCATTATAAGATACTGTACGTACGTATGTATCCACTGCTTTTAACACTTCAAATATTACCTCCATTCGTAATCATTGGAATACATCTGTTAAACATAAGCCATTTTGTGTTTTTTCCATGATCGTTTTGAAATGTGTAAAAAAAGTACGTTCTAATTTTGAATGTTGTGAGCTTGTTCGTTTTATCCTATCAGACCGTTTGCTGCTAAACTTAGATAATATATCTAGATCGAGCCACCGCGTGGCCGGTCATGAGACAGCAATACAGGGTGTAAGGGACAGCCCTCCGCAAACTAACATGCATTCAGCTCCTCATTTTGAATCATATTCCACCGGGAATTTTTTCAGGAAAATTTTCATTTTTTTAACATTTTTTTCAGTTACATTTTATTTATTTCAATGTAAAATTACATTGTGTGTTCGCAGCACTCCATTTATTTTAAAAAAACCGGCCAAGTGCGTGTCGGACCACGCACAATGAAGGGTTCCGTAGTTGAAAAGAATTTATCCCAAAAACAAACTTAACATTGGATGCAAAAAAAAAAAATATGTCATAAAATCACAAATTCACAATTTTCGGACTTTTTCCTTTACTTGTGCTGAGAGACCTAGCTTCTTGCCAAATTTCATTATTCTAGGTCAACGGGAAGTACCCTATAGGTTTTGATTTACTTGCGACAGTTGCGAGTATCAAAATGTGTCGCAAAATGGCCGTATTTTTTTATTGCGTTGACTTAGAAGCTTAATTTTTTTAGAACTATATAATAATAATAATAAATAATAAATATCCTTGGACATTTCACACAACGCCATCTAGTCCCAAGCTAAGCAACCTAATGCTTGTGTTATGGTAACGAGATGGCTGATAAACTACTTATATATATTTTTTTTTTTTTTTGTAAATACATACATATTATAGATAGAAAAACACCCAGACTCGGAACAAATACTTGTAGGTCGTACAAATATTTGTTTCGTGCGGGAATCGAACCCGCGACATGCTGCGCAGCATATATATATATATATGGGACCATAGACTTACCTATTTAATATAAATTTCAACTTGATATCTCCACGCGTCCTTGAGAAAAAGGGTCATGACAGACTGACAGACTTGAATATTTTTTTTATGTGATAGAATTACAAATTAACAATTTTCGGACTTTTTCCTTTATTTGAGTTGTACGACCTTGCTTCATGCCAAATTTCATGATTCTAAAACAACGGGAAGTACCCTATAGATTTTGATTTACTTGCGAGTATCAAAATATGTCGCATAAATGGCCGTATGTTTTAATTGAATTGACTTAGAAGCTTGAGTTTTCTAGGACTTCAAGAGACTACAGACCTACGTATTTGATATTAATTTCAACTTGATACCTGCACGGTGATCCTATAAGGGTTCCGTTTTTTCCTTTTGAGGCACGGAACCCTAAAAACAGCAAAAAAAAACTGAAAAATAAAAACCAGCAATGGATATAGAAATACTCTAACGAACGACGCGTGAAATCAGCTGTTCACTTTCTGCCTAGCTTCAGAGTTCATCGAACTCACCGCATACCTATTACCTACCCCTCCGAACCAGTAATAGACGCTCATATTTGTGCACAAAAACACAAACAAATCAGATTTATTGGATTCCCTTAACGTTCCTGAAATAATTTCATGTACCGGTCATCTCAGTATGACATACTGAATTCACCCTATCGGTTTGTGGAGGGCTGTCCCTTACACCCTGTATAATACTTTTTCTAGGTTATGTGGTATTAGAAATGAGGTTTAACGTAAGAAATCTTCCAAATTTTGGACTGAAAGTGAATACATTCTCACAATGCAAAAACTGTCCAAAAATGTTAACATAATCGAAGATAAATTTTGTAACAGTGAAAGCAGCTTTGTTTGGCTAACATTTGAAAGTTCGCCAAGCAAAAATACGGCACGCCGTAAGGTACAGAAGATACGATACTTTGTCTCAATTTTCCTACTAATTTCGTATATATGTGTCTCACTTCCACACTTCACACTGTAATCATGGCAACGTCTAGATGTTTAATGTCATTGGTTTTAACAGCTCATTTGCTAAAGCTATGGTTTCCTAAGAATGCGGACAACGGTCTCATAATAATGACTGATGTCAAATAGGTACTGATGAAAATAACAGATTTTCTGACGGCCGTTATAATATACCTTCAACTACCTATCATGTTTGATAATTATACTTAATTATTATTATTTTTTATTTTTTTATTTTGGCAACAAACAGTCATGTACTTACAAACAATATTATTTATGAAAGAATTGGTTCCTTACATAAGACCTATAGTGCCGATAATGTGGTATAGTAGACAAAGTAAAAAAATAGAATGAGTTAAAATTATGTGACATATCTACTTTTAAGTTTCTGTTTAAGGCTATTAAGAGAAATGTTAAAAAGATCTATGTCTGTAAATTCTCTATTATAATTGTTAGTGGAACGGTATATAAATTTAAAAAAATATTGTTACCGGCCTCTACGAGGCCGATCGACAGTTGAGAGTTGAGAGGGACGGAACCGCTTTCCTAGGAAACCCTAGCTTTAGCTTCCTGTAAAGACTTCATGAGAAGTCACGAAAAGAACAAGCTAATATAATTTTTACCCGACTACGGCGAAGCAAAAAGTAGGGTCATGATTTTGACCGGTATGTATGTATGTATGTATGTTCATCCGTTCCCTCATAACTTCTAAACTGCTTATCATAATTTAACAAATGCGTATATTTTTTCGATAGCACAAAAATCCAAAGTAGCAACCGTCTATTTTTAACCGACTTCAAAGTGGAGGAGGTTCTCAATTCGTCGGAACCTTTTTTTTTATTTTTTTTTTATGTATGTTCCCCGATTACTCGAAGATGGCTGAACCGATTTGAATTTTTTCTTTTTTGTTTGAAAGGGTATACTTCTTAGCTGGTCCCATGCATGATCATCAAGTCAGGATCGGATGATGGGATCTTGGAGAAATAGAGGGAACTCTTCAAATTTTATAGGCACACTTGAAGCAATTTGGGTAGTTTTTGGAAGAGTATACTTTCTCGAAGTGGTGCCATTTCAATTTGGTGAAGATCTGATGAAGAACTTCGGAGATAGGCAACGGAACTCCTCAATACATCATTGCAAATGGCGGGTTTGTTGAAATCTCATGTCTGTCTATTGTTTTCACCAGTTCATAACATAACATCACGCCGCTACGCTGTAAAGGGGTAAGCACATGTGAACCACTAAAAAGTAAAAAATAAAAACTTTTTTTACAAAAAACAACCGACTCCCAAAAAAACACTACAAAGTGAAAAATAACTTTAATTTCGGAAGTCGGTGTCTTTGGTTTTTATTTACTTTCGTTTTTTTTTTGCCACCGACTTCCGAAATTAAAGTTATTTTTCACTTTGTAGTGTTTTTTTGGGAGTCGGTTGTTTTTTTTTATTTGTAAAAAAAAAAAATTTACTTTTTAGTGGTGTCTACCCCACACAAATCTGAACACCACTCTGCAAAATAAATTAGAGCATCATCCACATAGACTAAATGGGAAAAATACGTAATAAATTATTGAAGCTAACTCAAAAGCCACTCATCAGAACTTGAAGATATTTTTATGCGACCATCATCTCAGGAGTATACCATTTCAAATAAAAACTTTGCAAAAAGCAAGTACGTCGCGCTAAGTCGTGTCAGAAGTTTGTTAGGCGTAGTTTTAGTTGACAGAGATAACGAGGCTACGAAATCTGCCTTCTGACAATCAAGGCCACAAATAACATACAACTCAAGTACCTAGCGCAATTTGAATCATTTATAGCCAGAGTGCACATCATGACAATTCCAATAAGCCCAAACACCGCAAGGATACATAGTTTTATTACTGAGTTCCGATGCCTACCTTCCGGCTTCTTCATCAGATCGGTTCGATGGTACCATTTTCATCAGAATCATTTATTTAAAGCTTCGTCATAGTCGCTTAACTATTAATCGAGATATCTTATCGCCACCCGTGAAATACTAATAATCGTTGAGGAGTTCCCGTGGCTTTCTGTGGTCTTCTTCATCAGTTCCATTTCACCAGATGATACTTTCTGAATGCAAACGCCTGATTTGTTGATGAAAATACTAAAATAGGTATATGTATGCCTGTAATATTTGAGGAGTTCCCTCGATTCCTCATGGATCCCATCATCAGAACTAGATTTTGATAAAAATGGGACCAATCTGGAAGTATACCCTTTCAAATAAAAAAAGAATTTTCCGAATCGGTTCATAAATGACGGAGTACTGAGATAACAAACATACAAAAAAAAAAAACATACAACCGAAATGAGAACCTCCTCCTTTTTTTGAAGTCGGTAAAAAAAAACACAACCGACTTCCAACAAAAACACTACAAAGTAAAAAATAACTATAACTTTGGAAGTCTGTGGCAAAAAACTAAAACACAGATCCAAAGACACCGACTTCCAAAATTAAAGTTATTTTTCACTTTGTAGTGTTTTTTCTGTTATTACGATTATAGAATACGTAAACGGTTCCTTATTGTGCAGTATTTGCTTCAAGTCGAACGTATTCTATTACTATACTAAAAATTAGACCGCTTCAGGATAATTATATATGCTCAGGAGTGAGGAAGTTCCTTTGCGGATGATGGCATAAAATCCATGGGTAGATATGGGTTACCGCAAACATTTCTAAGGCACTGCAATAACGAGGCAGTCGCAACAGCATCCTAAATTATATTGGACGCGTAGGACATCCTCCACATTTCCAGTAGTTGACCCAAAGATTCCCGGTGTAAAAACTCTGACAATAAGCTTTAAAAACCTAGCTTAAGAGGTAGAGTATTATCGTTTGTACAGATTTTGCAACAGAAACGATTATTATATTTCTAAACCAAATGTCAAACTGTATGTCGAACTCGTGAATGTTTTTTCGATAAATAAAGATTTTTATTATTTATTATTATTTTTAAAGTGTGTTTGACATATCTCGGGACCCTGGGGTCCCGGGCTTTTCGAAGGCGTACGAGGGGCCGAAGCCAACTCGCAGAGGCCCCTTAGACAATTTTAAATTAAGAAGAGGCACCAACCGACGATTATCCCTGTATACACTATGCAAGTGCACCCAAGGACAACCCCCGGTTGGTGCAGGACTATTGCAGAACATGGAAACAAAACATATTGGGCTATGGGTTTGGGTGGCTGTGGACTGGTTACCTAGAACTATGAAAGGACTATGGCCCCTGCCTGATCAATGTTTTATTATACACGGAAAAAAAATGGCAGGGGGTGACTTGCACACTCAATAATGGGCCCCCGAAAACGGCCGCTAGCACATAGTGTCATAGCGGCAAGGGAGCAACATGTCCTGAGGTGCTTGTGAGGTGTGGAGAGGTATTCCACGGTTCTCAGAACAATCCCAGAGCCCGGAAGATAGTCAAGATCCCTACAAACACTTACTGGAATACTTCCTTCCTCCGAGCACGTTTGCTCTTGCGAATCTCCACTCAAGCCAGCCAATAAAGGCAAGAATGAGGTGGGAGCTCTGTTCCCGTCATTATTCACTCCAGCCGGCCAATAAAGGCAAGCGAGAGGTGAGGAACAAGACTTGTCCCGGGAGATAGGGTCCGTGGGGTCGCTACTGCCCAACAGCTCGCCACATGCTGCCCTGCGGGTTTCTGTATCTCTCTTGGTCTGGCTCCTCATCCTAGACCTGTTCCGGCAGAGTAACTCTACAGGCACAGTTCTAGAATTCGGAGCACGCAAGCCCCACCACGACGTCAACGTAGAGATACTGCGCTGGGGTTATTATTATTATTATTAAAAGCATTATCTTTACTTGGTCCCGCGCAAAGCCATAGTCAAGCTGACCAGACTTATCAATGCTGCATTTATGCTAAACCATGTACCTGAGCCATGGAAGGTTGCTGAAGTCATAATGATTGCGAAGCCTGGGAAACCACCCCATAGACCTATTTCCCTGTTGCCCGTATTATCCAAACTATTTGAAAAACTGTTATTAAAACGGATAAAACCAATAATAGAAGAAAAAGACCTTATACCAAGCCATCAATTTGGCTTCAGGGAAAAACAGTCTACAATAGACCAGGTACACAGAATAACAAACATTATTGAAAAAACACTCGAAAACAAGCAAGTCTGCGCCACCGTATTCCTAGATGTCGCGCAAGCTTTTGACAAAGTTTGGCATGAGGGTTTGATTTTCAAACTCAGACGCATGCTACCAGAATTCGCAGATATTCTTGAGTCTTACATATGTAACAGAATGTTTAGAATAAGGCAAGAGGATGCATATTCCGAGCTAAAAACTATAAAAGCTGGGGTACCACAAGGAAGTGTGTTAGGCCCAATCTTGTACTTGCTTTATACATGTGATATCCCAGAGCTGGAAAACAACACCATTGCGACCTTTGCAGACGATACAGCTATTATGGCTACCGGATCAAGCCACAAAGAAGCAGTAGAAAAAGTTCAACTTGCTGTGAACAATGTTTATAACTGGACACAGAGGTGGAAGATCAAACTGAATGAGTCAAAATCAATACATATTGACTTCACTAACAAATACTGCGATTACTGCCCAATCTATATAAATGGCATGCAAGTGCCTTATGCTAATATCTTGGAATAACTCTTGACGCCAAGTTGCGTTGGAAATCTCACGTCAAACAGAAAAGGCAGGAACTCGACATACGTTATAAAAGTATGTATTGGTTACTCGGAAGGAAATCCTGTCTATCAATACATAATAAAATTATATTATACAAGCATATTCTTATGCCAATTTGGACGTATGGTATCCACTTTGGGGCTGTACTAAACAAAGTAACGTTAAAATAATCCAACAATTCCAAAATAAAGTACTCAGGGATGCTGTAAATGCACCATGGTACATTAGGAATGACGACCTCCACCGCGACCTTAAAATGGAACTCGTCACCACCATCATCCAAAAATTTGCTGAAGCCCACGAACACAGACTTCACCGACATGTGAATGTCGAGGCAATACAGCTGCTAGACAACACGGACATAGTGCGTAGGCTAAAGAGAACTAAACCATTTGAGTTAGTGTAGTGCGTGAATGAATAATAGTAATGCTGTGCTATACGTGTGACACATGAACAAAGTGTTTTTATCAATATTATCAGACTCTAAGAAAGTGCTACGGAATTGTGTAAAAGTGCAAATTGACACTATTCTTAGTTATAAGCTTATATATAACTAAATGTTTCACGTAAAATAATAAGTTAGAGTTAAATTGCTTATTAGTCTGTTAGGCTAGATTGTAATTAATTATTAAGAACTAAGTTCTTTTTATTAAAGAAAAAAAAAAAAAAAATCTTTACTTGGTCAGTACACCGAGCAAATCTTCGTGCCAACATTATCATTATTACCCCTGACCGCCAGAGCCACGCTCCCATACACCATAGTCACCATAGTCACTGAGGTCGTCGGTAAGAAAATGCCCAAGATATTTAAACTTTATAACTTTTAGAACTTAAATGTTTCAGGAAAATTAAGCACCAGGTACAAGAAAGTTAGAACAAATTTTTGTAAGAAACTTCTCCATATCATGCCAAGATACATTTCTTCATTAGGTAAGTACAGTTAAACAAATTTTTAAGATATAAATTGCGGCCTGAGAACCGAGACGGCTGTTCCCATTTTGTAACATTTTATTTCATGTACCTACAATATACTTACATTTAGATAATTAAAACTTTACGATCTGATAAGGTTGTAATATTATAGCGCTGTCGAGTGCTTGCGGTTATCGTGTAATAGAATTTTGGAGAGTATTTCATATTGTTTTATCCATCTGATAACATTTCTTCAAGATTCATATCTTGCGTGAAAAATTGTTGAGCTTTCGCGGGTTTTTTTTTTATTTATTCCATGATTCACAATAAGGTAAGTACTTTTTTTTTTCTTTTTTGTAAAGTAAATTGTTACAATTATTCCTAATCTTACAAGATTAACAATCCACGTATAATACGAACTATAATACCTTCTTACTTATTAAGTTACTAATTAGGTAGATAAGTAGGTACTTACCAACTTATTCAATTATTACAATATCAATGAAAAGATTTACCTATACTTATTTCAAAACAAGACTTCTGAATTTTTATTGAATACCTTACAGCTCGCGGATCAAAAGACCAAACGAAATTACTTAATGTTTAGAAAACCCGGCGCATCCTGACAGGAAAAAGATCAATCTGCCTAGCCTTTTCCCAACTATGTTGGGGTCGGCTTCCAGTCTAACCGGATGCAGCTGAATACCAGTATTTTACATAGAGCGACTGCCTATCTGACCTCCACAACCCAGTTACTGGGTAATACGATACCCCTTGGTAAGACTGGTTGTCAGACTCGGGCTTCTGACGACCCGTAACGACTGTCAAAGATTCACGAATAACAGCCGGGACCAACGGCTTAACGTGCTTTCCGAGGCACGGAGGAATCTCGTTATGTAAAGATGGTCACCCATCCACTGACCAACCCCGGCAAGCGTAGCTTAACCTGACGGATCGACCCGTGCGGCTGTTATTACTTAGCCACGAGCTCCTCTTGACAGGAAAAAGATCTAAAATATAATCACCTTTCCCCGTCGGAAATAGAATAGTGAGTGATCTAATAGTAAAACTGCCACCTGTCTTATCTGTTCGAAGCTCAATAAACACTTCCACGATTAAGATAAGAAAACTATTTAGTTCAGATAAAAAAGCAGATGTTTAACTGAGTTTATGCATGAACTTTTGACCTCTATTAGTGCTTCTGTTATTCTATCAGAAAGTTGGTATTATGTACCTTAGTCGTCTCCAAACATAAACTAGGTACTTAGAATGTGCTTAATATTTTGAAATTGATTGAGAATTTATTCCGTTCTAATACCAACAAGATAATATACCACTGGTACATATTTGTTTGAACTTGTATTTATTTTCTATTCCAAACGGATGCCACTTTTTAAATAATTAAAATGAATGTGCGAACGAATACCAACAACTTTTAGTTATACAATTAGTTTATACGTTAATACAATGGTATCCGTTCGGAATAGAAAATAAATATGAAATCAAACAAATACCAGAGGTACCTATTAGTTTGTTGGTATTAGTTCGGAATAATGTAATTGAGTAGTTCTTTAGTGACTTCTACATTTGAAGTCAACCAACGACTTCACTGTTTTTTTTTTGGCACTGCAGTTTTGATAAACAAAAAATTTAAGTAGCTGATGGAAACCACATCCTATTGAGTGCGTTAACACTGGCCACTACAGAAGCCATTAGAACGAAATTCAAACAAGTCACTGGATGACTGGACTTCTCCCTTCATCCACATATTGACACAATCGCATAATAGGTGCGATCGCGAGCATCCCGACATGATAGCAACACCAAGTGTCCCGCAAATATTTGTCGCCAGCAATCATCGAGCCGATTTGTTCCTAATCCGATGCGACGCGACAGACACCATAAAAACATTATCGCAAACCCCATACAATGATGGGACAATGGTGAAGGGACAAAGCCATTCATCCCTACACTCTCGCACTATATTTATTTACAGTGAATAATATACAGATAATAAATAGTGTTTTTTTTTTTATTCGTGAACGCAGCCGTTGGTGTCAAAATTGACGCCTGTCACACCGTGGGTTAGTGTCCCCAAATCCGTAGGTATTTTAACAGGATAAAAGAAAATTTATTTTTATCATAGCTTATTGTTTAAAAAACATATTATTTCGCATTTTATTGAGTCTTGACTTGATTTAGGATGTGAATTAATTTGAATGTAATGCTGTAATTTGCATTGCTTAGCAATGCGTTACTAAGACCTAACAAACAGTGCTAATCTTAAGATTAACATACCGACTACCTTGGGTACCTACTTTTATAATTAAAATTAATTATCATTACATAAAAACTACATTATTTTCAAGATCTTTGTTAGAGCTCGGCCGACCAGGTACTGCTACATAAACTAAGCAGTGCCTGGTCGGCCGAGCTCTGCAGCAGCAGCTCGAGTAGTGCTCGGTCGATCAGGCACTGCTTAGTTTATGTAGCAGTACCTGATCGGCCGAGCTCTGCAGCAGCAATTCGAGCAGAGCTCGGTCGATCAGGCACTGCTTAGTATGTACAGTACCTGATCGGCCGAGCTCTACAGCAGCAACTCGAGCAGAGCTCGGTCGATCAGGCACTGCTTAGTATGTACAGTACCTGATCGGCCGAGCTCGGTTGAAATCTAGTATCGTTTAGCAGGGCAGTTGTGTGGCAGTGGGTTGGGGGCTTTAGGTGCCCCTACTCACCTGGTACCACTCCCATGAAAAGGTAACGCACTGTTTTTACTTGGTACTAGTTTCCAAACCACAGACGTGCAGCCTACCGTACCTATGTCCCGAAAAATTCAAAGCAATAAGGTGTCACTGCAAGATGCAGGATTATTCCAAAGATATCGATCTGGCCCGATCAGCGGTGCCAAACATCGCCATTTGTACGCTACCAAGACACAAAGGAGGATTACTTCACGATGTTTTGATTGCACCAGGGCCGCAGGGCCCCAACGTGTGATATTACACATTACAAACTTTAATATACCAACGAAAAACTTTATTTTACACCTTATCGCCTTAGAAATTAGTGTGGTAAATCCGCGTGTGCTTAATTTGGGAAAATTGACGGAGCGTAATGTTTTAACGACTCAACACTTCTGAGAAGATTATTTAAGATATTTGTGGCAGCTTGTATGGTATTTTGGCTACTTTAAGGTTTAAGACCCTGGAAACAGAGACAGGCGATAAGATTTAACATATGAATGTAACACTTCGTTTTTTGGAGTAAGTAGAGATTTAAGTGACGCCTGTTAAAGGTGTGTGGTTTCGCGTGACCCATGTTTTACACATTTTGAGGCCTATTGTGATGGCAAACGTAGTACCTACGTCCAATCAACAATGATTATCCTAATTTCATTTTAATTCAAGATAATGTCCAAGTATTTTCAAGCTTTCTTGCTGACTCTTTTTTTTATATCGCGCTTAGGATGACATGACTCACCTTTCGCGCCAACTCTCCTTACCATTATCTCTTATCAAATGCAATCTCAGCCCAAAATATCTCAGCAATAGTCGTTAGCATTAAAATCTCCCATCGTGAGAGAAAACAAATCCAAGACAAAGGCTTGTCCGAACAGTAGCTAATACCAACTTTCACAAAAGGGCTATGCAAAAGTCATGCGTATTACCAACAATGGTTATGGTACCCCACAATAATGCTACCCTAAATCTTATCATTAGAGAGATAATCCTTCAACTAAAGATGGGGATAGTAGTGTATAATCTTCTGAACAATTCATTGGAGTGAAAACAGGACAGGAAGACGAACAGAAGTGAGTTTTTGGAGTAAAATTTGCTGCAGTTTTGAAGACGCGAGATTTTTTTGTGTGTGAAAAAATTGAGATGATATCTATTAAAAATGAGTAGGTATGGATGAACTTATTGATGAACCACGCCATACAAGAATTCCAAAATAACTTTAAAGTATGTCCTAATGATTTAAAATATTGCACAATTACCTATCTGGATGACAATACTCTATTGTTGAGCTCAAAAGTTACAAAACCTGATGTGTTAGCCTATGGTGTCCACAACCTAACTATTGAATGTTGTTAGCTATCCCAGCATCCTTTGTACCAAGGACAAAATTATACACAGGACGATGACAGGAGCACATTCAGCCTTGTAAAGAATCTCGTTTGGTCTTCACAAAGGAAAATATAAACTGCGATTTTGGACTTTCCCAGAATTCCTTCTGTCAATGTAAGTTAGTGGCTGTCTGGACATAATCCTCACCACGTCCGGCATCAGTTACTTGCCTATACCATACAATGACTAAGCGCCCGTTGTAGAAAAAACATGTCAAAATAATGTTTTGTTCAATCCGGAAGGATTAAAGCGTAAGGAATAGTGTTAGGTAACGTTTTTTAATTATGCATTAAGTACCTATTCGTTTGTTTTTTTGCACATTGTCATCGTTTGATAAGGATGCAACGTTCGAAGAATGACTGTTTTTTTTTCTGGTGAGTTTTGGGTTAGTTTTTGTCTCTTAAATTCCTGCGAATGTATAGGGGGATGATGTTGTCTTTAATCCTTATGTAATGATCACACATTCTGGTGATGGGAACTTATAAAATTTGATTGTTACGAACCAGAAAATCTTGTCGGAACAGATCAATTTTATCTACATACCAACCGAGAGCTTGTGGCTAAGTAATAATAGCCGCACGGGTTGATCCATCAAGCAAAGCTACGCTTGCCGGGGTTGGTCAGTGGATGAGTTACCATCTTTACATATTGAGACTCCTCCGTGCCTCGGAAAGCCGTTGGTCCCGGGTGTCATTCGTGGATCTTTGACAGTCGTTACGGGTCGTCAGAAGCCCGAAAGTCTTACTATCGTATTACCCAGTCACTGGATTGTGGAGGTCAGATAGGCAGTCGCTCCATGTAAAATACTGTATTCAGCTGCATCAGGTTAGACTGGAAGCCGACCCCAATATAGTTGGGAAATGGCAGATTGACCTACCGAAGTTTACCCAGCAGAGGCGTCATATCAGCATATAATGTTCCCACTGCTGGGACACATGCCTCCTGTCTTCGAGAGGGAGTGTGCCGTAATCCACCACGCGGCCCCAGTGCGGGTTGCTGGATGTCCCATGTCTTCGAATTGGTTCTAGGACATGCCGGTTTCCTCACGAAGTTTTCCTTCACCGTTTTGAGAGCAGGCCACTGGTCCACCACTGCTGAGGCTTAGGAAGTTTAAATTGTAGAGCAGTGTCCGGTGAGAGTAAATCATAAGACTTCAATTCGTATCGAACATTTATTCCGAAAATTGCATTGAACTAAAATAAATTAGGTAGATATACGTAAACATTTAGCAGCATTGGTCAGTTCACAAGATTCATCAGTCATCAACGCACATAATAAGAGTATGGAGCGTAAGCGTAGGCGGAGTAAGGCAGGGCGTAGTCATAGGCACTGTACGAGTAGGCGACTGGTGAAGAATACGCTGCCAGTGGGGCGCTGTAGGCTGCTACTGGGTACTCGTAATCAAGGACCAGGGGCTTCGGCTTGGCTGAGGCGAAAGCCAGGAGAGCGGCGAACAGTACCTGAAGAGGAGAAGGGTTTATTAGGATATATAGCCTTGCGTGGTTAGCTTGCGTCTTCTGGGGGCTTACTATGAGCTCTTAATAGCAGGGCAGAAGTTGAACGGTTCCAGTGTGAGAGAGAGAGACGGAGCTATATACGACCTATAGCACCATCCTTTTTTCTCAACGGATCCATTATGTTTTTTCACGTCACAGTAGGGCTGAGCTCACGCAACGCGTCGTATGTCCACCCAGTAACTAATAGGACTCGCCCATCAGGGAGCGCTGTCCCCATAGATATAATAAAGAAGTTTTTTTAAATTTCTATGGCTGTACCAAACTTATATAATCAAAGGTCCCAAATTAGATGCATTATTATTTTTTTACCTTTGCATAAAACAAAGGGTATCAAAACACGTATACTAAAAGATAAGTAATTTAATTAAGTTTAAAATGGTGATTCTCGGTTTCTCGGTTTATTATCTGCGTTAGACATAACTTTACAATTTAATTACACTATGTAATCTATACATAATCTATAATATTCACATATTATGTTATTAAGAAAATGCTCTAATTTAACTTATATTTTTTCCAAATCATTAACGCTACTCGGTTACACGTGATCTTCAGTTTAAAATGATTACAAGACTTTACAATTTAATTACACTATGTAATCTATACATAATCTATAATATTCACATATTATGTTATTAAGAAAATGCTCTAATTTAACATATATTTTTTCCAAATCATTTACGCTACTCGGTTACACGTGATCTTCAGTTTAAAATGATTACAAGTTTGTTATCGTCGCCTTTAAACATGCACAATTTTTTTTTTACAATGTTGCAGTAGGTACAGGGCCTGATTGTTGACAGCTGTCAGCCAGTGACCAAAACACAAAGATGCGGGTTGTCTGTATAACTTGATGACTGCAGCGTATAATGCGTACTTTATTCTAAAAATGTTCGGCCGCAAAAAGAGCAGGAATATGAGGATGTTGATGACGTACTTATTACAATATTATTATACCTATTTAGGGCCTATTTCACGATGTCCGAATAGCCAACTACTCACCGAATAAATTCAAAAATGGAACAATTTGTATGAAATTATCTGCCAAGTAAGTAATCGTAGGTGGTGAACGATGTCCGAGTAGCCAATAGGTACTTACCATCTGTTCCATTTTTTAATCTATTCGGTAAGTTGTGACTATTCGAATATCGTGAAAAAGTAGGCCCTTATTCTTGTGCAAGATGATTCAAGAAAGAGACTATATTGAACATCTCAGGAAGATCTGTTAACCAGCTGAGGTTTTCTGAAATGCAGTTGCATTTCAGAAAATTGAAACAAGAGAATTAAATAAGGGCCTAGGGACCTAGTTCAAACATTCTCTTGCAAAAATACAATTGAAATAGATTTAAAACAAATCTCTAAAAATAAAAATAAATAAGCGCAAAA
This sequence comes from Cosmia trapezina, assembly GCA_905163495.3. Classification (NCBI taxonomy): domain Eukaryota; kingdom Metazoa; phylum Arthropoda; class Insecta; order Lepidoptera; family Noctuidae; genus Cosmia; species Cosmia trapezina. Next base: position 2,328,828 of record LR991033.1, on the reverse strand, counting down.
CTCAAGAACAATTTTATAAAATTCATTGAAGTCCGAGGACGTTCTTATGAAAAGAAAAATAGGAAAAGTTGGCGAAAAAATTTTTAAATTCGGGAAAACTGAAAGTTTATTTTCTATAGGAATTTTGTATGAATAGGTAATTGAAATTTGTACAGGACAGCATCTGTCCGGTCAGCTCGTTAGTAATAGATAAAACATAATTAAAAATCAAAAAAAGACAAAATAATAAAGAAAAACTTACGTATTTGAACATCTTGAAGTTCGGTTGGTGTCGTTTGCTGAGATGTAAGAGACTATAGGACACAAGATCCGATGTGTAATGATTGATCAGACAATAGACCCCTCTTATATATCATCGATCAAGTATGAACGTGCCTACTATACGGCAGCGGATAAACTGCCCAAATATCCTGCTCCTGCGCATTAGGCATGATAGTCACGCACAACCTTGCGCAGTGTCACCGGACGGAAAAAGTTATTAGATCAAGCACTTGCCTGACTCTATTCCTAATAGTGTAAGGAAACTGACTCTGTCGTTCCTGACAAGGTATCCCAGGTCACACGACGTTCAGTGACTAGGATTACTTATGGTATGCCACAAGGTAGGAGGTAAGGTACTCATCAGGAGGTCACTCACAGAAATCTTAATAATAGTGCCTTAATTATTTAGATTTCTGTGTATCAGCCTCACTCAATGCGGAAATAATAAAATATCATTCGCCCAAATAAGTTATTAGAATTCTATGACAAGCTTCTGCCTGTGACTTCGTCCGCGTGAAATTTCTTGTTCCCCGACCCCGCCCGTCGCAACGCATCTCCTGCCCTCGTTTTCGCTTAGCGCTTTTTTTGACTTTCTTTCTTTTTGCTCGGCCCTGGGTCCTAGCATGATGTTAGAGCGTATAAGCCTTCCTCAAGAATTGGGCTATCAAATGCAAAATGATTTTTTCAAATACTTTTGGTAAAAAAAAAATCTGGTAGTTCCAGAGATTAGCGCGTTCAAATAAAAAAAAAAACTTCAGCTTTATTCTAAAGATTATTTCCAAGTCTATCAAAAGAGCAATGTTTATCTGTGAAAAATTTTAGTATCCATCATTGAGTTATAATTTACTAGCTGACCCGACAGACGTTGTCCTGTCCCAATTTCAATATTCCCATATAAAATCCACTTTCAGTTTTCCAGAATTTTCCAATTTTCCCGGCAACTTTCAATTTTTCTCATCGTTTAAACCTTCCCTGGACAACGTCAAACATTTCAAAACCAAAATCAGCTAAATCGGCCCAGCCGTTCTTGAGTTATAAAATTGCAGCGAAAAGTGGCATTGATGTTTATAGATATAGATAATGTACTACGTAGTACATCCATTAATATATGCATTGATATTGTCTGGTCTCTTAATGTTACTAGACAACTATCAGCCGAGTCCCCTAGCAAATTATCTGGTCAATAAACGATAGGTCCCCATTTGAAACTCGACTCAACATGATTAGGCTTCAATTTGGATAATACGAGCTAACCCGAGCTCCGTTTAATAACAAATTACGTCTAACGAACTCATGTAACAAAACTCCGTCATTCTGCCGAGCGACGATCCGCCATGATTAGTGAGTTGGTGCCTTTCGCGCCATTTTCGCAGTAATGGCGACATACACTCCCGTTACAGAGTAATTACTGCCCTTTGAGAGCTGAGCCAAGCATTGCCGGTAAACACCGCTTTGCCTATAGTTATCCAGAGGTTAGTTTTACTTTTAATAGGGGTGTTCTGGTTAGGTGTCGAGTTGAGAGTTTGTGCCTACATACATTACCTTTTATCGCAGACATGTGGCCACGAGATCGCATTTTATACAATACTAGCTGCGCCCCGCAGTTTCACCCGCGTAGACCGGGGTAAAAATTAGCCTATGTGTTAATCCAGGGTATAAGCTATGTACATACCAATGCCTATGCCTCAGAGAGCACAAGGCTAAGGCTTTGGCCCTGGTTTCAGTTGACATGAGGATAACACATTAGCAGCATAATTAATTATTTATCAATCAGCCTATTCTGAATTTGGTGGCACCAATGGTATCCTCTCTCCTCTCTTCTCTCTTTCTATGGGCATCGCTCCGTGCTAATGTGCTAGGCTACCAGCTGCTTCTAGCTTTGGTGTTTGTTTGATTGAACCAACTGAATTATTTTACTTTAGCACAATGCTATGATCGATCAAATTTTATTGATCGATTTTCTTATTTTCTATTCCCTCGATACGAATGGGCGCACTTTTCAAAAAGAAAGACTCGTAGCGACCCCTTTGGTAAACAACCAGCAACTGTCAAATTAATGTTCAAACTGTGTGACACTAGAGGGCAGAGCAAAAACATGAGAAAAGATTTTTCTTAGCTATTTATATTAATTAACTTTAAAGAATCCTATTCATTTCATATAATAAAAGTAAGCTTATAGACGTTCCTAAACCAAAATAAACAAACCAAATAAAATAACCTCAAAATAACCAAAGAACATTATTATCCTTTTGGCAACAGTGAAAACTTGCTGTCACCAGTCACTGTCATTCATTGTCAAAGTCAAAAATGTCATAATTTTATGATTTATCTGAAAATTGTTTGGTTTTGGTTTTGTTTACGTGTTTATCGTTTCTACTGATAAATAAACAAAAATAATAAATTTGCAATGATCGGTGTGCGATTAAACACATTCAATGACACCTCTGGTGAGCCAGAACAAGATGCTAACTCGGCATTAACTGAATTAGACAAAGGTATTTGTAACCTAACCTTACTTTGAGACGCTTACTATACCAATATTTTCTTCAACAACTTACGAAACATTCCTTGTTCTAGGCCTCCGGTCCGGTAAAGTGGGTGAACAATGCGAAGCCATCGTCCGTTTCCCGCGTCTATTCGAGAAATATCCGTTTCCCATACTTATCAACTCATCATTCTTGAAACTAGCTGATGTGTTTCGTATGGGCAACAATTTCCTTCGTCTATGGGTGCTTCGCGTCTGTCAACAAAGCGAGAAGCATTTGGACAAAATTCTGAATGTCGACGAGTTTTTGAGGAGAGTTTTCAGTGTTCTACATTCAAATGATCCAGTTGCTAGGGCACTAGCGCTAAGGACTCTTGGTGCGGTGGCTGGGATCATACCAGAAAGGCAGAATGTGCACCATGCTATACGTAGAGGGCTTGACAGTCATGACAATGTGGAGGTTGATGCTGCTATATATGCTACTACTAGATTTGCTGAGCATTCCAAGTAAGTTGTGCTAATCTTCTGCCTATAAGAGTTTTCTGTTTTATACTACAAAATGCTATAAGCATCCAAAGATAATATCCACATTCCTGCTGGATGAGAATGATACAGTGAAAGAATCCGTCCTTCATGGGTATTAATCATTTTAAGTGTTTTTTTTTTTGGATGTGATTTTTAAATAAGCTGTGGAAACTTGTAAATGGCCTTCACTGTTATATTTTTTGAGCAGTTACGAGTTATATATAGGTTGTGGGTTCGAACCCAAGCAGGCACATTACTTTGTATAAATAATTTCATCAGCACTGCTCTCAAAACGGTGATGTAAAACATAGTGAGGAAACCGGCAAGTCCTAGAACCAATAATTGAAGGCTTGTGACATCTACCAACCCGCACTGGGCCCGCATGGTGGATTACGGACCACTCCCTTTCAAAGAAGGCCTGTGTCCCAGCAGTGGGAACATTATAGGCTGATTATGTTATGTATGTTATGTATGTTATGTCATATTTTTTAACTACAAAGTTGTAGTTAGCTGTAAGTTTCCCGATTAAAATAAAATGAAATAGAGCTTTTAAGTTTTTGTTAAAACCAATTTAAAGTAAGAAAGATCATTTATCATTATTATTTATTTTTTCAGTGCATTTGCAGTAGCCATGTGCAATAAGCTCTGGGACATGGTAGATTGTGAGAGCACAGCCGCTGAGCGCAGAGCTAAGCTGGTGAGGGCTCTCAGGACTGTTCATGGTGGAGGTGAGTTTACTTGAGTTGTAGTGTGTATAGTCTTATATCCATCAATTAAAATAATGAAATAGTTTAATGTAATGAATCATAGATCTAGGAAGGTACAATGCGTGCCACGAAAAATGAGACTTGACGAGCGCAGTGTCGCGCATTCCGCGCTCTTTCCGCCGCCCCAATGACGCCCGGTCCCTTCCCGTCTCAGACCTCATACCGCTAAAGAGACCTATAAATCATAATAATCAGAATCAGAGAATTATAATCTACTGCGCAAGTGAAACTACGTGGTGTGTCAAGTCTCATCTTTTGTGGCACGCATTATTGTTGATAGATTTTCTTGACTTACAATAAAGACTTAAATATTTTTTCTATCTATCGACTTTACATTCCTCCTTATACATAGAAAAAAAAGACTAGATTCTCTAGAACCGCAGCAGTGTACTTCTGTTAGCAGTGCTGTTTTTGGAACAAAGATACTTAACGCGGTTTGCGGTAGGAGTTGGCTGGGAGAAATCGTCACATAAGGAAAAAAGTGTTATGACCCCTCCATGTGACTTTCTCCCTCTCTCTGTCTCATTGTATTATATACGAGTGTAGGTGTGCATATGAGTATCATGTAAGGAACTTTGTTCCTGACAGGGGTCACCCGAGCACACATGTTTTTGTTTTCCATAAATTTTTAAAAAATATTGAATCTTTCATTAACTAAATTGACTCTATGAATTTCTAAAGTTAATTCTTTCCCTTTCAAAACCATGCAATCTAATGAAATGGTATTTGTAAGAAACTTATCTAAAATATCACAAATCAAATCAAAAGTCATTTATTCAAATTAGGCTGAGAATCAGCACTTTTTGAACGTCCAAATTAAATAAGACAGTCTCCATAAAACGCTTTAGCTGGGAAGAAGAAGTGGTGCAACAAACTCCGCAGCAGCACAGCTGTCTGTTCAGTGAGAAGAACTTGATTCTATACAATAGTACTTAAGCAAAATAATTTATGCAACACAAACTAACTGTACTTGAACTTTTAATTAGCTGCAGTAAAATGACACTTCTTAACTGAGATTCCTATTGATGTCAATTATAAATGTCAATTTTAAAGTAACTGCCGTCTACTACAGTCTTTAGTATCAGACAAAAAATTTTTTTTTAACTTTAAATAACGTCACATTATACCTGTAGCCACTCATCTAATGAGTAAATCATTTTTTTAAGCAGTAGCTCTTTAAGCTTTTTCATAAATTTTGGTAGTGGAAGATCTTGAATGTCTGATTGTAACCTATTATAAATTTTAACACACATAGCTGAGCAATTTTTTTTAAACACCGCAGTTTTTGGCGCAAACTCTAGGACTAGTCGCTGACCATGCCTTGTTTTACGAGGATGGGTATTATCACGTGTATACAACGTGTAACGTTAAATGCGCAAAACCTCTTAAGGGGTCATTGTACTCATCATTATGAACAACTTTTACTATGGGACCAAACCTGAAATCGCGAAAAAAAAATCAGCTGTTCAGTACATTTATGTTCGCATAATTCGTCAAAATGTACTGAACAGCAGATTTTTTTTTCGCGATTTCAGGTTTGGTCCCATAGTAAAAGTTGTTCATAATGATGAGTACAATGACCCCTTAAGAGGTTTTGCGCATTTAACGTTACACGTTGTATATATCACTAGCTTTTACAAATAGGTTCGAATTTGATTTTACGAACACACAAATTTCAAAAATGTACATACTCGGTAGGGGTAATATTTTGAGTCTATTAAAGTGGGGTTTACAAGACTCATATTGAGGAATGCCAACAATTGCTCTAATGCAACGTTTTTGGGACAGAAACGCCCGCTGGCAGTCTGTTGAGTTTCCCCACAGTATTAATCCATAACGTAACACCGACGCTACATAACCATGATATGCCAACAATACCGTATGTTGTGTTGCTGTAGTTCTTAGTCTGTTTAAAACATAAACGAAACTATTAACTCTCTTGCAGACTCCATCAACATGAGCTTTCCAATCTAGGTACTTGTCCAAGGTGAATCCAAGAAATCGTACATTGGTAGATTCACTAATTTTTGTACCGTCATATGAAATTTGCCTTGGAACGATCTTTGATCCACGGGTTTGAAATTGCATAAAAGTCGTCTTGCTAATGTTTACCTGCAAATTATTTCTTACTAACCACCCTATAACTAAATCAATAGTGTTATTTATATCAATGTCAGGGTTATTATTAATTATATTGTCGTATGTTAATATTATCGAGATGTCATCCGCAAATAGTATACATTTATTATTAGTAATGTCAGGTAAATCATTAATATATATAAGAAAAAGAAGGGATCCGATGATACTACCTTGCGGGACGCCATAACTGTTGACAAGATACTCAGACCTCTCTTGTTTTACTACGGCGTCTTGCTCCCAAGATATTTCGACACATTGTTCACGATTATCTAGGTATTTTTCTAACCATTGCAGAGCTGGGCCTCTGATACCATTGTTATCCAACTTTTTTAAAAGCAGTTCATGAGAAACAAAGTCAAATGCTTTGGTCATGTCAAAAAATATCACCATTGTCTGCTTTTTCTTATCAACATTTACTAGGATATTGTGCACTAAATCAAATGCGGCAAGTGTCGTTGATTTTCCCTTTTGAAATCCATATTGTTCCCTTTTAATTAGTTTATACTTCTCCAAATACGCAGATAGTCTTCTACGCATAGCCTTTTCAAATATTTTAGAGATAATAGGGATTAAAGCTATTGGTCTATAGTTGCTCATTTCTGTTTTATCTCCTTTTTTATGCAATGGCTTGACTACAGGCTTCTTTAAGCGGCTGGGAAAATTTCCTTGTTCAAAAGATAAATTTATTAGGTAACTTAGCACCGGGACAATACTGACGACGCATTTTTTTAAAATGTCAGTTGTGATACCATCATAACCAACAGAATTAGTATTATTTAAAGACATAATAATATTTGCAATTTCAATGCCCTCTACCGGTGTAAGAAATATACTATTATTTGAACGGTTTTTATTTGTGTTTTGTATATTCCCATTATCGCTATTTGATAGTTGTATTAGGTAGTTATTGAATTTGTTTGCTATCTCATGAGGATTGGTTGCCATGCCATTGTCAGTTTTTATTTCATTTATGAATTCCTGACGGGCTCCATATTCCATATCCTCGTTGATGACCTTCCACGCAGCTTTGCAAATATTTTTAGATCTATTTATAAAATTGTCATTAGAAATTTTTTGCGACTTCGACATACAACGCCGTAGTAAATTAGAATATTTGTGATATTTTGCTTTATTCTCTTTTGTTCGGTTTTTATAAAAATTAAATCTTAGATATCGTTTGGTTTTGCAGCTAAGTCGTAATCCCTTAGTAATCCACTTTATATCCCGGTACTTTGTGATAATAATTTTTCTAATCCTTGGGAAACATAATTCATAAAATAAACACAGATCATCGTAAAAAATATTAAAAGCTAAATTCAGGTTCGGTTGTTTGTAGACACTATCAAATGTTAAGCTTTCTAGACTTTCCCGAAATTTCCGAATATTTTCCTGACAGAAATCTCTCTCTCTTATCTGTCATTTCGTTGAAAAATGTTACCATTTGATAGCGAAATTACACTTTTAATGTCATTTCGCTATCAAATGGTAACATTACATTATTATTTTGGACTATAGCTCTTTTTGACATGTAAAATAAATAGAAATTGGAAAAAAATAAATATCATGTATACGTTATTCCCTAGCTGTCAGAGCCCAAGGGGTGCTGAAGCTGCTCCGTTCCTTACTGGAGCGGTTCCCTTCGTCCAGCTCTGTTCGCGCCGCTATCACGGCGCTCACACACATAGCCGCAGACACTGTAGTACATGTGCCAGATCAAGTAAGTTAGAAGCCTCTAGAAATGTTTAGGTAGTAAAATAAAGGTAAACAATCTTGATGTGACTTTTTACACAAACACATAATAAACAAATAAAGTACTGCTTAAACTAATGGTTCAATTGATTTAGTAATCATTATTGTTGTATTTACATTGGCTTTTAGTTGCATTTTATTTTTAAACTGAGGTGTTGAAATAAAAAAGATAAAAGATACATCAAGATTGTTTACCTTTATTTCACTACCTAAAGCTTTCTAGTATACATTTATATAAATGTACAACCGCGGACATTTGCGGTGATACAAGGATTCCGTACTGTGCAATCCCACTTTTTTGCCAACTTTTTTGGCAAAAAGTAAAACTCGTTGACAGAAAATATAGAATGCCACATGCTGCGATTCTAACACTTCTTTAGCTTCAAACGAAAACTACTCAATGTTTCTTAAATGCAAAACAAGTGGTACAAATAGAATGGTGAATCTCTAAAGTGCTTCTAATATTCGTCCTTCAGTCGTGAAATTTTTCCGTTTTAGGTGGAACTACTGTTAAGTATAGCAATGAACGACGCCCGATCCTCCGTGCGCCGCGCCGCACTGCTAGGGCTCCGCAAGCTGGCAGAACACGCGGCCTTATGGCCAGCTGATTGTGTGGAGAAGCTGGTGAGGGCTGCCACTGATAGCCAGGAGATGGAGCATACTATGCTGTGCTTGCAAGTTATGCAGGTTAGTGATGTGGCCTTTACTTAGCTTGTGAGCCAATGCAATACTTGAGAATATTCAATTCAATTCATTTATTGCAGATAAAAAATTGTAAAAATCCAAGCAATAATGGGCCACCGAGCTTTTTATACACACAAACACGTTTTTATAACCGTTGTTTGAAGTAGTAAACAATTAAATTAAAATCTAGGGAAATATATTGGTATTATTGGGATTATATACTAGACAGTACACACAATAGAAACACAATTTGATAAAGTTGGCTCGGTAGAATAAATGCGCAAAGTTACCTCTTTTCTAGTAATTTGTTCCTCTTTTTCCCTATTTTTTATATAAATAAGTATTTTTTTATTATGATTCATTTACTAAAATAAAGTTCATGGATGACTGGAGCGTTTATACACAATAGTTTTTTATATAAGAGATGGATGATGATGATGATGATGAAAATAACAACGAAAAACATTGAAAAAGTGCAAAAGTGTGGTTATTTTCGTTACTCTTTACAAGTAAAGAAAAAGACAGAGACGAAGGAAAAAGTTCGGTGTGCCATAATGCCTAACACAACAACTTTGTAAATCTTTTGATATTTTTTATTTTATTTTATTTATAAGGAACAACTCAATCAATCTGCCTAGCCTTTTCCCAACTATGTTGGGGTCGGCTTCCAGTCTAACCGGATGCAGCTGAATACCAGTATTTTACATGGAGCGACTGCCTGTCTGACCTCCACAACCCAGTAACTGGGTAATACGATACCCCTTGGTAAGACTGGTTGTCAGACTTTCGGGCTTCTGACGACCCGTAACGACTGTCAAAGATCCACGAATAACAGCCGGGACCAACGGCTTAACGTGCTTTCCGAGGCACGGAGGAATCTCGATATGTAAAGATGGTCACCCATCCACTGACCAACCCCGGCAAGCGTAGCTTAACCTGACGGATCGACCCGTGCGGCTGTTATTACTTAGCCACGAGCTCCTAACAGCTACAATATAAAACATAGAAAAGGAAATACACAAAACTTTTAGACAATATTGCAGCCCACAACGCTGTTCACAGATTAACTACAGGAATACAAACAGTGAAAATAATAATCATCGCTAGGGTTACAAATACATTTTTTTTTTTTAACTATACTTTATGTATTGTGTTTAAAATAATAATGTGTAATATGTGTGTAGGGGTGTGTGTGAGGGTGTGTGTCTGTGTGTTTGTTTGTGTGTAAAAATAATGTAGGTACATACATGATACTCAAAAAAAATGGTACAAAAAGAAAAATATAAAATTAAAATTAAAACTTCAAGAAAGCTCCTTATGTATAAGACTTTTGAACCTATAGGGAGCACATGCAAAAATGTCTATATGTTCAAAAGTCCTATTGTAGGAATCAACCATTCTGCGAACAGGCGAACGCAAACCAGAGTTGGACTTGCAGGTGCCCACTGAAAATAATCTACCAGCGCGCACCTTTCGCCTATGGACTGTCCTAGGAAGGAACCGCATAACACAACATGTTGGACAGTTCAATGCAATCAAATTTGTTTGTAACAATATTATATAAATTCATGGCTTCTAAATATTTACGTCTATTTTCAAGTGTTGCGAGCTTATACTTTGCAAGCAAGTCTTGATAAGGCAAATAATATCCATAGCATCTGTAATGCATGGTACGTAGGAATTTGTGTTGAACACGCTCAATCATTTCAACGTACTTTTCGTAATATGGACTCCAAACGGACACGGCATACTCCAGTTGAGAGCGTACAAGAGTCTTATACAAGTAAATATAGGAAGAAGGCTTTTTAAAATCAACTGTTGATCGTAATACAAATCCATAAAGTTGATACGCTTTATTAACAATCTTTCCTATATGTAGATCCAAACAGAGCTTAGAGTCAATGATAACACCGAGATCACGAATACAGTCCACTTTAAGTAGAGGGGCATTGCACAACGTGTATGTATAGTTTATTTTAGTTTTATTTTTTGTAAAATTTAAGAAGTTACATTTGGATAAGATATATACCTAGTAATCAAGTTATTTATCCAAAAGCACACATAGTATTTGTTTACTTATTTGTAATTGCGAACGCAGTATAACTAAAATCGGGCATTTTATTTGGCAATAGAAGCTGGTATCCTGCCCCGCAGTGTGTGCCGCAGCAGCGTCTCCTACGGGCGGCTGTGCAGCATTACGTCGTTACTGCAGCGAGGCGACGCTCTCTGCTGATCTGACCCGCGCTGCTACTGCCGCCGATGTACTCACACGGCTGATAGTACACTGGTGAGTTTTATGCCCGTTTTCATTAACGCTAAATGAAACTTAAGAGCCTGAGAGCGGAGTTTCCGAGTCTGGTCCAGGCCATGGCAGGCCTCTTGCACTGGTACATTCCGCTCGAGATAAGTACCTACAGCTCGCGGCAACTCTGGGTTACAAGTCAGTCGGGGATCGGGGTGTATTACGCGCTCAGCGAGCGAGACACGTACGGCCGCCCATGAAAAAATTAAATCTTAGATTTTAAATTTAAGTATACTATTCATATTATCACTATACTATATATATATATTAGTGATATAGTTACTTTTTAATGACGAAAATCCATTACGAAATGTCGAGTCTTGTTCCTACCTTTTTTTACCTACCTACCTACTTACTATTATATAGTTGCCGACATTTAACTTGAGCTCTCGGCGGAGTGGTGGGGGTTTGTGTGCGCGTCGTATTGTTTCAGGAGTAATGTCCAAAATCGCTTAAAGTAATTAAGGATTAACATAGGATTAACAAGCAACTGGACCTACCCGCGATCGTACGATCGCACAAACTTAGTCACTGGTGCCTTGAGGCATCTTTAGTTGTTTTATGACCATGTTCAGGCGACTAAAGTGGACCAAATGTAACTTTCAATTTAAGACGTGTTTGTACCTTGTTTACTTTAGAACACTTCTAATTAATATTATACGAGATGATGGTGTATTAAAAATAATTGATGATTGAATGATGATCATGATTTAATAATGATTGTTTGATTGATTAATAAAAAATAACGTTTGAAAATTATAAGACATTACAGTAAAGTGAAACAACTCTAGATAGACTATTCATAAATACAATAAAAGTATAAAAAGGTACCATATACACCACCACCACCACCACCATACCATATGGTATGGTATGGTGGTATGGTACCATATTTTATTTTTCTTTGCGGACAGCCCTAGTACTCGGCTAAGCGGCGTAGGTATGTTACGGACGAGTAACGACACAAAGTAATAACAACTCTCAAGCGCGGCGATTAAGAGCAATTTAGCTTGCGCATGGGTAGGAAAAGATTTTGTAGGCTATTATAAAAGCGGCTTTCTTCAAGATCAAGGGAGTGCAACTTCTGTACGTTAGTACTATTATCTATTCTGTGGCCATGGTGCGGAGCGAGAGTGCATGGGAGGCCGTCACCTCCTTCTGCGAAGCAGTGATGCTCGCGAAGGAGGAGGCGGAACGCGTGAGGGAGAGGCAGCCTCACGCCCTCAGTCGCCGCAGGAGACGCCCTGGGCGGCGGGAATCGCGGGGCGATTTCCGGCCACCGTAGGCGCGGGCCTGCGGACGGTGAGCAGCGGGTAGCTCGCCGTCCGGTAAGGACCAGGCCCGAGTCGACGGCGCGTTGTGTTCCACGCGCGCCTCAAAGAGATGTCAGCAAGTGACGGGGTCAAATAGGGCCGACGGCGCTGGGGTCGCGGGTTGTTTGAAGAAGATACCGCGGCCCTGGCATAGGCAACTGAAGGAACACGGGTGGGTTTCAGTCAGTAAAAGTCTGACACGCCCTTCCGCTCCACCCAGAGCGGGAGAAGTTATTTGATGATTTCCCACCCTCAAAAAAAAAAAAAAAAAAGTCCAGCTCCCTAGCTATAAAAAGCAGCCTGTATAGCTCGCGTATACGTTTTTGCTCACGAGCGCTCGGCTTACGACCGCTTTTAAATTTTATCAGAACATGCGGGAAGCACAGAATCTGTCCTTAAAAGCAGAGAAAATGAACCATTTTGTAAAAATTTATATAATCATTTTATTCCTTTGCAAACATGGGTAGATTGGTACACAGATTTGTATTTGTTGCAGCTACGAAGAATGTCTTCCAGTTGAAGGCGGTGACTTGATGTTGGGTTTGGAAACTTTGGTCATAGCAACCGGAGATAATAACAACCAAAACAACATCAAACCACTCCGAGTTGCGCTGCGATGCTTGGTAAGCAAGACTATGTTTTATACTATACTGATTTTTAATTTGCTAGACTAAAATGACATAACATAACATTACTAAAATGTCAAAAAAAAAGTCGATTGTAACTGTCATTTTGGTCTAGCAAATTAAAAATCAGAAGGCGATTGCGCTGTGTAGCCCGCGAAATTGCCGCCGCTGGGGTCGCGGGTTGCCTGAAGAGGTTACCGTGGCCCTGGCATAGGCAACTGAAGGAACACGGGTGGGTTTCAGTCAGTAAAAGTCTGACACGCCCTTCCGCTCCACCCAGAGCGGGAGAAGTTATTTGATGATTTCCCACCCTCAAAAAAAAAAAAAAAAAAAAGTCCGCGAAATTAATATCATCAACACATCTCTCTAAGTTAGATTTCGTGCAGAGTCGTCAAACGAACGAAATCTAACGAATCTGCACGAAATCTAACTTAGAGAGATGTATTGATGATTTTTATGGTTAAAATTATATAAATACATAATGTTTTATTTCCGTGTATCATACTTTGATCAAGATACAACCTGGGAGCCTACTCCCTAAGCACGAAGCCCGTAGTTTCGGCCTTCGTTACGGGCGTTTCCTACTCCGTATCACCTACGGATGGATGATTGGTTCGGGGCCCGAACGAAGTATGAATGACAACATGATTTGCCAGTTGTCCCTACTCCCGATGTGTTTTCGCCCGTCCGAAAAATTTAACTTTTACACTTGTTTTGATGGATCGTAATGTCAGACGGACGGATGAACGGACGAACGGAAAGACGGACGGACTTAGGGAGTAGGCCCCCAGACACGGACTTTCAAATTGCAAAAAACCCAAAAAAAATTGAATTTCGTGAGCTACCACTGCGCATCATACTTAACATGGTTTCCATTTCTGGACTTTAAAAGAGAATGAGTTTGTTTCGCCATTTTTTCTCGGGGGTAGTCAGATAGGAAATGTCGACTCCTTCTAGTTTATTTTTAGGGTTCCATACCTCAAAAGGAAAAAACGGAACTCTTATAAGATCACTTCGTTCTCCATCCGTCCGTCCGTCTGTCTGCCAAGATGCCTTTTTTCAAATAATGGCGAATTTTAGCCGTCAAGAAGTAGTATTTATCTTGAAAAAAAAAAGTACTATCACCGTGTATCAAAAAAAATAAAGCCTTACATACGCAAAAAAGCTGGGATGACGACTTAAGACAAGTGGCAGGCGTCACATGGAACAGAGCGGCTCAAGAAAGACATAAGTGGAAAGGTTGGAGGAGGCCTTTGTCGACTGGCAAACAGATCTTTCTTTTCTTCCTTAAATTTAAGATAAGTACTTTGTTCGCCCACTGCACGTACCAATTATTTTGTAACCGCCACTAAGACCCATTATAAAAGGATACTCTTTCCTAAGATACAGACAGGTTTTTCTGCCTAGTTTAGGAAAAGGGAGTCCTATGACCCTTGTTATTGTTGTACTGGTGTTTTCTTTAACATTTTAGTTTATAAGACAGCTATGTATGCCATGTACAAATTACTTATAAATAAAAAATTTATTATAATTATTATTTATTATTATCTACAGAAAATAAGTAAAAGTCAAATAAGAGACTAGAGTAAGATTTACATTAAATTTAAGTTTTCTATGTATTTTTTTTGTCATATAATTGTAATATGGATCTGAATAAAAGGCTATATTATTATTATTTTTAAGTGTCTTGACAATTCTCGGGACCCTGGGGTCCGGACCTTTAGAAGGCATACGAGGGGCCAAAGCCAACTCGCAGCGGCCCGTTAGACGCTTTCAATGAAATGAGGCACCAACCGACGATTATCCCTGTACGCACCATGCAAGTGCACCCAAGGACAACCCCGGTTGGTGCAGGACTATTCCAGTATATGGAAATAAAGATAATGGACTATGGATTTGAGTGGCTAAAGTGGACTGGTTACTTAGAACTATGAAAGGACTATGGCCCCTGCCGGATCAATGTTTTATAACCCTATAACGACACCCTGTAACGACACTATGTGCTAGCGACCGAAAACGGTCGCTAGCACATAGTGTCGTAGCGCCAAGGGGGCAACATGTCCTGAGGTGCTTGTGAGGAGTGGAGAGGTATCCCACGGTTCTCAGAACAATCCCAGAGCCCGGAAGATGTTCAAGATCCCTACAAACACTTACTGGAATACTTCCTTCCTCCGAGCACGTTTGCTCTTACGAATCTCCACTCAAGCCAGCCAATAAAGGCAAGAAAGAGGTGGAAGCACTGTTCCTCGTCATTATTCACTCCAGCCTGCCAATAAAGGCAAGCCAGAGGTGAAGAACAAGACTTCTCCCGGGAGATAGGGTCCGTGGGGTCGCTACTGCCCAACAGCTCGCCACATGCTGCCCTGCGGGTTTTTGTATCTCTCTTGGTCTGGCTCCTCATCCTAAACCTGTTCCGGCAAAGTAAACTCTACCGGCACAGACCTAGAATTCGGAACGCGCAAGCCCCACCACGGGGAACACCCAAATACTCCGAAATATTTTATTCCGAATTTCGATATTCCGATTTTCAAAAGTCCGAATTTCATAATACCTAAGAAATATAATGTCTAATAATAAAAATCACGAAATTTATTTTACCGAAAGTCGTAAATGCGATTTGTTAGTCTTCCGATTTTCATATGTCCGAAGAATCAAATGCTCGATGAGTCCTCGGTCCGAAAAACGACATTCCGATTTTCAATACTTCGAATAAACTACAAAAATTAGGATTTGACAAGATGTGCTACAAAATTTAGTGACAGAAACGAAGTGCTGCAAAACCGACTTCACGCAGTCTTGTCTGCCCTATACTAGAGTGTAATTTAAAAACGCGTAGGCGCGGAGGGGTGGGGCGGCCCGCGAGCTGAGGAGCAGGTGGTTTGAAGGCCCGCCGCCGCGGCTGAGGCGAAGCTGCGGCGGTGAGCGTTAAAACCATCTGCGACGATAAGCTCGCGTGGGGCCGCCCAAACCCCGCAGCGCCGGAGCCGTGACAGAAACAATGCATGTTGCATGCCTGCTTGCATGCTCCATGCTTACTTGCATGCTGTATGCATGTTGCATGCTTACTTGCATGCTGCATGCATGCTGCATGCTTAATTGCATGCGGCATGCATGCTGCATTCCTGCTTGCATGCTGCATGCCGCCTTGCACGTTGCATGCTTGCTTGCATGCTGCATGCCTGCTTGCACGCTGCATGCCTGCTTGTTTTATTTCGGAATTTTAATAATCGGAATTCGTAGTTTTGATGTTTCGAATTATCATTAAGTCGGACTTTTTGTTATTCGACCTATTGAAACTCGATATTTTGAGAATAGTAATTATAAACGTTAGGAATATTGAAATTTAGGAATTATAAAAATAGGAGAAATGATAAGTCGGAGTTGTTATATTCGGAATTTTGAACCATTCGGAATTATGAAAATCGGTATTTTGAAATTCGTACTTGTGACTGTCGGAATAAAGTTTTTCGTATTTATGTAGTGTACCCCCACCACGACGTCAACGTAGAGATACTGCGGTGGGGTTACGTAGAGATACTGCGGTGGATTATTATGTACATACGGCTACAGATCAAGCTGTACATTACCAGTATAAGCTGATCTCGCGTTGTATAGGATTTCCTTACAATGTAAACTGGAAATGTATAGCTTGATGTGTAGCCGTGTGTACACGAAATGCAACAATTTTTTTTAAGTTTTATTGCTATGGTTATTGATATAATTTATTATTAAACATGTCAGTTTAGAAGAAAGTTAAAGAAATCAAATCGCACATCTAAAGAATCTTGCCAAGTTACGTGCCGGCGACTATGTATTTATAAGCATTAGTTCTTCTGACGTATTATATATGTGCATAGGTACAACTCAGTCGAGCCGAGGCCACAGTGTACGCTTCCCGCACCGCCAACGTAGTGGGCACACAGTTGCAAGCGTGCGGCAGTACCGGCGGGCCCCGCATGGCGGCGCTGCTAGAGGCCCTGGCGGCGCTGGGCGGGGCCCCGCATGCGCCCGCGCACCTCGCGCCCGCCATGCCGGCCCTGCATCACGCGTTACATCATCTGCACCGGTATGTAAACTGCTACAATTAAGGATCTAGTCCTGGCAGATATAATAAGAAATGAGTATATAAAAGGAAGTTTGAAAATAACACCATCATTGTGAATTGCCACAACCGTAACACTTTTACATCAGAATAAAATGAGTTATTGTCCATGGCCATATAGAATTTTTCAATAACTTGAAGTCTTTTTAGTTAAAAATTTGCCTACATCTGCAATTATCACCATATTGTGATTTCAATAAAATGGGGGTTCCAACGGGTTTTCACTTCTTTACGGTGCCCTGAAAATGCTGGATGGACGACAAAAGAATTAAAATCGTAGTACATAAATGACTTTTAGTCATAAGATATCATATAATAGTTATCATCACTACCTAAAATCGTATAATTGTAAAAGTACTAGAAATCTTAAATAAAATGGAATGAATTAATATCATTTTGCAATAATTCGAAGGGGGCATTAAAAATTTGTGAAAAATTGTACATACAATCATCAAGAAATTTAATTTCCCTTAGAAAATTAGATACTATTACCTAATAACACCAACTACATTATAGTTTCTGTTGGGGACCGCACAAAGATTACGTTTGCAACAAACTGAGATCTATTCTAGGTAAGCTTAGCATACTTAAATATAAATTGCCTTACAAAACGCTTAGAATGTTATATATGGCCCTAGCAGAATCAGTTATCAACTATGGACTCAGCAGCTATGGGAGAACTTATCATACATACCTGACAGATATCTATAAGCTACAACTAAGAATGTTAAAAGTAATTACGCCAAAACATATAAACAAGAAATTCAAAAATAGTGATAACGACCTCTTTAAATATTGTAATGTTATGAATGTGTTCAATAAAGTGGAATTTTTTACTCTTGCGGAAGTCAATAGACCTGAGCTGCTAACCGAAAAAACAAGACCTGACTTTCTGAGAACGATACCACTTAAAAATAAATACCTCCTACCAAAATTCAGTAACGTGTACGGGATGAGGATTGCAGAATATTTAGTGCCTTTTTGCCTTAATAAACTTCCAGAGGACTTGCAAACGTTATATAAAATGAGTTCGAAAAGTTATAAGTACAAATACAAACGTTTCTTTACACAAAATATGTACCAATAATTTGTTATGATCGCTTTATGAATGTCTTATGTATCAAGGTAGTTTAGTAACATCCTTGATAAATGAGCGGCTTGCCAGCACACAGATAAGCCCTGAGAGGTTTTCGTGTGTGGCTATAACCAAAATTGTATAAGGTTAAGTGTTTTGGAAATAATAAATAAATAAATAAAATAAATAGTCAATAGCATTCAGTAATAAATATGGCAGACACAACTCTTACACGATGGTGACAATTTGTAAACAGTTATTTTGTTTGTTGTTGTACACGATCTCACTTCCACTACAATAACAAGCATCCGCGTAAAGCCTATGCTAATGACTACTTCCCAATGTTTATTAAATTATACGACGTCTATTGGATCACTACACGACAAGATGGTTATATATAATATTAATCACTTTCACGACTGCTATACGAAAATTTATCGTATATCTGACTAATATGACTGTTACCTTCCTAGTAGCCACTAATAAGACCTTACCACGATCGCTATACGAATAAAAGTTTTATAACTTCCGCCTATTTCGCGTCATATATACGTTAATACGACAGCTATATAACCAAAACGGTCCGACCTTAAGTTGTGACGAAAACGTTGTCCCGAAAACTACGACCAAATTTTGTTAGTTGGGTAATAGAGAAGTCAATCAATCTGCCTAGCCTTTTCCCAAGTATGTTGGGGTCGGCTTCCAGTCTAACCGGATGCAGCTGAATACTAGTATTTTACATGTAGCGACTGCCTATCTGACCTCCACAACCCAGTAACTGGGCAATACGATACCCCTTGGCAAGACTGGTTGTCAGACTTTCGGGCTTCTGACGACCCGTAACGACTGTCAAAGATCCACGAATGACAGCCGGGACCAACGGCTTAACGTGCTTTCCGAGGCTCTGAGGAGTCTCCAGATATAATAAGAAATGAGTATAAAAGAGGAAGTTTGAAAGTAACACCGGTTTCATTTAATTAAACCAGTCCCTTATACTTAGCCCTTACCCTCATCAATCATATATTACAGTATGATGAGTCGCTCGATGCCTTTGCAAGTACCGAACTGAGGTTCCTGCAAACTGCTAATGCTTACCTGGAGTCTATTGCCACTCCTAGTACTATCTCTGCGTCGTAGATATTACTTATGTTTTTTCTAATGTGTATTAATTTTGTAGTGTGTTTCATCTTGTTTTAAATGTATGTTATAATATTGTTTTAGTTTATATCTGTACTTATATATGACCTATAACTTGTATGTGTAGTATTTTACTGTTAGTGTAAGTTGGTCAGTTAAATAAATAAATAAATAAATATTTTTTTTTCATTTAATTTATTTTGTGAACATAGGTGATTACAGGTGTTTTTAAATATAAATGTCTATTGTATCAGAATCAGAATCAGAATCAGAACATTTATTTGTAAAACATAGGTATAAAGGTGTTAGGTTAACATGTTTGGGCGCTACGTTTTGCCGTGAAGGCGTACAAATATAAAGTAAAAAAAAATGTAATTAAAACTAAAATACTTAAAAACTAAATAAAAACAAAAATAAACTAAAAAAATATTAAAAATTATCATTTATAAAATCTGGAACAGTATAGTAACATTTTTCAATTAGTAGCGAGGAGAGAGCTTTCTTAAACTTTGCTATGGGCATATTTTTTAAATTATCTGGTATTTTATTGTAAATTTTCGAAGCCATTCCAAAAAAACTCTTTTTCATCAACGAGGTTCTGCATTTTATATCGCATAATTGATTTATGTATTGAGATCGCATTGGAGTCTTTTTTACATCGGATAATTTTTGAAAAAGGTGTGTATTAGTTTTAACAAACAAAGCAGTCTCGTAGATGTACATAGCTGGCATAGTAAGTAATTTTAAAGATTTAAAATGGGGTGCACAAGTTTCAGTAGTTTTCAAGCCACACATGGATCGAATACATCGTTTTTGCGCTTTAAAAACAGCCTCTCTTTCAGTAGATTGCCCCCAAAAAATAAT
Organism: Cosmia trapezina; assembly: GCA_905163495.3. NCBI lineage: Eukaryota > Metazoa > Arthropoda > Insecta > Lepidoptera > Noctuidae > Cosmia > Cosmia trapezina. The sequence goes on along the minus strand of LR991033.1, from coordinate 2,308,799 downwards.
ACCAAACCTCAGAACTGATGCAACCAACCCGTGATACGCTATTAAAAGTGTTTGTATATTAACTTTTTTTGACAGCTGAAATAGTGCATATGCAGATCTATTTAATTTCAGACAAATTTCTTCAATATGGGGTTTCCATGTTAGTTTACTATCAATCGTAATACCTAAAAATTTTGCCTTGTTTGTATCTTCTATTTTGTGATTTTCATATGTAACGTGAACTGGAGGTTTTTCACACCTTTGATAAAAGTGCATTACTTTCGTTTTGTTTAAATTAATTACTAGGTTGTTGCTAATAAGCCAGTTAATAATTTTACTAAGACAATCATTAATATCATTTTCGTAACACTCATGATTAGTACACCTTACAACAGCTGTACTATCATCGGCAAAAAGAACCATATTTTGAGATATGACTATTGGAAGATCATTGATGTATATTAAAAAAAGTAGCGGCCCTAATACGCTACCTTGAGGTACCCCATATTTTATGAGTCTTGGTTTAGATGTGTAAATGGTTAGTAAATTGCTTTTTGGACAGAGTTGTGATATTTCTGTGCACTGGGATCTGTTATCCAGATATGACTCCAAAAGTTTTAAAATATTTCCTCGGATTCCATATCCGTACAGTTTTTTTAGCAAAATCTTATGACTGACATAGTCAAACGCCTTCGTCATATCGGTATATAAAGCACATACCGGAGCTCTTTTATCGACAGACGTCATAATATGAGAAAGGAGGTCGAACAATGCCATATTGATATTAACATTTTTTCGAAATCCTTTTTGTTCATTGCAAAATAACTTATATTTTTCAAAATAATTATAAATAGAATTGTAAATTACTTTTTCGATAATTTTTGAAAAAATTGGTATTTTGGCAATGGGTCTATAATTTTGAACATCTGATTTATCGTCTTTTTTAAATAAGGGTTTAATAATGACTTTTTTCAGACTATCAGGAAAAACACCATTTGTTATGCATAAATTAATAATGTGCGTTAGTGGTGGTGCTATAACTTCTTTGACATATTTTACGGCTTGTGTGCATATTCCATCATAGCCTACAGTATTTGTATTTTTAAGATTATTAATTATTTTGATAAGGTCAATGGGTAAAACTGGTTGCATATATAATGATTGTGAAGTTAAGTTGTTAAAAATATTTTTATTAGCCGAAGTAACGTTACTATTTATGTTATTTTCAATTACATCAACAAAAAAGTTGTTAAATTCATTTGCGATATCTGTAGGATGTGTGATTGTGAAATTACCTTTCTTTATGGACGGTATTTGTTGTGGTAGGCGATATTTGGACTTGTTAATTACTTGCCAAGCAGCTTTTGATTTATTATGAGAAGTGTTTATGAAGTGGTTATTTTGAGTTTTCTGTGTTAGTCGTATAATTTTCTTATAAATCTTAGTATAATTCTTAAAATCACGTTTATTTTTACAGTCAGGTTTAAATCTGTATGACCAAAGTAATTTTCTTTGCTTCTGACTACAGATTTTTATACCACGAGATATCCATTTGGTTCTGGTATTCGTTTTTATCGTTACATATTTTGTTGGAAAACATAATTTATATAGCATCAAAAAATCTTCTGCAAAAAAATCATACGAGTCATTCACATCATTTGTGCTATAAACTTGCGTGAAGGATAAACTGCTTAAATACGTTTTAAACTTCTTTAAATTTTCTGAGGTTATATCTCGTTTTTGAGTTTTCCAATATTTTAGTTTACATGATTTATTAATAGGTACACTTAGTATTTGAGATGTATGATCTGACAGAATTAAGTCTATTATTTGTGCTTTACAGTCTTTTTTGTAGGTGTGGGCAAAGTTATCTATACAGGAGTTACTGCTTAATCTAGTAGGCTTGTAAAGGGCTAAGTTAAGATTAAATTGGGTAAGAAAATGTTCAAATTCTAAAGTAATTTTATTTCTTTTTAAGATGTCAATGTTGAAGTCGCCAGTTAAGATTACATTTTTTTTAGAAAGTGAACAAATTTTCCTTAGTATATTTTCTAATTTTTCATAAAATATATTGTAGTTGTGTTTAGGTATGCGATATATACAAATAATAATAATCTTATGATGTATTAGTTCTATGGCACAGGATTCGAAGACACCCGACACCGACTGTTTTGCTACGTCAGATATTTCTCTAAATTGAAGTCCTGCTCTAACAAGAATGCACGTACCCCCGCGCTTAGCTTTTCTAGAAAAGAAAGCTGCTGGTACAAAATTAGGTATATGCAACAAATCTTCATAACCTGTCTCGATAAAATGCTCTGTTATACAAATTACATCAATATCAGTTCCTGTGTTGTGAAGCTCTTCTATTTTGACTGTTAGTGTATCTGATTTGTTCATCAGTCCCGCTATATTTTGGTGAAGTATATTTAAGTACTTATAGAAAAAACTGAGAATTATTTTGAGACTCAATACCTGTTATTTCTTTTTGCGTATTTTGGGAACAATCAATTTCTGAGCTATTAGAAGTAGTGGCTGTCATAGTGTTGCAGTTTACGATCATGTTTATTAAATCTAATATAATAATTTGTAAACCTTTGTTATTAAGAGTCCCGAATTTTGGGCTGTATGTATCATAGGTGTATGGTAAATTAAGGTTAGAATCTAATACGTACGCATAATTACACGTTTTCACATCTATACAGAGTAGATTATTAAAAGTCTCAACTCGGCTGTTGAACATAATATTAACCTTATGCATATATTTAAAAGTTGGCAGGCATATTATAAAGTTAGTGTGATTAAGAGGTAATATTTTTTTACGAATTAGTTCAACAAGTTCTGTGTAATTTTGTGATCTTTTGAAATCTTCTTCACCTATATAGATAATACAGAAATCTGATTTAGTAAAGTTTTGGACTTTTTTATCTATATTGTCTAGTGTTAATTCTAAATTACAATTCGGTTTACGATAGTGACAGATTTCATTACTATTTAGTAAACTAGTGTTATACATTATTTTACATATTCTACTGCTATTTTCACTACTGATAATGCATATTTTATGCTTCAAAGGCGCCTGTTGTCGATCAAGATTAATAACATTGCTCGATACTTCATTATTAGGAGAAGAAGTAAGAGTGACATCTTTGCTTTCAGTTTTGCTGTCTTGACGAATAGAAGTATTGGCAATATTTACATCTGTTTGTGTTGACCGAGTTTTATTGGGTGTTATTGGCTTATGTTTGACTGGAGAAATAGCAATTCTTTTATAGAAAGTGTTTTTTTTTGATAATTCTTCATTACTTTGTTTCAAACCGCTGTTTTCCAAAGATAATAGCTTAATTTCCTTATGTGCACTGTTTAGTTGAGACGTCAACTCATCAATCTTATCTTGCAACTTTTTTATCTGATTGTTCTCTTCATCTTCTGACATTTCCGGCATACTATTTGTAGTACAATTCAAAGTTTGAGACGTGTTATTGCTGTCATCATGGTTAGATTCCGATCTTCTGCTGCGGTTACGACGGAATGTTATATTATCCAAGAAATTCATAGTTGGTAGATTCTTTTCCAATGTTAAAAAGAATTATATATTTTATTTCTTCAATAATAAAATAAAAAACTACTAAGCTTTTATTTTTTGGGCTGTCAACACTAAAATGGGTTTGGTAACACTGTATGAGTATTGAAATTGTTACTACTAGCTACTAGATGTCGCTGTCCGTAATATTTAATTGTAAAAATATAATATTGATGTCTTGCAACACTATGATGAGTCTTGTAACACTGATTGTTTTAATTTTGCTACTCACTACTAGATGGTGTTGTAACCAACATATTTAGATCGTTTGAATTAAAAAACGGATTTCGTAGTATTTTTTCTTGGTTTCTTACTTAACACTGTTATAAAAAAGAGTTATATGGGTCACTTTGTTTATGAAATGATAATAACAGTTCAAGATTCACTTGTTTTTTGTTTTGTTCACTAGTACTGTTTAGTTAAAATAAGAAACTCTTCGTAAACAAATCTTGAAATTTTCAAAAAGCGAATTGCAGATAGCGGGGCGCGAACTCACGACCTCTAGCTCTGCATGTCAAGCAAAGTTAACATGCGCTAATTTGATTTTAGGAATTGTATCGAAATAGTTCTTCGGTTTGTTAGAGAATTAAAAAAAGTTCGTTATCTAAGATGCGTCTATTTTTAAATTCAAAATTTTGCTTGCGCGCGCACTATTAATTTATCAGTTCTGTAATTCTGTTTCATTGTTATTATTTGAGATTAACACAGAATTAACACTAGCTAGCACTTCTCTAAAAACACTTTAATATTAATGCAGTGTTATTGTTTGTTTATTTGAAATTTTAGAGAGTTTTTCACTTCATTTACATAGTTTTGGCACAGTTTGAGATTAGAGTTTAGAACACACTATAATTTTGTTAAATACGAAAATTACGTTTTGCTAACACTTTCACTTAATCTTTACACTTTACTGTTCATCATAGTATAGAAATATCATGGTTAGACTGACTTTTATATTTTTTATTAGAAATAAATACGGAGCTCAATGTTTACGTGACAGCAGCGCCATCTCTTATCTTCTTACAAACCATGTCCCGCCGATAGGCATACAAAAACAGATTAAAAAAAAAAACTGCAGTAGAAATGACTGGTGACTGAAAAGATGTGTAGAAATCAGTTGTCATGGTACGTGATGCGGAGGAATGAGAAAAATGTCATCAGGAAAGTTTTGAGTATGATATACGAGTAGGGGAAAGACCTAAAAAACGATGGATGGACTGTGTGAAAGATGATATGACTAGAAAGGGGGTGACGAAATGACGACTAATAGAGAAGTATGGAAGAAAGGGACATGTTGTGCCGACCCCGAATAAATTGGGATAAGGGCAGGGGAATGATGATATTGCCTAGTCCTGACAGCTGGCTCATGTTCACAGCGACAACGCGATAGAGAACCCTCCCGACGACGGCACGGCACTGGTGTTGCTGTGCACTGTGCTGTTCCAGGAGCGTGCCGGCAAGGCGCTCACACACAACGTTAGTCCGGTCTGGCAGGGCACTATACTGAGCACTATAGATAAGGCGGATGGATGGGTGCGGTATCGAGTTGCTAGAGCGGCGTTGAGGTGAGTTGAGTTGAAATTTCTAACAAAATTTTAAAAAAAAAGTTAAAACTATTTTTTTTTTTAATTTTGTTAGAAATTTAATGGCCGCTTTAGAAGTAGCTACACGTCTGCCTAATGTTTGACGGTTTCGAAGTATGAATAGAGACGAATTTTAATCAAACTCGAAGATGTTTTCAGTTTTCTCACAGATAATATAATACTACGTGTCTAGTGTTTCATTGTTTTTAGGGTTCCGTACCCAAAGGGTAAAACGGACCCTATTACTAAGACTCCGCTGTCCGTCTGTCACCAGGCTGTATCTCATGAACCGTGATAGTTAGACAGTTGAAATTTTCACAGATGATGTATTTCTGTTGCCGCTATAGCAACAAATACTAAAAACCAATAAAATAAATATTTAATGGGGCTCCCATACAACGAACGTGTTTTTTTTTGCGTTTTTATAGATAACGGTACGGAACCCTTCGTGCGTGACTCGCACTTGGCCGGTTTTTAGAGTTGTCATTATCTATTCAAAACTAGGCAAACCACGGATGTTTACTAAAATCGACTGGAAATGATAGATTTAGAACTAATTCAGTCTGTAACATACATTATTAGTGATATTACATTTTATTTTTCTTTTAATTGCGATAGCATTCACAAGTATAGTTTTAAGTATCGTTATTTAGAGAATACATCATTCATTAAATGTGTGCTAGATACGGCCACCACAGCCTCGCGGCGGCCATCTTGAAGCGTTTGTCAGAGGAAGCGCCCAGTGAAGCGGCCCAACGTTGGTTGACTGCGTTATACCGTGCTGCTGCCGCTGATGCCAAACTTATTGAAGATGGTAAGTTCACACATTAGTCGGCCATTATGCGCGTAAGCATCAACACACACACATAAATATTCACACATAAAATGCTTTTCAATTAAGAATAGTGTCAAATCGTGACGAAATTGTGACGTCATAGCTGTCAAATCGAATAAATTGTGTAGGGTGAGCAAAACAAGATATTTTTAAATAACATTTATTTACGAATCATTAATGAAGAATTTTTAATTCTTTCTGATAAATTGTTGCCAACAATGAAAATATGCAAGAAAGTAGTAGCAAACCTTTCTTTTCAATCAACATTTGACAGATAGAGGTCATTGACGTTCCTATTCTTGTTTGAATCGCATTTTAAACGGGACTCAGTTTTGTCTTAGCGGGAGAACCGTCCGTTTTTTTTGTTCGTCCGTAGTGGACACTGGAAACAAACTTAAAAGTGATTTTTTGTCTGCAATGTTACAACAATATCTTCTGCTTCAGTCTCCGTTGAGATTGAAGGTCAGGAGCTTGAACGAATTAACCACTGGAGCCGACATATAAGCGGACGTGCCTTTACCGCTCTTGTCAGTAACCAGGAAATTCTAGCCTTGGTCGCTTGTTTTTGCGTCAGTCTCAAGCACTTACTTGTCAACAAAACATCTACCAAAAATGACTAAATGGCCAGTTAAATGGTGTAAAAACTATAGCGGCGGAAGCAGCACTATTTCTTTTCACTTGCAAGTACATTATTTTATTACATTTAGTTCGAGTTTTCATACATTTGTATTTTGTGTCGGGTCCAGTAGTTAATTCCTTCATGGTCAGGAGAATAATGTTGCAACAGATATCCTGAAATAAATATTCTTAGGAATCGCCGGTCTCGAAGAGGCTAGCTCGGGCTGGGAAGTGTCGAGCGGCTGGGGCGGGGCCGGGGGTGGTGGGGGCGCGGGCGCGGGTGGCTGCGGTGGCGGCTGCGCGGGCTGCGGCGCCTGCGCACCGCTACCGCCCGCCTGGATGCGCGCGCGCGCGCACGCGCTCAACGCACTGGCCAGGACTGCGCACGCTGCTAGAACCTTGTGCACGCAGCCGCCGCCTGCTGTAGCGCACACTTACTCGCAGGTAACTGACGTAATACATTTCATCTTGAATTGGGGCTCCATTTTTGCTATAACCACTTTAATTTAAGTATTTATGAGTATCATGTGCGGTTTTTTTTTTCATGATTTGGTATTCGGCCGAATAAGGGCTCGTGGCTCAGTAATAATAGCCGCAAGAAAATTAATGTCATTGTAACAAAAAACATGGGGTGCTTTCGAATTAGTAATGTCGTACAAAGCACCCCACGCTTTTTGTTACAATGACATTCATTTTCTCGTTAATCACTTTATTCTTATATTGAAAAAAATATTTTTTACTTTTTAGTTCAGTTTAATAGTATTAAAGCGAGTTTTTTAGTTTTTTTTTTTTAACTATAATTTATTTTTCAATTTTTTGAGTCGTATTTCCCAAATAATATTTATTCTATTTACTATTATATTTATGTAGGTTTTACTTTTTTTTAAGTATGTTTTATTATAAAAATAATTAAATATACTTTAAAAAAAAAGTTTTTAATTTTTGTATAGTCGCCGGGCCCTGATAAGTGTACAAAATTTCGAATTAATCTGACCATTTAAAGTGGGTAAAAATCGAGTTCAAAGATTCCGTTACATACAAACATACAGGTGAAGCTAATAAAAGCGTGTCAATTAAAAACAGTTGATTGACTATTAAAACAGTTGATTGACTATTAAAACAGTTGATTGACTATTAAAACAGTTGATTGACTATTAAAACAGTTGATTGACTATTAAAGCCTAACTAACCTATCCGCAGAGCACGCGCGACCCGTCGCTGAAGGCGGGCGCGTTCGCGAACGCCGTGCGCAAGGCAGCGCGGGCGGTGGCCGCCGTGGCGCACAAGTACGGTGCCATCGCGCGCACCGCCTTCCACGCGGATGACTCCACGCTCAGGCATCTACATATGTATCCTTTTATATGGTGTAATGGTGGTTATAATTGTAAGGTCCCATTAAAATAGGTGGACAAATTTAATCAGGGTGTTCTACCCATGAATATGAACAACTTTCATTACGGGACTAACTCTGAAATCGCGAAAAAAAAATCTGCTGTTCAGTACATTTGTCTACAACAAACTTTTTTTCGTGATTTCAGGTTTGGTCCCATAGTAAAAGTTGTTCATATTGATGGGTAGAACACCCTGTGAAAATTACATATGGCTATGGGTTCAAAATAAACAGCGCTGTGACAGACGGACGGACAGCCAAGCCTTAGGGTCCCGTAGGCACTGTCCGATCGTTTAGCATCGTTCAGTTGCCTCAATACAGAGCTAGCAAACAGTCACGTTATTTTATTTATTAAAATCTCTCCAAAGTTCTACAACGCATAAACAACCTAACGTCGTTAACAGGCACACTTTGGGTAAGGAACCCTGAACGCGATCTTACATTAATGATTTTGCGCTACATTTCTAAAGCAAACATTCCTTAACAAACCTTCAGTTCTCAGCACACATACAGCCAATTAGCCCAATTCCTAGACCGCATCGCCTCCACAACCCAGGAGCGTCCAGCAGAGCTAGACCACGTGGACCTGAAGCCTACCACCCTGGAAGAGATGATAGCTCTCTCAGCTAGTAGCGCGCTCACTGACATATCTAGCAAGCTGTTCGATAACCCCACCACTAACCCTGGGATCACTCATAGGGTAAGTATTTTTTTACTTTTATTTTTAGTCTTTAGGTGGAGTCTTTTGCCTAGAAGTGGGACAGTATTTTTTAATAAAAATAAATGTAAATCATGTTTTAGTTTGAGTGTCACTCTTATTGTCTTTCTGCCCATAAAGGAAAGAAAACAAAGAAAAAAAAATAGGCAGTTATGGAGACTGAAGAACCCGTAAGATTTCCCCCTACCAAAAATTACTCAACGCGCCTAAAGAAGTTTTCACTTATTTTGTGAGAAAAACAGGTGCATATAAAAAAACCGGCCAAGTGCGTGTCGAACCACGCAAAATGAAGGGCTCGGTAGTTGGGATGAATTTATCCCAAAAACAAACTTAACATTGTTGTTGAAAAACATGGTCTCCCATACGTCGATGTACGTCACGGCCAATACTCCAACTGCATAATGTAAGTTTATAATCGCAAAAAAAAATTTGATAAAACTACAAATTAAGGATATTCGGATCTTTCTTCTTGCCAAATTTCATGATTCTAGGTCAACAAGAAGTACCATAATAGGTTTTGATTAACAAAAAATGCTTTATTTTTTTAGAGCTCCAAGGGAACATCTTATAGACTTACGTATTTGATATTAATTTAATTTCAAGTTTATACCTCCATGCTTTCCTGAGATAAGGGTCTTGACAGTCACAGGTTTCCGTTTTTTCCATATATGTAACTCTAAAAAACAATTTGAATACCTACAACTCTATTGACTTAGAATGTCATTGAGTAACATCCAGTGCAAGTGCGGTGGTCCTGTACTACGTCTCACCTGGGCCTCAAGTCTGCTATTACAATAGTGTCGGAATGGTCTATCATTGATTTCATAATTGTTGATTTTGACAAGTTTGGTAATCTACTAATATAATGGCGTCATTATGACTGTCCAATGGTCAACCACTGACACTCCATTGTATGAAATTATGAATTTAGCAGATTACGAACTTTTAGCAAAATGACAATGCAGTGACAATGGGATCGTGTTGGAATGTAAAAAATAGCAGACTTGGGGCCCTGCTAGTGTCCCAAATGTCCACTTACCTTTGACGATCTGAACGACGCCTCTGACGCCGCAATAAACGTGGCCACATACTGGCCCACGGAGCAAATACAAAGGGGAGACGGCCTAAGCAACTGTGCACTGTGATTCTCAACTAGGCCCTGACATCATCATGTAGGCGTGGCCTTAGTCAGTGTATTGTTGGCGTTCGTCCTGTGCACAACTTTGTAAACGTGCCTATTTTCTAAACATAATTCTACCCGACATTAGATGGCGACACTTGGTGCCATGGGAACTAAAAATATTTAGGCACGTATAGCTCAGTACTAACATTTTAATGATCATATGTACTGAAATTTGTTCAACATCCATTCCTAAAGACCCTTTGGTCAAAATATTATTTCTGTAGTTTTTATATCATTTTGTAAACATTTTCTGAATACGACCCTGTTGTATCCTGTACTTAGTGACATCTAGTGTGAGATAGTTACGTAACTACAGAGTAAAATTGACAGAACGAGCAAATAGTTTGGCTATTGACCGGTAGATGGAAGATAAAGAAGTGGGCGGGATCTAACACCGCCTCACCCCGCAAATTGTCACGCGTTGTTTCATAGGGAAATCTAATTACAACATCTCCTCTTTGTATTTGCTCCGTGTCGGGCCTAAACAGTTTATGAAACGTAGCTGGTGTATCATCGAAACGAAAAGATAAAATTACTACCAGTGAGTAATATAATGAATCTCGTGCAGCACATGGATGCCATCCTAGCGGCAGTGCGAGCCTGCGCGGGCGGCGCGAGCTGGCCGCGCGGCGTGTGCGCAGGCCGCGCGGGCGGAGCCCTGTGCCGCGTGTCGCTGTCGCCGGCGTGGCGCGTGGCGCCGGCGTCGGGCGCGCCGCCCGAGCACGCCGCCACGCTGCCGCTGTCGCACCGCCTGGCGCTGAAGCTGGAGGGGGTTGTGTTGCCGCCGTTACCTCTCAGGTGAGTGTGCTGCGTGAATAATATCTATCGTGATCTTCAACATGTTCTAGTAACGAAAAACCATACATAGTTTATTGTTTGGGTTCCTACATTGGCTGTCGTGGATCTTTGACAGTCGTTACGGGTCGTCAGAAGCCCGAAAGTATGACAACCAGTCTTACCAAGGAGTGTCGTATTAGACAGTTACTGGGCTGTGGAGGTCAGATAGGCAGTCGCTTCATGTAAAATACTGGTATTCAGCTGCATCCGGTTAGACTAGAAGCCGACCCCAACTTAGTTGGGAAAAGGCTAGGCAGATTGATTTGTTTGGGTTCCTATAGTGGGAGAGATGTTAGGGCAAGGGCAATGCCATGCTAAAACGCGACAACTATAGTTTGGGACCAACGCTGTTTCCATATTGTAATTTTAATGTTGAAATAAATGATTTTTATTTTACTTTAAGGTTGGAGTCTTATTACACCATACCATAATCAGCCTATAATGTTCTCACTGCTAGGACACAGGACTCCTCTCTGTGACAGGAACCTTTATTCACCAATTACATTTTTCGTATTTCACTGCTGGCTACAACACCCTGTCCTCCGCCTTCCGCATCCAGTCTGTCCCAGCCATCTTCTTAATATGTCGTCGGTCCATCTATCTGGGAAGCGTCCCACACTACGCTTACCGACACGCGGTCTCCACTCCAGGACCCGTCTGCTCCACCGACCATCGGTCCTTCGACAAACATGGCCAGCCCACTGCCACTTCAGTTTGCTTACTCTGCAAGCTATGTCGGTTACTCTAGTTCTTTCTGATTTTATGCTTCAAAGAAACTCCGAGCATAGCCCGCTCCATAGCGCGCTGAGCTACCTTGAATTTGTGGACCAGCCCGACTGTAAGTGTCCACGTTTCGGCCATAACGTCATAACGGGCAGGACACACTGATCTTAGTCTTCAAATAACTACTCTCCTGTTTTATATGTTTTAAATAAAACACTATGTATCGTTACTGCGTTAATTATAAGTACTAACACTTATTATTTCCCTCCACAGCAAGCGCCAACGTGTGCGTCAAGTTAAGGGCGTGCAGATCACAGTGACCGCGACGCCACACCCACGCACTAATGAAAAGGTAAGTACACCCATACAGTGCGTTGATATATTACAGGAAGATATGATACGCGCTAACATCGCAATCACTAAACCTGGACTCGGTGCACGCCCACAACCACCGAAACTCGCACATCTGTGATAACAACCTACGTTAAATAAGATAAGATAAGATAAGATAAATGTTTATTTCTCACCACAATATTATTGAAAAATTGAAAATACACAATACACAATGAATGCATTATTTGAATATTGTGGGAGACTGGTGCCTGAGCTAAGCTCTAGGCCTGTATTTCAGGACACCAGGTCTCCGCCCTTTTACAAAATAAAACTTTTTATGTATGTACTTGTACACTGACAAAAATTTAAAAGATAAAAAAAGAAAAATCAAGATTTTGTAAATATTGGTGGCTCGAATGAAAATTTCAAACTTTACATATACTTAAGCTAAACTTTTTTTTTTTTTTTTTTTAATTAGGTTACTTGTGTGTGGAAGAGTGTGAGGGTGTGTGTAAGGGGGGGTGTGTGTGTGTGTGTGTGTGTGTGTGTGAAGTGGTGTTGGTCTGAGCGAGTGACGTGTGGGTGTGTGTATGTGTGTTAGGCGCTTTTTGCATACAACATGTTTGAAGTTACTCTTGGATTGCATTGTCTTTAGGAATCTTGGCTCCAGTTACTAAACTAGGCACCTCTCGTAATATCAGTCGTAAACCAATAAATAAATAATAAAAAGTATTCTGATTAGTATTTGGTTGTTTCTCTTTTTCATCACTCCACCTAACGAAAACTCTCTATAACGCAAAATAAATGCTCGGTCCTTTGAGTTTCGTTAGAAAGAATTTACACTGTATCTTCTTTTTTACAAAATTACAATTTTCAGACCCTATTCAAATATTATGAACAAAAACAAATCCCAAGCAGTCTTATTACAAAAAAACATTCATCTTCAAACCCAGGTTTAAACCATGGACCCTTTTATAAATTTCGAACTTTATTCCGACACATTAAGATGTCAGTTTTACAAAACTGACAACTTAGTACCGGACTAAGTTGTCAGTTTTGTATAAAGAACTGTATTTCTATAACAGCTAGGTTCTTATAGAAAAACTGGCTCGATGGTTTAAACCATGACAGAAGAAAAACCTCGTTTTGTAATAAGGCCTAAGATGTTTTAAGTACAAAACACTCTTGTTGTGTTTTCTACTCAAAATATTTGACTAGAAAAGTCAAGTCAAGAAACCGACCCAAAAATATTTTAACCTAATCGGATACGCCCGAAACTTGACGTCTTGTTTCTCGTACTTATACTAGACAATGAGACACGCATTCTACTAAATCATATTCTTCTCCCCAGACGGTAGAACTAACAAACATTCCGCCAGTACTCACAGCGGTACAGACAGTGACACCAGTGCGCGACTTCTTCTCGGCCCAGCAGCTGGTCTCCGTTGGCGCGCCCGGCCTGTACACAGTGGCCGTGGAGGCCGCCTTCGTGGACCATGCTGCCCAGCTGTGGAATACTGGACCTAGGACTGCTATTGTTATTAAGGTGCGAGAGATCTCAAGATCAGCCAACATTTTCGGGTAGAATATGATTTAAAATGAGGAACTGAATGCACTCTGTTAATTTGCGGAGGGCTGTCTCCTACACCCTGTATAAATATCGGGGTGTATTTTTCATCATGGTATTTCTAGAGTGAAGGCTAGCTTGTGCACTGAAACGACGCGCCCCACTACTTAAATTTGTATACGTACACTACGGTAAATACGGTGGTGGGGCGCGTCATGTCAGAGTGGACAAGCTCTACAGTGGTCAGTACAGTGTGAGTATATCCAGCGTATTGTTTGTTGCAGGCTCACGAAGACCCCAGCGCGAAGGGTAGCGTCCAAGCCACGCGCGGTAGATTCTAAGTAAACCTCTTGTTTATTATATTTTAATTAATATTTAAATACTTAAATACAGTTGTTTTATCTCACGAAAGCGGGCGAGCCATACTTAATTTGTTTGTGTAAATGTTACATGCACATTGTCTTTGTGTGCGTCAGCTCTGGAGCGCGCTACCTGCAGGTACGCACACAAGAGCGCGTGTCTATACGCATTACATCTACAAGTATGGCTCACCCGCTTTCGTGAGATAAAACAACTGTATCTGTTAACTCTTTCAGGGTCAGTGAATAAATACGCTAACCGTATATTTAGGATTCTTTTTCTTTAAATTTGCGCCATCTAGTGATCATTTTCGTTACAATTTTGGAAGAACATCTTGTTGTTTGACTAAATAATAAGATACAAGTGGCGCCGGTTATCGATGAACTGTCAAGTTGAATCAATCCTCGAAAGCCTTAAATTGTGAAAAAAAATCTTTTATTTTTATATTCCTTCTATTGCTGTCTATACGAAAGTGCCACTGAAAGATTTAAGGCTAGCCGCCCTAGCCCCAGATTTAAAAGTACACTGATTTCTGTAATAATAAATAAAAAAATAATAAAACGAGGGGTGAAAGGCTATTTGTTTGAAGCGACATTTTGGACGATTTATGAGTTATCTACATATTCGGATTCAGCGAATTTTTCTGCGTCGGCTGAGCCGGGTTTCGTACAATTCTGAGCACTTTTATTTAGTAGTTTTTTCGTATTTTTTTCCAAATTTTGAATCTTTAAATGGCTCTCCTGTAAACTTCGTAAAATGTCGCTTCAAACAAATAGCCTTTCACCCCTCGAAAAATGTTTATTTCAATTACAACACTTGACAACAAACAAGTTTTGGAAGAACACCTTTTAAACAAGAAGTGGCTTGTGCTAGGTGAGTCCGCTCTTCCACTTGTAATTAAGTAATTAGAGTGTCATTGAGTGTAACAATATAAAAAGAAAATTTAATTAAATGTTATACTTATCTTGAATATATGTATATCAATTTCTGTAAAGAATCCTTTTTCAATTTTTTTTTATTCTCTCCCAATGATGGGCAAAGAAAGGTCTCCCCAAATCCTTCCAGGAACTCTTTGATTATAGAAATCTTTAATTTGTCTCGTGGAATTGTGATTTTTTTACTACTAATATTTTATGTAAGTACTCAAATTAAAATAAAGTCAAAAGTACAATACGCTTTTTAGTTATTGATCATTCAAATTTTTTAACTTCAACGTCTTGCTATAAAAAAAAGGGAAATTAGGACAATAACCGCTGCAAAACTACATGACAATTCAACAGGAAAAATACGTAATCTATGAAACATAAAACGCAAAACAAAGCTCTACAATAGTCCTATGTTTCATAGCAAACTCATTCCTGGTTGGCAGCTGGAATATATCGGTCATCCTATAAATAAATAAATAAATAAAGATATAATAAAAAAAATAGACTTTCTTCGCAAACACACAGTATTTAAACTAAATGTCGTACATGTCTATCAACTGATAAGTTTTCATTGTGCCGCCACGGCGAAGTGAAATGACCAAATAAATATCGATAAGAATTATCTAGACACGATAAGTTTTCATACTTATCGCACAGTACCAGAGCTACAGACGAAAGAAAATGCTCGTCCACTTGTTAATTCTCGCTCTTGTTCTACAAATAAACTGTTCTTCAATATGTGATAGTGATGTTTGTTTGTGCAAAAGATATCAAATTGAACAAAATGAAGAATTTGAAGGTGAACAAATCGTGTGCGCGTACAAAGACTTGGATATTCTACAAAGTAACTACACGCTACCCGATATAGTGCACTCATTAGATTTATCATTTATAAACATATCTGTGGTACATTCATCGTCTTTACTAAAGTCAAACACTTTAATAGAATTAATATTAAATGATAATGTCATAACAAACATTGATGTAGACAGTTTTGAACTGCCAGAACTAAGGAGATTAGATTTAAGTAATAATCTCTTGGAGTTCATAGACAAAGAAACTTTTAGAAGTGTGAAAACCTTGGAATATTTGAATCTATCTAATAACAGATTCTCTACATTCACAAAGTTAATGTTCCATCATTTGAGCAATCTGAATGAAATCGTATTAGACAACAACAACTTAGGACCTGTTTTGAGGAACTCGAATTTATTCGACAGAAGTGGTTTCGGACTGACAGACAAGATCAGAAACATTAGTATAAGTGGGATCAATCTGAACACAGTGCCCGACAATTTCTTCGTCGATGCTTACGATTTACGAAAACTTGTCATATCAAATAACAGCTTAAGCGAAATGTTTGAAATACCATACACATTACAATACCTGGATCTGTCTGATAATCCTATAACAGATATTTTCAGCGAAGATTTCACCGACCTAGTCGCATTGAAAGTATTAAAACTGAATAATTTGAAAATCAAAACAGTTCCTGAAGCTGCTTTTAAATATTTACCTGCGTTGAAGACTTTAGAACTGGAGAGAAACAGGAATCTGACTTCGTTTAGTAAGTTGGCATTTGGTCGAGAAGTGTTATCCGATCCAGATAATTTTGGGCTAGAACGTTTGTCGCTAAAAGGATCAAGATTGTCGAAATTAGACGAAGCATTGTCAACGCCGCTAGGGGTGCTAATCGAGTTGGATTTACAAGGCAATCCTTGGAAATGCGACTGTGAGATCGTATGGGTGAAGCAGCTACAGATATCTGAAGAGTATTATGACCATTTGAGGTGAGTTTTAAAATATCTTTTTCAACAAACAAACAAGGTCGTTCTTAGTAGAATAATCTAGGACCAATATAGGAGAATAATTGACGTAATTATGCATGTTGCACGTAAAAAGATAATAAAAAGCCCATTAAAAACGAAAATAACGGTCAAGAGCGAGTCGGACTCGCGCACCCAGGGCGAGGGCGAGGCCGCGAGGGTTCTGTACCATCATAAATAAATTGATGATTTCTGAAAAAGAAAAATTGTGCTATTTAGAGACATCGTTTTATTGTTCCTGTAATCTTTACATAAACTTCTATCACAGAATAATTTCAGATTTTTCTTTATACAAACTTCGGAGATAAGGGTGGGGAACGGTATTTTTTTTTCATCAAAAGTCGAAACTACGCAGCCTAAAAAAAAAGTTTGAGAATGTGAAATTTTTATTTCTTATTTGCAAAATAGTTGGGCAAACGTCATCTAAAACTGTTCCAAATTTCAAGTTGATAGCACTAGTATTTCTTGAGATATCCAGCTGTGACAGACAGACAGACAGAGTCGCACCATAAGGGTTCATTTTTACCATTTTGGTACGGAACCCTAATAATGCAACACAAAACATGTTTTCGCAGAAATGCAAATGATAATGTTCTAACTGATAACAAAACAGCTCAACCAGACATTTAATAGAACAACTCAACGTAGATAATAGAAATCTATCTCCTATTCTATTGTAGTGTGTTTTGAAACAAAAGAGTAAAAATAGCTCGGTAGCGTTGCGTTGTCATTTCATCTGGCACACGTTATGCGCCTGACCTTGTTACGATACGCCACACAATGCATTTAGCGATAGATTAAATTGTTTACGGTGATCTTAGTCATGGCCGCGTGTTGACCGACCTTATCGGATGCAAATAACTGTAGGTATTTCAGTGTTCAAGAAAAAAGCGGGCAATATTTGTACTGAAATCAGGTGTTTTTGTGTTTATAAACAACACGTGGTTGGGGATTGGGGAGAAATAGTTTTCAATAGTGAGACCGGGTATTGTTGAATAGTCTTCAAGGATTCCACCCTACTTATGTGCTATCTCCTGATTCTTTTTCACTATTAAGGTGATTACGCTGTGTAGACCGCAAAATTCAAATTTTCAGGTCCGTGTCAGGTTTTATCTTGATCAAAATATGTTACGCGACAATAATACATCTATTTAGATTTTGTGCAGATTCGCTAGATTTTGTTCGTTCGACGAATCTGCACGAAATCTAACTTGAAAGACGTATTGATGATTTTTATGCTTAAAAGTATGTAAATATTTACATACGTATGTTTTATTGTCGCGTATCATATTTTGATCAAGATACAACCTAACACGGACCTGCAAATTACATAAAACGCAAGAAAATTTCAATTTCGCGGGCTACCACAGTAAATAAATAAATATTTTTTTCATTTCAGAAAAAATACATTTACGGTGCACAAAAACAATTTTCCAAGTACAATTAGAATAAACAGAAATAAGTGTATCGTTGGTGTATGTACTAATGAAAAAAAATCATTGTATCACAAACACCAGCGCATTCCCCTTTTAGTTAAGTAGTTAGTTGTATAATAATTGTATATAAGCATGGTCTGTTAATAAATGAGGTGTGGTCATACCACAATTCTATGATTATTGATTGCAAAATTTTCTTATTTATCAATAACTAGGATTGTGGAAATCTTACTATCTTCTTATCCGATATTCCAATGCTAATTTTGGGAGTCGCTAAACCTGAGAAGTTAGTCTAGTTTATTATTTGGGTTAACTATTAGGAGTTAGGTAGTTATTTAGGCTTAGGACAGTTTATGAACATTACAAAATTACACAAAAAATGTAACGATTTTTTTCAGATGCGCAACCCCTGCGAATTTATTCAACGCACGCATATTCGACCTGAAGTCCAAATACTTCACGTGCAACACGAAACAGCACATCGGAATAACAGTAGCGGTCGTCTCTCTCTGCGCTATGCTAGCCCTCGTGGCGATGTGGATATTCATCTGCCTGCCTAAGCGACAAGCCAGATGTAATTTCATCAAAAACATGTACACGCCCTCCACAGCGTATACTATGCTTCCTATGGCAGCCAGCTTGCATAACGAAACTTTAAGGTAGGGTAATTTGTCGGGTCTCGTTTCTGAGACCTTAGATGCGAAAATCGATTTAAAGTGAACTCTAACCACAGATGGGACTAATACAGATGGGACAATCCGCAGTTTAGGTATGAAGCTACAAGTACACGGCGGGCCCCGTCCACGGGGCTAATTCAGTAGAAATGCCGCGCGCCGAAAGTATAACAGTTACGCGACAGAAAGAGAGGCAATGTGTAGGTGAATATAACTGTAGGTAATTAGCGTTCTGCAAACTGAATTGCACTTTATTGTGTCGTAGCAAGAGTAGCTTTTTATTTAAATGATTTTGCAGAGTGTCCCATCTGTATTAATCTGTGCTCCAACACAGTGATATAAGAGTGTTAAGCCTCCACTACACTACTCGCGAAGTTGCTTCGACGAAGTACTCGTCGAAGTTGACCGAAGTCAGAAGTACGTGACTACACACTCGTGCAACTTCGCGAGGAGGTCAGTTGCCCGATGGCACCCGCGCGCTTTGCACCACAGACTAAGTAGTATTCTTTGCACCATGGATAATGTTGAAGTGGCAGCTGCCGTTGCAATGTGCACTCTCGCTTATTATAATTACGTGGGAATTTATGACGCGACAATTTGAAGTGAGTCGAGTAGTGTAGTCAGACGCTTCGTTGGTGCACTTCGGGCCCTTTGACTCGGGCGCAAAAACCGACAACGATCGGAAGTCGCGCGAGGCGAGACAAGGTTGCACGAAGCGAAGCGAAGTGGCCGTCCACACTACCGTATTCGCCTAACTTCGACCAACTTCGCGAGTAGTGTAGAGGAGGCTGTAGTGAAAAGCAATGGCTGTTACTACGGTACGTAAGAAATGCGAGCGTGTTTTGTTATTAAAGTGTTGATATAAATAAATGAATTTGTTACTTTGGTATAATTTCTTTTGTTTTTCTGTCCTACAATATGTCGGCTTTTTAAAAATAGCACAAAATGTTTGAAAGTTAGTTTATTACATACATGGCTTCTACTTTTGTCACAGAATACATAATAGTACAAGTAAGGTCAATGGAGGCTATTGCGACTAAAAAAAAATATGTTGAAACTTTAACCTTTGCCAAAAATTACCATTTGGCTTTAAGGGGTAATCTATTAAATCTGTATGATTAAGCATATAACTGAGATTAGTTTTGACCTAAAATAATGGTAAGAATGTGTAAGATTTGGTTAAAATCTTATTAAGTAACCCACCTGGGCAGAAAAAGTCACATTAACCACATGTGGGGGTAAATGCAACTATCTAAACTAACTCATTGGTTTTTGTAGCATAGATGCTCACAATCGGGGCAGATGTCACCCAGTGTGAAATTTATGCAAAAATGATCCCTGAGTTGAACCAGTAGAGCCCCGATCAGACTAAAAGTATGTTTTGTATTTTTTGGGGCTAAAGTGACTATTTTCTATAGAATTAGTGTTGTGGAGAAGTGAAAAATATCGATAAATTATAAAATGTGTAGGTAATGGATAATTATGGGTACCTAATTAAAATAAAACCACGCTTCGTTTTTAACTTCTA
The DNA here is from genome assembly GCA_905163495.3 of Cosmia trapezina. Taxonomy (NCBI): domain Eukaryota; kingdom Metazoa; phylum Arthropoda; class Insecta; order Lepidoptera; family Noctuidae; genus Cosmia; species Cosmia trapezina. Next base: position 2,288,700 of record LR991033.1, on the reverse strand, counting down.
TTTGCAATCAAAAATGTTTAATTTGAACTTCACTGTATAGTATAACTACTAAATCATTAGCACATACTTATCACATTTTCATGAGATCCTAAAAAAATGCCTTTATGCTCAAGACGTTTTCTTTTGAACTCTTTTCTTTTTTCTTAATATACTTTCGGACCATCTAAAACAAGTAAAATAGCAAATTAGTTTAGCAACAAAGTGTCAACAAAAAATATCAACAAAGCTTGTAAGATAGTTTAGGTACACGCGCGAATTGAATGCATTTGATCGGGGCCTTAGGTAAACCGCGTATAAATCTGTTAATTAATTTGTCTAACCATACTATTTGCTTCTTGAAAGGAAAATAGATTTAAATTTTGTGTGAAATTGTAATTAAACAAAATAATTGTAATATCACATGTATTTTCGTAATCTACCCCAGGCCCCAACTGCATTAAGTTCGTGCATATTCTAGATTGTACTGTAAGTATATCGATTTGCAATTATCGATATTTGACATCACTAACATATTTGTTTTTGATACAATCACGAAGGGCTATTGTAACTAAAAAAACTAGTCACAATCGCCCCGCAACGCGGTAAATTGAGGCTAATGTAACTCTTACGAAATATAAGATATACCTTTACATAGTCTTCGTTTTTGCATAAAACTTTGCATAAAATGCACAAAAAGTTTTTTTTTTTTTGTCAAAACATAATGAGACGTTCGCTCACAAACACGTGTCCAAAACGACGAAAAACAAAAAAGCTCTGTAAGTAAAACAGTTTCAATCCCTGTGACACCATCTGTTTATTATTAGGTTAAACTATGATTTTTCTCCAGGCCAATAGATGGCAATGTTTATAAAAAACATTAGATTGGAAGATATCGCTGTTGGTTGCTTTAGCCCCATAGTTGCAATAGCCTCCATTGACCTTACTGAAGATTCACTCCGCTTAATCATTTATATAAATAGCGACTCTTGCTACGACACAATAAAGTGCAATTCAAGTTGCACAACGTTAATTACCTACATTTTATATTCACCTAAAAGCCTCTCTTTCTATCGCGTAACTCTTATACCTTCTGACTCGTTAGTGTTGTCTTCTTTTACGACGCGGCGCGTGAGCGAACTATGCCGGCCGGTGCGCGGCCGCCCACACTGAATTAGCCCGACAAGTCGAGCCCACCGAGTACTTGTAGCTTCATACTTAAAATGCGGAGTTCGCCTGGCCCGGCTTTTGTTAATATTTAAATTAATATTCATTATTGTTGGGTGACAGATTATGCAGTCGGTCCACGAAAAGGTAAGGTGGTTGGCAATTGGCAACCTAAAAAGGTTATTCAGATAAATTGAAATGGCCCTTAGAGACCATTTCAATTAATGATGGTTACCTACCTACCTACTTGGGATTATTATACCTAAGTAGGTATAAGATATGACATTAGATTCGTTTTTAATTAATGAGTCAAAACATGAACACATCCACCCTTTGTGTTTCGTCACTCCAGAACAATGTACTGCTTATCGGTACGCAGGTACAGATAACAGAAATCTAGATGACAAATCCAATGACGCAGATATCAGTATGAAGAAATCTATGAAATCCGACAAAATATTATGTCTACTGCGATACAATGCGATTCCTGTGGATGATTTATTGTTTTTTTTACTAGCTTTTATTAGTCTGGATATCATCTAGAACCAAGGAGTCCCTGTCAAGATTAATCAAACGAGCCCACCAAACTCGATAGGGTTGCGTCGTCTTATTACTGAGTTCCCATGGCCACTTTCCGGCTCCATCATCAGATCAGCTACATGTCATAATAATATTGCATTGTCTCCAGATTTACTTAGGCATGGAAAATTTCACCTCAATCGGAAACCACTTGTCAAAGTGGCGCCAACTGGTGCCGTGAATCTTTATGAAAACCCTCATTACGGGAATTAGTCTTCTGACGTCATCATTGATATTGCTGGCAAGAGAAACCTAACCTCACCACAGTGTGCCTTAGGTTTCAACTACAGATAGTGCAATCCACTAAGCCGCGTCCCACTATTCCTCCTAACCGTTTATAGGATATGTATGCAAGCTTCCGCCAATGTTTGAGTGTTATCGGTACACACTATATTTAGTACACGTTAATTAGTGTGAACACTTAAACATTGGCGGAAGCATAAACGGTTAGGAGGAATAGTGGGGCGCGTCTTCGTGGATTGCACTATCTGTAGCAGTGTATTGTGGATCGTAAAATAAAAAACCAGAAATACAAAATTCACTTTATATTATTTAAAAAATACAAAAGTGTACATATTGTTTTACAACGATTACAATATTGTGCATATAATTACATCTATAGGCAAATACTTTGTGCATTGTATTGAGTCTCTCCGTCGAAAATATAACAAATCGATAAAATTGAAATATCATATAAATTAATTCTTTTGTATTGCTGATGGTCAAATATACCTCTTTTAAATTTTCACGGGGGGATAAAAAAATGGCATTACTATTAAATAAATAACTATTACTAAGTTTTTTTTTTTATTTCAACTGACCATCAGCTTAAACTGGCCTAATAAAATAACTAATTCAGTTCCATTTAAAAAAATAAACGACAAAAATCATTTAAAAATGTCCTATTACACTATAATATTGGAATAACTTCACATTTGCTACAATACTAAATACTAAGCAGGCACAAGCATTTTACAAAAGGCTTCTATTTGAGCATTGGAGGCTGCAGTGAAGGCTGCATGGCCATTGGAGGCCTAATCTCAAACTTAAGAGTTTGGGCCAAACTAAATAAGTCAAGTAGAAAGATTTAAATCGTGAGATTCGCCCGACCACGTCAAAAGATGGTGAATGACATTTGAATAGTATTGTCTCCCTCACTCATACTGCAAATCGTAATTATCGACTCATGCGGTATGTGTGAGCTCACTCTTCTCAGTATGGACACTTTCGCGCGACCTAAGTACGGTGAGGGCGAATCTAACTATTTAAATCTTTGGTAAGTAAAGAAGTTATATGGCATTATTATAGGTTTCTAGAAGCCATTATTTTCAAGTCACTAATCAGCAAATCTGACGTCAAATCTAAATCTACTTATCCTTGCTTATCTTCTCATTCTTATTTTCTTTGTAAATTCTTGACTTGAAAATGGAAATAAAAAAATATTTATTGGCACATTTTTAATTGGATTTTTTTTTTTAATGCTTCGTAAAAGTGTTACGTATTCTTCTGTCTTTCAAGCTACCTGAGATTTATTACGACGACGTCCGAAACGTCTTTAAAAATTTTAAAACAAAGAAATATTGGCAAGACATCCTAACATTGAAGGCCGATATAGTCTTTTAAGAAATTGTTATTCAAACATTTAGCAGCAAATTTTCTCCTAACACACCAAAAGCTGCCACGATTACGTGCCACACGATTGTAAATCTTACGATATGTTACAATTAGCTACAAATTCCAAGCGCTCTTTGGTCAATTCAGCGACACCCATACATAAACACAGTCATAAATTGTCCTAAGCACAACCTCATTCACTTGCATTATGTAAAGATTTCAAAAAATTTCATAAAACCAGTCTTGCAACTGTCTTTTAAATATTGATACATTTTAAAATGCTTATTAAAAACGAAAGATAATTTTTACCGTAATTTTTGAATGATAAGTACCAATATGTATAAATAAATAGAAAGAAAAGTAAATCTTCTTGATAAGTAAATAAATTTATATCAAAAACATTTACTTTTAGAGAAATAAACATTTTAAAACATATCACTTATATTTAAATCTACTATATTTAAATAGCTGCCTTATTACTTATTTAATTACACAATAAATATAACATAAACCTATGATATGGTATAATTAGATTTAATATAAGAATATACAATACATATTCGAGATTCATTCAGATCCACTGGGCTAAAGGTAGATTCACACAATGAGTATTTTGAAAATATACAAAAGTAAAAAAGTGGTATCATACTTTTTATTATTTTACGTAAATTATCCGATGTTTACAGTTCAACTGGAGAAACGCGTTTAATGTGAAGAGTATAAAATAAGAAACAGCATTCCAAATTACGCATCGTGTAAATCTATCTTCATTCATAATATTTAATCTATGGCCTTACTACAAAAATTGTGCTTAATACATTTGTTAAAATACATTACCCTCCTTCTGAGTCAGTCGGGTAAAAATATGACACAATGTACAAATTATAACTATTACCTAGATAAAAAACAAATGCAGTCTAGTCTTTTATAATTTAACAAAATGGCGACTAAATGTCTTTTTGCTTAAAATACTTGAGATTCATGTAAATTGAGATTCTTTTGAATTTATTTAAGTAGACATATAAAAAATGGAGTATTTAATTTCAATTTAAGTCACACTAGCTAAAATGGCTATGCTATCGGTACTTTAACGCTCAAAGAACAATGAGAATATACTCAGAAGATCTAATTCATAATATTAGAGAGTGTAAATTGACACCTATTTTCTCATACAAATAAATCTTCAGTTTTAGCATAGCATAGAGTAAGCTCGCGCTGGGCTCATTATCATAAAAATTCCATAACAAAATTTTCTATCAAACCAATCTACTAATAATAATATAATAGTCTTAGCAATGTACTAATATGAAGAAACTAAGGTTCAGCTCACACCGAGACGCAACGCGGAGCCGCGTTGCAGCGCTTCGCTTCGCTTCCTCGGTGTGAACTGACCCTAGGAAAGTATTTATAATATACAACATTTTCACAATCAAAATGTACTTTATGAAAACCATTCACCAAACTTTTGCGTAGATAAATCTTTTGCATAGAAATAGCATGTTATGCACAGCATAACTCGATAGCCTTTATTGATATTTTGTAGTTATAGTCTAAAATATCTAAAATACAGACTGTTTTATTTTGCAAAAGCAATATTTCAGACTATTTTGATCGCAAAATTAATTACATTTTGTCTCATAAGGATAGACAATGAACAGAAGCTTAACTTCGCACCAAATTGAACACAAGCGTTGCCAAACACTCGTAGATTATTTAGCTAAATGCTGTATTTACATATCTAATTCGCTAACCAACAATAGCTGACATTAGAATAATAACACACTGAACTTTTTAAGATTTTGCTATAGTTGGTGCATTTCACGAGCGCGCGTCATTCAATGTAATTTGAACCTTATGTCAATGCATAAAAAATAACATAACGCGCGCTCGTAATTAGTAACGCAAAACTGTCAAAATGACCGCAATAATAACCTCGCAAATGGCCTGCAAACAAAACTTCTGTCCATTACCTAACCTAAAAGAACTCGTATGTCATACGAGTCTAAAATCATCTCGACTACAATACTCCTCCTGTCAAACTGACGTTTCGGAATTCAACCGTAAAATGAACCTATTACTTTTAGGGTCAACAACCTCTTCTGTCAAAGAGAATTTCGGCAGCTGCTTTATGGTACAAATAAGTGAGATGTCACCTTGTCTGAGCTGGAATTCTACGTTGTCTGCTAAAGGCCTTGCTAAGAGTTCGTCGGAGATTAAGGACCATCTCTGCACGGGCCTGGTTTCCTGGTCTGCGGAGAGAACTGGACCTTCGACGAGGAATGGTTCGAGGAAGGCGCGGGGAGATGCGTCTTGTGAGAGGCAGCGTGCTAAGTGGGCGAGGACCTGAAATGGAGAATTAATTATATAACTGGGTGTATTGAGATGAGTGGTGGCCCAGTAAGAGCGGTGTGGTGTGTGGTGGCTGGTGGTAATGGCGCCGTGTGACGAGGCGTAGGTTGGCCATTGGTTCGGCCACGTAGTCTGGCCTGCGCTTTATTTTGTGCAATTTGTTTTATTACCACGAACGCGCACTAATGTCTGTTCTATATAAAGTATTTTTACCTCACAAAGCGACACGCACTTTACTCGTATTTACCAAATACACAAACACAATGTGAATGTGTGCATGAAGACTAGTAGCGTCGCACTCTTCCGGCTTTGCCATCGGTACCGAGAGCTCCTGCGCTTACACACATTCACAGCTTGCTTGTACACTTGGTGAACACAAGTAAAGTGCGTGTCGCTTCGTGAGATAAAAATACTGTATCTGATGAAACTGTAAGCAAACCCTGTGCAGTTTAACTTCTTAAGCAATCTACTACGCATTATCTAAAGGGAATTAGTAACACATTCATGTATTTAGAGCAATATCTCGACATCAACCCTCGGGCAGGCAGTCCACCAGACACACACAACACAAGGGTGTTGTGTGTGTCTGGTGGACTACTGCCTGACGGACGATCAGTGGGCTGATCGGAGGATCCTCCCTTAGCCATGATGGATGTCATTCCCTGTTAAAAAAAAATAAAAAAAAATATCCTTGGACATTTCACACAACGCCATCTAGTCCCAAGCTAAGCAACCTAATGCTTGTGTTATGGTAACGAGATGGCTGATAAACTACTTATATACTTTTTTTTTTTTTGTAAATACATACATATTATAGATAGAAAAACACCCAGACTCGAAACAAATACTTGTAGGTCGTACAAATATTTGTTCCGTGCGGGAATCGAACCCGCGACATGCTGCGCAGCAGTCAATCGCTCAACCACTGCGCCAACCGTGTCGTCAAAACCTTCCTCATACCTCTATAGTTTCAATCTGCTGTTTCCTAATATGGCAGACTTAATGCAATAAAACATAATTCTGCCACTCAAAACCTTTAGGTAAAAATGAATACATAGTAACAGGATAAATGCACACTACCGAGTCAGCGGAGTGTCGCGGCTGCTGGCGGGTGGCTCGCAGGTACTTCTGCAGCGCGCGCGCCAGCGACGGGAACACCGCCTGCGCCGCCTCGCGCGGCCCCAGCGCTCCGCCTGACAACAACAATACGGTGATGTTAAGGACGCTGTTACAAATGGGTAGTCAAATCATTACTTTTTTACACAAGTGTGTTTATTAAATAAAATGCTTTGCATTCTTAAAACAAGACAACATAAAAGTGCTGGTATGTATGACTATTACAGGTATATGCAGGAAAAACACAGGAACACAAGAACGTGCTACACAAAGACCAGCGGGGCGAGCACGGGCGTACCCAAGACGTTAGTGACAAGACATGATAAATTATGTCATGTCTTAGAATTTGTCTTAAATGCTAGCACGGGTCAACCATGTGACATAATCTAGAGGCGCGACATGCCTTTCTTGTTGCTAAATTCATAGTGTGACATAGTAAATTGAAAAAATTATCAAATTAAATCTTTTTTCTTTCTTTTCTTTTGCATAGAACTCGAAAACGGTGTGTCCTATCGCAAAAATAATGAAAATTTGGCCCCCCTTTATGAAACCCATAAACCGATTATTCTTAAAATGTAGGTAACAAAAAAAATAGTAGTATTTAAGTACCTCTGTATTTACTTAAATTATTATTATTATTTTTTTTTTTTTGTTGGTTTTAAGGCGCATTATTTACATGTCTAAATATGTATTTTTAAAAATTAAAAAAAAAACCGTTTAAAAATATAAAAAAATAGTAAATTATTTATTTATTTATTACAATTTTTTTTTGGTTATCCTTATCACGCACAAATAAACCACCACCACACAATGCAAGAAAATAATTTATTGCCATTTGGTGCAGAGTAATTAACAGGAAAACATTATTTTTTTAAACTTTCAAATCTTTATCACCACCTCCGAACGAACGTGATAAAATTTTTCTTAGTCACCGTCAAAATGTGACATTTGTGATATAATTGGTGCACCCATATTAGCAAATAAGACATAATGAGTCCCAACTAAACGTCAAGAAGTTATGTCACATTCAAGAAATTATCTCACGCCGCCGTGCTAGCATTTAAGACAAAACAGTTTTATCGCCCAAACTATGATAAAATGTGTGACTCAAGCCATGTCACAGTAGGCCGTGCTCGCCGGGCAGTTCGATTGTGACCAAGGTCAATTGTGTGCGTCAGCACAATTTATGCGTTCCACATCGAGGAGCATATCTTCCTAATTTATACATCAATGATATTTACCATTTGTAGAGACCCTCACTCGCCGCACATGCGCGAAGGCGTCCTCGGCCGCGCTGAGCAGCCTGGCGCGCCGCTTGCGCACGCGCCGCTCGCGCTCGGCCTCCTCGTAGTAGCGCTCGTTGTGCGCGGAGCTCGAGTCGCGGCGCCGCGTGCTGCCGCCGCCGCACGAGCCTGTTGTTGATCTGGAACATTTCAATACAATCTTTTCACACCAAATGCTCGATAATCTTAAATTATATGTCTTGCAAACCTTAAGTCATTATAGCCCCAAGTTACATGATTATGTGCCTACGTCTAAAAAAAATATTAATTACATTACAACCCGCTGGTAAATAATGTGATTTGAATTTAGAACCTCAACTAAAAATTCGTATGAAAACTTTTACGATAAAAGTTATTCGGAAATCGAATTGCTTTAAATTACCTCGCAGGAGGTGTGTAAAATTGAGTATTCTTGGGGATAAAGATGTCTTCGTCTTGAGCCACTTAAAGCCCTCGCTGCACTACCCTAGAAAGCTTCGTTACGCTCGGGATTCTATATACCGTCCGTGACATTAGACACTGCTTTATCCTTGGACTCGCGACCTACCACATAGCACTCAAACATAATCAGCCTATAATGTTCCCATTGCTGGGACACAGACCTCCTCTCGGTGAGAGGGAGCGGTTCGTAATCCACCACGTGGGCCCAGTGAGGATTGGTAGATGTCACATGTCTTCGAATTTTTGGATCTAGGACATGCCGGCTTCCTCACGATGTTTTCCTTCACCGTATTGAGAGCGGTGGAGAAATAATTTACACAAACGAGCCTGTCAGAGTTCGTACTGACGACCTACAACTCGTAAATCGCGGCTGTTACCACTGCGCCACGGCCACCACTCTAACTTACGAAATGTGTGTGCACTATACACTTACCCCTCGTGGGGATCGAGGAGTGATGTATAGTAACGTTATTTCTATTATATTTCAGGCAATTAGGTATGCACGCGGTACGCTTAAAGTTAAACTCAAATTAGACTAAGATTTTTTAGAGTTTCAAGCAAATTACTTTAGTAAAATTGTATTCAAGAAAACCATTCTTTGCCCGATTTAAAAAACCTTGACTGTTGTTGTGAACTTGTAATTAAAATGAACTCGGAAGTCGAATCCGTGGCAGAAGCATTACCTACAATAATTATCTACCAACCGACATTCGACGATCCGTTCCACTCTTTAAAATTCGATTCGACGCAGTTCTTTTATCAGCCATCGCTATTGCTAATCCATTATACCATAACGGAATACCAATTAATATTGACTTCGTAACTGTTTTATTTGACTCAAAACGCAGTCTTCGTAACCTCTGTAGTTCAAAGATAATAACAACAAAAAAATATGTAACTGTTATTTTCAGAATGTACGCTTGCCAATGTTGATATTTCCATGTTTCATTGGGCACTATACATAATCAGCTTATTATGTTCCCACTGCTGGGACACAGGCCTCCTCTCTTCGAGAGGGAGTGGGCCGTAATCCACCACGCGGACCCAGTGCGGGTTGGTAAATGTTACATGTCTTCGAATTTTGAATTCTACGACATGCCGGTTTCCTCACGAAAAAATAAAATTAAAAAAATAAAATAAATTTAAAATAACTCACCTTGCTTGTCCCGGCTGTACATTAGTAGACCCATCCACTTCATAGAACTTTATACTAGACTGGGCTTTCCTCTGTGATTTAGATATTGGTATCTTCTCCAAATACGGATTGTATATCGGAAACTCGGTATAATACTTCTGCAGAACCCACACTGCTGCTCTTTGTATGCTCAACTGCCCAATAGCATATGACCTGCTTTCGCCATCAGGACTTCGAACTATCTTCACATAATACACAGGCTCTAAATGCCTGATTTCCATTAAAATAACAGCTATATAATGTATAAACAGTAATGTATCCGCAAAGCTGGATACATAAGAAACTAAGGCATTGTAATCCATTGCTTCCTCGCCTACTGCAAGGGCTTTCGTTGCCTCAGTTATCTGCACAATGTAGAACAACCAGTATGAAAATATACAGACGGCTAGAATGACAAGTGTCATAGCTCTGAACACAAATATCCTTGGCAGAATTGCATTTCTGGGCCTTAGAAACACTGCCCAAACTCCTATGGCAAGTAACACCAGTTTGAAAGCTAAAGAAAGGAGTATGCCTTTACATTCAGCTGTGCATGAAAGCAGCTGTATCCTTTGACTTGGTTGTATTGCAATGTTGTCTGATAATCCTGGGAAAAACCCAATCTTTGGGAGAACTACCATTGCTAATGGACTGACAAATGAAACAAAAGACAGTCCTAGAGCTATTGTTGTGCCAAAATATCTTGTACAGACAAAACCTATGCCATTATCTGACTCCATCGGCCAGTTGCTGACATCCTCCATGGATTGTGAACCTTCTGAAGTGTTTCCCGTGACAGCAGTTGTGTTTTCTCCCCAGTTTTCATCTTGTGGCAAGATTTGTACCTCAATGACTTCTTGGCCATCTCTACCTATCTCAGGGTTGATATTGACACTGGTTTGGAATGGCGCCATTGTGTTATCTGAAGATTCCTTTCTCTGTGACTTGGTGCTCCTGAAATTGTACATAAATTACAGAATGTTTATTTTTGTTTACACTAGGACATTTCTTGTGTGTGCACTGCACTAGCAGTTAACTCTATAAATGTCGACTGACACCCAGGTGTGCAGATAACAATAAAAAATCGATCGTGTCTGCTAATAGAGTATTTTGGTTTTTTATGGTATGTGTTTATCTTCTTATTTGTTAGTCATACAGTACAGATTCCATCTGAGAGAAATGTTGCATTCAAGAACATCCTGTTTCTTGACCAAACTATCATGAAATAGTAGTTAACAACATTTACATACACCTGCCATGCATACTTTATTTCTTACAATAATCCCAAAACAACATGAGAATATTAATGAGGACAATTTTGTACTTGGGGTCTTTAAACTTTCTGGTTAAACTTGCATGGATAAAGGGCCTTGCCTAGCAATGAAACTACAAGCTGACAGCATAGTAACCGTAATTTGGTTGAAGACTTGTAATTATTTGATCCTATCACACTGTAATTAACTAAGGGGAATTTCCAATTGGAATAGTAGAAAAACTTTCTCAGTTTTATGGGGAGAACAATGAACTGCGACGGTTTTTTTATCTCAGCATCTAAAGCCTTAAGAATCGAGCCCGAAGGCCTATCATACCGGGTGCTGCGATGCGTGTGCTGCCGGTGCCTGGAGCTTCTTCGCGACCGGCCGCTCAGCTCAGACCTCACAGACTCCGTTTCCATTGTACAGCCACCACTCCTCGACCCTATCCATCAGCACTGCACCAGAAATACCTGCACCAACACACAATCATGAAACCACCAGAATTACAAGCAATTAAAATGCTTCACGGAGTATGAACACGATGTAAAACAAGTTGGCACACAGAAAACGTTTCACTACACCACTAACATATTACGATAAACTAAGTAACATCGGTTTCAAATAAGTTTTCATTGAAAATACCTTTGCATTATCGAATTAAACGGGAAAATTCGTAATAGAGCGTCTTTCACGAATGTCGATCAAACGGATTCATTCATTTTGTACAAACCAAACTTATTGAGGTTACAATATCAAGTAATCAAATATTGGAAGTCCTTTTCTATCTCGTAGCTCTTGCAATCTATCTGTCTTGTACGTTCCACTTGGCGGGACGTTCTTAATTTGGCCGTATTACATTTTTATTTATTTCGCTTTCGTTCAGAAACCAAACAAAGTTTATAATTTAAAATGTTTGAATTTTTATTCTTGTTGTTTTATTCTTCGATAAATAAACCAGCTGTTGCTATTCACACTAATATTTCGTGGCATAAAGTTATCAAACAGTACCAAAAATATAAGAATGGGCTTCAGTTGTGTGTTGTGTGATTGTGTCGGATTAAATTGGCGCTGATTTTAAAAATATAGAGCAAGTGATTACGCTAAAAGATAATGATAAGATAACACACCCATTTCATATAGATAACTTACTGACTACACGTATTTTACCATGAAGTGATTGTTTTTGTGAAGAAATCATGGAGGTCCAGCAAAATCCGACATTGAATCGAGCGGAGAGAGGTGAAAGCAGAGTGGACGACCTGCATTTGGACAGGGTAGTGGCTTCACAGCCCGAGATTGGACCTACGCCACCCGACGGCGGGTATGGATGGCTGATTGTTGTGTCTGCAGTGATATATCATATATCTGTACCCGCGTTGCTGTCGATGTACGGGCTCATCATACTGAAGGCGATTCGGGAGGAAGGTCATGAGGGGGATGACGTTATGAAAATATGGGATGTGGATATAGCATTGGTGCCAGTTATAGCTGTGGTGATAAGACTGTTACTTGAGTCTTGGTGTAGAGCCATGGTGAAGATCTTCCACATGCCGAGGTTCATGGCTTTGTCCGGACTGTGCCTGACGGTGGCCGGCGTCTTGCTGTCCAGCTACTCGACGGAGGCGGCAAGTAACGATCATATCGTGAATATATTCTCCGGTTTACTGACAGGTAATTACTCTCGCTTTGTTCTCAAGGTCACTGTTGAATAGAATCAATAGAATAATAAAAACGTCTTTAAATAGTTTAGTGCATACTTAACGGACAGAACGTGGTAATGAATAGTAAATTACTTGAAGTAATGTACAGTCAACTCCACATTAGTGGTAACAATTTGACATTGAAAGCGCCTTTAAGTCGTAGCAGTAATGGTAATGTTCGTAGTGCAAGTGTTAGGTACCACTGTTGTGCTGCACTTGTTGACTGTACTTAGAGTTCTCGGAATGAATTGATCTTATCGTCCTAGATAGTGGTAAAGTAATAGAAATAGTCTCAAGTGGATGGCTAATCCTGAAAGTAAGCAATATCTTATTAGCCATCGACTCATCGCGTTACAAAGAAAACTCATAGTAGTTACGATGGCTATCTATTAGGAGGTATATAGCTGATTGCAGTAGGGAAGTACCGGAAGTACTTACCTACCTACCTACTTATTCTTACTTAATTTATTACGAGGAAATGGCTAAATGCTAAAGGCTACTTAGTTGACGAAAATAAATGACGCAAACAATAATTTTACATACAGATAGGTACATAATCTCACGCCGCGCCATCTTCCCATGGGTGTAGGCAGAGAACAGCACCTGCTACGATCTTTATACAGGGTGTAATTTTAATCACCGTTATCCTCTTAAGGGGTCATTGTACTCATCATTATGAACAACTTTTACTATGGGACCAAACCTGAAATCGCAAAAAAATCAGCTGTTCAGTACATTTATGTTCGCATAATTCGTCAAAATGTACTGAACAGCTGATTTTTTTTTCGCGATTTCAGATTTGGTCCCGTAGTAAAAGTTGTTTATAATGACGAGTACAATGACCCCTTAAGGGGATAACGGTGATTAAAATTACACCCAGTATACTCCTTTTGCCTCGTTTACGTTCCTTTCTGAAGAACATCATCAATAAGGTCACTATAAATGTCTTCCGTCCGTCATTTTCTTTCCCTCCGTTTCCACTCATACTTGCCTTGTTGCCTTTGTTATCTTACCTACCCTTTGTTAGTCGCCTTTAACATCCTCTCAACATGACAAAACCATCTATCATACTCTTTTAAATTTTTAGGGTTCCGTACCAAAATGGTAAAAAAGGAACCCTTATGGTGTCACTCAGTCTGTCTGTCTGTCACAGCTGGATATCTCAAGAACTACTTATGCTATCAACTTGAAATTTGGAACAGTTTTATATGACGTTTACCCAATTATTTTGAAAATAAGAAAGAAATAAAAATATTTATATTTTTTTTGTAACAGGTACTGAAAGGGGGTCTTAAAAATTCAAAGTGGGGCTACTAGGGCATGTGGGGTATCATATGAAAGAGCGCTATTTGCACATTCTTAAACATTTTTAAATTTTTTTTTTAGGCCGCATAGTTTTCGACTTTTGATGAAAAATGTAAAAAAATATACCGTTCCGCCCCCTTATCTCCGAAGTTTACAAAGGGAAAAATCTGAAATTATTCTATGTGATAGACGTTTATGTAAAGATTACAGGAAAAATAAAACGATATCTCTAAATAGCACACTTTTTCAGAAATCGGAACGGAACCCACGGTGCGCGAGTCCGACTCGCTCTTGAACGGTTTTGTCACTACATCTTCTTTTAAACCGCACCGTTGGCTTATCACATCTTTCCGCAGCCTATCATTCACAGTCACACCACACATGCTTCGCAAGGAACGCATTTCCACAGCATTTATTCTACTTTCATGCTTTTTTACCACACCAAACATTCACTTCCATACATAAGCTTAAGTTCCAGCACACCGTTGTGAACAGCCAGTCGGGCCTTTTAAATCTAGGGTTTGGTTTCCGCACTTAGTCCTTCATGTGGATCATTGTGCGTGTTCATGTGGACATCAACTGGTTGGTCACAATTGAATGTACCTATAGGTAGCACAATTAAGATTAAGTAGGTACCTATAACCCGCATTTACTCTCCTTTCCATATCTTTATCAATCTTTCCATCCTTTGTAAACAGACTCCCCAAATGTACAGACGCCAGCATATCAAGCTACTACAATCTGTCAAATTTCTTTAATAGATTGTCATCTTTATCGCTAAAGCATTAGGTTCAAGGTTGATTGGGAAAATTTGACAGTTTCGGGTAGCTTGATCTGCTTGTACCTACTAAACTCACTTTCTCCACACTCTTATCATTTATTTTCACATTTATCCCTTTCATATTTTAGGCTTCATCCATCCATCCATCACAGTCACCATGTCTTGCAACTGTTCTGCTGACGATACGATGCAAGTAGAATAATTTTATCTTCGTTTAAAACTCAATAGTTGGTAAACTAACTTATCTCCAACTCCATTATGGTGCCACCATGGATTAAATACTTATACGTAATTGATAATATCATTAAAATCAAAACTAGAAGCTTCGTGCTAGAAGCATCATTAGGTTAATGCCTTTTCAAATTACGAGGGTTCTATGGGCGTTGTGGATATAACTTTAACAATGAGTTTTAATATTGAGATGTCACGCTATTTAAACAGCTGGTTAGTCATTTTGTAGCGGAAGACACGCGCATATTTATCAAAATATTTATTCGTAAATGATCATGTTTGGGAGAAGTTGATTTAGTTATATAAGGTGAACTTTAATTAATTACAAATATTTAAACAGTACATCTAACTATACGCTAGAAATACGGCGCTAGCATTTTTTTTCAAATATTCAGGCTAGTTTTTTTTTTTAATTTTTCTAACAAAAAATAACAATATTTTTAAAAGCATCCTGTATACTGACTCAGTCATTGTCCTGCGCGAGGCAAAAAAATCTACCGTGTTACGTCATCGCTCCCCGCTTGCTGCACGTGTTGCAAACCGTTATTTATGACTTTCTTTCTTAGTAGGTACCATTGATATATATGTTACACTAGATTAGCAATTGCCGCGCCAAGGCGTTGCCACTTAACATACGGCCACGGCCGTATGCGTAACTAACGTCAGTTCAGTGCTCTTTACGATGGCAGCCGAAGTGAACCGAGTGACACGCGACAAAAAATATCGCCAAAATGGGTAAATGCGTAATGAAAGAATGCGATTCTAGATCACAAAAACTACCGGAATTACTTTCCACACGTAAGTTTATTGTTTCTGTGTTTATATCATCGTAAAAACGCAGGAAAATAAATAAAATGTAGATTTTTTTTTAATTATGATCAATGTTACAACTAAAAACTATGTTTTAGTTTCCCACATTTGTGGGAGTTTTTAATTTATGGAATAAGCGATTTTAAATATTTTTTAATAATGATTAACAATGTTCCAGAATACCTAAAAATGCTAATAATCCGATTGCTGAGAAAAGATACTGACTGGCTACCTACTAAATCTACTGTCATTTGTTCGAAGCACTTCCGTGATCAAGATAAAATAGGACCAAAAAGCGAATGTGGCCGTGTTTATTTGTGCAATCAAGGAATTCTAATGCTTATTGTAAAAGTAATGATTTTTTGCGGCAATTAATATTATCAAATTATAGGTAATGCCAACAAAAAATGCCTTCCCATTAAACTCCCCCAGCAACAAATTAGTTTATATCAACTCAAACTTAGTTTTTAGTTTGTAAAGAGTTGTTTTGCCTACAGTAAATTGTATATTTTTCAGGACAACCGTTATTCTAATAGCAGGTGGAGCTTTCAGAAGAAGAAAATATGGATGTGGATGCTGTGGAAACCGACGAAGAGATAGACGAATTAACTGAAACGCCCCGAAAGCACAAAATGAGGAAAATATTTCACCGGTTGAAAAATGTATCGGCTAAAAGACTAAGAAAAAAAAAACATCACAAAAAAATAAAAGACTAGAAATAAAAAAAATAAACGATGTTATTAGAGGAACTGAGTTGAGCGAAGAAGACGAAATGCAGCTAAATGTAAATGATAAAACAGTGCAATTCATGGAACAATTAAAAAACCTTCAAAAAGAAAAGGACTTATAGAAAACTGACTCTTTGGGGAAACCGAAGGTTTTGTTTTTGCGATTATGGACGAAGTTATGATGACGAACAACTACTGGAAATATATTGTGAAGGACGGCACGGTTGACATCTGTCGGGCATGCCACCGTCCGGGGGAATCAGTCCGTCAATTATTTCTGGCTGTTCTCGTCTGGCTAACGGAGACTACTTGCAGAGGCACAACCTTGTAGCCAGGATTATCCACCAGCAACTTACTCTGAAATTCAGTCTTGTGGAATTGGAAGTACCGTACTATAGGTATACGCCCGACCCAGTTCTCGAAAATGGCAATATCACGTTGTATTGGTATCGATCTATCATCACTGACAGGACTATTGTCAATAAGACAAACATAGTGGTGATAGATCGATTAGAGCGTCGCCCAATGATTATTGAAATAGCGGTCCCGCATGACGAGAACCTCGTGAAAGCTGAAAAAGATAAGCAGATTAAGTATCTCGACCTGGCTCGCGAGGTTGTCGACATCCCACATGATGTCGATGCAGCAATCGTTGTGCCGATAGTCGTGACGGCCAATGCCATAATAGCCAAGAGCCTCGATCAACACCTGAAGAGGCTATCGTTAGGCAGCTGGATTAAGGAAGATTGCTCCAGAAAGCGGTACTTCTGGACACGGCGCGTATCGTTAGGAGGTTCCTCTCTCAGCAGCCCTGACCACCGGTACCCTGGACCCTGTTCCCGATACCGGTGGGCTACTATTTTTTATATTCTTAAATGTTTTTTATATTCTAATATTTATAAATGTAAATTATATGTATGGAAATGTACTAAAGGAAATAAAAAATGTTCAAAAAGAAAATGTCTTGATTATTTTCATTAGTTATAAACTTCTAATACACATCCAATAAGAAATACATAATTCACATATTTAAAAAATAACTTAACGTTTAAACGTTACGTTTTTTTTTCAACGTTTAAAAACTTGGGTAAAATTTCGCATGGGTAGGCAACCCCATCCCGCCATTCCCGCCATTGCATGTTTATATTGCGATCTTTGTCTAATCTAAGCGACAGTATTGTTCTTGCGACTTGTGTAAGTGAGAAAGATATATGTTTACTTTTAAATGTTTAGTGGTTTCAAAGCTACGTCGTCGCGTTTAAATAGTGGTTAGACTTTTTTTACACATTTTAATGAGGTTTGCTTCTCTAGTTATATAACTCAATGGTAGGTACCTACCTATTCGTCTAGGATCTTGTCTCCACCTCGAGCAACGCTATTAATATTCCGCTGCAATAAACGAAAGTAACATTTGCGCTAATCTTTGGTAGAGATATTTCCAATAAATCGAAGCGGATCAGTGTGGAGCTATTGTTTTTTTTATGATAGATATTAACAATTTTACTAACATTCATTTAAAATGTTTCTACTGACTGGTGTAAGACTGCCTTTGTAATGCAGGAATCAAATAATAACGTAAACGTTACGTTCAGTACGTTCAGTGGAAATTAATCCTAAGTAATAATACAAATAAATAAAACAAAGTAACAAATAAAACTCACCAATTATAATTTTTTTTTTAACTTGGCGTGTTTAAAACTCAAAATTCACTATCAGATTTACACTTATTTACACAATTTCCTAGTTATTTACACATATCACATCAATTGTTGGACGTGACGCCCTTGTTGACGCACACACTGTCTAGCGCGATCGAGACAATGCCTCCGCACTTCAGTAAGCACTTGCTGTTCACTGGACATCACGTCAAATGCACTCACAATTCGCGCACGTAATTCATCTAATGTACGGATTGTATGGCCGTCGTTCCCATACACTAGGTCTTTGGCCCAACCCCACACGTGGAAGTCCATTGGCGTCAAATCAGGTGAGCGTGGCGGCCAGCGGATAACGCTACCGCGCCCAATCCATCGCCCTTGGAACGCCTCATCTAAGTAGGTGCGTACCCGCACACTGAAGTGCGCCGGCGCGCCGTCGTGCTGGTAGTACATGTACCTGCGGTACCACACAGGTATATCCAGCAGTAGCTCTGGTAGGTCTCGCTGGAGGAACTGCAGATACGTGTCCGCAGTCAGTCGATCCAGAAAAACGGGTCCTAATAATTGGCCGTTCAACAGTCCTGCCCACACATTCACACTGAAACGGTGTTGGAAGTGGTCCGGCCGAATCACTCGTGGATTGTAATCGCACCAGTAATGCGCATTATGCACATTAAATAGTCCCTCGCGCGTAAATGTACACTCATCCGTCCATAGCACGTTACACGTAGGGTTCCGCAGCAGCCAGCGGCAAAACTCGACCCGCGGCGCGTAATCCTCAGGCAGCAACTCCTGGACCCGAGTGAAATGGAAGGGATGGTAACCTTCGTTGCGCAGAAGCCGCCACACGTAATTCTGTGATACGCCAAACACACGGGCAGCATCTTCGGTGCTCGCCATTGGGTGCCGGTGGAAAAAATCTAGCTGCACTGGGTGTCGTGGCCTCCCCAGGTCAATAAGACGAGGCTGGAAGCTGCCACTCTCTCTGAACCGCTGCACTGCTCCAAGAATGGTGCGAATATTAACCACTCGTCCAAATCTCTGGGCGTACAGTTCTTGTGCCCGCAACATTATTTCACCTGCCTCGTGATAACAAATAGCCATATTCATGTATTCTTGGGATGAATAACGATACGGCATTTCGAAAATTTTGTTCGCGTACACGACACGCACAAGTGAAATGATTTTGGCGAACTAGAAGCCGCTCCCGCGTCGAATGCTGGCTGGCCGTGCAACGGGGTGCGGCAGGGGCGAAGCGGGGTATGCTATTAGGTAAACAACGCGACTCCTTTGTTATCTGCCATAAAGTACGTTAGCTGGAATTCCCCGTTATACACGGGGTGTTGAATTTTACTTTTTAAACAAAATGGTTTTTGGTGTTTTTCTTGGAAACTAGCGTATAGAAATTTATGATTTTTTCAAGAAATGTTTATCTTAAGTTAATGAATCTATCCTCAAAATTTTTGTATTTACTTTTAGATTACCTTATATATTTCCAGTATAAACTAAGCTCTCATTGTATGGAAATCCTATACAATGCGAGATCAGCAGGAAATGTATAGTTTGATATGTAGCCGTGTATAGGTACAGTGTACAGTAGCCCATTGGACACCAATAAAAATAATAAGCCATTCCATATTTTTACTGTACAAACTCATATCTATTAAATGATAGAGTCACGAAACTTAGATGCTAAAATTATCAATTAGAATCATTAGAATACCTACAAGTTAGGTACTTCAAGTTACAATGTCACCTATCTACCCTACGTCATTGTTTCTCTTATTTACATAAACGGCGGAAGTGCCTTGATAGAAAATGTATTGGTACTGTTTAAATAAATAGATAGGAACTCCTATGCCTATTTGTCGATCACATTATATTTTATCCAAACCCAACTATAGTAAAAATAAAATGGGCCACATGCAGTCTGTCCACAAAGTGGAGATATTTTTGACAAAATCCCTATGCTGCCTCAAAATCCTGAGGACATTTATCAAGGTTTTCTTTAGCGGTAAACACTCCGCAATGACCGATTACGTGTAGACATACCACTACCAGCTGTAGGTACCTATCACTCTTGAAAGAAAATATATTTGAATTACACTGCTATCGCGCTTTCACTAAATAACCGTGTTTCGTTTCTGCATAAGATAAAAAGTTAATTTTTATTTACCAAGGGAGCAATGCTCCTAATAATATTATTGACGCGTTTGAATTTTTTTACTGAAAAATAACACTTAATTTGCAGGTATCGGATGCGCTTTAACTGGCCAGCAGACCGAAGTGATCATAACCCACTACTTCAGAGAGAAGCTGACCATGGCCCAAAGAATTGTGCGTATGGCGCCCTCTGTCGGAAACTGCCTCGTCCCAATCCTCGTCGGCTACTTATGCACCGTGTACACTGGAGACGTGGTCGTCATGATTTATGGAGCCATTGTCATGCAGAACTGCGTCTTCCTAGCCTCATATACAAGGCCAATTTACATCGAAAAGGTCATACGACATACTTACAACATGCTCAGAGATGCTGTAGAAGACGAAGATGAAATTATCTTCTCGAATCAAGCCCGTCTACATGAAAACAAAAACGCTCAAAGAACGAACTCCCAAGAGGAACCCTCCCAGAGCACAGCACAAGAAGAAGACGCCACTGATGTAGTGGTCTTTAATTCTAAAAAGAATGCCAAAGAGATTCTGGATCCTGCAATTCAGTACAGAGAGAATAGATCAGTTTCAGCTAAGGAATCCAGGTTTTCGAACGACTTCAGCTCAATTTATGATACAAATCCCGATAGGTTTTCATCAGATTTTGGAACTTTGGATATTACTAGTTATGCTCGAGGAGTCAATGGGTATCAGGAATTGGAGAATATCGATAGACAGGTCCCTCAACCTTTGTATAGGGAGACGACGGTAAATGCTCCACATAACAGCGTGGTCTTCGCAGCCGAGGTATCTCCGGGCACGGCTAGGAGGACAGCGTCTATGAAGAAGAATTTCATCACGATTACGAACATGCTGATGGATATCAATTTCTATCTGTATGCGTTGCTGCATCTTTGTACGACATTCTCGATTCTGGTCCTGGGTGTGGTCTTCCCGCCTTTGATTTGGGAGCAGAATCCGTCGATGAATATTTGGTCGGTGAGTAATACAAAAATGCTTTGTATCCTCTTCTGCTATTCGGTGTATCACAGTCTTATATTATTTGACCTATACTTAACCTATTACATTAAATAACAAATGCAGCAAAAATCAATCATCCAGAATCTCGTTAGTTACCTAACTCCGGAATGTAGTAACATTTTGAGTAATCTGGGTGGTGTGTTTAGTGTTCTCGTAACCTAGGACCAAACCAGTTATACACAAAACACAAGCAATTCGTCAACTAAAAAGATAGCATTACTAACCAGAACCTGAGAACACACTTTGTACTTATTCTTATCTTGGCATCATGAACCTTCTACATCTTGATCTATTCCATTTTCCAGGTGGCAACACTGATAGCAGTGGCTCACGGATCAGCGTTATGCTTCATAATGCTGTGCGTTGTGCTGCCGAAGTCCATCAACGAGAAGGCTAGACTGTGCGCCGCGTTCTGCGTCGCTGGTGCTATGGGCTTTTATGGTAAGTAACTGGAAAACATTATGAATGTGCTTTGTTTCCTAAACCACAACCCACCGAAACACAACCAAGATGACCGCATTGCGCAGCAATTGAAGCAAAGTGGATCCTATAATAATAGGCGGACTCTTAGGAATATATTTATGCCCCATAATCAGCCTGGGGGGTTACTATGAACTATTAGAGCAGGGCAGAAGTTGAACGTTTCCAGTGAGAGAGAGTGACGGTGCTATAGGTCGTATATAGCTCCGTCTCTCTCACTGGAAACGTTCATCTTCTGCCCTGCTTTAAGAGCTCATAGTAAGCCCCCTGTTTTCTATTTTATGCGTTACCAGCTGCGGCTGAAATGCTGGATGCAAAGGTGAACATGGACTGACATCTGTAAAAAAAAAAACTCATTTATTAGTTTTGAAATCAGGGGCGCCCTCTAGCTAGGTTAAAGGGGTTAAAAAGCAAACATAATTTACAAAAAATTGAGCGATATCAGCTGAAGTCTAACTACCCTCTATTTTTTCAGGTATCACACTCTCAAGCAACAAAAGCCTACTAGTAGTATGGTGTATGCTGGCCAGTTTCGCGACCGCCGCCTCTAGCATACTCCAACAGCCGCTATACAACAGCACACTCAACGAATTTGACACTACAGCCACCATGACAGCTTCAAATACGATCGTCGCCATCTTTATTATGACGTGGTCTTTAGTCTATAACTATGACTATAGAACTTGTTTCTTGACGGCCAGTGTTTTACAAACTGTGACTGCTTGTATGTTTTTCGCATTGTCTTTTAGGAGGAGGCGGTAATTTTGTATTATAAGAGACTGTTTCATAGTTTCCGCTTATTTTTAGCAAGATAAGTTCGAAAATGGAACCGATTTTTTTGTTATACATATTTGCTAGGAAGGGTCAAGGGTTCGTGAAACAGACTATAAATGTATTTAAGAGTAGGTAATATTAAATTATGATTAAGTATTTGTAGAGTATTTTAACATTGCAAGATAACAATATTTGTACAAGATATTTTTAAGACATGTATTTTTTTTTTAATAATTAATTATATGCAATTTTTTTTCGTACACATCAAACCGGACAAAATGGACTTGATGTTTGTTTCTAAAACCTAGACTTACTATTTTATGTAAATAATATAATTATCTTGCCATATAAAATAAAATAACACATCATAAAAAAATATAACATCGTTAATCAAAATCATAAAATATTTAGTAAGTTGTTTATTTTTAAGAGATCACATCAGTTGCAGTCTGTGTAAATAAAATATGTATCACATCTATTATGGTAGATAACGTATTAGGCAGTATAGCTGCGTAAACTAAGGACAATAAGTCAATAGGAGTTGTCTGCCTAGTGCGTTATGTACCTCTTTCTACAGAATATCATGTGACAAAGGAATTCGTATGATTTAATATCTTTTTTATATAAACATAAGATTGACTTTTCAATACTAGGAAAAAAAGTATATTCGTGAACTTTAGTGTGATTACCAATTTTGAACTCTAACGATAAGAGAAAAGGTTCTTAATTGGTTGACCAAAAAACGCGGAACCAAAGATGAACGGCGAGGTTGTATGTAGGTATTCACTTATATAAGGGCGTAGCCAAGAATCCCCCCAACCCTGCCTCCCCCCTCAAATCCTATTTACATGTCAAACCATTTCTGTTCTACTCAATTTCATGAATACTCTTTCTAAATCAAATAAGTACCTGTTTGAAGACACCATTATAGTTAAATCTTCGCTACGCCTATTAATTACTGTAGCCCTGTAAGTGATTTCAATCGGTACCACAGAATGTAGACAAAGTAATAAAAAAAAGTTAGAATATTGTATACTGTCAGTGGCACTGTTATTCGTTGACCGCTTCCGCTGTACCGCGGTGAGCGGGACGAAAGAGCGGCGGGACGCCGTGAACATTGATGAAAGTGCGGCGGGACGCCGTGAACATTGATGAAAGAACGGCGGGACGCCGGGAACATTGACTAATGAGCGGCGGGACGCCGTGAGCGTTGACGAATGAGCGGCCTGCACTGCCCCCCGCCCTGTCTCGCATATACTTAAGGCGCGGTACTGCGGTAGCGGTCAAATTGTATCACGGACTTAATTTTTTTTTATTCGATGGTCTTGAAAACGGCGTTTGCTTACTATAGAGTTGCATAATTGGTAGGTTTATCATAACAAAGTAAATGACTTAGCAGGTACTGATTTAGGCTAAATTTTAATATCAATTTGGTATCTAAATTATGGGTAAAGTAGGCATACACTGTTCATAAGACCACTAAAACATCAGTTAGAAAAAGAATCTTGTTCCACGAGCGTTCACTTACGAGATTTAGCCCCATTTGCAGGTGGTGCAAGTGGGGCTTAATATTTGAATAAATAATAAAATATTACGTGTGAGCACTCGTAAGTATTATTCACAGGCCAGTTTTCACTAACCCTAAGTGACACATAAATGAATCCCTAAATAAAAGCACTGTTGGATTTTCAACGCTAGGCACAGCACCGAGAGTTGAAAATCCAACAGTGAAATAATATTTAGGGGTTAATTTAAGTGTCCGTTAGGGTTGGTGAAAACAAGCATTAGTGTTTTAATAATAAAAAAAAAAATTGTTAATCACGGCGACTACCCCCAGAAGTGAAAACTAAGACGTAAAACTATGCATAACATATCGCGGTGTCCTGGTGTCGCGGTGACGCGAATCCGTAAGATTTCCCCCTACCAAAAATCGCTTCACGCGCAAAGAAGTTTTCACTTCAATAAGGCCGACTCACTCACAGACCGACAGCAAGAAATTCAGTAAATAAATATGATATGTTCGTAAACTGTAAATCATTTTAAAGACTATTCTATTTTTAGTTTTGTAATTTATAATTCGAATAAATAATAATTTTAATACAAATGTCGTCATTTTAATTAAATTAATGTATAAGTACCCTCACTTTTTTTGCACCTAAATTATAATAAATTTCAAATTAATACATAAATTATAGGAATGTATTAAGTATATGATTAATTACAAACTATTTGTTTGAAAATTAAAAGCAATTGAAATTAAATGCAAGTCGCGAAACTAAAAATTTTTAGTTTTACAATTTTTTTTTTCGAATTGTTCGAGCAAACAGTTTTACTTCGACGCATCAACGTCTCTTGATCGCAATCACAATCCACAATTTTGATTTTGAACATTTTTTGTCTGGCAATACCGAATAAATAACTATTTAATACTTTCACACTGGTTTTTAACTCAACAAGTCCATCATTTCGTTATCTGTTAGTTTTTTGACATCACTTGTAGGGGTCGGATTATTATTTGCAGAGGGTAGTAGAGATTCGAAAGCGGACCAATCCTGTTTGGCTTTGTTTTGATTTTGGTTGTTGGCCCATTTGTTATTGAAGTTGGCGGGGCCTGCTGATGCCGTCGAGAGAGTGTCGAACCCAGTAAATTGGCTCTGGTACGAATAGTTGGATGCCATGGTTGGGGTGCTGTAAGTTGGGTTGGCAGGCGAAGCTGCGTGGTTGGTCGACTGTGATAAAGATGAAGGAAGAGGTTTCGCCAACTGGTTTAAGTTGGATTGCAGCAGCGTGGTGGTCAAGTCCATGGGCTTGGTGGTAACCTTCCGAGGAGCAGGAATCGCTTTTGGTTGAGGCTGCGTCGAGTACTTTCGTACGATTTCTTGCTGATGCGCTATCCTGGAAAAAATCAAGTGTTTGCTTAATATCTCATTCTATATGAAAGTTTTATCCATATTTGACTAAAGTTTACTAGTTTTAAGGATCGTCTTTGAAAAGTTAAAGTGGATCTGAGTGAAGTACCTACTATTTAAG
This sequence comes from Cosmia trapezina, assembly GCA_905163495.3. Taxonomy (NCBI): domain Eukaryota; kingdom Metazoa; phylum Arthropoda; class Insecta; order Lepidoptera; family Noctuidae; genus Cosmia; species Cosmia trapezina. The sequence goes on along the minus strand of LR991033.1, from coordinate 2,263,056 downwards.
AAAATTGACAACTACTGCTCTCTATACATTAATTTAGGAAGTTACCTAAATTCTTGACCAAAATGAGTTTGTTTTTGTTATTTTTTCTTTTTGGACCTGCAAAACGATCCAACTATTGAGTAAGAACTAATACAGGTTATTTACCTTTTTAAACACAATCAAAATACTATTGGTCTGATTTATGACCTGAATATAAGTCCCGATGAGGCACCATCTACCAGATAAATGTAAAATTATAACAGAACTTTGGGCACTCTAAATTGGGCCTAGTGCCCGTTTTCACTAAAACTAGTTGACAACTAAATAAATGCCTAAACAAAATAGTTGGATTTCAACGCTCTGCTTAGCGCCGAGAGTTGAAAATGCAACAGTGCAAAAAACATTTATGCGTTCATTTGTCCAATACCTCTGTTTATCCTCCATAGTAAGATGTCTACCGTTATCATTAACGGTCGGCAAGGCAGGCTCCTCCTTAGGCTGGTTGAAGGAGAACGGGTCGATACCCAGACCTGTGAACATCTTGTCTAGATCTGACTGAGGAGGGGGCGCGTTCACCAGGGAGTCATTTGACGGAGGCATCGCGTGTTCCATTATCCTGGAATGATGAAAATAATTGGAGCATGAGAACAGGAGATTATTGGTTGGTTACTATCTTCGACCGTGACACTGTTAATGAACCCCAAGAATATTATAAGTACTAATGACTGACAAAAGGTGATACTCTGGATGAGAACAAAGGAATCATTATTTTCAGACGAAAGACGTCCACACCTGGACATAGGCCTCCCCCAAGCACCGCCACTTCGACCGGTTCTGTGCTTCCCGCATCCAGCGGATTTCTACTACCTAATTCCGTCCGTCCGTCCTTCCGTCAGTCTGACATAACGACCCATCAAAACAAGTTTAAAAGTTAAATTTTTCGGACGGGCCAAAACACATCGGGAGTAGGAACAACTGTCTAATCGTGTTGTCATTCATACTTCGTTCGGGCCCCGAACCGATCATCCGTCCGTAGGTGATACGGTAATGAAGCCGAAACTACGGGCTTTGTGCTTAGGGAGTAGAGACCCAGGTCGCAGGTCCACCTTATGGGAAAGAATAGTTTAAAGGCTAGAATCCAAAAATAAGCTACACAAATATGTTTTTTTTTTTTAAAGTCTAATGCACTCATAAAGTTCAGTTTGCACTACAACTTTTCAATGTTTTAATTACATTTTCAATAATACCACGGATTAATAGGTGCAGATGGGACACTCCGCAGTTTAGGTATGAAGCTACAAGTACGCGGTGGGCTCAGCTCACTGGGTCAATTCGGGGGCTGCCGCGCACCGGCCGGCTCGCACGTCAGTTTGATACTGACTCACGCTCCGCGTCGTAAAAGAATGACAACCCTAACGAGTCAGAAGGATAGAAAGAGAGGCAACTTGTAGGTGAATATAACTGTAGGTAATAAGCGTTGTGCGACTTGATTTGCACTTTATTGTGTCGTAGCAAGAGTCGCTTTTTATTTAAATGATTTTGCGGAGTGTCCCATCTGTATTAATCTGTGATAATACTAGTCATTCTGGAATCAACTTTATCACACTAGTATAATAAAGTTGATATCCGTTTAAGTGGACATAACATCAATTGGAAACAAGGATTTGAATAGACTTTAGACCCGACTTTCTGTTACGCAGTAACCAGAAAAAGGCAGAATCTGGCAGAGAAATAACTTGTAACAAACATCCATCCTAGTTGCTTTTATAGCAAGTACGTGGAATATTAGGAAAAAAAAAATTCGAAGACTTCTTACAAGTTATTTCTCTGCCATATACTATGCGAGCCAACTAAGAATAGGATCGCGCTTGCTACCAACTTCACACGATAGCTGTCAAATTAGTACTGCCGATAGCTGTCAAATACACGATACCTGTCAAATTAGTACGCATTGGTCATTACCAAAGCGTCATTAGCAATCGTGTGCCATTTTGTTCCGCAATACTCGCGAACTTCATTAAGTTCGGGAGTACTGCGGAACAAAATGGCGTCTTGACAGTACTGTTCTTGTATGGCTCGCATAGTACGCACCGCTACAGATCAAGCTATACATTTCCAGTATAAGCTGATCTCGCATTGTATAGGATTTCCTTACAATGTGAGGTCAGTGTAAACTGGGAATGTATAGCTTGATGTGTAGCCGTGTGACATACAATAACAAAGTATAAGTAGCAAAAACATTACCCTTCTTTTTGTATACGCCCCAGTTGGGTAACAAATAGAATAAGATCATTTCTACTCACTTGGCTTCACTATTGATAGAATTCAGCTGCTCCAACTTGGCTCTATGCTCCGTCTCCATCTTTGATACCATCTGCTTGACTAAAGATATCAATGCGTTGAACTGGTTGAGGGTCAGACCGTTTTCCACGCATAGAGGAATGAGGAATGGGAGAACTTTGGTAGCCATCACCTCCTTGGTGATGCCAAGCTTCGAGTGGCTTAGAGCTAACTTGTATATGCCTGGAATAAATAAGGAAAAAAATGTTAGTGATGATCTTTATTCTTTCAAATGGTTGGTAGAAAGGCAAGGCGAACTTCTTTCGTGTTCGTATTTTAGGATGAGGTATTTCAAATGAGGAATGAGGATCGACATTCATTAAGTGTGATATAAATTTTGAGTTACAAGTGGGTTCTTTTGAGAAAATACTTTGTTCTGAACTTTGGACCTTTAAACTCTCCACTTAAGAAATACTACAACGCGAAAGTTTGCGAGGATGGGATGGATGGATGTTTGTGTACTCTTTCACGCAAAAACTACTGAACGCATTTTGATGAAATTTGGCACACAGATAGTTTATAACCTGCATTAACAAATAGAATACTTTTCATCCCGATATTCTTACAGGTTCGAGTCTAACGCGGATGAAAACGCGGGGCGCTGCTAGTAATTCATAATTTTAAATGGGAAGGGAACTTATTACAAACTAGCTTTTGCCAGCGGCTTCGCCCGCGTGGATGTCAGAAAATATCGTACGTACCACGTACGTACGGGAACGTACTACCGTTAATTCCTTCCTACCTACATTATAAAAGGAATCTCTGTGCATTTCAGCTTTCTAGGTCCAAGGGTTTAGGCTGGGTATTGATGAGTCAGTCAATCAGTAAGTCAGTCAGGACTTCTCTTTTTATTTATATAGATAATATAGATTAACTGGTAGGAAACAAAATCCTAATTAATCAAACTTTTCGCGGCAGGTCTTTAGATAATCATAAAAACGTGTGACCCTAGGCTATGATAATTCACGTTTCGCTTTCTAAACACGGACAAGGTAATTGTTTAGTCTAATAACCGTCATAGAATTCATTGTCCATGACGGTTATGAGACTATACATTTACCCACAGCGCCTATATACTTACTTTAATTAAAGCAACAAAAATACGAATTTGTATACTATGCGTGCCAAATGAGAATAGTACTGTCAAGACGCCATTCCGCAATACTCGCGAACTTCATTACCAATGCGTGCTAATTTGACAGCTATCGGCAGTACTAATTTGACAGCTATCGTGTGAAGTTGGCAGTAAGCGCGATCCTGTTCTTATGTGGCACGCATAGTAATGAAAATATTGGTTAAAACATACCCAAAATCCCCATCAACACAGCCGGCTCCCTTGACGGTATCTGCGGCAAGAACGGTATAATTTCGTCCAAGACCAACCATTTGTCCAAATGCTCCAACAGTTTGCCCAAACACAGCAAACAATTGACTCTCACTGACAAGTAATTCGTACTCAAACATAACTTCTTTATCCGCGGTAGGAGTGCGTTCTTCATCGCAGGGTAGTCTATCAAAGAGGCAAAGGTTGGCAGCACAGACAAACACAGCTCCTGGATTTGCTGCGCGTCAGATTCCAACGCCCTATACAACATTGGCAGGATATCAGACTTGACTTCCTCTCCTGGCGTCAATTTTAGTAGCAATTCCATTTTTTGCATAAATATGAGCAAGATCTGTATAGGGTCCTGTATCAACATCACTGGTTTCAGAACTGGTAAAATATATTTGACATATTCTTCTTTAGAACTGTTTTCCGCTATAAGCAACACGTTCGGTAGAACGAAAGGAACCATGGGCGGGTTGATGAACTCTTTTGTAAGGCAAGGCAGAACCCGGTAGATGCAAATACGATGGGGCATTTTTTGCAAAATTTGGGGTAAACCTTTGTAAAATTGAGACTTCTGCAGGTTGTCCCATTGGAATAAAGAGTCTAAATAGTTGAGGGTTTTAACACCGACGTCCTCGAAATATGGTATCTGTGAAAAAACAAATCGTTTACAAAATGAGTTTGTTTTTGCTTAAAAATAATCAGGATATACCGAAAAGTAGTTATCTCACATACCTTCAAAAACTGATGTGAGTCAGGCCTCAACTCTGGCGTAGCGTTCAACATCAGCTTCACATAATCCCGCAAGCCGTCCGTGACACACAGCAACCTCGTAGCCGGCAGATTTCTAATCTCATTTGCAAATCTCTTGAACTTGGAGTAATCATTGCCTACATTACCCAAAGTCTGATGTCCCGTACTATGTAAAGCATATATCATCATGCCTAAGGAGTACAGGTCGCTGCCAGGAGACTGAGTAGCCGAAAGAACGTACTCTGGAGCCAAATAATCAAGCGCTGGTTGAGTCAAAGCATGCATAGCGGGACAGTACTCCTGGAACGGCCAATATGGAGCTGATCCTGGCCCTCTTTGGTTAGCAATACAGAAGTCGAACCCAAATATCTTCCAGGCACCTTGCTGGTTCACTATAATGGACTCTGGACATATATTGCGATGGAGAAGCTTAACATCATTGTGTAGGAACGTTAGCCCTTCAGCGATTTGCATCAGACCGTATTTAATTTCGAGCTCATACAACTTATAGTTCACGAAGTGGTTTGGCACGGGCTGTGGCATGTTCTCCGTATTGCCTAAAATATTTGCTAAGCTGGCAAAGACGGGTTCTGTAGCGAAAGCAATACTCTCTCTGCTCTCTTCAAGACTGTGTTGTACCGTGAGGATCTGCGGATGCCTCAACTTCGTCAGCTGTACAATGCCACGTTTCAGGGTATCCAACATAATATCCCTGTCAGATTTTGACCATCTCTCTAGTTGTTTCTTTTCGAAAACGAATATTGATGCCTCTTGTTTCGTTGATTTCTTGTAGCCTTTGTAAATTTTCCATAGTAGACCTATAAAATAATTTTGGTGTCTATTAGTATCTGACCGAAACACGTTTTTCAGCCGAAACCGAAATCGAACATTCGTCTCCTCTTCTAGTTTCGGCCGAAACCGAGACTTATGAAGGTAAATATAAGTTGGATAAATTGACACTATTTTCTGAGACCCATTGTTTTTCGTAAGTTTGTAACAAATAATTTAATTAAGGACTAAATTTAATATCAGATTTCTTTCTGTTAAAATTTCTAAATGAAGATATAAAATTAGACCCTGACTTAAATAAGACAAGCTACCGTTAGCATTTGCGATTAACGATTTGGAATCTCGAAACAGCATCTGAGCACAAGTCTGCAACTCTACATAATTTTAGCATCAGCATCAGCAATCAGCGATTTAATCACATTTCGAAAGCTCGATACAGCGACAACACTTTATCACTCCACCAAACAATTCAGCATCGTTACAAAACGCAATTAAACCTTACTCAAACAGTAAGAGTGTCCAAAACGCGATGGTGCGTGGAAGTATTCGCTGAAACATGTGATTTTGCTATTGCGACCATACGCAGTGTCGCTAAGATGATTCTGCTGTTGCCCATATAGCTTGTATCAATCTTCCGGAAATCGAATGAATCCCTACTCGCTGATACTGATTTGTATGTAAATTGCAGTCAACACAACGTAAATTGTTTTGCAAATAAATGAAATGAAAAAAAATGAAATACCAAAAGCAGCATGTCTGCTAAGAACCTAAATGACTTCAGTTTACAAGTAATTATTATTTTTTGGGTTTTGTACAATAAAGGCGAATAAGGGGCCCATTACTAAGTCTACCTTGATGTCTATCTGTCAGTCATTCATATATTATCAATACCGCCAGTTGAAGAACGCCAGTTTCGGTTGGATCGATGATTCGGCCACTTTTTGGTCGAAACCGTTTTTTTGGCCGAAACTGGCCGAAATTGAATCTGCGGTCAGTGTCTATAAAATTATCAAAAAACCTTAAAAATTTAGGAAGTTTTCTCTGGAAGTTTTTTTACTTTTACGAGCTTGTCTTAGTTGATTACGGTTACATGTTTATTGCAATTTTTAACAACTTCCAAAAAGGAGGAGGTTCTCAATTCAACTGTATGTTTTTTTTTTTTGTATGTTTATTACGCGATTTCTCCGACAAAACAAATAAACGGAGAAATCGCGTAATAAACGCGGACCGATTTTGAAAATTCGTTTTGTTTGAAAGGGTATGCTTTTGAGGTAGTCAAATTGTCACCAAGTCAGAATCTGATGAGGGGATCCCATGGAAATCAAGGGAAAACCTCAAATTTTATAGGCACACCTACATTGATTTGGTTGTTTTTTATAGTAACTCATGCATTTGCTCTGGGAAAGCACCATTTGGTGAAGTGGGGCTGATGATGAAGATCACAGATGGCCATTGGAACTACTCAATTATACCTAAGTGAATACTTAGGTATAATTGAGTAGTTCCAATGGCCATCTTTTGTGTTGCGATTTGATTACTTTAATATTGTTGGTATATGGTGAAGTGGAGCTAATGGTGACTTTACCATCACCTCCAGTTCACCTGATCATTAGGAGAACTCCTCAACAACTAATGTCCCTGCATCAAAAAAAGTATTTTTTTGTAAAAGGTGATGAGCAGTCGACATTAGGTTATTGTAACCTATAAGTTTGTATGTAGGGGGTAATCTCCAGAACTAATCATTTATATTACTTAGGTCCATATCAATATTTTCTCAAATGTCAAACGAACCCCGTAGGTTCACAGCTCCTATAAGCTCGCAATTGCCACTGGATGATGGTATTTTACATATATTTACATATAATGATATAGGTATGATATTTGTTTATACCTATACAAAATACACATGTACATTATGTAAAGTATGACTAAGTTTTCTTTTACATGATACACTTTGTGTACATCCAACGTTAGAGAAGTTAAGGGAGAAAACCACTTCCTGTAGCTATACTGTATTGTTAGACATACAGAATGAACTAGTACCCTGATTAAAAATCAACATAGACAAATCATGTGTTACAGAAAACTTATACATTCAGTACCTAACTACATCCAAAGCTAAATGCAATGAAAATCTAAATTAATTATCTATTAAAAGATTTTTTTAAACTACAATATCCTGCAGTAATTCAAACACCTTACAGTATGTTTCAGTCAATCAAAAATGACCGCTGTATTCAATATTATGTTGACCGTAAATGTACTCAAAAACAAATTGAATAAAATGTATAGCACTCCCAGCTCACTTAAATCACTGAGCTGAGTAATCAAAGAGTTCAGTATCAAAGCAAATAAGGTGCACAATAGAGCACCTGTGTCTGAATGCAAATTATAGATACATCAATCGTTTTTTTTTTTACCTGGACCAGCGCTTGCAATAAATTGAGTTGCCTCAAACTCTCTTGTCACAGGATTACCAGGTAATACACCAGATAAATGAGAAACTGTGTTGCTGACCGAAGAATAAAACTTGTTAAACACCTCCATGTTCGGGTTACACTTTTAACTTTTTATTGTATTGTAAAAATAAAAATCATTACGGAGCCAGACAATCACAAAAATGTACGGACATTAAATGTCAGTTTGACAAGTAGACATTTTGATTATAGTTCAAAAAGTTTATTGGGTTCACCATTCCATTAGTGTTTGTGGTTGTGGGTTGTGTACTGCTGGGTAAAATAGAGAAACGGAGATGAGAAAACATAATAAATTACGAATGTTGGGTAAATAGTTATTAAGAACACTATACGAAGAAGATGAAAAATAGTAGAGAAAGAAGAGAAATATACTGTAGAAAATTAAATTTCAGAACGAAGTACAATGTGGACATTTACAAATATCGCTTTACTATTTTGGTTTGGACAATACAACGCAAAGACCGTCGTTATCGCTAATAATTAAGTAGCGACAGTCTTCTATTGATTAAATGAAATATTAATCAATTTTTTTCAAAAATCTCAAACATGATTTAAATCTGGCAAAAGCTTAATCGTATCAAATTATAATTATAACAATTTTTGTAAACAACTGAAAGTCACTGCGAAATGTTCACGAATACCATTTGTTTTTGTAAATGAATCATTATAAATAAATAATTCACATGTGACAAAGTAAAACGAACGCAACATGCGGCTAAGACGTTCCATAATCGTAATATCAATATTCCTAACAATCATACCAACGATATTATCAGAGAGCGACCCTTATTCAAAAGAACCATATCGCCCTCTTGGTCCACTGGTGAAATGCAACTTTTTACCGCTGGAATTCTTGGATTGTGACGAACCAATCGACCATAAAGGGAACCACACTGCTAGAGAAGCGATCGGTCACGGATGCGTGAAGTTTGGAGGCGTCAAATACGATCAAGTGGAGAAAACGAGAGTGCAGTGCAAAGCTTTGGATGGCATCGAGTGTTTTGGAAGCAGGAGCTTTCTAAGAGATGGTTTTCCCTGCGTAAGATACTCTGGACACTATTTCACAACCACCTTAATCTACAGTATACTATTAGGCTTTTTAGGAATGGACAGATTTTGCCTCGGGCAAACAGGGACTGCAGTGGGAAAACTCCTTACATTAGGAGGTCTAGGAATATGGTGGATAGTAGATGTAGTGTTGTTAATTACAAACAGCTTGCATCCAGAGGATGGAAGCAATTGGAATCCTTATGTATAGACTGAAGTCAGTTTATTATGGAATGAATTTGAAAATGAAGATTACAACATGAAAACTAAAGAAGTTCAGAAAAAGTTGTATTTGAAACGCAAGATGGTAAAATGAAAGACAATGTTTTCTTATTGACTAATACATTACATTGATGACCATTTTTTTACATAATATCCCACATTGAGAATACTATTCCAAGTTTTGGATATCACTGATAGTTAATTAACCCTTCAAAAAATCTTAACATAGCTACATACAAGTGCCATCATGTGGCAAGGCAACCAAAGTAGACCAAGAGCTAGATCAAAGATTTTATTGTACTCTTCAATCTAGCTCTTGAACTATACTTAAAAATTGAACTCAAACCTTCTAAACTAAGACCCGACTAAATCTGTGACTTGGCGAAAACTTGCGACTAATTAGCGACTAAATTTGGGAGAAAACAGATGCTAGGTGGCCTAGTTTTTGAGATATAAATGTGGCCAAGCTGGGGAGACGCTCTCCAGATCGGCCACCAATGAACCCTTAACCAGTGACCGACAAATTCTGATATTTGGCGGCAAATTCCGACTAATTAGCGACAAATTTTTTGTGTTATCAAAATTAAAATTCCTGATGGTGGCCATGCCAGTGTCAGTCACACACCCGCAACGGCTGCAACACAGCTTTTTAGTCAGGAGCGCGAGGTCGCAAAGTGCCGCGAACCCGTACTTTCTAAGGGTTTACAAAAACTTTATACCTAAATTAAAGGAGAAATGAAAAAGTGTTTTTGCCAAGTTCTGCCACTTTAAGCCCTTATAATTTGTGTGAAACAACTTTTGATTGTATAACTTGTTGATTATAAGATTAATAAAGCTAAGCTGTGATAGTGTGATTATCGATATTTCAGGCGTTTAGTTTAAGGAAAGCGCCAGAGTAGACGCGAAATTCAAATTTACCCACGTTTTTTGTCGGTATTGTTGAGCGCCTCTGCGAGAAAAACGTGTCATTTCGGAAAAGGTGTTTTTTATTATTATTCGATAATTGAATATTCGATTATAGTACTTATTTTTAAAATGTTTACTAGATATCTCATAACATAATAACGTTAATTTACTTGTCATAATTTTTTTGAAGTTTACAAGTTTCAATTTCGCGGATTACCCGCGTTTTCGCCAGTCTATCAAAAAATAAGGAAAAAATATCGATTATTTTTATTACTAGGCAGAAAGGAAGTCATAGGGATGACACATTACATCCCTATGACTTCAGTCTTGGCTAGTCTGGTGTGACTGTTGTAATTTAATTTAAATGTTGAGGTATTCAGGAATTTCCCTTGAAAACATTATCAGAATTTTTTGCAAGTTTTAGTTAAGTTTGTGATAACTATTCTGCTAATATGTAAATAGGTGTAGGTTACAATAATGTGTAATATAAACTGTTTTTTACTACTAATTTGGTTTTATTTATTTCAAGTTCTGATTTATGGGCTCTATAACTTGCTACATTTGCAGTGAGCCAAAGTAGGTGACTGAGTAAAATAAAAACAACAAAATTGGAAATTATTTAGTTTATTATAACTTAAGCCACCAGAGCTGAAGCGGTGCTCGACTCATACTTCCAGTTAGGTGGGAGCACGCTCTTTGTCTTGTAGTAGCGGGCTAGCCTGTGAATTCTGGATTCTACAAGAATCAGCCTGAATTTGCTGTCCTTGTCCTTCCTGTTGCGTTCCAAGTGCTTCCTCATGGCAACGGCTTTCTTGATCAGGTAGTACAGGTCCTCCGGTAGGTCGGGAGCGAGACCCATGGCTTTCATGATACGCAGGATCTTTTTGCCAGTTACAAATCTGACTTGTGCAACTCCATGGGAATCCCTAAGCATGACACCTGGAATAAATTAAATTATCTCATTAATTTTATATTTTCTAAAATACAGTTTAACAGGTGGATTTAATTTTAAATTATGAACATTGAATGAGCTGTATATTGATCAAGTGGGGCAGGTGGCTTCATACTTTGCAAGATCACTAACCCTACCTATTGCTGAATGTCCCTGGACAGATTGCTGTAAGGAGATTGAAAACTAAATATGCCAAGTGCATATGCACAGGGCCAAGTTCAATCTACAATTTGATAGATATACAATTTTTAAATCCTTGAAGATACTATGGAAAGGAGTCCAAACATTTACCCACAAAAGGCATAGAAAGTGACAAAATTATAGGAAAACTAATGAAGTTGAAAGATAATATTTAGGAGGAGCCTGTTGTTTAATCTCTCTCCATCCCAGTAATTTAAACTGTCCTACGTATTGAAACTCAGTAGCCTGTAGTAATTCAAAGGTTAATTTATCGTCTACTATGCATACTACGTGTTGAGATTGGAAATTATGCAACCAGGATAAAAAGTATCCTGTCCTAATCTAGATCATGGTGTACCTATGTGCCAAAATTTCATCCAAATCCGTTCAGCCGTTTTAGCGTGACACAACAAACAAACTCACTTTCGCATGTGTAATATGAGTTGAGGATAATACAAACTGCTTATTGAAATGACGGAAAGTATAGTGACAAATGTTTGATAGGACACAAAATAAATCTTGGTTGTTTTGACCCTAAATGAATTAGGACAAGGGCAGGCGGACCATGATAATACAAAAGACTAGTTTTGCCCAAAGTTCTGTCAATTTGTCAAGATAAGGCACAAAATCCTTGAAATATGACATTATCAGCATTGAGCGACATCCTCCAAATCACATACTGTTGCTCTTTACTTTAGAACCTGTATTCCTGGTGGTCAGCGGCAACTTACTAGTCCAATGGACACATGTTTTTTCTATAATCATAATCTACAATATTGTATGTCTGATAAATAAAAAGTGGAGGCCAATGCTTGATATACCTTGGTCTAATAGTTATTGGCAGTAGCAATAGTGCTTATGATGCAAGCTAGTGTGGTGGGGAAATTGATCATAAATATAAACATATATGCTGTTTGAGCTGGCTCACATAGTACATGCATTCCAACTGGACCAGCATGGAATCAATTTAATTCAATTTCTATTCAGCTGAATGATCCAAGGCTGGTCAGAGGGTCGTCTTATGAGGCTCCCTGATTCTGATCATTTTGATGCTTTCAACAAGAATTATCATTTTTGGGGCATAATGCAGTTATGCCATCATTACTGCACAAAAGCACCTAGAACTCCTGAAATTGAATGGTAATCCTCTACTCAAGTCACATTTACTATAAGATAGGATAAAAATTTGGCACTTACCGATTTGGGAGGGAGTGAGGCCTTTCTTGCCGAGTTTGAAAATCTGTTCCTTAACATCGTCAGCGGTCAGTTTTAACCAGGTCGGCACACTGCGCCGGTATGGCAGAGCTGATTGGGAGATACCCTTACTGAAAACATAAAATTTACACTTCGCTGTAAAGCCATGTGGTGACCACTCAGTCGGTAGGTTATGTTAATGTCACAAAAACTTTCTACAATGAAAAATCTATGTTGAATTATTAGTATGATGTTGTACACTATTAATTACACATAAAATTACCCAGGTGCGTGCATACGACCCATGGCTGCGGCTTTTAATAAAAATCGCCGATCTGACAACGACAACAAGAGAAAACGAAAAGATGGTTGCCGGAAGGCGGTTATGCATTCAGTTCTCGTTCTTGTCACTTTATGATCGTTCTTTGTTCACTAGTGTTGTAGTTCTGAATAAACCGATAAAGCGACTAAATGGTCTTTGGTTGAGTTTGTTTGCTATAAAGTCAAAAATGTTACAACATCATGCAAAAGGAAGAAATGTCATTACTGTCAGAATCAAATGACAGTTTTCCATCTTTCTTAACCAAATTCAAAGTCAATCAAACACTGCTGTAATTCTCAATATTTGGCACCAAAAATGACGAATCCCTACGGTGTATCTGATGCTGACTTCAACCTCATCAAGCAGCAAGCCGCAAGGCGTGCTGGGCTCAGGAAAGAGTTCTTAAAACAGAAAACTAACCCGTTTAAACATGCATCTGAAGCTGGTTATGTCGTGAGTGTTAAATTACGTAATTTTTATTGTTGAGAGTTCAAGTATAAACAAACAAACATTAATTCCTTAGGGTCTATGATACTCGGATCAATGACAAGATTTGTATCTATTTTCAGTTTGATCCAGCTTTACAGAAGTTTCTGTCAATGAAAGTTACCACACTGGAGCACTTCACTGCTAACACGAGAACTAGCTTGTTTGGAATCTGCGCTATTATAATTCCCATGTTTTCTTATGGATACGTTCTCTGGAAACATAGGACGACCCGTGAAGATCAAATAAGAAAAGGAGAACTTCGTTACAAAGATAGAAACTTCAAATTGCAGTAATGATTGAATTCAGTGTAAGATAAATAAAAGAATTGTGTAGAAATTAATAAAATCAAGTAACTGTTTAAGGCTTTATTTATTGTTATGGGTAACACTAAAAAAATTATAGCTTTTGTTATTTTGTAACGGAAAGCACATAAATATTATTTTCCCCATTGCTTTTTTCATTGACTTTGCCTTGAAAAATGCTGCTGGCAGTTAAAATTACCAATGGCTTATTTAAAAACAAAATAAATACATGTTGTCTGTGATGTTGTCACTCATTATTTGAGTCAATTTGAGTGTTTGATTCTGAGCTTTGTATCTTAATTTAGTATTTTTTATCATAATATAATAAAATGGCTGATAAATATGGGTTTTCCGATCTGGAGTGCAAAATTATGTTGAATCAAATTGAGAGACGTGCCAAATATAGAAAAGAGTTTTTGAAACTAAGGACTGATCCATGTCTACACTCTAGAGAAGCTGGCTATGTTGTAAGTTGTGTCCGAAACTTAAATTATTGCAGGATACTATGTTGTATAAGTATCTCAAAGATTTAAATTGTTAGATTCGCCCTACCACATCAAAAGTCGCAATCCTGTTTCGTTTATCTCTGATGCGCAATGATGCAGCGACTTCACTTTAACATCATGAAAACGCTGGAAGGGAGATCGACGCGCAAACGGTTACCACGTATTAGTACATCATTCTGAGCCCCCCAATATAGAAATTTTTCATTGGTCTCAAGGAAAACATCGTGAGGCATGTCCTACAACCAAAAAATTCGAAGACGTGATAATTATCTACCAATCCGCACAAAGCCCGCGCGGTAAATTACTGCCCACTCCCTCTCACCGAGAGGAGGCCTGTGTCCCAGCAGTGGGAACATTATAGGCTGATTATATTAAGTGGAAGGTGGGAAGTAATGCCCTGCAATGGGATAATACACTACGAATGTTATGTTACGTTTTTGTAGTTCAAGTGCTACCCTACCGCTGTTTTTTGCGTGTTTTACTGCAAATTGTTAGGCACCTGTCCCATCGCCTACGAGAAAGCGACTATTTATAGCTATCAACGGTTTGCTCGCTCAAGAAAAGAAACGCTAGATGGACCGACGACCTGAAGAAAGTGGCTGGGACAGACTGGATGCGGAAGGCGGAGGACAGGGTGTTGTGGCGCAGACTGGGAGAGGCCTATGTCCTGCAGTGGACTGCGATAGGCTGAGTTGATTGATTGGAAGAAAAGAAACGTATAAAAGATTATAGGTCCCGTGTAAGGAAAAGAGATACATTCATTAATAGTTGATCGTTGATTGTTCACACTGGCCGGCGCTGGCAAGTACTCGTTTGTCGCAGCGACAAGAGAGCTATCAAAGGGACTACTTGCTCAGCGAACTTCGCTCGGCTCGGCGACATGTACTGACTGAGGAGAACACTAACGCTTGGCACATCAGGTTATACCAAACTTTCAAACTCCAAATGATTTTAAACCTTCAAATGTTAACGGTTACGTTCAAAATCGAATGAGAAAATTTTACAGATTGTAGTAACTTAACACCCGAAACTGTCAAAGAAGGACGGCCAAATCGTACCTGACTACGAGGCGGTGGTGTACAGATATGCCATATATATGAAAAAAACAAGTATTTTTTAAGGTCTTAAAAACATAAGAAATAGATATTTAAGTCGCCAGAAAAAAAAGCACAAACACATTTTTTTTTAATAGCATAATTTGCAAATTATTTAGAATAACATGTTCAGAACGCACCTTTGACGATTCATTTTGCTTAAGAAATGATTTAGTACTCAAAGATTATAATTATTCACGTTTTTCTAAATAGTTATCAGATGTAATTCAATTCTATATAAGTACTTGTGTATCAAACCAACTAGTGCTGTTTTTATTATGTATTGGATTCTTGTCATAAAAATAATTATGTGGGTTCATAGTAAGTATCAGCATTTTGTTCAATTATGTACAACGGAACGTCATAATATGTCATTGACGCGCGCCATGGATTGACAGTGTCAATAATGTGATACGTACTGTACTGTTTTGGATTTCCTTCTGTTGTTTGACCTTGGCATTGTTTTACAGACTGATAACTAGGTACCGCTTGTGACGATTATTCTGTGCTTTTGATTTCCGGACACCGATAACCTCAAAAGTATTTTTTGCATTATTTAAATATCTTGGCTATTTAGATATTATTTTCGAAAAGGATGGTGTTTACTACATAAAACAATCAAATCTCACTATAATTTGCTTCTGTACACTGAAAATAAAACTCAGGTCCAGCTTCTATAGAAATTTGACCGATGTTCTTTTCCCAATTAACTTTGAACCTCATTAGGTTCAAAGTTGATTGGGAAAATAGCTTTAGCAATAAAGATGAAATCTATTAACATCAATTTTTCGGCATATATAGTAGCCTACATATGTGTTAATCCAGGGTCCAAATTTCATCCAAATCGGTCCAGCCGTTTGAGTGTGAAGAAGTAACAAACATAATATTAGTGTGATACATACTCATACCAGCGAGTAATTGCTCATCGCTGTCGCGTGATCGCTGCTAGTTGGTCGCCATCTCGATTTTTAGTTGCTAGCTCTACTCGCTTCTCTTTAATTGCCGGCGGCGTGGCGGTGGGACAGGTGCCTTACGATGGACGGGCGGTGACTGGACCGCTACTACAATCCCTTTAGAGGGGTGTGATTAATGTGATTTTATTCGCCAAATTTCTAAGCGCCTACAAAAAAATGCTACGCAATTACTTTTATTGATTATTTTATTATTATTAAAATCCTGTGATGACCCACTGCAGGCCAAGGGCCTCTCTAGTACTCTCTTTCCACTTCTCACTGTCTAACTCTAAAGCTACTAAGGACCATTTCTTGTTGAAGGAGTCCAGTTCATCCCGCCATCTCCGTCTGGGCCTGCCGCGATGTCGGTTGCCATTAAATATAGGGACCCATTTGGGTCGTAAGTTAGCGCTTAAAAATTTGATCTTGCTTTCATAGTAAGCAATCAACAATATTAATTAGCTTCTACATAAACAAGGAGTAGGTACTTACTTGTAATAACTGAAAACCTCATAAGAGGTCATTCTACTCATCATTGTTATAAGCTTTTACTCATCATCGTCATCTTCATCTGCCTAGCCTTTTTCCCCAACTATGTTGGGGTCGGCTTCCAGTCATACCGGATGCAGCTGATTACCAGTATTTTACATGGAGCGACTCCACCTCCCCACCTCTCCCCCCATCCCTCCTCTCTCTCCTCTCATGGAGGATCTGACCTCCACAACCCAGTTACTGTGTGGGATACGATACCCCTGGTAAGTTAAGACTGGTTGTTAAACTTTAGGGCTTCGGGTTTGGAGGTTTTTATTTTCGGGAACCAAAAATAAAAACCTCAAATCGCGAAAAAAACAGGTGTTCCCTACATCTATGTTCGCATAACTCTTCAAAATGTAGGGAACAGCTGATTTTTTTCGCATATTCAGGTTTTGACCCATAGTAAGAATGTTCATAATGATGAGTAGATACAATGACCCTATTTTTAGTTATGGCAATTATAACTTGTATAATTTCAATGTTTCAGTTCGACAAGGCCATCCAGCACTTCATATCGATGAAGGGAACTACTTTGGAATACTTCCCGTTTAACGTGAGGACAATCCGTTTCGCATTATTGTCTATTGTACTACCAATGAGTTCGCTTGGTTATGTATTCTACACAGTGCGAAGTCAACGGGAGCGCGACATACGCTGCGGCATACTCAAACCTAGAGACCGGCGTCATAAACTAGCATAGATAACACTAGTTTTTTTTTTTTTTGTGAAACGCTATTAATTTGGCTCAGGCTATCGTTAAAAATTAAACTTTCACATTTATAATATCAGTAGGAAGTAGGATAATATTCTATTAAAAAACTTCAAAACAACATAATAGTATAGCTTATTTATTAATATTAGCGTGGGATACAATACTAGTACATACATATCTAAATTAAAGCAGTTCAATTAGCGATCATCGAGAGACTTGTCCCGGGCTATGACTGTGTCGTCAAACTTCACCATGTAGGTTGTCCCCTTATGCCAATGGGCCGTCACTTTCGCGGGCTGGAACAGAAATGGGCAAGTTATTAATTCGGCTTTAGCATATTCTTTAAGGCGAAAGCGCCAGGGTAGCCCGCGAAATTCAAAATTTCTTACGTTTTTTGCAATTTGCATGTCAGTATTAGGTTGTATGTTCAAGCTTTCGCTTGGTTCTACTGAACTGACCCTAAGTGTCACGCCGCCACGACTGTGTCAACAAATTATCGACGTGTGGAGATTGATTCGTTGTTCAAAGACAAAGATATTTTATTCGAAGAATACAATACCTACCTTCAAGGTTGGTAGGTAAAGGTAAGTTCAGGACACATCCGCCGCTAAGAGGGTAGAGGAAGGGGAGGCGGTGAGGGGGATGAGGATAGGGATAGAGGGGGAGGGGGATATTCAAAGACAATCGTACTTAAAGAGTAAACTCCAGTCGTGCGTCGGAGCTGACACACACACATACATACATGGTCTCGAGGTTTTTCCACTGTCACCAAGTCAGAATCTGATGAGGGGATCCCATGGAACTTTATAGGCACACCTATCGCGATTTGGGTATTTAATAGAGTAACTCGAGGAGTTTTTTTTTTTTTTGGGATATTATGGTTGTAAATTTAAATGGGCATAAGGTAGCTGTTTCTATAGTGGAGATGGAGAGTGCTGTTACAAATTGGTTTTTTAACTTGGTGGGGTTAGTAAAATTATTTTCAGCTACTGTGGAGAGCTGTTAAAATTTAAATAGAAGCTAGCACCTTTACTTTTTAAAACTTGTTCTACGGTTCTGTTTCCATTGAATTTGTTGGCATGGCGAGAATAACGCAATTCTCGGCCCAGTGGAGATGGCGCTTAAACTTCTCTTTTCACTTATTTAAGATTGATAAACAAATAACTAAATGATACTTACAAATCCACTCTTAGTAAGCACTGCCTCTATGATCCCAGCATTGAATGTGGCGCAGTTTAGGGAGCCTTTATCTTTTGGCACACTTATGAATTTGTTGATCTGCAATCAGCATTTATTATGGCTGATTATTGTGATTCAAAATGATGAGAACTGCGTGTGACTGACACTGGCAGGGCCACCGTCACAATTTGGGTTCAGGCTCAAAACGTCTCTTTCGCATAATGTCGCTTTCGCAGAATGACTCCTTCTCAGAAGGTCGATGCGTCTTTCGCAGAATATCTCTTTCGCAATATGTCGCATAACTTAAACGCATAAAATAAACATTTAGCCAAGTTTAAAAAAAAGATGTTTTTTTTCCAATTTCTTATTAGATGTTTACAAGTTTTACAACATATTTATAAGCTATGTTTGGAGTTTCCTAATGCGACATTTTGCGAAAGAGATATTCTGCGAAAGAGGCATCGACCTTTTGAGAAGGAGTCATTCTGCGAAAGCGACATTATGAGAAAGATACATTATGCGAAAGAGACGTTTTGCGCCTGAGCCGCAACTTGTAGCGAAGTCACAGATTTAGTCGGGTCTTAGTAGATATAATGAGTTCAATTTTTAAGTATAGTCCAAGAGCTAGATCAAAGATTATAAAGTAAACTCTTCAATGTTAAAATTAAATGTGGCCAAGCTGGGGAGATGCTCTCCAGATCGGCTACCTATGAACCCTTGTAACTTTTGAACCAGTGACCGACAAATACTGATCATTGGCGGCAAATTTCGACTAATTAGCGACAAATTTTTTGTGTTATCAAAATTAAAATCCATGATGGTGGCCATGCCAGTGTTAGTGACACGAGAACTGCTGTTCATGGTGTCTTTGGAAGCAAAAGTACATGAGTACTCAAGTACTAGAAGTTATTTTTACCCAACTATGGCAAAGCCAGATGGAGGGTTATGATTTTAGTAGGCTCTGTGTGAGACCTAGAAATCATAGAACTAATGCAGTAATTAAATACCCTCTGCGTTGGTGAAGAGAATGGAAGTGAAGTGAGGGATCAAAAAGAATACTTACAAGTGCATCCTTCTCAATGATGTAGTAAGTTCTCTCATCATCATTGGCATGCTCCAGTTTATCAGCTTCCTTGCCAAACAGGACCTGGAATCATTGACATTACATTACTAAGAGCTAATTGTTCAATCGTCAAATAACTTTTAGCCGACGTTCGTACCTACGTACGTAATAATATCGCAGCGATTTTTTTTGCGCACTGGATTTTCAACGCTCTGCTTAGCGCCGAGAGTTGAAAATCCAACAGTGATGCACTCTTTTTTTTTTATTCTATGTAATTAGGGACTTTTATAATCGCAATGCGTATGACAGTCCCATCGTACCCTAAATACACACCGCTACAGCTTACATTTGGGTCATGAACCTGAACAGACTGTTGTTGTTAGGTTGAATTCTCGAAGCTGAAAATCCAGTGCGCGATAAAATCCCGCCGCGATATTTTTATGTCCGTGCGAACGTCGGCTTACTATGGCGGTTTGACAGCTTTTGTATAGAAAATATGTCAAACTGTCATTTAATCTTCAGACTATTATCTGTGCTTCAGATAAAAGTTATCCGACTATTGAAAAATTAGCTCTTAGTTACATAATTATACAAAACTATCTGACACGACAGATGTTGCTGTCGTGTCAGATAGTTTTGTATACTTCAAATTTCATGTATGAGAAAATTAATTTTCTTGATAAGTTTTCTTTCCGTAAATTTGTCCGATGTTTTAATAATTATTCTGCTATTTGGGTTGGAGACAAATCCAACAAATCAAAGATCGTAAAAATCGGTCGAGCCGTTCTTGAGTTATAAATGGTGTAACTAACCCGTCTTTCTTTTATATATTTTTACAAACTTACAAACAAATTTTACCTCTTTATAATATTAGTAGGTCGTAAAATTATAAATGTTTATAACTTTAAAATTAAATGTACGATTTGAATGAATTAAAAAGTATTTTACTGCTACATAAATACCATTCATGAAAAACTATTTATTTGAATCACTAGGAATGTAACCAACTTTTGTTTCTACTAGAAATCTAATTAAATTTTAGAACACAAAAGCTGCTATTGTACTTACTTAACTATGAAAGTCAGATATATTCCCTCGCAAACATTTTTGTATGTATTATTGAGTACTTTAATCATGTAGTGTGTGTGTAGGTACATAATTTTTTATCATAAATAGTTTCCTCAGCGCAACCCAAAGAATGAAGTTTATAGGAAAATTTTGTTACTTTGGGTTACATTATTGCAATTTCCTTAAGGATCTCTAATTTAAAAACAAAAAAATTATAGCCTATGTTACTTCCTGATAATATAGCTTTCTATTTGGGGAAAAAATGGTTAAAATCGGTGCAGTGGTTTCGGAGCTTATTTGGTACAAACAAACAAAATCTTTTCTTTTTATAATATTAATAAAGATAAGTATAGACAAGTTAAAAATACCAAATGTAACAGAGCTTAAAGGGCAAGAATGCATGTTGGTTATTTTAATCAATCATTTGGTACGGTGATTTTATATAGCAGCATTTTTCAAAACAGGAAAGTAGGAATTTTGACTGAATATAGTAAACATTCATTGCCACTATTTCTAAAGGAAAGTTTACTAACAATATGATGTTGATGTTATAAAGTAGGTAGCTAGTAATGCAAGATTATCTTACCTTCCATAAAGTAGATTTCACAAATAGAAGCATATTGAGTAGCTTAATTTCTCGCTTGCTATTTCTTTCTCTTACAAAGTATAAATCCAAGAGTCTGGTTCCTACATCATGACCAATGTCTGATAGTCTGAAAGATTATAAAATCCAAATAAAAGTGCACTGGATGCATTTGTAATTATTTCTGCATTCTTGGCAAATGGGTCCAAACTTACTTGGTTTGAAGTTCGTGGATAGAATGTGAACGATTCTGACAGTATTGGACGATTTCTGAGAACAAAAGTGCATAAAATGATAATGAAACCTCCCCTTTGCCTTTGCTGAGTGGTTTGTCGAGTATTGACGATTTGGATCGACCGGACGACATGGTTTCACGTGTTGACTAAGAAGAACACTATATCCTATAATAGATAAATTTATGCTTTAGTGTGATTAGGTTTACATTAAACCTTTATAATCTTTATTTATTTCACTTTAAATGTACCACCAAAGAAACGACTTGTTTTAGTTTTACTGAATATTTATTGTAAGGTCCCAAAACTCCCAAAATAACACATTTTGGAACATCAATCTACTGCTTTTTCAGCCACACTCGTAGCAAAACTAATCTGTCTATCGCTTTCTAATGCAACAATTATTAACTCGTTAGGTTCGGAACGCAATGCATTCGCAGTTCACGTCAAGTGTCAGTCTGTCAGTCGTTAAAGTGACAGATCATAGAGAAAACTGGGTTTTTTATGCCGACGTGACTCCTAGTGTTTTGTTTGTTTGTTTGCCATGGACCATATATTTAAACTTTTTCGTGCTCTTGTTAGTGACCGCCAGAATTTCCTCTGACTTGGCTTCACATCAACATGCCGTCGAGAATTAATATCTCTCAAGCACGGGTTTGCTTACGATGTTTTTCTTCACCGTTTTTTTATCGTCTTCTGCCTAGCCTTTTCCCAACTATGTTGGGGTCGGCTTCCACTCTAACCGGATGCAGCTGAATACCAGTATTTTACATGGAGCGACTGCCTATCTGACCTCCACAACCCAGTTACTGGGTAATAGGATACTCCTTGGTAAGACCGGTTCACAGACTACGTAGAGTCTGGCACACGAAACATGAGCCTGGAAAATAGCGGCAAATTCAAAAAATCGAGATCAAAATTGGTTGAGCCGTTAAAAATTGTATGCTGTAAAAGGACAATAATATTTGTCCATTAATCCATGATGTATTTCAAGTATAAAAATGTATTTACCTATTATACGCAGTGATACCAGAGCTAGATTTTTGAATTTGCCGCTATTTTTCAGGATCATGTTTCGTGTGCCAGACTCTAGTAGTCAGCCTGGTATCAGACTTTCGGCCTTCTGACGACCTAGAGTATAGAAACCTCAGAACAATAACAAAGCATAGAAGGAAGGCTAAAAACAGAATTCTGTAACTACCTTTATTCCCGTTCTATTATTAGGTACGATAAAGGTACGATAAAGGATGTGGGAAAGAGATAAATGTTTTACTCTTTGTTTTACTTTCTTGGCATGGTCACAAGATCAATTGTCATTTGGTTAAAAAAGTTATAGTATGACGCGGCCAAATTTGATAGTACTTTGTTTCAATGTCTGACAGTTCGTTCATTGAACTAGCTGACTTATTCGCGTGTTCATTGTTTACGTGTCTGTCGTAATATTCCATGGTTTTGCGATGTTTTAATAATATTTCTACTGTTAGATTGCATGAATTCTTTGTTTAACTACAAATAGTGAGTGTGTGGACGCTGTGGAGCAATTTCTTGTGTGGTTGGGGGCTGCAAGTCCCATTCATAGCGAAAATAAAATGAACAACAAATATTGACCTTCCATCGGTAAGTTTTTGCTCAATTTCTTGTTGCCTAAGATCTGATAAACGAATATAAATACATAACAAATATTGCTGTGTCACTATATAGCTGAAACCAGTCGTAATATTTATTCCAATAGAAGTTATTAGCGAATATTCGGAAATTGTTTTGGGGTTATCTTAATCAGCCATAGTGACGTAAATAATGTTGTCGATACTTTTCTTTTACAGATTTCCTAGACGATGTGAAAAAAAAAATGGATAAATTGTATTGGTAGACGAAATTGGACTCCAAACAGCACAGCCACATAATATGCTCCAAACATTTTACTTTGTATTCATTTGGTAATGAACCTATGAAATGGATGTAGCATGTTCTTTAAGTCGTCACTTAGAGAACATGCTGTTCCTACATTATTTGTTATGGATAGAACAGATGAAATGGTCTTGATATATTATGATATAATTAAGGTATTTTATTGGCAATAAATAGTATCCCGTTCAAATTAAAACTTGATTTATTACATTACAGGAAATACTTATGGAAGTCTGCGAAGAAGGACATAGCGCAATACTGCAAATTAAAAAAACCGCTCACCATCAACAGTAATCTAACATGAAGACAGGTATAACATTCAGAAATATGTTCACTTGATATATGCGATACAATGATATTATATTAAAAATATCATTGATGCGATATCATTCTTCTAATTATCCCAGCCGGAAATATAATCGAGTGCAAATTTATTTATTTATTTTTAATACAAAATACGTAATTGTAGGATCCCGTAGCAATGGAAGTTGAAACAGGACCTAGTACATCGGTACAAATTAATGAATCGCAACTGATCTTGACATCTTGTGAAATCATCTCACATCAGTCAGGTAAGACATACAAATAAAACTATTTACCTAAATAAAAATTTTGATAAAAAATCTTACATAAATTTTATTGAGAACTGTTTGTTTTAGGAATCCTTGACACAGATGACAATAACAAATTCAGAAATAATTGGATTCCATCCCGATTCAAGAAGACTGCGCTTTTGGCGAGTTCCTGGTCGCCAGAGCCGACTCCAGAATCCTCAGGAAGTTCATCCGTACCAGGGCGGAATGATTATGGTGTGGGCTGGAATTCGACTAACAGATTATTAAAGTGGCTAGGCATTTTATTTTTTTATTTAAAATATTATCTGGTCGTTATTTATCTTTTTATGTACGAAAAGTTTTTGTCGCTTTGGTACCATTTTAAATTTTCATAATAAATTTTATTTTTTCACTAACAACCATTTTATTTAATCAAATAATTCAAATCTCTATTAAATTACGCTTCTACTGATTTACAATATTATATGTTACATAAAAAGTATTAAAATAAAAATTATTAGGTACTTTGAATACCCTTTTTCCCTAGACTTTGTTGAGTAGTCTATGATGTAATCTAAAATTCAAATAAATATGAGAAAGTAAGTTGCTAAAAACATTTGCAAAACCGAATGTCTCCCACTTCTTTTCAATAAACTCATCAGTTATTATGGCAACTAAATACATTCGGGTTTAGCCGGGTCAGATTTAATACATGAAGAGTTGTCGGGAACCAAGGAAGACTTTGGTGATGATGATGACGAACTATTTAGTTCATACTTAAAGTATTGTTTCATTTTGAACGAATATATTAAGTATTGGTATCATAAGTATGCTTAGTTACTTCAAAATTTTTGGTACGCACGGCTACAGATCAAGCTATACATTTCCAGTATAAGCTGATCTCGCATTGTATAGGATTTCCTTACAATGAGCGGTCAGTGTAAACTGGAAATGTATAGCTTGATGTGTAGCCGTGTGTACCTACGGTTATTATTCTTGGCAGTGTAAGAAAGAATGTCATTGTAAATTCTATCGACGTTGAAATTTAGTGGGTACATCACTAGTCAGAATAAAATGAATGACAACCTACAAAATTTCGAAACATCTTCTGTATACGTGTCCTTCTTTAACATCATAGCGGCTCCATAAGTCAAAATGAAACAAATATATTGAGTTCAGTTGCTATTTTAGCACTACTTCTATGCTTTGTTATTGTTCTGAGATAGAAACCTTACTCTAAGCTGACGACCCGTAAAGACTGTCAAAGATCCACGAATGACAGCCGGGTCAAACCAAGCTTTTTTTTTTTTTTTTGTTTTTTGGCAATTGAGCCGATGTCGACTATTCTGCCAATGTCACATTTAGACAGCAGCGTTTTGTGGTAGATCTACAGATGTTAGTCGCTAAAAGAAAAACGAGGACAAATGTTAAATGGGCAACATAAATAATCTAAATTACAATCATATATACAATAGCACTAAAAAAAATACAATACATATTTACATAAATTTTACGCACCAGCTACAATTTAATATTATTTTCGTTTAAAAAAGTAGTTAAAATTTTAATAATTTTGGGAGAGAAGTGGGATAAAAAACAATGGAAGTTAGTTGGAAGAGGAATGTTACATTTTGAAATTTTTCGATAGAGATCGAAGGATTTGGTATTCAAGGAGCAGGAAAAAAATATATGTTCCAAAGTGCCTTCCGCAAGACCACATTCACACAGGGAGCTGTCCCTAACATGAATCTTATTCAGAAACACTGGGCTACAACAATGTCCGAGTCTTAGTCTGCAAAGCGTCGAAACAGTTCTTTTGGACAATTTCGGATATTTAAAAAACCAAGGTTTCCGCTGGATATCGTGCTGTATAGCTGCGTAGTAGACGCCCTTGGCTTTTGAGGTCTTATTCCACGTTTTTGTCCACGAGTCGAACAATTTGGGCTTGGCACCATTTCGCAAATCGTAGTTATGAGCTACGTAGTGCTTTCGGTCAGCCGGATTTGATGTGGCATACTTTGCTAACGAATCAGCGCACTCATTGCCAACAATACCCGAGTGACCAGGGATCCAGGCTATTTCGATGTCCAAGCCGTTTTGGGAACATTCAAATAACAGGCTTTTAATTTCTACGATGATTTGACTGTGAATTTGACTATGGAGTTGATTTTGAACTAAGGCCTGAATGCTTAGATTATGAAATGTCCAGATTCCGTGTTCAGTACAAAACGTAACATAAAACGTGAAGCCAATTTTTATACGTGTGTGAGTGAGCGCCGTGTACTACATAACGCATTTGCGTATGTGTGCAACATGCGAGTAATACCAGCGCATAGAGATTACCCTAAAATAGTGGGAAAATTTAAATATAAAAGGAACTTAAAAAATAAAAGAAAAAAGTGTGAATTTGGTCAAAATTAAAATCCGGCTACGAAAATTTTCAAATTTTTCGTCATAGGTGTCGTTTTCATGCTTTTCTAGGGTGTGAAAGCTGACGATAACGAAAAATTTGAAAATGATTGCAGCCACCATCTGGGATTAACATTTTAACGTCACTATCGGCTTTAACACCCCCGAAACCCATGAAAACAACCCCACCGATATACTTAACCATGTCCGGGGGCTTAACGTCTGAGGCACGGAGAAGACCCGGTGTGTAAAGATGTTCAACCATCCACGGATCAAAATTAATAAAACCACATAATATAAGAAGTTGTTTCCATACCATGTATCTGATTAATTGTGCATTCCCGCATTGTCTGGAATCCCGGGATTTATATTAAGAAAAAAAAAATACTAAGAAGCCGCG
The DNA here is from genome assembly GCA_905163495.3 of Cosmia trapezina. Classification (NCBI taxonomy): domain Eukaryota; kingdom Metazoa; phylum Arthropoda; class Insecta; order Lepidoptera; family Noctuidae; genus Cosmia; species Cosmia trapezina. Next base: position 2,236,578 of record LR991033.1, on the reverse strand, counting down.
TCCACAGTTTGTTAGCCAAATATTAACTTAAGGTATATATGCATCCGGTTATCCGATCTCTAATCATCATCAATTCCCAAGCACTAATCATCATCATCTTCCTGCCCTTATCCCATGTTACTCGGGGTCGGCGCAATACGTTTTCTTCTTTCATTCTCCCCTGTCAACCGTCACGTTATCATTCACTCCCTTCTCTTTCATATCATTCCTCACACAATCCATCCATCTTTTATTTGGCCTTCCTCTGCCTCTCCATCCATCAACATATATATTCATCACTCTTTTAGTCACATGCGTTTCGTCTCTCCTCAACACATGCCCATACCAACCCAAACGATTTCCTTTTAACTTTTCTGTCACTGGCGCCACTTTCAAACTTCCTCTTATATACCTACTCATTTCTTACTTTATCCATTCTCGTCACTCCACACATCCATCTCAACATTCTCATCTCAGCTGACTGCAATTTTTTTTCATCCGTCTTCTTCACTGCCCAGCATTCCGATCCATAAAGTGCGACAGGCCTTATCACGGACTTGTAAAATTTTTCCTGGATCCGTGGGTCGCAAATTGTTCCTGTAACCTGTCGCCATTTCATCCATCCTGAGTTGATCCTGTGCGTTACGTCTCGGTCTACTTCGCCATCCCCTTGGACAAGCGACCCGAGGTACCGAAAATCGGAGCAGATCGGTAAGGGCGTTCCGGCAAGAGACATGGGCACAGGACCCGAGGGGCCGCCAAAATCACAAAACAGATACTCCGTTTTGGTCCGACTTACTCCCATTTCATCCAATTCCCAAACACTAAAAGCCTACCTAAAAATGTATACTGGGCATTCTGTAGCAAACTATCAGAAAGTACCTATCAAAAATAAAATCCACAATAAATAATTGTACAAAAAATTAAAATAATTTTGAAGAGCAAGCGCATTCCAAATTTAAATTCAATTATAGAAACAACTCAGCGTGAAATTCAATAAATGTGGTACCAGTGGTAATAAATAGGTCCTGTCAGTTGACTTGGTTTTAATATAATATCCTAAAAAGGTTAAACTTGCAATAGAAAAGTGTAAATTGCTATTTAAAAAAAACAATGTTTATTACATTTTATAGGATAAAACAATTTTATTTCAATTTCCAAGTATCGATTTCTGACATTCGTCATATTAATTACTCGAGTCCATCGAAACAAGTTAAGATTAGGGTATTTTCTTGTGGTTTATTTATAATATTTTGAATAATACTTTTCACATTTTAAATCGTACTCACATGTGTGTGATATTTGTAAAAAGTAAAAATGTTAAAACACACTATTATCGCATTTACAGACTTAGATTTTATAGAGGTAAAATAATAAACTTGTGTGCTAAAGACAGATTCAATGCAGTTAAGAAATGAGTTTTTATGCAACTCTCTTAATTAACCCACGTTAAAAAGATTTGATGGGTAGCATAATACATTTTACATAATCAATTTAGGGTGTCGTATGTCGACTCCATTAATGAGCTGACGGAGGTTCGTGTGTTTGGGTCCAATTGGGAGCGCTTCCGAACCATACGGTTGAAGAAACAAACTAACACTCACAAAAAAAATCATCGTCCATGTTAATGAAACTCCTTAGTCATACCTCGTTTTTTTCGTGTGGTGTTGAAAATTTGGGTAAATTTTTTCATGCCCTAGGCAACACTTAACAGTTATTGTGTCAAATTCAATGTCACATTCTTATTTTTTCGTTTTTGAATTTAATTATGAAATACACTGTGAAATTGAATACTTACGTATGAAATGAGATGTTAGTGCGCTTTTCTTTTTTTGTAGTGTAATTTTTGCACGATTTCACAGCACAGACTGACATTTTTTTTTAAATTAAAACACCCGGCTCGTGACGTTTGCGGGGCGAACGTTCCTTGACGTCTGGCGCGGGGATCGAACTAGTCTCCAATGTTGGTTACTAAAATTTGGAATCAATTTACGGTAGCCTACTAGGAATCTGGACATTTCATAATCTAAGCCTGAATGCTACTACGGGAATCCGAAAAAATTACTGCTTTTGTTATTTGATGTGATTTGATATAGTGTATAGCAATGATATTATACAAGAAAAATTTCGGTTAAAATCTAGAATCGTTTGGCAGGAGGAGGGGGTTGGGGGCGGTGTGGGGGGGGTGGAGGGGGGTACTCTGAGCCCCCCCCCACCACTCCCATGAAAAGGTAATGCACCGTTCTTGAGAAAAAGTAATTATTGTAACCTAACCTCAGAACACTTTAAAGTCACTTTTAGTATCGTATGGCAGAAGTAGGGGTTGAGGGGGGTGGGGGGTACCCTAACGCACCCTCCCCCACCACTCCCATGTAAAGGTAAGCACCATTCTTGAAAAAAAAAACTAATTATTGTAACCTAACCTCTAAACACTTAAGTTGCTTCTGCAACGTCTCCGGCGCTGCGGGAAGTGCAGCCCCTTCGCCCTTACGTAACAAAGGACAGGCACCCATGCTCACCTCCGCAGCTTCGGTTTGCTGGTCGCCTCCGGCGACCAACCTCAGCCGCTGCGGCTCGCATGGGTGCCTAACCTTTGTTACAGCGGGCGGGGGCTGCTCTCCCTCCGCGCCTCCGGGTTTTTATACAGGGTGTCCCGTAAATAATGGATAATCTCTTAAGGGGTCATCGTACTCATCATTATGAACAACTTTTACTATGGGACCAAACCTGGAATCGCGAAAAAAAAAACAGCTGCTCCCTACATTTTGACGAGTTTGATGTAGATAAATGTACTGGTCAGCTGATTTTTTTTCGCGATTTCAGGGTTGGTCCCATAGTAAAAGTTGTTCATAATGATGAGTACAATGACCCCTTAAGAGATTATCCATTATTTACGGGACACCCTGTATACACTCTAGTATGCCAGCCAAAAGACTACGGAAAGTCGGGGTGCCCCGATTCGGTTTTGGGACAAATTCGACCTATTTTAACTATAAAGTGGGGTGCACACTAACTTCCTTCTGAGCAGAATTTCTAGGTTGAATGACACTGACTTTTTTTTTTGCGTTTCGTTTCATGTATTTTACACGACATTTGACACCGCAGACAATATCTTGATACGAATTTGGTTGTCAATCGCCCATTTTGACATTTCGTTTCACTGTTTATCTGATTTGAGGTTAGAAATATTTTTTATTAATTTCTCAAAAAATATGCATTACCTTGTAATGAGAGTGGTAGCGTTATAATCAGGGACCCAACCCCTACCAACTTTCACCCCATTCACCCCCCTCCTCCTGCCAAACGATTCTAGATCCAACCCAAAATTTCTAAAACTCAAGGAATCACATATCATTCGTTAGTATACTATTTATCTTAATATTTTCAAAAAATCAAACATTATATTCGTAAAATATGGCGTCAGAAAAGAATAGACGTCAAATAGAGATAGACGTCATTACTGATCATAGAGTAAAGTTATGCCTAAGAACAGACAAGTCAGCCTGACAGTAGGTAGGTATAAATGGTGGCACATTGTTTAGACTTAAATGTAATTTTTATTTTTGTTATGATGAGGTAGGATAAATTAAATACATACATATAGTGTATGTAACACTATTATATTCAAATCGAAACATTAATTGTTTACTACCTACTTTCAATGCAATTTTCCTACTTTATTACTTTTACTACATGAACTCATGAGTGAATCAAATTTTTAGGCAAAAATCACGGTTTTGCGGTAAAATGTCATATCTGATTATTATTCTATATAGTTTCTAGTACACGAGACGACGCACTGTCGCAAATTATATTTGTCTCTTTTTCGCCCGCGATAACTGAATAGTGCCATCCAAATTTGACGTATAAACGTAATTTAGTGTGCTATTGAAATATTAAGTTATTTATGTGTGCATTAGTGTGCCGATTCTGAATATCGAATGTTGTATATGTAACCTATCTACACCTTTTTACTTATAATATCATTGGTGTATAGCTTCTAAAATACCAATACACTCTCCTGTAAAAACTGATGCTTCTGGTGGACATTGAAAAAGTAAGGCAATTTTTGAATTTTGAAAATATACTGCTACCTACTCCTGTAGATTCTGTTGGTGATAATTTTGATGCATCAGTAAAGAAAAAATTCCATCCTTCCCAGAAACGTTTGACGGCTAATTCGAAGTCTCGTCTTGCATTTTGGGAATTCTTTGATATACCTAATCCCAAAACGGCTTTTGGTTCGAAGTGAATCGTTTCATATGCAGCCGAAAAGACAGGGAGAATTGGATATTGACAAACAGGCGAGGAGAGGTGTTTAAGCTCTCTGTACCTATTTATCAATAGAGGAACAGCTTTATTGTTCAAATAAGGAGAATTATTGAAGGAAAGGTCGATTTGTTCTAAAATTGGGAGTAAAGGATGGGATGAAAGGGAGAATACTTTAGACAGGAAACGATCAGCCAAATATTGTCTTCTTAGGTATAAGGGTGGTTCTGCACATTCAACTTGGAGCGCATTTATGGGAGAGGATTTCATGGCTCCAATAACAATTCTCAGGCACTTGGCCTGGATGACATCTAATTTCTTGAGCGCTTCTTTGTTGCAAGGCTCAATAAGGAAGCAACAGTAATCCAAAGCGCTCCTGGTCAACGCGTTATAGACCAGTTTGAGGGTGTAGGGGTGAGCTCCCCACCACACACCGGCCAAAGCCTTAAGGACCGATACGGAGCGTTCACATTTTTTGACCGTGTTGTTAATATGGTCAACCCCAGACAATCTCGAGTCCAACGTTACTCTCAGAAATCTAGCCTTGTCCTTGACTGGAATGATTTGTCCATCAATATTTATATCTACTTGGGGAACAGTACGCTTTCGGGTAAAAATGACCGCTGTACTCTTTGGCGCACTTAAAGATAACCCGTGATCAAGGAGCCATTGGTTTAGTGAGGACAGAGAGACATTCATAGATATAGCGGCATCCGGAATGGAATCACCAGTGACCAGTAATGCAATATCGTCAGCATACTGAAGGATTTTGCAGTCATAATTTAAAGATGAGGACAAATTTGCTGTATATATATTGTATAATGGGGGACTAAGAACAGATCCTTGGGGTAACCCTTTCCATACTGTTCTTTGTTCAGAGTCGGCCCCAGGGATTCTTAATTGAATGGCACGATTGGAAAAGATGCTACCAATGATACGAATAATCCTAGCCGGGATTCTCAGCTCGTGCAGCTTTTGCCTGAGAACAGGGAGGAGGACCGAATCATAAGCAGCTGATATATCCAGGAAAACGGCCACCACAGACTCATTCCTGCTTAGGGCCAGCCGGACCGCTGACGTGAGGATACCTACACTATCAGCTGTACCCAGACCTTTCCTGAAGACCAACCTTAAACCAAACCAATCGTCATTATTCGTCATCGATGCTTAACGTGCTTTCCGAGGCACGGGGACGTGTACGGGTCTCGGTATGTAAAGATGGTCACCACATCTTTACATACCGAGACCCGTACACGTCCCCGTGCCTCGGAAAGCACGTTAAGCATCGATGACGGCAAGTGTAGCTTAACCTGATCGATCGACACCTCTGGCTGCCCCTTTGGGGGTATACAGGTGTGATGTTGTGATAAGGTCAAGGGGAGACGGACAGCTGGATTTGCTTACACATCAATGGTGTAAAGCCAGCCCTCTCGTAAAGCTGTGTCAGGGTCGTGCAAATCATTATAATTTTAATATTATAAATAGTATTCACTGAAATCATTACTTTATTGTACACAGACAGGTCGATGACTCTGATCGGTCGGTTATACAGTCAGCCCGTCTACGTAATTCGAACGTCACACATCCATACAAACTTTATAATGATCAGTGATCGATCATTAAGAAATTAATCTTCGACATTGATTTTACGTAGGTATGTACCGAAGATGTTTTCATTATTGCACCATAGGTAGCATTTGAGTTCACGACTTCTGGAGGTCTGCAGAAAATTGAAATCTAAGGCGCGATAAACATTAGATTTGATTTGATTTGTTCGGCACATTAGATTCGACCTTAGGATTGGACAGTATTTGTTGAACAAATAATATTTTTTATCTTAATCCAAAAGTATAATTCTTCGGTACGTGTGTTTGTCACCTAATTCCTCCTAAACGGCTGGACCGATGTGTATATTTCAACGGGTTCCTGGATGGTTTGAAAATGCAATTGGACCCGGTAGGTGGCGCTGCAGTCGGGTTCTAGGATCGTTCAGATAGACGTCTGTCAGTCGGGTCCGCTAGTAATGGGATTGGCTCCTTAAAACTTTTGGCAGATGACGCTAGCATAGCTTTCACCTGTCACATTTGTTTACTCAATTTTTGTGTTCGGTTTTGTAAATTTTTTCATCAAAATACCAGGATGGATGATAAGATAAACATGTACTCAACATGGAGAATAAGCGAGCTAAAGGCTGAACTGACAAAAACGAGGTGCTTCTTTACAAGGAAGAAAAGCACACCTTATTTAAAGGTATACTCTTAAAATTATACATCAAGCTATTTTATTTATGAAATAGTTTTGTTTGTAGGAAGTATACATTTCATAACTTTTCGCCAATTATACATTACTACAAAAAGCCAAATTAGACCACTTTTTTTTAATTACCTACTTTTTTTAACCACTTTTTTTTAATTGTACAGCTATCGGAAATTGGTGTGCACCTATTTCTTTGCAATAAGGCACTTCACATTTCTTAGGCATTTTGTAAAATCAAACCAAATCAAAAAATTCATACAAATGAATATAATTTTGGTTAAAGCTATGCTAGCGCCACTTTGACAGTAGCCAACCCCATTACCTACCTACAGAAGTATAGTCCGGTCAATTTAGACATTCGAAGTTACATAAAGTCCCAACAAGCTAAATTTCTGTGAAATTGTTCAAAACATAATTATAAACAATGTCTAGAAGTTCCCCATCATTCCCCTGTAAGGAAAAAAATTTATTCAAGTTCAAAGGTAAAAAAAATGAGTTTTTCGCGATTTTCAGCAAAACGGTAAGTTTTATCATAAAAGTACCTCAGACAAAAATTGTAGATCATAAAATTATCTATAAAAAACGTGTTAATACTTTTTTTCTTACGAGCCACCGTTTCTGAGATATAACGATTCAAAAAGTTATAAAAGTTGTTATCGTCATAATATGCACACGTTTCCACGCCACCTATAAGGTAGTGTACTTAGCGCGTTTTTTTAACGTGGTTTCCGCAGTAGGCCTACTCCACGGGTCAGTTGTGATCCTGTTTAATGTAAAACTATTGCATAATAACGGAAATTTTCAAAGATTGGGAAAGATAAAAGCGATGTAAATTAAAAAAAGTGTTGAAGTTTATTCGTCTTATTCGTAAGTTTCAAATTCTTGTTCTCCTTATTGATCTTCTTCTTGTTCTTCTTCTCCTGCTTCTTCTTCATCTTCATTTTGGATGCAAGTAAATTGATTCAATATTAGAGCACGACCGGCCTTGACAATTTGTGCATGCCAAAGAACAAGACAGTCCGACTTTTTTGCACCACATTTAGCACTGCATCCCTTTTTGCAGTTGCAAAAAATAGTGTTCAGCAGTTTTTCCGGCGCAGGTGGAAGTAAAGTTTGAACTAGCTCTAATATATTGTTGACCAACTTCCAACCCCAGTCTGTAGGGTCTAGCTGATTTGTCTGAAAGGGTTACCGCGGCCCTGGCATAGGCAACTGAAGGAACACGGGTGGGTTTTAGTCAGTAAAAGTCTGACACGCCCTCCCGCTCCACCCAGAGCGGGAGAAGTTATTTGATGATTTCCCACCCTCAAAAAAAAAAAAAAAAAAAAAAAAAAAAAAAAAAAAAAAAGGGTCTAGCTGATAACCAAGCCACACTTGAACTTGGTAATATACTCGAAAAAGATGTTGGTGAGCAGCAACTGATGTTGGAGGAAGACAAGCTAATTGAACTTGTTTTTTATTTTTAGTATTTTTAACGAAACATGCATATCGATGCTTCTCTAAACAGGTAGTTTTGTTAGGAGCTCCGTACATAGAAAGAAGAAAGAGGATGCCGTTGGTAATAACTTCTTGTTGAGTTGAATTACTCTTTTTAAAAACTTCAGCTTCTTTTTTTTTTTTTTTTTTTTTTTTTAAATATAACAACTCTAGATGTATATACGTGGCGTACTCATGTATATTATGACGATAACAACTTTTATAACTTTTTGAATCGTTATATCTCAGAAGCGGTGGCTCGTAAGAAAAAAAGTATTTATACGTTTTTTATAAATAATTTTATGATCTACAATTTTTGTCTGAGGTACTTTTATGATAAAACTTACCGTTTTGCTGAAAATCGCGAAAAACTCATTTTTTTGACCTTTGACCTTGAATAAATTTTTTTCCTTACAGGGGAATGATGGGGAACTTCTAGACATTGTTTATAATTATATTTTGAACAATTTCACTGAAATTCAGCTTGTTGGGACTTTATGTAACTTCACTCTCATTTTTTGGTCTAAATTGACCGGACTATACTTACCTACCTATTTAATTATTGGACATGGCCAGAGATCGCACAAGACAGAAAGGTTCGGAAGGAAAAAGGGGTTGTCAGTGGACTGCAAGGTCTGGCTGCCACCGACATGTCGGCCATAGACTACTATTATATATACTGAGATAGACTGGCAACTTAAGCTTTTCTTAGGCAACGCCATCTAGTTACGGTGACATACACTATTCAATGTCACGTGGTACGTTACCATAGCTACATAAATAATATTAGTACCAAGTAGAATTAGCTTTACCGAGTTGTCTAATGGAGAATGGTTGAGAAAATTCTACAAACTAGATTTGAAATGTTTAGGTTTAGTTTTACTACAACAGAATTTTCAACCATTCTACATGATTCAACTCGGTAACGCTAATTCGACACTAAACTTGTTGTTTCGAGGATAATAAAATAAAATATGCGTGTGGTGTGAGGGCCACTTTATTGAAACTCTTTGAAAATATGCTTAGGATTTAGTGAACATTCCCAAACAATTGTGAAAGTTGGAATCAGATTTTGTGAAAGTCAACTTTGCGAGATATGGACTGTAAAGTGGGGCCCTCAGTTCTCACATAGAGGATTGAGGGCCCGCCTGTACCTGACAAACTATGGACACTACAGATAAAGTCTTTATGCCAAAATCTAAGCTTATACCAAACAAAATTTGTGAAAACAAGATATTATCGCAAAACACTGTCCTACTTGGTATATCTTCGTTCAAAATGGGCCCTCAATCCTCACACACGTAAAAGTTTATCACGCAAATACAATGAAACCATTAACTTATAGCTATTGTTTGTAATCCTATAAGATACTAAATAAATTGTGAAAATTTGTGAAAGCAAGAGCAGGTCACCATTTCTTGTTGTTTGAAAGTTATGACCTTGACAAAATCCGGGCCCTCAATCCTCCATTTATTTTGTTTTCCGTTTGAATACGCTTATCGTATGAAAGATTAGACAAATACAAAATAGTCTCTTTTTGTGAAAAAAATTGTGCAACAAATTCGATACTAGAAAACAATTAAAAGACCCTTTATTGTAAATAAAAATCGAGTTTTATTTTTGTTCCCTGAATTAGGAAATAGGGTGACCACGATACGGTATTTTACTCTATATGAGAAAAAATCTTAAAATATATTATTTAGATAGATTAGGCAAAAAGCAGTCGGAAAATATTAGTTTTAGTTCAATAACAATATAAATTTTAAAATTAAATTCAAAGTTTTCAGGTTTTTTTAATGTTTTCTCAAACCATGAAATAGTAGCCGCCATTTTATGACGTCATTCGGCTGTGTGAATTAAAAAAGTGTCAACTATTAATTGATCAGTGTATCTCTTAGAGCAGGTATAGCTTTCACTTTAAAATCAAAATCTTTACCGTCCATACGTATTGTGTATAGAGTCATGAGGAACAGGGTGTAAAGTTCACTCATCCTTTATTGAAAAGGGAGGACCCTCCGACCAGAAAAAACATAGATGTACAAACTAAAACCAAACTTACATGTACTTATTTGTATGACTATAATAATATTTCCGTAGACAGAGAATTCTAGTAACTATTTTCGTAGTTTTCTCAATCAATTGACATGACATATATAATAAAAAGAACATCACTGTACTTTTTCTTTGTAGTAGTCGCATAGACAAACTAATGAGGTTGAACTCCAAAACTCCTCGATTTTATGTGAAAATGTTTGGAACATAATAATCCTTAAATAAAATTAAATATCAACATTCACTACTCCAAGATAATTACCCATACAACTATGTGTATTATAATATACAGGGTGGAATTTTGTAATGACACCTGGAAGGAAGTACTCTTAATAATGCAGATAGAAAATTTTACTCAAAACATTCCTTTATTTTTGAATAGAAAGCAAACTGCATTCAAAGATTTTCGAAATTTCTCTTCTCCCACAACCGGGAATCGAACCGGCTAAAATCTGAAACAATTATACCCTGTACTTTTATTGCATCGATCGTTAGGGTCAATTATAAGGATGAAATCTCTCTAACAAACATGATAAATTAAATGAAAGGAAAACCAGGAAATCTTAAATTAATTTAATTTTTTACAAAAAATGGTAAACTAACTAATTAGTTGCTCGAAATGGGCTCCATTCTCTTGGATACACAAATTTATTCTTTTAACGAATTCATTTCTAGTAACCTTTAATAAAGTGTTGTGGTGAATATTATAAATCGTGTTCTGAACTTCAACTCTCAACTCGTTGTCATTCGCAACTCGTTGTCATTAAATTTGATTTTTTACATATTCCCACAAAAAAAAATCTAATGGGGTGAGATCTGGCGATCTCGCAGGCCATCTGATTGTGCCGTTTGTACCAATCCAGGTATTAAAATGAAAGTATTGTCACCCTACCCTGCTACACACTTCAAAAATAGTTGATTTCGGTATCTATTAAGATTTTTAGTTTAATCGTTATTCTTATTAGTAACAAATAACATCAATTTGTTGCACAATTTTTTTCACAAAAAGAGACTATTTTGTATTTGTCTAATCTTTCATACGATAAGCGTATTCAAACGGAAAACAAAATAAATGGAGGATTGAGGGCCCGGATTTTGTCAAGGTCATAACTTTCAAACAACAAGAAATGGTGACCTGCTCTTGCTTTCACAAATTTTCACAATTTATTTAGTATCTTATAGGATTACAAACAATAGCTATAAGTTAATGGTTTCATTGTATTTGCGTGATAAACTTTTACGTGTGTGAGGATTGAGGGCCCATTTTGAACGAAGATATACCAAGTAGGACAGTGTTTTGCGATAATATCTTGTTTTCACAAATTTTGTTTGGTATAAGCTTAGATTTTGGCATAAAGACTTTATCTGTAGTGTCCATAGTTTGTCAGGTACAGGCGGGCCCTCAATCCTCTATGTGAGAACTGAGGGCCCCACTTTACTGTCCATATCTCGCAAAGTTGACTTTCACAAAATCTGATTCCAACTTTCACAATTGTTTGGGAATGTTCACTAAATCCTAAGCATATTTTCAAAGAGTTTCAATAAAGTGGCCCTCACACCACACGCATATAAAATAAATACCAATTTTGCATGTTCATATTTATTATGTAAAACAAAACTACACTCAAACTCAAACCAGCAATACATTGTGTAGATAGAAAAAGAACATCGTATTTACCGTCATCTTTGATGACTTGGCAGCCAGGTAGGTACACAACATTGTTTCGAGACATGGTTATTAAAGTATAAACACAAAACACTTGGTCAGTTGGTCGTCTTAGGGGCCGAGATAAACACTTAAATAATATGGTCCAAACTCCGATTTACGGAGGTCCCACAGAGCACTTGGAGGGCCTAAGCATTTAAATCACCGAGGAGCACGGGGGGCTCAAGTCGTGGTGATTTAGAAAGTAGACATTCGATGGGAACGTTTATCTTCCATGATTTTTACTAAATACGGAGCAACGAACTAAACTTGACGTAAATTACACTGAAAATTGGGAAGCAAACGAAATATTTACAAAAATATTCGCAACGCAACCGCAGAAATTTTTTGCAACGAAATGTCAACATCAGCCTGTCACCCTGTGGCTGTATAGTCATTTCATATTTGTAAATTCTACTAATAGTTTCTTTTTTGATCAATAAGAGCAAAACATTAATACAATACTATGATCGGAGACCTTTCACAAATGCAAAAAAAAAAATACGAAAAATAATAACTAACTCAAAAACATCAAAATCAAAGATTATACGCGTACACTTCTACTATAATGTACTAACAATTGCTTCATGGATGTACGCTGGCAACACTGTTCATTTTTAATTTATGTTCTCGTAGATAGACGGCGCTGAATAGTAAGAAATTAAAATGTATAGCATTTGCCACCCTGTGATGTCGGCGGCGGTAGTCTCGGCAGCGCGTCGACGCGTGCAGACTTTGCCTAGTCTGTGCCGTTGTTGATGCGTCACTCGTGTGAGAGAACACTAAACTAAACTGCCAGAAATTGTGACTTGACGAAAAAGCGTTATGATATATGTAAATCGATGTAAATATTTAGTTAGGTAGGTACATAAATTAACAAAAACTTTTGACACTTGCAACTTGAGACCACACTAGATGGCTCTGTAATACATAATAGACTGCGAAAGGAACTTCGTTCAAGCTTCGTTCCAACCGAGTGTCTCACGATACCTCCCGACTTTTTAAAATAATAAACTTCTTTTTTTTTTCTTAACCTACAAGTACTGTCCCACTGCTGGGCAAAAATCGATATTAATAATAATTATTACTTACCTATAATTTTGTTGAACAACAAAGAAATTACGTACATAATAAAATTATAGCCGAATTTGCCGCCTGGCTATACCGATGAATGCCGACCGTAGTACTTATATCTCTAGGAGTCTGTGATGCCGCGCCGACCGAACAAGTGTGTCTAAATATCATGCCTTTTTATCCAACTGCGGCAAAACCCAAAAGGAGAGAAATGTTTTTGCTAGGTCCATTGATATAAAAAGTACCGCACCGCACCCGAAGATAGCCGATCGCGGAGGGGAGGATCATTCTCGGACCACGTTCGTGGCGTCATGGTCATTTCAACATGCCGTCCGCCCAGTCCTTACGCAGTAATATACAGGGTGAAATTGAATAGATGCGACAAAATTTAAGGGGGTGTTCTACGCATCAATATGAACAACTTTTACTATGGGACCAAACCTGAAATCGCGAAAAAAAAATCAGCTGTTCAGTACATTTAATGTTCGCATAATTCGTCAAAATGTACTGAACAGCTGATTTTTTTTTCGCGATTTCAGGTTTGGTCCCATAGTAAAAGTTGTTCATATTGATGCGTAGAACACCCCCTTAAATTTTGTCGCATCTATTCAATTTCAAAGTCAATGGCTAGGTCGTAAATAGGCGAGGTGAAACCCCAGAATCATAGAGTAATTTTTGTTATACTGACCCAGAACATGACTTTGCAATGCACCTGATGTGCACATTCTGTTATTGCTATGTTGAATAATTCGAAACTGTTATAAATCCTACTTTTTAATCACGCAATATGATATCATTCTACCTACGTAACTTTTCGTCATGCTGAGTTAGCAGGCAGAGCGGACAAACGAATTGTATTACGGAAGGCCGCGTATTTTTTTTTTCATCTGTCTGACAGAACGGAGCGCAGCGGAGATTTTATTAACGCACTTGAAAATAAACTTTAAAGTTATTAAAATAAAGTGCATAAATGCTTGAACCTGGCAAAAAATGCTCGCGCGTCCTCGAAGATACGCGGGCATACACGCGCGGCGTCTGTAACGAAAATGCCCGAGACCGCGCGGTGATTATTCCTCACTGTCTGCGCTGGCCCTTAGTATGCAAAGTGTTTACTTACGTACCTATTAGCTAAAATATATAAGCAATACGATAAGCTCGTGCATGCAATTAGGTAGGTTCAACTGTATACCTAATTACTTAATTAGGTATCTAATTATGATAGAGTTGTATCCGTGGTTGATATCTTTATCTTATGTCCTAATTACATTTACTTAATAGAAATTGGGTTATTTACTTGACCCACAGTTTAGTACTGTGACCTAAATTGAATAACGTGTAGTACAGACGCCAGCACATCAAGCGTGTCATGCTCGGCAGCAGAACCACTTATTATGTAAAAAAAAACCGGTCAAGAGCGAGGCGGACTCGCGCACCGAGGAGGGTTCCGTTCCGATTTCTGAAAAAGTGTGCTATTTAGAGACTTCGTTTTATTTTTCCTGTAATCTTTACATAAATTTCTATCATATAGAATATTTGCAGATTTTTCGCTTCGCAAACTTCGGAGATAAGGGGGGGGGGGGGGGGGGGGAATGGTATTTTTTTTACATTTATCATCAAAAGTCGAAAACTACGCGGCCTAAAAAAAAGGAAAAAAGAATGTTTGAGAATGTGCAAATAGCGCTCTTTCATATGATACCCCACATGCCATAGTAGCCCCACTTTGAATTTTTAAGACCCCCTTTCAGTCAATGTTGCAAAAAAAAATATAAATATTTCTATTTCTATCTTATTTGCAAAATAGTTGGGTAAACGTCATTCCAAATTTCAAGTTGATAGCATTAGTAGTTCTTGAGATATCCAGCTGTGACAGACAGACTGAGTCACACCATAAGGGTTCCTTTTTTACCATTTTGGTACGGAACCCTAATTACAGGATACTACAATCTGTCAAATTTCTTTAATAGATTTTCATATTTATCGCTAAAGCATTAGGTTCAAGGTTGATTGGGAAAATTTTATAGTTTCGGGTGGCTTGACCTGCTGGCGTTTGTACCTATATCCACAACTAGGTACTTACATAAATAAAATAAAACGAGACGTAATTAACAAAAAAAACTTTACTTCATTATAAAGCATTATTATAACAGCATAATAAAAGCTAGGTACTCCAATAAAACAAACTGATTAGAATTAAACATAAGATTAAAATATAACATTTTAAATCATTCGTCCAAAATTACATTTTTCGTAACGACAATCCTAAATATTGTCAATCGACTACATTTTTGTTTCTTGTTATCTTTTAGTCTTATGCAATGACCTTAAAATTATTTAAATTACATAACTCGTGTTCAAATGGTACAACATGTCGGTGTACCTTAAACCGTTTAAAACATACCAGTGCCCAATATTCAAATGTCAAGAAAATGATTGATTCATGTCAATATTTTATTTTGATTATCTTAGATTTTTGAGAATAAAACCTGTCATATACAGGGTGTAAGGGACAGCCTTCCGCAAACTAACAGGGTGCATTCAGCTCCTCATTTTGAATCATATTCTACCGGAAATTTTCTCAGGAAAATTTTCATTTTTTTCAATTTTTTTTTCAGTCACATTTTCATTATTTCAATGTAAAATTGCATTGTGTGTTCGCAGCATTCCATTTATGTAAAAAAAAACAGCAAAAAATTAAAACCAGCAAAAATTTTGAAATACTCTAACCAACGACGCGAGTAATCAGCTGGTCACTTTCTGTCTAGCTACAGAGTTCATCGAACTCACCGCATACCTATTACCTACCCCTCCCAACCAGTAATAGACGTTCCGATTTGTGCACAAAAACACAAACAAATCAGGTTTATTGGATTCCCTTAACGTTCCTGAAAAAAATTCATGTACCAGTCATCTTAGTAAGACATACTGAATTCACCCTATCAGTTTGCGGAGGGCTGTCCCTTACACCCTGTATTAAGTGAGAAAAAGCGCTGGAAATTATTTGTGCCGCGCAAAACTGTCAGGTTTTATCAGTATTTTTTTTTTATTAGGTTTGTCCTTTTACCCCATGCCATCACTCGAATAAATCTAGGAGTTTATAGACTTATTTTATTAACATTATTAGTCATAATTTATAATTCAGAACTTATTAATATTATTACCATCACTTTTAATTGCAAGCGTAGTGTACCTAACACTTGTCTGTCATAATTTGAAACGGGTTTAAACTTAGGGTACGTACACATTAGTAAATGTACTTTACTTCAAACTTAAGGTACATCCACATTAGTGAATGTACTTTACTTCAAACTTAGGGTACATTACACATACGTGAAAATGCACCTTATGAACACTTTTAGTTGAAACAGTACCAACCAACGTAAGTACACATTCGTAAAAATGCGCCCTACTCGCGCTGTCTAGACAAAACATTATCAAGTTGGTGTAGGTCAACAGTTCAGCGCGCATATTTCAAAATATTTGTATTACGCAGCCTAGAACAAATTGAAGGTACATCAATAGGTACATATTTTAAATTTGTCCGTACTAATGGACGGCTCAATTATTTAAGTTTTAGAATGATCTTGTCTAGAGTTTATATCTTTATTGTAATGTATGTCGAGTCTAACTTGCATGACAAGATTTTTGGGCCTAATGCAATATTATATATTAGGCTATTGTGAATTTACGTAGAAAAATTGTATCTACCGGCTAATTTTATGGTTTCATTGTTAAACGCAATGGATAATCCTTTCAAAGGTTTCTTCTAAATCCATTTTAACTTTACATTTATAGAGTAGGTACCTACCTACTCAAGGTGGAGAACGTTGCATAAATGGTTCACAATTCTGAAGATGGATTACTTAAAAAATTAAAATCTTTATCTAACGATTATACATGGGTGTCGCAGGTACAATATTTTTAACTTAGGTATAGTTAGTAAATGTTAATGAAACAGGAGTAAATATATCTAAACAGTTTGAAAGAAACAAAATCGTAGGGATCATTTTCGAATTCTTTGGTTCAAATTACACGCGTAATGTATAAAGCGGTCCAAATGCCACGGACACCGAGGCGGTTATATCCGAGCCATTTTTGAAATTCTAAAAATCTATCTATTACAAAAAGATGCTAGGTATGTGTATAATAAGCCTATATAGATATGGAGTTTGTGTAAGCCGACGTTTGCATGGACGTAAAACTATCGCGGCGGGATTTTATCGCGCACTGGATTTTCAACTCTCGGTGTTGAGCCGAGCTTCGAAAATCCAACCTAACAACAACAGAGTGAATCCCAGCGCATTGAAAAACACACTGTTGGATTTTCAACTCTCGGCGGTAAGCAGAGCGTTGAGAATCCAGTGCGCGAAAAAAAATCGCCGCGATATTATTACGTCCGTGCGTACGTCGGGTTACCTACAGGGGTGTATTTACCCTAGGGCCAAAAGGGCCATGGCCCTGGGCGGCAGGCTGCGAGGGGCGGCGCAAGCCCCTCAACTTTGCAACTTCGTGCGACTTTATATGCCTGAAGAAATTTAAAAAAAGCCTACCTAACTAATTAATTAAATAAAAAAATTAAAGGGGTAGTCCAGTCACAATCAACACAAAAAATGTAAACATCGTAAACGCGCATGTACGCACGGCTACAGATCAAGCTATACAATTCCAGTATAAGCTGATCTCGTATTGTATAGGATTTCCTTACAACGAGAGGTCAGTGTAAACTGGAAATGTATAGCTTGATGTGTAGCCGTGTGTACCTAACTACGATTCCTTTCCTTTATATGTTGTTAGGTCCCCTGAGAGTTGTCTATACCCAAGTTTGCAACACTGAAAACTTGTGCTACTCCCATGGTGCTCGAAAAACGGCGAAATTCTGGGACTTACATCCATTTTTTTTTAATTATTTTAAAATAAATCTTTGTTCTTTATTTTGGTGAAGCAAACTAAATTGGGTACAATTTGAGCCTAACTCAAGCACTCTAGAGTGCTTGAGTTAGGCTCAAATTGTTGTTGAATTGGTCTATTGGTAGCAAAGATAGGTATATACAGTCAAAGATGGGCACTTTTTCCAAAAACTGAAAAGTTATCAATAGGGTCATTTCCCAAGACCCGTACCCGGCATTGTCACTAAAGTCATTATAGAACTCGTTGAGTAGAGTACAAATATAATTTTTATATTTTTATCTTCAAAAATAAAGAAATAGGGGGCCGCAAAAGTTGTCAGTTTTAGACCATTTTTGTGCGAGCTCTATTGCTACAAGATAGGATAGGAATTTAAATTTTCTGTATATCATGTACGTAGTTAAATACTGTACTTAATCAACAAATACTAAAAACGCCGATTCTTAAGGTATTTCGTTTAAATATGAGTGATTTTCTGCAACTGGCAAAAATAACTTTGTAGTTCACAGTATCATTATGAAGTACAAAGTTATCTTTGCGATTGTTAAAATTTAAGATGTAAAATATTTTTTGTTTCGTTTTGTTTTTTAAATATCAATTAGGTACTTAGTGCAACGACCACATAACCCATGGACGTTGCACTTCTTGTTAAATATTGTAGGTACGGTGCACAGTGTTCCAATCGATAAAAAAAAATCCCTCTGCTGTTTAAGGCGAATTCATCGATCAAGGGATGCATTTAAAATGCACGAGTAAAACTCCCACGTGTCAATTTCAAATGCTTTTTTTTTTAAATGATGAAGGTGACCTTTTCATGAAAAAAATTAAAATAAATTCTGAAAACGTAACTGTCCAAGATATTTATTTTGTATAAATATAGTCTGATAAAGCATCTTTGGGTGCATATTTTTCAGTTTTTATTTTTAGAAAATCACGTCCGTATACCAAGAAATATTTTTTTTTCTGATTTTCGTTTTTATTTTTTTTCTCCTTAAAACCTCAAAAGTGCGACTTGTCACTAGCACATAAATATTTCTCGTAACAAGGCCTATCGCTGATAAAAAAATCACGAGTTATTAGTTGAGATGAGTTTTAGCGAGAAAAAAAAATAAAAACAAAAATCTGACAAAAAAAATTTACTCGGTATATGGAGGTGATTTTCCAAAAATAAAAACTGAAAAATATGCGCCTAAAGGTGCTTTATCAGACCTTATTTATATAAAATAAATATCTTGGACAGTTACGTTTTGAGAATTTTTTAAATTTTTTTCATGAAATTTTCACCTAAACTTCATCATTTTTATAAAAAAAAATATTTGAAATAGACACGTGGGTGTTTTACTCGTGCATTTTAAATGCATCCCTTGATCGATAAATACCATAAATAGCATTGGGAAATTATTTGATCGATTGCGGTGCGGCGGTGGTACGAAGCCCTTCGTGTGCGAGTCCGACTCGCACTTGGCCGGTTTATTGACTCATTATCACCATTCTCAGCCCGCATCAACGCACTGCTGGATTTTATTTTATAATTAAAAGTTTTTGCTATATTCCGTTAATTCATGGGGCGGCAAACCTTACAGGCCCGGGGCGCTGTATCTTAAAATACGCCACTGGTTACCTAAGTAGCCAAGTAATTCAATATAATTTATGTATGATTTCTAAAGTACACAATACGACCAATCATCAGAATCATGGCTGGTTGAACATACTCTCCGAACTTTGGCACTCTCCTCATGTCACCATCTGGACCTTAAAAAATGTTACTGCGCAGCCTCCGGCGCAAAGTTCGCACCGGGCATGATTTATCAGCCGTATTGTAGTTCCCAATAAATAAAGGATGGGCTCTCAACTTTATACGAATCTGTGGCATTTGGATCATAAATATACTGGGCATATATTTTTTACAATATTTACATCGACTCGTAAACGAGTCTTTTATAGGGAGAGCAAAAATTTATTTTTTGTATGTAAATAAAAAGTACTTAATTCTCAAATATAGATAATTAAGTTTTTATTAGAAAAAATTATATAATTTGCATTGCATTCCAATATTTCAAATTAATTTAGGTCTATGTCTCAAAAAGCTGAATTTGAGTCACAAATGGTTTTTTGTTAAAAATGTGACAATTATTAAACTTTTCAGATCAGACTAGGTCAAGATCACTTTCAGTCTAGTCAGTGTCTGCAAACTAAATCGTTCTTTCACTTTTCGTAGTTATAAATTGCAAATTTTTACATCGCATCGCCGTAAAATATTACTGCTAGGTGTTTACAAATGAGTAAAACACATACTAATTCCTGTATTACCATAAATGAAACCAGCTACTACACTGTATATTTGCAATGCAAATTATATTTTTTTCTGATTCTGTGTTATATTTAGTGCTCGTTATCATTTCCTTTGAGCAAATTATAATAATCGTGTTTTTTTTTTAAATAATAATAATAAATAAATATCCTTGGACATTTCACACAACGCCATCTAGTCCCAAGCTAAGCAACCTAATGCTTGTGTTATGGTAACGAGATGGCTGATAAACTACTTTTTAACAACAACATTTTTTTTTTTTGTAAATACATACATATTATAAATAGAAAAACACCCAGACTCGGAACAAATACTTGTAGGTCGTACAAATATTTGTTTCGTGCGGGAATCGAACCCGCGACATGCTGCGCAGCAGTCAATCGCTCAACCACTGCGACAACCGTGTCGTCGTTTTTGTAATGTATGAAAATATAATATGAATTTACTAGAAGAGTAGGTTATATGACATTTGCTTATAAACATTATCATTTAAATTGTGTAGGTACTTGATAACTTTTCATTTGTTAAAATATTTTTTTATTGTAATGCTGAAAAATACTATGGCTACTTACTGTTGAAGTCTATGGAAAGATCTGTTTGAGGTCTCAATGTAAGTTATGCTAAGCTATGTTTGCATATTTTCCTTGTAGATTAGATACCTACTAAAAATAAATAATTAATAGAAAAGTTGCAGACACACTAGAAGCATTAACCACAGTCCAAATAAATTTATTAATTATTACAAATTCAAATTTTAGAGTAATTTTTCGATTTCTATTTATTATTTTAGTAAATCTAAAAGTATTCTATTTTTAATATTTTTAGTAGCTCTTACTAAGTTGCCATACATTTGTATTAATATTATTCTACATATTAAACTAAGCCACAATTTAAGTAGTTACTTCCTGGTCTAAAAATAGAATGATGGTCATAATGTCAACTATTAAAAAACTGTAAAAAAGTTATAAACAAGAGAATCAGCTATTTTTATGTTAAGTTCTTAAATCCGAAGTTAGACCAACACCAATTTTTTAAATACATTCCATGTTGTTTATTTCCAATATGAATATTATTTGATTTATGACTACCAATCAATCTTAGAGGTTATAGATTTGTGACCACCAAAGAAACAAAAATGTTTATAAGTAAAAGTTCAACTAAAACTTAATGAAACAGCTTTTACAGCAGTTGTCACACCTTATCTACACAATATATATAAAATTATGCTTACACAACATTGTATATTACTAAACTATTGTGAGTCAAATATATACACTTATTTCTTACTCTCCTAGCAACATGTGGACTGTACCGTCTCAGCTTCAAGGAGGTTAAAGTCCATGCCATTTGGACGGTTGAAGCCAGTCTTGATTCCGTCCCATCCGTCTTCCACTTTATATTCACCAGTTTGAATACGGTTGTATACTTCCTGAGCAACTAGGACAAATGCTTCTTCTACGTTTAGACCTGTTTTTGCCGATGTTTCTACATGATGTAAACCTAAAAATGGAAAGTTTGATAATAAATTAATAAATAATAATCTTTGAGTGTTTTCATTGAAGTGATTTTGTGTTATCTTATTGACATAGGCAATTTTCATTTTCTACACAATCATGTGTGTTATTGTATTAATCCATGGAGAAAAGAATGAATTGTATGAATTCTTTCTTTACTCCGTGATTATATCCCTTAATCTTAATATGACACTGAAGTTTCCATTGTCATCATAAACACTGGGAATGAACATAAATTAACATTTCCTGTTGACCTTTCATAGCCAATAAACGTTCTTGAGATAGTGTCAACAAGAACTACAATGCTTTATGAGACCAGTTAATAAATTCTTATCAAGCATTTAAGCAGTTGAGTGATTATAGGAATTTATAAATGAATAATTTATCAATATCTGTGCCAACAGTAGGTAATAAAAATCACCTAGTTTAAAAAATAGTTTCTAGTCCTTGAAATTTAAACATGTTTCTATTAAGTATGTGAGTAGATATCTAATAACACCTGTGTTAACATGAAATTGTAACAAGCCATGGCAGTAAAACAGCAAAAAAAAAATTAAGTGTAAAATAAGAAAACATTACAAAATGTTCTAATTTTAACTGAGTATTAACAGAATATACCTATCAGGACAAAATTAGCATACTTTACTATTGACCTACATTTAACCAGTGATAAAATAACATACTGGCACAAAACAAACTACTTATTTATAAGATTATGAAATAGTTGAGCTACTCACCATTCTCTTCTGCAAACATTCGAGCCTCCTCACATGTAACTTCCCTTCGGGCTCCATTTTTGGTGTCTGTGCCCACCAGATCTACTTTGCAACCCACCAAAGCAAACACTGGCCGGTGAGGCTCTATGTGCCTCTTTGCTTCCATCATCCACAGGGGTATATGCTCAAAACTAGATCTATTACACACATCGTATACTAGTAACGCACCAACTGAGTTCCTATAGTACGATTTTGTTATAGATCTAAACCTCTCTTGACCTGCTGTGTCCCATAACTGCAGTTTAATTCTCGTGCCATCTTGCACTTCTATAATCCTCGCGAAGAAATCCACACCCACTGTAGGGTCCGATAGCTAAAATTTAACGCGCAATTTACATCACAAATTGTATAAATAACATCAAAACAAAGGCGATTGTATGTACTCACCTCAGCGAATTTCCCATCTGTAAAATATTTCAAGAGAGAACTCTTGCCCACAGTACTATCACCAATTAGGATAAGCCTAAATTGGTAATCGAATATTGGATCAACCATTTTTTTGATGCACTTGCAATAACATCAATTGATAGCAACAAAGGTCTCGTAAAAAATTACGTATTTTATAAAAGTGACAAGACTTAACAAACAAGAAACATCAGTCAAGCAAGTCATATCATCATTATACTGTAGGTGTAGTCTTTGGTCGTATCATATCACTGCACGACTTTTCAAGTTTGTCTATGGTACATTTTGGTTTTTGATTATGTAAATGTAAATTAGTTCCAACGATCTTATCATACTAATAATAACTTTGCCAGTATGCTATACCTCCGGGAATAGTTTTTTTAATTAACTTATACACACTGCAATAAAACCGTAAACTAGAAAACTATCTGCACTGCAGCCACCACATACCTATTCATTTCCGTAATTTAAAAATCGTTCACCATTGAATGAATTTCTGACTGATACGAAATAATTGTTTATTTCATTCAATGTTCAATCATTCATGCCACAATTTCAATGGGAGAGTGTTTTAAAATTGCATTTACGCGCGCCTATGTGTAACTGTAAATTACAACTGCGTTCTAAGCAATAATTGTTGTGATTTCATTCGTTTAACGGTGCTAGCGATAAAATGTTAAAATAGTGTAACTGAATTAGAAGCGATTAACCTATTTTCATATGGTTTTCGCTGCCGGCCATTCCATCCCAAATAATTGTTGGGCTTAGTAATAAAGTGAGTTTCCGTACTTTCCAACGTGTTTATAGACGCCTGTTTTTATTTGTCTGTTTTTTTTTTTGTTAACAACATTATAACCAATCTTTTTGTCATTTGATTTGGAGAAATGAACTCTATTGTCATTGAAATATTTTTTGACATATTTTTCAGCTAGCTCAAATAGTATGATGAATACAAGCCAGAGCTATAAAATGAAGGAGAACGCAACGGAGCACGGCGATAGTAAAGCGAAATCTACTCCTATAGGTAGGTTGTTGTTTTGTTTGTTTACTCATGAATTATTATTTACTTTTGAGTTGTAATAGGACTTGAATGTTTCAGAAAGATTTTGTAAATGCGAAATTGTGAGACTGATTGGTGATTATGTTTCCAAACCAACAGGAAAAAGTTGATTGTAAAATGTAGACAATGATACAACCTAGTCAACCTACTTACTACCACAGCAAGAAAGTTTGGGAGTGGAGATTGCTATTATATTTGCTGTGAGGAATGGTACACTAGTTTGTGGCATTTGTGGCACTTCAAACTTAACAATTTTTAGACTGAATGCTGTACTGGCAGGCAGTTTACACAATAAATTAATGACAATGAGAAATATTAACAATTAGTTACATGTATGTATGTAGTTACTGAAAGCCTGTACAAGTTTTCATAAGAGAGAGAAAGAAAGAAAATACATTAATTGAGCACATATTAAACGGCACAACTTTTGCAAACACTTACATAACAACCGCAGAGAACCACCTGCTACAATCCTTAAATTCCTTTGACATTTTTACATTCATACATCTCTCATAAAATACAAAACATACTTAATTCTACACAACAAGAAGCACATTATTACAGTAGTGTGTGTGTCTCAGCCACAGCTGCACCAAATGGCGTAGTTCAGAAAAAATATATAACTGTGATCATATAAAATCCATCTTTTATTTGATTCTTCAAAATGCCAAAGCATTTATAACATAACATCACACTTGTACTCTCCAAAGGGTTAGGCAAGTGCTATGTTTAACCCTTTGTGGACCGGAACGTGGATCCACACAAGACACAAGAGCGTTTTAATTGTGTCTGTCATAACGGCATTCAAATAGTTAAGTCCCATGTATAGGGGGCAAGCCTATTGGCACAAATCCTGGTCTGCTACTGAGAAATTTTAGATGGAAAAACCCAATAACACTGCCCAAATCGAACTTGTGACCACTCCAATGAGGCAGCCAAATCTTGCTGCTGATATACTTTTCTGTAAATTAAGCTGGTTTCAGAAGAAATTGAGTTAATATAAGAATTTCTCAACAGCAATGGTGGCTCCAGAACTGAAGCAGCACGCTGATATTGATACAGAAATAACAAAGGCATGTGCAGTGTTGGGATGTGAAGACTTCAAGAATTTAGATGCAGAGTCCTTTTTTAGGTAAGCAGGTCCTGCGAGAATGATTGATAGTCTTGTGTTTGTTTCTATTATAAAGGAAAGGGGGCTCACTCAACTGTACGAGTCTCCTTTCTTTGCTTTGTAAGCTTATTAAAACAATAAAGTGTATGAGTCATACACAGAAATTGTTTTTTTTAAGCTTTTACAATTGTTGACATAGTTGGTGTGATTCCACTGCTTATAGATAAAAAAAAACTAGGTACTAAATTAGCAAGAAACACACACACAGAACACACAGATTTTCTTACTAAGTACATATTTTGAAAACCTCATAATTTCGTATAAAATTACGAATATTTACAGATCGCCGACGTCGCAATAATTTATGGTGTCTTTTTCTCCATTCATTTATTTGAAGTAATTTTACACACGATAAACAATCACTTCCCAAATCATCAAGACTGATTTCTGTTGCTAATGCTTCACTACTTGGTCTATCTAGATTTCCGGAAGACCCCAGCCTCCGACAGATATGGACCGACTTGACGGGCCGCAACAACTGGACGCCGACAGACTTCTCCTACATCTGTATGCAACACTTCTCCATTGACTGCTTTAAATGTGACGAGGACGACCAGATGGTCCTGGTGGATAAGGCAGTACCTTCACTTAAGTTACCGAGACACGTTTTAGAGGTGAGTAGTTTTGGCTCTTTAGTTAGAGCATCTCTCCTGTCATCCTGTGCTATTCATCCCTTTTTTTGCTTTGAACATTGAACACCCATATGTTTTGTTTTACTTTTCTCAAAAATTGCACACACAAGAGTCTGAAGATTGATGAGATAAAGGTCAGTTACATAGCCTGTGTTTTATTTGTTAATCTTTTGTTGATGTTGATTTTATTTTTTTCTGTATCACGTCATGATAATCATAGTAGTTTGTATATTTTTAACTTGAAAATTACCAATCTATCTCTGTATCAGGTCGAGTACATAGATGAAGAAACTCTGGACAATGAAGAGGACGAAGACTACATGACCACCGATGAAGACGTAGAGAAGGATGCCAGTGCTGCCAATAACACGTCTTTAGACCTGAACATACCTCAGAAAGAACTAGATAGTATTGAACTGCTCAAACTGTTCACTGAAGTCCAAAGACTACAGCGACAAGCTGTCGGACTAAAAGACAAACTTAAATACAACATGAAAGTACACAACAGACAAAACAGATTTCTAAAGAGAATAAAAGAAATCATAGAGATGAAGAAAAAGGTTTTAAATCAGAAACGCAAGAAAAAATGCAGAATCCTCCTATCATTGCAGGATAAAATAAAAGAGGATTCAACAGGACTGGTTTTGGCTATGCCAATGAGACAGACTGAAGACTTGAAAAATTTTGCGTTAAGCATTTACAAGTATTCGCCGCAAGCGTACATTTATATTAGGAACACGTTAAGAACGATGTTGCCAAGTACTGAAATATTGGACTCGTGGATTACGGCGGGCTACCAGCCCAGAAATGTGTTAGCCAATAGCAACCTGATAAAAGTGGTAGCCGAACAAACTGATACGCAACTGTCGTGCAAAGTAATGATAGGATAATAACTAATAAGTGTAAATCACGGAAATATTGTTTTTTAAATAAACTAGGAATTTACCGGTTGGTTGTTGTTTTTATTGAAACGTTATATTTTAGTTTGTGTTGAAAGGCATGAAAGGAACGCTCTGGCTTCCCATTTTTATTTGGGTTTCCAATCCATTTCTTTTGTTTTAAATGACATTAAGTTTTCATTTATAAAAAGGGCGCATCCCTCTGGCATCCCACTTTTTATTGGATGATATATTATTGAAAAGGACCTAGCATTGGTCCCTGTGGTATCCCATTTTTACTAGAATTTTACCTGCTTAGCTAAAACGCATCCTTGTAGCATTCCATTTTCCTTTCTAAGATGCTTTACGTTGGGCGCTAAGACACTTCCCTGTGGCACCCCTCTTCTGTGTTCGCGCAGGATTTGATTTATTTTCTAGAACTGCTCGTGGATATTGTCAGGTAGGTACCAACAAGGAATACCGAGCTGTTGACTTCAGATCCCATCAAAAAATTGTTCATTGTTCAAATTCATTGTTTTAAAAATGATTAATAACCGTGTCGAAAGCAGCTGTTAGGTCAAAAAAGACAAAATTCTAATAAAAATTACTTTTATCATTGAAATCAGTGTTGATGCTCCTTATTGAATAAAAACATATTTGCAACATTAATTACAATGTAAAAATTATAGCTATCGGCTTCTATAAGTAATTGAAACTTCATGAAAATGTCTAAATAGTTCTACGAGTTTGTGAAACCAAAAGAAATATTGAGTTCGAAAGCTATATTGATTCAGGTGCCAATTGGAGAAGGCGTTAGAAGAGGAGAAATTAAGGTTACTCCGAATTCCGATATTCATTATGCGCTTCAGTTGAGGGTCTGTTTATCTATCATCAATCAACTTACTTATTACTGATAAGTGGTCTCAAACCAGGAATTCACACGGTTTATTTGATTCCAAGTTCCCAAGTTCGATACAGATAAATGATTATTTGTGTGTTGCTCTTTTAATGCCATCTGTAGGAAAATGCTGACTTCAACACAACCCCATAATTATGCAAAACCCGCTCGTAGCTAGTAGGTACGGTACTCGCGAGCCTTTGTAATACCTGGTTCAACCAGTATCCGTTAGGTGGAGCTGCCGTTAAATTCTTATTAGAAAGGGAAGGCGAAGCTTGAACCAAACAAACGCGGTGTTCCGACTCAGTGCCGAGATTCCCTCCGCGCGGTCGGTGGTACGGCGTGGTAATACTCCGCACGATCTTACGTCGCGCGTCAAACCAAAATAAATATCCCATCTGTTCAAATATTGTGCAAGTTTTTTTTTATTGTTTCCCCAAAAACGTACGAAAAGGATGTGTGTGTTTTACGTTCCGCCATATGTTACTACGTAAGAGGCCCTAAGTTACGTTATTTTTGTGTTCGCAAAGTGCTCAAGTGGTTTTTGTTTCGTATTGTGAATGGATTTATAAACCCGATTATGAGGAAGGACGCCTCATAAGGTATGTTTTTCTTAAAAAAATCTTCGTTCTATTTTGGTTATTTACCATGTCTACGATTGGTTGGCTGTATCCCTGCGTGTTCTAGCTAAAATAACGTGAATTGGACGTCTCAATTGTCTAGAATCCGAGTGTAGCGAGTCGCCAGTAACTGGACTTTCGCAATATTTATTCCTTATGCGTGTTTCCATGCCTTAAACGTAAAGCCCAACGCCATAAGAGTAGCGGTCGTACGCGCTTGACATACGTGTAATATTTTTAATGTTAACCATTATGCTGCTATAAGCAATTATAAATATAATAAAATGTAATGTCACATTCAAATCATGTGTCTAATAAATTTCTCCTCGCTTTTTATGGCCTGGAAGTAATTTTCTACTTGTTACGCCAATTGAAAGTAGGTATCCGTTTGCCGATTTCTTTTGTGTACAATCAATAACTGTATTGTTGTTTGAAGTTTTGTTTTTTAGGTGCGGTAACTAATGTTATTTTGCGCTCAACTGGTTTTCAAGTGGAGAACATTTATAATATCTTCACGCTAAGTACTTCCGGGTAGCTAACACGAATGGCTGTAGTCTCTACATTTGTTTCCTTCACTTCCATATTAATTAGAACAGTGTGTAATACACTTGTAAGAAAAGAAATTTTATTGGGAACAACAATAGCAATTACACTTCGCTCGAAATTAATGCTCGCAGAATTGTCTTCAATTAAGATAATAGGTACGCCTGATGAAATATTAAATTACAGCTTTCATTCGTTACATCTTTCAGTGTTCGAATGCCTCTCTCCCTTCTTGTTAATGTTGCATGGCGGATTAGTCGTCCTTATGTTCTCCCTCGCTTTGCTCTTCGACATCCGTATCGGAAACATCGCATGTTTCCATACCCCTCTGCACTTCATCTCATCTATTTTGGATTAAAGCATTCCGAGACAAGGATTGCGGCCAACCCACTGGCAGGAATTCTTTAATTTCGGAAACAGCTGGTTTCATTAGTCGAACGTTTTAAAAATTAGTTTGCGTGTAAATTGTGAAATGATGTGAGTATCAACGTATTTCCGATTTCTCGGAATCATCCCATATGCGGGTGACGATCCGAACGGAAATGTTTGGTCTGACGAATGTTCTCTGATTGACCTATTTTATCTGCATAAAAGTAATTTTGAGAATAGAATGGTAGAGATAATGCATGTAGGTAGAGATTATCAAAATCAAAAGATGTGAACTCTGCAAAAAAAAAACACCTTTTGAGGTGTTGCAGATGATTATGGAGGCATGTTATGGGATGGAATTAAGAGTAGCTATAGGTTACGGGGGCTAATAACGCAACACCTACTTAAGTTACCAATACGATCGTAAAAGGCTATGATGATGGCCATAATTCACTTCAAACGTTCATTGTAGTTCTCGATTAGGAGACCCATGTTGACCACTGGACATGTACGGCTGACAGCATCTAGTGAATCGAATTTACTCAAAATGGCGACAGTGCCGAATATGGGCCTAAGTTGCGTTGGCACTCACTTCATGATGGACGTAAAATGTGGTTATTTACTCCGAAATGAAACGTATACCGAAATAATGTTGGAGTAGGTAATGGTACCTATACAAATAGCTTCGGTTTGTTAGATCCATCGCCCACTTCTGCTAATCCGTTATCCTCCGATGAGTCATACAAACTTATACTACTTATAAGAATATGGTAATTCTACATCTACAACTTGCTACGTAAGTAGGTATTTTGTTTGATTTATAAACTACCTAATTTACATTTCAACTTGCAGAACTAATTTATATTAAGATGCGTCTCTTTTACTTCTAATAATTGTGGCTGTATTCATAATAGATTCCTACGACACTCCATTCAATTTCGAAAGACCTTTAATGTTTGATGTTTCATGAATCCACAGGTATATTAATTTATATTTCCGTGGTTGGACTTGTGTCAATACAAGCTTCCTTAGGCCCAGCAATAGCCGTGACCCTTACAACTCGTGCTCATTTATTTATACAAATTAATTAGCGAATATTATTTCATGACATATAGGTAATTATGATCTCCAAAGCATAGAGAAGATTTGATATATGTATACTTAACTAATTTATTACCCGACACACAACTTATACGTATAGACAGAAAACCCACTTTGTTAATAGTAAATTAATCGTCTTCTGAGAAGTTTATTGAAGGTATCCTCAGGAGACCTATACATAGATTGACTACTTTCCTTTCTCATGTAAAGTTTGTGTCCTTTTCCAAATCTTATAAACTGTACGTGGGTATGGCGAAATCTGACAGCAGTGTCATATTCCGAAAATACTGCAATACCTATGTGACAGTCCGGAAACACCAAAACCCATTACACATGAGCCAATCAATCAGTGTCCTTAGACCATAAAATTTCTCCGCAAAATTGGACCAGAAAAAAAGTATGACATAGTTATCAGTATCACAATTAATAGCACAATAATTACGATGTTATTAATAACAATCAGTAGTCAAATCGATCAGTAAAAGCGTTAGCCGGCTGCAGCACGTCTCCGGCCAGTCAATGCTAGTAATCGCCGTAAGTTTCGCAACGTCCACACTCCACACGATGCTATTAACTGGTTTAACTGGCCACTTGTTACGCGCAATCGTAATTTGAGGGACTATTTCGGTTTGGACAAATCTGGAAACGATTGGGTAATTTGCTTTTGGAGTTTTATATATGCCCAATGAGTTTCCCCATCGACAAAAATGACTAACTTCGATACAAACTTCAATTCCCTGTTGAACCCCCTTGTGCAAACTTGCTTCTAGATCTGGAAACGATTGGGTAATTTGTTTTTGGAGTTTTATATATGCCCGATGAGTTTCCCCATCGACAAAAATTACTAACTTCGATACAAACTTCAATTCCCTGTTGAACCCCCTTGTGCAAACTTGCTTCTACACCGGTTTCTAGGTTGAATTTAAGATTTATTGCTACTAACAGAAAAAAAATGCAATGTGTAACAAAAAAATAAATAAGTCACAGGGAATTTCAAAATGTTCCATATCTTCAGACTTATTAATTTTTCAATGGTGGCGCTACCGGTTAGCAGCTATACTCGCATTAAGTAGAATTTAATGCAAATGCAATTTGTAATGAAAAGAAAGAAATTGACTCTGGTTTCGTAGATTTCAAAAACGATTCTGGCAGGTTGGATGTTGGTGATGAAATACTGACTCTTGTGATACTCTGAAGAGAAACTCACATTTCGAATACATAAGTAATCACATCTCTTTACTAGATTCACTATGTCTGAATGTTCTAATGTAATGTTATAAAGAAAGAGGCTTATTAGCCATTAGACTGGATAAAAAGAAATGAGAATGAAGTCGATATACTGATCTTTAAAAACACTGATATATGATCTAGTCTAGAGAGTCTAAGAGAGGAGTATACATATACAAGATTTATTACTACGATTTATGATTATTATCGTGTGGGTGGGTAGTTTGACAAATAGTGTGGGTCTCACCTAGGGAAGAGATTGTTTGTATTAATTAGCATAAAACTCGATGAGGTTATGCAAAGTAATTTTACAAGACCCTGGCTCTTCCCAAAGGAATAGACAAGCACTATTTCATACATTACAATTCCCACCTATTCACCTACGCTGATAATCTTCCTATCTAAGAATATTATGTTGCTCCCAGCTAGGAATAAGCTTCTCTCAGCATTAACTTGAATGTCGATAGAGCGTTGCCCGCGGCTTCGCCCGCGTGGAGGTCGGATATTATTCCACGGGAACGTACTAGCGGGATTAAAAGTATGGTCTACCCATGTGCCAAATTTCGTACAAATCCGTTCAACCGTTTTAGCGTAAAAGTGTAACAAACTCACTTTCGCATTTATAATATTAGTGATAGTTGACTACTTTCGCATTTATAATATTAGTGATAGTAGACTGATAGTTGTCGAGGAGCTCGTGGCTAAGTAATAACAGCCGCACGGGTCGATCCGTCAGGTTAAGCTACGCTTGCCGGGGTTGGTCAGTGGATGGGTGACCATCTTTACATAGCGAGATTCCTCCGTGCCTCGGAAAGCACGTTAAGCCGTTGGTCCCGGCTGTCATTCGTGGATCTTTGACAGCCGTTACGGGTCGTCAGAAGCCCGAAAGTCTGACAACCAGTCTTACCAAGGGGTATCGTATTACCCAGTAACTGGGTTGTGGAGGTCAGATAGGCAGTCGCTCCACGTAAAATACTGGTATTCAGCTGCATCCGGTTAGACTGGAAGCCGACCCCAACATAGTTGGGAAAAGGCTAGGCAGATAGAATAGATAGAATATTAGTGATAGTTAGGATTTTCATACATTGCCACTTGCCACTGTTACCAGGGTGTAAAATGTATGTTGACCTTTAAAAAACAGGTCGGTCTATGTCTTAGCTGGGGCGTTAACTCAAGGTAAAATGACAATATTGTAAGATCGTTCTACGGAAAAATCGAACAGATCTAGTCATCTAGAGGATGATGCAATACGCATAATTAAAAGTAAGTCGTCATTTTAAAATAAAATAAAATGAATAAATGCTTAAAGCAGTTACAATAAATAATCGTACTACGTTCGCATCGCAATAAGAACGTCATTCACCTACTTAAACAGTTTTAACGTAGGTACCTACATACGCACGTCACCTGAATATCTATTTATTGCTGTCTGACTAGGTCAGCAGGACACCATGATGTGAAGACTGTATAATTTTGCAGTAAACAAAAACAACATGACCCCAAAGCTAAATTAGGCCTTGGTGAACTAAAATGCCTCTTCCACAAGAAGTTAATTTCATGTAGGAGGCTGTCTTAGTGGCAATACTGGCAACCTACTTATCTGGTGGATGAAAGGAAGGAGATATCTTGCTAAGGCTTCTCAAGTCTTTTGAAATCGATTTGACGCAGAGGTTTCATTTCTATTCTGGACGTCAGACAGTATCCGGTATGTTTTCAGGTTCACACATATACATAAACTCATGCCTTTTTGCCGTGCGGGTAGGCAGAAAACATACTACGATCCTTACATACTTGTTTTGGTTCGTTAACGTTCATACAATATCTGGTCACACACGCACGCCAGTTGCGAGTACTACGCACCTGACCTTTCTGAAGAACATCACCAATAAGGTCAGTATACCTTCGTTTCAAGAGTATTGTAAAGATGAAACAGACGACAACACATGAAAACTACGACGGGAGTGCCCGGAGAAAATGGGCAAGTGGAAAGGGTCCATCTATAATCTCCGTACTTACCAAGATGTGTCTATAGAAAACCCAGCTCAATGATAATTAGATTACATCATTCTCTAAATAGTACTTTTCAGCGAAGCATAAATACTACACCCTATCAACTATTGACTGGGACTAAGATAAGAATGAAGGAAGACATCGAGTTTTATGTCCCGTTCTGGCGTTTCCACTCACATCTATCTGCCTTGCTTTGTTTAGTCGGCTTTTATTCATCCTCTCAACATTACCAAATCATCTACCTAATCATACTCTTTTCAATTTTTGTCATCTTTTAAACCGCAACGTTGCCTTATCACAAAATTCCTCAGTCTATCATTTGACGACGCGGTTGGCGCAGTGGTTGAGCGATTGACTGTTGCGCAGCATGTCGCGGGTTCGATTCCCGCACGGAACAAATATTTGTACGACCTACAAGTATTTGTTCCGAGTCTGGGTGTTTTTCTATCTATAATATGTAATTTACAAAAAAAAAAAATGTTTAAAAGTAAGTTTATCAGCCATCTCGTTACCATAACACAAGTATTAGGTTGCTTAGCTTGGCCTTGTGTGAAATGTCCAAGGATATTTATTTATTTTTATTTTATCATTCAGTGATATTCTTGAGTCGGGATATTCCTCTATGTTCCCTCGGGAATTTTCACTTTATGTGTGAATCTTGTATATTATTATACCAATCATATTTCTAAAATAGTGTGTGCGATAATATGTTAACTTATTAACACTTTATAATATCAAGATTAATTTATACAAATTACCAAGGTAAGTCCTAGAAAACAACCTGAATAAACACCAATAGCCACATAAATTTCAACATGTTACAAAGTCGCCCACTTGTAAGCAAAATTAATGTATGTTACGAAATTATAAAATTATGTCCACAGTATAGTACCTAACAATCATTCTACATAGTACACATAGGTCAATCTAGACAGGCCTATAACTGGGCCCCAAGTCTGCTATTTTTTACATTCCAACACGATCCCATTGTCACTTTGTCACTGCATTGTCATTTTGCTAAAAGTTCGTAATCTGCTAAATTCATAATTTCATACAAAGGAGTGTAAGTGGTTGACCATTGGAAAGTCATAATGACGCCATTATATTAGCAGATTACCAAACTTGTCAAAATCAACAATTATGAAATCAATGATAGACCATTCTGACACTATTGTAATAGCAGACTGGAGGCCCTGGTGCACTGGCTAGCCGCGTGTTGTAGGTACTTAATTACTTTAGGCTGTGGTGCGTGCAAGGAAATTAAGTAGTTTTGCCTAGAAGATTAACAATTTAGGCATGTCATGTTAAGTAGGAACTGGGTGTTTAATTTTGGGCAGCAGTTTTATAAGAACTAAGGTAGGGTCTTAGTCGTAGGTAGGCACTGTGTTTTTGACGCGTCTAGTAAGTTTAGTCTTTGCGTGTCGTATAAATCCCATAGGTTCAGACTTCAGACACAATGGCTTTTTCTGTAATATAATATGCGACGGGAATAATTGCGCCAACAGCTCTTTTTGATCCTTGATTTGGATTATCATTGTCATCGTATCATGTCATATTTTTAACCCTTTGTTGAAGTTGAACATGACCTATGTCACAATCAATATGATGAGCGGAATCGGGATAGATCGGTAATCATCGGTATGTGTATGTTATGGTGGGAAAGAAGCTGTTTATCCCATAATCCAAGAGGATCTTTTGAAGCTTTTTATTGTCAGTCAAGGGATGAAGGGACAATTAACAATCTATTATTAACTACTTATTACGGCGTTCGCTGAATAGGTATTCCTAAGGAATGGCATCAGCTAGTATTGAATGTTGGATCTTGGAACTAACTCCAATTTATTCCACATGAAAAACTTACCAACAATCTTTACTAATCTTGAGATCCACGGACCGATTTACCTACCTTCTTCCTTAGAAGCGGGATATCAAGTCAACCGGGTATATACCGAGGTATAAGCAAGGGCGTATTTATTCAAACGTTAGAGGTAAATCGATACATCGTTACGGGGCTATTTACAAGCTAAATAACCTTCCTAAGGGGTTTTTTCTCGCTTCGCTCTCGTAAAATTAAGATTTCGCTCTATCCCTAAGGAATTGCTTTTTTCCGTAGCGAGCGATGGTCGAATGAAGTGAAACTGTGGTTAAGGAAAGCAGGAATGTTTTTCGGATACAGAT
The DNA here is from genome assembly GCA_905163495.3 of Cosmia trapezina. Taxonomy (NCBI): domain Eukaryota; kingdom Metazoa; phylum Arthropoda; class Insecta; order Lepidoptera; family Noctuidae; genus Cosmia; species Cosmia trapezina. Next base: position 2,201,172 of record LR991033.1, on the reverse strand, counting down.
TGGCGCCAAAGAGGGTGGACGAATTGAACGGCTTTAGCAGCTTAATCTATGTTTAATAGTATTTAACGTGGATTAAACTAGTTACTGCGGTTTGTTTTAGGAGAATGGTTTCGTGATAAGAGTTGTTATTTGGAATTGTTAATAGCACTTACAAAACTTAGCTAAGAACTAAGGTAAGGTAAGTGAAATGATTTTGTACCTAATGTCTTATCCAATTGGATCATTCGTATAAGTCCTAACTAAAAGGAGGAAAAGCTAGAAAGTGCTTTGTCTTCTAAAATTATCCAATTTTAAGATGCACTATGTATCCAAAAATCTCCTTCGAAAGGACTTAATTTCAATCATCATCTCATTCCAAAAACCAGTATATCGGTTCAAAGATGCATGAAACAAAGCATATGGGACTAGTGACCTAATAATTTTAGTGACCTAAATTTCACTCTTCCTCAAGCCAATCCAAGCTGTCCTCTTCCCGCCCAAGATAATACAAGTTCACGGATGCACGTTACCCTACAAATCCTACAATGTTACCTGTTGTGTAACCGACTGCGAGCCAGAATTACCATGAACATATATGTCTCGTTCCACGCCTCACTGGCACTAGATGCAAGCCATATATTGTGTGCCAAGTGTTTCACATTGCAAATCAAGGGAATTTATTTATATTATTGAGTCTATTGGTTGATAACTTACCTACAGAAGAGAGGGGTGAGTAAGTGTGATTTGTGTCTGAAAGAACCCATGAAACAGCCTAATGTAGGGCAATGTTTAAAAATACTTTTAGGGAAAATTTAAACTAAAACTAGATGATGAATTAACAATAGACTGTCCAACAATACACCAATCGCTATTTACTTATTAATAATTATGCCTATAATAAGTAATTAATTTTTTAAAGCTTTCCGAAAGGAAGGGAATCAATGTGATATTGGAACTAACGCAGCAGACGTCCGACACCTAATATTATTTATTGACTTATTTCTGCACAGGATATAGGTACCAGCACTACCAGTAGGTAAAGGCCGAACGACCTGTCAGCCGGAACGAAATTCAAAAAATATTTAAAATCCTACTTCAAATATTCAGTGATAGTAAAAACAGACACATATTTTCTGACATTCACAGATCCCTTTTGAAAGTCTCCCTTGAGGGGGATAAGTGGAATCTAAGAAGAAAAGTCTGGGTCACATTTTTCATAGAATCGGTATTATAATCACATTTTTTTTTAAAATTTACTTACATTAAGAGCATAGAATTAAAAATAGGGGGGAAAAATGGAATAATCCAAAATGAGAAAGGGGATTTCTGTTTTTTTTTTTACATTATGGTTCAGGGGAATAAGCATGACATTCACCAGCTTAAGCGAACTTCCATTTGAAGTGCACATTACGAAACAGCTGAAACGACTCATAACTTATTCGTAGGCTGAAACGCATAAAAAAGAGCACCTATAAATTGCATTTCAGCGTTGAAATGTTTCAGCAAAGGAAGAAAATTTCGCAGATACGCGACTTAATGGGTCGCTTTTGACCCAGAGAGCGTTGGTTCAGTTTTATTTTTCCTATTTTTGGTGGGCGGTGCACACTATGAAATTACTATACGGGTATGGGTAGAATTTTGGACGAACCATGTGGTGTTAGATTTGTGATGAAATGAATCCATAATGAAATTCATGGGAGAGTAATTTAATACGGTGTTCGGGATTATAGGATTATAAATGATGTGTTAAATATTAATTTAGGATAGGTACCCATTTCTCTGATATGATAGGCGTTTCCCTCAAAAATGTATTTTATAATCTTCATCCTTTACGTTTTTACCTACCAATATTATCTTTTGCTGTATTTTCTCGTCATTCTCTAATTCATGACATCGATACCTTTTTCTGACATAAGTATTTACCACCTCAAGTTACAACGTAACGTCTAATTTGTCTCAAAAGATAATTAGGACGATACCTTTCCTTATTTACGTTCTCGATCAGTATTTTAAGTCCACAAATTGCATATTAATGGCGGCGGTACTATCCAGTTCTATCCAGTTTCAACCAGCTCTCACCGGTGTTGACCGGTAATCGGTAATGGGTAGTAATTGGTTTGTAAATCGGTGCACAGCCCCGTGCATCAGGCACAGGCCAGGCTAGCTTCATAGTAGATGGGCTATTAATTAAGAAATTAACTGGTTAGGTACCTCAAACACTCGACTGCTTAGCTATTAGGCTAACTGCGCTTGGGTTCACGTTTCGCTACAATACGCAAGCTTGCAAAAAAAAATTGCATATTATGGAGAGTAAACTTATGAATATTCTTAGTTGATTATTTTTATGCTGATATGGGAATAATAGAAAAAGTTGCGTTGGTTTCTGTTGATTCTCACGATAGTTAATAGTTTTTTTTTTAAATTATCTATATAAATAAAAAGAGAAGTCCTGACTGACTGACTGATTGACTGAATCATCAACGCTCAGCCCAAACCCTTGGACCTACAAAGCTGAAATTTTGCACAGAGGTTCCCTTTATAATTTAGACAAGGAATAAGGAAGGAATTCCCGGTAGTACGTTCCCGTGGGATATTTTCCGACATTCAGTCGGGCGAAGCCGCTGGCAAAAGCTAGTTAGTCCTAAGAATAAAGTAAAAATCGATTCGACTACCTATGTCAGATGATTTATAAATGATACTTTGGTGTCATAATATCTCTGTATGTAGGTACCTAATGTCACATGTATTTTGAATGAATGAATGAGTCGAATGAACATGAGGAGCTCGGGGCTAAGTAATACAGCCGCACGGGTCGATCCGTCAGGTTAAGCTACGCTTGCCGGGGTTGGTCAGTGGATGGGTGACCATCTTTACATATCGAGATTCCTCCGTGCCTCGGAAAGCATGTTAAGCCGTTGGTCCCGGCTGTTATTCGTGGATCTTTGATAGTCGTTACGGGTCGTCACAAGCCCGAAAGTCTGACAACCAGTATTACCAAGGGGTATCGTATTACCCAGTAACTGGGTTGTGGAGGTCAGATAGGCAGTCGCTCCATGTAAAATACTGGTATTCAGCTGCATCCGGTTAGACTGGAAACCGACTCCAACATAGTTGGGAAAAGGCTAGGCAGATTGATTGATTGAATGAGTCGAATGAACCCAAAGATTCACACTAGCTTTCATGGTGCAGCAGAGACCATTGCATATCAAGAAGTAGACCGCGGGGCGCGGTAATGGTAGGGAAGACATGCCCTTAGGATATGGAAGGATTATGAGAGCCGTACCGGATATGCATCTTTACCTAATGTCATGTATTTGGTACCTAGGTAGATATCTAACTATTCAATGTTGTGCACAGAAGATTGCATAACGGTTCCGTCTATTCTAGCTTACCTATGTAGTTATTTTATTTTTATTCTAGCCACCTATAATTTTTTATCACGATACTTAATCAAACAATCACCAGCTAGTTTCCAACTCTAACTTTATGATAAATTACAGTGATAAGCATTCTAACCATACGTTGAACAATGATGAGAATATAAACAGAACCATTTCTGAAGTAGAGATGAAATATTGTTATGATGTTTGCAAAATAAATGGTCGAAAGTAGACGAAGACGGTTGTGCTTGTGAATAAGTGGATATTCGCATGGATAAAGAGTTAATGTATTATGTAAAACACATTGTTAGTGTCTGGTCTTGTGGCAGTCTATCTAGAAAGAAAGAATTAAATCTCTGTGCAGTTAACACATTCGTTTTCCAGATTGTGGAATCGAATTGTTTTTTTTTTCGGGAGATTAGAATGATAAGTTTAATAGACTTGGAAAGCACCCTCCCTTTTGAAATTGAAATTACCCTCCTTTTGAGCTTCTTGCAGTCTGTAAATTAGCGCTTTGCCTTCTTTCGATAAAAAAAAGGTATATCATTAATCAAATCCAAAATCGTGGGTAAGTTAGACTTGCCTACACACTACTTTCGCTTTAACATTCGAAGTGTTACATCTATAGATTCTGCCTGCGACTTCGTCCGCGTGAAATTTCTTGTTCCCCCGACCCACCCCGTCGCTTCGCATCGCCTGTCCGCGCTGTTACTTCGTTTATGCTTAGCGTTTTTTCTAAGGGTCCTAGCGTGATATTAAATAGCCTATAGTCTTCCTCATAAATTGGGCTATTAAATGCAAACATATTTTTTTCAAATCCCACTGGCAGTTCCAGAGATTAGCGTGTTCAAACACACAAACACTTCAGCTTAATATAGATTAGTCAAAATACTTTCTCTCCCCACAAAGCTTAGGCCAACATTGGGTTACAACGAAAAGAACAAGGAAAACTGTCGAGAAAATGTTCGATCTTCAAAAGTGACATGACACTCGACAGTTGTGGGTTGAAGGTGGGAACAAAGATGATCTGACCTTATGCTTCATTCTTCAGTCCTTGAGGCTATCATATTTGATATCAAAGGATCAATAAAGGCTTATAAATATTTTGTTTGTGGTTGGGATGGTCAATTTTCTTTTACAATTCATAACTGCTCTGTAAATTGATTGATCTTTATGTACGGGAATATGCAGTTCGTTATCTTTTTGAAGAGCTAGTAGGTAGGTACCTAACACGCTAATTTATGCTAAAGCCAGGGACAATCTAGCAGGAAATAGATTCGAAGTGGGGCTATTAGGTCATGTGGGGTATCATATAAAAGAGCGCTGTTTGCACATTCTCAAACATTTTTTTTATTTTTTTAGGCCGCATAGTTTTCAACTTTTGATGAAAAATATAAAAAAAAACCGTTTCGCCCTTATCTCCGAAATAGGCACGGAGAAAAATCTGAAATTATTCTACGTGATAGAAGTTTATGTATAGATTACAGGAAAAATAAAACGATGTCTATAAATAGCACAGTTTTTCAGAAATCGGAAAGGAACCCTCGGTGCGCGAGTCAGACTCGCTCTTGACCGGTTTTTATTTAATTGTACCTGCCTACATACGTTGAGAGGTTGAGACGTGTTATTTAAATACCGAAAAGGAGAGAATAGCATTTTGAATGTCCTGCTATGCACTGGTACTGCTATTAAATAGAGAAATAAGGATACACACATCGATTTTATTAGATAAGTGCAGTAATTTAAACCAGCCAAGTCTATATAAAGCGATCCAATCCCGACAATCGTCTATTGTCAACCACAAGCAACATACGAGTAGTTTTCTTCGCAAATTACATCTCGCAAGACGTTACACTTCCCGCCAATAAATCAACCCACCCCAGCGCATTGAATTAATGGCCGACTTATTTACACTGGAGGGCAATGTAAGGTTAACGCAGTTACGCGGTGCTTGTCTCTTCTATTGTAAATATTAAACGTGTAGACATAATCTTGTTACTTTGTCAAGTTGAAATTCTTTGTAGATGAGAATGCTCTAGATAGCGCTGAAAGCGTCCTAGTCGTAGAGAATTCTCTCACTGGGTCTATTATGTGCGTCCTTGTCTCATCATTATTTTTTTATTTAAGTAGTGACTTGTCTATAGCTATTCTCTGTCTATGGTAACGGTATTCTTATTTTAATTTGCAAAAAGGTCTTATTTTTGTAGTTTTCGTATAGGTGATGAATGTGATGATGTAAGATTTCAACCGCTAATAACTACGAGACTTTTAGTGCTAGAGTAATGGTTGAGCATTCAAAAGATTGGTCATATTTATAACAATTTGAAGGTCGGTTAAAACTTGCGTGTGACGTCACACTGCGAGTGCACGCGCATACGCGCGACCCTTTACTTTTCACTATGTGTCGAAATATCACTTCGTATACCGCAAAGACGTGTTTAGCTAGATCAGAGTGTCTTTGTCAAGAGTTGTTAAAGCACTACCAGGACCTAAAGAGAAGGAAGGCTTAAAAATTAATATGAAGTTGAAAAAAAAGAAAGCTTGCATCAAAAGGAATGCATTGAGCCTAAAAAGTCTAGTAGTAGTAGGTAATACAATGGCTACGGCAGTGTCAGAAACCGTAAGAAAATCTGTTGCAAATAGCAAAGTTTAAGATGGCGTCTCACATCCATCGGCCGAAAATCTGCTCAAAACTGAAAAATATCATAAATAGGTGAAAGCTTACTTTATAAGGAATGCAATGAGTCTAGTAAGTCTAGTGCCGAGCAAATACAATGGCTACGGCCCTACGGCAGTATCAGAAACCGTAGTAAAATTTCAATCTGTTTGTTAATGTTCTAAAAATACGTTTTAATTGTCATTATTTTTAATAAATGCTTATCTCATATTATTATTGTGTTAATTTTTTCGCAAATGGTACGAAAAGTAGAGTATTTTCCTCGGTGATAAAGCTGTCTTAGTCTTGGGTGAACTTAAATCCCTCGCTACACTCAGGACTCGTCTTAAATCCCTCGCTTCGCTCGTGATTTAAGTTTTTAACACCCTCGCTACGCTACGCTCGCGATTTAAATCGTCACCCGCGACAGAAGACACTGCTTTATCCCCTTGGCTAATAATCTACTATTATTTATTAAAACTTTATGCACAAGTAAAGAAATACTGTACAAAGGCGGACTTAATGCCTGAGGCATTTTCTACCAGTCAACCTTAGAATGATGCAGAGACAAAACATGGTAGGTTCAACAGAAGTGATAGATACCTAACTCGAAAAAGAATAAATACTAATAAATACATACACACATATAAACAAAATAAACTTTGTCAGGAGAAATAACTATAGGTACAGGAGAAAAAAGATCCATCAAATCAGCGCTGCGATGATTTTGCCAACTTTTCATGAATATGTTCACGTGCCTTCACTTTGCTTGTTTTTTTCTTTTTTTGTTGTTTTCTTGTTGTGAAGCTCGTATGACACCGAAGTAATTAACTCTTTATATATAGAAAATATAGGAGTAATTTTACTTCAAATAGGAATTTGTATTGTGACCGTAGGTATTCATTAGATTTGTGTGTGTAATGTAATGTTAACTCTGGTTAGGTCTACTAATGTCAATTTTTTATGAGAATAGGCTTCTAGTACATAAGTAGCTATAACAATGCCCGGGTGTTTCCATTGTGCGGATCGCCCGGAGGACACGGTGGAGCATACAGTGGAGGTCTGCCCGGCTTGGGCAGAGCACCGCCGTGTTCTCACGGAGGCGATCGGCGGCGGCGATCTCTCGCGTCCGAGCCTGGTCCAGGCCATGGTGCGGAGCGAGAGTGCATGGGAGGCCGTCACCTCCTTCTGCGAAGCAGTGATGCTCGCGAAGGAGGAGGCGGAACGCGTGAGGGAGAGGCAGCCTCACGCCCTCAGTCGCCGCAGGAGACGCCCTGGGCGGCGGGAATCGCGGGGCGATTTCCGGCCACCGTAGGCGCGGGCCTGCGGACGGTGAGCAGCGGGTAGCTCGCCGTCCGGTAAGGACCAGGCCCGAGTCGACGGCGCGTTGTGTTCCACGCGCGCCTCAAAGAGATGTCAGCAAGTGACGGGGCCCAATAGGGCCGACGCCGCTGGGGTCGCGGGTTGTCTGAAGGGGTTACCGCGGCCCTGGCATAGGCAACTGAAGGAACACGGGTGGGTTTTAGTCAGTAAAAGTCTGACACGCCCTCCCGCTCCACCCAGAGCGGGAGAAGTAATTTGATGATTTCCCACCATCAAAAAAAAAAAATAATCAGTGTGATTAAAATGAACCATACATACTTACCTAGGTACATTCTCAATACGTATTTTTAACCGGCGCGCCGGCGCTTATTAAGTCTTTTTTTACGGATACGATCATTTTGTATAAACTGATATTAGTACGGTTAAATACGTTTTCCTGCGATAACACTTTCATAGAGTTAAAGATAATATAATTTAAGTTGAAAGCATTAAAAAAATATACGTCCTCTCTACCAACCGGACCCAATTTATATTTACGCAGAATAAAGCTTTTATAGATTACTTTAACGACTTCATTTAAAAAAAAGAGTGCATTGGAAAAGCCTCTCGTTTCACAGAATGTAAAATTGTGGATCTCAATGGAAACTGTTTGTAAAAAAAAATGGATGACAAAAATGGAAATGTAAATGTAAGTAACTTCCGGTTACTTAACCTTTTTGTCATCCATTTTTTTTACAGTACACATCTGTACGATTGAAGAAAGTTAAGGTTGATCAGCGTAGTAGCCCGAAATTTATAAAATTCAAAGTACCAAGATTTTTATTTAGGTATTTACTTATTTCCTCTCGAAGACTTTAAAGCTAAACAAAAGAGATTGAAAATGTGACTGACAGCCAATTCGATAATTTGCTGTCAAATCTATCTTAGAGAGATGTATTGATCATTGTTGTGGTTTTATTTATGTAAAAATACCTACATATTATTATTGCATTTGCTAAAGTCGCGAATCATATTTTGATCAAGATACAACCTACCAATTTGCAGGCAACCAACCATACTGACCAGCAAATTGCAAAAAACGCGAGAAAATTTGAATTTCGTGGGCGTATCTACCTTAATATAAAGTTGTAATAAATGACAGAAGCGATATAAACAGCTCTATCACGATTAAGTACTTTTCGTTGTGTTTAGGCTTTTCTGTGTTCATCACCTTGGCTCACAGGAGTCTTGTTTCCATGTAGGTAGCATAGGCCTTTTTTTTTCTTTTTTTTTTGAGGGTGGATCATCAAATAACTTCTCCCGCTCTGGGTGGAGCGGAAGGGCGTGTCAGACTTTTACTGACTAAAACCCACCCGTGTTCCTTCAGTTGCCTATGCCAGGGCCGCGGTATCTTCTTAAAACTACCCGCGACCCCAGCGGCGTCGGCCCTATTGGACCCCATCACTTGCTGACATCTCTTTGAGGCGCGCGTGGAACTTCAAAAAACCGGTCAAGAGCGAGTCGGACTCGCGCACCGAGGGTTCCGTTCCGATTCCTGAAAAAGTGTGCTATTTAGAGACATCGTTTTATTTTTCCTGTAATCTTTACATAAACTTCTATTACATAGAATAATTTCAGATTTTTATCTTTGCAAACTTCGGAGATAAGGGGGAAACGGTATTTTTTTTTACATTTTTCATCAAAAGTCAAAAACTATGCGGCCTAAAAAAAATAAAAAAATGTTTGAGAATGTGTAAGCAGTGCTCTTTCATATGATACCCCACATGCCCCAGTAGACCCACTTTGAATTTTTAAGACCCCCTTTCAGTCCCTGTTACAAAAAAAATTAAAATATTTTTACTTCTTCTTATTTGCAAAATAGTTGGGTAAATATCATCTAAAACTGTTCTAAATTTCAAGTTGATAGCATTAGTAGTTCTTGAGATATCCAGCTGTAACAGACAGACAGACAGATAGACAGACTGAGTCACACCATAAGGGTTCCTTTTTTACCATTTTGGTACGGAACCCTAAAAACTCACCTAGAAAGCTAATTACCTACTAATTCCATGTCTAGAAACGACACAAGGGCGTTAGTTTGACCGCTAATACGTCACAATATGGCGAAATGTCTATAATTAAGTTAACTCAAGTGGCTGTAGATAGGTACAGTGTACATTTTTACCTTGCAAATACAAAAATAATAAAATAATGAAAACATGGAATTAATAATATTGCGCTGGAAACTTTTCCTTTCCATCGTTTATTTCACAGTTAAATGTCTGAAACAGTTGTGAGACTTGTCCAACTTCAGTAATTGGTTCCGCGGCTACCGTTACAACCATCCAACATTTAGTTCAGGGTTGACCGACTTTAGGAAATTATAGTGCACGAATAAAAAAAAATGTCGATCTTTGACATTCGTTACGGCTCGTCAGAAGTCCAAAAGTCTGACAACCAGTCTTACCAAGGGGTATCGTATTGCCCAGTTACTGTGTTGTGGAGGTCACATAGGCAGTCGCTCCATGTAAAATAGTGGTACTCAGATGCATCCGGTTAGACTGGAAGCCGACCCCAACGTAGTTTGGGAAAAGGCTAGGCAGATTGATTGATTGAATAAAAAAAAATGCATGAACTAAATACTGTGGCCTCTAAGAACACTACTTTTGTTCATCATTTGTCTATTTTTCCACTTCAGCTATGATGCTACATTATGATTTAAAATTCCAATTTCAAATGTCTGAGTTACCTAGGATTACCTGCTTATTCTTTTTTATTTTAAATCATATTGATTGGGCATCACACCTGAAGGGGAAAAATCTCAAGAAACTTTTGGAGGGCACTGTCTATTGTATATTATCAGAGAGGTAAAAAAAAGTAGTAGGTAAATCAAGCGAATAACTTTCTCAAAAAGAAAAATATTGAAACATTTGTCCTGGAAATTTGGTTGATAGAGAAGAGCATTGTTGCAGATTCAGGGACAATTCTTTGACACTAGAGTTTTTAGCAAAGAAAGAAAGAAACATTGTTTATTCTGCACAAACAAAACGCACATTTCATAAAATACATACATACAAGTAGCCCAAAGCAAAAAAAGAGCAAAAGCATCTTTTCTGCGTATCTTTCATCTGTTGGTCATCCCTAACAACAACGACGCTCTTATTATGTGTGCGCAGAATTGAAAAATGGAAGTCCAGCCATCCAAGTGCGTAATTTTGTACTGGACTTTAATATCTTGCTCGTTACGAGCGAGAGGAGAACGGAGTGTCTGCTGCAATGAGCGACTTAATATCTGTGTTTTGAAGTCCTTGGATGGAAGTCCAACTATGACACTGGGTGGTTTAACACTTATGGAAATGTGAAGTTCGTTGGGTCACCAACTCCAACTTTTCTTCTCAATTTGCTTGGGACCTATCCAACTTTTTGTCTGTACGTTTCAAAGAGATTATTTACTCATCATATCACACGATACTGACGCTTAGACATGAGCTAGTACTAACCTAAGTGCCGCCACATTCTAAAACAAGATATCTACTGATATAGACTTCTAGAACAGTCTTAAAGTCATAATACAGTCTGTCAGTCTGCCGGAGATAAGACTTTTCCGATGAGATTGACCTAAGTATGTATATGGCTAATACACACTCTAGGGAAATATGGTCGTAAACCTTCATATGGTACCTATCCATGATGAATCCTCATCCACAACTTGTATGGTCTTCAAGACTCCTCCTTCATCCATTTCCTGTCTGCGATTTTCCTAGTATTTGTTCCACGTTATTATTTTAAGCCATTTAAAGCCATTATTTTAAGTTAGATAGTTATTTTAGGATCTGTAATGCTGAATATAGACAGGGATCAGCCACCTGTGTTCTTAGATCACTATAATTAGGCGGGATCGGAGACGCGAGGGAGACAGGACTAAAACAAATCTCTTATGGCTTATGGCAGAAGTATTATGGGGCTATGACGTCATATTGCACGTCTGGTTTCATATACACTTGCGTGCAAAAAAATTGGCCCACCCCATGCTCTCTATTTGAGAGACGATAGCTCAAAGATATTAATGTATTTATTTTAATTATTTTATACTGTGTGAAGGTAGGTAAGATAAAGTTTATTTACACATACACATATACTTTGATAAATGCAATATTCTTGACAAGATCGACTCGATTATTCTGATGTTCTCTTCAATCACTTTTGTTTGAAAAAACTGCGTGACTTTTTTTTGTCAGTGAAGTTGACATAAGCTTAATTTTGTTTATTACTGTTCGTTTATTGATCATTTGACTTGAATTTTTAACCAACTTGAAAAAAAGGAGGTTTTTCATTCGATCTGTATGTTTTTAAATTCGCGTTTTTCTCAAAAAGTAATGAATCAGTTTTGATAATTTTTTCACTTACGTAATCTACATACAGTCAGGAAGGTTTTAGTACACAATATATTAGGTTATTGTTAATTAAACTTGTTAAATTTTCTCTTTTCATATCGAAGAGAATGGGGTGGATCGATTTTATTGCACGCAAGTGTATTTCCGAATACCGGTTTCTATATCTGTAAATTAGCTAACTGTTTTTCTGACCAACGTTTGTTTCCGACAGTGTTAATCTATTGAAACTATAATTTTATAGTTAACGTTATTAATGTCTGGGATTTAGTTTTCGATTCGCTTTACATTATCGATTAGTAGATTATTAACCAAGGGGATAAAGCAGTGACGCAGTCGCGGGTGACGATTTAAATCGCGAGCGCACACTGTGAAATTTTGCGTCAATTGCGGTCACCTATATTTTATCCCTTCATCCTATAGATCCAGCGAAGAACTAAAACTTCTGCGAAGGAACTATGATTTTATTATTTATAGTTTTAAAGTTATTTAAAGTTATGCTGACGTCAGCAAAAAACTGTTTTTATTTGTACATTTCAAAATAATAATATGATTTACATAAATCATTATTTTATTACAGTAACAATACAATATCTAACTCCATACAAAGTTTAGGTATTGCATCTACGATGTACAAAGAGAAATTGATTTATTTTCTATTTTCATTAAATTGCAGTTTTCTCCGTATTCCTATTGATTCCGTATCTGATTTTAACTCTGAGCATTCATAATATAGTTATTAACAACACAAAATAAAAAGCAAATAAGTTAACAGTGGGACTTCGGAAATATTACATTTCTAAAGGTTCCATAGAATTTCTATGGAAATAGGGTTGTCAAATTGCATATACCTGTTTATTTTATTTTATTCGAATGAAAAGATGTATTATTAAATAAAATCGTTAACGTTTGAGCCTATTGATATGAATAAATATTACACGATCGATTCATACAAACATAGCAGCGAAACCGCAGTAGTTCAATACCTACGGTATTTTACTGTATAGGAGAAAAAAATAGGAGCTCGTGGCTAAGTAATATCAGCCGTACGGGTCGATCCGTCAGGTTAAGCTACGCTTGCCGGGGTTGGTCTGTGGATGGGTGACCATCTTTACATACCGAGATTCCTCCGTGCCTCGGACTAAGCAGGTTAAGCGACCACGAATAACAGCCGGCACCATCGTCCCGGCTGTTATTCGTGGATATTTGTCAGTAGTTACGGGTCGTCAGAAGACCGAAAGTCTGACAACCAGTCTTACCAAGGTGTATCGTATTACCCAGTAACTGGGTTGTGGAGGTCAGATAGGCAGTCACTCCATGTAAAATACTGGTATTCAGCTACATCCGGTTAGAGTGGAAGCCGACCCCAACATAGTTGGGAAAACGCTAGGCAGATTGATTGAGGAGAAAAAATCTAAAAATATATTATTTAGATAGCTTAGGCAAAAAGAAGTCGGAAAATGTTGTGTTAGTTCGTAAAATAAAAATATAAATTATAAAATTCAATTTAAAGTTTTCAGTTTTTTTAATCTATTTTCTAACACCATGAAAGTAGCTGCCATGTTATTACGTCATACGGCTGTGCAAATTAAAAAGTGTCAACTATCAACTGATCAGCGTATATAAAGTGTTTGTTTACACTGCCAACTGACGTCATGACCACAGAGTAATATGGCGTCCCCTGCGTCCAGGGTTTTCGCGCGAAATTTGAAAATGTAAAGTTTAAATGCATTTTTACGGCACTTGTCGATTGAATAAAAAATTTGTTTTTTTTTGTGGCTTGTTAGCACTATACAGGGTGATTTTTTAATGACCAGGCAAATTTTCACAGGGTGTTCTACCCATGAATATGAACAAGTTTCACTATGGGACCAACTTTGAAATCGCAAAAAAAATATCAGCTGTTTCATACATTTTGATCGAGTAGGTATTGAACTTTTGTAGGAAACCGCTGGTTTTTTTTCGTGATTTCAAAGTTGGTCCCATAGTGAAAGTTGTTCATATTCATGGGTAGAACACCCTGTGAAAATTTGGCTGGTCATTAAAAAATCACCCAGTATAATCTAATTGAGACACTTTTCAAAAATGGGTGTAATACCCTATTCAACTGACTCACATGATGTTCCTACTCGAGTAGTGCAACATCAGCAGAACATTATGCGACTTCGCAGCGATTATGATTAAACATCGATGATAATGTGCAACGTACAATTTAAAAGTATATGTAGAATACTCATTAGTAGATTTTGCCTATTCTACTTTTCAACTCTTTCGTGACAAGAAAACTTAAAATACTTATTTTACACCAAAGAAAACCATAACATTTCATTTTACATCAACAAAAATAGTAAATTGGCAGTCAAAGTTATCCAGGAATAGACAAAGTAAAGTAGGTGACACCCCTAACCTCAAAAATAAAAATTCAATAACTCAGAAGTCCTGCATTATCCACACCTGATTTTTTTTTATAATAAAGCATATTATAATATGAAACTATTCATGTTAAAAAAAATGCGGATACAGTGAGACTAACCAAATAAAAAATATTTTTAGTTTTTGATGAAAACTTGATTTTTCCTTCTATTTACGATTAGTCTTTCTTTTTTTTCTACTGAACTAATACATATAACAGTCCTTTTTAAGATCTCATATATAAAAATTGCAAAATCATACATTTGAGACGAAATAATGCATTTGTATGGTTTCTATGGAGTTTTCTCGAGTTTCAAAATAACTTCAAAACTAAACATAATAAAATCATGGTTTGTTCCCAGAAGTTTCAATTCTTCGCTGGATCTATAGGATGAAGTGATAAAATATAGGTGACCGCAATTGAAGCAAAATTACACAGTGTGGAGCGTAACGAAGGACTCGAGGTTTACTCCCGAGCGTAGCGAGGGTGTTAAAAACTTAAATCACGAGCGAAGCGAGGGATTTAAGACGAGTCCAGAGTGTAGCGAGGGATTTAAGTTCACCCAAGACTAAGACAGCTTTATCACCTAGAAAATACTCTACTTTTCGTACCATTTGCGAAAAATTAACACAATAATAATATGATATAAGTATTTTAGAACATTAACTTATTTATAAAAATAAATTAAAATAAACTTAGCGCTTATATATTTAAAGAAAACAAAAACGCGGCAAATTCCTAGACTAATATTTTTTTGTCGGAAAAGCAAAGGCATCAAGCTCATACGGCCTCGTCGGTTTTCGTAATTTTATTTAATAATCATAACTGCATAATAAATGCGCATTCCTTTTTGAAAAAGATGCACTTATAGGTTTTATTCTGTTCCCTGCCTATCAATTCCACTCCAATTTATGGCTTAGGTAACTGCATTTTTGAAATCCCTCGCCGATTAACGTTTAATTTAAAAAGTTTACTTTCCAATATTGCCCGCATACAAATTCATTGTTACCAGCCAGTAATTAAATATTTGCTTTGGTATTTCAATTTAAACCCGTTATACTTTTTATTTTACCTCGGTACAGCTATGGAAAGGAACTAAATCATTTTTATCAGGGATCGTTTAATGTGTCCGTGAGCCGCGAGTGAACGTTGCGGCTCAAAGTGATTGATGAAACAAAATGACACATTGCCTGACCATAGATGTGCTGAGGTCAGACTGACTTCTATGACGGCCATTTTTATTTGCGCATTGGATGTTTGTTGACCTTCAAATACCAAACTGTATGATGCTTGATTTCGGGTGAGGGATTGAGTTTTTTTATTAGATTTTTTAATGCAGATAGTAGTTTGTCAGTTAATTAGAAAATTTACTTAAAAAAAAGTAAAAACTGACTTTGAAAACCTAAAACGCAATGAATACCTTTTAAAAATCTTAACAGCTTCTGAAGTCGGTGCCTTACTTGGGAAGCTAAGATACCATTGAAGAAGAAGTTTTTTATGAAAGTTATTTAATGCGTTTTAGGTTTTTGAAGTCGGATTAAAGTAATTTTTTTTTCCATTTTTAGTTGATTATACAATTAATTACTTATGTAATCCCAAGACGAACGAAAAGAAGACTCATCAAAATCCGCTTAGAAATGCCGGAGATACAGTAGGTACCTACATTTATGTATTATAACTTCGTACGTAAGAAGAATTACCTCATCTATTATAATATTATACTAAAACCTTCTTGAAAGTGTGTAGATCACTTTAGTGAAATAATCATCAAAATTGGTTCATAAATTTTTGAGATAATCGTGGACATACAAACATACATACACGTACGGGTCGAATATAGGACCTCCTTTTTGAATTCGGTAAAAAATAGTCGCTATGTTACCTACATGTCACAATAGAAAACTAAGGTAAATACATATCTACCTCTTCGCGAATAGGTACAGGCATGAAATGAATATGATATCATGTGAGCGGTCAGATGAGCTAAGATATTCATTATAGTGTTGCCAACTCATCAGTTGACTTTTAAAACTCACACGGGATATAAACAACGGATATCTACTTCCTGCGTTCTCGTTTATCTCTCAAGGTTGTGACTTACACCATCTATGGAGCTATGAATAGTTTGGTACAGCGGTAAGAGGACTACCTACCTATAAATATAATAGCATCATGCCAGTGCCACGTAATGGCTAAAAAGTCAAGTGAAGACACAGTCGATACCAACACCAGGCGTAGCATAACGACGTTTTGTCGACGGAAGAATAGACAAAACTACACATTGCCATGCTTAGTCGCGTAGAATGCGTACAAATATTTCTACTATCTGCCATTTTGTCTATTCTCCCGTCGACAAACCCGTTTCTATGGCGGTCATGCTAAGCGTGCTAATGTGCCGGACGGGCGAGATCGCTGGACGCGAAGGGTGCCAGGTGGATGTAGATATGCCTATTCAGATTTATCCCGGTGTCAGGGTAGGTCTCTCCCAGTACAGGCAGCGCCGGCGTTGACACCCTACACCGTTCAGGATATCTTCAAGAGTTCAGCTGGCGGCTATGTTCTGAATTCTTGACGGGGAAGAGGTTTTTTGACGTAGAATAAATAACACTAAAATGATAAGTCCTCATAAGAAGCGATTTGCGGGAGTCTTCAGGAGTAGGAACTATTTGACGTATTAGATTTGTCTCTTTCCGGTAGTGTCGTGGGACGCCACAAAAAATTAGAGAGAAAAGTGAAATGGAAGTAGCGTCTACCTATCTGTCTGCTGGAGCTAACGAACTTAAAGTTTCGCAGGAACTCGAGCATGCAAAGACACTTCTCGAATTGGAACAGCAATGGGACTTGACGGTTTATTCTGTAACAAAGTCACCGTGAAAACTTAGAGTGAGCTTGAAGTGAGCTGTCATTTCACCTGATGCTAGGAATTGACAATCTTGACAGCTTACTTCACCTACGTTTTCACGGTGAGATTGTGACAGATCCTTAGAGCACTTAACCTATAAATGCTCTAAGGACACATCAGACCGGCTTGTGGCAGAAATACCGGCCAAGTGCTTGATGGACCACGCGCAATGAAGGGTTCCGTAGTTGGGATGAATTTATCCCTAGAATAAACTTAACATTGTACTTGAAAAACACGTTCTCCCATACATTCCAACCGATATCCGATTCCAACTGTAAATGAAGTTTGTACTCACAATACATTTACCATGTTATTTTACGACCATTTCACAGACTTCTTATAGGTTTTCCTGTAATCTACAGGTAAAGAACTATTTTCTGTATTTTTTTTTTCCAAATTTTAGGCTCAGTAGTTTCGGTGATAAGGCCAATTCTCGTCTATTTTTTTTTAAATAACTTTAAAACATTTTATTTTAAAATTATAAAAAAAAAATACATTTGAGACCCTCATAGTAAGGCCCCTTCATTTGATATGTCACACGGTATAGTTTGCAAAACTTTTTTCTTATTTTGCTCCCCAAAAGGAACCCCATATTCAAAATGAATTTACATTATTTACTTTACCCGTCCGTGTTTGGGTCATAGAAGTTCATTCGTGTACCAAATTTCGACTTAATCAGTCCATTAGATTCGGAGCAAATTGGCTGTTACAGACGGACCACGAGTGATTCTTCCGTTTTTAGGGTTCCGTACCAAAATGGTAAAAAAGGAACCCTTATGGTGTGACTCAGTCTGTCTGTCTGTCTGTCTGGATATCTCAAGAACTACTAATGCTATCAACTTGAAATTTAGAATAGTTTTAGGTGACATTGACCCAACTATTTTGCAAATAAGAAAGAAATAAAAATAATTATGTTTTTTTTGCAACTGGGACTGAAAGGGGGTCTTAAAAATTTAAAGTGGGGCTACTAGGGCTTGTGGGGTATCATATAAAAGAGCGCTGTTTGCACATTCTCAAACTATTTTTTATTTTTTTTCAGGCCGCATAGTTTTCGACTTTTGATGAAAAATGTAAAAAAAAATACCGTCCCCCCCCCTTATCTCCGAAGTTTGCAAAGAGAAAAATCTGAAATTATTCTATGTGATAGAAGTTTATGTAAAGATTACAGGAAAAATAAAACGATGTCTCTAAGTAGCACACTTTTTCAGAAATCGGAACGGAACCCTCGGTGCGCGAGTCCGACTCGCTCTTGACCGGTTTTTTTTCCTGTTGTGGTACGAAACCCTAAAAACTATGGTGGTACTAGTAAAACATTTCTAGACGAGCTGTTTCACAAGGAAATCTCTACTAAGTTGCACCATCAGCAAACACTCACAACCGTAATTTTAATTAATCTTTTAAATCTTCAAATCCGATGCAGTTTTCCGACCAGCGAGCACGTATCCACCACTTATCGTCCAGTGCTCGGATCCCAACGAGTTAACTAGAGCATGAACACATGATTTATATTGCTTATTGTAAGTTGTAACTTATACTTACATACACAAGTTACTCTGCGAAACAATGTAATACTAATTGTATTATAATAATGTAAGGGGACTAATTTTATTAAATGCTTCGATTATTGTTACAATGTCACTTAAAAATTTGCACGACTAGTAAGTCGAACCATAATTATGTCATTTTACCATAAACAATGTACAGACGCCAGGACATCAAGCTACTAACTACAATCTGTCAAATTTCTTTAATAGATTTTCATCTTTATCGCTAAAGCATTAGGTTCAAGATTGATTGGGGAAATTTGACAGTTTCGGGTGGCTTGATGTGCTGGCGTCTGTACCTATATTCTTACAAATAAAACATTCATTCATTCATTCATTCAATTTCTATAAATGTTAAGGCGTATGGGTTATATCAACTCTGATTTTGTTGGCTCGTAAACTAAATGCTGGGGGAGATTGTGATCGATATGTGTCAACTTACCCTCCGTAGAGGTATATGTTATGTCATGTAACCCTCTACAATTTGTGTCAATTTGCTTTTGTATGGTGATGTCTTGTTGATAGTGGTTGCATTCAACTTGTAGTTAAGGTTAAGGTAGAAAAGTAGCTAACGATTTTCTCACAATATAAAAATGCTTTCCAAAGTACAACTTCAGTTAGAACGCTCGAAGTTTTAATCGGATTTTGCCGGATTTCCACGGTTTAAAAGATTAGGGATCGGTGAAAATGGTTTTAACAATAGGTAGGTACTCGTTGCAGTAGCGAGGTTCTGAAAATCGACATCCAACTAAGTGAAAAACTCCAGCATAACGTCTTTAGTAACAGTGTTACTCTGCCAGGCCGTTTGCTAAGAGTGGTTGGATTGGCATAGCATTATCCCCTCATCTTCTGCATAATGTTGAACTAATATCATCCATAATAGTTAACGAATTTCCTCCTTGTTCCTGCAAAAACAAACCACGTTTTTATTTAATAAAATAAAAGCATTAAAAATAAATCTACGCGTTTAAAGAAAAATATGAGGTGCTAACAACATTGTTCTGCACGTAGTGAGGGGTCGTCCATATATTATGTCACGTGCACGGCCAGAGGCAATGAAGAGGGGAGGGGGAAGGGAAGAACAATTGTGACTAAATGTGACGTGAATTTGAATGAACGACGCATTCATAATCATAAAGGTAACATGTTTTAGTATTCGGGGTAATGTGCCAGTCGGCGAGGATATGACGATCATGTGCTGTAATCAGAGATTGAAGATTATCCGAGTCTGAAGGGAAAATGTGACAGTGTAAAATAGACCCTACATTTCTTGGGAGGATTACTTTGGTAGCTAATAGCTATGTAGCATTTATATGCCGATCCGTTAACCAGACTGATCTTAGCTTAAAGGAAGTTTTATAACAGCTTTTCCCCCGCCCTGTCAGTGAATAATACAATGTTATCTTTGCTTTGTGACTATTCAATAGTCCCTGTAAAAAAACACAAAAAATACAACAGTTCGTGACAATTTAGCGCACGTATTCATCTCCGACCCACCTCTAATATTTACAAGCCCACGAGGTGCGTTAACCCCGCTCGAGGCCAAACTAACGACACATTAGGCTTATACAATCAATTGTTACTACATGGCGCTTCATTAATTTCATTAATCAATTCAACACGTACATGTATGCACGGCCACGGCGCATATATACTCGCGTGCGGGTGTATTGTCGAGTACATCAATCACTCGATCGGCTGATTGATGTCCTGACGGCCGCTCGGTAAGACCGTACGAACCGACCACGCGACTGTACCTCTACTTATTTTATATTTTATGGCTGAGCCTTCAATATTGTGATCAATAATTTATTAAGAGCGTTCTGTTTCGTAAGTCGTATTTAAATAATAATATCAATCAACTCAGCCTATCGCAGCCCACTGCTGGACATAGGCCTCTACCCGTCTGCGCCACAACACCCTGTCCTCCGCCTTCCGCATCCAGTCTGTCCCAGCCACTTTCTTCAGGTCGTCGGTCCATCTAGATAGGGGGCGTCCCACACTACGCTTACCGATACGCGGTCTCCACTCCAGGACTCGTCTGCTCCACCGGCCATCGGTCCTTTGACAAACTTGGCCAGCCCACTGCCACTTCAGTTTGCTTATTCTGCAAGCCATTTCGGTTACTCCGGTTCTTTTCCGGATAACTTCATTCCTGATCTTATCCTTCAAAGAAACTCCAATAGCATACCCCCTCCATAGCGCGCTGAGCGACCTTGAATTTGTGGACCAGCACGACTGACAGAACGTCGAATCGTCTCGCCAGAAGACTTGACGATTTCCAGCCACCAGAACAAGCCGGTTTTCGAAAAGGCTTCAGTACCGTAGACCACATCCATACTGTTCGGCAAATTGTACAGAAGACCTAGGAGTACAATCAGCCGCTGTGTATGGAATTTGTAGACTACGAGAAAGCCTTCGACTCCATCGAAATATGGGCAGTTCTGGCCTCTCTGCAACGATGTCGAATTGACTGGCGCTACATTGAAGTGTTGAGAGCTACCACGATGACTGTCCAGATCCAAGATCACCAAACCAGCCCCATCCAACTGCTCAGGGTTGTGGTGTGCGTGTAAATGGTTTATTTGTGTGAAATGTCCAAGGATATTTATTTATTATTATTTATTATTATTATTTAGTTTATTTATTGATTAAATTCGACTGACGGAGTCTGCGGTTTGTTGAAATTCGTGTTATAGATTCGAGTTATCGAGAAACCATAGAAGTATGAACTCTCGTGACAATTTACTCCAACCGCAAGCCCCGTTAAAGAACTTCGTTCCAAAAATAATAGTAAAGCCCTCTGCTTTTGACTCACATTGAATGATACCCAGATGCCGATACCGATTTTATTCCCTTGCCAGATTGAAAAAGGGAAATATTCTCTGATATTTCTTTCGAGGGACGCGAGATCGACATGTGCGGGTTTGTACAGGATGTTATTGCATGTTTTTTGCGCAAAGCTAAGTTTCCAGTGGTGGTATCTGATTTACATTTTGTCGAGTTGTTTCTTTGTTGTTTCTATTTGACGTAATGTTGGAATAAATGTTGGTTTGTAGTCTTCTGCATGGTTACCAGCATCCTCACCTAGCTTGATTGGGGACTAAATGGGCTACTAATGCTTTAGTTGTGATTGTAAAGTATAAACTCAGCTAAGGAGTGATAAAATGATAGCTTCTCTCTATGATGCATGTGGGTCTAAAAACTATAGTTTTCCTTTCATATAAACATTCTTTAATATCATGTTATCTATGTAGTTACTGAAGCTGGGACAGTCAATCTTCTTAAATAATTATCCTAAACAAAACCGCTACCTCATCGAGTGTTTAGATACGTCCAAGTTTAAGTAAGAACTTTGTAAGTAGGTAGGTATACGCCAAACTTGGCTGATACAAAACTGCGAATAGTTTTCAACAAAATAACTAATGAAGTATTCATACTTCATAGCCTTTTGTGCGCAAAACTTAGATGAATTATAAATGCGATCTCTTTGTTTGATTTCACTGCTAAACTATCACTGACTACCGCAAAAAATGGGTGTAGCAACTAGTTTGATGGAGATTCGACATGTATTAGCCTTGTTTTATAACTAGCTTTTGCCCGCGGTTTCACCCGTGTGGATGTCGGAAAATATCCCACGGGAACGTACTACCAGCCACCAGGATTAACTAAGTACCCTATATGTTAATCCAGGATGTCTCTATCTGTGTGCGAAATTTCGTCCAAATCCGTTCAAACGTTTTTGCGCCAAACCGAAAATTCTAAAAAACTATAGTTCGCCATCAGACTCGTTCTCGTTCCCATAAAACCTCGTAGCAATTACTTTTTTCAAAAATATTCAATGTACAGTTTTGACTTCGCGAGCTTCGTTGCTATTATTTTTATTACACGTATTTCAACACACGGGCGGAGCCCCAGGCAGAGTAACGTAGCATGCACGCCCATAGCTGTTTAATAACGTTGCCGCAATTGCAACTAAGAATAGACTCTATCCCTTTTTCCGTGGGAGCCATAATGGGCGAGCACTCCCTCGTCGCACGCTGTTTACCTAAAACACCAGGCTGCGTAGGTGTCATGAACGATGGGTGATAATGACGTAATCACTTATTGCTGGATATAGGTCTCTCCAAAGTCCCAAACAGCGGTCCAACCATAGATACTCGTATAAGAAAGAAGGAGATGTGCCCAGTATGTTAAATACATCGGAACCGTGTCTCCACTTTGTCCCTTTATCACTTTCATGATTTTAAAGACAAAACACGGTAAAATACTTGTAATTACATATGGAAAGTGATTCCATGATTTACATAGTTTTTGTTTTGGCTTCGGTTTTTACAAGAAATCACTGGACACACAAGGCATTCTTATATAAATTGCCACAGTCACAGTCGAAAGCGCACTAGTTCGTGGAGAAGGCCATTTGACTATGAGCGGCTTATATTGCCACTTCTCCTGTTTTTTATATTTCTATGGGTCCAACTGACCAAGAAGGGAACACAAGCATGGAGACATAAATTGAGAGTTAAAAGGGTGTCGTGGATATCTACATGGATGTCCTAATGGTTAGGAGTCAACCAGATATCGTTCTCAAAACAAAAGACGGGTGCTCTAGGGGCTGGTCGGTCTATGTAAGAGTCCTTAATATAAAACAAACAAAAAAGTTGGAGTGATAAAAAAATAGAATCCTCCAATAGATCATGATGACGATGTCACGGTGTTGTGAATAGTAAACAGCAATGTTTGCAACTGATATATACGAACTGTAAATATTTATGACAAAAACATAGTCCCGTTGACGGTATGCGACATAAAATGTGGAGTATATAAGCTGTTTAGTATGCCACGCGAGCAGGGTGAGTCAACTGATTGACTAAGCATACTGCAGTGAATTTGTAACCGCAGAAACGTGTGCGTACAGGCAGGTGGCTTGTTCATGAGCTACAGTTGGTTATTTGACTTGAATGTGCCCTGGCGGCTGAGAGTATGTCATGCTCACTCTAATGTCTCGCTGATGGTGGTGGTGGCGCGTGTGTTGGATCATTTAACTAATCCATGCGTCAGGTTCGTGAACGGGTGCTGTCAGGGGAGGCTGGTCATACCTTAGCTGCCACGGCTTATTTTAATTTTAATTTAATTTAAATTTTGAATTGTTTATTTTAATGTTTTTATTACGGACGCTTTTAACGTTCATCGTTCTCACATGTATAATTTCAACATGAATGATGTAACCATTATTTTGTAACCATATTTTGATTTAAAAGAGTGTCCGTGGAGTTTCTTGCCCTTTCTTCTCCATAGAGATCTACGTTTTGGAATGGGCAACTAGCTTCAACTTTCTGACTTACCTACTGACCGCCTCTTTGACAATTCAAAAGTGCCTGTAATTGGTTTAATTGAAATAAATGCTTTGAGTTTGAGTTTGAGTTTGAATTATTGTCGAAGAACTTCAGATATATGAGCTTTTTTTTTTTTTTTGTTTAAAAGGAAAGGAAGATGATATTTGATCACTTTGCATAATTTCAGTATCTAGAAACACATAACTAGCGTATGTATAAAGTCATGTTTAGCTCTGATAGGCAGACAACTTTTTATTAATTTTGAGGTTTATTGGTAACTAGCTTTTGCCCGCGGCTTCGCTCGCTTTAATTTAGAAAATTCAATCATGATTCGAAAGACACGTGGCGCCATCTATTATCATAAAAACGTTATTGTTGTTTTCCTCGGGAACAGTACTTTTTTTCGTGATTAAAGGTACCTTAAATCCGTTTCAGTACACCTGACAACGTATAATGCAAAATTTCAGGATGATCGGTTCAGTGGTTTAGGCGTGAAAAGGTAACAAACAAACAAACAAGCTTATTTTCGCATTTAAAATATTAGTTACGATTATTTTGATATTATCATATTGTTTTTAAAAGTTCGATAAACCAATAAGAGTTATGTAAGCTTTTTACTTACATTAAATCGACAAGCTGACTTTTGAATCATCTGACATT
The DNA here is from genome assembly GCA_905163495.3 of Cosmia trapezina. Classification (NCBI taxonomy): domain Eukaryota; kingdom Metazoa; phylum Arthropoda; class Insecta; order Lepidoptera; family Noctuidae; genus Cosmia; species Cosmia trapezina. The sequence goes on along the minus strand of LR991033.1, from coordinate 2,176,609 downwards.
TTGGTTACCCAAAGTTGCTGACAGAAAATGAAACAACTCGCGTCTTTGCGTGTTGTATATTTTTCTTGAACTAAGGTAGCACCATAAATCTTATTTTTCTGCTTGAACCACTGCGTGCTCAAGACTAGGTGTTTCATATTAACCGAAGCACAGATTTCTGAGAAGAAAGCAAAGCTTTACTTTAAATTCTATAGTTATTTACCCAGCCACACCGAACTTAAACTCTTTGCCAAGCGCTTAAATTTTGGTCCATTCCTAATTAACGAAACTAAACTCTGGGCGCTTAAGTACTTAAGTAATAGTACTTTGTATTTTTAAGCAAAATGAACTTAATAATTGAGTTAAGAAAAGTTTTCGAGAACAAAAGAAAATGAAAAGTAATTATTTTCTTTTGTAAACTGCTATAAAAGTATTTCAAAGATAAGTGTAGGCAGCTTTTTAAGAAAAATGGCGTAATTAAGGCAGTAAAAACAATGAAAAAAGTTATCGTCAATATTTACTTGGGATATAAAAGGTTGTGTAATGGTTCCTGTTTCTTTTCCAAAATGGCTGACTTTTGTTATACTTATAATAATTTAACGCCCATTAAAAGGTCGCTTGTAGCACAGTATAATAATATTACAGAGTAGTTTATCTTCACAGAAAATTTTATTAGTTTTTTTTTTTGTTTTGTAGTGTGTAGGTACCATAGATATTACCTATTTCTATGGTAGGTACTAATGAAAGGCCAAAACTTGGTTGCACAGTTTCAAATAGTTGGTCCTTTAGAAAAGAAACACTAAGCTTATAAACTTGTTAAAGTAGGCAATGCCAAGTTCAGAAGCTTTTCATATTATCTCAGTTAAATGTATAGACAACAAAACATCAGGTTGTCAAATTTCTCCAAATGATTTTAAACCTTAAAATTTTGACGGTTAAGTTCAAAATCGAATGAGAAAATTTGACAGTTTGTCGCTGCATACTTACTTAATGTAAGAATGACAGTTGCACTGATCATGAATTTCATTGTACGATTTTTTTTTTAAAGTTAGTCTTATTGAAAAAAGTGAAACATTAAGGAGCACTTTTAAACTAGGGGCCTGTTTCACCACCCACGATTAAAGTTCCTATTAACTTACTTGGCAGGTAATTTCATACAAATTCTGTTCCATTTTTGAATTTATTCGATAAGTAGTGGCTATTCATACACCGTGAAATAGGCCCTAAGGCTGCTAAGTTACTAATGACCACTGGGAATCCTAGTTGTACTTATCAGAAAGATAAAGAGCTTTAGTTGAGAGTGCCGAGTATCCATTCAAAGAAAGATTAGCAGGGGAATCTTTACAAAGATAGTAAATGGATGGGATGGCAGTCTTTCTTTAGCACTTAGTTTTGTTTCCTTTGTCGAGGTTCTTCGATTGAAGCTTTAAGTAGTCACTTTTCTATTTTAACCATTCGATTTGTTACAAATCGTTGCACTTTTGTAGGTTTTGTCTTTTTGTAATTTTTTTTTTCTTATTAGATTGATCTATTGATTTTTGAAAGAAATCATTTACCTATACAGGGTTATTGGTAAAACACCAGCAACCTCTTAAGGGGTCATTGTACTCATCATTATGAACAACTTTTACTATGGGAACAAACCTGAAATCGCGAAAAAAAAATCAGCTGCTCCCTACATTTTAACGAATTATGCGAACATTTTGCTCCCATAGTAAAAGTTGTTCATAATGATGAGTACAATGACCCCTTAAGAGGTTGCTGGTGTTTTATCGATAACCCTGTATATTTGATTTTATACACAGCTTAATTACTCCGTTATATATTTCGACGAACAGGGTAGGTACCTACCTAAATAAATTCATAATTAATTTACCTGTGCCGGGAAAATTCAAATTAATTAATGACTAAACAAGCCTTTACTTTCATTTACCCAAAATCCTAAGTGCCTACATTTTCCAAGCTTACAAATTGAAAAAAAAAAAATCCGCCATTTTTTTGGTGAACTACGTTCGGTAATCAATCGGCTGTTTCACACGGGTGGGCCCGAAGCGCACCGAATGCCGATCAATCAGTCGCTATCTACACGACACTACATGATGCCGACACGACATGGCTAGAGGCACGCACGACCGCCTCCAATACTCCAGCCTTCATTTCCCTCGCTTTTCCCTTTGAGTAACGCAGGCAAAGGAAAAACTGCTCAAAGATTAAAAGTCCTTCCAAATGTGTCAAATGAGGTTAGATGGAAATGTTATTAATGTGCTTGCGCTTTTGTTAGGGGGCTCTTTTTATTTAATAGTCGTCTTAATTTTTGTTTGTGAATTGGTGGCTTGTGAAATTGTGTGATAAAATATAAGCCACATTTTATTGATATTCTCAACAGTTATAACATCCGAACATGTTTTCTTTTAACTTTTTGTTTACACTCACAATACAAATGTACCGACTCGTTTCTTTATCCTCAAATGAATGTCATTCTTATCTAACACTTATAAAACCAAAGAAAGCAAGTCATTGAAAGTACAAAGTAATATTTGCGGCTATAAAAGAAAGTGTGCCCGCGTTGGCATAATATTACGGCGTCATTACGAAACATAAACAATGGCGGAAAAAAATAAAACGATAGAACGCAACCGTCACGGGTCAGTTGATGTAAATTGAGTGGGAACAATTTCTGTAATAAATTCTTTAACACCATGGGCCATTCTTTGCCCAAAAACTGTCATGGTACAAGTATTTCGCAATAAATTTATTGTATATAATTCGCATAATTTTGTTCATGTGTGATCTTAAAACAATTTTATTGTCTGTGGATTTTCAATTGTGTGATTTTCGCGCGAAATATTTATGTTCCAAATTCGAAGTTGTCGTTTAAATTCGGGGCATCAATTTTGCTTGTTACGCAAAAGCTTGGAGGTATAAGAACCGTTTAATTGCAGTACCTAATAGTAAAATATTATATTTCCCACCACATTTTCCCTAATCGCCTGCAATAATAATTCAATATGATACCCGTTAACGTCGTTTTACATAATTATAATACGGGTGGCTCAAAGGAAAAATATCTGTAAAAGTTTCGTAAATATAAACCTATTCAAAGTACTTACAAGAGGGAAACGTTACTACTTACGTCATTATGTATTCTAAAACTTTTACGAGTTCTTTGCGACGGGAATATCAATATTTTCACGTTGTCTCCATATCCCTTACGTGTTTTTTTCGGATACATTAGGTAATAGAAAAATATTTATAAATACATATAAATATTTTACTGTACTGTACTGTGTGTGTGTGTTTTTATATACTTACTTATGTAATTTTTTTGTGGGTATGGTTCTGCGTTTCGTTTGAACTCACTTTGGCGAGTGTGTAAGTGAAAATGAGTGGGTTCAATACCTTATGCTGTCAGTGGGTTTACAAAGTGAAGTGTAGCCTTTGCTACTCCCACAGTCACCCCACAGCACTCCCACTTGGCGAAGTTCATTATTTTGAAGTTGATTTTGAAATAACGTCTTCTGCATTAACCTTTTCTTAAGTCTTTCCATGCGGAGGATGTATCAAGTGGTTTTTTAGGGTTCTGTACCTCAAAAGGAAAAAAACGGAACCCTTATAGGATCACTTCGTTGTCCGTCTGTCAGTCTGTCAAGACCCTTTTTCTCAGGAAAGCGTGGAGGTATCAAGTTGAAATTAATATCAAATACATAAATCTATGGTCTCTTGGAGCTCTTAAAAAATCAAGCTTCTAAGTCAACGCAATAAAAAATAGGGCCATTTATGCGACATATTTTAGTACTCGCAAGTAAATCAAAACCTACAGGGTACTTCCCGTTGACCTAGAATTATGAAATTTGGCAAGAAGCAAGGTCTCATAGCACAAGTAAAGGAAAAAGTCCGAAAATGATTAATTTGTAGTTTTATCACTTAAAAAAATTTTTTTTCGGTAACAATGTTGAATTTGTTTTTGGGATAAATTCTTTTCAACTACGGAACCCTTCATTGTGCGTGGTCCGACACGCACTTGGCCGGTTTTTTTCTTGCTTTGGGTTGATTTTTGTTGTTAGAGGTTCCCGAAACAATCGATCGCAAATTACCAATTGCCATTGCTATTGTAGTAATATTGTCAATCGCTTCAATCGCATTTGGAGGACGAATGATTTTTGTTGCTAGGGGTTCCCGAAATGATCGATCGTTATTGATCAATTGCCATACTATTGTAGTAATATTGTCAATCGCTTCAATTGCATTTCAATTTGCGCATCAATGTGCATCAATCACGTAAAAATTGACAATTGCAATTGTTTAATCGTTTCGGGGACCCAGTATTACAAGCCTAACGGTTACACTTACAATAAACAATGTTGAATTATATACTCATGGAAAAATATATAAGTCGATTACAATGTTGAATTATATATTGAAAAATATATAATTCGATTATTACAGAATGAATGAAAACCGAATTAACCTTAACAAATAAAGCGACATTCAAGTTTTCCCAACAGAACATTATATAAATAGAATGTTATTCCTGCCATGGGTAACATATTTTCCCTTCATCCCAAGTTCCCAACCACACTATATAAAAGGCATCGATCATGTTTTCCTCCATAGAAATAGCATTTATCATAAATATTCCGTATACGAAGTGAGTCGGGATTATTCCGTGTATTCAAAACGGAGGGTCCATTTTGTATTCTTTGGGCCAGCCAGCCCTCAGTTTTCGACAGTCGCACAAAAATATTGGTTGCGTGCAGACGTGACCCAGTTACTGAGCCGAGATTTATTTGTTATTTATGTTTATTAAGATGCGACGGTAGAATAACTTAAGCTTATAATTAATTATGTGTTGGTTACATTTAAGGCTTTAGGAATACGTAGGTAAATAACTAATAGGCCTTGTGGACCATGTGTAGGTAACTGGTCACTCCATATTCCGCAAGACATGAATTTTGTAAAGTAACAAAATGTAGCATAAAAATAATGATTTCGTTTCTAGTTTCGCTAAAGATTGAATTCAGGCAGCAATAGGATATGGAAACCTGAGAACTGCGGCGGAGACTGCCGATTACAATGCTACCACATTTCGCAATGTAAATTAGATTTCCTCGCAATGTATCTACTACGTAAATGTACTGTGTGTATAATGGAGTAAAAACAGAAAACAAATTCTAACACAATTTGCTTCACTTGCACAACAAGCAAATTGGAATTTTGTTTAAGGCAAAATGCGATTTTCCTGCATTTTCGTACTCATATTACTCCAGTTTTTAACTTGAAAGCATTCTTGAAACCTGTATAAACGACAAAAAACCAATTAAATAGAAAGTAATTACACTTTTTAAAGCTTGTTCAACTTGAACATGATACAATTTACGAACAATAATAAAAACTTTTTTACATTTTCGTGCTTTGGGCCTTAAAACTTCAAAGACTGGCTGTAAATAAGCGTTCTCAATTTAAATTACCAAATTACGAGCTTTTAATTTAGAAAAGGAATGCTTGAGTGATCCTGGGGCAAGCCTCCGTGTTATGCATAGGTTTCCTTTGTGTTAGATCTACGTTGCTCAGAAGACATTCTCTTTGCGTAAAATTAGGAATTTCCCAGTGATTTCAAACTCTGTGATCCCCACATCATGAATGAAAGAGCTGGTCGTGCCAACTACTGAGAAATAAGATTGACGTACGATAAGATATCGCTAACCCAGCAACAAAATCTTGAACATTTTTCTTGGTCGAGTATTTCAAGGAACGAACTTCAACTAACACGGTGAGACTAAAAAGCGTGATTAACGACCCCCACGCGACCTTACACCTTACTTCCTTTCAACATGGTTCTTTTTTGAACGTGTTAAGTCAGAAATAGAGGGGTTACTCCATGGTTCTTAGGCAGGAAGTGTCGACGGTAATAAGGAGTTTTATGCATGTTTCATTATTTGAATACGGACTGTTTATTTTTAAGTTCGTGTGAAGCGGAGATTTTGTCGTGGCCCGCGTTTCCGTGAGTTTTAATTGCTGTGAGTTTATGGCTTTTTGTGTTACGGGGTAAGCACGACGTGCTATGCATGCATGTGTATGTAGGTGTTTGAGGAGGGCATTTTAAATATGAGTAAAATAACTTGACTGTGAGTGGTATGATTTTAAAGCTGCCGAAGTACTAGCCTAGACTGCTAGACAGTTTGTGGTAAAATCTTTCAGGATTTCTCTAGTTCACCATAAATAACAAATTTCAATTTTGTTTGGATCTTTCAAACAGTTGATATAGTTGCCGGTACGAGTTGTGAGCACAAACTCTACTCTTAAACCCAACAAATCTTATTTCTCGTCACGGCAGGATGCACGCGGGCGCGAGCGATAAAATCAATATATTATCAAGCATATTTATGTACAGATAGAAAACAAAATACAAGAGGACGCTGACGTAGGCAGTTAAATTTGTGCTCACGACTCGTGCCGGCAATTATACCTACCTACTTACTTACTTTGAACTGTTTGACGACACGGTTGGCGCAGTGGTTGAGCGATTGACTGCTGCGCAGCATGTCGCGGGTTCGATTCCCGCACGGAACAAATATTTGTACGACCTACATGTATTTGTTCCGAGTCTGGGTGTTTTTCTATCTATAATATGTATGTCTTTACAAAAAAAAAAATGTATATAAGTAGTTTATCAGCCATCTCGTTACCATAACACAAGCATTAGGTTGCTTAGCTTGGGACTAGATGGCGTTGTGTGAAATGTCCAAGGATATTTATTTATTTATTTATTTTAACTGTTGTTTGAAAAGTCCATTGGTTCCACATCACATCATCACATGTGTATAGCCATCCTGCTGATAGAAAGCCATAAGTTAACAAAGCTGTTACAACGAGGAACAAACCCTTGGGTACACTGAATATTCAACAGGAGCAATCCATAATCACCACTCACTTGATATCCACAATTTCAACATAACTCGATTGTATGCGTCGTGCTCGACTAAAATAGCATTACAATCGATCGACTAGCGCTCGCTCTATCAATTTTTCACAACACTGGTTCTGGGTTGCCATCACAAAATTTTACGGGCCCGTCTAGTCACAATGTTGCTAATATAATTTTATAGTGGCTGTTACGTCGCCTGCGATTGTCTTCCAAGATTGATGTTCGGTTACATACGGTTTTATTAGAATTGGGTTGTAAATTCAGTCTGCTTTGTGTTTTTACGTTTCTTTCTTCGTTTTTACCATAAGTGGCGTCGTTACGAGATATTGGTAATGCGTTGCCATTTTCTGTAATAGACTTTCTATATTTTATGTATTATATTAAACAGTATAGATACATTACTTACTTATGTACCTAAAAGTGGGAACTTGAGGCTCAAAATTGTAAATGGCATAGACATTTATCATATACTAGCTTTGGTGTCGAAAAATATCCCACGGGAACGTACTACTGGGATTAAAAGTACCCTATGTATTAATCCAGGTTATAATCTATCTGTGTGTCTAATTTCATTCAAATCCGTTCAGCTGTTTTTGTGCTATTCCGTATTATACATCAAACTTCATAGCAATTACTTTTTTGCAAAAATATTCTCGAATATTTTCCTTCTTAAGTGAATACCTAGATATGTCGAAATGTGGCCATTAAGGCGGGATGAAAAAAATGCACTAAGTAGGTATAACTTCGCAACAACACTTTCTATTTCAATATCCACAGTAATGTTCTTGTTTTCCTCAGATTTGCATTTTTTATGTGTACGGATATTATTATGTTCAGTATGAGCACCACGTAATAATTACCCGACGAATTTTAATAGTACTTTCACTATTACAAGTCTGAAGACGGATTTATCAGCTGTTTCAAATGGGTTCGAACATAAATATTTATTAGCACAAGATACGGATTATGTAACAAGGTTGAGAATATCTCCTTTTCAGTAATCGCATTTCAATTTGTGAAGTCTGTGGGAAGGATTTCTGTAGCCAAAAAACCAAAATTGTGGTCGGTGAAATTAATGGAGCAAAGCAACACCTGGGTAAAAGGAATTAAATATTATTTCATGGATACCCCTCCATACTCCATCTGTTGCGAGCACGAGCACCAATACTTTGGCTGTAGACGCAATAAATCAGAACATCACAGAAAAAGAAAAGAAAGGCGGGAAAAAAGGTAAAAACTGTCATGGCGTCTGAGCCCCTGAAGATTTGTTATTTCCCCGTTGAGTGAAAGGTCCCGTTGAAATTGTTTCAGTGTGGTACGTTGAAATATGTTTGTGTAAAATGTGTGGTAACTGTCTTACGAGCACAGTTAATGATAATGATTAATTAAAGTTATGTAAACAACTTGCTCCATTTGCTTTGTACACGCCTGCTGCAATTTGTCTTGCCTCTTTTAAGTGCTAAGAAAACTGGGTTTTATGAGTGTAATGAGGTAATTATTCTCTAAGCTATGAAATTTGTTGCATTTTTACGTTTGGGTATTCCTTTATTTTCATTGCATGAATATAACCATAACTATAATTTCATATTTTCTTACGGGGTTGATCCTTGAACTAACATTTTTGTGTAAGTATTTGAATAGTAAAAAAGGTAAGAAAAAAGAAATTCTATTTAGTCCGTCAGTCAGATAATAAAAAAAATATTAGACACGTATCTTTTGCTTTAACATGATGAAAAATGATTTAGATAAAACGCATTAAAACTGGGAGCTCGCTACGTCACAACTATAACATACTACGTATAAAATCTAGCAAGGAGTGACGTCATGCCACATTTTAACTAATACATCGCCGTAATCTTTTGATTACATAAAAAAAGAAAAAAATACGTGTCCAATATTTTTTAATAGGTAATCTACCTACATGATCAAAAATAAATTTTTAGTAATCATCCCTATTGTACAAATGATAGAAGTGTTGTTTTGTTAGCTTCTCAAAATCAATGTCCTCGGACTAACAGCCACTAGACGGCACAATAACCATCCAATTTGTCAGTCGATACGCAGATAGCCAAGACAAGAGTCGATTTATTACAATAACAACGACATAGTAAATCCTTTAGAAGCAAATGAGTGGGCAGACTTATAAATACGCACTTGATATACATTGTTATTCAAAGAGCATACATACACGGAAACCCTTCACAGACCCACGAGAATAGTATCTACAAGAATCACAAAGACAAACATGCAACTAATCCACTCTATCCAAAAGTAACATAAGATTAAAGTTACCAATTCAAACTATAAACACATCGAAAAAGCAATCAAACTAAGTGTTAGATAGCTAATCTTTCAACGAGGCGGTCAGATCAGACCGATCCACGAAATGTAAACAGGAGTACCTACGTCTGTCAGTAGTACACCGAGATAACTAAGCGAAGCGATTTTATGTGCCCCGACAACTTTTTTAATTAAAACATCAGAAAAAGAATGCGATTTTTCTACGCTGGTAATATTGCGTTTTTGTGGTCTGTTGTTCTGATGGCTATCTGGGATAATGAGAGATAATGTTATGTGAATTAATGTTTGTAGCTTCATGTTTAGACATATAAAAAAAGAGATGAAACTTAAGATGGTCACTACTGGCATTCAAACCACCAGAAAAGAGTTAGCCGAAACTAGAGTGGAAAGCTATATAGACTTTAGCCAAGAAGTAGGAGATAAAAGAAAAAAAAAACATTTGTCTACAGTATGAAATTCAGGGCAAAGAGTCTATCCTGTTAAGGGGTTGAGAGTGGATTACAAGGGAACAGTTAGAGAGAGAGAAAAATTAGAACAGGGATTTCATTTTATTCATCATAATATTTTAAATTTATTTCCAGAATCTTAACGAAGCAGAAATTAAGTTAGTCCTGAATCTGAAATTATTACAGCTACAGCTGTCTTTTATAAAAGTAATTCTATTAATGTTTGTCTAGTTAAATTCATTAAGACAGTCGGACAGAAATCTCGTCTTTAATAAGATATTAAAACAGGGCTTAAAATGTTTAATACCTACAAGAAAATCTTATAATCTTCCTTCCCTCTAATAATGAAAACACTTCATAGCAAGAATGACTTATTCGTAAATTGCAGTTTTATGACTGTTGATTACGTACTTATTGCCCATCGTCCTGTGTGTCGACATGCAGCCATATCCGTACGTCAAGTAACTTGAACGTAACCTTCTGTTGAATAATAACAATATTAAACGACAATATGTATAGTTTACAAAACAATACAACATTCCTTAACATGAATTTATTATTTAAATCTTTTTACTAGGCATTACGGCTTCAAGACCTTTGCTCCTTTTCCAAATATTTAAACCCACTGTCAAACCAATCATCTTGCGCCACAGATTATAAAACACTTCAAGATTACGCAACGAAAACAGCGGAAGCGTCTGATTCGTCGATTTGATTTAATGAAAATCGGGATAGTGATGTGCTTAACCATTCTAGAGAAGGGGGGTCCGCAGCCGTCGGTTCTAATTTTAGACTAGAATGATGGCCAGATTAAATTTTTAACGCGCTCGGTTTCAACACGGAAAACTTCATAGGTATGCATGTATAAGCTTTATGGTACACGAGTGGTCTTTTTTATTAATTAAAAGTTTCACATTGTTAAGCAAAACGGAAGAGATTATTTCAATGATGATTTAAAATGCTTTTAATTTTGTGCTCGCTGAATCCTTTATTTCGAGAGCGGAGAGTTCGTTATTTAAATTATTTTCAGTTCTGAGTTTAAAAGTTAAAACCTGCCTTTGCAGCTTGCATTTTAGATTTATTTGTTGTATTTTATCTGCTCTCATTTCTCCTTTTGAAAGACATAGTTCATCTGAGTCAATAATGGTAGTAGGTACCTACGTGCCTACCTAGTTTTGAAATATTTCTGTAGTCAAACGAGATTGCTTTGTGCGCTTGGACCTGTTTCCAGGATCCATATCAAAACGCTCCAATTCCCCAATTAGATCCATTTCTCTTACAAAGAACTCAAAACTGCCAGTCACAATTTACATTTCAAATAGGAACCCAGTTCCTTGAATGTGAAGTTCTACTAAGAAATTGCCTAGAAATTATAATTGCAGGCTTGAGCGAGGAGGGAATAAAAAGCAAGTCTAGGTACATAACAAAGTGAGGTAGGACGTCTGAGTTCTCTCCCTAATTGTGCACGACTCGAGCGAGAGTTTGAAAGTCTCGCTAACGTTGCAAGGAATTTAGTGTAGTTGCACATTGAATTTAAATGTAACGACATTTTTGACGTGATTTATATTTTGAGCTCAAAGGGTTTGTTGAGTTGGGTTCTAGTTTTTTGTGGGAGTATTGAATTTACTTGAGGTATCAGGATGTTTTGATTTGTTGGTAGCGTTTACATTTTGAAGACTATTTTATTAGTTATGAACTGTTTTACGGGTGATCTTTTCCCAAACATTTATTTTACTTTTGATATAAGCACGCCTATGAATTTCCTTATTTATTGACAGGCAACCATAGACAAAAAAAATGCAATACTTTATGGACGCTATGAAGTAAGGAAAGGAAAGAGTAAGGAGGAGAGATATCAACCTATTTGTCAGATTGACAAATAGGTTGATATACTCTTTCCAAGCATTTATTTTACTTTTAGCACGTAGGTATATGTATTTTCTTATGTATTGACAGGCAACCATAGACAAAATAAATGCAATACTTCATGGACGCTTCCGCTAAAAACATGAAGGTACTTTCATGTTTTTACCGTAGTCGTAAGCAATTTTCATCAATCAGACTGACACGTATAATATAACAAGTGTTGCATTTTTTTGTTTATGGTTGCCTGTCAATAAATAAGGAACTTCATAGCGTCCATAAAGTATTGCATTTTTCGTCTATGATTGTCTGTCAATAAATAAGGAACTTCATAGCGTCCATAAAGTATTGCATTTTTTTGTCTATGGTTACCTGTCAATAAATAAGGAAACTCATAGGCGTGCTTATATCAAAAGTAAAATAAATGTTTGGCAAAAGTATAACAGCCTCTTATCCATACTTCCATACTAATATTATAAATTCGAAAGTAACTCTGTCTGTCTGTCTGTCTGTCTGTCTGTCTGTCTGTCTGTCTGTCTGTCTGTCTGTCTGTTACCTTTTCACGCCTAAACCAATGAACGGATTTCGATAAAATTTGGCAAGGCTATAGATGGTATCCTGGGGACGGACATAGGCTACTTTTTTTTTCAAAAATAATCCTACAGGGGGTGATATAGGGGATGAAAGTTTGTATGGGAAACTCAGTATTTCTTAAGTTAGGGATGTGAAAATTAAAATTTATGCTTTTGATAAGAAATAAAGAAATATGCGATTCAGCGTTTTTGAAAAATCATCCCCTAAGGGGGTAAAATAGGGGTTGATTTTAAAATTTACAAAACTGCATGGATTTCGACAAAATTTGGCAAGGCTTTATATAGCATCCCGGGGAAGGCCAAAGGATACTATTTTTTTCAAAAATAATACTACAGGGGGTGATATAGGGGATGAAAGTTTGTAAGGGAAACCCAGTATTTCTTAAGTTAGTGATAACAAATTTATGCTATTGGTAGGAAATTAATAAATATGCGGTTCAGCGTTTTTGAAAAATCATCCCCTAAGGGGGTAAAACAGGGGTTGATTTTAAAATTTACAAAACTGCACGGATTTCGATAAAATTTGGCAAGGCTTTATATAGTATCCTGGGGAAAAACACAGGCTACTTTCAAAAACAATACTACAGGGGGTGATATAGGGGATGAAAGTTTGTAAGGGAAACCCAGTATTTCTTAAGTTAGGGATAACAAATTTATGCTATTGGTAGGAAATTAAGAAATATGCGGTTCAGCATTTTTGAAAAATCATCCCCTAAGGGGGTAAAATAGGGGTTGATTTTAAAATTTACAAAACTGCACGGATTTCGACAAAATTTAACAAGGCTTTATCTAGCATCCTGGGAAAGGACATAGGGTACTATTTTTTTTTTAAATAATACTACGGGGGGTGATATAGGGGATGAAAGTTTGTAAGGGAAACCCAGTATTTCTTAAGTTAGTGATAACAAATTTATGCTATTGGTAGGAAATTAATAAATATGCGGTTCAGCGTTTTTGAAAAATCATCCCCTAAGGGGGTAAAACAGGGGTTGATTTTAAAATTTACAAAACTGCACGGATTTCGATAAAATTTGGCAAGGCTTTATATAGTATCCTGGGGAAAAACACAGGCTACTTTCAAAAACAATACTACAGGGGGTGATATAGGGGATGAAAGTTTGTAAGGGAAACCCAGTATTTCTTAAGTTAGGGATAACAAATTTATGCTATTGGTAGGAAATTAAGAAATATGCGGTTCAGCATTTTTGAAAAATCATCCCCTAAGGGGCTAAAATAGGGGTTGATTTTAAAATTTACAAAACTGCACGGATTTCGACAAAATTTAACAAGGCTTTATCTAGCATCCTGGGAAAGGACATAGGGTACTATTTTTTTTTTAAATAATACTACGGGGGGTGATATAGGGGATGAAAGTTTGTAAGGGAAACCCAGTATTTCTTAAGTTAGGGATAACAAATTTATGCTATTGGTAAGAAGTTAAAAAATATGCGGGTCAGCGTTTTTTAAAAATCATCCCCTAAGTGGGTAAAATAGGGGCTGATTTTAAAATTTACAAAACTGCACGGATTTCGTTAAAATTTGGCAAGGTTATAGATAGCATCCTGGGAAAGGATATGGGCTACTTTTTGTCTTAAAACATAATCCTACAAGGGGTGATAAAAGGGATGAAAGTTTGTATGGGAAACCCAGCATTTCTTAAGTTAGGGATGTGAAAATTAAAATGTATGCTTTTGATAAGCAATAAAGAAATATGCGGTTCAGCGTTTTTGAAAAATCATCCCCTAATGGGGTAAAATAGGGGTTGATTTTAAAATTTACAAAACTGCACGGATTTCGACAAAATTTAACAAGGCTTTATCTAGCATCCTGGGAAAGGACATAGGGTACTATTTTTTTTTTTAAATAATACTACGGGGGGTGATATAGGGGATGAAAGTTTGTAAGGGAAACCCAGTATTTCTTAAGTTAGGGATAACAAATTTATGCTATTGGTAAGAAGTTAAAAAATATGCGGGTCAGCGTTTTTTAAAAATCATCCCCTAAGTGGGTAAAATAGGGGTTGATTTTAAAATTTACAAAACTGCACGGATTTCGTTAAAATTTGGCAAGGTTATAGATAGCATCCTGGGAAAGGATATGGGCTACTTTTTGTCTTAAAACATAATCCTACAATGGGTGATAAAAGGGATGAAAGTTTGTATGGGAAACCCAGCATTTCTTAAGTTAGGGATATGCCCTATGTTTTCCACATGAACGTTCCCATGGGATATTTTCCGACATCCACGCGGGCGAAGCCGCGGGCAAAAGCTAGTCACCTATAAAAGAGTTCATAAATACAACTAAGTAATAAAATAGTCATCAAAATAAAACTCTACCAATACTTCGTAAACTTTGAAGACAAAGTTGAAATCTCACTCATACGAATGTAATTTCACTTTCCACCAAGAATAGTTGGATGTAGGTACTTACATTAATTATTGACCATTAATTTGAACTGTATTGCCCTATAAATAACCCCCAAACCATGAACAAAACAAAAGGACGGCCAAGTTTAGTGACATTATAGTGAGATCTGAAACCGCTACGACCGGTCGAACTGACCGTCATTTAATCCGCCTGATCGGCCCATCAGCACGAACTCAAACACAGAACTATCAACGAACAACGTCGGTTTAGGATTTATGAAGTTAACTTTTAATAACTTGCAACACTCGTGTGATATGTGAGCTAGACTACACAATAAGTAGGTATATTCAGTTAGAATAGCGATGTTTCCTGGGTAAAAAAAATAAATTCTATTTAGTCCGTCAGTCATAAAATAAAAAAAACCGGTCAAGAGCAAGTCGGACTCGCGCACCGAGGGTTCCGTTCCGATTTCTGAAAAAGTGTGCTATTTAGAGACATCGTTTTATTTTTCCTGTAATCTTTACATAAACTTCTATCACATAGAATAACTTCAGATTTTTATCTTTGCAAACTTCGGAGATAAGGGAGGCGGAACGGTATTTTTTTTTACATTTTTCATCAAAACTCAAAAACTATGCGGCCTAAAAAAAACAAAAAAAAATGTTTGAGAATGTGCAAACAGCGCTCTTTCATATGATACCCCACATGCCCTAGTAGCCCCACTTTGAATTTTTAAGACCCCCTTTCAGGCTTGTTACAAAAAAAAACAAAATTTTTAATTCTTTCTTATTTGCAAAATAGTTGGGTAAATGGCATCTAAAACTGTTCCAAATTTCAAGTTGATAGCATTAGTAGTTCTTGAGATATCCAGCTGTGACAGACAGACAGACAGACTGAGTCACACCATAAGGGTTCCTTTTTTACCATTTTGGTACGGAACCCTAAAAAATATTAGAAAAGTATTTTTACTTCCGAATATTTAGCAGAACGGTGTTCAAACTTGTAGGGTTATTTAAATGTGGGTACCTGCACCTTTGCCGGGGGATATCACACGTATTATATCATCATCATCATAGGTATTACGTAGTAAAGGACAAACATAATATAATCTCACCGTGAAAACGTAGGTGAAGTGAGTTTGAAGTGAGCTGTCAATCTCTAGCTTCAGGGTGATGATAGTTCACATCATACTCACTTCACCTGAGGTTTTACGCTAAGAATTAAAATAAGAGGGAAGCAAAGAAGAAGGAAATAAGAGGGGATCAGCGAAAATTAGAGACTCAATAGAATCAAAGTTGCATTTTCACAGCACTGGATGTGCTCAAGTTGATGATATGGCTAAAACCATTTAACACCTTTTGATGATGAGGTCAAAACCATTTAACGCCTTTTGACGATGAGGCCAAAACCATTTAACACCTTTTGACGATGAGGCCAAAACCATTTAACACCTTTTGACGATGAGACCAAAACCATTTAACACCTTTTGACGGTGAGACCAAAACCATTTAACACCTTTTGACGGTGAGACCAAAACCATTTAACACCTTTTGACGATGAGACCAAAACCATTTAACACCTTTTGACGATGAGGCCAACACCATTTAACACCTTTTGACGATGAGGCCAACACCATTTAACACCTTTTGACGATGAGGCCAACACCATTTAACACCTTTTGACGATGAGGCCAACACCATTTAACACCTTTTGGAACGTTGAACGACAGATGTTCCACTAAAAACAGTAAGTACAGTCAACCGTATATCAGTGGTAACACTTCCTCTACGAAAACCGCCCTTGCAGGGTGGCAAGGACATGGACGCGCAAATCGTAACCATGAATTCTGCACATGATTCTAGACACCCTAGAGTAGACATTTTTCGTCTGTTATAAAAAAAAATCTGCTGTTTCATAGAAAAGCAATACTTAGGTACTTACGTGGTCAACATGTATGGAACAGCTATGTATGGCGCTGCTAATGTCAAATTGTTACAAGTGATGTGCGGTTAAGTGTACGTTAAGTGTTTCTGCTGTAAAGAAGAATGTGATGTATTGAGTCAATCACAAAATAAAACAGTTAAGAATGTTCGTTCAGTTTAAAATTGAACCGTGTGACCCACTTTATAACACCGTAAATCGTAATCCGGAAAAAGCTTTAAACTTTTATAGGCTGTTGAAATTAGGACAACTGGAACTGAAACAATGAAGCAATATACAACGTGCCGCCGCTATGACGACATTAATTAAACACACGGGTAGGCCTACTCGCCAGTAATCATACAAATTATAATATGATAAAGTAATTAATAAATTGAAAAAAAAATCAAACAAACTGGATAGTAAAATAATAACCGAAATTAGAATCACTCTATGTAAAGGACACATTCATTATTTGTCTATTATTCTGACCCAGCTGTGAGTAGCTTCATAATGATTTTTTTGCAAAACCTCCAGAAAAAAAACTACAGTGGCGTGACCTTTTTTTCCTCGTTCGTTTTAATTTCGACTCTGCGCTACAAGTTGTTAGAAAATTGTAAATAGATCAATAAATAATGACGTTTAGTGAAATTAAAATATCTTTATAACACGAAACCGCGGAACCGTATAAGCGTGTCAAGTTAATGTCGTCATTGCAGAGGCACGTTGTATAAGTATTTTAGCAAACAGAACATCACGGGTGTGTATCTTGAAGGGATAGACAGACACACCCACATGACCACATTGTGCTAGTTATGTTTTAAGTGCCATTACATACCTACAAGTTACGGGGCGAGCCCTTTTCATTAGAAACGTCGTTGCCGTGGCAACTTCGTACTATTTTTTAAACATATTTGAATGAAGCAATGTCCGTTACCAATGCTGCTAATCCTAACTAATATTATAAATGCGAAAGTGAGTTTGTTTCTTACGCTTTCACGCTAAAGAACGGATTTGGATGAAATTTGGGACATAGGATACTTTTTATTGGGCACGCCACAATTGCGGTGGGCACGCCACAATTGCGGCGATAAGTCCCCTCTTTGAGGAGTGGTTAGAGAGGCGCCACGGCGTCCTCACCTTCCGCCTGACGCAGGTCCTCACCGGACACGGTTGTTTCGGGAGGTTCCTGTTTCGCATAAGGCGGGAGGAAACGCCCGGGTGTTACCATTGTGTGGATCGCCCGGAGGACACGGTGAAGCATACAGTGGAGGTCTGCCCGGCTTGGGCAGAGCACCGCCGTGTTCTCACGGAGGCGATCGGCGGCGGCGATCTCTCGCGACCGAGCCTGGTCCAGGCCATGGTGCGGAGCGAGAGTGCATGGGAGGCCGTCACCTCCTTCTGCGAAGCAGTGATGCTCGCGAAGGAGGAGGCGGAACGCGTGAGGGAGAGGCAGCCTCACGCCCTCAGTCGCCGCAGGAGACGCCCTGGGCGGCGGGAATCGCGGGGCGATTTCCGGCCACCGTAGGCGCGGGCCTGCGGACCAGGCCCGAGTAGACTGCGCGTTGTGTTCCACGCGCGCCTCAAAGAGATGTCAGCAAGTGACGGGGTCCAATAGGGCCGACGCCGCTGGGGTCGCGGATTGTCCGAAGGGGTTACCGCGGCCCTGGCATAGGCAACTGAAGGAACACGGGTGGGTTTTAGTCAGTAAAAGTCTGACACGCCCTTCCGCTCCACCCAGAGCGGGAGAAGTTATTTGATGATTTCCCACCCTCAAAAAAAAAAAAAAAAGGATACTTTTTATCCCGATTTTCTTACGGCATTGAAACTTATGCGGGTAAAACCAACAATTTACAGATCAACCTAAAACTACCCCGACTAATCTAAACTCCGTGGTATCCACTCTTCCAACGAAACCTTTCTATATTCCACTTCAAATTATACAATGTATTATACAAGCCGATCATTAGAGAATAGACTTATAGGTAATTGTTTGCGCAACAATTTAATTGTTTTTCACGCATTTTTAGCGCGCGGTAATCGAAGCGGCGGCGTCCATTAACGTTGCTATCGAGTTGCAAAACTTCCGATAAGTGTTGGAGAAACAAACGTGGTTTGCTGTTTTTAGTCGGGTGCGGTTTTAGTGTGCGGTGTTGCCTGTCTGGAAAATTGATAAAATACCGTAAAGTCAGCAACGTTGATATGGTGTATAGCTGAGTTGACAAGCTCCATTAAGCTTGCTAAGTAGGTATTGGTTACAGTTACCTACAGGGTAATTCATTCTAATTTGAATGCCCGGGGTAAAATATAGGTACGTGTACGTTGGTACTACCAGGCGAGGCGTATTCCGCATTTTAGGTATGAAGCTACAAGTAGACTCGGTAGTTTCGGAGAAAGGGTGGAGGGAATAGAAATTTTCTTAAATAACTAAAAAAAAAATCTATTTGAGATTCTCACAGTAAGCCCTTTCATTTGATAATTCACACAGTAAAGTTTGCAACACTTAAAAAAAAAAATTGCCACCCAAAGGGGACCGTAGTCAACATACATTGTAGAAATTCATGTTTACCTTTCAACTTAATATGTCCATTAGATTCGGAGCAAATTGGCTGTGACAGACGGAGAGACAGACACGAGTGATCCTATAAGGGTTTCGTATTTTCCTTTTGAGGTACGGAACCCTAAATACCATTGTTCATGTCTGAAAATATCTCTGGATAAAGTCCTTGTTTAGCTTAGCTCTAACAGACGCAGTATTTTGATGGACGCATGATGTCATGTTTTATCGCGAGTTTTCGTCAAAGCTATAATTGGAACAGCTCTTATGAGATCCGTCAGTTTTTTTTTCTATACTTGGTTAGAGGTTAAGTAATAGATGAGTCGTTCGTTAGCATGTCTTAAAATAGAACCTAGATTACGACAAATTGATGAGGACATATTAATTCATTTTTATTAATTGCACGTTGTATGGGAATGGAAGTAAACATTGCATCACTATTTACTTAAGACAATACCAAAATAAATTGGGGGATTTTTCATAACCATTTATTTCACTATTGCAGCATGGACCTTGACTGAAGGAAAACACAATTGGGTTTTTCCTCGATAGAATTTAATTCCGAAAAGACCTCTACTTTTTTATATTTTTTTCTGTAAGTAATTCTAAAATCCTTAGTTATTTCATTGCAAAATTGCATTCAAAATGTGCGCTGTTATATGATTTGGCGCTTTTATTTTGCTTTCAGTGCAATTTTGCGCTTTCTTTTTTTCGCCTGTGGAAGCGATTGTGATTATACAGGGTGTCCGGTAAAGAATGGATAACCTTGGAATAGCATATTACAGACATGATGGCCGTTCTTAAAAAAATACAAAAAAAAAAAATATCCCCACTATTAGGTACACACGGCTACACATCAAGCTATACATTTCTAGTTTAGACTGACCTCTCATTGTAAGGAAATCCTATACAATGCGAGATCAGCTTATACTGAAAATTTGATCTGTTGTCGTGCGTACATTATGATTTTTTGGAGTCTCCAAAAAATCATAATGTGCGTACATTATGATTTTTTGGAGTCTCCAAAAAATATTTTTTTTAAATATTTTTTTTTTGTATTTTTTTAAGAACGGCCATCATGTCTGTAATATGCTATTCCAAGGTTATCCATTCTTTACCGGACACCCTGTATATGTATGTAAAAGTAGCTATTTCTTGTCATTGGTAGTATTAAACCAGCTCGCAGCTAACAAGGTTGTTTTACTCTGGCGACGAGATTTCGAATTACCCACGTGCAAAAAGAAAAAAAAAAACGACCGAACGTGTGCTGGCGCACTTCGAGCCGAGCGCGCAGCTCGTACTCACAGTGGACGCGGGCCCCACCGGGCTCGGCGCCGTGCTAGCTCAACAGGCTTCCGACGGCCAGGAGCGACCCCTTGCTACGCGCCTCGTTCGTTAAAACTACTAGTGAGCGCAATTACAGCCAAATTCAAAAAGAGGCGACCGCTATATTTTTTTTTTTAATTTTTGATTCATTTCCTGAATTCTCAGCAATTGTGCTATTTGACGTATTTGACATTAAACTTCAATAAAGCAATTCATAATTTGTGGACTATTTTACGAATCTCCATACAAAACTGTCAAACAAATGAATTGTGTGCTAAGTATGAATTGTACGCAGATAAATTATGAAGTGTCAGTTTGTGACCGTTTTACGATTTTAAATATGATTAAGACTGTGGTCGCCTATTTTCGCGCTCGGATTTTAAACATCTGACGCTCGACGCCGCGTAGCGAGTGCGCGTGTGTGCGTTTTTCCTCATGTACGGCACACAGTTGCGATGCTGCGACGACTAAACGATCTTGATCTGTAGCTATGGCGTACCTATATTTTTTTGAAGTAAAAGCTAGAGGTTTACGGAGAAAATAAAAAGACTGTCCACAAAACATTATTAGTGTATTTTAATTAAATTTATACAAATATGGATGAAGAAAATAATATTATGTAGGTACTTATAAAAACTAAACTCATTTTACTTATTTGCTTAAGTATTTGTATACTTATAAGTAATTGAAGTTTTATAAAAGTATTTGTATTTGACGACACGGTTGGCGCAGTGGCTGAGCAATTGACTGCTGCGCAGCATGTTGTGGGTTCGATTCCCGCACGGAACAAATATTTGTACGACCTACAAGTATTTGTTTCCGAGTCTGGGTGTTTTTCTATCTATAATATGTATGTATTTACAAAAAAAAATGTATATAAGAAGTTTATCAGCCATCTCGTTACCATAACACAAGCATTAGGTTGCTTAGCTTGGGACTAGATGGCGTTGTGTGAAATGTCCAAGGATGTTTATTTATTATTTATTTTATTTATTTGTCTAAGGGGATTGATCGACTTTTCCTTGGATCTATAATTTCTGGAAGAACACAATCAGAATAAAATTTTGTTAACAGCGGAGCCATCTTTTGTCCAAAATCATCGTTTTTTTGTGTAAAACAGTTCAATTTATGCCCAATTTCAATATAGATAAAGACGCCACGCGCTAGCTATAATTATTTATTTTTCTTGCGGCATTATAGGTTTAGCAACCGCATCAAGTTCATAAAACAGTTGAATTTGAACCAACAATAATACATAAATACATAAAGCCGCCTCATGCGCAAATGTTTGGTTTACTGTTTTCAAATTTCAAATAGGTAGGTCACCCCGCTGCCACAGAATAAATAATAGTACTGCTGCGATCGTGTGGGGTTGGTTTTATAATGTTTATTAGCCTAGGCAGGTATTGTACGTGCCCAGTCGACCTAATGACTATACAGTCGACCACACGTCGCACGTCAGTGGTAAGTGATAAGGATTTGTATAGGTATCGTTTTCATAGTTTTCGATTTCGACTATAGCCAATAGTGAAGTCAAAATTAAAATCCAAGATGGCGTCTGCGAAAATTTTAAAATTTTTCGTCAAGGATGTCGTTTTCATAGTTCTCGAGGATGAAGCCGATAGTGAAGTCAATCATCCTAGAAGGGATGATTGACTGCACTATGCGGCCCAAGAGAGCAATGCAATGGTGGCCCAATGGTAACGATCCCGACATACGAGTAGGTCATGGTTTCGAACTCAGGCAGGCACTTTGTGTAAATAATTTCATCACCACTACTCTCAAATCAGTGAAGGAAAATATCGTGAGGAAACCGCCTAGAACCAAAAATTCGAAGACATGTGACATCTACCAACCCGCACTGGGTCCTCGTGGTGTATTACGGCCCACTCCCTCTCACCGAGAGGAGCCCTGTGTCCCAGCAGTGGGAATATTATAGGCTGATTATGATTGAGACCCATTATGTTGTGAGCGAGCACGTTTCAGTGCCAGAGGTCATCACTGATGTGAGACGAGAAGATATATTACGCTCAACACCGCCGCGCGCGGCCCTTGTCCGATCAGAGCGCGGCTAGCCGCGCGTGGCAGCCGCGCTCAAATGCCGCTCTATATTTGGACACACCTTTATATAGTGCCTTTATCTATGCCTCACTCGTTTCGTATCGTTTAGTGCGGTCGCGATTTGAGTATATTTCCCACAGTTTTATTGATGTTTTCCTCGACCAATGTTTTCTTTCTGCGGACTTCTGATCTTGCTTCTTGTACGAACCTTGCTACCACACCGGACACGGTACGGAGAACCCCGCATAAACGTTGGACTTGAACTTGTTATTTTGTATATTACGACCAGCCTACTGATTTCATATTGGCACCATGGATCGTTGTGTAAATTGTGGCAAAGTGACTAGAGGCTGTAGTTTACGTGGTCGTCGAGCTAAAGAACTTCAAAAATCAGCTGTTAAGTACCTATATGTAGATCGTTATGTAACCTCACTTTTATTACATCTCTTTTAACTCGGAACTCAGACCGCGAAAATCCGCAAAATGTTCAGTGATGGTTTGATAATATAGTAGCTATAAATTGACACCAATTTCATCTTTTTACAACCCAGGCCCAGGCCCAAGTTTATATGACATGGTTTCCGTCTCCTTTGTCACGGATCCACAATAGAGATTGTGGCAGTAGAGATTTCAAATAAAAATCTGATATAAATTTTTTCTCCATATTCATCCTCCAAAATTCTTGTAGCCATCTTGGATTTACATTTTGACTACACTATCGACGTTAGCACCCACAAGAACCATGAAAACGATACCCATGATGAAAAATTTGAAAATGTTCGCAGCCGCCATCTTGGATTTACATTTTAACGTCACTATCGGCTTTAGCATCCTCGAGAACAATGGGAACGATCCCCATGACGAAAAATTTAAAAATTTTCGCAGCCACCATCTTGGATTTACATTTTGACCAAATTATATTGTATTATTGATATTGTAATTACAATATCAATATTACAAGTAATACAACATAATTCAAGAATTGTAACATAATTCTCCTAAAGTAAGTGTGCCTACCACATTACCTTCTTAAAATATTACTTAAATGAAAGGATTAAAAATATTTAGTCGCACTACAATTGACCATATATCACGCGAGGCGCATGCGCGGCGGCGGGAGGTCAACCGACATAGGTCCTGCGTCGAAGAGCGCCAGAGCGCGACTGACTTAGGCCGTTCGATGCACCCGATTTTATACTCACTTTAAAAAATTATTTTCGTAAATGATTGAAGACAGATATGTTTTATTTTTTACACATATATAGTACAATCTTTCTTCTTACGTATAAAATGATTTGTGTTGCCAAATGACTTTTAGATTCTGAGAAATGACGTGTTTTTTTGTAGTCGATTTCTCGATTTTTGATTATCTTAGACGTGATTAAAATACAAGTTAATGAATTAAAAATCAAACTTTTCTCAATGCATTTTAAATTTCAGGATAATATGCCTCTTCGAATGAATACCACTTTACTTTCTTAATTAGTAGTAATAATTGGTGTAAGATTAGTTCAAAGTTGAGCCTTCGCGCGTCATCTGGAAATCGCGCCTTCGAAATCGACTGTTTTCGTAGTCAATAATTCAATTTGAACAAGTTTTTTTTAATAGACTTTAAATAAAAATATATGATAATTACGATGATTGAAGTCAAAAGAAGCTAAAAAAATAAATTATGTGACCAAAATCACTTCAAAATCTCCCAAGTTCTCGATTTACGTATGAAAAATGCAACAACGCTCTTAATAAATACCTATTATCCTATTATGATTCTGCCAAAGTGGCCGTTTTAGCCCCCCGCGATCGCTTTTTACATACCAGTCTTCTTCTTCTTCAACGTGTCGATGGCACGACAGTGTTTTAAATTTTGTTAGCACACAACTTCGCCACTTCCACGGCATCGTCAATGGCAGCGTAGAGATCGTTATAGCTGCCTTTTTTGGGGCACAGAGGAGCTGCCCCTGCTGCCGTACCTACCGTCGAGGTAGAGATAGTAGTCCGGGCGGCGGCTGCACGATCACTTACGTCATCGAGTTACTGGAAAATACCACATTCCACGAAAAGTAGACTTAAAATAGGTAGGAAAAAATTTGGTCAGCCGGGGCTCAGCTTGGAGGATCCGTGGCAGTGAGAAGTTATGCTACCCACTTTTTTTTTTTTTTTTTTTTAATAATAAAAATTTTGCCAAACTTTGGACCATCATTTTACCTCATGTGGTTACTGAACGAAACCTTTTCGTTGGTTTTAGTGTCTATTAGTAGAGTCTAAAAAACTTTTTCGGCCGAGCGTGGTGTTGGAGGGTTTCGCAGTGCAACCATTTTTGTGGCCACATCGGGTGGTCTATTTTACCTCATCGAGTTACAGGGTGAAACCAAGTTCTCCTAGTAGCTAAAATGATGCCCTTTAAATATTCATTGGTCTGCCAGTTCGCAACCTGGCACTTTTTGCAGTCCAAACAAATTTATACAGGGTGGAATTCTTAACCACACTTGAATGGAAAGTACTCTAAATACTGGAGATAGCAAATTTTACTCAAAGGAAACATTCCTTTATTAAAAAAAAAAAACAAATCTGCATTCAAAGATTTTCGAAAATTCACTTGCCACACTCAGGAATCGAATCGGCTAAAATCCGAAAAAATAACATCCTGTACTTTTATGGCATCAATCGATAGGGTCAATCATAAGGATCAAATCTCTCTAACAAACATGATAAATTAAATGAAAGGAAAACCATGAAATCGAAACTTTATATTCAATGGGACAAGATAAAGCACTTTTACGCAAAGGTCCATCAGATTACTTATGTTAATAACTAATCAACTAACAATTAAGAATTATCTGCCTATTAATTCTATGTAGCGGACGATCAAGATGCTTCCAATGATACCTCGTTTGTCAAATTATAATAAGTGGTTTAGAAGTTATGACTTATGAGGACAGATAAACATGCATACATACATACATACTTATATACATACCGGACTAAAGGCTCTTACAGACAGAGGCGATATCGCCTCTGTCTGTAAGAGCCTTAAATCATAACCCTCCTTTTTGCTTTGCCGTAGTCGGGTAATGAAAGCGCGTCTTTGTATTTACATGGAAAATAAAATGATATTCCTGAAAAACCATCAGAATATGATTTTTCAGGAATTTCATTTCATATTCCAAAGTAAATTATGAAAACGTGTGTCGTTTCATAATCTTCTCGACATCGATATTTATTTGAGAACCTAATTAAAACATATCCATTTATATGTTATTCAGTTAATTTTCAGACTAATCTGATTTATTCAATTTGTGGTTGTACCTACCTGCCTGCAAACCATTATAATTTACTTTACAATGTAGCCTTGTGTTAATTATAAATACACGTGTTGAAATAATTAACTGAAAATTCATAAATGATTTTTGTTGCAAACTCCAAACTTCCCCATTCGCTGTGGGAGTTTGGAGTTTGCAACAAAAATCCCATGTTGCAAAACCTTGCGACTTTTAGATCATGTTTTGCATTACATAACATCACGCCTATAATCCCCGGAGAGTTAGGCAGAGGTGTTGGTTGCCATCATCCGGGCACTAATCCAGACTCCGGACTGCTACTGACAAATTCCATGAGAAAACTTAATAACACTGCCCGACCTGGGAATTGAACCCAGGACCTCTTGCTCAGGTCTAGTGCGACCACTAGACCAACCAGGCTGTGCTTACCTATAGGTACTAGAAAGGTGTAGGTTCTCAAACAGTAGTGAAATAAAGGTAAACAATCTTGATGTGTCTTATATGTTTTTTATTTTAAAACCTCAGCTTAAAAATAAAATGCTAAAACCAATATAAATACAACAGTAATGATCACTAAATCAATTGAACCGATCACTAAATCAATTGAACCATTAGTTTAAGCAGTCCTCAAGATTGTTTACCTTTATTTTACTACTTAGACCTTTCTAGTTTATATCATGTTTCTTTATCAACTAACACAAATTTTAAGAAAATTACCTACACTGTTTCTACTACCTATCTACAATATATAAACATTTTGCTTGTAAATCTTGTAATACACTTATTAGTGTTATACTTAATTATGTTTACTTGAAGAAATCCAATTATATACATAGTAAATATAATCAAACTTAACACGCGAGACGCGACTAATAATTGCATTAAAAACTGGTTTTAGATTGTAAATCTATGTAGGAGTTTAATTTACTGAGTTACAATTAAAAAGTAAATAATTAATCACGTCTTGATAAATCTTGTTTATGGTGGTCTTACAATAGTACCTATGGTCGGACTTTTAATTCGCTGCAATAAAATTACACTTCTGATGTCTTTTTTACTGTCATTTCGATATCAAATAGGAACATTTTGTAACGAAATGACAGATAAGAAGTGTCATTTTACTGCAGCTTATTAAAAGTCCGAGCATTTAGTATTAGTATTTTTTTGATCAGCGTATAATATTCACATTGATTTTCTTTGTGTCTCGTGTCGTGTCACTGATATGAGGTAAGAGATTTCAAAGTTTCAGCATTGCCTCTGCCAATGAAAAACATACTTATAAAAATATTACATTTATTAAATTATATTAGATATTATTTAGAGTTACACTAGGTACTTAATAGTGCAGAATCAAACCATTAACTATCCCGCCAATAACGTCCCGCCATTCCGTCACAAATAAAACAAAAAACGATCTCAAATCACACAATTTAAGTCTGACAACATTGATCTTCCGTTCCAGTCGCTCATATTGTACCATTACTGCCATTACGCAGTCACTGGCAACATTGATCGATAGTTTTACTGCTACGGTAACATAAACCGTTGCATCGAATACTCCACGTTTTATTACTGTTTGAGAATTTAAACACGCTACGTAAGAACAATTAAGTATTATTTGAAATTGTAATGTTGATTGTTGAGTTTGTGCCGTAAATTCGTGTTGTAATGCGTTTTTTTTAACGTACGTTTGGAGGCTGATACATAGTTACTTACCTACTTTGTTGGTATGAAAGTGGGTTTGGATATTGTTGTTTCGTTTGTGTATCAATGTCAAACTGCTGATAGAAACTACATAGTTTCAAAGTGATCGAGTGGTGATCGATTTTATTACGTTAGGTATCGTGGGAATCACGATTTACGATTCCTTCTTAGAATTATGCCAGTGTTGCCAAAGTGTAAAAGGTTATAAAAAAAGTAACTTTCAGCAAAGATTTTTCAGAGTTTTACCGGATTGAAGTAGGTATCGAGATCTTACGTGAATTTTCTTGGAATTTTCTCGAATTTCCTTGGACCTAATGGTCGCTTTACAACTTTCAATGATAGCATTAGAGTTGCGAAAGAAAACGAGTTAAGGACTCGTCCGTGTTTTGAGTTTCCTCTTTCCTTTTTGTAATTGACTAGGTTTTGCCAGCTGCTTCGCCCGCGTGGATGTCGGAAAATATCCCAAGGGAATGTACTACCGAGAATTCCTTCCTTATTCCTTGTCTACATTATAAAGGGAACCTCTGTGCAAAATTTCAGCTTTCTAGGTCCAAGGGTTTGGGCTGGGCGTTGATGAGTCAGTCAATCAGTCAGTCAGTCAGCAGGACTTCTCTTTTTATTATAGATTATTTGCATTTCTATACCTATTGTTTACAAATTTCACACCTAAAAAAGTTTCACGTTATAAAAATTATCCAGACTGAAATAATACTTACTTGATTAAATAAATAACTAATAAACAAAACAATATCTGGTACCTACATAATAACATCAGGAAGGGCCAGGAATGGAATTCCGTGATTTTAAATAAAAACTCATTACCTTTCAGGAATCGTGTTAAAGAGCCCTCGTGGGACAAGCCCCTCCAATTTCAAGGGATTTGTTTTAACGAACACTAGGAACAATTGAGAATGAAACAATTCAATTGAACTGGAAATAATAAAGCCGACCCGTTTAAGTCGTTCTATTACTGAGGAGTGTGAAGGAATGGCGTCCTCGGTGCGAACAATAAACTGTTCATAGAGTAAATTGCGAGATGGAGGGAAAATTAAAGCGAACAGGTTTTAAACTTCTGCTATTTAAAATAGGGTCGAGAGTCAAACCGACCGCTGCAAAACACCTGTGACGTTTAAGGCGCTCCATAGACAACTGACAGCTTCCGTCAGTAATCAGGTCACGTTCCTTTTTTGAAATGCGCGCGGTTGTCGCGTTCGATTCAGCGCGGCAGCGTAGAGAAATTCTATCGTGTATGAGCCGTTTTGTGAGCTGTGTATGGGCTTGCCCAGAATAGATTTTATTGTGCCCTAATACGATTTGCGCATTACTTTCATGGAACGTAGGTCCAGTACTTAACGCTGCGAAATAACCGAGTGAGTCGATTTAATTTAGTGAAATAGTGAGGAGAAAGGAAGTGAAGGCCTTGATGGTTCTTTTATTCTGATTTTATAAAATGCTCGTCTTACTCGGTTCGCCATTTTCCGCACCAGTGCCTCCATCCGCGGTGACACAAAAGCTGTGAGCGATTATGGACGTGGAACGGAATTTCGCGGAGTGTAATGTAGTCCCTGACGTAGGTACTTGAGACTGCGGAGCGCTGGAGGTTCAGTAACTGTCTAATTTTCGTCTTTTCCACTCAAATGAGCACTGCGAACAGCTGTTAGGGATATAATTTCAAATAGTTTCAGAAACGTCTTGAATATTTTAATAAGAATAAAGGGACAATGAGTTTCGTAAGGATTATGTTCGTTGTAGCAATTCTGAACAAAATTAAATGTAAATGGGAGCTCAATTTGTAATTTTGAATTTTTGGCGGAATATGAACAGTTTTAGAAAATTCGAGGCTTAAATGTAAATTGTGTGGTAGGAATACAATTTTACCAGATTTCTAATTTCTTGGCATTGCAATTGTAGCCAATTTTGTAAATTGCAAACAGAGTTTAGCTAATTCTTTGCTGAAATAAAGCCCTTAAATACCTACATTTTTGTAAGTACTTAGTCTGATGCTAGCTAGGGATTTCATGTTTCAAAAGAAAGTCTTAAGTCAAAGTTACTTTCTTCATTAAACACTCAAACTTGACTCAACAACTACTTTCTCAAACTAATTGTTTTCACTAAATGTAACTATGTGTTCAGAATATAAACAAACCTTAGTGCATTGACATACATACACCCTAAGCGTGCATTCCTTTGCGTGTTTGCGTCCAAGAAAGTACATACAATTGTTTGACGTTTTATTTTTTAAACCAGGTCGTCTGTCAAATCATTTTCATGTGTCATATTGGCATACTTCAGCTGTTTTTGGCGATAGAGATGTGGTTCCTTAGAGTAATTATGTGTGGTTCTTGATAATATTTTAAAAAAAATAGTTAGAAATATTTATAAGTTGTAAAATTAACCAGCTTTGTTTGATAGTAGGTACAACAGAAGTTAATGATTATTGGACAGCTGTACTGGATATAGCTGAAATATGGCTTCGTCTACGTTGTTGGAAAATTCTGTCTCTAAACTATAGTTTGAATATTTTTAAGTCGATAATTTTCGAATTAATAGTTTAGGTAAGTTTTTTCTCGTCAAGTCAAAGATGGACAGACAGACCAGACAGACAAGTGATCCTATAAGGGTTCCGTTTTTTCCTTTTGAGGTACGGAACTCTAAAAAAGAATGATAAAGGAAGCATTGTTGTGACAAAATCATTGGATTAATTGCTTTTGAGTCAAATAATAATTAGAATAGCTAAATTAGTCGTTAAACTAAACAATCTCAAACTCAAAACTCAAACTCAAAGCATTTATTTCAATTAAACCAATTACAGGCACTTTTGAATTGTCAAAGAGTCGGTCAGTAGGTAAGTCAGAAAGTTGAAGCTAGTTGCCCATTCCAAAACGTAGATCTATGGAGAAGAACGGGCAAGAAACTCCACGGACACTCTTTTAAATCAATATATTGTTACAAAATATTGGTTACATCATTCATGTTGAAATTATACATGTGAGAACGATGAACGTTAAAAGCGTCCGTAATAAAAAAATAAAAAAAAACAATTCAAAATTAAAATTAAAATAAGCCGTGGCAGCTAAGGTATGACCAGCCTCCACCAACAGCGCCCGTTCACGAACCTGATGTATGGATTCGTTAAATGCAACACATGCGCCACCATCAGCGAGGCATTAGAGTGAGCATGAC
This sequence comes from Cosmia trapezina, assembly GCA_905163495.3. Classification (NCBI taxonomy): domain Eukaryota; kingdom Metazoa; phylum Arthropoda; class Insecta; order Lepidoptera; family Noctuidae; genus Cosmia; species Cosmia trapezina. The sequence continues at coordinate 2,146,106 of LR991033.1, read as the reverse complement.
ACACTCTCAGCCGCCAGGGCACATCCAAGTCAAATAAAGACGTACCCAGTAAATGGTAGCTTTAGAGTAGGTACATAGTACTCACACATGTGCTAAGCAATTAAACAATACAAAGGTGATTGAGTCTACACAATGCAAAGCTATTCTTACAATCTTCAGCAGTTGCTTAACAGTATCTTCAAATGTTAATTAATTAGTTGAGGTTGTGGAGCAGGACCAGCATGGAGCCAAGCATTTTTATCATTTATGTAATCCCCCAACTTATAATATGCCTGCCTGCATAGTGTGCGTTTTATACAAGTTTTAAATTTCGTCTCATTTAGTTGAAGTATGTGTGGAGGTATTTTATTGTAACATTTTAAACAGTACCCCATGAACGATGAGTCTACTTTAGCCAATGTTGAACACAGGCAGACGCTGTTAAATTCTCATCCCAACGTAAGACTTAGAAGCTGTGATATTATTACGACGTGTCTTTACGAGGTAGGCAAACTACCAAGTGGAGGCATATTAAGTAATAACTTTGTACTCAAAGACTCAAGAATTTCAATAACTAGTGATAACATAGAGGCTGTTAAAGTGTCGCGAAGCAGCAGAGATCTTCCCTCCGTTGACTTTACTGCTTGCCTCAAATCGGAGGGTTGCCAGCTTAAAACTTTACGGTATTTAAAACTTGGTGAATATTTTGAAAGTTGCTCGTTGTTGGGGAATATTTTGATGTTTAAAGAGGTGATAATGAGATGTTGATGTTTCTTTTGTTTTCTTTCTTTGTAAGTTGGTATTACGTATACCTACAATACATTATCTTGGTGAAAGAAAAGTACCAATTTATCGTTGTCTCAAAACCATAAGATCTTCTTTTTTGTAGGCTTAAGGCACGCACGGCTAAGATACTATAATATTTTATCTTAAGTTGCAATATCACACACACCACGAAGCCATACCATTACACACGACGAAGATAATATTTATTTCAATACTTAATTGTATTGTATGTCGAGCGATATTGTAGGTATCTTAAGATAAAATATTATAGTATCTTAGCCGTGTGTAGCGCCCTTATGATGATGTTTCTGCGCAGCCTCTTGCTCGAAGTTCAGGGGGCCTACTCCCTAAGCACGAAGCCCGTAGTTTCGGACGTCGTTACGGGCGTTTCTTACTCCGTATCACCTACGGATGGATGATTGGTTCGGGGCCCGAACGAAGTATGAATGACAACATGATTTGCCAGTTGTCCCTAATCCCGATGAGTTTTTGCCCGTTCGAAAAATTTAACTTTTACACTTGTTTTGATGGATCGTAATGTCAGACGGACGGAAAGACGGACGGACTTAGGGAGTAGGACCCCAGACTCGCCAAGATACATCGGCCATATTGCAAATACATCATACAGAGTAAAGGGTGGTTACAAATCTGCCTAGCCTTTTTCCCAACTATGTTGGGGTCGGCTTCCAGTCTAACCGGATGCAGCTGAATACCAGTATTTTACATGGAGCGACTGCCTGTCTGACTTCCACAACTCAGTAACTGGGTAATACAATACCCCTGGGTAAGACTGGTTGTCAGCTTTCGGGCTTCTGACGACCCGTAACGACTGTCAAAGATCCACGAATGACAGCCGGGACCAACGGCTTAACGTGCTTTCCGAGGCACGGAGGAGTCTCGGTATGTAAAGATGGTCACCCATCCACGGACCAACCCCGGCAAGCGTAGCTTAACCTGATGGATCGACCCGTGCGGCTGTTATTACTTATCCACGAGCTCCTCCTCCTCCTAAAGGGTGGTAACACTGCCTGTGTAAGTAATTATGCCATGGCTTGCCATGCTATACATATTCATGGAATCCCGGAGGGGATCAGCAGAGTACCAATTAGCGCGGATTGTGCATTACACTTTTCATAAATTTGTTGTTTGTCTGTTAATCAAATACCTAATCTGTGTTTTTCAATTTTCAACAGGTAAAGTGAAGTGAAGTGAGAATCAATCACCAATATTATAAAGCTGAAGAATTTGTTTGTTTGTTTGTATGGTTGAACGCGCTAATCTCAGGAACTACAGGTTTGAATTGAAAAATTATTTTAGTGTTAGATAGCATTACTTATTCGTAGTAAATAGCCCATTTATCGAGGAAAGCTATAGGCTATACAGGGTGATTTTTTAATGACCAGCCAAATTTTCACAGGGTGTTCTACCCATGAATATGAACAACTTTCACTATGGGACCAACTTTGAAATCGCAAAAAAAATATCAGCTGTTTCATACATTTTGATCGAGTAGGTATTGAACTTTTGTAGGAAACCGCTGGTTTTTTTTTCGTGATTTCAAAGTTGGTCCCATAGTGAAAGTTGTTCATATTCATGGGTAGAACACCCTGTGAAAATTTGGCTGGTCATTAAAAAATCACCCTGTATAACATCACGCTACGACCAATAGGAGCGGAGCAACAATGAAAAATGTTGCAAAAACGTGGAAAAATTCCTTTTGAGAGCTTGCCGTTGCGTGCAATGCGTAAACGGTTCAAGTTTCGCAACAATCATATCGTCGCTAATCTAACTAAGGCCCGTATTACAGAACGTCACTCAATACTCAAGCATTACTTAAAACTAGATTCAAGCCATTTGATTGGTTGAAAACTAGATTTAAACAAAGATCAGTGCTTGAGTTTCTTTCTGTAATACGGACCTAAGTGTAATTCGAAGATAATTTTACAGGGCAAGCTATTTTTCTTTTGTTTTTGTAAACTGTAGATATATCCACTCACACACATACATACACACACCATTAATCACTAGCAATTGTATCACGATGACAACGTTTACTGTGAGATATAATGGGGGATCCTGGAGTTCTAAAATACAAGCCTAGGCTTAGTTTAGACTCCAGATCTTCCACAAATTACAAATTGTCTAAAATACCTGTCAAAGTGTCAACTTATTATGTTGTTAGTATTTTAAGAAATAAGAATGTAATTTGTGGGGATAAATAAACATAATTTTATTTATTTTATTTATTTATTTTATTTTATTATCCGTCTCGATTTTTGCATTGCCATGGGGACCGTGAGGCATAGGTACCTAGACCTACAGCCGATTAGACAGATCGATTCGACTTGGAAATGTATCAAATTGCTATAGTTAGGTCGGCTATCGGCTTAGTCCTAAATGTTAGATACGTCAGTAGTCACGTGTTTAAATTTGCGACGATATGACGGAATTGTTCCTCTTAAAAAGTTCTAAAAAGATGTCCGCGGTAGCATAATGTCCATCTTTTAAGGTTGTTAGGACGTTCTCAACTTCAAATTCTCAATTCAGAATCCCGCCGCGATATTTTTACGTTCGTGCGAACGTCGGCTTAAAGTAAAAAAAATCGTAAATCTTTCCCAAACCGGATATTATCCGTATGAAATATTTTAAATCGAGCGTCGAACATCTACGAAGATGATTGACATGCTATTAAGTACCCCTCTGTTTACAAAAGGAATATTAAGATCAGAAGCTAAATAGATTTTTCCCACGAGTTTATAGCTCATGTTTAATTTTAGCTGATTAATTTTCTCACTACGTTTTCTTTGAGAAAATAGTACATTTTGATACAAGTGGAGAACGTTTGTTATTGCATTCGAGGCGGAATTAACACCCGAGCCGTAGGCGAGGTTGTTTTTGAGCCGAGAACTGCAATAACAAATGTCCACGAGTATCAAACGACGTTTTTCAATACACTTTTGAAGAAATAAAATAACGGAAAATATTTTTGTCATGAATTATTAGGAAACTATGATTTAAATTTTCTTTTTTTTTCGCGCTTTGCTTTCGCCAGGTTGAAGGAGAAGCAAAGGTATAAAGCCGATAAACAGCCTAATATGAAAAATTTAAAATTCAAATATTTTCGAGTTTAGAACACAAATAAATGTTAATTTGTTCATAAACGTTTTTTTTATTGTAATAATCATAGTTTTTGGTGATATTCTGTTTTTAAACATTATTTTTAACGCCGTAAAGACGCATACCTCTTTGCCGAGATAAAAAAAAAAACATTCACCTCCGAATAGAGAGTTGTGAATAGAGGCATTGAACCAATTTGGACTAAGTATATAGGTATAAGTTATCTGTGGCAATTTTTATTCCCGCACACGTGCGGGAAAATGAAAAATCGCATGTGTGTGAAATACATTGCATTGTGAACCCAATCGTAGTGCGATATGAACCAGTTTTCGAGGAAGTGTATTGAAAACGTATTTTAAAAGGCCAATCGTCTTGTTGGAAAGAAAAGAAAAATTGCTTATATGACGCACATTACAAAATAAACATAACCAAAAGCCTCGTAGGCATCTATTAATAAACTTGTTTTTTTGTTTGTATACAGGGTGTAAGGGACAGCCCTCCGCAAACTCACAAGGTGCATTCAGCTCCTCATTTTGAATCATATTCCATCGGAAATTTTCTCAGGAAAATTTTCATTTTTTCAATTTTTTTTTCAGTTACATTTTCATTATTTTAATGTAAAATTGCATTGTGTGTTCGCAGCACTCCATTTATGTAAAAAAAACTGCAAAAAAAAAACAGCAAAAAAAAAACCAGCAATGGATGTTGAAATACTCTAACCAACGACGCGTGAAATCAGCTGTTCACTTTCTGTCTAGCTACAGAGTTCATCGAACTCACCGCATTCCTATTACCTACCCCTCCCAACCAGTAATAGACGCTCCAATTTGTGCACAAAGACACAAACAAATCAGGTTTATTGGATTCCCTTAACTTTCCTGAAAAAATTTCATGTACCGGTCATCTTATTATGACATACTGAATTCACCCTATCAGTTTGCGGAGGGCTGTCCCTTATACCCTGTATTTGAAAGCGCTAATCTCTGGAACTACCAGTCGGATTTGAAAAAATCTTTTATCAAATGCATTGATATCCAAATTCTTGAGGAAAGCTATAGGTTATTTAACATTACGCTAGGACCTTTTGGAGCCGAGCAAAAAGAAAAAAAGTCAGAAAGATTCTATCTATCTATTATTAGAACTTTGGAGTGTTGACGTGTCTCTTGGTAGTTCAAAACCAGGTATATAGAGAGTATCCAAGTTCTGGGGAAGTCTATAAATGGCATGCTTTTCTTAGTATTTTCATTTTTCTTTTTAATACTTTTATAAAAATGTGTAATTTATACCTCACTAGCACAACAAATCAATATTGTTAATCAATGAAGGAAGAGCGAGGTTTATCCCATCACAAGTATCTTCGGATTACTTTCTGGGAAACCCCTTAATTGTATAGATTTAAGATAATAAACACATTTTTTTTTTTATTTTTTTTTATAGTACCATTCACTTCTGTCAGCAACTTTATTATTTCTAAGGGCCTATTTCACGATGTCCGAATAGCCACTAGTTACCGGATAAATTAATTAAAAAATGGAACAGAATTTGTATGAAATTATCTGCCTAGTAAGTTAATAGGAACTTAATCGTAGGTGGTGAAACAGGACCGTGGTTATTCGGACATCGTGAAATGGGCTCTTAGCACTTAATAACTATTCACCCTCTTTCTAACTCCTCCACACATCTATAAGTACGTAGGAAACGATGACTATAAAAAGTACAGAAAAAAACGTCTGAATGGAAGCCGGAAAACGTCCTCAAAGGATTAGTCCTCAGTGTTACCAGCATCGTATTGCGATACCTACGTTATGCCCTGGGACTTCGCACATGCCCTAGGTTCCGCTGGAGACCGCAAACTTTGCGACACGACACTCCCTAATCCCTATTGCGTTACACATTACACACAGATATACATAGTTAAAGCAAGATGTCTACTACTGCGTGCCTGAAATGAGCAATCAATCTGCCTACCCTTTTCCCAACTATGTTGGGGTCGGCTTCCATTTTAACCCGATGCAGCTGAATCTGACCTCTACAACCCAGTAACTGGTTAATACACCCCTTGGCAGACTTTCGGGCTTCTGTCGACCCGTAACGGCTGTCAAAGATTCACGAATGACAGCCGGGACCAATGGCTTAAGGCGAAAGTGTCATCAGCCATACAACTCCATACGTTAGCATTTACCTCAAATCTAGCGATTTCATGAAATCATGATGTTTGAGGTAAATGCTAACTTATGGAGTTGTATTGCTGATTCTAATGATTATAATTCTGTAAAGCCATATTAGCTACGGCCGCGAATCATATTTTAATCAACATACAAGCTCACACTGACCTACAAATTGCAAAAAAACGTAAGAAATTTTGAATTTCGCGGGCGACCCTGGCGCATCATCCTTAACGTGCTTTCTGAGACACGTATGTGAAGATGGTCATCCATCTACGGACCAACCGCCGCAAGTGACCCGAGCGGCTGTTATTACTTAGCCACAAGCCGTCCTTAGCTTAGATAACGTTGCAGTAAAGGAAGATCATATTTGTATTGGTGCCACAAATTTTAGAAACACTAATCCCAAGAAATAATCCAATAAAAAATTCTGTCACGGATCTCCTTTAATGTTCGTTGGAAGGTAAGCCGTCAAACAAGTCAGGTATGAAGGCACGATCTGCTCATTATTTGTAACAAATCTCTTTATCTTGCTCAAATTGATTGTCAATGTTCGACAACCGGTTACTATTCCGTGGGTTGTAATAATTCATTGCCAAGGCCTCTTGTGCAAGGTACATTAAATCTTATTACTGGAACGGAGTTAAATTATGAATAATCGAAGCTTGTATTTGTTGAGGACAAGGATTTTATTGATCGATCGAGCGTAGCGAGTGAAGCGTCTCTGCTTCAAGTCAAGTTTGTTGGTACTACTCTACAGATCGTATCGAGTATCGAGGAGCTCGTGGCTAAGTAATAACAGCCGCACGGGTCGGTCCAGGTTAAGCTACGCTTGCCGGGGTTGGTCAGTGGATGGGTGACCATCTTTACATACCGAGGACTCCGTACGTTAAGCCGTTGGTCCCGGCTGTCATTCGTGGATCTTTGAAAGTCGTTACGGGTCGTCAGAAGCCCGAAAGTCTGACAACCAGTCTTACCAAAGGGGTATAGTATTACCCAGTTACTGGGTTGTGGAGGTCAGATAGGCAGTCGCTCCATGTAAAATACTGCTGCATCCGGTTACACTGGAAGCCGACACCAACATAATTGGGAAAAAGCTAGGCAGATTGATTTACTCTACAGATCGTATTTTACAACCGATCTGGACGAAACTTAGTATATTATACTTATGTACAGGTTTTACGATTTAGTTTGTCGTTTTTGATTTTTGTATTGGAGGGGTACTTCCTCCAAAAAGGGACAAAAAGGGGGCTACTGGATATCCCGCCTTATATCATTTATTGCAGAATAAAACATTCCATACATTGTTATTAAAAAAAAACCTAAAACCTATGTTAGTACTTAGAACTATTAATTAATCAATTATTTATTTATTCAATATTATTTACAATCAACAATTCAATAATTATTTAATATTAAAGAGAACCGTGGACAATATTCCAGTGCCCTCATCACAACCGGGCAATCAACCCTACCCAATATGGTATTCAGAAGGCCGTTGGTGCTGCCTCGCACGCGGCGCTCAGGGAGGCCACTCTTTTACGCACGATTGCAAAGCAGTCAGTGCTGGCCTTAGCAAACATACCTGATGCACTGCAAAAGCGAGGCAACCCCAACATCATCCTAAAACCATTATTGTACACGTACAGTTTTATGATGTGGTAGAATTTTTTTTTTCAAAAAAATTTCACAACTTCTGACTAAACATGTCAAAATGTTCCATATCTCCACCAGGCACTACTCGCCTTAAAGTAATATAAGTACAATATGGCCGCCATATCTTGGCGAGCCCGAACTTCGCGCAGGACGCTACGCCGTAACATTTTTTAGGAACCAAATGATGATTATGAGGGAGTGCGAGTGAGAGAACATGCGCGAAAGTTCGGAGAGCTTATGTTCAGACTCGCCAAGATACGTCGGCCGAATAGTAGGTACCACGCATTAAGAAAACGGGCACAGAGCCCTCAAAGACGACACTGTAAAGGCATAATTTAATTCCAAATAGCAACTATGCCCATTAAAATAGATAGAACTCTAACAAAATCCTGTTTACCTACCGCATTACTCCTAAGTCCGGCCAACAATTTGTGAGGAAACATTCCTTAATCCGTGTGCCGGAGAAAAACCGTCCCTATAGCAAGGAGAGCGGCTAAGTCCCGGATTAACTGAGCTCGTCACTACTGACTGAGTATTAATGAGACGAGTTTACAATGTGTACTTTTATTCCGAACGAGAATTGCAATTTTTGTGCCTTGAAATGCGACGGATATCTAACGGGAAAATTCGATTAAGTATGGAAATTCAATGCTGTGGTCTGGAACCGCGCTACACCAGTAGTGTTTTTTCAGTAATTTTAGCAGTTCAAATGGTTTATGCGGTTTTCAAGCATCAGAAACAACTATTAAGGGGAATGCCCTGTGGTAGCCCGTGAAATTCAAATTTTCGTGCGTTTTTTGCAATTTGCAGGTCAGTGTCAAGTTGTATCTTGATCAAAATAGGAAATCAGACGAATCCGGAGGAAATCTAACTCAGAGAGGTGTATTGATGATTTTAATGGTTAAAATTATATAAATACATATTTCTTATTGTCGCGAATCATATTTTGATCAAGATACAACCTTACACTGACCTGCAAATTGCAAAAAAACGCAAGAAATAATTTCGCGAGCTACTACAGCGCATTCACCATAAATATAGGAATACTCACCTTCATCATCATTCTTCTGCCCTTATCCCAGTTTATTTGGGGTCGGTGCAACATGTCCCTTTCTTCCATACTTCTCTATTAGTCATCATCTCCGTAGTCACCCCCTTTCTAGCCATATCATCTTTCACACAGTCCATCCATCATTTCTTTGTTCTTCCCCTACTCGTATAGCCATCGACATTCATACTCAAAATTTTCCTGACGACATTTTCCTAATTCCTCCGCATCACATGCCCATACAACTTTTCATCTCACCTGATAGTAGAAATAACACAGTCGACAAAGATGCACGCTTGTTAAGAAATATCCTATTCACTCTTGACTTCAGCAAATGATGGGGTCCAATAGGGCCGACGCCGCTGGGGTCGCGGGTAGTTTGAAGAAGATACCGCGGCCCTGGCATAGGCAACTGAAGGAACACGGGTCGGTTTTAGTCAGTAAAAGTCTGACACGCCCTTCCGCTTCACCCAGAGCGGGAGAAGTTATTTGATGATTTCCCACCCTCAAAAAAAAAAAAAAAACTTTTGACTTGAAGATTCCCAGGTCTATCGATAAACACACTCTGCCAAGGAGTTCCACCCCTAAGCGGTGGAAATACCTACCACCTCTGGCCCTTCTGTCTACATTGGCGCTCTATTCCCTCATTCATACTCCAACCCCCGTCGCACCAGGTCTGTTCGAACTAATGCGAGGACAAGTTGACGCGTTCATTGACGGCTGTGGTGCCATTAATTTGTTTTTTCAATCGAGTTTCCACTTTAATTGGGACTGGAATAGATTTGGGTGTGGTTGGGTTTTGCGTTGGAATAGTTTGTTTTATTGTTTTTAAAGGGTTGTGGGATAGGGATAGTTACAAAGTATTTAGGTTAGGTTTTGCTATAAGTTGCTGAATATTTCAGATTATTATCCGGGGGTAAATTATCCAGTATGCTTGTCCAATTATATCACACCTAATTGGTTAGTTAATTAAACATTTGGATGTGCTCATTATTATGAGTCGGTACCAGGAAATCGTGTTATGGGTTTTGGATAAGTTTATATAAGACTAGCTTCTGCCCGCGACTTCGTCCGCGTTAAATTTCTTGTACCCTCCACCCACCAACCCCGACGCATCGCATCGCAATGCCTGCCCGCGCTAATACTTCGCGCTCCGCTCCTAAGGGCCCTAGCGTGATGTTAAATAGACTATATCTTTCCGCATCGCCTGCCTGCGCTATTACTTCGCGCTCGGCTCCTAAGGGCCCTAGCGTGATATTAAATATACTATATCCTTCCCCATCGCCTGCCCGCGCTATTACTTCGCGCTCGGCACCTAACGGCCCTAGCGTGATGTTAAATATCCTATATCCTTCCGCATCGCCTGCCCGCGCTATTACTTCGCGCTCGGCTCCTAAGGGCCCTAGCGTGATGTTAAATAGCCTGTATCCTTCCGCATCGCCTGCCCGCGCTATTACTTCGCGCTCGGCTCCTAAGGGCCCTAGCGTGATGTCAAATAGCCTATATCCTTCCCCATCGCCTACCCGCGCTATTACTTCGCGCTCGGCTCCTAAGGGCCCTAGCGTGATGTTAAATAGCCTATATGCAAAAAGATTTTTTCAAATCCGACTGGGGTAGTTCCAGAGATAGCGCGTTCAAACAAACCAACAAAAAAACAAACTCTTCCGCTGTATTCCACCGACATTTTGCACAACGCCATCTATGGGTAAATTGATAAAACGTCCGCTCTAAACATGTTTGCTCAAGAGGAACCGGTATGAATTAAAGTTATTTTGCGTTTTAGTAATTTTATATTATCTCCGAAACTGTATGACCAATTGCCATAATGTAATGGCCAAATCTTATCTCCATGATGTCCTTGTGATCATAAAATATCTTATTTTGATAAGGATTAATGTTTTGTTGTTTAAATAATCATCCAAACGTAAGTATGTCTAAAAAATACTTTTTTAAAATAATAAAAGATAAAATATAAAAGATAGAAATATGGTGTCGCGGACTTTTTTGTAGAATTATTTAAGACGGACCAGACTGCCATACATTGTTCTCAATTATAAACAACCGTTTAGGCAGCGCATGCAAAAAAGTCTGTTTAAAGAGGTATTTCTTTCCGACTTGTTAGACAAAACTTGTGATAGCTCGGCTAATATGCATGATATAAATATAATTTATAGCCTATAGCACTCAGGAATAATGTAGCTTTCTACCAGTGAAAATTTTTTTAGAATTGGATCATTAGTTCCGGAGATTACCCCCTACATACAAACTTACATACAAATTTTACCTCTTTATAATATTAGTATAGATATATTACTAGCTTTTGCCCGCGGCTTCACCCGCGTGGATGTCAGAAAACATCCCACGGGAACGTACTATCAGGAAATCCTTCCTTATTCCTTGTCTACATTATAAAGGGAAGGCACAGAGGTTGTGCAAAATTTCAGCTGTCTATGTTCAAGGGTTTGGGCTGGGCGTTGATGAGTCAGTCAATCAGTCAGGACTTCTCTTTTTATTTATATAGATAGAAAATTTAAAGTAGTAGCCACGAAAAACTACGTCTGGCTAGCTCAAAAGTTTCACCAGTCAGTGAAAAGATCGGATTGAGGATAAACCTTCTAGATAATTGTTAAAAAAAAATTAAAACCGTGCAAAAAGCACTGAAGTCACCTAATTTCCTGTTTTTTCCACCATCAGAACTCAAAAGATCTAAGACAGGTACACACTGATTCATGATGAATGAATCTAACAACCACATCTAAGCCACTCCCACGCAAAATTTTCACATTCCAACAGTCATCCCCTCCATCGTCCATCCCCTTACTGATCCTTTTATCCACATCTCCATTGACAGGTTTAGACAGATTATCCTTCGTCGGAAAGTTGAGGGATTCGGCTTATGAGCTCCGATTGTTATCAACTTCTTTTAATGAAAACATCTAAGGAGAACATTTTAATGAATGTTAAAAGATGGTTGCTTTGACAATGCATGCGGTGTGTTTATGACATTGACTTAGAATTCTATAGACTCATGGAATCCGTGCCGTCGAAAGGGACAGAAAAAAAGTACATCTTTTGTTTAGGGTTACCAAGTGATGTACATTTTACCCAATATTCTTCAAAAAATAAGATTTTTTTTAATGAGGTTTGTATTTCAGGAAAAAAAAAAAATATGAGTAATGATGCGACTGCAATGTTTTATTCAAACTCAAACTCAAAGCAAAATAAAAAAAAATATTTATTTCAAAATAAACTAGGTAATCATACGTACGTTTGAATTGTCAAGGGATCGGTCAGTCAGAAAGATGAAGCTAGTTGCCCATTCCAAACCGTTGTCCCCTATGGAGAAGAATGGGCAAGAAACTCCACGGACACTCTTTTAAATAAAAAAAAATTACAAAATATTGGTTACATCGTTCATGTTGAAAATATACCTACATATGAGAACAATGTAGGAATCTGCCACCTTTTTGGTCAACCTCCTACATTTTTCTCGAAGTGCTTTTAGCTTTTTCAAACGCTGTTTTGATATTTCTTGGTCTTTCTGCCATTTTCGTTTCAATGTTCTGGGCGAAAACTCAGGTGACGAATACTAAAATAAATAAGGAAAATGTTTTATATTACGCACTTATTATTGAAACAACATTATGTACAGACGCCAGCACATCAAGCTACTACAATCTGTCAAATTTCTTTAATAGATTTTCATCTTTATCGCTAGAGTATTAGGTTCAAGGTTGATTGGGAAAATCTGACAGTTTCGGGTAGTTTGACCTGCTGGCGTCAGTACATACAACTCTCGGCTCGTTATTAAGCTGTTAAAATATGAATCCTATAGACTTACAGATTTAACTGTTTTTGAGCTCCCTTCTAATGTTTCAGTGGATGTGGCTTCGCTGCTCTTAATCATCATAGCGCTTCCTCTATTTCCTGCAACCTAATGGAATTAAATGTTAAAATTTTATAACCATTGTAATAAAATTCAATCACATGTTAGGTACATCCATATTTGTTACCGTATTTGGAACAGCATCGGGGTATAAGGAAGTTTTGCATGCTTTCTTTATTAAAAGATTACTATCAAAGTGTTGACTGCAAATCCTGGAATTGGTTTTTGGAGCCCAATTAGGCCTATTAGTAGCAGCAATCCACATGTTTCTTATTTCGGGTTTATTTGGAAATCTAGAATAATAACAAATCGGGTAGATTTTTTCATTACCTTTCATAACCAGTGATCTTGCTTTCCATGATTTTTTTACTTATATATTTATAGTATAGTAGTAGCTATATAGCATGCAATATGTTAGCCCCCAGGTTTGCACGTTGTACACCAGAAGTAAAAATAACTCGATAATGCGTTTTGCCAATCTTTGTACATGTGCACTCTGTGGGATCATTAGACGCAGACGGCATACGACGTCTTCAGAGTTCAGTATATCAATACTTTCAGGATGTGGTTGAGGCTTCCACGTTACTGCAGTGCATCAGGAATGTTTGCCGAAGTACATACTGATGGTTTTAATACCATCTTGAGTAAAAAGAATGCTTCCATGATGCGCAGAGTACGTGGGAGCGTCAACGACATTAAGGTCATCAGTAAACAGCCGTGCTGCACCATTATGACGCATTATGTACATGTACACACGGCTACACATCAAGCTATACATTTCCAGTTTACACTGTAAGGAAATCCTATACATTGCGAGATCAGCTTAAACTGGAAATGTATAGCTTGATCTGTAGCCGTGAGTACAACATGTACCCAATGCGGGGCATCAGGTGAGTGCAGATATATGAATTAAACTCTTTTATTACGTTTGTTACTAAAATATCTTATGAGAAGTGTGTATTACTAATATTAATGGATCAAGGTCTGAAATAAAATATTTTTTTATAGACATTGCTTTAAAAAATCAGTTTTACCCTTATTAAAGGGTAAATTCCCCGTCAAAAAGTGGCAACACTGAATGTTCAGGTAAGAAAATAAAAATATTGCGCAAATCACTATTTTTTGAGATTTAACACAAATACAAATTAGTTTGTACATTACTGCGACTATTTGATTAGAAATAGCAGCACACACAGCGATAAAATACATAAAAAGGTGGAATACTTACGTGTGAAAGGACAATCCGGCAATCTTCATCAAACTATCACTTTTACAATGTAATACACTGCACCTAACCATTTTGCACAGTTGCACAGATGGTATTAAAGAATTGAGCACGAAACGGCACGTATTTTGTGTAAAATCTCGATGTAATTATTAATAAATAATTGGATTTCAATCTGCAATCGCCAAAAACGTCAAACTTGTTGCGCACGTCGACGGTCTTGGCCGGCACGCGATAAAGGACAGAAATATTTTTACTCTGTCTCTTTTGTATGCTAGTGACGTTAATATATTCTTCTTTTTCTAGTGTGAATGCAAGGGAAGATAACCAGCAGTCTATAGAATTCTAAGTCAATGGTTTATGAGTTGGTTATTAGACTTGTTGATAGGTGCTGCCATGTTTGTTATTGATAGGTATTTGTTTTCTTGTTCGAAGTTTGAATTTGTTGGAGTTTTGCATTTTGTTTTAATTGTTTCGCTTTGATATACATATAATTATAACCTTCGTAGATATAACCGTATTGATTGTGTGTCATATCATTGGGGTGACTTGGTTCATTGTCCAAACAAGTTCTTCATTTTTAACCGACTTCTAAAAAAGGAGGAGGTTCTCAATTCGGATGTTTGTATTTTTTTTTTTTTTTTTTTTTTTTTTTTATGTTTGTTCGCGCATAACTCCGTCGCTTGCCAACCGATTTGAAAAATTATTTTTTTGTTGTAAAGGGTATACTTCCCAAATGGTCCCATTTTTGTCAAAATCCAGTTCTAATGATGGGATCCTGGAGAAATCGAAGGAACTCTTCAAATATTATAGGCACACCTATAGCGATTTGGGTATTTTTTATAGTAGCTCGTCCATTTGCTCTCGGAAAGCACCACTTGGTGTCAGTGGAACTGATGATGAAGACCACAGATGGCTACCGGAACTACTCAATGATAAATATTTCACGGGTTGCGATTCGATTACTTTAATATGGTTGCTAAGCAATTTCCGCTCGTCACACAATGCGTGTGGTGAGTGGTTGTTGAGGAGTTCTCCTGGTTCTTACCAGCAGGACTCCTCAACAAATAACGTCCCAGCATCGGGAAAAGCAATATTTTGTAACATGTGATGAGCAATTGATATTAGACTATTGTAACTTATACAAATTATGAACAGACCCACTAAAAAGCGAGAAATAAAAACTTTTATAAATAGTTTTTATCCTTGAACATTTATAAAGTTATCAAGTTATTGTACTATGCGTGCAAATTAAGAATAGGATCGCGCTTGCTGCCAACTTCACACGATAGCTGTCAAATTAGTACGCATTGGTAATGAAGTTCGCGAGTATTGCGGAACAAAATGGCGTCTTGACAGTACTATTCTTATTTGGCACGCATAATACTTTATTTATTCCTGTATACTTTTGTACTACTTATACCTTTATATACGTAGGTGAAATATGCATTTCCTCTACTTATAGATTTGATTTTTTTTTTTGTGAGAAAATACGGCCATTTTGTGCTCTGAAGATCTTTTACACAGCATTCATTTCTTGAATTATTTGCGTTCAATATAATGCTAGAAAATATGGGTTGTGTGAGGAATGATATGAAAGAGAAGGGAGTGAATGATAGCGTGACGGTTGACAGGGGAGAATGAAAGAAGAAAACGTGTTGCGCCGACCACACGTGACATGGGATAAGCGCAGGAAGATGATGATGATTTGTTTTCAATAGCGAACGAGTCAACAACTTTAACTTTTTAAATAGTTTACTATCTAGCCAGTGAGGCAATTGCACAACACACTATCAATAGGAATTGGTTTAATTTTGACAGTTCAACAACATTCATTGCGTTATTTACGTTGCCGAGCAGACATTTTTTCGAACATATGAAGCAATGGATTAGCAATTTGCTTCAAAATGATTCCGATTGTGTTTGTGTTTGTGTTGTGATTGTGTGTGTAAAGGTATTGACACACATGCTCCTAAAAAGCATGTTTATAAGCATGCTTACTCGAAAACATACTAGAAATAAGCATGCTCATTACTAGTCACACATGCTACTAATGAGCACTTGCTCAATAAAAGCATGCTTTCGTGCTAGTAATGAGCACGTCTGTCAGTAGCTATACTAGAAATAAGCATGCTCATTACTAGTCTACTAATGAGCACTTGGTCAATAAAAGCATGCTAGTAATGCGCACGTCACGTAAAGTAATAAGCATGCTTTTATTGAGTAAGTGCTCATTAGTAGCATGTGTGACTTGTAATGAGCATGCTTATTTCTAGTATGTTTTCGAGTAAGCATGCTTTTTATGAGCATGTGTGACAGTACCTTAAAGCTACTGACAGACGTGGTCATTACTAGCACGAAAGCATGCTTTTATTGAGCAAGTGCTCATTAGTAGCATGTGTGACTAGTAATGAGCATGCTTATTTCTAGTATGTTTTCGAGTAAGCGTGCTTATAGGCATGCTTTTTACGAGCACGTGTGTCAGTGCCTTTAGGCAATAAAATGAGGGTGCTGAACTGTGACATGAATGTCTTACCTACAGCAAGACTAGAACTAATCGGAATATTTTGAGCCAGGACTTCAGTTCGGTTTGACAGGTGGAATTTCATTATTCGCTGAGTTATTTCGCTTTGAAGGATACCGCGCAACTGCTCAACTATTCGGCTTAACGTGTGGAGATATTAATATCGCATCATGGTTAGGTGTTGGCTTACTTAATGGGTGTTAGTGCTCTACCAGCAGCGTCTGACTGTAAAATGGTGTCATTTATTATTTACTAGCTGCGCCCTGCGGTTTCACCCGCGTAGACCAGGATAAAAAGTAGCCTGTGTGTTAATCCAGGGTGTCAGATACCTCCATACCAAATTTCATCCAAATCGGTCCAGCCGTTTGGGCGTGAAGAAGTAACAAACAATCATACAAACACACAAATTGTCGCCTATATTAGTGTGATTTATGAATAAACAGGAGAGCGTAGTGTGTTGTCTTCTTCATTCAAACTCAAATCATAATTCGAAACAAATTGACAAAACACTTCTATAATTCAAATTCAAATTGTTTTATTGGGAACAACATGGGAACCAATTTTGTTAGTACACAACTTATACACTAGGGTTAGTTAGTAACTAAAACTAGAATAGTAACTATAAAAGTAACTATAACTAGAATAGGTTTATTTATCCGTTTTATTTTTTTTTGAATAACGGGGTACCTAAGTGTTTTGTGAGTTCATAAATCACAATAATATTATAAAGGCGAAAATTTGTGAGTGTGTGTGTGCATTTATCTCAATAAATGCACAAAGACCATGCCAGGCCATGTAAGTATATAAGAAAAAAGTTTGTTCAGGTCTGGAAGCATTAAACTGTGATCAGCATTAGATGCTTATTTTGCAGTGAGAGACTCTGTTACCGTGGGGGTAACATGCTACTGTTCAGTAACTGGTTTGTGGAGATCAGTATGCTTACTCTTGAAATCAATCCCAATCTCGAACGCATTCCAATCCGATCCAATTTCAATTCCAATCTTCAAAAAATTGGCACTCTTGAACGAAATCTAGATTGAGATTGGAATCGACTGCATGTTCGACTACACCGATTGACATAGGGTAGCCATACAAATGAAAACGTTAATTACCAAATTTAAAAATATTGAATAACTCGTTAAATCTATTATTAAAATTGTTCCGATATTTATTTTAACATGAATAATCATTTAAGTGGTCTTTGCTTGCATTTATATGTATTTTAACACTAAATATTTAGGCAACATTGGCTCATTGTGAATGTCATTGCCTACGTTACGTTAAAAAAAACTTCTCACGCATTTGTCATTCTGTCATCCACTTTAAAATCGTATTAGGTTCCTACTTGAATAAAAACTGTGAATTATTACTGTTGCGATAAACAAAAGTTTCAAAGCGATGTTATCTGAAAGTTTTCAAGTGTTTAGTTTGGAATGTGTTAAAGTACGTTTGTATGCTCAAGTTCAAGTTAGTTGTACTTTAAGACAAGCATTCAACCGAGGAAGACGAAAATATCAAGGTAAGGCCACAGTTCTATTAAATATATTGTAATTCCTTAAAATTTTAATATTTAACACTTGCTTAATACAAACTTTCATTGTTCTTACAGGATGAGTAGGACAACACACCAACAGCTAGAGACTCTAGTAGATTTCCTGGTACAGAACCCAGTGCCAAGGGGTTATTGCGTACTGCTCATGCTAAGCAGGAGACAAAGAAAAAGTGGAACGAGATAGCAGTATCCTTAAATGCACTAGGCGGTACACAAAAAGATGGTAAAGGCTGGGCTACTGTCTACACACTAATATTTTTCTTTACACTTAATTATATGACTACAGGTACAATAATGAATACATTTCTTTTCTTTTCAGCATCGGGCTGACAAAAAGCATTCGCTTATGAAGATATGTGGTAGTCGATGAGGCATACAGGTGGTGGGTCTGAAGAGAATTTACCTATACCTACTAACACCCATCGACCATCGATACTTATACCACCACCAACCATACCACCATAAAGTAAATCAGTTTTATGGTGTTTTTGTTTCCATTAAGTTTAACATTAATTCATAGTGATAATAGTGTTAATTAAGCAAAAAGTTGTGATAAAGTAGTGATTCTACGAAAAATCGTAAGTACAACTCTTATAAACCTCAATTAAGTGGGCCCCTATACCTAGCCCTAATTTAAATTTTTTTTTGGTGCGTCCGGGTACCCTAGACCAAGACCTAGCCCTGGACGATGTCTAGTCCTTTTGAAAAGCTTACTCAATTGAGTTTATATAATAATTATGTTGTAAAACTTTAGTTTGTTAATTTTTGTAAATATGGTTTTTACAACTATCATTCGAGGGTGTGCCTGATCAGCCTGCAAAACACTGTAGTGTTATTTTAAATGTAGGATTGTTTCAGTTCAATAGAGCAGCCTGAGGTATCTTTAGGTAGCTTATAAGTCGGTTCAGTACTTTTCGAGTAATAAATCATATAAAACAGTTTTTGATTAAAAATTATAATTTTATCCTATTTACACTGAAATGTCTTTTCAGTGGAAAAAAATAGATAATATAGATAAGAGTACCTCAGTGGATAGATAATTTTGTACGGGATCCAACAATGTGTAACATGCCAAACACAGCAGGTACTTTTATAAATATGGTGTTTAGTCCTAAGTTATGATGTGAACAAAATAAAAATTGGTTTTGTTGTGGAAATGCCTTGTGAATATGAATGGAAACTCGTAATAAAAAGGCTATGATTATATTTATTCAAATAGATACTTTGTAATATTACCTTTTAATCTTAAGATTTTTACTAATTAAAATTATACCATGAACTTATATTATAATTGACTTTTAATGTAAGCTTATTATTATTTGATTATTAGTAACCCCTCAGCACAACACATTACTTACATTATTTTAATACATAATAGAACAATAGTCTTACAATTGAGTCTTAATAAGAGAGAGTACAAGTCCCTATTTACTCGGTAATTTTTCTTAAATTCATCGTCAGTCAAGGCAAACGCGTTGTCTGCATAACGCGCCATTCGTCTCAAATTCCGCCTTTGTCTCATATCTCTTATGAGCATTGTCCAAAATATCACAAATAAGTTCTAAACGTGCCATTATTCACAATAAAAACTTCAGCCATCCGTTACAAAAACAAACTCGATCCCGAAAAAGTAGCCTTTTTGTAATCGTTCAATTTTGACACAAACACGACTTCAAACTCGATACGGTAACGTCAAAATCTCGTCAAGAGTACCGAAAAAGTGCATTCGTTCGAGTAAAGTCGATTTCATTTAGTTCCAAAAAAATCCGTTTAATACGATTCCAATCGTGCGCTAGTGTAGCATTCAAGAGTGCCAAATGACAAGATCTCGATCCCAATTTCCAATTCCGTTTGCGATCGAGTGTCGAGAGTAAGCCTGCAGATCGTTAGTCGCTTTATATAAAACTAGCTACGCCCCGCGTTTTCACCTGCATAAGTCTCGATCCCGTGGGAATATCGGGATAAAAAGTATCATATGTCTTAACCCAGGTTATGGTCTACACATGTAGCAAATTTCATCAAAATCCGTTCAGCCGTTTTAGCGTGAAAGCGAAACAAACAATCGCATTTATAATATTAGTTAGGATTTTGGTATTCCGCTGCTCTGGTAGACTGGAAGCTTACCCCAACATCGTTGGCTAGGGCACAAGGCAGATACTGATGATGATGCTCGTCTCTCTTGTTACAACCTGGTGGACAAAAGCCTCTAAGTTCTAAAGAGAAAAAACCGGTCGGACTCGCGCACGGGTTCCGTTCCGATTTCTGAAAAAGTGTGCTGTTTAGACATCGTTTTATTTTTCCTGTAATCTTTACATAGAACAATTTCAGATTTTTCTCTGCATTGCAAACTTCGGAGATAAGGGTATTTTTTTTTTAATTTTTCATCAAAAGTCGAAAACTATGCGGCCTAAAAAAAAGAAAAAAATGTTTGAGAATGTGCAAACAGCACTCTTTCATATGATACCCCACATATGCTACTAAGTCCCTGTTGCAAAAAAAACACAAAAAAAAATTTCTTTCTTATTTGTAAAATAGTTGGGCAAATGTCACCTAAAACTGTTCCAAATCTCAAGTTGATAGCAGTAGTAGTTATTGAGGTATCCAGCTGTAACAGACGGACAGACAGACAGACTGAGTCACACCATAAGGTTTATTTTTACCATTTGGTACGAAACCTTAAAAACCGACCAAGTGCGTGTTATCCCAATAACAAACTTAACATTATAGTTGAAAAACATGTTCTCCCATATATTCCAACACTAAATGTAAGTTTGTACTCGCACTATTGAGAGATTTACCATGTTATTTTAAGACCACAAACTTCTTGTAAGTTTTTCTGTAATCTACAGGTATAGTACTATTTTCTGTATTTTTTTTCAAAATTTTTGAGATCAGTACTTTCGGAGATAAGGCCCCCTTATCTCCGAAAGTACTGAGCCCAAAAATTTTGGGCGGTCAATTTTCGTCTATTTTCTTAAATAATTTTAAAACTATATATTTTAAAATTATAAAAAAAATATGTTTGAGACCCTCATAGTAAACAATTTCATTTGATATGTCACACGGTACAGTTTGCAAAACTTTTTTTTTAATTTTCTTATTTGCCCTCTAAAAGTGACGCCCATATTCAAAATTCATTTATTTACTTTAGCCGTACATGTTTGGGTCACAGAAATCCATATGTACACCAAATTTCAACTTAATCGGTCCATTAGATTCGGAGCAAATTGGCTATGACAGACGGACAGACGGACAGGCAGACAGACAGACAGACAGACAGACACACACACACACAGACAGACAGGGTTACGCTTTTTCCTTTTGAGGTACGGAACCCTAAAAACAAAAACTTTCAAAGAAATCTTTGCAAACAGCTATCAACACATTTTCACAAAGAGCATCTATATCCAAGTTCCTCTTCTGAAAATCTCGCTTACCCCAGGATATAGACCTATCATGAAACAACGGGGTCCTCCCAAAAGTTGAGCAAACAATGCTATTAATGCAGTAATTGTGTAGGACCCTTCGGTTCGTTTGTATGCTGCCGGGAACCTAATTAAATGTAAGGGTTATGTCATGGCGGACGGTGCCTTTACATGAATTATTCAATGTAATGTAGTACATGGTGCGGATTTTTCGACGGTGTTTTTAAAGATGAATGATGGATTATGAGTACTTATGAGATTAACAGGATTAATGGTTTCTGAACCATTATTAAGTTTAGGAGTTTAAACTCTTATATAGCTATTAATTCGACAAAATGATCTATTCCTTCCTATACCTATGCTTGGAGTTTGAGGTCCTCAGATAAACTCTCAATAGTAGGTAATTCATTCCGAAGTAGACCGAGACGTAACGCACAGGATCTACTCAGGATGGATGACATGGCGACAGGTTACAGGAACAACTTGCGACCCACGGATGCCCTTCAAGTTAAAGGGGAAAATTTACAAGTCCGTGATAAGGCCTGTCGTACTGTATGGATCGAAATGCTGGGCAGTGAAGAAAAAAGATTGCATGCAGCGGAGATGAGAATGTTGAGATGGATGTGTGGAGTGATGAGAATGGATAAAGTAAGAAATGAGTATATAAGAGGAAGTTTGAAAGTGGCGCCAGTGACAAGAAAGTTGAAGGGAAATCGTTTGGGTTGGTATGGGCATGTGATGAGGAGGGAGGGAACGCATGTGACTAAAAGAGTGATGAATATACATGTTGATGGATGGAGAGGCAGAGGAAGGCCAAAGAAAAGATGGATGGATTGTGTGAGGAATGATATGAAAGAGAAGGGATTGAATGATAGCGTGACGGTTGACAGGGGAGAATGGAAGAAGAAAACGTGTTGCGCCGACCCCAAGTAACATGGGATAAGGGCAGGAAGATGATGAGTAGGTAATTCATTCCACTTTTAAGCTAAACTCTTCCTTAAGTGAATAATGGTTTGATGTCGTATTTCAGAACACTTCATGTTCAGAAACACGACATCGAACCAATTTAAAACAAAACTCTTTCAGAAATATACTTACACAAAGAGGTTACAGAGACGAAGAAGAGAGAGAAGAGGTTAAAGAGGAACTTATCTAAGGTGCTACATTAATCCTAATAAACGCGAGAGTGAGTTCGTTTGTTATGCATTCACGTTTTTACGGCTGAACTGATTTGGACGAAACTTTACACATAGTTAGACCATGACCTGTATTAGGACATAGGATACTTTTTATCCCGGTAGCACGTTCCCGTGGGATAATTTCTAACATACACGCGGGCGAACGCGCGGGCAAAAGCAAGTACTTACATAATAAACATGCTTGATTTATTTAATATCATGAAGCATGAACGTAAAAGCGTTAACACCAAAGTGCTAGTGCTATTTTATTACAAAGTTTGATACAGCTAGACATCACACAACAAAATTACGAATAACTTTTAATACAACTTGACACTCAATTTCGGTGAGTACCTACACATTAGCAAAATGATATTATGTACAAACACTCAGGGTTGTCAGATATGAATAAGTCTACGTAGAATTAGCATTAACATATTTTACACTCACAAAATAAAAAACAGCCAGTAACGAATTTTCCTGATTTTCACACTGGCAACATAGAAAAAATGGTCTGTTCGAATAAAATTCATGTACCTGGCAACCCTGACGACACGTGGCGATATTACAACGCTTTCAATCGTAAACAACAGTACAATAACAACATTTAGTATTAAATTAACGTCATTAGATATGCGTCAGGAGGGACCATAGAAATATAATCTATGGCAGGGAACAGGGTACGCTAATGTGACTTACCACGCGTGAAATAATGAGTTCTACATCGTTCTGTATTTATTATTTAGGTACAGCCGCCAGCAGGTCAATCCACCCGAAACTGTCAAAATTTCCCAATCAAACTTGAACCTACTAACACTTTAGCAATAAAGATGAAGATCTATTCATGAAATTTGACAGATTGTAGTAGCTTGATGTGGCGTCTGTACTACTAACGGATACAAAAGTTTAGGCTTCGTAACTTTTACACCCTCCAGTCCTCTAGTATTTTGCAATCTAAAATGGCGTCGGTATCAAGCGTCATCGGATGCTGCCGAGAGTTTTACTCGGAAGGACGGCGATCTGACCTGTGCAATCCAATTACTAGAAAATACCCCTACATTTTGTAGTTGGTTGGTTAGATTTTCTGGCTTCTGATTTTCGATACGATCATAAGAATTTGTTTGATTTACGTATTTTACAGACTCGGATACCAGTAAGTAACCAAAACGTTTAGCCGTTATTGAAACATTAATTATATGTATAGATAACAACATGCGGTACATAGCATATACATAGTTGTAAATTCATTTTAATGCAAAACCGAGTCTTGATCCAATCGCCAGTCGTATCGTGGCAGATACAGCATTCTAACAGAAGGTCCACTTTCATAATGCGTCATTACTAGACTCTCTTGCGTACAGATACTGCACTTGTACTGCACGAAATGGAAAATATTGCTATAGGTGGTCTAATTATTATTGCTGTTCAAGTTATCAATGCTCAGATTTAAAAGGATACTAAACTTAAAACATTTATGGGATAATTAATATTATAAAGAGGTAAAATTTGCTTGTAAGGTTGTATGTAGGGGTTGGGGGGGGGGGGGTCGTGGGGGGGTAATCTCTGGAACTACCAGTCGGATTTGAAAAAATATTTTTGCATTTGATAACCCAATTCTTGAGGAAGGTTATTTATCATCACGCTACGACCCTTGGCAGCCGTGCAAAATGAAAAAAAAGTCAGAACACGTATTTGTTATAATGAAATTTATCACATGCCACTAGCATTCTAAATTTAGTCTAACATGCGTTTTATAGCAGTTGCAGCAATTTGTATTTCAATTTCAAGCAGCAATAAGTATTACCAGCTGTATCTTGGAGTTGGTACATAAGACACAATGAAATAGAGAAATAGCTTTAAAATGCAAAGTTACATACAACAAAATCGAAACTCGATTTTGTATGGTCGTCGATTTTGCTGTATCTAGGTATATAACATTAGAAAATAGTTGATTTTATGTATGGTATTTACAGCATTTTGAAGTATGTTTTATTAAAAAAGTCGTTATGATACGACGTATTTAAAAAAAAAAAACTTAGTTGGAAAACGTTGCTCAGACCGTCCGACGCAGTATTTTTACTGGTTTCAATGATGAAAAAAAATTTGCCATTATTCGAGATACGACAAAATCGCTTTCCAGTTTCCAGCGTCGATAAGTTCCTCTATCTATACTATTATCCTTCATCTAGTTCAAACGCGATCGCGTGACTTTTGTTTTGTGCCGGAGTAGACCTTCTGCTCCTCCTGTTCCAGGTTCGTCAGAAGCCAGGCAAGTGCCTCAAGTGGTCAGGTCAACCGCGGCGTTAATTAGGATCATCTCGTCGACACGCCGCGCTATGATTGGCGCCGCTAAGCCCGACTTCATTCACCTACCATTTCCTGTTTCAATTCATATTTTAATTTAATTAAACAATTTTTTAACCTCTCGTCTGTTGCTTGTAAATTACGCTGAAAAATTTTTTTTTTCTTCTAGGTTTGTTGAGTGAAAGAGATAAAAAAACCGTCCAATTGCGAGTCGGACTCGCGCACGAAGGGTTTCGTACCATTATCAATAAAATCGGCAAAAAATCACCTTTGTTGTATGGGAGCCCCTTTAAATATTTATTTTATTCTGTTTTTTAGTATTTGTTGTTACCTATAGCGGCAACAGAAAATACATCATCTGTGAAAATTTCAACTGTCTAACTATCACGGTTCATGAGATACAGCCTGGTGACAGACGGACGGACTGCGGAGTCTTAGTAATAGGGTCCCGTTTTACCCCTTGGGTACGGGGCACCCTAAAAATGTGTTTGTTTTTGCATGAAACTTTTCTATAAGTGTTCTGTCACATATGGACTATGAAAGCACGGAGAAGTTCATTAACTCACACACACACATTCATCACACTAATTCATTAAGGTTGATTTGGACCAAATGAGCGAATGCTTTTTCTGTTCCCACTTTTTCCGGATTCTTTTTGTTGGTGCATCATTCCCACAGAAATGTTAGGGATACAGGAATGAAATCCCCCCCCTTCCTCTCCCCCTCCCCTCCTCGATCACCCTCCCTTCCCCCTCCCCCTCCCCCTCCCACCCCTCCCTCCTTCCTTCTTCCTTCCTTTCCTCTTTCCCTTCCTCTGGTTCTGTCTTCATTTGGTCCAAAGCCACCTTAAGAGGAAAGGCGGGTGGCCAGACTTTTGAAAATTAGGTATTTTAAGAAGGTATTGCTGTCGCTCTGCGAGCGCTCCGCCCTCGAATTCGTGCGATAAGGACAACTGCAGATCCGACTAAATAGCCTATGTAAAAAGTCATATTTTGAGGTTTGGCTCTCGAATATTTCCACCTCCAATATTGTACCAATTTAAAAAAATATTTCATAAACTGAATAAGAAGGATATGTACTATGCCCCTATGTTTTTCTTTTTTCGTTAATAGTTGTCAAAATGGTAAACTAGGCGTCTGTTGACAGCGGTCTGAATAGGCAATTTTGAGCATTTTTGGAGGGTTCTAGTTCCTATAAAAATAATATATCATCAAAAAGGAAAACATAGGGGCATACTAGTAACTGATATTTATATTTCTGTAAAAAATCATTGCTTTATGGTCATTAACCAGAAAGAAAACAGGCGAGAGCGTTTGTATCTTTTTGTATGGAGAAAAGAGCACCCACGTTTCCTCATAACTCACGCATTCATCACACACCTACACCACACATACATAAAAATTACAATAGAATACACTATACTTACACGTTTTACATAATTATGTCAATTACTTATTATGTTTGTATGAATTTTTATTTTATTTTATATTTAGAAGAACATTTAATTATTGTCGTCTAAAAATCCCATCGACCGACTATGTAATCTTGTAAGACGAAGGAGACTAGTCTGCACGACCAGGGAATCCTAGTGTGGAGGCAGGGTTATGGAAATATTGAATGCTTAATTCTTGCACAATAAAGTTTTTATTTATTTATTTATCTAACGGACAGCTGTAATAGAGTCTTATTGATTTGTGAGAAAACGTCTCTAATGAGATCACAATGAGACTGTTCCTAAAATACTCCAGCCTCAATAAAATTTTCGTTTTAATTAAGTCAATTATTGTTAAGGATCGGCTTCCCCTACTTTGCTTTGGCAGTGCCCCTTAAAACGAAACTTCCAATCTGTAGTCAGTTTGCAAACCCTGTACAGTATCTATCACAAGATTGGGTCAATTAATTGCTTTCCTGTCACCCCAGTTTCACAAAGATAAGGGATGAAATTGAACTGATTAGACAGGGCAACCCAACAAGCTTATTAAAGGCATTTATACAAGGCTAGATGATCCCGAAAATTAATGGGAAGATTTTGGACTAAAAATATTCTACACAACCTAGGTTTCCATCGTTTCTTTGGTTTCTGACTCAATACTTTCCTCATGACATGTCCCGAACTGAAATGCCTGTAGTTTGACTTAAAGACACCTCTGAATATGTTGCACACAGTAATATAATATTAATGGAGCATTGATGCATGCTCATAAAATCATTCATAACATTTTAAGGCGCGGTATTAGCTCATAATTTACAAAAAATAGTTTCTAGGATTGTCGAGTATGACGTAACGCAATGAAACTATCCGACGTAAAAAATACAGTGGACAGAGGAGGGTCTAAAGAAAAGTTTTTACCAAATAGAATAGTAACAACGCTGAAAACATTACACTCCTTTTACTATTTTTTACACGACTGCCCAAGTCGTGTAAAAAATAGTTTGATATTCCCAATAAAAAATTTGGAAGTTGCTCCACAAAAAAAAAACTAAACTTTGGCGTCGAACATCTCTGTATTTTCAGCGATAACGACATTCTTTTTTTTAAAGAATTTAATAGAATTAGCATTTTTTTTAAACATTAACCGGACAATTATTTAATTTATTGTGTATATTCTGAATAATCTAAAGAAAACCCGGAAAATAAATGCATATCATTCGCAGCTTAGTCACATCTCGGCAACACAAATATTATTTTCAATTTTCAACCTTATTTCAAGCCAGCTAATGGTGACAATAGATTACGCGGTTGTGTGCCGTTTAAAATCGTAGTCAGTCCGCGCTTTAAGGCAAAGCCGCTAACAGCGCCACCATTGAGAAAAAAATTAATAAGTAAGGAGATATGGAACATTTTGAATTTTCCTATGCACACAGTTTTAGTCAGATGAGGAAGAATTTTTTGTATTCAAAAAATCAACACTAAACCTCCTAGGTTCGAAGTTACAGCAGTTAACGCCAAAAATGGCCGTTTTGGCGACTGACTCCTGACTTGAAATTCAATCTGCCTAGCCTTTTCCAACTATGTTGGGGTCGGCTTCCAGTCTAACTGGATGCAGCTGAATACCAGTATTTTACATAGAGCGACTGCCTATCTGATCTCCACAACCCAGTGACTGGGCAATACGATAACCCCTGGTAAAACTGGTTGTCAGACTTTCGAGCTTCTGACGACCCGTAACGACTGTCAAAGATCCACCGAGAGACGGAGGAGTCTCCTCCTGACTTTAATTCTCCTGAATAATTAATTTTCCAATAGTGGCGCTGCCGGTTAGCAGATATCCTCGCCTTAAGTGCTGTATTCACCTTGCATTAAAACAAAGCGTTACTAAAACAAATAACTTTAACAAACCGATTAACTTTAGATCGTTATTTTGTTTATTGATTGCCAAGCAATCTATCTGTGGTATTAATTAACATTTGAATCAGTTTCAATGACATTCGCTCACGACACAACAATATTTGCTAAGTTTTGTCACCAGCCTAGGTCATGCTAAAAATAATTTATGAAGTCACTTAAAACCAACAATGTCCTTGCTGGTTTGTATGACCTTTGCAAGTTAAAGTAAACACGCAAACTAAAGTTACTAAATGGATGCCTTTTAGGGTTCCGTACCAAAATGGTAAAAAGGAACCCTTATGGTGTGACTGAGTCTGTCTGGGACAGCTGGATGTCTCATGAACCTAATGCTATCAATTTTAAATTTAGAACAGTTTTAGATGAGGTTTGCCCAACTATTTTGCAAATAAGAAAGACATAAAGTAAATGCTAATATTTTTTTATTCAATAATAAATAATATTTTTTTATTTAATAAAACGTTTACAAAAAGTGTACATTTAAAGACATAGATAAATAAATATGTATATATTTTTTGCTACAGGAACTGAAATGGGGTCTTAAACTAAGGCTACTAGGGCATGTGGGGTATCATATGAAGGAGCCCTGTTTGCACATTCTCAAACATTTTTTTTCTTTTTTTTAGGCCGCATAGTTTTCGACTTTTGATGAAAAATGTAAAAAAAATGCCGTTCCGAAAAATCTGAAATTATTCTATGTGAATGTGATAGAAGTTTATGTAAACATAACAGGAAAAATAAAACGATGTATCTAAATAGCACACTTTTCCGAAATTGGAACGGTGAACCCTCGGTGCGCGAGTCCGACTCGCTCTTGACTGGTTTTTTACAACCCTACCAACGTTCCATGCTTGATATTTCCTTAGTTGTACAACAACATTCGGTCCTTAGCCTTCCCCATCCAATTTACTCCACCTTAATAATATGCAAATCTCTTAAAAGATCCGCTCTTGACACCAAAACATTTAACAATTCATACTTGAAAAGGCACCCCAAAGAAAACTTACCTAAGCTGAGCATTTTCCCTTCACCAGCACGTTCGCCGCATAAAAAAGGGATCAGAGAATTCGGATCTTCAGCAAAACTTTTCTCACCTTCAAACAAATATCGAGGAATCCGGCTAAATAAAGCGATCTACGAAAAAATACCTGACGTTTTTACATGCTCTATTTTAATACAAACTTTCTAGCCTTCGGGGTCCTTCGGGGATCTTCGGGGGCGTTCGGGCGTATCCGAGGGAACATTAAAAGTGTCTCGTAGTGCCACCTGTCACACGTCTAGACAATAAAAACGGACAATGGTGGATATTGCGGATGCCAAGCATTCAATGCCGTGGCCCGGCGTGGCCCACATTCATATGTACTCCTTTCTTTGCTCCCCGACCCGCTATATTACTCTTTTTTATTTGCTCACGTCGAAATAAGACATTTGTCTTATTTATATTGGATGGTTGGTTTGAGGAAGCTGAAGTTATTATAGTGTACGGTGCTTTCGACCACTTTGGTACTATGGTTTCATAAAATCTAATGTAATTTTATTGTAGCAAGGAGCGAGAAAAATAATTTTAAACGACTTCAAAAAAAGGAGGTTATCAATTCGATATGTATGTATGTATATTATTGGAACTGCAATATATTCACATATGATAATCTATTACAGCTTTCAAGCAAAAATACAAGATTTCATAGTGTATGTTTGTATGTATTTATGTTTGTCAGTATATCATCCATAGTTTATTTTGCTTGGCTTCATTCTGGGATGAACTCTAATCCGTTCCTGAAAAGAAAACTTGTAATAACTTGCAAGAAACTTAGTACATCAGATACTTGTGCTTCGTAACTTGTAACAACAGACTTACAACTTGTTTGAGATGAAAAGTAGTTTATAAAGGACATTGGTTAGTTTTGTTCACACAGGATTTTTAAAAATAAAAGTCTAGAGTTTTTTTGTATCATCTAAACTTGAACTTGGTGGTATTAGGTTAGGTACTTGTCTTTTAGTATCGTGTCGATAAGAGGTATTAGCATTGAAACCTGTGAGTAACTACCGAGATGACGACTAAGCCGTCGTTCGCGCGGACGTAAAAATATCGCGGCGATTTTTTTTCGCGCACTGGATTTACAACGCTCTACTTAGCGCCGTGAGTTGATAGTAGGATGGATTCTCGATGCTCGGCTCAACACCGAGGGTTGAAAACCAGTGCGCGATAAAATCCCGCCGCGATATTTTTACCTCCGTGCGAAGGTCGGCTAATAGAGAAAAATAATACTAAATAATAATAGCTACCTACAGTACAACTATTTTCTTAATATACCTCGGCAAACTTCGTGTTTCGTCAGACTTTAGCAGCATTTCTCCCATTTTTAAAATAAATTACATTAACAACTCTATACTTACTTATACTTCCAAGTCGATTGAGAGCGTCCGGTCTGCACCAAGTGTAAAGGGCAATTGATAGAAATCCGACGACTGATGTCACACGATGTTTGCGGACAGTAAGAAAATAGTTGTACTGTATGTAGGTATGGAAGAAAAAGGCATGTTACGCCGACCCCAAATAAATTGGCATAAGGGTAGAAGAATGATGATGATGATGTTGACCTGTAAGGAATTGGTAAACCACAGAGCAAAATGTTTGATTCTTTAAACGAAAAATAAAGGAGCTTGGTTATTACTTTCCGAATTCTAAAAACAAATCATTGAAGGTCCCATTTTTTCCTCCACCATAACTTAGTAGTAATAAGACTCACAACTTACACCTACTGACTCCGCCCCAACATAACTAACTTACAGAAAATCACTTACGAAAACTTAGTGTCAAGTGCGAACCTTCCATAAAAAGGTCGGGCCCATCAAACCATCGATATTGTCGTAACTCGTAAGAGTGACTTTATTACTGAAGGAAGTAGAACTCCGTTATACTCGTACATGCAAAATATGGCGCCGTTTTTTATTCTCCCACTAAAATGTTTTATGGTATTTTTATTGCGGATAGATCCCGGATTATGAAGCTCAGATGTGGGCGTTATCACCTGCTTTTCATGGTGTGTGATAGACTGAACTTTACTGTGTTTCCTCTTAGAAGCCATAGGTGGGATATTGATATGGTTTATGCTTCTTTTACACCTAAAAAAGATGCGAGAGATAAGAATAATAAAATGTCTTGGATTTTCCTTCACATGTCACAGTAGGAGTAAGATCTTCATGAATTTTACTGGGGTTTATCAGTTTTATACCTGAGGGTGCGAAATCATCAAATAACTTCTCCCGCTCTGGGTGGAGCGGCAGGGCGTGTCAGACTTTTACTGACTAAAACCCACCCGTGTTCCTTCAGTTGCCTATGCCAGGGCTGCGGTATCTTCTTAAAACTACCCGCGACATCAGTTTTATACCTGGAAGAGTATCTTATACAGCGTTAAATTAGATTAGCTAGCTTAGCTTTTTTTATGTCTTGATGCAAAATATGAGTAATGTCTATTTTTAATTAATATAATATCACATAAACTTATGTCTAAGATATCAAACTATTGTATGCATCATCAAATTAATTTAATTTTTTGTTTTACCATGTTTAGACATCAATTTTGCTAGTTAAATTTGACCTTGTATAGTACCTAATAAATTGAACATACTCGTACTCCTTTGGAAATATACTCCATTTACAATAAGATTAGACATTTAAACAAACCTTTTTTACAGTCCGTTCAACCGATTTTGACTTCTATTGCGTTGGTGGCATGACAAATGGCAGCTGCAGTAAACAGTTGATATTGTATCCACTTTTTTGCCTTTAATGCCATCCTTAAGCCTACGGAACAGAAGTCAAAATCGGTAGAACGGACTGTAAAAAAGGTTTGTCTAATCTTATATTCTGAAAGATGCGGGGTGTATTCAAAGAAAGCATGGTGAAAAAAAAAACAAAATGGTGGCATAAACGTTGTCGAGTTGCATTATCTTTTCTCGCCAAAATCATACGTAAATGTATCTGCCTATACTACGTAATGTACATGTCTAAGTACTTGTAAGTATTGTCGGTTTTCAGACTATAGTATAGTTAAAATCTCGCTGCAGACTTGGTCATAAATCATAATCGGAGTAGGGATGTGCGCTAGTTGCGCGCGCTCAAGGCCATTATCGATAACAGATGATGACGATGACTCAGACGAAGAATTTAAATTTTCTATTTTTAGTTTTATATATGTATACGTTCTTTTGTTTATATATTTAATATGCTTTGTAGTAAATTTGGTAATAAAATAAAAAAAAAATGTGTATTTATTTCTATCACCCATTTATAAATATATAAAACTATCGATATCACTCATCGACTGCAGTAATGCACAGGACTACGTGTGGGCGTGGCCTGCCCATAAGGCCCGTGAGTGGGAAAGAGAGCGACACACTCGAATGATTTAATATGACCGAGTCTGCAGCGAGATTTTAACTATACTATAACCCAAAATAGTCTACTTAGGTACAACTGTTGGGTAACAATATAACAAATAACCACACAGCAACGTAACCAGTACAACACAGATGCGGTTAGCGGATTGTGTTGCGATCTACCGGCGACCAGACTGACCGCTTTCCATCCAACAGACCTGTCACTTTCTACCGCCAGGAATTGAATCACACCTTCCTACCTTCTGTGCACGTGACTTGCATAGTAATAGGCAGTTGTTCGTGGAAACAGAGACGAAAATTGAAAGATCATTTACTTGACTCGGTAAATACAAAGACCGTTGAGATCATAAATAAATTGGAGCTACCTCTGTCGATGCTAGCCACTTGGTTAGGGTCTTGTAATTAGAGGAACTAGAAATTGTGTAATTACACTTCTCAGCAACATGCCCATGATTTCTGCCCGTTCTTTTTTAGATACATATACTGGGTTTTACTATAGGACCAAACCTGATATCGCGTAAAAAAAATCTGCTGTTCAGTACATTTTGACGAATTATGCGAACATAAATGTACTGAACAGCTGATTTTTTTTTCGCGATTTCAGGTTTGGTCCCATAGTAAAAGTTGTTCATAATGATGAGTACAATGACCCCTTAAGAGGATAACGGTGATTAAAATTACACCCTGTATTTATTTAGTTATTTAAAACTAGCTGCGCCCCGCGGTTTCACCCGCGTAGACCGGGATAAAAAGTAGCCTATGTGTTAATCCAGGGTATAAGCTATCTACATACCATATTTCATCCACATCGATCCAGCCTTTTGAGCGTGAAGAAGTAACAAACATAGGTACAAACACACACACTCTCCGCCTTTAAATATTAGTGTGATAGATACTCTATGTATTTTAGTATATCTGCCCGTGACATCACAGCGGGCCCTATCAGAATACCAGCGCTGCGACACTCATGTTAAGTGCCGCAGCATCATGCTGAGATAGGGACCTTTTGGCCTCGTACAGGACTTTTTTGTTTTTCATTTACTTATTTTTATTATTATTATTATTTTTTTTTAATATATTTTGTTGGTTTTCAACTTTTATTTTGTGTTTTAGTTTTAGTTCTGTGCGAGTCACAAATACTTTTTCTTTCTTTCTTTCTTTACTCCAATACACATCTATTAATAAAAAGTTCTGACGACTAATGACTGAAACCAATTACAGAAAAACACGACATTCACATACTTTGTGGTCGATGATTTTTGGTGCACGGTAGAACTGTAATGATTTCATGTTGGCACACAACTGATTAAATAAATAAATAATAATAATAATAATTAAAGCAGCATCTTCTAAAAATTATATAACTAGAATTAAAAAAAATATTAATTAAATGTACACATTAATATTATTTTAAGACTGTCCTCCTTTTAATTAAGAATCCTAACTAATATTGTTAATGCGGTACCTAAGTGATTTGTTTGTTTGCTAGAACAGCTTTGCGGATTTGTATCAAATTTGGCACATCAGTAGACCATGACCTGGAGAAAGACATAGGCCACTTTTCATCCTGAACTGCAGACGAAGTCACGGGCAACAGCTAGTAGCTTATATATATTATTTAAACATATTATTTAGTTATATTATGTCGTCATTTGAATCTCATATTACATCCAAAATTAGGGACCTACTCTGCCGGCTCATAGAAACAGAGATATAAAATTTAAAAAAATGCTTCCAGACACAAATCACGAATGTGGAATCCCAAATACAAATAATCCAATCGCACAGATATTATATCCTACAAATACCCAAATCCTCTTCAAACGTTGTATTGTTTTCTATACAAAACGAACTCGCGAGGCATAACAGTCTGTTAATAACAAAATTCAATTATCAAACTCCATTATATCCTGGATTCGGTTACACAAAACGTTTTAGACCTTTCTGTCCGCAATAAATGATAATTCGGATTATGAGGACGGACTCTTGTGGCCGGTAAACGGTTTAATGCTGTTCATGGGCCGAAGCAATTGCCATCACAATGGTCATTAGAGACAATGCTTGTAATCACTTTGCTTTATTAGATTAGTCTATAGTAATCTTTCTTTTTAGTCTTATCTCACTGGAAAAACTAAAACCCTCTACAAAAAAATGCTACAGGTGCTTAAGTCATGTGTACTCAAAACTAGCCTTTAATTAATTGGTAAACATGGATAAACATTTGTAAAACAATCTAGAAATAAATATATACTTTAAATACTTTTAAACCTATTTTAATATTAAATAGTGTTATGTTTTCTTCTTTCAAACTCAAATCATAATTCGAAATAAATTCTATAACTAAAATAGGGTCGTAGAGCATTTTAGTTTTTGTGAATAAGGGGGGTTAAGGGTCCCCGAAACGATCAGTTGCAATTATTGTCAATTTTTACGTGACTGATATGACATTGATGAGCATATTGGTCGTCTACCAAATGTAATTGAAGCGATTGACAATATTATTATAAAGATATTGATCAAATATCAATTGCGATTGATCGTTTTGGGGACCAAAGGGTCCTGCGGCTACAATAGAAATTGATGGCAATTGATCAATTGTGATTGATCGTTTCACCCCTTATTTTGTTTCTTATTTTCTTCGCTTATAGTGTGTTCAGTATTTTAGATTCAAAGCTTTATTAAAACGACATCTTAACAGATTAAAATAAGTGCTCTTTGAATGTCAAAAAGAAAACTCCAAAAAAAAAACACCTAGTAACTGACTTGACTGAGGAATTCTTCATTTGTTTTATGTCAGCGTTCGTGCCATTCCATACATTGTTAAATTTCAGCTTCTTTATTAAAAAAAACTCCGGCCAAGTGCGTATCGAACCACGCATAATGAAGGGTTCCGTAGTTGGGGATGAATTATACCAAAAAAAACCTTACATTGTAGTTGAAAAACCTGTTCATATTCATACGTCACGGTCAAGTTTGTACATAATCGTATTTTTTTTTAAAGATAAAGGTACAAATCAGCGGTTTTCGGACTTCCTCTTTATTTGTGCTGTAAGACCTTGCTTCTTGCCAAATTTCATGATTCTAGGTCAACGGGAAGTACCCTATAGATTTTGATTTATTTGCGAGTGTCAAATTATGTCTCATATTTATGGCCGTAAGTTTTTTTATGCGCAGACTTTATGCTCCGAATTTGATATTAATTTCAACTTGATACCTCCACTCGTTCCTGAGAAAAAGGGCCTTGACAGACTGACAGACAGACGGTCAACGAAGTGATCCTATTTCAAGGGTTACTCATCTTTCAAACTCACCAATGACATTGGAATCTATTTATTTAACCTCTAATATAACTAGCCTGTAACGTCCCAGGGCAAAGGTCTCCCTCTCTCTTTCGCACACTATTCTGTCTTTAGCTAGTGTCGGCCAGTCCTTTCGGTAGGAGTCAAACTCGTTCCGCCATATCTTCGGCTTGGCCTGCCGCGATGTCGTCATACGTTTAGTGGGACTCAATCGGTAGTTCTCTTAGCCCATTTGTCATCTGACATGCGGCAGACATGTCCGGTCCAGTCCCACGGCTTTCTGGGTAACATCCGTGATCTTGGTTTTGGCACGCAGTGTTGTGTTCCTTGTACGGTCCGAAATTCCATTCCCCAGGATACTGCGCTCCATGGCTCGCTGACATCGAGCTTGGATCTCTGCTGATACTTGAAATTGTTAGTAAAAAGAAACTTTCTACATAAAAATAACAATCAACTTGTAAAAAGTTTTTTATTTTTTACTTTTTAGTGGGTCAGTTTGTAATTTATCTAAGTTACAATAGCCTAACGTCAACTGCTCATCACCTTTTACAAAATATTGCTTTTCCCGACGCAGGGACGTTAATTGTTGAGGAGTTCTCCTAGTAAGAACCAGGAGACCTGGAGCTGATGGTTAAGTCACCATCACCTTATGCATTGTGACGAGCATAAATTGCTTAGTAACCATTTTAAAGTAATCGACAACCCATGAAATACTTAGGAATTATTGAGTAGTTCCGATTGCCATCTCATCATCATCAGTTCCACTTCACCAAAAGGTATTTTTCGATTGCAAATGCACGAGTTACTATAAAAAATAACCAAATCGCTATAGGTGTGCCTATAAAATTTTATGGTTTCTCTCGATTTCCCTTTGATTCCCTCATCAGATTCTAACTTGGTGGCAAAGGAACCACCTCGAGAGCATACACTTTCAAATAAAAGAAGAATTTTGCAAATCCGTTTATAAATGACGGAGTTATGCCCGAACAAACATAAAAGTTTTTGGAAGTCGGTTAAAAATTCAAAGTGTACATGACTGATGGTGATGAGGATGACAGTGAAAAACTCGACACGGTGATGTAACTATGTACGCGTAACACATAATATAAAGATGGTACATTAGCAACAGGTCGACCTTAGCCCACGCGATGGCGCGTGACTCATACGCAGCATAAACAATGTTAGAGTAATTGTTATTTGTTACCGCTGTGTTTTGGTGGGACTGGTTTTTGTTGTTGGGAGGTGATGTGGATTATACCAAACCAGCTTTTGCCCGCGGCTTCGCCCGAATGGAGGACGAAAATTGTCCCACCGGAACTTACTGCCGGGATAAAAGTATCCTATGTCCTAACCCAGGTCACAGCCTACCCGTATGCCAAATTTCATCGAAAAGTTGACGGACAGACAGAGTTACTTTCCATTTATAATAATTATGTATGGATTTTTATGGATTGATACTACTAGAGTACCTATTCGGAATATAAAGCTGTGCCCAGGGGCCGTATTATGACGTGAAAAAAGATCATGGATCCATCATGGTTCCGTTGAGAAAAAGGCTGGTGCTGATGATGGTCGTATATAGCTCCGTCTCTCTCTGTCACACCGGAACCATGACGGATCCATGATCTTTTTACGTCATAGTACGACCCCTGATGGCTTATTGTAACATTCTTCTCGCAATCACTCTTGTATTACGTTCTCGCTTTGAACCACCCAGCTTTTTTGTATTATGTAGTGACTGGCCGTCTGGTCACCTCGCTAGACTGACTGACTGATGTTTTTTCAGTGGATTTTCTAAACTGAGATTCAAGTACTACACAGTGATATTTGATTATACATGCATATAAAAAGTCAGTGATATTGATTCTCTATGAGTAGGCAGGCATACTTGCCTCTACTTGTATTCAAAAACTTATGCATCAAACTGTTAAACAAACTTCCATCAATAGAATTTAATCTCATAATGGAAATATACATTACGTCACTTTCCATACATATACCAATTAATTCCTTATCACCTTCAGATTCTCCAAAACGAACTTCATACATCTTATCAAACTTATTCAATTGAGAATCAGGTCATTGAGCTTATGTCACATCTACAGTAACTACTTATAGTATCTTGAAGAAGTCGAAGTCAATTGTTTGAGTACTTGCTACGGAAATCCTTATTATTCTAACAGTGGAAACTTGTTCCTTGTGAACAGAATGCAGTCAGCTGTGTACTGATAAGAGTTTTGGGGGTATCTGTGTTCCCAGAGGTCAGGAAGTCATCCTGTGTTTATTGATCCACCATAATTGGTAGGGGAAGTAATGGTGTGTGCGATTTGCCATGGTGTTTATCTTGAGTCTGTTAAGAAAGATATTGTCAATAATCATCACTCGAATTTTTAACTTTGTTCGTAATGGATTCTTGAATCATCAATCTCCTGCCCTTATTCCAATTTATTTGGGGTCGGTGCATTATGACTTTTTCTTCCATTATTTCTATTATTATTTCTCTATTAGTCGTCATCTCAGTAGATAACACCCCGTCCCTAATATAATCATGTATGACGCAATAAATTAATCTTTGAAGCAGGAATACTATTAGGTCGTCTTATTCTGTGATCTAATTGGA
This sequence comes from Cosmia trapezina, assembly GCA_905163495.3. NCBI lineage: Eukaryota > Metazoa > Arthropoda > Insecta > Lepidoptera > Noctuidae > Cosmia > Cosmia trapezina. The sequence goes on along the minus strand of LR991033.1, from coordinate 2,107,592 downwards.
TAATACATTATTCTTCCGGCAAACAGCATATTATTATGACTTCATTTCCGTGCATGTTAAAATCAGACTTAACCCGAACCCGTTCACGAACTCGTCGCGTGACCACCACTTCATTCTGGTTTCCAAAACTATTCGGAAAATCCCAAAGAAAAGCACGTCGTGAACAAAGCCACTCAATGTAAACGTTATGTGTATGAAGTATTATGAACGTCTATTCACTGTATAAAGGAGAATTTCCCCTTACCCGCGATACATCAAAATTAATTTGTCGTCACTTCCGAAGGCGTGACGCTAGTTCTAAAAGGTTACGCCTCGTGAAGGAAACGGAACAAGTTTGGGACTATAAGGTTAACCGCGGCGACCTGTGGATCAAACTTTAACTCATAATGTTACCTGTTTATTACTTAGTGTTTGAAGTAAGTTGTTGTGTGGTTTACTGGCGGAATAGTTAAGTTTGAGGATGCTCTTAAATTAAGTATTTGATAAGACCGCTATTGTTCCCTTGAGCATAGGTACTTCTGATTTCGCATAATTAAAATTATGGTGTAGCTGCATTGTATCTAGTATCTACTTCGCATGTTATAGTGATGAATAAGAAAGCATATACCATCTTTCTATAGAAGAGGGATAAAAAGTATGGCAGGCTATCATATGTATCTACCCTAGAAAGAAGAAGAAGAAAAAAACGGCACAAATAAGGCGCACATTAAAGTTTACATAAAATACAGCATCTACAAAAATAATCAAATAAAATAATAATAATAATTTTTTTTAGAAAAGGCCATGTTACGTTACATTAAATTAAATTAAGACATAAACTTGATATACTAAGTCACTATACACAATAAAATAATGCTTAAACATTCATATCAAATCAAATATAAAATACTGTTAAATATAATAAATAAAACACAAAGAGAAATTTAAAGTTCACAATAATTATTGTCTATTGTTCACTCTATCTATTTAGAACACCGAGCCGATTATAGTGAATTATGGCGAAAGGTTTGAACTTTGGGGAGAGGAAAGTATATTTCAAACATCCATAAAACCTCTAGTAATAATCTATACTTACAACAGCTTTACGAATACCTACTCTGAGAACATAAATTAACATGAACAGTGATGATCAGCATTGCTGCCAAGTGAAACTTATGGTAATATAGATTTTGCTGTAGCATTTACATACCAGCCCATGATAAAGTTGGCCCGTTCCTGCAGCTCTCAAAGCGACTTTACGATAGCTTTCGATAAAGCTCGTCACACACGTCAAAGGCAGACCGAGGCTTTTTTGTAAAGTTTTAGGAACAGTGTAACGTGTCCCACAGGGTACTGTCGTAGGATCTCGTTTAATCGGCTTTTAGTCAACTGATGCTTGCTATCGGATTATGTAAAAGGCTTTTTTAGCTGTAAATTTCAGTTTTAACAACGTTAATTAGTGTTTTGGTAAACACGAGTACCAAAGGTTTTATGTAACACTGTTCTCAGTAAACATTTTAATTGTGTGATCTCATAATTAGATGTGAATATGTTCGAAATTAAGAAAATCGTGTTCATTAAAATAGCTAGTTTTACTTTTGATCATGATGTCTAAGTTATAAAATATACAAATGAAAACAATCTAGAAACAGTTAAAGCAAATGTTCACACAAAATTTATTTCAGACTCCAAAATTAAGTCCCGCGTAGACTATGAAAATAAATCTAGAACACTTGAAATAAGGTCCACACTCTGACATTAAACACTTGAATTAGACCCAGACATTTAACGCTTCAAAGGTCAAAGTTCGTTTCCCACATTATCTGAACAATATACTCGTACTAGTCTAGATCGGGCCCTGTCCCGTCGATCAGCTGACATTTAGTGCCCTTTGAATTGTTTCAACTTTTCACTTTAAAGGCCGGCCCGACATAGGCTGCTGATTGGCTCATTCCAACTTGGACGTATGACATTCGGGCTATCTCGGATCAAATCAAATCAACAGGGTGCGAAATATTGTTTGTTAGAAGTAGGGTTCAGCCGTGTGTAAGACCTCATTCTAAACTTCGAATCTGAATCCGCTGCGAGTTTCTTGATTGGCGTTCTAAATTCAAAGTGTCAAATAAAAAACAAGTGAGAAGAAGTGATGCGAAGTGAGAGTGAATAGCGAGTTGTTGTTTGAATTTTACAGAATCGACGTACTGTTTTATGATTGTGGCCAATTCACCGTTAACAGGGATCATTGTACTCATCAATATGAGCAACTTTTACTATGGGACCAAACTTAAAACCGCGAAAAAAACATTTGCTGTTCTCTACATTTATGTTCGCTAACTCGTCAAAATGTAGGGAACAACTGGTTTTTTTCGCGATTTCAGGTTTGGTCCCATAGCAAAAGTTGTTCGTAATGATGAGTACAATGGCCCCCTAAGAGATTTAACGGTGATTTAAAATACACCCTGTATAACACTCATCGAGAGTAAACTGTAATGTCAGTGAAATTAATTGTTTTACAAATTGACTACCAATCATAACTGTCATTCTTTGACAGTAGGATGAAAAAGCTAGAAGACGACAAGATGGCGTAGTGTCAATTTGATAAACGATTAAGTTCTCTGACTATAATAAGTAAGTACATATTTTTTTGCAACAGGAACTGAATGGTCTTAAAAATTCTAAGTGGGGCTACTACGGTATGTGGGTATCGTATGAAAGAGCGTTGTTTGCACATTCTGAAACAGTTTTTTTTAAATTTTTTTATGCCGCATATTTTCGACTTTGATGAAAAATGTAAAAAAAAATACCGTTCCCCGTAACTCCGAAGTTTGCAAAGAGAAAAATCTGAAATTATTCTATTAGATAGAAGTTTGTGTAAAGATTACAGGAAAAATAAAACAATGTCTCTAAATTGCACACTTTTTCAGAAATCGGAACGGAACCCTCGGTGCGCGAGTTCGAGTCGCTTTTGACCGGTTTTCTTTGTTTGTCTATGTTAGTTTATAACATCTTCTTTACGTCTCTAACTGATAAGGTAAACACGTACAATTAGAAACTATCGAAGAACAAGAACGCATTTGGCACCCACCCAACTACTACCATACATTGAAAGTTGCAAACATTATGACGCATCTGTTATCTACTCTCGTAAGGATGATACTATGAAAGTATAATCTCATCGTCTCTAATCAAACAAGGATTCTACGCGTACCTTGCAAAATGATAAGCCAACCCTCAACCATTACATTTAAGTAGACATTAAGGGCTTTATCAATATTATTCAAAGAACGTCTCTATGACATGTGAATGAATGGTGCAAAATCAATATTGACTTCACTCACTACCCCAATCATTCCCTTTCTTTCACTATTAGTATCTGTGCTTCCATAAACCATTATATCCATATTCGTCTGACTTCCGCAACAGCGTGAAACATCACAGTAATTAGGTTACGAGTTTATTCTTTTAAACATGTTTAGTCTATAAAACCGTCTGTTGTAATTTTTATTAAAACAATAAACTTTATACCAACTGGGTTGCGTTCACAAAATCTGTTCATACACTTACAATGCAGGTCAACGACCGGCTACCTGTCACATAAAACTATGCTTATCCCACTCTAGCATGTTAATTCCTCCATCGCCTATACCCCTCTTTCCTTGACGTAGAACGTGTAACTGACAGGCATTGTTAGGAGTTCTTAATCGTTGTTTTCCAACAAGATACTTAGTTTCATGCTTAGTTGGCGGTTTATTCGGCGTCTGTGTGAGAATTGGCACCGTGTCAATTTAATATTGGACACGGTGTGGCTCCGATTGTGTGTATTAGTCGTAGTAAGCCTTTGGATTGATCGCTTTCCGTTTACAAGTTGGTTTGTCCTTTGCGTAATTTCGTAGTCTAATTATTTCTTTGTCATGCATGATATTCTGAATTTGAAAGAGAATATTGTGGCCTGAAGTTTCAAGTTATGTCAAAACGGGTTTCGTTGTACGCTTAGTTATGATGGCAAGTTGTCACTGTATTGCTGTTTAAGTATTTTGCTACTGTATATTGTTTCTTGTAGCGGTACTGTGCGGTACTAAACTATGTTTTGGTACCGTTTCATATTTTACATACAATGTGTTGTTGCGATTTTGTATGATAAGGAAGAATTGGAATTCATGTTGGACTTTTCTTTGCTCATACAGTTACGCAGTTAGGGATTAGTATTGGTTTTTTATTTTGTCTGAGTTCAGGTGCAGAAGTTATATCAATCATCTTAAACTCAATGTGTACCTGTACGGTGAAACCATACACCATCGCCGACTAAGCGATTTTACGAAATTTTATTAATTAATATTAGTTGAGAAATCAGTACACGATTAGCGGTCATCGCGTGTGCTCCCTCGCTCCTTTATATTCAAAACCTTTGGTCCGTGAAATATATCTTTATTTTACCTTTAACTGCTGCGTAGTATCATTGACAATCTTCCAACCTTCTACAGTACCTAAGTACACAATAATAATTGATAATGGGTACATATAAATGATAATGGGTTTTGACACGGTTGGCGCAGTGGTTATTATATTATTATATCAATAAGATTTCGTTTTTTCGTGTGTGAGTTGTGTACAACTATCAAAATAAAACATCACCCTACTTATTCATAAAAAAAATTCTCTACAAACCTATTTTAGTTACAATTGTGTTTTGTCAATTTCGTTCCAATTATGATTTGAGTTTGAAAGAAGATGACAAAACACTATTTTAACTTAAATAGGTTTTTTAGGCCGTGCGCTGCGTTAGGCGTGCGCACGGCGCGGCGCGGGCGCCCGCGTGGCGTGCTGTTTCATGTAATCTCATAGGGCGATGAGACAGCACGCCACGCGGGCGCCCGCGCCGTGCGCACGCCTAACGCAGCGCACGGCCTAAAGCGTTTTAGTTTTTATGAATAAGGGGGTAAATACATAAAAGATAAATAGATTGTCCGCATCGACCCGACGATCAACCAACCGAACTATTTGTTTAGGGTGTATCTAGGAGATGGGATATTTTAGTACCGTTTTCGTACACACGGAAGTGTGGGTGGTTAATAATGTGTTGTTCAAACATAGGTACGTAATTTATTAATGTATTTTGTATCCTTGAACGGAAGAGGGATTAAGGGTGGTAGGTAGATACAAATCAATCTGCCTAGCCTTTTCCCAATTATGTTGGGGTCGGCTTCCAGTCTAACCGGATGCAGCTGAATACCAGTATTTTACATGGAGCGACTGCCTGTCTGACCTCCACAACCCAGTAACTGGGTAATACGATACCCCTTGGTAAGACTGGTTGTCAGACTGGTGGTAGGTAGATACAATAAGCCTCAAAAAAATGTATACCTACATCAACAAGAGTTCATTTAATCGTGTACATTAAAAAATGTTTAGTAATAAATGGTGAACATGACACACATTGGTTACTTTTAATTTGTAGCTTTACATTGATTAGTGTTGTTTAAACGGTGCCAGATAATTGCCCTTAAATTTTATGGTACACCACAGGCAATAAACTTATGCCGTGTAAATGGAGCAAAAATGTATGCCTTTTATGGACGCATGCGTGCATGCGATTCTTGAACATAATGGCAATAAAATTGAACGTGCTTTATGGCATGCGATTATTGCTCTTGAACGTTCCAGAAACTTGCACCGTGAAAACGAAGCTTTACGCTTTCAAGGACACATTATCTGTTCCCGATCTACAGCAGTTACAACTTGCCACGTGTAATATTTCACGAATCGGTAAATGAATTAGACCTTTCTCTGCGTTAAGTACAGAAACCTGAAGCCTCTCTACCGCGGAAATCGGAAATTCGTCGTAAGATTTATGTTGTAGGTATTAGAGTAAATGGTGTTTTGAATGTTGTTTAGGCCATTTACGGAACAGTTTTCATGTTTTTAAGTGGTTAAATCTATATCTATACTAAAAAAAAGCTGAAGAGTTTGTTTGAACCCGCTAATCTCTGGAACCACCAGTCGGATTTAAAAATTATTTTTGCATTTGATACTCCAATTCTTGAGAAATGCTTTAGACTATTTATCATCACACTATGACTTTTATAGGCCGACCGTTTAACTCGCGTATCGCCTGCGCGGTAAGAAGGAGCAGAGAGCTGCTCCGCGCACCCCTTTCACCCATCCGCTAACATCTCCCCTCGCTCCCTTCTTACCGCGCAGGCGATACGCGAGTTAAACGGTCGGCCTATAGGAGCCGAGCAAAATAAAAAAAGTCAGAAAGCTAAGCGAAAACGAAGTAATAACGCGGGCAGGCGATGTGATGCGACAGGGTGGGTCGGGGGAGTCAGAAATTTCACGCGGATGAAGTTGCGGGCAGATGATAGTGTCTACTAAAGTTAAAGAAAGCTGCGTAAAGATCTACATATCTTCCAGTCTAAAACTGCATTTGAAGAGTGTATGCAAGAAGCAGTGGAGGGGTCCACTGCTTCTTGCATACACTCTTCAAATGTTTACATAGAAATTTAAAGATCTCTACAGCACAATAGTTAAACCATAAAACACAGTATCGCAGCATTTTGAAGCAAATTGCTAATCCATTGCTTCATATGTTCGAAAAATTTGTCTGTCAACACCGTAAATAAAGCAATGAATGTTGTTGAACTTTCAAAATGAAACCGATTCCGATTGATAGTGTTACGCAATTAGGGTGCAGGTTTCTGGAACGAAAATGATCAATGTGTCAAAATTCATCGCAAGTGAAGTGATCTGAATGGCTGTTCATAATCCAGTCAACCAATCGCAACAGTTTACGGGAGCTTGACAATTTGTTGGCTAATTAGGGTTCCGTACCCGAAGGGTCTAAACGTATCATCTGTCACACAGGTTGTACAGCCAAACGGTTTCAAATTTTCACAGTATAAACATCTTATTGACCCAAAGCCATACAAATTGTCAAAAAATATTTTAAAATGTTTTAAGGGGGGCTCTCATATATTTTTAAATGTTTAAAATATAAATACGAAAGTTTCGAAGAATTTTTTAACTTCCGATTGACCTATGAACTTGAAATTTGGTGATAATGGTTATGGTTACCTACGTATATTTTACTAACAAATACCAAATTTTTTGCGGAAATCGGTTGTCATGGTATAAATATCACTAGCTATGCCAGAAATCTCATAAGAGCTTAATTAATATCAATAACTCGGACAACCTCAGGCAATTTGAAGCTATTAAGAGAAGCCCGCAGAAGGAGCCTATACTACCTCAAATGTCTTACCATGATCCTCTGTTACGTCGAAAATATTGCAGCATTAATTTTTAAATAAAAGTTGAGGATTAATGTTAAGTACTATGTTTGACGAAAACACGATTCCATAAAATTTTTTCGATCAAAAAAAACCCAAAGTAACCTCCAAACCGAACAATAAACCGCTGTTATTAAAAAAATAAGACAAATACTTCAAATTAGATCATGAAACTTTGCATACTAATTGAACTAACTCTAAAGCAGGTCTTATGTTTTTTTTTTATATTACGTAAGAATGTTAAACCTGTTAATAATAATTAAACAACTTATATACGTAGGTATTCAAATTACAATGAGCGCGTTATACTTAATCGCAATCGGATTACTTATATTGTTTTTTTATTTTTTTATTTATCGCAATCAAAGTAGACATAAAAACGACAGATGAGGTACAAATATTTATGTCGAAAAAAAAAATAGATTGGCGCAAATCGGCAATATGGCGTCGTTTAATCCGTCCACGTTGTACCAAAGACAATGGTTCTGGCGGGAGTTTATATTGAAATAATTTACGAATTCCGCGTCGAGCGGAGCGCTTGTCCATAATCCTTCCTCACTGAAATATTGTTTTATTGAAATAAGCACAGTAAATTAATATGTAATGTTCCGGATGTTATTTAGATTATGTCTTTGTGATGTTTCTGTCTCTTTGTATTTACTGTCAATGATTTCAAGCCTAATTTAACAACCATTCATAGCCTCTCGGATTTAAGTACTTCTCTTCTGTAGAAAAGATACAAGGATTGAGAGTAAATTGTACATTCTAAAACAGTCTTAACCTATTTCAAACAGTGCTATAAAATATGGCTTTACACAAGAAACAATATTCAATTACCAAGTTTTTGGTTCAACAGTCTGGTATTATATCCGACCCATTTATTCAAACCGACACGCACCCGCTAAAGGTTATCTTACCCTACTTTCCAAAATAACCTAATCCCCACTTTATCGAGTGGGCAAAAAAGCGCGCGTAAACAAAATGCCATCGCGAAAATGGCGCCCATTTTCATTCATATTTCGTCCGTCGCGTTCCAACGATTACGGTTTGCGAGGCAACGGTCGGGTTCTTTTTTCGCGGCAATTTGGGCGGTATTTCCAGTGGACTTTTTGCGGCCAGTTTTAATCGGTGTTGCCATTTTAGAGAGCTCGCCGACGAGGGCGTTTCATTTGTCTGTCCTTTTTTGAAGCGTTGTTGTTTGAATGTCTCGAATGCCTACCTGATGTGGAATATTTTAAATTAATGTTTTGCTTGATCTGGTTTTTCTTTCTTTTCAGATGAACATATCGTTAAATATGATACGATGACGTGAAAGCGATGCTGCTGCAGCAGGCGTCGTCGTCGCCTGGTCCCAGCGGCACGGCGAGTCCCAAACTAGCTCCCAGTCCCAGACCTACTCAAAGTCCAAGTTTGAGCGATGGAGCTTCGAGTTCAAACAGTCCCAGATTGGGCGCCAATAGTCCCAAGTTGGGCGCCAGTCCAAAGTATGGCAGCCCGAGGTTGGGAACTGGGAGTCCGAAGCTGGGCCGGGCGGCGCTGGAAGACGAGGCTGCGCTGGAGAGGCTGCAGGCTGAACTGAAGGAGGGCTGGACGGTGCACACGGGGAGAGATGGCAGACTGTATTATTGCAAGTAAGTTCATCTTACCATAGCAATATGCATGGCAATCAGTATTTCCGTTTCGCATCCTGAAATAAATATTTATGTTTTATACTGTTTGTGCGGACGCTCAGTGTAATTACAGAACGAATATCATGAATAAATGAAAAAGCAAAAAAACAATTTTACAAGGACAATTTTTATAAACATTTTATTACACGAAACATTTTTATGTGCGAAGTTATTTTATGGCGGGCTATAAAATCCTTTGCATTAATTTTAAAGTGTCAATTTCGTTGATATAAGGGTCTTTAAACGTAAAATTTTAAGTACGATACTTATTGCTGCGTTGTTCAAAAAAGATGAATGCTTACTGTAGGTATTTATCTAAACACTGTTGCGTAAATTCCATGTCCACATGAAAATAAAAGACATAATTCTGTTCGATTTCCAACAAGCAATATCTAGGATATCGATTGCGACTTTAAAGTCTAGCAAAAAATTAATTGGATTCCCTCTGGAAACATTTCATTATTCCCGGTTCTTATAAGTAGCGAGCGGTTTATTAGGGCTAGTAATTAAAAAAATCCATTTGATACTGATTCCATTAGGCTTTCACTATAAGAATAAGCATAAGAGATAGATCCACAATCTGTTATCACAGGATTCTCGGTTACTTTGGTCACATTGCCCGTCGAGAGCCAGATATCCTTGGAAAGTTGGTGGTGATGGGCAAGGTAGATGGGAAAGGCCGGTCACTGGACTCTCTGTTACGACTGCCCTGAGAGAAGCGGAGAACCGAATGAAGTGGAAGAATATCATACATTAAGCCACGAAGGCCTTTCAGGGGCATGACCTTCAGTAATGAAGTACGTGACCAAGAAGAGCTTCACTAATCAGAACGATGTTAGTTTTATAACATGACAGTAATAATCTACTTCTGTATAAATATCCTACATGTTTGCTTCTACCGTGTCATATTACTTTTACATCTATTCCCTCCGCTCGTTCCATTATAGAAAACCGCTTGTCTAAGGAGAGCTGGGATATCTGTTTGAACAGTGACAGTGTTCGAAGCCGAACAAGAGATCCAATTATCGAAGCGAATGCAACCGCACTCAACTTTCAAAGTTCAGGCACAAAGTAACAAGGGATAGAAGTACCACGAATGGTAGTCAGTAGATGTTAACTAAGTGATGATATTCAGCAGGATGTAGTACGACTGGAAGTCGACCCCAGTAAGAAAATCTTGGTTGCTGAGGATTGAGAAGAGAATGAGAACTTTTTATAAAAATATTTTGATAAAAAGAAGAGTATCCATGGACTTTCTTGCCCATTCTTCATCATATGAACCTACTACGTTTTAAAATGGGCAACTAGCTCAACGAATTAAGTTGAACTAGCTTCATTTTTCTGACAGACCAATTTCTTGACAATTCAAAAGTGTCTGTTTAATTAAAATAAATGTTTTTCAGTTAGAGTATGAACATGCGATATTATGCAAATAAAGTGAAACAGTTTCAATACTTCTGATGATTTAATTGTGTGGTTGGATTTGCAACTCTATGCAATTTAACTTGGTCTTCATTCAGTAGTCTGTCTTAAAATTCTGGCAAAGTAAGCATACAGTGCGAAGTAATGAAGGATGCATATAATTTGCTTCTTAGATACATTTTGAAACCTGCGGAAACTTAACTTGAAAGTACACCTACCTTGTTTTAAGAAAAAGTTGAATATAAGTACGAACACTTATTTTAATAGAGTAACTTTGAATAATATTAATAATAATATTTATTTATTTAATCAAAACTGTTAACATTAAAATATATCACTATGAACACTCGATTTATACTAGTTAACGATCTATATCAGGTGTTGCAACCAGCACCCTTACTAAGCTATAAAATAGCTTGTATTAAGGGCGGTGGTACAAGCCCATACATACTTCAATTTCACATACTAAATTGCAGGCAGAACAAGTGTTTTAAACTAAACTTAACAAAGACCATAATTACAGAATTCGGAAAATTACTATTTATTTATTTGACATTTGGATTATTCGTAAAGTAAATCAACTTTTTGGGAGACACGGCTGAATAATGAGATATAACAAGAAGGCTGCTAGCGAGATATACAACATAAATATAGCGACATAAATGGTGTCGAGAATGCAGTCTAACCCCGCCAGAAGATTCTCCGCCGAAGCTGGACTTTAAACAACATACTACTACTACCCGCCGCCGCGCCGCGCGCCGCCGCCGGCGCGGTCACCCCCGCTCCACAGACGCTTTGATCGCTCGGGTGAGGCCGAAGCCTAAGATTTGTATAAAAACCGACAACGGCCATAAACAATAATAAACCTAAGCATCATGTTAGCTGGATCGCGATCGACAGCGATCAGTACATTAGTAGCCACCAAACTAACGCAGAAATTATCTAACACCAATACACCACAACAAATAGTAAACCTAATTAGCCTGTACAACAGATGAGTGGAACAGGAACTCCGGTTATAAATCACCAACCCCAATTACCACAGGACAAGATCGACGTCAATAAGGAACTTTTCGGTGGACACGGCTTAATAAAGAGATAATATCAACAAAGCTGTTAACGGGATCTACAGGAAAACTGAAACGGATGGCAGCGAGACCTCAGACGAAGATACTGGAAACAGCAACGGATAACACAGCATAGCAGTGACATAAATGATGTCGAGAACGCAGTCTAACCCCGCCAAAAGATTCACCGCCGAAGCTGGACTTTAAATAACATGTTAATACTCGTACTTGCCAATAAGGAAATCAACTTTTCGGGAGACACGGCTGAATAATGAGAATGATACAACAAGAAGGCCGCTAGCGAGATATACAAGTATCAGGAAACAGATAGCAGCGAGACCTCAAACGATGATTTTGTAAATAACAACTAATACTGCATAGCAGTGGCATAAAGAGTCAAAAACGAAGCTTAGCCCCCAAAAGATTCGCTGGGAAAGCTGACGTTGAAGAAACATGGCAGCTACTTCGTAAAAAAGCCCATCCATATTATATCACCCGTCTCTCCACTATTCCAAGGCTTGCTTTACGGTGCATACTGGGTAGGCTCTTTATCCCCTCCATATCCTAAGGGCATGTCTTCCCTACCATTACCGCGCCCCCCGGTCTACTCACAGATATACAATGGTCTCTGTTGCACCATGTAACATGAGGCAACAGGGGCTAGTGTGAATCTATGGGTTCATTCGAGTAATCGAGTCTGGTTAAACCACGCTGGGGTCGGTGCAATTCATTCATTCATTTCTTGGTGTGTTTCTTTGTATGTATGTGTATGTGTGTGTTTGTATGTACGTGTGTGTTTTATGGTGATCGTGTGTTTGTTGTAGTGATGATGTGTGGTGTGTCGGTGCAGAATGTGTGTTATGATCTCGGTGGAATGGCTAGGGTGGGTTATTATCAGAGAAAAGCAGGCAATACAACATCAAAAAGTAGTGTTTTGTTTGGCAAAACTATTTCTATCGTATGCTATTTTTTATTATCCATCCAACAAAAGACACCATTATTTATTTGGAAACGGCAGTAAATGGAGGTCGAAGGAGCAGAATTTATTGGTTATTACCCGTGTATCGATGCTCGAGGATGATTTGATCGCAATAAGAGGTCGAACGTGTCACCAATATCGTATCGCACTTGCTTATGATAGCAATATCGAATCGATTTATAAGATGGGAATCTTTCGAAATGGCTAGATTATATTTATCGATTTAAGGATATGTTTTCGGTTTCTATTTATCCATCGACCAATCTTTATGAATTATTGATGAATGGAAAAGTGATGGACGTAAAACAAGGAAGAAAGTTTTTTTTGTGCAAGCACTTATCAGAATGTACAAAGATCTTACGACCCAGTGATCTTACCTATACATATACACCACAGGATTTGCGGAAGTATATTATTACTTCCGCAAATCCTAGGGTGTCTTTTCCTTTATTCTAATTTAGATCATAATAAAGATTAATGGAAATAATAATAATAGTAGAGATGAATAGAGATTTTTGTGTGATTTACGTATTTGACATCCATCAACTTAGCTAGGAATTTTTTTGGAAAATATTTTTTTAGGAAAAGACACCCTAGGATTTGCGGAAGGTATTACTTCCGCAAATCCTAGGGTGTCTTTTCCGTTATTCTAATTTAGATCATAATAAAGATTAATAGAAATAATAATAATACTTAGAGATTTTTGTGTGATTTACGTAGTTGACATCAATAAAGTTAGTTTCTAGAGATCGGGAAGTTTTCTAACCGCTTGAGATAGAGATGATCCTATTTTCCCATCCCATCAGCTATCTCTTCACGAAATGGAGTAAGACTACCTAAGCCCGTTTTGAATACTTATAATCTATGTTATTACATCTAACAAACAAACGAACATATTTATGCAGACAACATTACTCGCTACAATTACAACAATGTCATCCTAGTATCGATTCCGCACCACTAGTTTATAATAATTGAGTGTGTTGGACGGCCCGGCTCGCTCGCACGGAGGCAGAGCGCGGCGCTACACTACCATATCTGTGTCGCCGTTCGTCTGTGAACACGCGCTTGTGACGTCAATATTTTCCCGCCATTGTCAGCTGTTAGGGTTGCTGGTGCTCAAAATTAAATTTCGAATGGATTTGAACTAAGCTTTTGAAATAAGAATGGAAGAACTTCTTCTTCTCGGCAGTGGGCTATCTCAGCTGCCAGCTATCCGATTTCTACTTGTTTTGCAAGTTGGCAAGCAAACACAGGATCAATAAGTAAGTTGAGCGCAGTCAATACTTAACTAGAAAAATAGCCTCCCCAAAGTTGCAAAAACTGAAAGAACAAATCTGAGCGGAAAAATGCGACGAAAATTCGCGCCCTTAATTTCACTTATCATTCTGTTCGCCCGGAAATGGCCTTATCGGAATAGCTGTTCAGCTTAGATTTTTTCCTTTGGCTACAAATGTATTTTATCAGTCACTAGCGACCCACCCCTAATTCGTACGGGTGCAATGACGACATGTCAGAACATTGTGATAGAAATCTCGTTATATTAACATAAGTTATAAACACAGATCTTGATGTGTTTGCCACTGGATGGAATGGAAGATGATACTGTCAGTGTGCCAAAATATGGCCAAATGTGTCATCGCACAAGAATATTTATTTATATCACCTTTGTATTACCGCATTTATAGCAAATAAATGACTTTGACTTTGACAGAATGTTTGAATTTTTGTGAGAAGAATGCTTGACTGTGTTAAATAAATTATATATAAGTAATATGTTTTATAAATAAATAAATAACATAACATCACGCATTGTTCATTTGTTCCCCAAAGGGTTGGGAAGAGGTGTATAGTTAGTGCAATCCACGAAGACGCGGCCCACTGTTCTTCCTAACCGCGTACAGTGCGAGAACAGTGCGAGAAACACTAGCGGAATGCTGCACCATTCCGCTAGTGTTTTAGTTTTGTCGATACATACTAATTGCAGGTAATTTACTATAAGTATCTTAGGTAATTAGTGCGTAGGTACACTTGTACAATGTGCCATACTTGTACTCTAAGCGATTAGGAAGAAGAGTGGGGCGCGTCTTCGTGGATTGCACTAATTATACCTGTAGTACACCCACAAGACGTAACGTGGGTCGTTCTTCTTTTTCATCGACAATGACATGTCCCTTCCGAAAAATTCCTTTGATAATACAACCATTAAACAATTCCGTTTTTATTGTTACTGCTTTTTTCAAAATATTTATGACAAAAAGTGTGATGGAGGTGTTATCGGTAGAAAAGAACGTCCAGTGTGACGGAGGTGTGTCGGTAGAAAAGAAGGTCCAGTGTGACGGAGGTGTGTCGGTAGAAAAGAAGGTCCAGTGTGACGGAGGTGTGTCGGTAGAAAAGAAGGTCCAGTGTGACGGAGGTGTGTCGGTAGAAAAGAAGGTCCAGTGTGACGGAGGTGTGTCGGTAGAAAAGAACGTCCAGTGTGACGGAGGTGTGTCGGTAGAAAAGAACGTCCAGTGTGATGGAGGTGTGTCGGTAGAAAAGAAAGTCTGGTGTGACGGAGGTGTGTCGGTAGAAAAGAACGTCCAGTGTGACGGAGGTGTGTCGGTAGAAAAGAACGTCCAGTGTGACGGAGGTGTGTCGGTAGAAAAGAAGAACGTCCAGTGTGACGGAGGTGTGTCGGTAGAAAAGAAGAACGTCCCACGTACGTTATAAGTAAATTAGGTATTAATGTATTAAGTATCACATACCTTCCGAAATAAATGCTCTAAATTATGGTAAAACTCGCATCAAAATCCATTGTGTAGTTTTAAAGATCCAAGCAGGCACACAGAAGACACGAAAAGCTAGTTACTTTGTTTTATCAGACACATTAATAAAATATTTTCTACATTTTTTCCAACTTAAAAACACAAAAAATAATAACAATCCAAGTACTCACCAACATTACGACAAAGACAATAAATGGAAATCCGTCAGGCAGTATTAGTTCAGCACACAGACAGGCCAAAGTGTTGGTACAAGATTTGAATGTGATTGCACGAATGTTCGGAGCGAGCTATTTCATTCAATTTGCATGCAAATACGTGTGTCTGTGAACTGTGAGTAAATAAACACGCGTTGGCTGTCACTATGTGAGGTGTGGCTGCTTGGAGTGCGGTTATAGGACAAGGAAGTTGGTGTGAGAGACGGGAGTTAAGGGTTACGATTGATTTTATTGCGAAAATCTTTATTCAAATCTAATTCAGCTGTAAATGTGTTTTATTTTCTGAGCTTTAGTTCAGTGGCTCGTGTAGTGGTTTAATGATTAGATGGAGGTAGAGGAGATTCAGGATGGAGGTAGTGGAACCAACAATGTGTGGTTAGGTACCTACCTAAAACAAGATACAATTTCAGTCTAACAATGCATGAATGCACCCTCCACTCTTGTTGCATACACTTTTCAATTGTTTGTACTTATAGAAATTTTAGAGGAGGGGCGTGCAGTTTTTGTCTGCAAGATCTCTCTCTAACATGGCAAAGTCAAGTTTAATTCAATTTAGTCAGTATTTAAATCGAAGTAAGTACTCGACTTCGAAAGGTTAAACTACTATTGAGTCATCTTAGGAGACGAGGCAGCATGAACACTGGGTTCATGATGCCTCTTTTCCCAAGATGACGTCACATAAATTAAGTAAAAGGACAGGGCCAAGATCGATGGCATTAAGGCGAAAGCTCCAGGGTAGCCCGCGAAATTCAAAATTTCTTACGTTTTTTGCAATTTGTAGGTCAGTGTGAGCTTGTATGTTGATTAAAATATGATTCGCGGCCGTAGCTAATATGGCTTTACAGAATTATAATAATTAGAATCAGCAATACAACTCCATAAGTTAGCATTTATCTCAAACCTTATGATTTCATGAAATCGCTAGATTTGAGGTAAATGCTAACTTATGGAGTTGTATTGCTGATTCTAATGATTATAATTCTGTAAAGCCATAATAGCTACGGCCGCGAATCATATTTTAATCAACATACAAGCTCACACTGACCTACAAATTGCAAAAAACTTAAGAAATTTTGAATTTCGCGGGCTACCCTGGCGCATCAACCTTAAGTACATAGTCTTCGAAGCACAGATTTTCTTTTGGTTAAATATCCGTCTCGCATTATCGTTTAACCTTTTCGTAGACGCTGACGGTTTACATGTTAATTTATAAATCAACATGTCTTGATTATTTAACCTAATGCTTTTTGTAAATGTTTTGCAATGTTACAACCCTAATGCTAAACCATCATGGCGGACGCGCGTCACTCGTTCCCGCCTTCATTAGACGGATTGAATTGAGACAATGTACGCGATATCCGTTTGTAAATTATACGCATACATCCGCCTATAGCTAAATAATACACTTTTGATTATAGTTTTCCTGCCATGCTGTGAAACAATGGAATAGTAATACTCTCGTTAATTGATGTGTTGCAAAAGTTGTTACGATGACAGATGTCACATTGTCACGGCTCTGTGATTACGCGGGAAAATTTTGGCGGTATTTCGGCCATATTTTTCACTGTGAATTTTAAAATGTTTTCGGCGAAAGTACCGCAGTTTAAATACGTTTATTTTTTTAACAAAAGGTGTCATTTAAACTTGTTAGCTGAGGCGTTGGAAAAGTTATAGTGTTGACACTTGTGAGTCTTTGACAGGTGTCGCAATTAACGCGGGAAAATGCCTATATTTTTGCTGATGTTTGGTTAAATTGGAATTTTAATACCAAACAATATTTTATTGACAAAGCTGGGGATGGTTAATGAACTTAAAGTATACGTAAATAGTTACGTATCTTGACTTTGCAAACATTCATCTTCTTGCCTGCTTATATTGAGCCTTCAACATCTACGTTAAAGTTATTACTTATCATTTTCTCACTTGGAGAGGCGCATAGAAAGCAGTGCGAGAGGAATGCCAATTCATACTATCGTTAATGCGAATCTCAAAGGAAAATGTGGAAGACATGTTTTAATATCAACACGCCTTGCGATCTTGTTTTTATTTTCTTTCCAAGATTTTTATTGAAATGAAAGCATTTGAAGTAAGAAAGCTCAATCTTCTTACTTTAGGTTTTCCAACGTTATGAATTATTCAAAGATATTATTTTCTCGTTTATTTCAGTTGGTGGCAATTTAATTTGGCCTAGATTTTTTAGATAATAATTATGTAAGAACACCTCCTATTCAGTTTTGATGATGATTTCAATATTTTATTTATTTATTTATTTATTTTTATCCTGTAAATCGATGCAAAATGATGTCTGGCCGTTGTGCTGGGACTTAACGAGTCGAATGCCTTAGTTACAGACACAATTTTAAAAAGCCATTGTGTCTCGCGTGGATCCACGTTGGATGCGAAGGGTTAAGTTATGTTCAAGAATAAATAGCTAGGCTCCGGGCTGGTAGCAGTGCTACCTAACTTCTGAAATCCCAGATTTTGCTAAACGCACTACAATGTTCCCACGCGACCCCTTAAGAATGCAGTCCAAAGACATTGATTCTTGAAAACATAAAGATTACCTATTAACTACATTTTTGAATGAAAGATACCTATTCTAAATATAGGCACTCTATTTTTAAACTCCACTATTACCTATCTTAGATAATGATGTATAATGTCATTGATTACCTATATTATGTAGCATATCTACATGAACAAAAATACTACAATGTACCTAGTGAGGTATCGTAAATGCTCTGAAACTGTTATCTGGGCGGTTTGGCTACTAAACCGCGCCCGATTATGCAAGCTTGTTCATTTCGCCATGAAAAACGATATGTTTCGACCACATAGAGCTTGGGCTTTTGTTTATTAATATTTTAATCGACAAAATAATTGGCGAACGGATAAAGCAAATATTTTCAATGGAATTAACTGTGTTTGGGATACCATTTTAATCAGACCTCCGCTTTAAAAAAAATACAAATAATACGTTGCTGCCATTTATTTATTAGATACTAACTAACTTCTGCCCGTGACTTCGTCCGTGTGAAATTTCTTGTTTTATCATGAAATAAGTATCTTATGAAACTTGGCAATACTGTAGCTTCCCATTATTGAAAGAATTATCGGAATCGGAACAGTAGTTGCGAAGATTAGCTCTCAAAAAGATGTTCCAAGGGACCATCATAGACCTACATATTCGATATTAATTTCAGCTTGATACCTTCACGCGTTCCTGAGAAAAACGTTCTTGTGTCTGACAGACAGACGTAGACGGACGGAATGAAGTGATACTATAAGGTTTCCGTTTTTTCCCTTTTGAGGTTAGGAACTCTAAAATTCCCAATTTTAACACTAAAAAACCCGAGTCACTGTAAATATTCTTCCATCTGGCAATACCAGTTTGTGTTTGGAGTGTTGCCAGTTAATTACAGCGTCGTAAACAGACGACAATGCTACACAATGTGCTTTGGATTTGCTGACGTTTCAATGTCGGTACCAAATCTCGGGGAGTTAGGGCTCCAGTTGATATATTAGGTACTAAAGTGCTTTGTATGTCAACGACCTAGCTTTCAGCGTATGTAGTTCAATGCTTACGGAAAGGGGATGGCTAGGAGCATCGTTCTATTGAACTAATTCCATGCCAAACTGTTTGTAGAGCTTTGATTTTAATTCCAATATGACGTGTTTAACGTGCTTTCTTAGTTGGTATAAAACCTTTGACTAAGGATAGTTATTTGCAAAACAATGTTACAGTCAGTTTCTTTAACAACTAAAGTAATCAGTAAAAGTTAAGAGGCAAAAGTAACAATAAAAGCAACAGCTAAAATTGTGAATAACAAAATTAACCGTTACTTTGACTTTGCGACGTTACTTTGATGAAGAAACTGGCTGTTAGTGTAATTTAGTAAACTTCATTTGACAATAGCACTAGAATAAGTATTATAGAAGCAAAACAAAAACACATCGCTCAAGTTGCCCCGAGACAATAGCACTAGAATAAGGATTATAGGAGCAAAACAAAAACACATCGCTCAAGTTGCCCCGAGACAATAGCACTAGAATAAGGATTATAGGAGCAAAACAAAAACACATCGCTCAAGTTGCCCCGAGACAATAGCACTAGAATAAGGATTATAGGAGCAAAACAAAAACACATCGCTCAAGTTGCCCCGAGACAATAGCACTAGAATAAGGATTATAGGAGCAAAACAAAAACACATCGCTCAAGTTGCCCCGAGGCAATAGCACTAGAATAAGTATTATAGGAGCAAAACAAAAACACATCGCTCAAGTTGCCCCGAGACAATAGCACTAGAATAAGTACTATAGGAGCAAAACAAAAACACATCGCTCAAGTTGCCCCGAGACAATAGCACTAGAATAAGGATTATAGGAGCAAAACAAAAACACATCGCTCAAGTTGCCGCGATTTCTTAAACTTACTTAAATTGATTATAAACCTACACTCAAACATAAAGTTTGTTATATTTTGCAATATTTATTACTACTTCGATTGAAAAGTAAACGTATTTAAAAATAAAATAAAACAAAAATATTTATGGAAAAATTTAAAACATCTTTTGAACGTTTTTGATGCGCACATCGAAAATGTAGAGATGTAGATGATCGAGTTACCGCATGCTATTCGAATTTCTTTTGTTTCTAAAGTGAAATATCTTGGATTCTCCACCTAGATACGAGTTCGTAGTGTACTTGATCAGTGAGCAAGAAGCGTTGCGAACAATGGTCAACTTTTCGTTGTTTAAGGCGACGATAAGCGACTTGTAATGATTTTAAACGAAATATCACGTCTAAACGAGCAGTGATAATGATTTGGAAAAATGTAAGTACTTAGGTATGTTAATTAGAGCATTCTCTTAATAACTTTATATGTGAATATTTTAGATTATGTTTTTATTACAAAATGTAAAATTTAATTTGTAAAACTATGTGTAACGCAGATAAAAAAAACTATCAACCGTATTTATGTGAAAACTTCACCATTTTTAAAGGTAATTTAACTATTTATATCTTTTAATATACTTACGTTTTTTAATATAATACCTTTTATTTTATGTGTAATAAATTAATAATGCGTCTAATTTGGGACAGCGCTCCTTGATGGGCGAGTACTATTACTGGGTGGACTTACGACGCGTTGCGTGAGCTCAGCATAGAACACTCAAGGCCGCTGGCACTTATCTGCGTCTTAAACGTCGTAATAAGGAATCTTTCTGGTCTTGCAAAGGTAGAGACAGAGTACGCTAACAAAATAATGTTGACGCTTCACTCAATTTCGCCTGTATTGTTTAATATTTTCACGCGCTCTGTAGGCGAATAGAGGGCGTTAATTAGGGAGGGGGTGGGGTTGGGGGAGGTTGTTTACGGATCGTTAATTAAATCTTTGATTGCTGTTATTACAACGCAAATAGTTGCCTTCGTAGCTTTATTAGTTTTAGACGTAGGCGTCGGAAGGTTTGTTAAGGCGAGTGGTGCCGGCAACTAGCGCCGCCATTGAGAAAAACACACATTTACAGCACATACACCACACAGATACACGCACATACACACATTTACAGCACATACACCGCACAGATACCTACACGCACATACACACATTGTCAGCACATACACCGCACAGATACACGCACATACACACATTTAAAGCACATACACCGCACAGATACACGCACATACACACATTTACAGCACATACACCGCACATATACACGCACATACACACATTTACAGCACATACACCGCACAGATACACGCACATACACACATTTACAACACATACACCGCACAGATACACGCACATACACACATTTACAGCACATACACCGCACAGATACACGCGCATACACATTTACAGCACATACACCGCACAGATACACGCACATACACACATTTACAGCACATACACCGCACAGATACACGCACACACACACTATAAACATTAATAATTTATGATACTCTCTGTACTTTTACTTTATTTTTTTCTGTGTACTTCGTAATTGGCGTAATTAAGTTTGGAATTATTATTCCAAACATTACGCCAATTAATTGTGTCAGCTGTGAAGTTACTTTACTTGTCGGGGTTGGTCCGTGAATGGGTGACCATCTTTCCATACCGAGACTCCTCCGTGCCTCGGAAAGCACGTTAAGCTGTTGGTCCCGGCTGTTATTTATGGATCTTTGACAGTCGTTACGGGTCGTCAGAAGCTCGAAAGTCTGACAACCAAGGGGTATCGTATTACCCAGTTACTGGGTTGTGGAGGTCAGATAGGCAGTCGCTCCATGTAAAATACTGGTATTCAGCTGCATCCGGTTAGACTGGCAGCCGATCCTAACATAGTTGCGAAAAGGCAAGGCAGATTGATTTATTTTGATTGTTTTTTTTTTTAACAGTAACTCAGGAATTCAATTGAAAATTAAAAATTTTACTCCATTTTTGATGTCAATAAAACATTTTTTTTTTTTTTTTTTTCATTTTTTTTTATCATGATCTAATATTAATGATTGGTGATGTTCTTCAAAAAGGACCTGACCTTTTGCCCTCGCTACCGGCGTGTGTATGACCATGTATGAACATAAACGAAGCAAAATGAATACCATGTAGGTAAGGATCGTAGCAGATGGAGTTTCTGCCTGCCCCCACGGGAGGAAGACGTGAGTTTATATATTTTGAATGATTGCTCTACAACATAGCTCTATTTTATACGAGGCTAAAGTACACCGGCTTTGCTTTCTATCTCGCCGAATAAATTCCTTCCATTCAAATACAAATCGAAAGTTCGGAACTTATTCGACAACAATACAAAATGGTTGGCAGTGTTAGCACAATAAACGGGATATTTTTCCCGGTAGGGATATATCTACTTCTCGTATACCCACAGTACAACTTTAAAGGTATATAATATACAGAAGGCCAACTCCATACGACGAACGAAAATGCCACAGTATAAAGATGACCAGTACCTCAACTAGGCCCTTTCTGTTAAAACAAAAGCTACTCTCTAAAGGTTATTTGGGTTGAAACCCTGTTGAAACCATACCTTTTAGTTAAAATGCAATACTACGTAGAGTTAAGGCGAAAACGCCAGGGTAGCCCGCGAAATTCAAAATTTCTTACGTTTTTTGCAATTTGTAGGTCAGTGTGAGCTTGTATATTGATTAAAATATGATTCGCGGCCGTAGCTAATAAGGCTTTACAGAATTATAATAAGAAATTTTGAATTTCGCGGGCTACCGTGGCGCATCAACCTTAAACTATTTCACGAAGGCGGGTTGTTATTGCAATTTAAACCTTATGTTTAACGACGGGATTGGCTGTCAGTCACATTTTCAATATCTTAGTCTATTTTGTGTAGCTGTAAGTCTTCCAAAGGAAATAAATAAAGGCTTTAAGATACGACTTCGTGAAATAGTTTAACTATAATACCTATAAAACGTAACAACTTGTGTCGAAGCGACAGCTCCGACTTACTGGTTACCTGAAGCATGCTTAGATTTCGTGCAAACGTGTTGCATGTATGAGTCGTTTCGTTAGTTCCTAATTGAAATACTAATATGTTTATTTTCTACTGTGCCTGTATAGTACCTACGTCTATACAAATACAGCAGCGCACCATGCCATGCGCATCGAAAAGCCCTGGTTTCAGAGCGGAAAACTTATGTGACGCGAACTATATGTACGCGTGCGTGCCCCTGTTTTCTCTCGTTGAATGGAGCAGGCCTTCTGTTACTGTCTATTCTGTGCCACAATAAAGCATTACAACATCTTTTCATCTCACTATCAGCTGCGGTGACCCACATGTGTCAGGGAGCGTATCCAATGACGTACGTCATAGGTTTGAGGTTATAAGCAGAATAGTGACGTGTGATCTATAAATGAAGGAAATTCTCTGTAACATTGATAGGAGTCTTGGAATATTGCGTTGTGGTTTGGAATGAGGCTTTGTAAATATAAAATTGATGCAGTGAATTTGAATCTAGATTTTAGATCATCTATTAGATTTTTGCTGTGTATTCAAATTCACACATAGAGTGGTAAATTAAAATAAATATTTATAAATATACTTAACAAAAAAATATAAGTAAATATTTTGTGTTCACATGATCTCAGTAAGTACCTACCTAGTAATAAGTATTTTTTTTAAATATTTTTATTTTTAAGGTGTTTTTTGCATGCTGAAAAAAGTAAGTAAAACATGTTGTACTATTGTATAAGTACTCATTTAATTAAGACCTTTTATACAAATAAAAATAAAATAACAAACATTTTACGCAAATAAAGATATTCTATTCTATTCTATTGATTACGCTCATGAACAAAAACTTACGGTAATCTGTGGTTTCGATTCACGCATGCTTTATTATGTGGTTAGAAGTTTTTAAAGCTCACGGTCACCGTTCCACTTTACCAGCCAGTTTTTAGGGATTTACTGCTATGAGTCATAAAAGCGCTGTCAATGTCAAATTTACTAGTGGTGTGCAGGTGACCGTACCTCCAGACTACGTAACTACTCGATAGTAGGCCGTTGCGTGAACTGAGCGAGATGACGACGTATTGTGAATGGGATTTTTTTTGTAGTGGTTAGTGGCAACAATGGAATCGTTTACGATCGGAAGCGTTCGTGTTTGTTTGTGTTCGTTATTTTTTGTATTCTGCTTTTGGAATGGGCTGTTTTAGAAATATTGATTGTTCAAAAATCCAATGATGCAGTTTTAATTTTCATTAAAATCGAGCTCGAGACTCCTTTGAGTTAGGTATCTACTTTTCGCTATCTATATAAATAAAAAGAGAAGTCCTGACTGACTGACTGACTCACTCATCAACGCCCAGCCCAATCCCTTGGACCTAGAAAGCTGAAATTTTGCATTCAATTCTTTATTGAAAAACTACTAAAAACTAAACTATTAAAAAATTAATACTTACCCATTTAAAATATAAATACCACAAAAGCAAATGAAACTATTCTAATGATACTATTTTAATATTATATTTATTTAACAAAAAGCGCCTTCATCTTCTCTCCTATTTAAAATTAACTTTGCTGTGCCCGACAGGGTCCATAATTGATTCGATGTTTAACATACCAACTATGTACACATTATGGAATGCAATAAAATATTGAGTATTGAGTATTGTATTGCGTTAATTAAGCTTAGAACTGTTATTATAACATTATGGAAATGTTATAACAGTTGGTAAGCTTCAAATTAATGACACAATTATGGACCCTATCGGGCACAGCATAGTAGGAGAGAGGAGGAAGAGCGCTTCTTTTTTGTTTATTATTATTTATTTATTGTAGGTAATTGTATTTTTATTTTATAATGTAGACAAGGAATAAGGAAGGATTTCCCGGTAGCACGTTCCCGTGGGATATTTTCCGACATCCACGCGGGAAGTACTAGTGTTTGGTAAATAAAATACCTACTCTTTTTGCTCAGGATAAGTAAAGCTCATTACGAAATGAGTATTAATCCTTCTTACTTTCCTTTATAAAATTAAAGAAAAGCAGCTCAATATACTGTCGATTGATTGATACATCGATTTTGATTGAGCTAAACCGCGTACACACGTGAATGAAGGTTATTTATAGCAGTTCAACAAACGAATGGCTCGTTACAACCCACCGTGCGTTTTATTTGTACTCGTCTTCGGTAATTAGGGTTCCGTACCAAAATGGTAAAAAAGGAACCCTTATGGTGTGACTCAGTCTGTCTGTCTGTCTGTCACAGCTGGATATCTCAGTAACTACTGATGCTATCAACTTGAAATTTGGAATAGTTTTAGATGAGGTTTACCCAACTATTTTGCAAATAAGAAATAAATAAAAATATTTATATTTTTTTTTGCAACAGGGACTCAAAGGGGGTCTTAAAAATTTAAAGTGGGGCTACTAGGACATGTGGGGTATCATATGAAAGAACGCTGTTTGCACATTCTCAAACTATTTTTAATTTTTTTTTTTGGCCGCATAGTTTTCGACTTTTGATGAAAAATGTAAAAAAAAATACCGTTCCCCCCTTATCTCCGAAGTTTGCAAAGAGAAAAATCTGAAATTATTCTATGTGATAGAAGTTTATGTAAAGATTACAGGAAAAATAAAACGATGTATCTAAGTAGCACACTTTTTCAGAAATCGGAACGGAACCCTCGGTGCGCGAGTCCGACTCGCCCTTGACCTGTTTTTTATTTTTAGACATGTGAAATATGCGGGTTTATTTCGCGATTAGAATTATGTAGGTACCTACTTAGAGGTACCTACTTAATTCCGAATAGGAATGTGTGAATACCGATACTAACTTAGTTCGAGGTTTTTTTGCAAATCTTGTTTGAGAAGAAAAAAATCTGATTCTTTGACTTATACTATTTTATACTCTAAAGCCGAGATCTATAAACGTTAGGCTGAGGCTACAATAGGCCGCGACGCAACCTGCGACACATGAGCGACTAAAACAAATAAATGAATGCTCACGTATATGGCTACACCGTACATCAAATATTACTCTCGTTATTCGTTTCGCTCTTCCAGTCGCATCGCAAATCGCTGCTTACTGTAGCCTCAGCCTTACTTAATTAAGCACGTAGTTTGGCTAAGCAATATTCCTGTCACTGTCGCGCAACTGTCGAACTAGAGATATTAGATAGAGACGGGAACGTACCTACTTACATAATATAACAACACGACTGCAATCAAAAATGTGTTGGTTCATTCGGTTCCCTACAAAATGGTTGAGCTGGATGGTGCTGATTTACGCGTCATGTTCGTGAACGGGCGCCGTCAGTTGAGACTGGTCATCTCTTATCTGCCAGGGCTTATTTTTAATTTTATATTTTAACTTGGTTTTAAGTATTTTTTTTTTTTACATTGTTCTTACATGTAGAAGCAACAAGTATAATGTACCCATGATGTTGTAATACTTATCTTGATTTAAAAGAGTGTCCGTGGAGTTTCTTGCCCGTTTTTCTCCATAGAGATGTACGTTTTGGAATGGGCAACTATAGGCCGACCGTTTAACTCGCGTATCGCCTGCGCGGTAAGAAGGGAGCGAGGGGAGATGTTAGCGGATGGGTGAACGGGGTGCGCGGAGCAGCTCTCTCCTCCGCGCACCCCTTTCACCCATCCGCTAACATCTCCCCTCGCTCCCTTTTACCGCGCAGGCGATACGCGAGTTAAACGGTCGGCCTATAGCTTCAACTTTCTGACTAACTGACCGACTCTTTGACAGTTCAAAAGTGCCTGTAATTGGTTTAATTGAAATAAATGCTTTGAGTTTGAATCCTCGCAGGGTTAGGCAGAAATTAACATGTTATGTTTAAGCCCCATGTAATGGGGGTGAGCCTATAGCCATCAACCGGGCAGTAATCCAGGCTCCGGGCTGCTGCTGAGAAATTCCAGACGGAAAACATCTAACAACACTTTGCCCGAGCTGGGAATCGAATCCAGCACCTCGTGCTCAGCAGTACCACTAGACCAGTGAGGCAGTCATACGGGTACATGTCTAAATCAAAGCATGAGATAAGTAGTAGTAGTAGCAAATGATGGGGTCCAATAGGGCCGAAGCCGCTGGGGTCGCGAGAAGATACCGCGGCCCTGGCACAGGCAACTGAAGGAACACGGGTGGGTTTTAGTCAGTAAAAGTCTGACACGCCCTTCCGCTCCACCCAGAGCGGGAGAAGTCATTTGATGATTTCCCACCCTCAAAAAAAAAAAAAGCCTAATTTTATCTAACTATAACTAATGTTATAAAATATTATAAAATAATCGTTGCCCGCGGCATAATTATCCCACGGGAACCTACTGCCGAATAAAAAGTATCCTATGTATTAATCCAGGTTATAAACTATCTGTGTGCCAAATTTCATCCAAATCCGTTCAGCCGTTTTTGCGTGATTGAGTAACAAACATCCCAAAATCTGCACAAACTTTTTCATTTATACTTAATATTAGTGTGATTGTGATGTGATATATTGTAGTAGGATACGATGTGATGCGTGAGTTTGTTTGTTTGTTACGCTTTCATGCTAAACCGGCTGAACGGATTTGGATGACATTTGGCACATGGGAAGACCATGACCTGGAACACAATAAATAATATTTCTTTTAATCCCCCCTGGTACGTTTCCGTGGGATAATTTCTGACAATCAAATTCGTTCACGTCAATTACAATCAATCGCAATCTGCCTGCCTTTTCCCAGCTATGTTGGGGTCGGCTTCCAGTCTTACCGGTAGTCTTATACGGAGCGACTGCCTATCTGACCTCCACAATCCAATTACTTACTGGGTAATACGATACCCTTTGGTAAGACTGGTTGTCAGACATTCGGGTTTCTAACGACCCGTAACGACTGTCAAAGTTCCACGAATGACAGCCGGGACCAACGGCTTAACGTGCTTTCCGAGGCACGGAGTAGTAAAGATGGTCACCCATCCACGGACCAACACCGGCAAGCTTATCTTAACCTGATGGATCGATTGGATATTGCTTAGCCACGAACTCCTCTTTCAAGTCAATCACATACCTACAAAAATACTGTTCATAAACTTTGAGGCAAAGAAAAATATTCACAAAACTTTCTTCACATTACGAAAATCACGCTAAAGCACCAGAAAAGTTGGTAAGCAGCCTCGCAGCCACTGTTGCGCGCAAAGCACTGAATAATTCATGGTTGCCGAGTTTGCCTCAACCCCTGACAATACTTTAATCCTGGTTATCTATGGGTGCACGCTGGGCTTATGTGGACAGAGGTTATGCCATAACGGAGAGTGGACATTGTCATAGTCACATTGTCATAATGGACAATGGAACGTTTTCTGGGAATTTGGGGTGATTTCATGGATGGGTTGGTTGGTACTGTGGAAATTAATTTGGCTTAGCTTAAAGCCTTGTCGGGGCTAGCACTCGCTTTGTGTAGATACGGAGCAGGATATTGTTAGGTTTTGTTCAGTTACACAAAATAGGTAATTAGGTTTTGTTTAATACATTAGGTAGCCGTCAATCAGAAACTGTTATTAACTACTTTTCGGGGTGTAAAAAACCAATCTAATGTACATAAAGAAGTCGTAATACTGCAGATTGTTGGAATGTTTGCACTGAAGTTAAGCTATACAACGTGCTGCTGCAATGATGACATTAATTTGACACGCGTTTACAGTTCCGCGTTTTATAAATATATTTTAATTTCATCAAACGTTATTATTTATTGATTTGTTTATTTACAATTTCCAATTTGTTAGGATGGCACTCCGTGGGTCCTTTTCAATGAAAACACTCTAGTTCTGCTACACTGAATTTATTTTAACTTAAAACTTGCACACCAAAATTACAATAAAAATATCTATCGGACAAAATTTGTCAGTTGACTGCAACGCAATGCACAGAGAGCAGTTTTATATGTATAGTACCTACATGATTTTTCAAATCAACAATTTTAAAGTAATAATATAAATTATTTATAACATCCTAATTTTGGTTAATATTTGATTGTTTAGTTTGTTTGAAAATTTTTATTCAATAATTTTATCTTATTATAATTTTTATGTTTATTGGCCACTAGCCTTACTTATGTCTTTAATTAATGTCGTCATTGTGGCGGCACGTTGTATACCTATCCAAAAGCTTGCAAAGAGTTTTCTAACTTCGAAAAAAACAAATGTGTCTCATTTGTTTCACTTCTATAAGTCACAAAACATTACCAGAATAATTTGGCGCCTGATTTTTATCTAGGTACTTTAAAAATGTTTGCCTCCCTATCAATTACATTCAAAAGCCATAAGATCTTTGTAGCACTCAAGTACAGTCGACGCGACAGAAGAAGAAAAACTCATTAACAAAGTCCAATAAATGGTACAATCAAAACTATGTAAGTATGTTTATGTATATGAACACAACTTCTTATACCTACTCATTGTCACCTCTAAGCAAGGATACATCCCTTCCTCATCACGTCATAACAAGGCTTATGCCGTCATCCCTGTCATCCCGAGAGCGCATGCCCTATACGTGAATAGACATGTTGAATGGGTCGTGTGGTACGGCTCTAATCCAGGGTGTTCAGTAATGCGAGAACAAGAACATGGCCTTAATGGAATGTTCCTACACAAGACTGGGAATTAGCGTTTCATGTGTAGGTAACTGTTTTCAAGTGAACTGATTTTTAAGGTAGAGTCGTGCAATGCAATAAAGGCCAAAGAAAAGAGATGGCTAGATTGTGTAAAAAATGTAATGGTTAGAAAGAAGGGGTGAAAGCCGTCATGACGGCTTATACAGGGTTATTGGTAAAACACCAGCAACCTCTTAAGGGTTCATTGTAGATACTCATCATTATGAACAATACTTTCAGTAAATTTTTATCTACATCAAACTCGTCAAAATGTAGGGAGCAGCAGTTTTTTTTTTCGCGATTTCAGGTTTGAAATTAAAAGTTATTCATAATGATGAGTACAATGACCCCTTAAGAGGTTGCTGGTGTTTTACCTTTATAGATGAATGGAAGAACAATAGTATAAGAAAGTTTCTATGGGAAGAACGATGAAGAAGTAGACCATAGATATAAGATTTTTTACATTTCTATGAAGTAGACATACCGCCCAAATATTATAGGGTTAGGGCAAAAGAATGATGAGCAATTCTCGAAAAGAAGAAGTAATTAGAGATCAGGTTTGGTAAAGTCTGTATAATTCCGCGTTTGTAATTATATGTGCATTATTATTCCGAATATATATCTATCTGTACCTGCCTGTTCTCTCTCTCTGCCTAAGTCTTCGGGAAATATGACGGTGATGTTATGTTTATAACGATGACGAGAGAGAAAAAAATACAACGTATACGATTTACACAAGTTAAGGCTCTTACAGACAGAGGCGATATCGCGTCGCGACGTATCGCTTAGCGGTGTTGCGACGCGATAATATCGCAATGTCGCTCGCGATATCGCCTCTGTCTGTAAGAGCCTTTAATATTTTAATCCAATATTTATTTCGTGCTGAGGATACCTACCTGCTATCATAATGTAGTCATTTACTGCATATCCGTTTCCGTTTTGCCTGAATATCAAGTAGGTAATATTTTAAACACAATTTGTTGGTTTAAGTATATGAATGAATTAACTATAATTTTATTCATGGTATTTGTAGCTCTTATGAAATTATCATTGAAAAAGTCCATTGTGCTGCAAAGGTAGATTTGGCTTGTTTATTTGTCTTTTTCCTACGTGTAATTTTGAATGCCATACGGGCCGCGAGATAGAGAGTTAATATAATTTGAAGCTTTTCTTTATTCTCGCATAAAAACAAAGCTGTTTTCCGTCGTTTTATTTGACAGCTGCCGAGCCGACCTTACGGGGGGACGAACTATGCCTCACTGTTCTGACAATGAGCCAAGTTGTGTTATGGTGTTTTATCTATTAAATAAGCTTCTTGTTTTATTATGAACGTAACATAAGTACAGAGAGAGAGTATATAAGTACAGAGGGATGCATGGGCGTACCCAGCTTTTGGCCCAGGGGGGGGCAAATCAGAAATTTCTTAAGCCGGGTCCCCCACATGTTTTTTTTTCGCCTCATCAGACTGTTCAGTGTCCTCGGCAAAATCTTAGAATGGAGACTTATTTATAAGCGCCTCAGAGATTATGCCGATACAAAGGGCCTAATTCCTAACGAGCAGTATGGTTTTCAAACCCAACACTCTTGCGTCTTGGTCCACCATATCGACGTTTAGAGGCATGAGGAACAGGGTGTAAAGTTCACTCATCCTCCATTGAAAAGGGAGGATCCTCCGACCAAACGGGTGTTGTGTCTGGTGGGCCACTGCCCGACGGTTGATGTCGGGACGTTGTATATATGCTAATCGCGTGGTAAACTCTAAACAAAAGTGGAGAATCGAAGTCAATCCCGACAAAAGTCAAGCGGTTCTATTTTTGAAACCGCGTCTCAATCCATCTCCCCCCACCGACCGATCACCATGTTTCGGTTTAAAGAAATTTATTTCTCAAAAAGAACATACATTGTTCACTTAAATATGAGAAACTAAATAAAAAATATCATAAGTAATAAACATAATTGTCGTTCGAACTATCGAGTACATACAGGAATGATGTTTGGCAAGCCGATACCTTTGGAGAAGCGAGCCAAAAATAGGTGTAACCCTCGATGAGCACCTCTAAGCACATAAAGCAGTCTCGTTCTGAATGCACGCAGCAAATTGTCACTTAAGTGCAAGTTGAACAATACAGCGTGTATTCTCCCAAACGTGACCTATGCAGGTTCAGTATTTGCACACTCAAAGTCCCGAAACATCCATAAGATATGTATTAAGATGCAGACCTTACAAAATCGTTTCCTCCGAACGGCTACGGGATACCCTTTTTTTTTTTTTTTTTTTTTTGAGGGTGGGAAATCATCAAATAACTTCTCCCGCTCTGGGTGGAGCGGAAGGGCGTGTCAGACTTTTACTGACTAAAACCCACCCGTGTTCCTTCAGTTGCCTATGCCAGGGCCGCGGTAACCCCTTCAGACAACCCGCGACCCCAGCGGCGTCGGCCCTATTGGACCCCGTCACTTGCTGACATCTCTTTGAGGCGCGCGTGGAATACAACGCGCCGTCGACTCGGGCCTGGTCCTTACCGGACGGCGAGCTACCCGCTGATCACCGTCCGCAGGCCCGCGCCTACGGTGGCCGGAAATCGCTCCTGCGGCGACTGAGGGCGTGAAGCTGCCTCTCCCTCACGCGTTCCGCCTCCTCCTTCGCGAGCATCACTGCTTCGCAGAAGGAGGTGACGGCCTCCCATGCACTCTCGCTCCGCACCATGGCCTGGACCAGGCTCGGACGCGAGAGATCGCCGCCGCCGATCGCCTCCGTGAGAACACGGCGGTGCTCTGCCCAAGCCGGGCAGACCTCCACTGTATGCTCCACCGTGTCCTCCGGGCGATCCACACAATGGTAACACCCGGGCGTTTCCTCCCGCCTTATACGAAACAGGAACCTCCCGAAACAACCGTGTCCGGTGAGGACCTGCGTCAGGCGAAAGGTGAGGACGCCGTGGCGCCTCTCTAACCACTCCTCAAAGAGGGGACTTATCGCCGCAATTGTGGCGTGCCCAGCTACGGGATACCCTTGGTTCGTGAAATCGTCCAGCTAGACCTTAAAATCCCAATATCCATCAATTCCAGGCGTTACTTCAATACCCCGAAACACCGCAACCCCTCTGGTTGTCGAATCCGCTAGTTATATCCCTTCTGAAATCAGTAAAGTCCGCCGTCCAAGGCATGTTCTCACCGACCCCGATGACCCCTTAATCCTCTTCCAGGAGAAAACTAGGGCCACCAGTACAGATTACAAACAGAAATCTACATTCCGACCTCGCCAGGTCCCTTGCGACGACGACCCCCACGTAATTCCCCCCGACCCTTAATCGGTGGCGTAGCTGAGCCTGTAGCAGATAATAATTATCCAGTTAGGAACCAGCCTGTCCCTGCTTGCTGTACTCCCCCCAGCGACGCCCTAAGCCGAGGTACACCACGCCGCCCTTAGCCTGCAGTCGCTTAATTCATAGACTAAAAAGCCAGGGTTATGGCAGCGCAGTGCGGTTTTTTCTAAAATTAATGCATAATAAGTATATTGTACTTAATCGTAAAGTAAGTACACGACGACGACGACAACGTGACGTATGGCTCTAACATAACTTTTTTCGGCAACATTACTTAGGCATACAAGATCCAGGGGGGGGCAGCTGCCCCCCCCTGCCCCCCCCTGGGTACGCCCATGGAGGGATGTAAACTGCGTAAATATTCATGGAGCCAGAATAAAACCATTCTAAAAATGAACGAATTCTAATAATCACGTTTTGTGGAGGGGCCACAAAACGTGATTATTTATTATTAAACGAATATCTATGCTATTGCTACGTCGTTTTTAAAGTCATTCAGAAACAAAACGTAATGAATATCGATATATCTACTTACTACTTTTCAACAATATAATGTCGTCGAGAAGCTAGTGGTTCCATTTGTGGATGCAGCAAATTCACCATACCTATATCTATAGTCTCATTTGGTAAAGCACTAATACAAAGCAATGGCGACAATTCATAGCCCAGTGATGTCCCACCCCCAGCTGTGGCCCACGATAAGGCCACCATACATACACCACAAGATTATACAATTATTTCTACTAGAATAAAAATTTTCCTAACTATGTGGGGGTCGGCTTCCAGTCTAACCGTATGAGCTGAATACCAGTATTTTACATGGAGCGACAGCCTATCTGACCTCCACAACCCAGTAACTGGGTAATATGATACCCCTTGGTAAGACTGGTTGTCAGACTTTCGGGCTTCTGACGACCCGTAACGACTGTCAAAGATCCACGAATTACAGCCGGGACCAACGGCTTAACGTGCTTTTCGAGGCACGGAGGAGTCTCGATGTGTAAATATGGTCACCCATCCATGAACCAACCCCGGCAAGCGTAGCTTATCCTGATGGATCGACCCGTGCGGCTGTTATTACTTAGCCACGAGCTCTTATATATTATATATTAATCTTTCTACTTACTATATAATTATATAATTAATATTTCTACTAGAATAGCCACATTAACTTCTTATCAAGACCATTAGTTCTAGTCTTAAACTTTCTAGCCATACTAAATCAAACATGAACGACCCATTACAAGACTTACAAACGTATCAATGGACATAGTTTCAGCGCTGAATTTTGTGAAAAAACCGAATTGGAAACTCATTTCGACTCAAAGGCCTGAAGGTCCAATATCCTGTTACCCTCTTAAATGGGGATGTCCTCTGGTATGCCACTAAATAGGGACGTACAGAAGGGCTATTTTAAACATTCTGTGCATTATAAGTAAATATTAAAAATGTATTTATTTATTTAAACTTTTCGCACTATCTCCGTAGTGCCTTCATGATTCTGTACAAAAGTTATTCGGACAATGCGATGTATCAAGGTTCCAATTACTTATGAAAACCAATGAAAGTTTTCATGGCAAGCTAGAAGAACTGTCTGTGACTGTCGAAGATCCATGAATGACAGCCGGGACCAACCGAGACGTTCATTTCTTTCCGTATCTTCGTGCAGAAGCTTCTAGTTCTTGCTGTTGTTGTATTAAGTGGCACTTCTGCCCTACGTAAATGTAATACCCCTGAGTCCTCTTAATCTGTCTCTCAGCGGGTCTGCAATGTTTCTGAGCATATTGATTGGCCATTCAAGATGTTTCAGGCCAGAATCGGCGTGTTATGTTCTAGTATCTTTTAGGGGCTCTCTCCAAATGTCGTGATGGCTTAGTGGTTAAGACCTCGCCTCTCATACACGAGGTTGTGTGTTCAAATCCGGGCAACTACCAATGTGACTTTTTCCATTCATAATTATGTACTTTTTTTTTTTTTTTTTTAGGAAACCTGGACTTATACTTAATACTAGCTGCGCCCCGCGGTTTAAAACTCGTAGACCGAGATAAAAAGTAGCCTATGTGTTAATCCAGGGTATAAGCTATCTACATACCAAATTTCATCCAAATCGGTCCAGCCGTTTGAGCGTGAAGAAGTAACAAACATACACACACACACACTCTCACAAACTTTCGCCTTTATAATATTAGTGTGATTAGGTTCTAGTGTGGGGAAGGGATTTGTTCTTGTAAAGGATACTGTTAAGGTGATTGCGGAATGTCAGTTTTTATTTTATTTTAATCTTTTTTTGCGTGTTTCCAAGTCAGCAATGTTGTAGGTGTCGTACAGGTTGACGATCGGATTACGTCAGAAGTATAAGCAGTCTGTCTGTCTGCTAATAACAACATAGAGGGCCTTAGCACATCTCGGCCGCGAAACCATATCAGAGAAACCGCAGTAGTTTATTTCAACTCACTTTCATGTCAGCGGTATCTACATCAGCGAAACATGTTGCGGTTTCGCGGCGTTGATGTGCTAAGCGCCAGAGTGCTACTAGGATCTTTTGGCGCTTGAATGACGTTGACAGGGGGGCGTTGTTGATAACATTTTGTCACAGAAATTGTATTGACAGCAGAACATGCAGCGTTAGATCTTATGTTGGTCACGCGCCGAAAAAGATCCTATTGTATAGCCCTACCTACTACGATCTTCAATCAGTTTGTATATTACTAGCTTTTGCTCGCGGCTTCGCCCGCATGGATGTCGAAAAATATCCCACGGGAACATACAACCGAGAATTCCTTCCTTGTTCCTTGTCTACATTATAAAAGGAACCTCTGTGCAAAATTTCAGCTTTCTAGGTCCAAGGGTTTGTGCTGGGCGTTGATGAGTCAGTCAATCAGTCGGTCAGTCAGGACTTCTCTTTTTATTTATACAGGGTGAAATTGAATAGATGCGACAAAATTTAAGGGGGTGTTCTACGCATCAATATGAACAACTTTTACTATGGCACCAAACCTGAAATCGCGAAAAAAAATCAGCTGTTCAGTACATTTTGACGAATTATGCGAACATTGAATGTACTGAACAGCTGATTTTTTTTTCGCGATTTCAGGTTTGGTGCCATAGTAAAAGTTGTTCATATTGATGCGTAGAACACCCCCTTAAATTTTGTCGCATCTATTCAATTTCACCCTGTATAGATAGATAGATAGAAGATAGATTAGATAATACTTACTCGTTCTTTCATACTTTGCAGAGTATTCGTAGTTTCGTCTTGAATGCGGTGAATTTACATGGGATTATCTTTTAATTGGGATTAAACCTATCGCATTACAATCGTGGTACAATTATAATACTGAATTGTAAATAGTGTTTATTTGTAACATAGTAGGAAAAACAATGCGTCATTTGTACGTATTCTATTGATTGATTTGTTTCCTTTGTGCGGAGTTCATTGACATGCAATCAAATATTACTTATTCCGAAAACAAATTATAGTTGTTAAAGTCCAATTTAGTGGAGCCTGCGTATGACGATGTGTAAGTAGATATAACATCGTCTAATTTAAAACGGCACTCCCCTCCACTGCTTGTTGCTTACACATTTCAAATACTTGTAAGACATTTTAGTGGAGGGGCGTGCAGTTTTATATTAGACGATCTTTACGTCTGGCATATCTGCCCTTGGTAGTACTATTATTTATTCTGTGCCTTGGTGGTCAGCATCTCTTCCAACCTTGCTGGCTGGCTACTATACAATACCCACCAAGATTATCTTTGACCAGAAGTAGAAGATAAAATTAAGCTCTAACCATAGACTTATAAAAAAAGGAGCAGGCATATCGAAAGTGAAGCACAGTAAGTGTGCCGGACCATTTGTCAAACACGCCTCACGCACACATTTACATCATAGTATGCCGACCGGCCGCCATTACGTGACACGAGCGTACCTACCTTCAAAGACGCCGCTTTGCAGGTAGGTACTCAAATACTCAAAACCACCTTTTTTATACGTCTATGGCTAGTGCCATAGACGTATAAAAAAGGTGGTTTAAAAAAATTAAAATATGTAATTGTGTGAAAAAGTGATGAAAGATATATCTTTGGGAAGAAGTAAAGTAAGATTCTCTATAGATTAAACAACTAAGTATCGCGATTATGAATCTACCTAACTGTATATCACACTATCAAAACTCATTCCAAACAAAAGATCCTTTTAGACGAGTGCTACATTTTTTGAGAGCGCTTTTTAGTATTTTTAGGACACCAAAATAGTAATTATTTGAGTTTCACAAAAAGAGCCGCAATAATTAAATTATAGTGTACAACCCGTACAACTTAACTGTGTACCTCGCGCTGTGTGGCGTAACTCTTTGAAGAAAAAGTTAATTTCCTAAATATATTTTTGTGATTTTTTTTTTCAACATGCTTAAGTAAATAAATACAAACAAATACAAAAATAATAACTTGCATTCCAGCGAAGTGCATAGTTAAAAGTCGTACGTGTAGTTTAATAATATTTTTAGAAGCGCAAAATGGGAATTAGTTATTTGAGGTTCCATTAAATGCTCATCTTAAGGTCAAACTGATAAACAGTAAAGTGAACTATTACTTTGTAGATAACTATAGTGCCCGTAGCCCGGTTAAAGATAACAGCGGGCGTTTGTAATTGACGTTATCAGATCGGTCGGCTCCTCTATATCTCGAAGTTTACGAAACTTCGTCTAAATTGGAAGTTATTTAGTTTAGATTAAAAGTTAACTGTTGTGTTTTAATTGAATTTAATTAATTGTAATGCTTTTTTTGGAGATTAGGTAATTTGGTAGTTTAAATTGATGGTAATTATGAATTGGTACGAAGACTGCCCTAGTTCAGTACGATCAGCAACAGAAGTCGGTTAACACTGCTACTTTTTGACATCATCTAATTTAACACAAAATGATTCGATAACCTGCTTTTTAGCATTTCATTTCTTAGATAAGAGTTAATTTTCTTTAAAATTTACATCTGTTCCGGTTTTAGTGAAGTATTTTTCTCAATAATTAAGCTTTAGAAAACTGAAGTCATAATCGACTTTTGTTGCTGACTGTACCGGCAATAAGAGGTATTAAAATAGGTTAAAAAATTTACAAAGAAACAAAACTTATGAACCTCTTTCAAATGTATAAGTATAACACATATATACTTGTCAGGAAAATACTAACTAGAGACATACACTCGCAGATAACATTTACTAAAAGGTCACAAACCTACAAAATTCTAACACTACAGGCTAACGATATCTGCTTAGCCCAACCTAGGACTAAATATGGAAAGAAAGTGGTATTATAATGTTACTTTTAAGACAGTTACGAAGTGTGTGTAGCAATATTTTATTTTAAGCAACCTTGATGGTACATTTTGTCTATAATAATTTATGTTTTTCTCTCTAAGTGAATTTGTTAATTCTTTTGAGAAATAAATATCTTTAACCGTAAAAACAATCACAATCTTTCCGTACGGTTGTGAGTCAACTTTTGGCCGCATCTCTTTAGGTCGAAAGTTATCATATGGATGCCACTGTGCTCAAATGAGCTGCCCCCGCCGCCTTCTCCCCATGGGGGTAGGTAGAAACTACACAATGCCACAATCCTTACATACTAAACGCACTGCCGTACTTTGATAACTTTGGCTAGCGGCTTCGCCAAAGTTATCAAAATACGGCAGGCTACGCCGTAGCCTTACATGGAGAAAAAGTTGAAAGTCGACTCTCGGTTTTCGTACATACTGTTCGTATCCGAACATAGATTTTAAGTTAAATGTTCTAACCTGGCTACATTAAAAGATTTTTGTCTACTGGCAACTGGATATTGTCCTTGTAGAAAATTACCACCGAAACTAAAAAACTATGTATACTAACTTTTGTGTTATGATAGACTGTATCAAATAAAGTGAATTTCTATAATATTTCACATAACATTTTTATTTATGTTTTCGCCAAACATAAAAATGGTTCCGATACTGAAAAAATCGGTCCTAAGACCGAAGTAAGCCGATAAAGTTTTTCCTGAAAAAGGTAGTCCGCGTGGCAAAGTGGAGAAGAAACTTCCTGCAGTCTTGGCGGAGGGTCTGGAGGATTGCTGGAAATTCAGTGATTATACCTCAAGACTTCATCTGCTGGCTTGCGGGGTCTGCTTGGTGCCTAAGCGGGGAATCATAACCACATAATTAAAATAATCAATTATTCATCAATAACATCGCCATTTTGAATTGCTTGTTGTGGTTTGCAGTGGTTTTGTGTGCAACGATTTGAAGAAAGACAAGTTCACATTGTTGTCGTTGTGTAACGCAGTAAAGCAAACAAACCGATCGTTTGTAATAATGGCAAATTTACAAGAGCTTATAGCCCAAAGGGGCTACGTCAAAGGGAGTATTACTCGATTGTACAAATATTCACAAAATGATCTCTCTGAATTACAAGAGGAGTTGCTGAAAGAAAAGTGTATGAAATTGTCAGAATCATTTAAGGAGTACGAAACTCTGAATAAAAAAATATTGTATCTATGTTCAAACGATACAGAAGACTATAGTGAAGTAGAAGAAAAATATTTCACCGCAGTTTGCACATTTAACACAGCACTTGCTACAAAAACTGTTAGAAAAAATGATAAATCACCAAAAGGTGAATTTAAAAAGTTACCTGTTGTAAATTTAACTTCATTTAATGGCAAAAATGTAGTGGATTATCCACCGTTCATAAATATGTTTAAATCTGTAATTGATGCAGACAGTAGGCTCAGCTTATGTGAAAAACTGCATTATTTACGCTCATTCTTGGCAGGGGAGGCTCTAGATTTAATAAAAAATTTAATATTAAACGATGATAATTATAATGTAGCATTAGAACTGTTAAATAACAGATTCAACAACAAACTACTAATTGTTAATCATCATGTTAATAGCATTCTAGAGTTGCCCGTCACAAAATGCACTGCTCAAGGTCTAAGGTCCCTTATTTCAGTAATAAACTTAAATATTGCTGCGCTAAAGAATCTAAAGGAGCCGGTGGAGCACTGGGACACCTTGTTGGTTAATATAGTGTCCAAAAAGGTAGATAACTACACTAACAGAGGGTTTCATCAGGAACGGCTTAGCAAGGAAATACCTAAGTTGTCAGAGTTTCTAGATTTTCTGGAACGGAGGGCTATAGCTATGGAAAACACCACTGATGACAATAAGTCCTGCCATTCCCAGAAGACAAG
This sequence comes from Cosmia trapezina, assembly GCA_905163495.3. NCBI lineage: Eukaryota > Metazoa > Arthropoda > Insecta > Lepidoptera > Noctuidae > Cosmia > Cosmia trapezina. Next base: position 2,067,550 of record LR991033.1, on the reverse strand, counting down.
TAAGGTAATAAGCGGTGTGAGCACATCTAAGTCGGAATTATTATTATGTAAGTATTGTCAGCAGTCACATAAGCTTTATGAGTGTGCAAAATTTAAATTAGCTTCTGAAAAGGAAAGAATATCCTTTGTCAATGACAACAAGCTTTGTAAAGTTTGTCTTAATAAACATAATGGAAAGTGCTTACTAAAAATAAAGTGTTTGACTTGTGGGCAAAGGCATAATACGCTTTTGCACAATAATGCATCCAGCAATGCAGTATTGCTGGATAATCCTGAAAATAATGCTGGAGCTAACCAGGTGGCTTTGTCGACCGCTACAGCTTACACAACTGTTTTATTGCCCACTGCTATGGTGCACTTGGTAAAAAAGGATGGCACGTTTATCACTGCTAGGGCTCTACTCGACTCGGGGAGTCAAGTATCATTTATTACTGAAAGCTTGGCTGACCAAATTAAATGTAAATTAAGTAAGACTGATCAGCTTATATTGGGTGTGTGTCAAGGTGAACAAAATGTATCACATAGGGCTAATTTCACTGTGTACTCAACCACAAATAACAACAGTGTAGCAGTTTCATGCTGTGTTGTAAAATGTATTGCATGTCCATTACCGCAGCAGTCATTTGACATTTCACAATTTACTTTTCCTTCTTATGTGGAACTGGCTGACAAAAACATCAACAAAACTGGTGAACTGTCTTTGCTTTTGGGGTGTGACATATTTTTCCAGGTGCTGCGCCGTGAGTCCTTGCCAGTAACTCCATCAGGACCTTACCTGATAAATACAAGTTTGGGATATGTTGTAGCGGGCAGTTTGCCTATCACCTCAGGAGGAATAAGCTCTTCTAATCTTTGTTTGCTAATAAATCCAGATAGCTATTCGAAGGTATGTAACACATGCATTAATAAGGACAGTCAGCTTGAGCAAACAATGTTAAAATTTTGAGAATGTGAAAAGGTGCCAAAGGTTTTCAAAGAGGATACTCCTGAGCATGAGCAAGCTGAACAAATATTTCAGGATTCTGTAAAATTGGAAAACAATAGGTTTAATGTTGCTTTGCCATTGAAAGTTGATTTAGATAATACAGGGTTAGGGAATTCATTTCCCATGGCCTTGAGCAGATTGCATAATTTAGAAAAAAGGTTTGATAAAGATGCTAACTTGTTTCAACAATATAAAATATTTTTATCAGATTATATAGAGCAAGGTCATGCAAAATACTTGGATACTAAAAGTGAAAACCTAGATGTAGGTAAGTTAAACTTTCTTCCTCACCATCCTGTGTTAAATCATAATAGTAAGACAACACCAGTCCGGGCTGTGTTTGATGGAAGTGCAAAAACAAAAAATGGTTTAGCATTAAATGATATTCAGTTAAATGGACCCGTTGTCCAAAGTGATTTGTTTGACATAATGATTTTGTTCAGAACATACAAATATGTCTTGCTCTGTGATGTTAAGGCTATGTACAGACAAGTGTTTCTCGATGAAAAATACTGTGGTTTGCAAAATATTCTTTGGCGTGAAACCAGGGAAAGTCCTGTTCAATGTGTCCAACTACAGACTGTAACTTATGGCTTAAAAAGTTCTGCCTTCCTTGCCACTCGCTGCTTGGTTGAACTAGCGCATAGATTTAAGGATCAGTATCCTTTAGCTGCATTTTGTTTACATAACTGCAGTTATGTTGATGACATACAATTAGGCAGTGATGATATTAATGAGGTAAACCAGGCCAAGAATGAGCTTTGCAAATTATTAAGCATGGGTAGTTTCACATTACATTAATGGTGTTCAAATGATATTAGCTTACTAGAAGACATTCCTGTTAATTTACATCAGATAGATAAAAAGGATTTTGATAAAAACTGTTTGTATGTTAAAACATTAGGGTTAATATACAATGTGAAAAATGATTGCTTTGAAATACAATGTCCGGTAAAAGGGTTAAAGCTTGAATATACAAAGAGGGAAATGCTTAGTTTTATAAGTAAATTTTTTGACCCACTTGGGCTTGTGGGACCTATATTGGTATTAGCAAAGCTTCTAATGCAAGAAGTGTGGTTTCATAACATAAGGTGGGATCAGCTTTTGCCATCAAATATTAATAAAAAATGGGTTGAATTTGCTAAAGATTTGATAAATATGCCATGTATTACTGTTCCTAGGAATATTAAAAGTATAATATGTGATAGCTTTGAACTAGTATGATTTTCTGATGCCTCTAGTGTTGCATATGGTTGTTGCTTATATTTAAGAGTAACAGGTCCTGATAAATGTGTAAATATTAATTTATTTTGTTCTAAGTCACGCATCAATCCAAAAAACAAAGTATTAACAATCCCTCAACTTGAACTTGAAAGTGCATTATTGCTAGCTATAATGGCAAACAAAGTAAATATTAAATTATCTCTAAAGTATAATGTTAGTACATATTTGTATTCAGACTCTAAGATAGTACTTGCGTGGCTCAAAACAGAACCTGTAAAATTAAAAATGTATGTTGCTAATAGAGTTAAGAAAATACTTCAGTTAACTTCCTCTTATAAATGGTTCTATGTCAACACTGCAGATAACCCAGCAGACTGTCTGTCTCGAGGTGTAAGTCCTTCTTCTTTGAAGGATAATATACTGTGGTGGCATGGACCTAAGTATATGGGGACTGCTGAATTTGTTCATGGCACTGATCCACTTCCAATGTCCATGGAAGATATACCCGAAGTAAAAGAAATAAAATCTGTAATAAAATCAAGTAATATATGTGTTAAAGGCAATGCGTTATTGGCTATGTTAGAAAAATACTCAGATATAGAAAAGACAACTAGAATAATGGCATATGTGTTAAGATTTATAAATATTTGCAAGGCCCAACATTGTAAAAGCGAGAAAAAGTTAAGTCCGAAAGAGTTAGACTGTGCCCTGCAGACAATTATTAGATTAGATCAGAGTAAACATTTTGAAAGTGAGATTGAATGCTTACAAGCTGGTAACAGTGTAAAATCAAGTTTGAGTAGTCTTAATCCTTTTCTTGATTCTTGTAAGTTATTAAGAGTAGGTGGTCGATTACACAATGCTGAGTTACCTTTTGCAGAGATGCATCCTATAATCTTAGCTAAAAAATCCAATGTTACTAAGGATATTATATGGAGGCAACATATTCAATTAAAACATGCAGGTCAAAGTTTGGTTCTTAGTAGTTTGAATGAAAAATACTGGATTCTTAATGCTTCACGTGAAATTAAAGCTGTTTTATATAAATGCATTAGTTGCTTTAAATTAAAGGCTAAGAATGCTACCCAATTAATGGGATCTTTACCTTTGGATAGGGTAAATATGACAAGGCCATTTCAGATAGTTGGCACTGATTACGGTGGCCCTTTTAGTGTTAAGCAAACTCGTATTCGCAATCCAGTAATAACTAAAGCCTATATAGTGTTGTTTGTTTGTTTTGTAACTAAGGCCATACACATAGAGTTAGCATCTGATATGTCAACAAAGACTTTTTTAGGTTGTTTGAAAAGATTTATATCCAGAAGGAACAAGCCCACAAAAATTTACTGTGATAATGGTGCCTGCTATAAAGGGGCTGCTAATGTGTTAAAAGAATTGTATGATTTGCAAGCTTCTACAAAACACCAAGACACTGTAATAGAATTCTGCAATACAGAGAGAATATCCTTTCATTTCATACCAAGTTATTCCCCTGTGTTTGGTGGTTTGTGGGAGGCGGGCATTAAAAGCGTCAAGTATCATATGAAACGAGTAATAGGCAATACAGTGTTAACTTATGAGGAATTGTATACTGTTATTGTGCAGATTGAAGGCATTCTTAACTCGCGGCCGTTGACGCCTCTATCTAGAGACCCAGATGATATGTCTTACTTGACACCTGGACATTTTTTAACGGGATCACCATTGTCGTCCTATCCTGAATTAGATCTAAGTAGTGTAAAAGATTATCCTTTTGGAAACAATGTGAACAAATGCAACAATTATTTTGGAAAAAATGGCATAAATATTATTTGGTTCTTTTACAAAATAGGCCAAAATGGAAAAGCATCCAACCTAACTTGAAACCAGGTGACATGGTAATTTTAAAATATGATAACATTAATCCACTTAATTGGCCCGTAGGAAGAATTTTAAATGTAATGCCTGGAAAAGATGGATGTGTTCGTGCTTTAGAGGTTAAGACTGCTAAGGGATCTGTCATCCGAACTAGTGTTATGAAAGTATGTCCTTTTCCTATTAATGAAGATAATACTTAGTTAATTAATTATTAAATTTAAACTTGTGTAATTTTTTGGTTCAGCTGTTTTGTTATGATGGCCAGAGGCGCCCCCAGTATGTTCGTATCCGAACATAGATTTTAAGTTAAATGTTCTAACCTGGCTACATTAAAAGATTTTTGTCTACTGGCAACTGGATATTGTCCTTGTAGAAAATTACCACCGAAACTAAAAAACTATGTATACTAACTTTTGTGTTATGATAGACTGTATCAAATAAAGTGAATTTCTATAATATTTCACATAACATTTTTATTTATGTTTTCGCCAAACACATACAATGCGTTTCAACTAAGAATAGGAATGACCTTGCGCCATATTGTAAAGATTTAGCAAAACAGCACCTCGTTTACACATTTGCAAACTCAGTGACATATTTTAACAAAAACAAATTCCAAAAACAGAACTAAAATGGATAAGGATAACACTACAAAACTTTGCAAGCCTTAGATTTCTAGTTTCAGTTGACAGTTAGAGGTCATTGACGTTCCTATTCTTAGTTGAGTCGCATTGTACATTGTTATAGTGCAGTATCCCGGTCGAGTATAGACTCAAATTGAACACCTTTTAAAAATTCTTCAATTTTGTTATCAGTTTTCGATTTTGTTTGATCAACCAATGCTTCCAGACTTGATTAAATTTTAAAATGGTCGACATGGAGTGGCAGACGAGTCGTTGATGCCTATCGTCCTTTGACTCAGGGTGGCTTCATCAGCTCATTATAAATCCAGTAAAAAAGAGCATAAAAAGTTTTTTTGAAACAATACGATTTTATTTTTCGATTAATATTTAAGGGAAATATATTTTTTTGTATTTTCAATCGTGTATTAGGTGTTGGAAATCTTGTTAATTGGTGCGCGTTAACATTATGATTATTTTATGTTTATTAAAATTTTATTGTTTTAGCAATCAGAGTGCTGAATTACCATAAGCCGTTGTTCAGACATAGGTTCCTTCTTGTTAACTTATCCATTGAATTATCAAACTTAAGGATTATGAGAGTCCATTGGAAGAACCATGAACCTAGATCCTAGATGTTTAGAGTACCTAATACCTAGATGTTTTCATGACATTTTTATGTTGCTTAGAGCCTTCTTCATTTCTACATGAATGAACTAACTGAAAATAGGAATCACTTGGAGGTTATAATATACAGCAGATGGGTGACAGCAATAACCTTATAATATATATCTATACGGTTAAAAAAAAGTTGCATAAAACTTATGGCCTATTTCACGATGTCCGAATAGCCACTAGCCCTACTCACAATGTATAAATTCAAAAATGGAACAGAATTTGTATGAAATTATCTGCCAAGTAAGCTAATAGGAACTTAATCGTAGGTGGTGAAACAGGCCCTTACTCTAATGTATTCTACATACAATTTTATTAAATACCTAGTTTTTATACAGAACTGTGAGCTACACTTTCAGGTGTCTAAATTATATTAAATGTATTAAATCAAACGTAATTTCCGGATTAAAACTATCGTATGTGTTAATCCGACGTGCTAATTACTCGCATTAAATTACTAACTTGCTAGTTTTGTCGTATTATTGTACGGATTATTCGCAGAAATAAATAGCTTTTGCATAAATAACTCTAGTAATCCGATTTCCTCAGTAGAAACCCGGCGAAAGAGCGTGATTTTATAAATACAAACATACCTACATGAGTAGGTGTGTTCGTAGAGCAAAGAGCATAAAAAAGTTTTTTTGAAACAATACGATTTTATTTTTCTATTTAACCAAGTTTAGCATAGAGCAAAGCATAATGTCATCATTCTCCTGCCCGTATTCCAATATATTTGGGATCGGCGCAACACGTCCCTTTTTTACACACTTCTCTATTAGTCGTCATCTCGGTAGTCACTCCCTTTCTAGCCATGTCATCTTTCACAGAGTCCATCCGTCGTTTCTTTGATCTTCCCCTACTCTTACAGCCATCGACATTCACACTCAAAACATTCCTCACGACATTTTCCTCATTCCTCCGCATCACAACCGATTTCCGCACAACTTTTCAGTCACCGGTGCCACCTTCAAACTTCCTCTTATGTACTCATTTCTTATTCTATCCATTCGTGTAACACCACACATCCCTCTTAGCATTCTCATCTCAGCTGCATGCAGTTGCCTTTCATTCATCCCTTCTGTGGCCCAACATTCTGATCCATACAAGACAGCAGGTCTAACCATTGTTTGATATAACTTCTTAAGGCCCAGGTTCCAAGCTTGGTTTAGCTCGGTGTGTAAGTGCAATGCCGTTATGGCTGTCTAGTTTGACGCACGAGATAGAAGATTCTCACGCGCACCGGAATTCGTAAAAGTGCAAATAAAATCGTATAAAATTAGAAATGAACTATTTCATAAAAAGTAATCCATCACTGGATGCAGTTTGGAATTTGACATTTCATGGTATATTTTTAATTATAATTATAATTGCTAATGAAGCGATAAACAGCTTTTAAAGATTATTAGGAGGTATGTTTAAAGATTTTTTTGGTGCATTAAAGTATGTTTATTTATGTTTTGGCTTCCATCACTGAATGCGAAAAGGACTTGAAAATATCATATTTTTTTACATGTCAAAATTATTTACGGTTTATGAGATACACAGCTTTAAAAAACCACCTTTTTGATCGTTTTCAGGAAATCTGCGCCTTAAGTTTAAGGGGAATGTGGGAGTCGCAGATTGTTCCCGTGACCTGCCGCCATTTCATCCATCCATTGTTAATTAAAAAATGCACATAGTGCACAATACTATTGTTATCAGGCAGCTTCAGCTACCATCAAACATATTTTCCGAAGGTAGGTAGGTCCTCAACGCGCAAGAGCACGCCAACAATTACAGTCAGAACATTGGCAGCACGTCTTCACAATGGCGAAACGACATGAACCCTTTCAAGTCCAAACAATCTCTATGCATTTAATCAGGTAGCCTACGTACCGTCGGGGACCCGCGGGGTAGGTACCTAGGCAGCTAGGTAGTAGGTAAAGGCCGATTTGCACTTGTGCTGTACTCCGTAGTAGTATACTATGTCCGAGTTAACTTGAACATAACTTTTTAAGCAAGAGTACCTACTGTAAGGTCTCGAACCTAACAGGGTATAGCTACGCTATAAATTAAAGAGGTGAGAGGTAAACCAGGGATATTATTAAATTACAAAACTTTGTAAAATAATTTAATCAAATAGAGAGCATTTCATAATTAAACATAACAATCACTGCATGATACGTCATACCCGGTGGATACCTACTTGGTGTTGCCAGTAATCATAATACTTATCTTTGCGAGAAAAACGTGTTATCTCGAAAAATGCTATTTTACAGGAAGCGATATGTAGGTATACGATATGATACGAAACTTTAAAAAAAATATGACAAGTAAATTAATATGTTTTTACGTTAAATGAGTAATCCTAATGAACTTTTAAAAAATACACAAAAAGATTCAATTATCGAATAATAAAAAAAAAACCGGTCAAGAGCGAGTCAGACTCGCGCACCGAGGGTTCCGTACCATCATTTATATGTAATTTTTGTTTCATGATTTCTGAAAAACTGTGCTATTTAGAGACATCGTTTTATTTTTCCTGTAAACTATACGTATATTTCTATTACATAGAATAACTTCAGATTTTTCTCTATGCAAACTTCGGAGATAAGGGGGGGGACGGTATTTTTTTAAACATTTTTCATCAAAAGTCGAAAACTATGCGACCTATATAAAAATGTTTGAGAATGCGCAAACAGCGCTCTTCCATATGATACCCCACATGCCCTGGTAACCCCACTTCGAATTTTTAAGACCCCCCTTTCAGTCCCTGTTGCAAAAAAAAAAAAATGTATTTTTGTTTCTTTCTTATTTGCAAAATAGTTGGGCAAACGTCATCTAAAACTATTCCTAATTTCAAGTTGATAGCATTAGTAGTTCTTGAGATATCCAGCTGTGACAGACACACAGACAGACAGACAGACTGAGTCGCACCATAAGGTTTCCTTTTTACCATTTTGGTACGGAACCCTAAAAACAACTTTTCCGAGATGTCACGTTTTTCTCGCAAAGAGGCGTTATATTTCAACTCGTAGCTGTTGTCCAATCGTTGGTTTCTAGTTTCTACTAAACTCGCCACATAATTTAACTTGCTAATATACTAGCGAACGTGTAAATCTACCTTAAGGTAGGCAGGTAGGTGGCTAGGTAGGAGTGTAGGACATCGAGTGGTTTGTATTCATTAGGTCGTGGTTCGCCGGCCGATACTCTGTGACATACGGGTGTGTTAAATGGGGAGGGTGGTTGTTTGGTGGTGAGGTATCTAATTATGTGGTGAAGGTAAGCTTGGTGTGAGTTTAAGTAGGGAACGGGAAATCCTTAAATACCCTGAATTGGTAGTTTGAATTATCCCTAGTTTTGATTTTGTGGCACTTAAAAGAATATTATATTATATTATATTATACTTAGTAGGTACCACAAACTTTAGTAGGTAGATACTGTAAGGGCTCGAACTTCACAGTGGGAGGCTATCTACGATAAATGAAAGATTCAAGCCAATGGGCTAAGGCCTGTAGGCCTCTTTATTAATTATCTGTCTCAAACTTAAAGTAATTCACTCCCTAGGCCCTACGCGGAGCCCTAGCTAAAAACTATCTATCAATCCTTATACAAAAGCTAGCATCACTTTTCTATAAGAATAATTATATATTTGAATGATGGAAATGTCAGCCAGTAATATCTATGCTAAGGCTTGATTACAACTAACCTCTACAGTACCTTGTGAAGGCCGCAGGAATCCGCTGAATGCGAAGCACAGAACCGGTCGAAGTGGCGGTGCTTGGGGGAGCCCTATGTCCAACAGTGGACTCTTTCGGCTGTAGTGATGATGATGACAGTAGGTACTTAATTGGTACGTTTTTCACAGATTTGTATGTCACAAAGGATAGATAGGGTTTTGCTTTTTGGAAGCTTTAAGTCGACCGTGTTTTATGCAGGATGTGCATCGAGAAGTTTGCTTCGTTTCTGCGGTTTTTTTGCTTCTTAGCCTAGCATTTGTGCGTAGCATGGCCGTAGTGAGTAGTGGACGATCCAACATTTTAATACTAGTAGTTTTGTGAACAGTTGACCTCGCAAGGACAAACTTTTTTGCAACAATTAATATACCACGTTAGTTATTTATTTTAGAGAATTCTGATAATTATTTTCAGAACTCTCTAGTTTTGTGATGAGAAGGTGGTCCCAGGTGCCCCATCAATCCATACCTGGTAGTTAGGGCTGATTCCAGGGGTAGAAATCTAAAAGTGAGCGATTTATTGCATTTTGAGGGGCTATTCTGCTCATCACGCTGAAGATCCCCATTAGATCACCACCAAATTTTTATAAAGTTACTACCTCAAATAAAAAAAACTCAGATACATACATAAACCCTGAAAACATTAAACTTCTTTTTTTGGCAGTCGTGTAAAAAGAACCATCGAAATCGGATTTCATAAGGCCTCCGCCTTATGAAATCCGATTTCGATGGTTCTTTTTATTGATGGTTGGTTTTATATATCCAGTCCCCTTTTTTGGAGGAAGTCCCCTCCCTCTCCAATCAAAAATCCTCGACGACAAAAAAAAATCTATAAATTCGTAAAGCCTGTATACTAAGTTTCGTCCAGATCGTTGTAAAATACGACCTGTAGAGGAACGTAGCCACAAACTGACAGACGAAACCAAATTCTGCACGACTTGTAGCAGAGACGCTGTGCTTCCTCGGTCAACAAAACGAAGCTGGAGAAGAAAGAAGTGGAGGGGTGCCTTTACTATACTTCATCGTCTGTGTAGGTTATCACCTGCAGATTTAGGTTTGGACCTCATCTGGCAGCACGGAATCGCATTTGTTCCGCCTGTGCTACCACGTGCTGCAATGTGCTGCCGCATGCGAACGCGCGCTGTCGCATTCCGCAGACAAAAAAGGCGATCGCAGGCTGCACTGAGCTGACGAGCGGCCGCGTGCGCCATTGTACGATAGAGTGAGACAGCATGCGATAGCAAGTGATCGGCGGTGAAAGGATGCGTTAGCATGCTGTCGCGCGCTTCAGCGTTCCGGAGTCTCCCTGCCGACCATTGCATTTTGTCCGTGATGCCGATCGCCTCGAGGATTCCGCCGCGTGCTATCGCATTATGCTTTCTGTCTCGGTCTAGCAAATGGCAGTTCTAAGCGACAGAAAGAGAAAGGGCGACGGAAAAAGGCGATTCCGTGCTGCCAGATGAGGTCCAACCCTTAGCTACAATTCAAATTAGGCCATCCCCAACATTTTCAAACCTATGTTTATTATCCGTTACCCATCCTCCTAACCCGTATATCGCGCATCCGCCCCGCCTACCATCCTCACTGCCACCCACCCATCCCCTACAATTACCTGGATTCACTTTCAAAAAGAAATTCTTCACTTTTCACAGTAAATTTAAATGATTTGATAAAGTTATGTCGAGAGCCCAGACCCTTTCATTTGTACTCGTTGTAAGTCCCACTTTCGAGGGATTAAATGTACAAGATTCTTTTTGTTTCAACGTTTTAGCTTGTAATAGGATTTATATTTAAAATGGCGATGTGTATGTCCTCTAGACAAGGGGAGAAATGTCAATGAAATGTGTGTGTGTGTGTGTTGGATTGGCTTTTATTGAAGAAATTGTTCCTTTATTGAATGCTGGTGTCAATTTCACACATACCTATACTTTAATTTAGAATCGTCTGGTGTCGTTTCAGAATGTGAAAATAATATTCAAAGTAGGTAATAATTGGTTTTATTTGAACTCTACAAGATTGTGAGTTTAAATTCTTTGCTCTTTAGTGGTAAAATATGTAATGCCCGGCTTCTGAGAGTTCTTAAATGGAGTAAAAGTCTCAATAGTTCGACAAAAATATCTATTTAAGCGAATTGCTTCCTTATGCTCGATTTTTGATGGCCTCAGATAAACCCGTTATAATTCACTGGACTTTCTTCCATTACGAAATGTTCAGAGACACTAATCACTATCGAATGGATAAACTCCATTTAAAAACCTCAGAAACCATAAGTGGTTCTATTTGTTTAACTAACTAGGTATAATAAGCTTTGTAAAAAGCTTTGCTAAAGTTTTCATAATCCTTTGATCTCAATTCCAAACCAATACTCGTGAAAATAACTAAATGGATTTCTGATTTGAATTTTCTTTGCAAACATGTTTAGGTTCACTTATTGATAGTCAATTTTGCCTGAATGGTTTTTATAGCCCGTGGCAACCTTTATTCATAAGTACTAAAACAAGTAGGTACTTAATTTCAAATATAGTACCTACTTATTAACAAGTTTCCATTTAGCCGACACCTGAAGTTCATCAAAGGCGCTGTCTTGTATTTTCAACGAAAACAAACTAAATATCTAAGTAAGTTTGTTATTGAAAAACTAAAGCGCCCATTACATTATCCAATTTCCAGAGCGCTAGATGAGCTAGCGTGCTAAGTTTGTATTGTGTAAGGGCAGTTTACACAATACAAATGAAGCAAGCTAGCACATCTAGCGCTCTGGAAATTGGATAATGTAATGGGCGCTTAAGATGGACATCTTTAGGGCTTCGGTACACGGGAGACTATTTCTTGGTTACAAGATTTAATAAAAAAAAAAAAAAAAATTCTTTATTGTCGCCAGCTAATACATTCATCTTAGAGTAATCTAACATATGTAACGTATTATTCACAAAAGGTACTGTTACTGATTCCCAAACTAAGCTTAAGCTTGTGTTTTGGAAAACAGTGTTCAGCCGCAGGAAGTATCACATACTAAAATACGAAGACATTGGTTGTCGCTGCAGTAGACTTACAATCCCAAGATAACTTTAAGTAATTGTTACATTATAGTCTAATCTAATTTTTATTTTATTTAGGTTTAATAGATGTGTGTGATCTGTGTGTGTGTTAGGGTGTGTGTGTTTGTGTGTATGGTGAGTGTGAGAGTTTGTTTAGAAGTATTATTATGATGTATGCTACACAATATATGCTAGTAGATCTTCCGTCTTTTGATAATCTAGTAGTTGAAGCCATTCAGAAACTTTACCTAGTTCGTGTCTGCTAAGCGAAGTAATGTTGAGCTGTTTTTTTATAGTGTTGTACAACCTACAACTTATGACGTTGTACTGTCTCCTTGCCAAGGAGGTCTTGATGGAACTGAAACGGCAAAATAACAATTGCGTTACGCGTAGTGGGTATAAAGTGTATTTATTCCATCAGGCGCTTGAATGGCGGGAGACATTTCTTTTGTGTTTTTCAAAATCAAACAATTTTATTTGAAATAAACCAATTACAGGCACTTTTGAATTGTCAAGGCGTCGGTCAGTCAGAAAGATGAAGCTAGTCACCCATTCCAAACGTAGTAGGTTCCTATGGAGTGGAGAAACTCCACGGAGTGTCCGTGGAGTCTCTCGCCTGTTCTTTTAAATCAAAATTACTTAAATGTGCCACATATATTTTTTTTTTGACTGATCCAGTTCCGAGATAATAATAAAATCGAACTAAATACATATTTTTGAAATGACAATCGTAGTGAATTATTTTAAAACCCTATGGTGTGTCGGAAGCCTAACCTACTAACTAACATTATCCAGCCAACCGTTAAATCGTTAATATTTTTACGTACAAAAACTAATTTAAAACATTTTTTTAACAAAAACCAACTTTGTCTTAGAACTTTTCTAAGACAAAGTTAATTATTATTAAAAAATGTTTTAAAGGTTTTGTAAATAAAAATATTAACGAATAAACAATTCTAAAATATTAAGTTAGTTGCCACAACTTTCTAATATTGTGGTCACCAGTAAGTTTACAGTAAAAATATTAAGAAATAACTATCCTCTGCTATGCTATGCAAAACTTTTACTTTCCAAGTGAATTCTAATTTTAATTCACTTCAAAATAAGCGACAGCCAAAAAGGGATAAGCGACATTTTTTTGCGAAATCACGAAGCTTAAATGAATAGACGCAGAAAAAAAAGCCGATTCTAACCATATACAACGTGTAACGTTGAATGCGCAAAACTTCTTAAGGGGTCATTGTACTCATTATTATGAACAACTTTTAGTATGGGATCAAAACCTGAAATCGCGAAAAAAAATCAGCTGTTCAGTACATTTTGACGAATTATGCGAACAGAAATGTACTGAACAGCTAATTCTTTTTTCGCGATTTCAGTTTTGGTCCAATAGTAAAAGTTGTTCATAATGATGAGTACAATGACACCTTAAGAACTTTTGCACATTTAACGTTACACGTTGTATATAAGCCGATTTCACAAAAAATGTCGCTTATCCCTTTTTGCCTGTCAGGCTTTTTGCCTAGGCATCGACTATGTTCTACCCAACTGACCACAACACTCAATCAATCATGAATCCTATCAGTCAATCAGCATATTTATCAATCTACTGTCCGCTCTCAATTTGCGCCACAACACCCAACTGAGTTGATTGATTGCATCATTAGTTCTACTATTGTCGTGCTGTCACGAGTTATAGGTAGGTACGAGAATAACTCATGTTGTGGTGGAAATATTAGCAAGTTAGTGAGGTGGAGGTGGAGGCCGGAAGGATTGACTATAAAATCAATCTACCTGCCTTTTCCCAACTATGTTGGGGTCGGCTTCCAATATAACCGGATCCAGATGAATACCAGTAATTTACATGGAGCGACTGCCTATCTGACCTCCACAACCCAGTTATTGGTAACACTGGTTGTCAGACTTTTGGGGTTCTGACGACCCGTAACGACTGTCAAAGATCCACGAACGACATCTGGGACCAACGGCGAGGCACGGGGTGTCAGAAGGACTGACTATACAGAGTAAAAATGAAATGAAATTGTTTATTTTGTAAATAGGATATAGTGACACGACATAATAATTTAAAAAAAAGGTGTGCGTTCGGGGGACCCCCGTCACGAAAGAAGAAAATTGAAAATTTTCGCAGCCAATTTTCTCTAATCATCTATAATCGAAAGAGACAGAGAGAAAAAGTCATATGGAGGGGCATAACGCTTTTTCGTTACATGACGATTTCTAACCGCAAGCCGCGTTATAGAACTTCGTTCCAAAAACTACGTAGATGAAATCGATTAGCCGTGAGAAGAAATTGAAAAACAAACTTAGGAGTGAAAGTCTTTTTAACAAAACTTGCATCGTGTAAATGGAACTAAACGGAAATGGTTGCAAGTAGGCTGCTATTGCTGTCGCTCTGCGAGCGCTCCGCTCTCGAATTCGTGCGATAAGGACAACTGCAGATCCGACTAAATAGCCTATGTGAAAAGTCACATTTCGAGGTTTGGCTATCGCCTATTTCCTCCTCCAATATTGGACCAATTTAAAAGATATTTCATAAACTGAATAAGAAGGATATATACTATGCCCCTATGTCTTTCTTTTTTCGTTAATAGTTGTCAAATTGGTACACTAGGCGTCTGTTGACAGCGGTCTGAATAGGCAAATTTGATCATTTTTGGAGGGTTCTAGTTCTTATAAAAATAATATATCATCAAAAAGGAAACCATAGGGGCCATACAAGTAACTGATATTTATATTTCTGTAAAAAATCATTGCTTTATGTTCATTAACCAGAAAGAAAACAGACACTCACAGGCGAGAGCGTTTGTATTTTTTTGTATGGAGAAAAGAGCACCCACATTTCCTCTTAAGCTTTTAACGCACTTCTTCTTCAGCCTAGACTTAGAGACAAAGGTATATTCACTGTTGGAGGCTCTTTTGCACCCCAAAATCGCTAGCATGAAAAGTGTGCTCAGCTAATTAAGAAATTACCTGGACATCTGCCCGCCCCTACATTGCTAAAAACCGTAATAATAAGAATTGGCACAGTATCCCTAATTCCATTAAACCCCTAGCAGGCCGGCGGAATGTATCGGCTGGTTATCGTTTCGCGTCAGCAGGAAGGGTGGCTAATGGTGCCTGCAGGCTACGCGTACCTGTACACACAGAATAGACAGGTACAGAAGGACAGCGCCATACAACGAGCGGAAACAGGCGCACGCGCACTTCTACAGGGTTATTGGTAATATGTCGGTAATACATTAAGGGGATGTAGCAAATGTCAACCATTTTTGAGTAATTTGACATCATATTTTTAGGGTTCCGTACCAAAATGGTAAAAAGGAACCCTTATGGTGTCACTCAGACTGTCTGTCTGTCTGTCACAGCTGGATATCTCAAGAACTACTAATGCTTTCAACTTGAAATTTGGAACAATTTTACCCAAGTATTTTGCAAATAAGAAATAAATAAAAATATATATGTTTATTTTGCAATAGCGACTGAAGTTTAGAGGCATGAGGAACAGGGTGTAAAGTTCACTCATCCTCCATTGAAAAGGGAGGATCCTCCGACCAGACGGGTGTTGTGTCTGGTGGGCTACTGCCCGACGGTTGATGTCGGGACGTTGTTATATGCTAATCGCGTGGTAAACTCTAATTGCGCGATGCAGGTTTGCGTGACGTCATGTCTTTGATGCGTAGTTCATATGTGGCGATGTAAATGCCGCCACATCACTCCCCTCCGGAGACCGGAGGTCGATAGTGGGCTGAGTCGTGTATCTTGCGATGCTTGCCAGTGTCAGTTGTGGTTCCAGTGAGTCGGAACAGGGTGCCGCATAGTTCACGGTGAGTCGGAACTGTCTGCGGTGATACCCCAGTGAGTCGGGGTGGCGCTGCGTTATGCTCCAGTGAGTCGGAGTGTACAGCGCTGGGTTGAGGTTGAGGCTGAAGGTGATGACCAGGAATGCGCGTCCGCTGCATGCTGTGGTCAGGATACCCGTTGAAGCCGTGGATGCTGGCTGGCTGTGTGACTCGCCGCTCGAAAGCTTGAGGAAGTGATGCTGATGACGTCACGCTGATGTAGTTGCACGAAGGCTGCGCTGACGATCACGTCGGGGTCACCAGTTTAGAGGCATGAGGAACAGGGTGTAAAGTTCACTCATCCTCCATTGAAAAGGGAGGATCCTCCGACCAGACGGGTGTTGTGTCTGGTGGGCTACTGCCCGACGGTTGATGTCGGGACGTTGTTATATGCTAATCGCGTGGTAAACTCTAATTGCGCGATGCAGGTTTGCGTGACGTCATGTCTTTGATGCGTAGTTCATATGTGGCGATGTAGATGCCGCCACAGGGTGTTTAAAAAAATGTGAAGTGGGGCTACTAGGGCATGTGGGGTATCATATGAAAGAACGCTGTTTGCACATTCTTAAACATTTTTCTTTTTTTTACGCCGCATAGTTTTCGACTATTGATGAAAAACGTTAAAAAAAAATACCGTTCCCTCCCCTTATCTCCGAAGTTTGCATAGAGAAAAATCTGAAATTATTCTATGTGATAGAAGTTTATGTATAAAATACAGGAAAATAAAATGATGTCTCTAAATAGCGCAGTTTTTCAGAAATCATCGAGCAAAAATTACATATAAATGATGGAACGGAACTCTCGGTGCGCGAGTCAGACTCGCTCTTGACCGGTTTTTTTGAAGATATCTGTGGTATACAACATTGAAAATGTTGTATACCACAGTAATGATTTTTTTTTTAAATTATTATTTGCTAATAAGTACTTCAATACAAAACAATCTAGCATAAAATGACAATTAACTTTAATAGTTTTTAAATCAGAGCTACAAATCGTTACAATTTTTCATGATTTTCAGCAGGTTTTTTGACCAAAATGGTAGATTGCTGCAAAAAAAATGGTTAAATAAATAAATTCTATAGTGGCATAGAAAAAAATTGTAGTGAAGCCCTGACTCCTGCGCTAGGTAACTCCTGCGCGGGTTGACATTTGCTTAGGGGCTCATTAGTTTCAAACGTATTGTATGGAGCCGGCCTTCTGTATACCTCTCTATTCTATGGTATAGGGGTGATTCGCAGGTATAGGGGTGATGCGTAGGTATGTTATAGGAAAAGGTACCTACGAGGTATTAGTTCCGGTTGTAAGGGCGTAAATTGGGGAAACGTACTGTGTTATTTGGTGGGCATAATTGAAGTATGGCTGTGTTTGGTTCTCGTTATGATTCTGTGGTAACGGTAACACAAATGTAAAGTCAGGAAAATTAATTAATAAAGAAATCGACTACCAACTCAAATTGTCGGTATATTTAAATTGCAACTGTCATTCTTTGACAATCGTTTGAAATAGCTATAACACGGCAAATTGACGTAGGGTGTCAATTTAATAATCCATGTCCCTGACTGTTCCTTATCAGAATTACCCAGTGGCTAACATGACATAGGTACTCGTAATTTGATTTGTCTTCTCGTCTGTGCATGATAATCAGGTAACATGTCTTTTCTCAGTATGTTTTAAAATATACGTTAAAAGGTCGTATCTTGACAAAAATTAGGATCTTACCCCATAAAAGAATAGGGATGATGCCTGGGTAAAAAAAAAAAATCTATTTAGTCCGTCAGTCAGATAATAAAAAAATACTTAGCTATCACGCATTAAAGTTGGGGAGTGGGGGCTCGCTACGTCACTTGTACGTATAAAACCTGGCTACGCGTGACGTCATGCCATATTTTAACTCAATGTATCGCCGTAATTTTTTGATTACGTAAAAAAAGAAAAAATACGTGTCCAATATTTTTTAATAATCTCTATGACGGACAAAAAATAAATTTTTAGTCATCATCCCTATTATCTCGCACCATTAAACTAATGTTCTTTAAAATTATATAACTCCAGGACCCAAATTAACAGCTATTACAACTTTCAACAAGGTTAAATTATATTTTCTACGAAGAGGAAACTTAATTAACTTTAGGCACTGTTCTCTTTTATACCATCGTCTAACGAAACCAAAATCTAAAACTGAATTAAATCCATTATAATTTTTATTTTATTTTATTTTATTTATTTATTTATTTATTCACCATTAACAACATCATAACAGCTATAACACCAAAGCAATGTTGCTACCACAAAACAATTAAAAACAATGAAAAACACAATTTAGAAACAAAATAATCAAAATTACAATAAAATTAAATGACAATTAAAAAACAATCAAAAATACAATTAAAAAACAATCAGAAATATAATTAAATTCAATTAAAAAGAAAGACAATAAAAATACAATTAAATTACAATTAAAAACCAATCAAAAATACAAAAAACAATCAAAAATACAAAAACAATCAAAAATTCAATTTACATTCAATTAAAAAAACAATCAAAATTCAATAAAAAAAAAAACAATTTGAAATTCTTAAAAAAAAATAAAATAAAAGCTTTTTAAAAAAAGAACAATTAAAAACCCTTCTCAATATTTTCAATGCACTTCAGTGCTACTCCTGCGAACTTCATCAGGCTGCAGTGAAATATGTCTACCTCAATTGAAATAATATTTAACAGTCTTATGGCGCGCGACAAGGGGGCAAACCTGTTCAGGTTGGTCCTAGAGGGAGGCTCCAGTAGCGTTGGCGTGGGGCGACGCGCGCCCCCGCATCCGGGCGGTACACGCAGCCCCAGCTCAGCTAACAGATAATCTGTGGGTGGACACTATCAGTCCTGCCAACTTTACCCAACTTGATTATAATTACGTTAATACCAACCAAACAATGGCGAAAAACAAATATTTTCAATGAATTTACAAAGTTTTTGACAAATTAATTTATCAGTTTCTATTACCTGGTTTGATGGAGTCGTAAAGGATTTAATATTTTGTGTTTGGGACATGGGATGAGTCTATAGCGTTTTGATTGGCGTGGATATAAACTCAGAGCGGAGCGATTAACAATCAATCTTACTTATTGTATTTAATATCCCACTAATTTACAAGTCATTTTTGTTCAAAACTTGGCATTATAACTTTAATAATAATTTAATTTAATGTCCAAGTAACAAGACTCACAGAACCGCAGTAGTAGTTATAACTTTAATAGGTACAGGACCTACATTCTTATTTACATTTTTCTTTTCTGTTTTCCAGGTAAGTGCTGTTTCACGGCGTTCAAGGCATTTAAAGTACCTACTTGACCTACCTACTGACAGCGTCTCAGGTTTTGGTAAAGTAGCAGGTCAATAAGTATTTTAATCAGTTAAGTAAGAATGACATTTCTTTTGAAATATTTCTTTGTTATTTATTTATTTAAACTTTTCACACTCAAAAAGGTAGAAAGGCGGACTTATTGGCATAATAGGCATTCTCTACCAGTCAGCCAAGAGTGGTCAAGAGATGCAGCAGATGCTCTGTGTGAGAGGAACAATGAAAAAAAAAACACATTAAACCCTTTTTAAGTTTGACAGAAAATTAGAATTCTTTCAAACAACAAAAAGATCACAATGCCTTTAAACCACTGTACCAACAAACGCTCAAAACTAATAACTGCTCGTAACTAATAACCGCTCGTAACTTCAACCACTCATAACTTCAACCGCTCGTAACTTCAACCGCTCGTAACTTCAACCACTCGTAACTAATAACCGCTCGTAACTTCAACCGCTCGTAACTTCAACCACTCGTAACTTCAACCGCTCGTAACTAATAACCGCTCGTAACTTCAACCGCTCGTAACTAATAACCGCTCGTAACTTCAACCACTCGTAACTTCAACCGCTCGTAACTAATAACCGCTCGTAACTAATAACCGCTCGTAACTTCAACCGCTCGTAACTTCAACCGCTCGTAACTAATAACCGCTCGTAACTTGTAATGCTACGTTTTAAGTTTCCCCTAACTAATTTACGTGACGACTTGACGAGACGGGATTAATAGAATTTCAGGGCGAGCCGCAATACAGTTACGGACGGCTACACGGGTACCTCGGGAAATGGAAGGACCCTCAGATATAATGGATTAAAAGAGACCTTGTGATTTTTATTTTGAAGGACCTAAGTTTGTGTGAGAAAAATGGAGAGAATATTGTTTTTACTTTCTGTGTTTTTAATACAGGGAGCGTAGTTTTTGCTGATAATAAGTGGTGAGGTAGATTTGCAAATAGAATGCGAGCTACGCCGTAGCTATGCGCGTAGCACATCTACGCGTCGATCGCTCGCGGTCTACGCGAGTAGAACTTGTCCACTCTGATATTAATATGACGCGCCCCACTACCGCATTTACCTACTTTAAGTAGTGGGGCGCGTCATTTCAGAGTAGACAAGCTCTACATTTAGATGATTTTCCGAGGAAAATATACTCTGGTAACGTGTTGAAGGTAGTTTAACACGTTGACTGCCAGACAACAGGCACAATAGATAATCTATTGTTTGCGGTCACCGTGTGTGTCTCCCAGAATTTATACAAGTATAAGATACAAACATCACGCCTTGTTTCCCCGAAAGGTTGGGCAGAGGTGTACCTGTAGTGAAAAAAAAAAGAAAAGAAAGAAAACTTGTTTATTCTGCACAAATAAAACGCACATTAGAATAGAAAAACAAAAAAAGACAAAATACACTCAGAAAGCCATGTAAGCAAAAGCCACCCACCCCCACACCCACACACACACATGTGGGTGTAGTACACCCACATTTCGCCAGTTATGTTTAAGCCCCATGTAATAGGGGGCGAGCCTATTGCCATCAACCGGGCACACATCCAGACTCCGGGCCGAGAAATTCCAAAAAAAAAACGCAAAAAAACATATTTTTTTAAGTTTAATATACAAATACTGTGTTATGTTAACACAAATCATATTAGTTTTTATCCAACAAACAGCTCAATATTACATCAGCATGTTTCAATCTATCAACACTCCAATTCAATGTAACGAACGAACATTCCTACACTACAAATTGTTCAAAACAAACTTCTGCTAGCAGGACATTAATATCATTTTTCCATTTATCACCGACATCGATCATGCTGTAATCCCGGCTAGGAATACTCGAACGGACTCCAAGACGCTATATTAATTACACTTTGAGTACCTACTTAAGCCTTGATCACACGTACCGAGTATATGGGCGAGAAAAATGATACTAGGTTGGGAGAGTTAGGTGGACGAGTTGATGTTTACACATTTTCATTTAAAATCTTAAAAATAAGGTCCCGTGTGAGCGAGATAGGTGACAAAATGCGACAGTCCTCTTAACAATATGGATATTTTTGCGACGTCCAATACTTCGCCTACTAATTACTCAATGATTGAAATAATAACTAACTACGAAATTCAGTCGCACAAACGTTAATACTCGATGACACTACCGACCCCCTCGGAGAATAGTCGTAATCGTAAGGATAAGTCAAGGCTCATCAACACAACAAAAATACTCACCACGGAGTTCAAGGAATAACCAGAGACTCGTTACTGGTCGGTGTATCTTCTTACGTCACAGCTTCTTACTAAAATGGGGATTATCCCTCGGCCCCATCTCTGCTTAGACCACTTTAGAGCCAGATTGATGATATTATTTACTCCCAGCTGTGACGTTTATTTGAGAGACAGAATAAAAAGAAAAATAACGAAATAGGTACTTGCCAAGTGTGGGTGCTATTGGATGGAGGGTTCCGTGATGAAATATTTTGTTAATAAGATAGATAGATAAAACATTTATTCGGAGCACACAAAAGACACAACACAGCACAACACATAAAAGTACATAAAACAATCAAAACCTCAAACCTCAAAAATGCTGCGCAAAATGGTGGTCTCCCGTGGCAGTAATTGGCAACTGAACTTCATAATAGTAGCGTTAATAATTAATGGCCTATATTTACGGAAGGTTTTAATATTATTGGTAATATTCACAAGGGTGTGACGAAGTGTGTCGATATCGTTATAATAGTCGGTATTTGTAGTTCAACTTTTGATTATCGTCATAAATTAGTCTCAATGTAGACATATTTTATCCTAAGATTTAAATGCATTCATTTGAAAATTGACTTAAGTAGCTACGTAAGATGTATTTTTTGCCTGGAGATGTTAAAAGTTACTCTCCTTAGTATCAAACGTGTTTTCTATATTCCAAAAATCATGATACCATATTTATACACTTTGAAAATTTCAACTTGCTACCTTTTACTTATACTGAGATAGAGAACCATGTAGCAGACATACATCGTTGGTTTAGTAATAAGGTTATAAGATAGCCATAATCTGGTTACGGAACCCCAAAAATAAAACCCAAACAGACGCGTTTAATTTCCGACGTTTGAGGTTTAGCCTCTTTAAATGATGAAAATAAACGTCTCCATTTTTTCGGAGCTTTTTTTAAGGATAATAAGATTGCTGAAATGTGGGTGTGTTTTTAAAACATGTTGAGAGGGCGATAAATAAGGTTATTTCATGAGTTTTGTGAAGATTTAAGTAATGTATAATGGTAATTCTGAGTAAGTTATGGGAGTTAGGCTTTTTCTTAAGTTGGTAAGCCGTTTTCATTTATTTCTTCTTTTACAACTGTGGTTTAGAAAAATCTGTGGTTAGTAATGTTTCTGTAGATATCAGTGCTTCTGAGTTAATTGTGATGGAGTTAGGCCTTTCTAAGTAATCTGTTTTCTTTGCTTCTTTTACAATAGTTATTTATGCAACTGACGTATAATAAAGGGTATCGAAACACGAATGTGGGCTTATCACACGAGGCGAAGCCGATAATAGTATCACATGAGTGTTTTAATACCTAATTATGTACAGTTTTTTTTTTTTTTTTTTTTTTTTTTTTTTTTTTTTTTTTGAGGGTGGGAAATCATCAAATAACTTCTCCCGCTCTGGGTGGAGCGGGAGGGCGTGTCAGACTTTTACTGACTAAAACCCACCCGTGTTCCTTCAGTTGCCTATGCCAGGGCCGCGGTAACCCCTTCAGACAACCCGCGACCCCAGCGGCACAACCCGCGACCCCAGCGGCATATACAGTTGCATACAAGACTTTATCTACATCCATGTTATCAATCCTCTATAAAAGGTTCTGAAACAGTTTCTTGCAATACTAATACTCGTATAGAACATGGCGGCCGGCGTCATAGTATACGACGTGAATTCGAATAAGTTATTTTTTTAAATTACGGCGCTGTTGTTGTGAAACGCGCGTGCATTACAATGTTCTTTTTTTGAAAACGAGTTGCATTATGAAATTCAGTACAACATTAAAGCACCCGTTTGGATGCTATTATGGCTACCATGGTTACTATGACACTGGCTGTTTTAATGTTGGCAATAAGCTAACTGTTTCAGAAACTTTTATAGAGAATTTATAGCATGGGTGTAGATAAAAAATCTAACGTTAATAATGTTTCAATAGATATCAGTGACAAAGTAACTATCATCGGTTCATTTATTTTACTATGGACCTCTTTTGTTGAAAATGATGTGCATACAATTCTCAAGATGTCTGGGGACGATGAACGTAATTTGGCATTACTTCATCAATCAGTTGTATAATGACGATTCAAGGGCATGGAATCTGATCAACAGAGCCTTATTGATAATATTAATCAATTTATTTTCATGGCTCACCTTGTATGTCGAAGAATTATACCTACTAACCTAGCTTTTGCTAGCGGCTGTGCCCGCGTCGATATCGGAAATTATCTCGTGGAAACCGCACATTTTTCCGGGATATAAAGTAGCCTATGTGCTATTCCAGAGTATAAAATATCTCTGTGCGAAATTTCATTCAAATCCGTTCGCGTTTTTAGGTACTTAACAAACATCAATCCATCCATCCAATTTTTCGCATTTATATAGTACTAAGACTAAGGAAATGAAACTGCAGTATGTCATAATCTGGGCCAGTTTTCATGGTATCCAATAGAAGAGCTTCTGTATTTCGATCAAATCTCTGATTTTTTAAAAACTATAAAGTGATACCACAAATGACACAGAGACTAAACCCACACAGAATCACAACAAGCACAGTTTTAAGTACATAATTATTATGTACAGTTCTAAGTACATATTATATCCAAACAGCGTAATTCCCTCGCGCCGCGCGCCGGTGCCGTACGTTTCGCATTGGAAGCGGAAGTCATCCGGAATCGTAATCAGCGGCTGATGCCATAAATAAATATTTAAGCTGCGTCCCTGTCCCTTGGTGCTACCTGTAATGTAAGGGCATGGAGTATTGACAAATGGAGTGCTATGTATTCGCACATGGACTGCCAAAATTGACTATTGTAAGTAACTCTCAATATGAGATCTGGATATAATGACTTACTTATTATTATAGCAGATAGTCATTGTAGCCTACAAATAATACCACATTAGACTAATCCATTCTTGTGATTAGTGTTGTTTTTTAGGGTTCCGTACCTGAAAAGGGAAAAACGGAACCCTTATAGGGATCACTTTGTTGTCTGTCTGTCTGTCTGTCTGTCTGTCTGTCTGTCAGTCTGTCAAGACCCTTTTCCTCAGGAACGCGTGGAGGTATCAAGTTGAAATTAATATTAAATACGTAGGTATATGGTCTCTTGAAGTCCTAAAAAACTCAAGCTTCTAAATCAATGCAATAAAACATACGGCCATTTATGCGACATATTTTGATACTCGCAAGTAAATCAAAACCTATAGGGTACTTTCCGTTGTTCTAGAATCATGAAATTTGGCAAGAAGCAAGGTCTCCTAGGACAAGTAAAGGAAAAAGTCCGAAAATTTTGATTTGTAATTTTATGACATAAATTTTTTTTTTTTTTTTGGCATCCAATGTTAGGCGTAGGACAGGGTGTTGTGGCGCAGACTGGGAGAGGCCTATGTCCAGCAGTGGACTGCGATAGGCTGAGTTGATTGATGTTAAGTTTGTTTTTGGTGTAAATTCTTTTCAACTACGGAACCCTTCATTGTGCGTGGTCCGACACGCACTTGGCCGGTTTTTTATGCCAAAGTTACATTATTTTTAGACAAACAAAAGGATTTCTTGAAATATAAGTATTTGCTCATATTTTGCCGAAGATTTTTAGAAGTATTCTATATTTTTTGGATAGCACAATCAGTACCACGCGATATTAACAATACGCAGCAGAACTCAATAGATGTCGCACTTACATCTTATATTATTATTCTTCTTTTCGAGTCGATGGTAGTACATGGTTAAATGAGTTGAGCCCAAAAGCTGGCCACGACAATCACAGCATCGGGGGCGTTTTTAGGTCATCAAGTGCAGGTGTATAGAAACTTTGGACATGCCAATATATGGTTCATGGTTTGGTTTGGAGCACCACATTCGCATTGGCTGTCGGTTAGGTCAATAATTCCCCATTTCGCTAGGTTGGCTTGCAGGTGCAGCGGCCTACGTGGGTCCGCAGTCGATTGATTGCTTTCCGGATAGACCACTGAACTTCTTACATGAGTACTCCATTTGTTATCCATTCCGCGAGCAACAGTATCGGATTCCTGCCGGAAGGTGGGATGTTGAACATCAAAGTATTAACGTTTGTTACCGTAAATTAAAATTACACCTGAATTTGTTTCGGGGTAAAGATGGGATTAATGATTATTATTTTATTTTATTGTGTTTGGATGGCTTACAGCTATCAATACAAAAGTATATTAGGGAATTCACAACAAGCCATTTGCAAGCCTCCACAGTTAGCAATAGAGTATTGTTGTATAAGTTTTGTAATTGATTAAGCATAACACTAATTAAGCACTATATTAAGTAAGTAAGTATTTGCTTAGGCAGAAACGTATGCGCAATCACTAAAGTACTTGTCCATGATCGAAAGTACTTGTTTTCGTAAGTAATTTCCATGGTTCTGATTGCTGAAGACTGATGTTACCGGCATTGTAACTATAATAGCAAGTTTTTGCAGCTTAAATTTTTGAAATAAAATTACCTTGAAGGCCTTAATCTGAATATTTCCCTGAATTCCAAGAAAGAAGAAAACTTTTCCTTTCATATTGAAAATACTTATGCCTAAATTAGTTTATTTTATTTTATTGATAAGTTACTTTCACTTAACAGTTATATTTTCATTACATAGGTAGACTTTTATTCCATTCCATTCATCCTTTTTCTGAAATTGATACCTTTTTCGGGAATCGCTCGGGAATGGAAAAGTGGAAGTCAATCTTAATTTGTATGTACAGAGGGATTAAAAGCTAAGTCTGGTTTATAAGTAAGACGGGGTTCACTGGAACGTGTTGGCTTTCAATAAGTAATTTTGGAAAGACAGAAGTTTTGCAGATTGGCACTTCCGGGATGAATCAATTATAAGTCTTCTGAAGGTTTGCTCTTTTGGATACATAAATGGTACGTGTATTTTCTAGGATTAAATTAATAAATGTATCGTACTTGTAGATAATGTTAAGAGGAGCTCGTGGCTAAGTAATAACAGCCGCATGGGTCGATCCGTCAGGATAAGCTACGCTTTCCGGGGTTGGTCAGTAGATGGGTGACCATCTTTATATACCGAGATTCCTCCGTGCCTCGGAAATTGCGGTGCAGTCGCTCCATGTAAAATACTGGTATTCAGCTGCATCCGGTTAGACTGGAAGCCGACCTGAACATAGTTGGGAAAAGGCTAGACAGATTGATTGACTTGTAAATAATGTTAAAAGAACATAGAATATAAGTGATGTAGTTATTGTTAAATCTGTAAATGTAAAACTTAGAGAATATAAAATTCCTATAAGAAGTAATTAAATTACTATAACGCTAGAATACCTCTCACAATATCCATTATGAACCTAAACTCCTGAAATTTTTCATCTTTTCCTTAAATAATATCTCCTCAAGCAATCCCAAGATACTCTCCGCGATTACAAAAAGAAAAAAACATATTTATTCAAATAAATCTGAAGAAAATTAGAAAAATCCCGGTCTGTGAGGAAGGTCTATACATCCGCTTCGTTATTATCGTTCACGAAATCGCAGATCGTTACGTTTCTGCAAACAGGGGGAAGCGAGGCAGACTCACTGGAGGAAAGTCAGTGGCTCTCAAACTTTGTTAACCGCGACCCCAGAGAGGACTGGGAAGGAGCATAGAAGGAATTGTGTGTGTAAGAAACACGCTCTTGTTCATTTTGAATCTATTTTTGCAGTTCAGAAACTGTTTAAGTTAAAATAACACACATTTTAGAGTTTCTTTAAAAAAAAATGTAATCCTAATCATTAAGCCAGCTCCAGCACACACTAGCTCAAGGAGAGGATGCATATACTGAAAATAAATAGTATTTAAATAATTCTCATGATTGCAATAAACTTCAGATGACAGTAAAAGTGCTTAAATAATGGGTGTTTTTGGGCTCTGCAATAAACAATAATTGTTAGTCAAATAGACAGTAATCAGTATTTTATCCTCAGTTATTGAATTAAAATTTCCCTATGAAATGTTGTCAACAGTTAATTAAATAAACAAATAATAATAATAAAAAAAAAATGAAAAAGCGTTTATTTTGTTGCAACATTATATTACACAAGTTTTACTTCTGCCAGACTGCACAGCAGTTTGTTGGCAGATGTAGCTCCCATACATTATTTTATATTTTATCTTGTAGTTAGATACTTTTCCATCAGTAATAAAGATACATAAGAATATGCCTTTACCCTACAGTGGAACTAAAAGGGCTACAGGCTAAAAATACATAACAATAAGAATTAATAGACAGTAGAACTTTGAGCACCACTGCTGCAGACGATGAAATAAAAATATGAAATACCTTTATTGAAGCGGCTTTGGTTACGTCGTTTGTGAATGTCACGTTTTTATTGGATCCTAGATAAACAACGTTAATTTATTCCAAGATTATTGTTTAAAAGACTGAAAATAAAGGTTTTGTGATATTGTTGTGGACTAGATAAGGTTTTTGGTAAAGTGCTCTTTGTGAATAATGTTGTATAGACCTCTGTGTGAAGCTGAGTGACGTGTGTTCTCTTCTTTGTGATGGGCAAACCAGTGTCGCAAAGAATATATGTAAGTTCTTACAACTTAGGTACAAATATGAGAAATCTCCTGGTAAATCAGTTTTATTAATAAAATATGACAAAGCAAAACAAAAACCGGTCAAGAGCGAATTGGACTCGCGCACCGAGGGTTCCGTTCCGATTTCTGAAAAAGTGTGCTATTTAGAGACATTGTTTTATTTTTCTGTAATCTTTACATAAACTTCTATCATATAGAATAATTTTAGATTTTTCTCTATGCAAACTTCGGAGATAACGGGGGGGGGGTGGGGGACGGTATTTACATTTTTCAGCAAAAGTCGAAAACTATGCGATCTAAAAAAAATGTTTGAGAATTTGCAAACAACGTTCTTTTTATGCCTACTTTTTAATTACATACTTTTTAATTTTATTTAATTACCATTTTGTTACTTGCTATCTGGATTAATCTGACTGAGTAATTTACTATAGTCTACTCAAAGATAAAACTGTAAAACAGTAAAAGGTATGGTATGTAAAGTAATTGGCGTGGGTTTGGCGCCGAGCCAGTACAGTCACTGCCTCCGGCTTGTTGCGGTACAGCGGGAGATGATATTAGTGATAATTGATCGAGACATGAGGAACTGAGAAAAAAATAAAAATGGCGAAGTATGAAAGAGGATGATACTACCCGTATTTACTTATGGGCGCACCCATCGTTTACCTACAGGAAGTTTGCGGATTAATTGATAGAAAGTATTGTATTATTATACAGGGTATATCAGAAAGGTGGTGTCAAACAGACCATCAAACTGAACAACTTTCTCCAAGGAACCAACATCGTAATCGAGAAAAAATTATCAGCCGTCGGAATAAAACTCCTTTATCCACCAACCACTGCATTGCATCGCCCGCCCGCGCTATTTGTTCACAATTTCTTGGGTTTATTTTTTTGCGCGGGACACTAATTATTTTTCTAAAATAAAAGTAGCCTAAGTCTTATAACATCAGCTATCTGCCACTGAAAGTCCCGTCAAAATCGCTCCAGCTGTTTCGGAGACTAGCCGGAAGAAACAGATAGACAGAATGACAGACGAAAATTTTAAAAATTGTTTTTTTTAGTATAATTAACCGACTTCCAAAAGGAGGAGGTTCTCAATTCGTCAGAAACTTTTTTTTTTTTTTTTTTTTTTTTTTTTTTATGTATGTTCCCCGATTACTCGAAAATGGCTGGACCGATTTGGATTTTTCTTTTTTTGTTCGAAAGGGTATACTTCCCAAGTGGTCCCATGATCATCAAGTCAGGATCTGATGATGGGATCCCATGGAAATCGAGGGAAACCCTCAAATTTTATGGGCACACCTATATTGATTTCGGTATTTTTTATAGTAACTCGTGCATTTGCTCTTGGAAAGTACCATTCGGTGAACTGGAACTGATGATGAAGACCACAGAGGGCCATCGGAAATACTCAATTATATCTAAGTATATCACAGGTTGCGATTCGATTACTTTATTATGGTTTATGCTCGTCAAAATGCATAATGGTAATGGTGACTTCACCATGAGCTCCAGTTCTCATGGTTCTTACTAGGAGAACTCCTCAACAATTAACGTCCCTGCATCGGGAAAAGCAATATTTTGTAAAACGTGATGAGCAGTTGACATTGGGTTATTGTAACTTAGATAAATTACAAACTGAACCACTAAAAAGTGAAAAATAAAAACTTTTTTACAAAAAAAAACCGACTTCCAAAAAAAACACTAAACGTGAAAAATAACTTTAATTTCGGAAGTCGGTGGCAAAAAACTAAAATACAGATCCAAAGACACCGACTTCCGAAATTAAAGTTATTTTTCACGTTTAGTGTTTTTTTTGGAAGTCGGTTTTTTTTTTGTAAAAAAGTTTTTACTACCGTAAGTATATAAAAATCTGTTATTTTGACTTTACAAAGAGACACTTCAATTTCATTTATTTGTATAGATTACCTGTCTCTCACTGTCTCCACATAAGTCAGATCCAATCAAACATCTGGATTGTCAATAGGAAAACGACTTTGAATTCAAAGTACTAAGGTACTGTTTTCATTTCCCTTACTTCATTGCTCTTGCTACTAAAAAGTAAATCGAAACCCATCAACACACTTCACAAAACATAAGCTTACACAGATAATTACTTCCACAGAAAAAGGAGATGACCTTACAAGCACTGAAGCAATCTAGGTTCCACAGTTAAATACCACTCCCGTTACAATTCCAACTCAGCCAGAACTACGTAGAAATCTAGATAAAAACCTAGCTTCACCTAAACAAGCCGGTATAAAGTGTCGCCGGCTTGGCTCGCGGCCAAGCGGTCACAAGTTCCACCATCTTTGTTTTAGATACCTCTATTAAATCAACATTTTGTCTGTGGTTCGCGCTCGTGTTTTCGTTTTGGCAACCCTCTGTAGTTTGAACGGTAATTCATGCATGTTTGAAGGTGGGATTATATTTACCTATTTTTTTAGGTTGGTGGTGTTGTGTTAGTAAAGCTCCGTTTTCACTGTGCAAGTTTCTGGAACGTTCAAGAGCAATAATGGTATGCCATAAAGCATGTTCAATTTTATATAATGCCATTCAAGAATTACATGCAAAAATAAATGAATAGGTACAAGTTTGGCCATTCAATAAAATCGTATGCCACTTAATTGTACGTGTTGTTTAGAAACGGTGCCAGTTAATTGCCCTTCAATTTTATGGTATGCCACAGGCAATAAAGTACCGTGTAAATGGAGCTTGAAAATGATTACTCGTTTTGTTTTGATTGCTTAATATTAAATACGAAGTAAGTATTGTCTGTAAAAGTGTGACTCTGGATTTGTGCTGGTTGATGGCAATAGGATCGCATATTATTGCTGGGGAGTTTGGGCACCGCTTCTTCTTCCTAGCTATAAGCACTAGGAAGTGGTGAAGGATGTAGCTACAATCCTACTAATATTATAAATGTGAAAGTTTGTTAAGATGTTTGGATGTTTGTTATTCAATCACGCAAAAACGGCTGCGCGGATTTAGATGAAATTTGGCACACAGATAGTTTATAACCTGGATTAACACATAGAAAACTTTTTATCCCGGTAGTAGGTTCCCGTGGCATAATATTCGACATCCACGCGGGCGATATATTACATAGAAGAACAGCCAACGGCTAGTGTTTGATAAAAGTAGTTTTTTCGACAATTTTCACTTTTCCGGAACGTATAGTTCGAAAATGGGTAGGTATTCGAAAAAGTATATAAGGTAACAGTTGTAACAAATTTTATGAGCTTTCATTACATAGGTATACTATATTTTATGAGCTTTCATTACATAGGTATACTATATTTTATGAGCTTTCATTACATAGGTATACTATATTTTATGAGCTTTCATTACATAGGTATACTATATTTTTTCTCTACGACGCACGCGACGCACCGTTTTAAAGATATTAGCGAAAAACGCAAAAGTGGGAACTTCTATCCCCCCCCCCCCCACTCCGGCGCACCTCCTATACGCGGGGAATTTTAGTATGTTAACTCCCTGAGCACCATGAACAACTTTCTGAAAAAATTACTTACGTCCCAGCTCTCGCACTCTACAACCCATTTGTTGAGTGGACTAATAAAGGTACCGTTTTTTCTTTTTGGGGTACGGCATCCTAAAAAGTGCTGATTATCAGCCTAAGTTGATTAAATGACTTTACATGGAACTTTAAACATATCTGGCGAAATTTAGGTGTACTAGCACCACTTCTGCCTAACTCTTCGGGTATACATGCGCGGTGTTATGTAATGTATTTCCTATATAAGCTGCCACCAACACAAAGAGGAACTTACATACTCTTCATTTTGTTTGATTTATGGTTAAGAACAATATGATTTACCATCCATTTATTATGATTTATTTCTCTTGTCCTGTAGTTTGCCCCTAACTTCATAGGTACGTCACCGCCATAATTAATCTTTTTTTATGTTACGTTCTTATATTATATGTTTATTTTGTATATCTATCTTAATAAATAAGTATCATGCGATTATTCGGAATTTTTATAGGTATGCTTGCTTGTTGAAAGAGGCTCAACAAATGTTTGTGAGTAGGCGGAACAAATATAAAATCAAAGATTTGTATCTAGTTTTATATCCCATGCAATGAAGTATACTTACTCGTAGGTATACCTCTCTCTCTCTCTCTCTCTGTCTCTCTTCAAAGAGTCTGTATTGTTTATGTCACAAATATTTTGTGAGGAAAGTATATGTCGTAGCAACTGCGTAGCGATAGCGTAGTAACTGCGTAGCGATAGCGTAGCAAGTGCGTATCGGTAGTGTAGCAACAGACCAGCGGATTCCCTACCGCTACAGTTTTAATTTTAATCTAGTTTTTAAAATATTATTAACGTTTAAAAGTGTTTATATAAACCTACTTCATCATCATCATCATCATCTGACTAGCCTTTTCCCAACTATGTTTGCGTCGCCTTCCAGTCTAACCGGATGCAGCTGAATACCAGTATTTTACATGGAGCGACTGCCTATCAGAACTCCACAACCCAGTAACTGGGTAATACGATACCCCTTGGTAAGACTGGTTGTCAGACTTTCGGGCTTCTGACGACCCGTAACGACTGTCAAAGAACCACGAATGACAGCCGGGACCAACGGCTTAACGTGCTTTCCAAGGCACGGAGGAGTCTCGGTATGTAAAGATCACCCATCCACGGACCGACCCCGGCAAGCGTAGCTTAACCTGATGGATCGACCCGTGCGGCTGTTATTACTTAGCCACGAGCTCCTATTTAACACATACACAAGGTGTAATCTAAATAACGCACAATTTACTTATCATTATGAACCACTTTTACTATGAGACCAAACAATAAATCGCGATAAAAAAAAACTGGTCAAGAGCGAGTCGGACTCGCGCACCGAGGGTTCCGTTCCTATTACTGAAAAAATGTGCTATTTAGAGACATATCGTTTTATTTTTCCTGTAATCTTTACATAAACTTCTATCACATAGAATAATTTCCATTTTTCTCTTTGGAAACTTCGGAGAAAAGGGGGGGGAATGGTATTTTTTTTTTAATTTTTCATCAAAAGTCGAAAACTATGCGCCCTAAAAAAAATAAAAAATATGTTTGAGAATGTGCAAACAGCGTTCTTTCATATGATACCCCACATGCCCTAGTAGCCCTACTTCGAATTTTTAAGACCCCCTTTCAGTCCCTATTGCAAAAAAAATATAAATATTTTTATTACTTTCTTATTTGAAAAATAGTTGGGTAAATGTCATCTAAAACTGTTCCAAATTTCAAGTTGATAGCATTAGTAGTTCTTGAGATATCCAGCTGTGACAGACAGACAGACAGACAGACTAAGTCACACCATAAGGGTTCCTTTTTTTTTGGTACGGAACCCTAAAAACAACAGTTCCCTACAAATCAGCTGTTTCCTACATTTAGTAAGGAACAGCAGATTTTTTTAGCGTATATATTATCTCAAAGCTTGTACTATGCCCTAACTTTAAAGCTCCCATTAATAACAACAAGTGTTAACATGTTATGACATTCAATAAATTCAATAAATCCACTACTTTACGTGTTTAGGTTTACGCGCCGTTTATTTACGCAGCTTCGGAGTAACCGCGGTATAAAGCAGAACACATTATTATTTGTATGATTAAGTCATACATTGAATTTATGTGCTTATTATGTAGGTTAATACATGATTGGTGTACACTCAACTTTATATTTGAACTACGAAAATCGCCTTTACAGTTACGGAATAAAGGTGCTGTCAATGTAGAATTGTTACAAGTACGTGTGGTTGAGTGTACACTGTACAGTCGCATTGTGTGGTCCGATGGGAATCGAGATTCTATGTCTTTGTGTATGGATTTGTGGTCCTCTTTTTATAATAATTTACTTACGTGTATCTTGTTTTTTTGTGTAAAGGATTGAGAATCTATGGGCTTCTTCTGTAAAGGCTGCCACAGATATAGGTGCGACGGAACGGTGCGATGTGAATCTGGTAGCCATTTCCATGAAGTTTTCATAGAAATTGTTGAAAATAGACTGTCTTCGAGAGCCTTTATTCATGTTCTTTGTGATTGTTTGATTGATGATTATAGAGATCCTTCGCTTTAAATGTCCCGACAGTGTCTCGCGAAAATATGGCAACCCTGTACTAGAGTCACGTCGCGCTGTCGCGTCGCGCCTGTCTGCGGTACCCTTTATTTTACCTCTGACAGCAACCTTAAAGCAACGAGAATAAAGTACTGAATAGAGAATAAATAATAGTGAAATAACCTATAAGTACATCCCCTGTGGCGGCATCTACATCGCCACATACGAACTACGCATCAATGACATGACGTCACGCAAACCTGCATCGCGCAATTAGAGTTTACCACGCGATTAGCATATATACAACGTCCCGACATCAACCGTCGGGCAGTAGCCCACCAGACACAACACCCGTCTGGTCGGAGGATCCTCCCTTTTCTATGGAGGATGAGTGAACTTTACACCCTGTTCCTCATGCCTCTAAATTGGTGACCCCGAGCATGAACGTCAGCGCAGCCTTCGTGCAACTACATCAGCGTGACGTCATCAGCATCACTTCCTCAAGCTTTCAAGCGGCGAGTCACACAGCCAGCCAGAACCCACGGCTTCAACGGGTATCCTGACCACCAGCATGCAGCGGACGCGCATTCCTGGTCATCACCTTCAGCCTCAACCTCAACCCAGCGCTGTACACTCCGACTCACTGGAGCATAACGCAGCGCCACCCCGACTCACTGGGGTATCACCGCAGACAGTTCCGACTCACCGTGAACTATGCGGCACCCGGTTCCGACTCACTGGAACCACAACTGGCACTGGCAAGCATCGCAAGATACACGACTCAGCCCACTATCGACCTCCGGTCTCCGGAGGGGAGTGATGTGGCGGCATCTACATCGCCACATACGAACTACGCATCAATGACATGACGTCACGCAAACCTGCATCGCGCAATTAGAGTTTACCACGCGATTAGCATATATACAACGTCCCGACATCAACCGTCGGGCAGTGGCCCACCAGACACAACACCCGTCTGGTCGGAGGATCCTCGCTTTTCAATAGAGGATGAGTGAACTTTACACCCTGTTCCTCATGCCTCTAAACCCCAATAACTAACTGGGTTGCCATACATCAAAATATAACACAACCATTTAACTCCCCACCCCCGAATTAAACTCTCAACCTTGAAGCTTTCATTCCCAGATTCGCGGTCAATTCAATGTCTATAGAGGAATTCATTTTCCGCTCCGAAGGAACCCGAAGTGCGCCGATTTTGGCCGAATCGTTTCCGAAGTAGAAGCAACAATACTTGATGGACGATTGTATTTGATCGCACTAATTTGACCTTTTGAGGTAAATCTAGATGAATGAAGAAAGATCTTTTGTTTGGCAAAGCGTTTGTAGGTCTGTTCGATAATAAAGAGGTATCCTATTGCTTCAGATTGAGACTCGTATTCGTGTTCTGAAACGTTCAATTGGAACCTTTCACTTTGATTCACCTTTTTTGTAAGCAACAAGATTTGACTTTTCTAATGGGTTGGTCGCCAGGAATTCGAATTTTCTTATATTTTTTTGCAGGTCAGTGTCAGATTGTATATTGATCTGAATAATTATGACCTAACAAATATGTATTTATCATAGACGTATAAAAAAAGGAGGACTCCGCGCCACGCATACTGAAAGTGAAGAACCGATCTATGTGTGCGTGATTTGAGTACCTGCAAAGACGCCGTCGCTCGTGTCACATAATGGCGGCCGGTCGGCATACTATCGTCGCTAATTTAACTAACTGACGTATCTGACATTTTGGACTAAGCTGATAGCCGACCTAACTATAGTGATTTGATACATTTTACAAGTCGAATCGATCTGTCTAATTGGCGTATCTGTACCTGTGCCTTACGGTCCTCATGATAATGCAAACATCGAGACCGATATATCTGTAGTTTACAAAAAAAAAAAAGAAGAAAAATAGCTTGCCCTGTAAAATTTTCTTCAAATCAGTTACGTCACTTAGTTAGATTAGCGACGCTATGATGTAAATGTGTGCGTGAGGCGTGTTCGTATAAACGGTCTTACTACTACTGTGCTTCACTTTCGATATGCGTGGCGCGGAGTCCTCCTTTTTTTATAAGTCTATGGTATATATGTCGCAGGTTTATAACAAAATCAGGTTTTTGATCAAAAACTTAGGCTTTTGATCAAGAACCGGAAGAAGACTGTCGACGTCAGGGGCACCCCGAGGTTCGGTTAGGTTAGGTTCCTTCAAGCCTTGCAGAAGCTCCGCGCAGCGGGGCTCCGTCAACCGATTCTTGATCAAAAGCCTAGGTTTTTAATCAAAAACCCTGATTTTGTCATAAACCTGCGACATATACATTGAATGACTATTATTTCATGAAAAGGTAGGTAGGCTAGGTATTGCGAAAAAAACTTCTTTTTATATCATTATTTAGATAGTTCTGATGATATTTACATTATGATATATTTTGAGATTCTGTCCTTTATCCCTTATGAGATTTACGAATGAGTTTGTAAGTTGTTTGTTCAACGAAATTCTTTTGTGTCCCAGCATGAAATAAACCAAATAAATGACAATAGTTTGGTCCTAAGAGTTAGTAAGTAATGGGATATACCCTAGGGCTAGTTATTCTAGACCTTTTGTGTGTGATCTAATATGTTCTCAACGAAAGTTTTATGCCTTCGAGACACAAAATCTGTACTATCTAAAAAGCCGGCGGGTGAGTTGAGAAAGGGATTCTAGATAATAAAGCTAGCTAGCTATATGTACGCTTAAAATTTACTTAGGTATTAAACCTAAGCAAATTTTAAGCGTACATATGTATAGCCGTAAAAAAGAGAAGGTGTCGTAATACACCAGCTGACCTGACAGACATTGTCCTCTCCACAATAATTCATACAAAATTCCCATAGAAAATGCACTTTCAGTTTTCCCCCATTTTCCAATTTTCCCGGCAAACTTTTCCAATTTTTCTCTTCATAACAACCTTCCTTGGAGTTCAACGAATATTGGAAAAAAAAAGTTAGCCAAATTGGTCCAGCCGTTCTCGAGTTTTGCGCTTAGCAACACATTTAGACATACATTTTTACTATTTGTTTAGATAGATTTAAGATCTTGATACCTAACCCCACGCTTTCCTGAGAGAAAGTGTATTGACAGACCGACAGACAGACAGGGCTCCGTTTTTTCCTTTTGACGTACGGAACCCTAAAAAGGAACAGTTACCATATTCTTTCAATTATTCCATGCTCTGTGTTCTAGTAAAAGTACATATTAGTACATTCCATTTGTACCTAAAACATGGCAATACTTTTCTATCTCCGTCAGTGTATTCAATAGAAACAACACCATCTTCTTTTATTGATAGATGCTCGCAACGCTGTGCTCTAGTGTACTTGTGTACGTGCCTGTACCTGTAAGCACAGGTACACAAACACAGGTACACTTCGACACAACACGGTTTGAACAGATATCTTGCGAACTACCGGATGCGTTGCGCGCTCGAGGAGACTGTCAGCAAATATTGTAGGTTGACTGTACCTGTTTACTTGCGTTGGATTGTATTGTATTGGAAGTTGCAGGAAAATGTTGTATTGATATAAAAGGAACGTGTGGAAAGGTTTTACTGTCACTAAAAAACGTGATTTTTATTGTTTTCATTAGAGTTGGGTTGGTAACTAAAAAGTGAAAAATAAAAACATTTTTTTACAAAAAAAAAAACAACCGACTTCAAAATAAAAAACACGACAAAGTGAAAAATAACTTTAATTTCTGAAGTCGGTGGCAAAAAACTAAAACACAGATCCAAAGACACCGGCTTCCAAAATTATAGTTATTTTTTATTACGGAGACGTGGGG
Organism: Cosmia trapezina; assembly: GCA_905163495.3. Classification (NCBI taxonomy): domain Eukaryota; kingdom Metazoa; phylum Arthropoda; class Insecta; order Lepidoptera; family Noctuidae; genus Cosmia; species Cosmia trapezina. The sequence goes on along the minus strand of LR991033.1, from coordinate 2,029,517 downwards.
CGTCGAGCGGCGCGGTGCGCGGTGCGGCCCACAGAACAGATTAAGTTATCTGTTCTGTGGTGCGGCCGGCACTAAATTCAGTGGTGCGGCCCGCACTAAATTCAAACATAGGGCGTTCTATGAGAGCGTTTGCGGAGAAGCGATTAAAATTTCATACACGTGACGGCCAGCAGCCCGCTCTGCGCACCGCGCCGCACGACGCGCGACGCCCAGCGTCTCCGTAAATGAGGCCTTAGGAAGTAAATAAGTAGGTACCATTGAGAGTACATTATAACTCAATGATAAGTACTTACTTTTTATTTGTGAGACTTCTTGGGTCCTGAAAGGGTATAGAAAGCGACAGTGCTTAGTAAAATATAGCATAATGTAGCCACGTGTAACATCTAGCAACAAATAACTTGTCAAACCCTAACAATACCCTCAGTTCCCTTACATCATCATATCACCAATGCACCCACCTGCGAACGTTCCTCGCAATATTGCCCAGAACTATGTAGCTCTGCAAACTCACCGCTATGCGCGGTCCAGTTCCACAACTATTTCAATCAGATAAGCTGGCGTGTTCCGATGAGTTCGTATGAAACGAGCGTATGTTTGGAGTTGGAGCTAAATGGAAAGAGGATAGCAAACTTTGTGAAAGAAAGTTTGCTTAAAAGGAAAATGGGGACGGAAAATGGCTGGCAACCTGTTACTGTATTTGTTTTGATATAACTTCACGCTTGAATTCCTCGACTATGGTAAGCAGAAGAGCCACCACCGTATATATGTCGCAGGTTTATGACAATCAGGTTTTTGATCAAAAACCTAGGCTTTTGATCAAGAACCGGAAGACAACGGTCGACGGTAGGGGGCATCCCGAGGTTCGGTTAGGTTAGGTTCCTTTAAACCCTGCTGACAGAAATAGGAGCCCCGCGCAGCGCGGCTCCGTCTACCGATTCTTGATCAAAAGCCTTGGTTTTAGATCAAAAACCTGTTTTTTTCATAAACCTGCGACATATAAAAAGTAAGTTCAGAAACTAAAATCCGACTACTGGATAATCACGCTCTAAAAAGACATCATCACCATAATTTCAGCCAAAACACGTCCACTGCTGGACCTGAAGCACCGACCACTTCGACCGGTTGTGCGTGATCATTGGTCCACCTTCCAACGTCTTCTGGTACGCGGTCACCACTCCAGAACCTTTACGCTCCATCAGCCATCTGTTCTGCGAGCAATGTGCCCTGCCCACTGCCACATAAGTTTGGCAATTCTTCGGGCTATATCAGTTACCTTGAAAGAAGAAAGAAGAAGCTATCACCTTACAGGAAAATGGTAATGTAAAACGTCTGCCAACCTGTTTCGCATAATAATATCAGGCAAAATATTTCGGTCACTTGTCCCAATTATTATTAAAAATGGGCTTCGGGCTATCCCTTTTTTTCTGCGTGGTATTAGGTTATAAAGGGATCTCCCTTTAGTATGCTCATCAAGAGAATAGGGTCGCCTATTCTTATATCAATCTGCTTAATTATAGCACTGGGTTTATTACGATATATTGATTGTAGGACAACCTTGGAGCAATCAATCTGCCTAGCCTTTTCCCAACTATGTTGGGGTCGGCTTCCAGTCTAACCGGATGCAGCTGAATACCAGTATTTTACATGGAGCGACTGCCTATCTGACCTACACAACCCAGTAACTGGGTAATACGATACCCCTTGGTAAGACTGGCTGTCAGACTTTCGGACTTCTGACGACCCGTAACGACTGTCAAAGATCCACGAATGACAGCCGGGACCAACGGCTTAACGTGCTTTCCGAGGCACGGAGGAGTCTCGGTATGTAAAGATGGTCACCCATCCACTGACCAACACCGGCAAGCGCAGCTTAAGCTAATGGATCGACCCGTGCGGCTGTTATTACTTAGCCACGAGCTAGTACAACCTTGTACAATCTTGGATCTGCAATATTCCTAAAACCACCGCTCTGGGAATAATCATTATTGTAACCTATTATGTATGTCATTTTGAAAGTCTACAACGCGTTATACAGGGTGTAAGTGTAAACAGTGGCAATATTTTAAGGGGTCATTGTACACATCATTATGAACAACTTTTACTATGGGACCTAACCTGAAATCGCAAAAAAAATCAGCTGTTCATTACATTTATGTTCGCATAACTCGTCAAAATTTAGGGAACAGCTGATTTTTTTTTCTGTATTTCAGGTTTGGTCCCATAGTAAAAGTTGTTCATAATGATGAGTACAATGACCCTTAAAATATTGCCACTGTTTACGCTTACACCCTGTATAACCACAACTTATTATTGTGTATTAATATGTTTTAGGTGGGCACGTTATACAACGTGTCGTTCTGCATCCTCGTCTGTAAGGGTGTGGTATAGACCATCAAACCAACAACTTTCTCCATGGTACCAACATCGTAATCGCAAAAAAATTATCAGCCGTCCCATACATTTGCGTCGAATAGGTATTGAAGTTTTTTATGGGGCAGTTGAAAATTTTTTTCGCGATTACGATGTTGGTCCCATGGAGAAAGTTGTTCGGTTTGATGTTCTGTATGCACCCTGAAATTTGACGAGCATGCAAAACGGCGCGTTGGCTCACGCACGCCTGTGGATTATTTTTTGTTTGTTTTTTATAAGTAAGTACTAGCTTCTGCCCGTGGTTTGGCTCACGTTAGTTTAGAAATTTGATAATAAATTCTGTTTGTTCCTTTTCTTTATTAGCCTACATGGTGTCCCACAGCTGGGCAAGGCCTGCCCTTTTTCCTTCCAACCCTGCCTGTCTTGTGCGATCTCTCGCCATGTTGGCTGCAAACCTTATCAGATCGTCACACCACCTTCGCCGTGGCCTGCCTCGACGGCGATGTCCTCCCTCAGGCGTCCAGTGAGTGACGATCTTTGCCCATCTCTCCGGGTGCATTCGTGCGACGTGTCCGGCCCATTCCCACTTCAGCCTGGCTGTTTTTACTCCAACATCTGCTACTTGAGTTATGGAGCGCAGGGTGCTGTTTCTAACTCGGTCTGTCCGCTTGACGCCTATTATGCTGCGCTCCAATGCCCGTTGGTAAATCTTGAGTTTGGACTTTTGTTGCTCAGTAAGTGACCAACTTTACTCTGCTTATAATAATATAATTAAATCATGATTCGAAAGACACGTGGCGCCATCTATTATAATAAGAACGTTATTGTTATTTTCCTTGGGAACAGTAGGTACTTTTTTCGTGATGAAAGGTACCTTAGGCCCGTTTCTGTACACCTACAACGTATTTGCAAAATTTCAAGATGATCGGTTCAGTGGTTTAGGCGTGAAAAGGTAATAAACAAACAACCTTACTTTCGCATAATTACAATATTAGTTAGGAAGTTAGGATTATTTATTCATATAATTAGTTGTAGGAAAGTATAGTTGCATTATAATATTCTAAGTACTGTTTATTTTATTACCTATTTATGTACAACAAATTAAACCTGACTTGGTTTCCGTACGTTTTTTTCGGGTGACCACTGAAAATCAGCGGTGTGCTGTGAGTGCCCCATAGCACAACATCATGCTGAGTGGAAGCCTTCTTGTCATTGTCATGAAGTGCAGCTTCCGACTATTTCTGTACTGTCCTCGTGATTAAATGTAGAACTATTTTGTTTTATTTTATTTTTCTGTTACTGTATAACTCGAGTAAACTTTCTTTAAATATTAACCAGTTTCTAAATCACATCTGTAGGTACTTATCACCCCTTGAGAGCAGTGGTGACCCAGTGATAACGGGCGCTTTAATTTGTGTAAATTATTTCATCACCATACACTGCTCTCAAAATGGTGAAGGAAAACATCGCGAGGAAACCGTCATGTCCTAAAACCAAAACAATTGAAGACATGTGACATCTACCAACCCGAACTAGGCCCACGTGGTGCATTAGGCCCGCTCCCTCTCACCGAGAGGAGGTCTGTGTCCCAGCAGCGGGAACATTAGAGGCTGATTATGTTATTGCCCGGCCTTGCCCGGCTTTTACTTGAGGTCAGCACAGCACTCATTTTTAGGGTTCCGTACCAAAATGGTAAAAAAGGAACCCTTATGGTGTAAGTCAGTCTGTCTGTCTGTCTCTATTTTGCAAATAAGAAAGAAGTAAAAATATTTATGTTTTTTTTTTGTAACAGGGACTGAAAGGGGGTCTTAAAAATTAAAACTGGGGCTACTAGGGCATTTGGGGTATCATATGAAAGAGCGCTGCTTGCACGTTATTATCAAACATTTTTTTTAGGCCGCATAATTTTCGATTTTTGATGAAAAATGTAAAAAAATACGGTTCCCCCCCCCCTTTTCTCCGAGGTTTGCAATGATAAAAATCTGAAATCATATCATTCTGTAAAGATTCAATCATTATGTAAAGATTACAGGAAAAATAAAACGATGTCTTTAAATAGCACAGTTTTTCAGGAATCGGAACGGAACCCTCGGTGCGCGAGTCCGACTCGCTCTTGACCGGTTTTTTTTTTCCGCCGTCATCTCAGTGCTCACCGCTTTTCCAGCCATATCATCTTTCACAACATCGCTATTTCATAGCCTAAAAACGTTAACAATATTTCATTTTTCTAACCACTTTCCACAAAATACTAAAACAAATCCTCCATCCTTCACGGTATCGTCCGAACAATTCCGTACAAATCCTCTAATATCGTTGATACCGGAACATCGTCCGTGATCGGTGGAATCCGCACGAGTCCGCGACCCACTGATCGTAGTGCCAGATAGCTGGCCGTCTGGCGGACTGTTATCGTATTACTGGCAACGTATGCCTTGCTGCTGGCAGATTCGAATTGAATTCTTATGAATATGGGTACGATTTGAATCTTTATAGGGGTTTTTGGACTTTGGCCGTTGTGGAATTATCATAATGTAGGTCCACCATATTAAATAAAATTTGCTTTAATATTGTCTTCCGTATTATAATTGCAATCAATAGAGTTGAAAGCGGCTTAGCAACCAAGTGGAAGACAGGGCTGATTTTTCAATATATGACAGTTTGACATATTATTTTTCAATACACTTCCTCGAAAACTGGTTCATATCGCACTACGATTAGGTTCACAATGCAATGTATGTCGCACGCGTGCGATTTTTTATTTTCCCACCCGCGTGCGGGAATAAAAATTGCCACAGATAACTTATACCTATACTTAGTCCAAATTGGTTCAATACCTCTATTCACAACTCTCTATTCGGAGGTGAATGTTTTTTTTTAATCTCGGCAAAGAGTTAAGCGTCTTTAAGGCGTTAATATTTTTTGAATATTTAAATAATGTTTCTATAACCTGGCGAAAGCAAAGCGAGAAAAAAAAAAGAAAATTTAAATCATAGTTTCCCATTGATGTTTATATATCAATATAGTTTCCTATTAATTCATGACAAAAATATTTTCCATTATTCTATTTTATTTCTTCAAAAGTGTATTGAAAAACGTCGTTTGATACTCGTGGACATTTGTTATTGCAGTTCTCGGCTCAAAAACAACCTCGCCTACGGCTCGGGTGTTTTAATTCCGCCTCGAATGCAATAACAAACGTTCTCCACTTGTATCAAAATGTACTGTTCTATACACTTATTTTCTATCTGATTATTGAAAAATTAGCCCTAAGTCGATTAACGATGAATATAAAAATATTTAAATCAAGTGTCTACCTAATCAAAGATTTCTTAACTGTTATGTGTTATCTAAGTGCAATAATTGTATTTCATGTAATTTGTTTGGGCTAAAGCATTCTGCTAAATTGGTATGATGCTCTAACTACAGGATAATACGCTAGAGTTATTTCAACATGAGGTAGCCTTCCGTGCACAGAAAATCGTGATATTTACGTGAATATGTATGAGAATAGTCCGCACTCCAAACTTATTTCAATTATAAATCCTATCAAAATTTTAAGTGGGGTTAAATTGCCCTCCCCATTCTGTGTGTATGTAAATTATATTTTAATGAATCTCATCCACACGGAAGGAGGAAAATTATGGTTCCGTTAACAAATCCTTTGATTCCATAAGCGTGAAAGTGAGAATAAAAGAAAACATACGAAACTTGTTCCAAAATGCGCGGAAATAAACGGATTCCGTGTGGAAATTGAGTCATCGCAGTGAAACGTCGGAGTTGAGCTGATCCCAATTCCAGATAACTGCGATTACAACTGGACGGATGACTGTCCGGTGTCCGGAATATGTCCGGCCGTCGTCCGGGACACGTCCGGAAAGAGTACGTACATGGAGAAGGTAGAAACAGAAGTCTCAAATAAATTGGAAAGATAAAATCAAAACTAGATAAAACATTTACGTTCTTCCGATGACTTTGATGTTTTCAAGTAGGTACAAAGACATTAAAAACTGACTAGGTACTACTTACCTAATAAAAAAAATAGTAAAATATAATTTAAAAAAATATATAATACCAACATAATTATAATTATTATATAATAAACTTTATTTGGGAAATTCGACTAAAAAAAATTTAAAAATAAATTATAGTTCAAAAAAACTAAACAACACGCTTTAATACCATTAAACTGAACTGAAAGTTAAAAAAAATATTTTTCAATATAAGAATAAAGTGAATAACGAGAAAATTAATGTCATTATAAAAAAAAGCGTGGGGTCCTTTCGAATTACAGAGTTAGTGTAAGAATGTCGTACAAAGAGTTAGTGTAAGAATGTCGTACAAAGCACCCCACGCTTCGTTAGTCTCGTGCGCACGTATTTTTGCTCCAACTTTTCGAATGTCTACGTTTTTCAGTATCATATTGAGTGCAGTTTCTGCTTCTAACTGTTTCGTTGGCTGCAGTACTAATGGCCTGCGGGGAATCTTTATAGATTTGACCTGAGATTCCGACAGACGGCCACAGTTAGCAGATAAGATGAATTGACTGGCTCGTCAATTCGACCGTCAGTTTGAGTAGTTTGGGAATCGATTTGCGAAGAGTTTTAAGCTTGGATGTATCTGTCGTGATTACTTTCGTGCTTCTCTCCTTAATTACAATCGGTGTGTGGAATCCGTCGTAGAGTACCTAGATTACTACATCATAATTATTTTCTTTCTACTACTTAGCTGTAAATTTCTGACTAACTCCTTGACAATTGAAAAACGCGATACAGTGTCAATCAATCCGCCTATCCTTTTCCCAACTTTGTTGTGGTCGGCTTCCAGTCTAACCGGATGCAGCTGAATACCAGTATTTTACATGGAGCGACTGCCTATCTGATCTCCACAACCCAGACGTTACAGAAGCAGATGGCTCTAAAAAACGTTTATTATCTTATTTCCAATTTGTACTGTTCGTAAGTACTTACAAGATAAGTCTTGTAAGTACAAACTATCTAAGGTTTTAGATAAATGTTAGTCTATTATCTAGTGCTAATGGATCGCTGGAATCTTCGCAGGTTTCAACCGAGGTTCGAACTAAAGCACTTAGGTGATAGATTTAGGGGATCTGTCGGCGCGCTTGTCGGGATTTCAGATAGAACTAACGGCCTAGGGTAGATTATCTTGTGATTCCGTGCGTAGGAAGTTTACAATATTTCTCGAGTTGTTGGAATGTATGTTTACTTAGTTTTTGTTTTATTTAGAACTTGCTTTGCCCGCGTCTTCGGCCACCTGGAGGTCGGATATTATTTCACGGGAACGTGCTACCGGGATAAAAAGTATTCTATGTCGTAATCCAGGTCATGGTCTACCTGTGTGCCAAATTTCATCCAAATCCGTTTAGCTGTTTTAGCGTGAAAGCGTATCAAACAAACTCACTTTCGCTTTTATAATATTACCTAGTTAGGATTAGAATTCTAGAGCCACTACCTATTATTATGTCCCAAACTCCCAAGCCCCGTTGCGGACGTCCAATGCTGATTGCGTAGGTATTGTGAAAATTATAGTACTTATACAAGGTGTAAAATAAATAACCCACAACCTCTTAAGGGGTCATTGTACTCATCATTATGAACAACTTTTACTACGGGACCAAACCTGAAATAGCGAAAAATAATCAACTGTTCAGTACATTCATGTTCGCATAATTCGTCAAAATGTACTGAACAGCTGATTTTTTTTTTCGCGATTTCATGTTTGGCCCCATAGTAAAAGTTGTTCATAATGATGAGTACAATGACCCCCTAAGAGGTTTTGCGCATTTAACGTTACACGTTGCATATCATTTTACAATACAATACAAAATAAAATAAAAACATATCTAATGCCACTGGAATAAACAATAATTATGTCTTTATTACATTCTAAAATTTCACAAACTAGCACGGCGTTAGGTTGTTACGATAAAATAAAACATCGCTCTGGGGATCAATAGTTGGCACACTATGCAACTGTGAGACAATTTTGTTTTAAAACAACTTTGCGTGCGATCCATCCTGTCAGCAAGTTGTAGTGATGGGAACTACCTTGTCGATATTTATTTTAATACATAAAAGGGTAGGTACAAAGAAATGTTTAATTGAGAGTCTGACAAAAGTAGATTGGTCACTAACATTATTATTAACACAAACGGGATATTTACCATGTTTAAATACAATAACAGTAAACATGGTAAATATCCCGTTTGTGTTAATAATAACGTTAAAGTAGCCAAAATGACGGCAGAAATAAAGATTATTTTACTTTGCCTACGTGAATATGAAAGTTCACTTAATTTAATATAATAATAAGGTAGTTAGGTAATATTTAACACGTCTATGATGTAGGTAAGTCGTCAGAAACTACTGCATACTAAGTTCTATCCTACTAAGTTAATATTATAAGCGCACTTATTTATCTTCAACTGCGGTGCCGATTTAATCGAAAATCAATGCATGCAAGGCGCGTCGATTTATAGCAAAAGTTTTGGCGTTGAAAGTCGTCGCCATTTAAATTGCTGCACTTGTGAATAATGTATGGGTTTAAAGTTTTTAAGTATTCAAAGAAATCTACGATAATATATTTCTTATAAAAGCTTTTTTAAATAATTGTACCTATTTGTACAGTTGCACTTAAATTAATTACTTTGCCTAATCTTTAGCTTATATTTTACTAGCTGCGACCCGCGTAGACCGGGATAAAAAGGAGCCTATGTGTTAATCCAGGGTATAAGCTATCTTCATACCAAATTTCATCCAAATCGGTCCAGCCGTTTGAGCGTGAAGAAGTAACAAACATACACACAGATACACAGACTCACAAACTTTCGCCTTAATAATAATAGCGTGATTTTATTGCAACAAAATACTCGACAACATTGACCCTTGTTAGCAAAACATCGATAAGTAAGTATATCGGCATTTTCCATCCCTTTATCGATGTCGACAGTCAAGTATTTAGCGGAGTGAAGGACTGCGCATCGCTTCTCGTCAGAATTTCAAGCGTCTCGTCGCAACTTCATACCTTTATCTAAACAGAGGTAGGCACGCAGACAGGTGCTTTAAGTATTCATACCTGTAGCAAAGTATGCGCACCTATAACAAGGTAAAGTTGCACATAGGAAGATACTTGCTCTAAAACAAAGTAAAGTTGCACATAGGAAGATACTTGCTCTAAAATATTCGCCGATGTGGTGGCAACTGCAAGAATGGTGATAAGACTAACAGGAGTCTTGGTGAAATACACACACTGCTTCCTTCAAACTTTCAGAGGTGAAAATACTTGTTCTAATACCCCGTTTACATTCAGCCTGTGGCGGCATCTACATCGCCATATACGAACTACGCATCACAATGACATGACGTCACGCAATAATCCTGCATCGCGCAATCAGAGTTTACCACGCGACTAGCATGTACAAGGTGCAAGTGTAAACAGTGGCATTATTTTAAGGGGTCATTGTACTCACAATAAAAGTTGTTCATAATGATGAGTACCTACAATGTCCCCTTAAAATATTGCCACTGTTTACATTTACACCCTGTATACAACGTCCCGACATCAACCGTTGGGCAGTTGGCTACCAAACACAACACCCGTCTGGTCGGAGGATACTCCTTTTTCTATGGAGGATGAGTGAACTTTACACCCTGTTCCTCATGTCTCTCTAAGCCCATTTCCACGGCAACTTGCAAGGAAATTGGAAATAAAATAGGCAACGCGCTTTCCTTGCCGTTGACTTTGCCGCTTGCCTTGCCTGGCGATCCCCAAGTAATTAATAAATAAACATTGTAGAATCACTTCCATATTTGTTAGTAACAATGTAAACTTATAAACTAGTGTTAGTAACATTTTATCCATACGCAAAATATGCGCATTATCGTGGAGTTGCCTACCTATTACCTAGTAACATTTATTCTTAAGCTGCATGAGGCCCGCCGATCCTGGGGAATGTCTACTTGACTGCGTGCAGTCGTATCCACCGCCCCAAGATCGGAGAGTCCCACCTATCAGTCAAAACCTAGGTACCTTATAAATAACCTAAAAAAAGAAAAAAAACCCCAAAAAAAAAAATGGTGAATAAAATGCCTAATTTAGGTATATCATTCTATGGCCCATATATCTACATCCAAATTAAAACTGGTCATTTTTGTCAGTCGTATGAACTGACTATTGACTATATCGGAAAATTGTGGTAGTATATCAATCTGCTCAACAATCAAGATCCCAGGACCAACATAGAGAAAAGGCTAGGCAGATGATGATTTCAATAACTCACTATTGCAGTTAGCGTAGCGTATTCAATCTGCCTAGCCTTTCCCAACTATGTTGGGGTCGGCTTCTAGTGTAACCGATACAGCTGAATACTAGTATTTTACATGGAGCGACTGCATATCTAACTTCCACAACCCAGTTACTGGGTAATACGATACCCCTTGGTAAGACGGTTGTCAGACTTTCGGGCTTCTGACGACCCGTAACGACTGTCAAAGATCCACGAATAACAGCCGGCACCAACGGCTTAACGTGCTTTCCGAGGCACGGAGGAGTCTCGGTATGTAAAGATCACCCATCCACGGACCAACCCCGGCAAGCGTAGCTTAACCTGACGGATCGACCCGTGCGGCTGTTATTACTTAGCCACGAGCTCTTCTTTAGTTAGCGTAGCGTATTATTACTTTCACTGTACCACAAAGCATCCACTGAAAACCATTTATTTCGTAGGAAACCACGAGTACTTCCAGTCGTGGTCCCATAAAATACTAAGTGAGCTAAACTTAAGGTCAACCTGTTGCTTCAACGATTCCACTTAATCTTTATGTGACAGACTATAAAACTGAACTGATCTTTAAAACATAGATTTCATTTTATTTATATTTTCTAGAGTTTTAACATCACCGATATGTGACTGCAAATAATGTTCTTCAGGCTTCTGGGGAGGTCTAAAAAAACCGGTCAAGAGCGAGTCGGATTCGCTCACCGAGGGACCCATTCCGGTTTTTGTAAATAGTGTGCTATTTAGACACATCGTTTTATTTTTCCTGTAATCTTTACATAAACTTCTATCACATAGAATAATTTCAGATTTTTCTCTTTGTAAACTTCGGAGATAGGGGGTATATTTTTTCATAATCATTTATTTAATTATTTATTTATTTATTATATAAGGTAACTTCACCGCTGACAGTAAGCAAACACAAATTATTATACCAAACATTACGCCAATTACGAAGTACTCAGATAATTATAGTAAAAAATACATACTCATAATCATAATCATTTTATTTGCCGTAAGTACTGGTACATTGTTGGTCTTAAAGTCAGTTGTTGAGTTCCTAGTACAAAGTCAGACATTTGACATGCAAAACATTACAATGTAGATATCTAATGCTACAGTATAGTTCTTATTTATTTCCTATGGCATGCTTTAAATTCTAGTTTCTATTACTTTATTCATTTTACAATTCATTCGCAAAAAATAAAATAAAATAAAAAAACACAATAAATAGGCAGCAATAAATCAATCAATAATCAATACATAAAATCAATATTAATTTATAAACGGATTATTTAACATTATTATTATTTATAAATTCATTTATAGAATAAAATCGTTTTTCCAGCAGCCATAATTTTAATTGTATAAAAAATAAATTATTAGGTATGTCTTTAAATTTCTTTGGTAGTTTGTTATAAATAAGTACACACATATGGTAACAGTTCTTTTTATACATAGAAGTCCTTGGTGCCCTAGGCAAAACTATTCTATCTGGATCTCTTACTTTTCGAGGACAACGATCTTGAGCCTTTTCAAACAGGTCAAAGTGATGTCGGACAAATTTAGCACATTCTAAAATATACATACTGGGTAATGTAAGGAGTTTTAATTTAAGAAACAATGGTTTACAAGATTCCCATGGTGGAATGCCACAAATTGCTCGAATACATTTTTTTTGTAACCTAAAGGCTTTACCTACGTCTGTTGAGTTACCCCATAGTATTAGGCCGTATTGTAAAGTCGTTACATTTTAAATTGTTACATTTTTCATCAAAAGTCGAAACCTATGCCGCTTAAAGAAAATAAAAAAAAAATGTTTGAGAATGTGCAAATAGCGCTCTTTCATATGATAACCCACATGCCCTAGTAGCCCCACTTCGATTTTTTAAGACCCACTTTCAGTCCTTGTAGCAAAAAAAAAAAAAATCTTGTTTGCAAAATAGTTGGGCAAACGTCATCTGAAACTGTTCTAAATTTCAATTTGATAGCATAGTTCTTGAGATATCCAGCTGTGACAGACTGATATACAGACAGACAGAGAGATAGACTGAGGGGTTCCTTTTTACCATTTTGGTACTGATCCCTAAAACTAAGGGCTTAGTAAAAACTAATTTACCTCTTGTAGAAATAAAATAAAAACAACGAAGGGTTCCAAATTGCTCTCGAATAAGGGTCTTTATGGGAAATCTCAAGATAAGGATACAGTTAAAATTCTCCCCCCGTTTACAAAATAGCGGAATCTTGAATGCAAATAATCTGAAAAGCGTAGCTGTCATAAAGTATGGTTATAATAAATATAAAATCTTTATGCTCTCACAGGGACTCAATCCGATTGGCGACGAAATGTCTGGAGGTTCCCAAGCCCGTTTTGATTGAACACGTAGATCAGATCAATCTAGCCTTTTCCCAACTATATTGCGGTCGGCTTCCAGTCGAACCGGATGCAGCTGAATACCAGTATTTTACCACAACCCAGTAGATAACTGAGTAATACGATACCCCTGTTAAGACTGGTTATCAAACTTTCTGGCTTTCTGACGACCCGAAATGACTGTCAAAGATCCACAAATGACAGACGGGCAAAGGCTTAACGTGCTTTCCGAGGCACTGAGGAGTCTCGGTATGTAAAGATGATCACCCATCCACGGACCAATCCTGGCAAGCGCAGCTTAATCTAATGGATCCACCCGTCCGGATGTTATTACTTAGCCACGAGTTGATATACATAATCAGCCTATAATGTTCCCGCTGCTGGGACAGGCCTCCTCTCTTCGAGACGGAGTGGGATATAATGGTGCCGATTCTGTTGTACACCGAACTAAACTAACTAAACTATCACTAAAATTCCTTACTTTTTTCTATGAGAATCTTAGAGCTATTCTGCAAAAAAAAACCTCTAAATTTAGAAAAAAATTTGACACAACTAAAATTGAGTTTGACAATCGTGACTCCGCGTGGTATAGTGCTCGTAGTATATTTGACCCGGTGGCTTTAATTGGAACTTGCGAAATCACTATGAAAAGTGAGAAGGCTTGTCATATTTTGTTTACAGACAATCCGACATCGCCGCCGTTACCGTGTCAGATATTTTTTAGAACTGGAGGGGGGCAGGGAGGGGGCAGCTTCAACGTGTTTTTGTGGATTTTTTTTTTGGTACCTACGTGTTGAGGGTTACGGGTTTAAGGGTTTTATAAAGGGGGGCCAAATTTTCATTATTTTTGCGATAGGACACACCGTTTTCGAGATATGTGGAAAAGAAAAAAAAAAATACAGTACTGTTTTTGCACTTGAAGTCAAGGTGTTGGTGTGAATTTTAGGTCATGACAACTAATCTTATTCCACACCTTTTTAATCGCGATTAAAAATAGTCTAATTTAGTTTGACAATCAAAATTTTGGTGAAAAAACGTCAAATTCAGAATAGCAAAATTGCCATTTTCACTAAATTATAATCTCAGTTCAATCTTAGTGAAAATCAAACTAAAATTTAGTTAAGTTGTGTCACTTTAATCAATTTCAGAATGGGAAATCGTTGTTTGACAGGAATAAACTAAATTTTAGTGATTTTTAGTCTAGTTTAGAGGCATTTGTGACAAGAGAATCGGCACCAATATCTACCGCGCGGTCCCAGTGCGGGTTGGTAAATGTCACATATGCACCGTAGTGGCGCCATCTAGTTTTATTACAGTTTTACTGGAATAACCAAAAATGTCGGCTAAGACTGACACTGGCTGGTGACAGTCACTCTAGCAGACGTCGCATCGATGGTTGCGTGGTGGTTGTCTCCTGATCACAGAGATCCCGAGATGATGTGAGGGGAGCCGCTGTCGTACTACGTTACCACTTCAGGTAAAGGCTATTCAGCGCCGTTCAACTCATCAGCAATGGCACGATGAGTCTATACTCTATACGCATGATGAATTTTATCGTAACCCAATTCGGAATTTACGTCACTATAACGTTAAAATAATTCAGTGGGGGGCTCAATCATAAAGTGGGGCTGTAAATATAAAATGTTATGTTCTCCAAGGGGCTCTTAATCGAAGGCTCCCGGACATTATTGCTGGAAAATAAACCTGATGTGGTGCAAGTTATAAGAGAAAGAAAAAAGAAAACAAAGAAATAACCTTTTGAATGAAAAAGTACAGACCGTTTACATCAGTTATTTTATATCTGACAGCAGCAATGCAACAGTAACCTTATTGTAACGAATATAAACATCACTTTTATTTTGATAGACATGTCAGTGGCAGGAACCTTATCATCATCTGCCTAGCCTTTTACCAACTATGTTGGGGTCGGTTTCCTGTTTAACCGGATGCAGCTAAATACCAGTGTTTTACATGAAGCGACTGCTTATCTGACCTCTGCAACCCACTTACGGGGTACGTTAATACGATACCCCTTGGTAAGACTGGTTGTCAGACTTTCGGGCTTCTGACGACCCGTAACGACTGTCAAAGATCCACGAATGACAGCCGGGACACACTTATTTTTCGTAGCCAAATCTATGTAGACTTATCTCACTTGAATGTACATCATAAACATACCTATTAACTATGTAATAAAACCTTCCAAAATCTCCCCGCTTTCCGCTCCTAATTTGCAGCATCTCCAGTCACGTAAAGAGGTGTATTATGCCCACTTGTCCTTGCTGAAACGTTCCGTTACTCGGTAAGGCTGCAAAAGGCTTCTTTCTGTAAGCCCTAATGAATAGAATTCAGCATTTAATGATGGGGCAAATTAATGTACCTTATATACGGCACTGGGCCTTTTGTGTGGTTTATGAAAACAGGGTTTTTAAACTGTTTTCGTCCAAAATTATAACCTGCCAGAAACATGTACATAATTTGGGCTGTTTTCAGCACTAATTATGTGGAGGTTTGTGGTGTACTTTTGTTTACAAGAAATAAATGTGTGTAAGTATACAAACGTTGTTAAAGAATTCTAGGTAATTTATTTGCTTAGATTATTTTAGCTCTTATATTAACACTCTCACCGCCATACGGTCCGCCGGCGGGGCGTATCTTTTCGAGTAAGGTACGCCACCTATATGTTGCACTGAGCGAGATTAGCAGCCCGTACGGGTCGCCGCCACACCACATTTTCCGCGCCGAAATCTAACAAAATTTCCGTTATTACTTAAAATAATAGCCGAGTCTGGCACGCCACACATAATAATCAATCAATAGAATCCGCCGGCCGCCTTGTAACGGTCGCATTTTCGCGCGATTTTTGACTAATTTCACTGCTTTCTTGTGTATTTCGTTACTTGTGCGAAGTTTTTATCATTACACGACACGGATGACCCAGCCTACCAGCCGTCTACAGACGAAGAATCGCGGAGCATGAGCAGGTATTCTCATGGAAGTTCGTCCGAAGAAAGCGTGGAATTACTTACAAACAGACGTTTTAAATTTTTTTTTTCATTTCTGTAGTTAACCCCCTAGTAATCCTGTAAATTTGAAGATAGAGCAATTTTTTTTTTTTAGATTGTATGTAAAAAAATAAACTTTGCAACTAGCAGCTTCATTTTTCTGTAGCAGCAGGCCACGCACTACAAATTGAATATGAAGTTGCGACATCGTGGCGGACCGCATGGCTTGCTAGTAAAAACAAACAGTGAGCCCGCCAGCGGCCCGTACGGCCTGCTTCACTCGTTATAGATTTTTCACCGCGGCCTGCACAGGTAGGCAAAGTTGCGGCCGCCGGCAGGCCGCACGGCCTGCTGCACTGAAAAATCTATGCATGGGTGGCGGTGAGAGTGTTAATGTTTGAAAAAGTGTTCTTAAAAAATATGCTTTCAAAGGGCTAATTTCATTGAACAAAGCTAAAATTCGGATCGGTATCAAGAACTTAATGGTGTTCCATGCAGCGCCCTAACCAGAGTTTTTTGTTCGGCGAACCTGAACGCGTATTCGCGCCGACAGAGGGCGCCTTGCGGTTTTCTTGGTTGGTCGGTTTTCAGTGGGTTTTTCCCAAAAAAACCGGGCAAGTGCGTGGCGTGCGTGTCATGCACAATGAAGGGTTCCGTGAATTTATCTCAAGTTAGTAAGTTTGTACTCACAATATTGAGAGATTTACCATGTTATTTTAAGACCACAAACTTCTTATAGGTTTTCCTGTAATCTACAGGTATAGAACTATTTTCTAGTATTTTTTTCAAAATTTTTAGGCTCAGTAGTTTTGGAGATAAGGGGGGGGGGGATGGACAATTTTCGTCTATTTTCTTAAATAACTTTAAAATGATTTATTTTAAAAATATAAAAAAATATATATTTGAGACCCTCTTAATAAGCCCTTTTATTTGATATGTCACACGGTACAGTTTGCAAAACTTTTTTTTTAATTTTCTTATTTGCCCCCTAAAAGTGACCCCCATATTCAAAATTCACTTATTTACTTTAACCGTACGTATTTGGGTCACAGAAATCCATATGCGTACCAAATTTCAACTTAATCGGTCCATTAGATTCGGAGCAAATTGGCTGTGACAGACGGACAGACGGACAGACAGACAGACACACGAGTGATCCTACAAGGGTTCCGTTTTTTCCTTTTGAGGTACGGAACCCTAAAAATGAGTGACATTCAAACGTGGTGATGAATAATCGATGGGGTTATCTGTGGCGCGACTGCTTTGGTTAGGACGCGGAGTCTAAAACTCACTTTTGACATTTACATGGAATTTGCCCCAAAAATTCGACTCTCCAGTGTAAAATTGTTTAAAACAAACGCGAAACTCCATGACCCAGTCCCATAGCAGTCGGCACGAAATACCGACGTCATTTAGAACCCTTCAGTCAGTTCATTTAAACTTGTGAAATATTCGCACAACTTCATAAACTTCTGTTTTTCATTGAAAGCACTCACCCTTCGAGTTTCGTTTGTTTCATTAAGATCGGGTTATTTTTCGGGCCTGCCAGTGTTTAAAGGGTGTTGGAATTTTGGACCAGTTGGATTAAGGAGAAAAAAGTTTTTAATTTTTTTTTTGGGAAGTGTAATTAAAACCAAAAGGTGATAATTATAGAACGCCGTATTTGAAATACAGTCTATTTCAAGCGGGGACCATTTTGATTACCGACTGAAAGGGTTTTCGATAGTGTTTTTCGAAGCAGTTAATCAAAAACCCATACGATGTTTTTACAACCCTTTTGAATGGGTTAAATTAAGCCGTCCAAAAGGTTTAAGCTTCAACTCTCTTAAAAACGATAACCGCGTAACATTCCGACTCGGAGCAATGTAATATGATCTCTCGATGATGGGCATACTATGGTAACCTGAACAAAACCCTTTTATGGGGTATTTAACCCTCTCACTGGGTTTCAAGTATAAAACCCATTCAATGGGTTATCCATAATAAAGGGATAACCCTTTTACTAGGTTTCAAGGCTAAAACCCATTCAATGGGTTATCCATATTGAAGGGATAACCCTTTTACTGGGTTTCAAGGCTAAAACACATTTAAGGAGTTTCACATGATAAAGGTAACCTCATAAACGGGTTACCCCTTCGAAAGACTTAACTCTTAACCGGGGTTGTACGGTCCCTGATTTCAAGTAACTTTTGCATCAAACTTAAATGTGACTATTTATATTTTTTATTAACGATTTTCTTCTTTTTTTTTTTCAGGTAAGTGAAGTTTCCAGATAAATAAAATATTGTCGTATGTAGGTAAGTACAGTTAAGTCTTTTATAAACTTCGTTAGAATGTCATAGTTTGTAAGTGTCACATTTTTAATCCGGTCTGACCTGTAAAGAAGTTGACTGAATGTTTTGCGGTATTCATATTTCGTCATACATAATGTAACTATGCTGAGTCGGTAAAGCAGATTTTAATATATAAAATTGGCCTTAAGGTGACGAACACAATTTGGCTGTGACTGTGACATTTATTTTTGAAAAACCCTCCCCCCCCTTTTTATTTCCAGATGCAATATATAAATATTATATAGCATAAGTCACTCCCACAATTAAGACGAATGTAACGTCACCTCATAAGTTAAAATCCATAAAGTCGTTTCTTAGGCTGCAGGAGGTCTCAATGGAACACATACATGTGCGCGAAAAATATTACTCTCCCTCTGGGTCAGTCTGGTAAAAAGGAAAAGCCGTAAATAATCCTTCTTTTCCAGTTTCCAATATTCAAATAACTTTTTCTTTAATTAAATTCCATAAATAACTTGAAAAAACAATTAGACTGACAATGTATCCATTCGTTGAGTCGATTTTTCTCGACACTCCCAATTTTCGCGAGGGGATTAAATTCTCATTCATTTTTATCCTCATCCGGGTTTTAACCGGCACCAGTGACCCGGATGAATTATCGCCCTGGCTGGTACTAAAACGGTACTTTTAATTATTTTTTTCGAAAGCCCTATTATGTTGAGACGTTGTAATGGCTAATTTTGAGGACTTTTAGAGCTGACGATTACCATACTCCGTAAATAAAAAAAGATAATCTAACAAATAATAGGGTACTTAAAAAAAACTTTTACAACATTTTTTTTACCAATTTTTCTTTATTTGTCTAATCACCTGCAGCAACAATAGACAATATTCTATTATTTCATTCTTACTTGCACTACATGGAATGACTGATGAAACTCTTCCTTTATATTATGTAAATCTGCCGACAAATTGCTCTGCAGTTTGGCAGGTGTTAAATAAAAGTTTGTAATTGTAACAATATGGATTAAATAAATAAAAAAAAAAAAAAAAAATAGGTTGCTCGCTTGTAGTATTTAGCTAGATTCCTAAAGTAAAAAAAAAGCGGTTAAGAGCGAGTCGGAATCACGCACCGAGGGTTCCGTACCATGTAATTTTTGTTGCTGATTTCTGAAAAAGTGTGCTATTTAGAGACATCGTTTTATTTTTCCTGTAATCTTTACATAAATTTCTATCACATAGAATAATTTCAGATTTTTCTCTTTGTAAACTTCGGAGATAAGGGGGAACGGTATTTTTTTTACATTTTTCATCAAAAGTTGAAAACTATACGGCCTAAAAAAAATGTTTGAGAATGTGCAAACAGCGCTCTTTCATATCATACCCCCACATGCCCTAGTAACCCCACTTCGAATTTTTAAGACACCCTTTCAGCACCTGTTACAAAAAAAAATGTAGTTTTGTTTATTTCTTATTTATAAAACTTTTTTACAAAAAAAAAAAAACCGACTTCCAAAAAAAAACACTACAAAGTGAAAAATAACTTTAATTTCGGAAGTCGGTGTCTTTGGATCTGTATTTTAGTTTTTTGCCACCGACTTCCGAAATTAAAGTTATTTTTCACTTTGTAGTGTTTTTTTTGGAAGTCGGTTTTTTTTTTTTGTAAAAAAGTTTTTATTTTTCACTTTTTAGTGGTTCAGTTAGTAATTTATCTAAGTTACAATAACCCAATGTGAACTGCTCATCACGTTTTACAAAATATTACTTTTCCCGATGCAGGGACGTTAATTGTTGAGGAGTTCTCCTAGTAAGAACCAGGAGAACTGGAGCTCATGGTGAAGTCACCATTACCATTATGCATTTTGACGAGCATAAACCATATTAAAGTAATCGAATCGCAACCTGTGATATAATTAGTTATAATTGAGTATTTCCGATGCCCATCTGTGGTCTTCATCATCAGTTCCAGTTCACCGAATGGTACTTTCCGAGAGCAGATGCATGAGTTACTATAAAAATACCGAAATCGATATAGGTGTGCCCATAAAATTTGAGGGTTTCCCTCGATTTCCATGGGATCCCATCATCAGATCCTGACTTGATGATCATGGGACCACTGGGGAAGTATACCCTTTCGAACAAAAAAAGAAAAATCCAAATCGGGCCAGCCATTTTCGAGTAATCGGGGAACATACATAAAAAAAAAAAAAAAAAAAAGGTTCCGACGAATTGAGAACCTCCTCCTTTTGGAAGTCGGTTAAAAATAGTTGGGCAAACATCATCTAAAACTGTTCCAAATTACAAGTTGACAGCATTAGTAGTTCTTGACTGCAAGCTGTGACAGACAGACTGATTCGCACCATAAGGTTCCTTTTTACCATTTTGGTACGGGGCCCTAAAAAAGAACACGAGTTAGTGCCAAAACATGATCTAAAAAGTAAAAACAAGTTGTATTAGTTGATCTATTTAGAGGTGCGAAAGGTCTCAAACAGTTACTCCCTGACTAAACAGATAAATAAAATTATCATTGCTTCGGGGAACCGCTTAGATTAAATTGTTCCATAGAACGGTCCAATTTTTACTTTTTTTTGTGACATGTTTTTTTTTGAACATGCTCTCCAAGGCCTCCAATTTGATACCCATATTGTAATAATGGGGAGGAAAACTAACTTTTTATCACGCTAGGTGGCACATGATCGACTGTACTTTTTTCATTGATTTGACGCGAAGACAATTCTCTGTCTACGATTTGACGTAACGAACGATTGTCAAATTGTATGGATTTGTTTGTAAAACAATGTACAGTCGTTCAGAGCGCCATCTACAAACAGCTTTGCGTGTGGCTCCCCATTGAAGATTTTTTACCCATTTCAAAATGGAGCCATAGTGCCGCCATTTATATTGAATTTAAAAAAAATATAGTCAGTGTCACTCCACACTTCATCCAAATCTGTTCAAGTACTTATTTAAAAGTTATGGTGGAACTTCTCACGTGCATACATAGTATGCATACATACATGAACCCTGACACTCATTTTTTGGGGAAGTCGTTTTTGGGTTAAAAAACTTTGGAAGGTTATGCAAACGTTTTGTTGACAGGTTACACGAGGGACTTACGTCGCCTAGGTACGTTTTGACGAAAGCTTACTTTGAAAAAATACTATAGGCATTCGACCTATGAAAAGTTTTGACTTCAAACTAAACTGAAAATTACAATATTTTGAAACGCTTAGGAAAAGATTTGTTTTTCTTTTTCTTGTCGTGGCGTGGTCGTATCGTGAATCATAAAAAGTATTTTTCGGCCATTATATCTGCTTCGTAATCTGAGGAATAGACAGTATAAGCTCGCAAAGAATTTTAATTTCCTTTATTATAAACGCCGCTAATATTTTATTTTTTCAAAGTCACTTTAGAAAAGCATACTTAATTAGTTAAGAGTGGGCAACAAAATTAGCAATACATCTTTATTAATTAGCGTTAGTAATTAATTTAAAATATTACTTTATTTTATAAAGACTCTTGGTAGCTTTTTTGGTTAAATTATTATGGTTTGAAAGTTCGATACCTATTTGAATAATGACAGTTGTCAAACCCAACTTTTTGTTCAATAATAACATTTTTGCTCAATAAGTTGAACATTCGCGTTATTTGAAAAAAAAAAACTGTTTTATTAAAAAACTAGTAATCATTTTATTATTAGGGTTCCGTACCAAAATGGTAAAAAAGGAACCCTTATGTTGTGACTCAGTCTGTCTGTCTGTCACACCTGGATATCTCAGGAACTACTGATGCTATCAACTTGAAATTTGGAATAGTTTTAGAAGACGTTTACCCAACTATTTTGCAAATAAGAAATAAATAAATATATTTATGTTTTTTTTTTTTTGCAACAGGGACTGAAAGGGGGTCTTAAAAATTTAAAGTGGGGCTGCTAGAGCATGTGGGGTATCATATGAAAGAACGGTGTTTGCACATTCTCCAACTATTTTTATTTTTTTTAGGCCGCATAGTTTTCAACTTTTAATGAAAAATGTAAAAAAAAAATCCGTTCCCTCCCCTTATCTCCGAAGTTTGCAAAGAGAAAAATGTGAAATTATTCAATGTGATAGAAGTTTATGTAAAGACTAGCACTTCCCGCGCGGCTTCGCCCGCGTGGATGTCGGAAAATATCCCACGGGAACATGCTACCGGGAAATCCTTCCTTATTCCTTGTCTACATTATAAAGGGAACCTCTGCGCAAAATTTCAGCTTTCTAGGTCCAAGGGTTGACGACACGGATGGCGCAGTGGTTGAGCGATTGACTGCTGCGCAGCATGTCGCGGGTTCGATTCCCGCACGGAACAAATATTTGTACGACCTACAAGTATTTGTTTCGAGTCTGGGTGTTTTTCTATCTATAATATGTATGTATTTCCAAAAAAAAAATGTATATAAGTAGTTTATCAGCCATCTCGTTACCATAACACAAGCATTAGGTTGCTTAGCTTGGGACTAGATGGCGTTGTGTGAAATGTCCAAGGATATTTATTTATTTTATTTATTTTAAGGGTTTGGGCTGGGCGTTGATGAGTCAGTCAATCAGTCAGTCAGTCAGGACTTCTCTTTTTATTTATATATATAGATTACAGGAAAAATAAAACGATGTATCTAAGTAGCACACTTTTTCAGAAATCGGAACGGTACCCTCGGTGCGCGAGTCCAACTTGCTCTTGATCGGTTTTTTTTTGTGTGTTGCTTGAGCTTGATTGTAGGTACCTATGTGTGAATGTTATACCTATCAATTTTAAATTTATTTTTTTAATTTCATTTAAAACGGCCAAGTGCGAGCCAGACTCGCACACAAGTTCCGTACCACCTTAAAATGATTTATTTTTATAATTTTTTGCTATAGCGGCCTTAATAGTACACACTCTGTGTAAATTTCAAGTGTCTACGTACGGACGGACGGCGGACAGCGGAGCCTCACTAATAGGGTCCCGTTGGCACCCTTTGAGTACAGAACCCAAAAAATATCCCTCTGGCGAAAACACATTAAAATTACGTCGCAAATAAAAATAACGGTTGCAATTTAGGTACGCGCCACAAAAAGATAGAAAAAGACAATAGCAATAAACAACTAAATACTTCAAGAAAGAAGATTTTTAAAAGAAGCCTACAGTACCTACCGTGGCGGAATCTACATCGCCACACACGAACTACGCATCACAATGACATGACGTCATGCAACCTGCATCGCGCAATCAGAGTTTACCGCGAGACTAAGCAGTTGAGCTACTTAAAATCAACGACGAATACTACTTGACCTCAAGCAACCTTCAGTAAAATTTTCACGAGCAAAACCTCTTCTATTTTAACGGTTATTGCATTGAAATATGGCGTCTGTCAGACCGAGTTAACCTCTAAAACTTCGCCATTGTTATTTCGATGTTATCTACTTTCATCGGTCGCTTCGCCTTCCAAACATTTTATAGATATGACCTTTCGTACTTGAGTTTTAGTTTTCCCAATTTACTTGATGGTTTTAGGTTTACTTTGAAAGAATTTTAAGTAGGTAAAGTTTCTCTCTGCCGTCGAAAACAGCTCTGTTACTTGAAACATAAGTAATCGAGTCAGGAATTCAGGATTCGGAGAGTGAAGTGAGACGGAACGCATGAACTGTCCAAACCGAAGAGGTTACAGCACCCTAATTGCGCTTATGGCATTAGTTCCGCCTCTGTACATTTGTGCTTAAAGTGTTAAATAAATAAACTATCAATCGGAATCGGTTTCATTTTGACAGTTCAACTACATTTTTTTATTTTTTTATTGAATGGCTTCTCGCAGTTGACCACGGGGGGTCGAGACTGTTTAACCGGACTTTCCTGTGGCTGCTTTAAGCGAGAGCTTAAAGCCTCCGGCCAGGCTTAAAACTAGGACTTAAAACTAGGGGTTTGAGCGACTCTGCACGTCGCTGCGGTAAGGGTAGGGAGGACAGCCAGAGGGTTCAGGCTGGGTCGTGACGCGATAACATCCAAGGTACGAGGTACGAGAATGATCGGTGGGCAAGGGGAGTTTAGTGGCGGGTTAGAGGCTACAGGCTCGGCTGCGCTACCGGCTGGCGCAGCCTCGCCGAGTAGAGGGCAAGAGGGAGGTGGGCAATTACGTTTTCGACCTCGACGGCGGGGTCGGAACGTAGGTCTTAGCTTGCGTTTGCGGAGCGTACTGGTGGCCTTATTACTCTCCTGTAGGAGAGTTATAGGGTCATCAGGTTCGGAGAGAACATGTTTAGGACGGCGGGTCCTACTAATCCGGGAGGGAACATAGTTGGCGGATTCGACAACCAAAGGGTTGCGATGTTTCGCGGCGGTTTCAAAGAAACGCACGGAATTGCGTTTCAGAAATTGTCGGATCGTTGGGATTTTGAGGTCAAGGTGGAGGTTTTCGTTCCGAACGAACCAGGGGGCACCCGTTATCTTTCGGAGAAAACGGTTTTGCAGTGTCTGCATTCTATGTATGTGATGGGGCTTGGCGTGAGCAAATACCGAGCCCGCATAGGTCATGATGGGCCGAATGACGGCTGTATAAATGCGCAACTTGCACTTAAGTGACAATTTGCTACGTGCATTCAGAACGGAATGGAGTCTACCGAGGGCAAAAGCGGCCCGTGAACGAGCGAGCTTTATGTGCTCGGAGAAGCTTAAGTGCTCATCGAGCGTGACACCGAGATATTTGGCTCGCTTCTCCCAAGGGATCGGCTTGTCAAACATCGTGATTGGTCGGGGTAAAGGACGTGTGTGGTACGGTTTCAGAAAGAGAACCGCTTGACTTTTATTCGGGTTTACTTCGATTCTCCACCTACGAAACCACCAGGCGAGGTTATCGACTGAGGTTTGGAGAGTACGAGATATCGCGTCTGGGCTTTTTCCCGTGTAGTAGATGGCCGTATCGTCTGCGAACAGAGCCAACTGAGCCTTTCTACTTTTCGGGATATCGCTGGTAAATAGAGTAAAGATAAGGGGTGAAATTACAGAGCCCTGTGGTACGCCTGCGCGGATAGGGTGGGGAGAAGATAGCGCTCCTTCGATACGGTATCGAAAGGTGCGGTTTGACAAAAAGTCACGTAAAATGAGCACGAGACGGTCTGGCACTCCGAGTTTGTAAAGCTTATAAATTAAGCCGTTGTGCCAGACTTTGTCAAAAGCTTTCGCTATATTGAAAAATACCGCTCCCGTCATCGAACCGCGCTGAAAGCCAGCGCCTATGTGTTCGATGATGCGGTGGACCTGATGTACACAAGAATGTTGGGTACGGAACCCGAACTGTTCGTTAGGTATGAGGCCCTTTGTCTCGGCATAGTCTCTGAGGCGCTTATAAATAAGTCTCTCATAGACTTTGCCGAGGACACTGAGCAGGCTAATGGGGCGGTAGCTAGAGGGCTCGCTCTTGGGCTTACCGGGCTTATTTATACCGATAACGGTGGCCTGTTTCCAGGCTTGCGGAAATATGTTATTGCTCAAGGCACCATTGAAGATGATGGTCAAGAGCATTATCAAACGGGCAGGGAACAGTTGGACCACCCTATTGGTGATACCATCTGAGCCAGGGGCTTTGCGGGGTCTCAGACCCTTGATTATCTCATGCACCTCATCCGGAGTGACGGGGGGCTGGGGATAATCAGGGTCTTCGACGGGAGGAAGGGAGGCTCTACGTTCGACTTCCGCGTCGACCTCAGAGAGATGAGCTTGGTCAACCGGTAGAGAGCTGGGTGTGCATTGCGCCTCGAGGCTGTCGGCAAGGCATTCCGCCTTGTCGACATCCTCAAAGGCAATGGTTTTGTCAGGGCGGACTAAGGGTGGCATAGAAGCTATCCCCGGGGATCTAAGTTTCCTCTGGAGTTCCCAGAAGGCAAGGTGGTTTGGCTCTAGTTCGCTCAGCATCTTATCCCAGCCGGCGTTACGCAGTTCCTCCATACGTGTCCTTACAGATTTCTGTAAGTAACGCATGTGGACTTTGTTCGCGCGACAGGGAAAGTTGCTGTAGGCACGGACCGCCGCGTTCTTCTCAGTCAGCAGCTCACGTACATCGTCCGGCAACTTCCAGCGACGGTCTTCCGCCACTGGAATTTCCCTTGAACAATCGTTCAGGACAGATTGTACGTGTTCTGTGAGTGAGTCGATCGCGGCCGTCGTGTCAGCGATAGAGTCAAAATGATCGGGTATAGCGTCTAAGTGAGGGGAAGAGGAGGATTTCAGGCAATCGCTTACTTTCGTCCAATCCGTCACTTTTTGGGTGCGAGGTGGTACTGAGGGGTCACGGAGCCCTAAACGGGGGACTAGACTTACGACAACCGGTCGATGGTCAGAGTCCAGTTCATGTATCGCTTCTATAGAGTCCAACCGAAGGTTGATATTCTTTAGAAGCGCTACATCAAGTACGTCAGGGGTATGGTTATGGTCGTGGGGAAAATGTGTGGGAGTCATTGGAGCAATGACGTCAAAGTTTAAAATGGAACAGAGGTCGAACAAATGTCTACCTCTGGTGGTGGTCAAGGAGCTATTCCAGGCGGTATGCTTGGCGTTGAGATCGCCCGCTATAATGACGGAGTCACTCAAGCCGCATAAGATATTAAAGTCGTCAGATAAATTCTGGTAATTCTCTGGGACGGTACGGGGTGGAATGTAAGCCGATACTAAAGTGATCGGCTGGTGGCCTGTCATGCCAGCAGCGGCAGACAGACACTTCCAAACGTGAAAGAGGAGGAGGGTCAATGGGGATGCAATAAAGGGTGGATTTATAGTAGATTAGGGTACCACCCGCGTGGCATCGCGTCCTATCATTGCGCACTATACGGTAGTTGGCAATTGATGGGTTACGGTGGTTGGGTTTTAGAAAGGTCTCCTGTACAAGGAGGATATCTAACTGGTGGTCGCGAAGGAAAGTGCAGATTTCATCGCGTTGGTTTTTAATGCCATTGGCATTGAAAAAACCTAGTTTAAGGGATCGGGGTTTGGTTCTCGCAATAATTTGTCTATCCATTATTGGTTAGATTTATTGGAGAAGGAGACCAGGGCTTGCGTGATCTCCGGGTAGGCATTATAAATGTCGTGAATTTTGCGCAAGTCGCCAGCGCTTCTGGCGACGACTAGCTCGTTAGCCATTTGCATCGCACGGGGCGACATAAATGTAAGGAACGTACCGGTAATTACATTGAACGGGTCAATAGTGCTGGTACCGGCCCCAATAGTGTTCGGGGTCACGGTACCGGTAATGTTAGCGGTAGTGGCGGCTACGTTTTTAGGCGCAGCCGTGAGTTTAGTGGGTTGGGTAAGGGGTGGCTTTGGGATGCAAGGATCCACTAGAGCCGGCATGGGTAAAAGAGGTGGTTGCGAGGACCTCAACGCAGGAAAAGCCTGCTGGTGGAGGCCTGCGAACCAAGGGTTCGGTCTTTGGGGACTAAGCCGCGGGGGCATGTCGGGTACCTTAAAAGAGTAAGGGCATTCTCTTTGCTGACGAACGTCCGAACGTTTGTTCAGCTTAGAGGAATTATTATTTTTTGGGGCTTTAGGGCAGCCACGGTAATTAGCTGGGTGACCAGCTTCACCGCAGAGCACACAGCTCGGAAGCTCGGTGCACAAGGTGCGGTCTTTCGGCCGAGAGCACTCAGAAGTGCCATGGTCACCCAGGCACTTGACGCACCTGGGTCTCGCATGGCAGTTCCTTTGAGAATGCCCGTAAAGCTGGCAGCGGTGGCACTGGCCAACGAGGCCATTTTTACGGGGCTTCTCTATCTCAAAGCCTACCAAGTTGCATATCGATTTGATTTTAAAAATCGGATGGTACCCCTCAGAGGGGGGGCAGACTACGAGGACCATATCGTAAGCTTCCCCTCCCCTGGAGCGGTGCATCCGATGGACCTCGTCTACAGGAATCTGTTGCGACTCAAGGTCGGCTTTGATTTCCTGAGTCGGAATTTCTTTAGGGATCCTACGGATCACCACGCGAGTCTGGCGATCCTCGGGTAGAGAGTATGTGTGGAAAGACACAACTCTCGATTTTAAAAGTTTGGTAAGTTCCCTGTAGTCTTTCGACGTCGGTACTGATACCTTAATACCCTGTTGGGTAGAGCGGGCGCTGGTGAAACCGATCCCGAGATCGGTACACCACTTAGAGACGTCGGTCCACTTTGCCTTGTCTTGAATATAGACGGGAGGCGTGGCGGGCGACTTAAAAGGGGCAATGGGGGTATCCTGCAAGGAGGATGATTTAGAGGGGGCATCCTGCAAGGAGGATGGAATGGTAAGGGCGGGTGGGGCCAAGGGCAGGTCAGAGGGTTTAGGTGGAGGAGGGGGAGAGTCTGAGTTCTTTCCCTTCTTCGCCTTGGTTATCGCGGCTTTCGTCGCCTTCCTTTTCTTATTCTTCCGACCCTCGACGACCTGAAAGCCGTCGTCGTCGTCGGAAGAAGAAGAAGCGGAAGGGGACGAAAGAACGGGCTGGGCAGAGTGCTCGGCCTCGATATCGGAAGAGTCAGGAGAGGTTTGGCCTTCAGTGTCCATGGACACTGTCGGGCAGTCTACGTAATGGACCGTAGGAAGAGAGGATTGGGTGGGCTCGAGAGCATCGCTAAAAGTAGCGATGTCTGAGGCAGGGGCATGCTGAGACTCAGCGAGTTTAGCCGCGATTTTCGTGCGAAAATCGGGGCTTTTGAGTAGCGCTTCAATGAAGGAGTCTGGATCCTTAAGGATATCCTTAAGGTACAGCTCCTTCGCTGATGCGGACGCGGACATCCTAGAGGAGGAGCATATACAAAAACCTATAAACCCTAACACCTATCTCCCCGGGTGGGATTGCCCGGGGGCCCTAACCCTCCCTGTCGGGTGATGACAGGGAGGTGTGTACCTATCGTGAACGACCTACGCTTGAGTCATCCGTGCCAGTCTTAATGTGCAACGGGGCCCTGACTAAGAACTAGCGCGAAGGGTGTAGACACACCCTAAAGACACTAGGTGCAAGCTGTGGAAGCAAAACTGTCATCCAGTGCCGACTAGGAGACCCCCCAAGGCCGGTTAACACTGGGACCCGTCCAGCTGACTGCCTCTCCCTGAAGGGGTTCGGCGGGTGTGTTGGGTCTACACCCCACTCGGATTCGTTGGCACCGTGAGGTTTCCTCCGAGGACCACGAAACAGTGGATTTTACCCAGAAGGGGCCAAAAGGAGCGCGAAAGACGTTTAGTCCGAAAGAGAAATATTTTGCCTTGATAAAGGCACTTGGTCTGATCGTATGTCGAAATAATTAATTAAATAAATAATTAATTATTCGACGATCGGGAGTAGTCGGGTGACTACGAGGACGCCACGAAGAGCAGCGCAGCGAAGGGAGACTCTGGACAGCGAGCGCAGCGGGAGCAGCGAGAGCGCACAACCGCACGCGACGAGTGCCGAGCGTCGTATGATTTTCAACTACATTCATTATTGTGTTATTTATATATTTCTTTTTAACCCCTGAAGTGTCTGAGTTTGGCTAATTTTAGACCCAAAACCCCAGCGAGTGGGGAGGGTTGGGGGTTAGTTGCGAACCCCATAGGTTCACAACTACTGATGATGATATGTTTTCCGTCGCATGATGTTTTTTTACATTTATATATATGTGATCTAAGCTTATATACCTATTATGTAAAGTTTTGTCCTTTTGCACACTTTGGGTGCATTTCACACGCGGTGGGGGAGGGGCGGTTAGTTGCGAACTCCATAGGTTCACAACTAATGATCATGATTGGTTTTCCATCGGATGATGTTTTATTACATTTATACACAAAAAAGGGTTTTTCTTATGCACACATGGGGTGCATTCGACACTTGAGGGGTTAAGCTAGCTAGGAGAGCAGTGCTCACCCACACAATCAATCTGCATAGTCTTTTCCCAACTATGTTGGGGTCGGCTTCCAGTCTAACCGGATGCAGCTGAATACCAGTATTTTACATGGAGCGACTGCCTGTCTGACCTCCACAACCCAGTAACTGGGTAATACGATACCCCTTGGTAAGACTGGTTGTCAGACTTTCGGGCTTCTGACGACCCGTAACGACTGTCAAAGATCCACGAATGACAGCCGGGACCAACGGCTTAACGTGCTTTCCGAGGCACGGAGGAGTCTCGGTATGTAAAGATGGTCGCCCATCCACTGACCAACCCCGGCAAGCGTAGCTTAACCCGATGGATCAACCCGTGCGGCTGTAATTACTTAGTCACGAGCTCCTCACCCACACGTTCTGAGAAATTAATAGTGCTTATTTTGTGAACTATACTTTTAACGTGTAC
This sequence comes from Cosmia trapezina, assembly GCA_905163495.3. Classification (NCBI taxonomy): domain Eukaryota; kingdom Metazoa; phylum Arthropoda; class Insecta; order Lepidoptera; family Noctuidae; genus Cosmia; species Cosmia trapezina. The sequence goes on along the minus strand of LR991033.1, from coordinate 1,998,888 downwards.
TGCAATTCCTGTATTTGTTTTCAGTAAATAAAGATTTGATTTACGTTGTCGAGCAGACAAATGTTTCGAACATATGAAGCAATGGATTACCAATTTACTTCAAAATGATTCAGAATCCGATTGATATTGTGTTAAGTAGGTATGCAATTATATAATAATAATAATAAATAATAAAAGCCTTTATTCGCTGGCCAAATACCGTAGATACAGTTTAAACTTTTAACTTAATAATTACTTAATTTTACATACAATTTAATAATAATAACACATTTTTCAGCAACCACTTTGTTGGTCAGGTTGTCTTTCGACATAGGCCTCCCCTAGCTTCTTCCACTCATCTCTGTCACGAGCTAATCTTCTCGATCCTTTTGGTAAATCATCTTCCCACCTCTTGATTTGACGTCCCTTTTGTCTTTTTCCTTTCCTAGGATACCATTCCAATACGTCTTTCGTCCATTTTCCTCTGTCTGTTCTCATAATGTGACCAGTCCAGTTCCATTTCAGTTTTTTAATTTTTAGTAGAACATCGCTCACTTTATAAGTTTTTGATTGTTTTTGCTCGTAGCAGGCCAAGTTTGACACCCATAAGTGAGACATGGGAGAATACACGTGTTATACAATTTGGTTTTCACTGACATTGGTACTGTTTTGTTTTTAACTATTTCTTTTAGCGACCAGTAACGTTTCCAAGTGTTGCTTATCCTCCTATCAATTTCTTTTGAATATTGGTCTTTTATTGATATTAGCTGCCCCAAATAAACATATTCGTCAACATATTCGATACCATACTGTCCTGTTTCTATCTCTATTTCTATGTTTTCCTTTAGTGCATTCGTCATTACTTTAGTCTTCGCTGGATTCATTGATAAACCTGCTTTTCTGCTTTCAATAGCTAATTGCTGTAACATGGTTTGTAGTATGTCTGGTCTCTCTGCGAATATCACAATATCGTCAGCGAATCTTAGGTGATTTAGGTTTGTACCATTTACATTTATTCCAAAGTCTTCCCAGTCTATATTTCTGAATATATTTTCTAAGACTGCCGTGAAAAGTTTTGGGGAAAGTGGATCACCTTGCCTGACGCCCCTCTGGATACTAAATTCTTCTCCTTGCTGTTCAAGTTGGACCTTTGCTGTGGAGTTTTTATATACTTCTTTTACGATTTTTATGTATTTGTTTTCCACGCCCTGGTTTTCGAGCGTCTTCCAGATATAGTTATGACTCAGAGAATCGAAAGCCTTAGTGTAATCGACGAATGCCATGTAGTAGTGCTGGCCATATTCATTTAGTTTTTCGATGATTTGTTTCACCACGTGTATATGGTCGATAGTAGAATAATCGGCGCGAAAACCCGCTTGTTCTCTTGGTTGGTTTTCTTCTAGGTGTTTCATTATTCGGCCAAGTATTATTTTAGAAAACACTAAAACACTATAAAATCTAAACAACCATCGTCGATTATCCAAGTCCATGCACCCATAGAACAAGATACGAAGATAGTCAAAGACAAATTTTACAAAGATCTGACAGAATTAATGCAAACGACGAATAAAAACATAATCCTGATGGGAGACTTTAATGCGAAGGTAGGCAGCAAATCAAATAAAGATGAATTTGTCATAGGAGATTACAGCAGTGGGAAAAGAAATGACAACGGACAGCGGCTCATAGAATTTTCTTTTGCAAATAACTTTAAAATAATGAATAGCTTCTTCAATAAAAGAAAGACAAGAAAGTGGACATGGATATCTCCAAACGGCAGAGATAGAAACGAAATTGATTTCATCCTGACAAGAGATAAAAGAATATTTACTGACGTCGATGTAGTGAATAAGCTGTATTTTAATATAGATCATAGAATGGTAAGAGGAGTTATACAATGTGAAAATAGTAAATCAAGAAAACATATTATCTCGTCAACTAAAAATACGATAATAGAATCACCTGTACCACAAAATGTCCTAAATGAACTAGGAAATGTATTAGATGAAATCGAACGACACAACACACTGCAAGAAAAGTATGATTTTATGGAGAAGGCACTAAATAGCGTGAAAAAATTGAGCATTAAAAAAGAGAGGAAAAGTAAATTAGGAAAAGCAACGATAAAATTAATGAACGAGAGAAACATAATGTTAGGGAAACGAAAAGATAACCGTCAAAACATCGCGAATATTAGCAAAAAAATACAAGTATCAATACGAAAACACAGGAAATTAGAGAGACTGGAAGTATTAAGAAAACAAATAGAGAAAACAGGCGGAATCAAAAAAGGTCTAAAGCAACTGAAAGAATACACACAATGGATACCTAACATGAAAACCAAAAGTGAGAAATTGACGACAAAAAGATCAGCAATAGCTAAAGTAGCGACAGAATTCTATAAGGAACTATACACTGAAACGGCCAAAACAATATCCATAGAAACCGAGAAGTTTACTTATGAAGAGGAAATGCCTTGCATACTAGAAACTGAAGTCATAAGAGCTATAAAAACACAAAAAAGTGGCAAAGCACCAGGAGATGATAAAATTTCGAACGAATTACTGAATGATACTTTAACCGTTATATCTAAACCAGTGACGTATCTGTTTAATGAAATATTGGCTACTGAACAAATACCAACTCAATGGACGAAGTCCACAATTGTCCTGTTACATAAAAAGGGAGATAAAAATGAAATAAATAACTACAGACCTATATGTTTAATGTCCAATTTATACAAAGGTATGCAATTAGGCTGGTCTAAATAATCAGCTATCCTTTTCCCGATTTGTTCCAATTGTAACTCTAATAAACAAAAAAACAAGGTTCACCCAAAAGCCAAAAAAGGATTAATATTGGTATATTAATCCTTTTTTGACTTTTGGCTGAACCTTGTTTTTTTGTTTATTAGCGTTACAATTAAATTAAAGGTAGTCTTATAGGTAATAGGTAATACGGGCTGGTGCCTGTATTACCTATTACCTATAAGACTACCTTTGGATGGATTAAAGGGAGAAGGAGAGGCAATACTATAATAGTACATTTGGAGAATGTTTGTTCTCGGCTGAAAAACAACCTCGCCTACGGCTCGAGTGTTCATTCCGCCTCAAATGCAATAACAAACGTCTAATCGTATCAAACGACGTTTTTCAATACACTTTTGGAGAAATAAAATAAAATAACGAAATAGTACATTTTGATACAAGTGGAGAACGTTTACACGTGGACATTTTGCAGTTCTCGGCTCAAAAACAACATCGCCTACGGCTCGGCGTCTTTTTTTTTTTATGCGATCAAATTACAAATTACCAATTTTCGGACTTTTTCCTTTACTTATACTGTAAGATCTCGCTTCTTGCCAAATTTCATTATTGTAGGTCAGCGGGAAGTACCCTTTAGGTTTTGATTTACTTGCGAATATCAAACTATGTCGCTTAAATGGCCGTATTTTTTTATTGAATTGACAAAGAAGCTTGATTTTTTGAGGTCTCTAAGAAACCATAGACCTAAGTATTTGATATTAATTTCAACTTGACACCTTCACGTGTTCCTGAGAAAAGGGTCTTGCTGTGAGACCTAGCTTCTTGCCAAATTTCATGATTCTAGGACAACGGGAAGTATACGCACGCATAACGCATAATTGGCCGTATCTTTTTATTGCGTTGACTTAGAAACTTGAGTTTTTTAGGACTACAAGGGACCACAGACTTACGTATTTGATATTAATTTCAAATTGATACCTCCACGCGTTCCTGAGAAAAAGGGTCTTGACAGACTGACTGACAGACAGACAGACAGACGGAAAACAAAGTGATCTTATAAGGTATCCGTTTTTTCCTTTTGAGGTACGGAACCCTAAAAACATTCACCTTCGAAAAGAGAGGACCGTCTCTGGCGCGAGACGGTGTGAATAGAGGCATTGAACCAATTTGAACTATGTATAGGTATAAGTTATCTGTGGCAATTTTTATTCCCGCACACGTGGTGGAAAATGAAAAATCGCACGCGTGTGAAATACATTGCATTGTGAAGCTAATCGTAGTGCGATATGAACCAGTTTTCGAGAAAGTGTATTAAAAAATGTAGCTGAAATGTGTAACTTTTTGAAAGACTCCACGTGCCCATTTGAAAGTTAAGAACAATGTGACATCTCAATATCCTGTATCTTCACAAACGCTGCGTATCACCTCTTGTATCAAGTAGTAATCTTTACAAACTTATTCAAGGATGCCCTGTACTCTTGATAACAATGGGGCTCCTAAACAATAAGCCCTGGAGGCCTGTAGGGCTCGCAAGACATTCACGGGGACCCATTGAACCGGCACCAATTAGTGCGTGGTTGAACAAGAACGCTACACGTGCCCTATAGGACTTAGTAGTTAGTATAGTATTAAGCTTGAGTGGGATATGCTTCAACTAAAGATCGATTCTGATAGAAATGCCTTGTTGGTAGTCAAGACTCCTATTTTTAAATAATAACCAATATAAACATTTAGAACAGATTTATTTTAAAGTGAATCACACTGAATTATTACAAACAGCACATAAACGAGTCAACCGATCGTCCAGTTCTTGTCGTCACGACCCTCGAACAAAAAGTGAGATCTACCGCCTGTTGACGGGCATTTATAAAAATGATTGCCATAGAGAACACAATATTAGTCGAATAATTGAATCGATAACAATTTAACTTTTTGAAGAAATATTCAATTTTGAAACGTTAACACTATATTTTACAGATAGATAAGTTATTGTTTTGTTATTAAAATTAAGGTTTGGTGCCTTTGTCAATAGTGAAGCTTAAGGTTGATCCCATAGAAATATGGTTGATCCGCTGTGGAAGCTTGCAGGCAATGAAAGTTAGAGAGATGTATTGATGATTTTTATGGTTAAAGTTAAGCAAATACTTAGTACTATTGTCGCGAATCATATTATAATCAAGATAAAACCTTACGCTGACACGTAAATTGCAAAAAACGCAAGAAAATTTGAATTTTGCGGGCTTCCTTAAATTCTATTTTTGTTTATAGTTTAATTTCTTTTATAGATTTGTAGATTTGATCATCATCTGCCTAGCCTTTTCCCAACTATTTTGGGGTCAGCTTCCAGTCTAACCAGATGCAGCTAAGTACCAACATTTTACATGGAGCGACTGCCTTCTTACCTCCACAACCGAGTGACTAGTAAGACTGGTTGTCAGACTTTCGGGCTTCTGACAACCATAGATAAATAAATTTGTAGCTTTCAAGATATTGAATGTAGACCAAAGAAACGTCGGAATGTCGGAGTGACTACCAAAATGACGAATAATATAAAAATCTGGAAGAAAAAGGGACATATTGCGCCGACCCCATATAAATAGGGATAAGGGCGAGAATTAAATGAAGGTATTAAATGTATAGTCTTGCAAATAAACATATAATTAGTGGTCGGTGAAATTATTAATTTCCTGCCATGCCATAGGATAATCTTTGAAGTTGTTTTAAGATTTACTGGTGGAACGTAAAGATTTTTCTTAAAAAAAAACAACCGACTTCCAAAAAAACACTACAAAGTGAAAAATAACTTTAATTTAAGAAGTCGGTGGTCGGTGGTGTCGGTTTTGGAAGTCGGTGTCTGGATCTGTATTTTAGTATTTTAAAATAATAATAAGTACCAATATGAGCTCGTGGCTAGGTAATAACAGCCGCACGGGTCGATCCATCAGATTAAGCTACGCTTGCGGGGGTTGGTCCGTGGATGGGTGACCATCTTTACACACCGAGACTCCTCCGTGCCTCGGAAAGCACGTTAAGCCGTTGATCTCGGCTGACATCGTGGATCTTTGACAGTCGTTACGGGTCGTCAGAAGCCCGAAAGTCTGACAACTAGTCGTACCAAGGGATATCGTATTACCCAGTTACTAGGTTGTGGAGGTCAGATAGGCAGTCGCTCCACGTAAAATACTGGTATTCAGCTGTATCCGGTTAGACTGGAAGCCGACCCCAACATAGTTGGGAAAAGGCTGGGCAGATTGATTGAATAAGTACCTATATAAAATACCAAAAATACAAAATGTAAAATACAAAGTACCTTTTAAAATATTACTTAACCTTTATAATGCACTCGCGGAGTCAATTATTTCATATGGAATTACTAGCTATGGCAGAACATTTAAAACCTACCTAGACAAAATATACAACCTACAACTTCGTTTATTAAAAATAATAATACCAAATAAAATTAAAAAAACACTTTATGATGGTGATGACGTCACAGGTTTCTTTAAATATTGTAAAATCTTGCCAATACATACAAAAATACGAAAGTGGTTACTGATAGAACAGTTTACCAACAAAAAACTGCAAATTAAATACAATCACAGTATAGCGACAAGGATGGCAGCCCAATCAAAACTGGTAGTACCGCGATACAAAAATTATTACGGGAAACGAACGAACGCTTATTTAATACCTACTCTAATTAATGATGTTCCAACAAAAATTCAATCGGAAATAACAAATAATAATTATAAAAATAAATACAAAAAATTCTTTGATTCTCTTTGAAAATGCATCATCCTGTATAAATTTCATTCTATTCGTAATTAGCATCGACGCGAGCGACGGGCTGTTTGAGCCGCGCGATCGTCGTTGTTTACTTTTTTTTTTTGGTTATTATTTGCGAACTACCTCACAATGTTTTCTTTATTTAATTATTTTTTTAGTTTTGTATCAAACTATATTTTAACCTGGAATACTTAATCATTTTGTTAGTATGTATTAAGATTGCTTAAAAGTGTTTCAACATCCGGACAAACCTATTGAGGTTTTTGTGATGTTTCTGTATAAATTAAGTTTTGTTTCTTATTTTTTTAATAAAAAAAAAAAAAAAAAAAAAAAAAAAAATATATGTTTAATATTAATTTTTAAATAATTTTTGTCCTGTGATTCTCTCTTTTTATAAACAATGTCATCACAATTAAAACTTCATTAAAAAGTGATGAAATATGAAAATTCAAGAATTTTGGAACCTTTCTAAATAAATATTGTTTTCACTTTCGGAAGCGTGAAATAATCTAATTAATTTACTTGAGTTCGCCCGAAAACGTCCGCCTCGATTAAATTGAGATGCTCTTTTGGATTTTGGAGCTACCTATATTTTTGTTCAATAGAATAAACTCGGTATACGTTATCTATTCAACATTTAGCTGTTAATTATTAAATAATTGTCAATCCTGATATTTACTATTCCTCTACGTTTAAGCAGAGCTCAGTTGATAATAAAAACATAAATTTTATACCTACTACTATCCTTAACCACTACCATTGATATGAAATGAGGGATCCAAAATAACTCGAAACCTACAAAAAATTGTAGAACATACATGGGGGTTAAATCGATAGGTATGGTACTCTGCTATCAGCTCGCACTAGCTTGACACCTTAAAAGAAACACCCTGTATATGAACAGTAAAATACGTAAACTGTATCCCTCTTACAAATAAAACACGGAATAAAGTTATATCAGGAATAACAAAGGAATAACCATACATTTTCATAGGTTTAAATTTGGAGTAACTTTATTCTGTGTTTATTAGTAAGACGGTATGAGTATTAGCTATCTTATTCAAGTACTAGCTTTTGCCCGCGGCTTCGCTCGCGTGGTGGTGGGTAATTATCCCACGAAAACGTACTACTGGCATAAAAAAATATCTTATGTCCCAACCCAGGTCATGGTTTACCCATGTGAAAAATTTCATCCAAATCCAACGTTAAAGCGTAACAAACAAACAAACTCACTTTCGCTTTTATAATATTAGATGTTGTCAAATAGTAATTTAATAAACAATTCCTGAAAAATAATTAATATGGAATTACATTATTATCATAAACTAACACTAATATATTATTTACATATTATGTATGTACAAGTATTATGTACAAGTATATAATATAAAATAAAAAGGGGAAGAGCTCATAGGTCATCAAAAAATTCGTCCACATCGCTGTCAGTGGGAAATGTGCCCAAAAGGCTGACAGCATTGCCACGTTGTATGGCAATGCTAATTCTTTGGGCTAAAAATAGGCCAGCCCTTTGGTCCGTGTAGAGTCGACCAACCGCTTGGCGATGTCCCGACATACCCGATGAGCACTCGGACCCCAAGGCCCTAGTGTTTCAACCCCAAACGGCTCAAACATATAGCTCCCAATAAGGTTATTATATTTGCGACGTTTGAGGTGTTCTGCGCCTGCAGCTGCCGCCACAGCACAGCCCGCCGTGCTAGGAAGATGGGATGGCGCGAGGGTGTCGACACAGGTTGCATCCCACACCAAAGGCCTACCCAACTTCCAAGGCATTATGGTCTTTCCGTCTGGCCTCTTGCCATCGTCGCGTGACAAGCCATTGGGTTCTAAAACAGCTGGCAAGAGCCCGACGGATGATGTCGTTAATGCTGGCGTGCCGTGCCATCCGACCAGCGCTCTTGCTGCAGGATAGGCCTTGGTGTCCAAGGCAGTCGAGTCCTTCACCGCATTGACAGCGATGTGGAGCCCCGCAAGGAGGCTCATTAGTTAAGATTTAAACAAAATCATATTAAACTTACTCTTCTGTGGTTTTATGACGTTGAAGACAATAAAACAATATTACTTCAAAATATGTAAATCAACAAAATTACTTGGCTTTGATAAATAAATTGAGGTTGTTAGCTTAAATAGCCTTGTTTATCTTCGTGCTATAAAATGAATAAGTACTTACATAGAGATACTAAAATGTCAAAATACCACGGCGAATTGACGAAGTGTATCAATTTGATAAACAATTAATTTCCCCGACTGTACATTGTAAGGAGCATCGGAATTTACATAATTACATGAATGAACAAGAACCGTACAAATGGCGGTCTTTACAATATATTTCTAGACGTAAAAGATACTCTTAGTCTAGTAGGTATATTAATAGTGTGAAGATATTTAAAGGACACCTAATTTTAGACTAGACTATAATTAAGTTGTCTAGACGGTTCTAAGCGGGGGGACCCGGCCCCCACTTGTCCTATGAGCGTTGTATGGGAGGGAATATCTCAGGTTAACGACTGTATTGGCCACTTGGAAATTAAAACTTAAATTGTATATAAGTATTAGCAGCTCAACTAGTAGCCTGAATGATATTCAGCCATTCTATCAAACTGCCAGACAAATTACTTGGATCGATAACGTTTTACTAATTGCCTAGCCCAGATGTTTAAATTTAAATTTAGTTCCATTTTCTACCACCTGGCGCTGAAATACACATTGTCAATATGTCGTCTAAAATCTATATAAAAAAAACCGGCCAAGTGCGTGTCGGACCACGCACAATGAGGGTTCCGTAGTTGAAAAGAATTTATACCAAAGACAAACTTAACATTGAGTTGAAAAACATTTTCTCCCATACATTGATGTACGTCACAGACAATTCTCCAACTGCATGTTTAAGTTTGTATTCGCAAAAAACTATTCTTAAACATAACATCACGCCTTGTTTCCCCGAAGGGTTAGGCAGAGGTGTACCTAATAGTACACCCACATTTTGCCAGAAAAAGAAAACTAAAAACTATTTTTTCTTTTTAGGGTTCCGTACTTCAAAAGGAAAAAACGGAACCCTAAAAAGAGAGAAGTCCTGACTGACTGATTGACTGACTCATCAACGCCCAGTCCCAAACCCTTGGATCTAAAAAGCTGAAATTTTGCACAGAGGTTCCCTTTATAATGTAGACAAGGAATAAGCAAAGGGTTCCCGGTAGTACGTTCCAGTGGGATATTTTCCGACATACATACGGGCGAAGCCGCTGGCAAAAGCTAGTCCACAATATTTCTGGTGTTTTCACAGTCTAAATGCGTTTACGCAAAACCGAATCGGGGCACCCCGACTCCAAAAAATCAATCTGCCTAGCCTTTTCCCAACTACGTTGGGGTCGGCTTCCAGTCTAACCGGATGCAGCTGAATACCAGTATTTTACATGAAGCGACTGCCTATCTGGCACCCCGACTCCACGTAGCATCAAAATAAATGAATCTATAATTTTCTTCAATCAAACGTGAAAAATATTTCCTATAAAAAGACTTCGACCAAAACGAAACAGAGTATTAAAACACAAAGAAAACGTTTCTAACAAATGGAACTTTACAGGGATGAAAGTATTAAAGAAATCAACTGATGAATGTAACATTTTTAGGGTTCCATACCTCAAAAGGAAAAAACGGAACCCTTTTTTTTTTTTTTTTTTTTTTTTTTTTTTTTTTTTTTTTTTTTTTTTTTTTTTTGAGGGTGGGAAATCATCAAATAACTTCTCCCGCTCTGGGTGGAGCGGGAGGGCGTGTCAGACTTTTACTGACTAAAACCCACCCGTGTTCCTTCAGTTGCCTATGCCAGGGCCGCGGTAACCCTTTCAGACAACCCGCGACCCCAGCGGCGTCGGCCCTATTGGGCCCCGTCACTTGCTGACATCTCTTTGAGGCGCGCGTGGAACACGACGCGCCGTCGACTCGGGCCTGGTCCTTACCGGACGGCGAGCTACCCGCTGCTCACCGTCCGCAGGCCCGCGCCTACGGTGGCCGGAAATCGCCCCGCGATTCCCGCCGCCCAGGGCGTCTCCTGCGGCGACTGAGGGCGTGAGGCTGCCTCTCCCTCACGCGTTCCGCCTCCTCCTTCGCGAGCATCACTGCTTCGCAGAAGGAGACACCCCACACACAGATAACCCCATCGATTATTCATCATCACGTTTAATGTCACTCATTTTTAGGGTTCCGTACCTCAAAAGGAAAAAACGGAACCCTTATAGGATCACTCGTGTGTCTGTCTGTCTGTCTGTCCGTCTGTCACAGCCAGTTTGCTTCGAATCTAATAGACCGATTAAGTTGAAATTTGGTACACATATGGATTTCTGTGACACAAACACGTACAGCTAAAGTAAATAAATTAATTTTGAATATGAGGGTCACTTTTAGGGGGCAAACTAGAAAATTAAAAAAAAACGGTTTTGCAAACTGTACCGTGTGACATATCAAATGAAAGGGCTTACTATGAAAGTCTTAAATATATTTTTTTTTTATAATTTTAAAATAAATAGTTTTAGAGTTATTTAAGAAAATAGACGAAAATTGACCATTCGCCCCCCTTATCTCCGAAACTACTGAGCCTAAAATTTTGAAAAAAAATAAAAAATATAAGGTCTATACCTGTAGATTACAGGAAAACCTATAAGAAGTTTGTGGTCTTAAAATAACATAGTAAATCTCTCAATATTGTGAGTACAAACTTACATTTACTGTTGGAATGTATGGGAGAACATGTTTTTCAACTATAATGTTAAGTTTGTTCTTGGTATAATTTCATACCAACTACGGAACCCTGAATTGTGCGTAGTCCGACACGCACTTGTCCGGTTTATATATAAACGATGTATTTTTACGTATATATTGCCACCCTGGAAACGGGATGGGAAGGGATGCCTTTGTGTGTGTATCGCAATACCAGCGTAGAGTTGCAACTGTTATTTGTAATAGGAAACGAGATGAGCTTTGAAAAAGGCAGACTGTGTTTGTAGCGTTTTAATTTGATGGTACTGGAATTGAGGTTATTTTGATGTTTTAAAAACATGGCTGTGCTTTTTTAACCGACTTCAAAAAGGAGGAAGTTCTCAATTCGTCGGAACCTTTTTTTTATTTTTTTTTATGTATGTTCCCCGATTACTCGAAAATTGCTGGACCCATTTGGATTTTTCTTTTTTTGTGCTTCCCAAGTGGTCCCATGATCATCAAGTCAGGGTCTGATGATGGGATCCCATGGAAATCGAGGGAAACCCTCAGATTTTATGGGCACGCTTATATCGATTTCGGTATTTTTTACAGTAACTCGTGCATTTGCTCTCGGAAAGTACCATTTGGTGAACTGGAACTGATGATGAAGACCACAGATGGCCATCGGAAATGCTCAATTATATCTAAGTAAGTACTTTAATATGGTTTATGCTCGTCAAAATGCATAATGGTGATGGTGACTTCACCATGAGCTCCAGTTCTCCTGGTTCTTACTAGGAGAACTCCTCAACAATTAACGTCCCTGCATCGGGATAAGCAATATTTTGTAAAACGTGATGAGTAGTTGACAATGGGTTATTGTAACTTAGATAAATGACAAACTGACCCACTAAAAAGTGAAAAATAAAAACTTTTTTACAAAAAACAAAACCGACTTCCAAAAAAAACACTACAAAGTGAAAAATAACTTTAATTTCGGTAGTCGGGGGCAAAAACCTAAAATACAGATCCAAAGACACCGACTTCAGAAATTAAAGTTATTTTTCACTTTGTAGTGTTTTTATTGGAAGTCGGTTTCATAACATCAAAATAACGATATGTAAGGAGGGATCCAAAATAACTCGAAAACTACAAAAAATCGTAGAACATACGGGGGTGAAATCGTATATGATAGTATGATACTCTGCTATCAGCTCACACTGGCTTGACGCCTTAAAAGAAACACTCTGTATATTTCTCACCATTCATTTAGTGTTCAATGGAAGCATTTTGTCATTTTCATACAAGAAAAAAATTATGAAATGTTAGTGTGTGGTGCATCTACAGGACTTTTAACTTTGTAGAAACAAAAGGTGGAATTTAATGTGTATACTTGTTATAAAGTAGCTACAAGTCGTTATGATCTGACTTAAGTTGGTAGTCAGATTGCAATTGGTAACTGTAATAATTTGTTCGTGGGTCTAAATATACAATGTGTAAAAAAAAACCCTGTTCGATCCGATAAGAGGTCATTGTACTCATCATTATAAACAACTTTTACTATGGGACCACACTTGAAATCGCGAAAAAAAATCATCCATTCCTTTCATTATGATCGCATAACTCGTCAAAATGTAGAGAAGAACAGCTGTTTTTTTTCGCGTTTTCAGATTTTGCCTCTTAGTAAAAGTTGTTTATAATGGTCATTATACTCAATAATGACCCCGTATCGGATAGAACAGGATTTTTGAAAGAAAAAAGAAAGTGCAACAAACAAAAAGTGTACAAATGCAGGATTGGATTTGTTTGCTGGTGAAGAAGATAAGGGTCGTGGTTCTGTGCCAAGTCTTTGCGATATGATTTACTTAGTTTTTAGCGTTAGGCTTTTTGCTGCACTTAAAACATATAAATGGTATGGTGTAAGGAACACCTTATATTCTTCCTTTTTTAGGGTTCCGTACCAAAATGGTAAAAAAGGAACCCTTAAGGTCTCACTCAGTCTGTCTGTCTGTCTGTCTGTCACAGCTGAATATCTCAAGAACTACTATGCTATCAACTTGAAATTTGGAACAGTTTTATATGACGTTTACCCAATTATTTTGCAAATAAGAAAGAAGTAAAAATATTTATATATTTTTTGTAACAAAGTGAAGCTACTAGGGCATGTGGGATATCATTTAAAAGAGCGCTGTTTGCACATTCTCAAACATTTTTTAATTTTTTTTAGGCCCCATACTTTTTGTGTTTTGATGAAAAATGTAAAAAAAATACCGTTCCCCCCCTTATCTCCGAAGTTTGCAAAGATAAAAATCTGAAATTATTCTATGTGATGGAAGTTTATGTAAAGATTACAGGAATAATAAAACGATGTCTCTAAATAGCACACTTTTCACACACACACACACTTTCAGAAATTGGAACGGAACCCTCGGTGCGCGAGTCGACTCGCTCTTGACCGGTTTTTTTGTGTCCTGAAACGGTGAGATAGGTCCATAGGCTTCACCATCCCTTATTTTTGATGACACTATAATAGAGAATCGTGAAAAGTACCTACCTAGATATCAATGTGAAACATTCTTATCGAAAAACTGGTATCAGCATCGTAATCATCACACTAACATTATAAAGGCAAAAGTTTGTGAGTGTGTGTGTTTGTATGTTACTTCTTCACGCTCAAATGGCTGGACTGATTTGGATGTAGTATATAAATAGCTTATACCCTGGATTAACACATAGACTACTTTTTAGGGTTCCGTACCTCAAAAGGAAAAACGGAACACTTATAGGATCACTTTGTTGTCCGTCTGTCTGTCTGTCTGTCTGTCAGTCTGTCAAGACCCTTTTTCTCAGGAACGCGTGGAGGTATCAATTTGAAATTAATGTCAAATACGTATGTCTGTGGTCCCTTATAGTCCTAAAAAACTCAAGCTTCTAAGTCAACGCAATAAAAACGGCCAATTATGCGATATATTTTGATACTTGCAAGTAAATCAAAACCTATAGGGTACTTCCCGTTGTTCTAGAATCTTGAAATTTCGCAAGAAGCAAGGTCTCACAGCACAAATAAAGGAAAAGGTCCGAAAATTGTTAATTTATCATTCTATCACATAAAAAATACTTTTAAATCTGTCAGTCTGTCAAGACGCTTTTTCTCAAGAACGCGTAATGATATTAAGTTGAAATTAATATTAAATACGTAGGTCTATGGTCTCTTAGAGATCTAAAAAAATCAATTTTCTATGTCAACGCAATAAAAAAATACGGCCATTTAAGCGACATAGTTTGATACTCGCAAGTAAATCAAAACCTATGGGGTACTTTCCGTTGACCTAGAATAATGAAATTTGGCAAGAAGCAAGGTCTTACAGCATAAATAAAGGAAAAAGTCCGAAAATTGGTCATTTGTAACTTGATCACATAAAAAAAAATATTTTTGGGATTTTAATGTTAAGTTTGTTTTTAGGATAAATTCTTTTCAACTACGGAACCCTTCTTTGTGCGTGATCCGACACGCACTTGGCCGGTTTTTTTATCCCGGTCTACGCGGGTGAAACCGCGGGTCGTAGCTAGTCAAGCATCAACATCCATCATAACATTCTAAATGTTGGCAATTTCATTACTTCCCCCTTATTTTCCAAACAGGGGGTGGGGGGGAGGGGGATAACACGCCGACAGATAATATCCTATTTAAAAAGGCAAAAAACAATCGCCTCACGAATTGAATAGATGCTAACAAAGGGTGTGTTGAAATATAAAACAGCTCGGTACCAGTTACCGGGACTCATAAATATTTATTGCTCGGGAATTTTTGATATCGGGACCAACGAGCCGTAGGACCAACTTCGTTTATCATTTCTGCCCGACTCCCTAAAGGGACAGATTAATAATATATGCTGCCAAATCCTGTCTACCTGTGCGTGCTTAAACTCAGATTAATTTAATTTACTAACCCTTTTCTTTTCTCTGTTTTCGCGTAAAATATGTCAGGTTCAAGCCGCTTTTTAAGCGGCGGTAATTCCGTTTTGTCTCGTTTTTCTTTAAGAATATGAAATTAAGGGATTGAGTTTTTAGGGCACAATAATATTTTGTTTCGTGAGACGGATTATTAATAATGCAAATGGTGAAAAGATGGGGAAGGTAAAATTGTTGTTGATGAGAATCTTTAGAGCTTTTTAGCTTTTATGATTGATGCAAAATGAAGGTAAGTATATGCTTGAGAAGAGAGAAAGAGGGGCTCGTGGCTAAGTAATAAAAGCCGTACGGGTCGATCGATCAGGTAAAACTATGCTTGCCGCAGTCGGTCTGTAGATTGGTGACCATCTTGACATACCGAGACTCCTCCGTGCCTCGAAAAGCACGTTAAGCCGTTGGTCCCGGCTGTCATTCTTGGATTTTTAACAGTCGTTACGGGTCGTCAGAATTCCGAAAGTCTGATAACCAGTCTAACCAAGGGGTATCGTATTACCCAGTAACTGCGGTTGTGGAGGTCAGATATCCAGTCGCTCCATGTAAAATACTGGTATTCAGGTGCATCCTGAAAAGGCTGGGCGGATTGATTGTATATGCTTGAGAAACCAGTTATTTTTTGGCAGAAGAACAACAACACTCCGCTGGCGTTTTAATTATTTTCTCAAGAGGAATGATAGCAACATACTGTCATCCTGTGAATGAGAAAAATCTAGTGATTACCAACCCATTTATCAAGCTTGGAGTATAGTACATAGATAATATGTTGAAAATCTTTCATAAAACACTAACACTTCACGCCCGCGTGTATGTTGGAAAATATCCCACGGGAACAAAAATCCTTCCTTATTCCTTGTCTTCTACATTATAAAGGGAACCTCTGTGCAAAGTTTCAGCTTTCTAGGTCCAAGGGTTTGGGCTGCCAGATGATGAGTCAGTCAGTCAGTCAGGACTTCTCTTTTTATTTATTTATGTAGATAGATTGGTTGATTGCTACAATGATCAGGCCTCTAATATGAAGATTGAAAATCTTTTACACGTTTATTCTTATCAGAAATTTCTTAGAAAAGTTTTCTAGCAAAAAAACATAAGTACCTAACGCTACGCAAAGATGAAGTTCAGAAACTAGTTTATATGTATAGTTTACATGAAGTCCTAACAAAGTTATGTAGTCCGAGATCGTCGTAACAATGTTAATGTCATGACGGGGCATTTCCTGTCCTGTGTAATATACTAGAGGTATAAGATACCTACAGATTGTACGGGAGTGATACGTGAGTTCGAATGACGTTTTTGCGAAGGTCGCCATTTCGAAAAAAATTGCGAGCAGTACGCCAGTTCGGAAGTCATGGTATCGAAGTCCGATGTTGATTTAACTTGTCTTTCTTTGTTTTTCTTTTTTCCAAACCAAATCAAAATACCATGCTCTCTGTGTCTCGTCTCATTGGGGTCGTGAGTTCGATTCCCAGACAAATTAACTCAACATCGGGCTGCGATACCATGACTTCCGAACTGGCGTACTGCTCGCAATTTTTTTCGAAATGGCGACCTTCGCAAAAACGTCATTCGAACTCACGTATCACTCCCGATTGTACCTAGAATTGAATAGGTACTTTTATAGCATGTCAGTTTATCACAACAATTTGGTGGAGAAATATTGACATCACATGATAAGGCTTGGGTAACGGATTAGTAATCCATTACTAGACGGAAAACAAGTAGGTAGGTAGGTACTACAATTATGTGTGTGCAAATCAATTTTAAAAAGGTCCACAGATGAAAAACTATACGAGAAGGCACGGTCAGTACTTCCTATTCCTCATATCATCTGCCAAGCCTTTCCCCAACTATGTTGGGGTCGGCTTCCAGTTTAACCGAATGCAGCTGAATACCTGTATTTTACATGGAGCGACTGTCTATCTGGCCGATCTCCACAACCCAGTTACTTGGTAATACGATACCCCTTGATAAGACTGGTAATCAAACATTCGTGCTTCTGACGACCCGTAACGACTGTCAAAGATCCACGAAAGACAGCTGGGACGAACGTGCTTTCAAATATCTAGCACGGCCGCTGTGACTGCGGACTTAGGAACAATTTTAACACGCACTGTTTTTAATAAGGTTATTTTTATTTCTATTACAAACTTTTTCTCTTCGGCCGCTGCTTTAGATTGATTCTTTTAAAAGTTTTATTCCATCAGTAGGTACCAAACAGTGATTTTCATGTTTTTTTGACGTAGATGAATGACGTAGGTTTTTTCTCAGAGAAACCTGTCTTCGAGGAGCTCCGTAATACCTGGTAGAAACTCGTTCTATTCTTTAGAATGTGGCAAAATACAAAGTTGTATCTCTGTGATAATTTTGCTGATATGCATACCTTGCTAAAGGTATTAATAATTTATTTAATTAATTTAATAAAAAGTAATAGGTAATGGGAAGGAATACGTATGCATAATTGCCAATAGGTATTTTTAGGAATGACACTAATGCAGTTAAGGTGACGATAACCGACTTTTAACGATTTTAAACTGAAGATCACTTAAAGAGTAGTTTTAATGATTTGAAAAAAAAAATATGTTAAATCAGAGCATTTTCCTAATAATTTAATATGTGAAATGTGAATATTTTTTTATACTAGCTGCACACCGCGGTTTCACCCGCGTAGACCGGGATCAAAAGTAGCCTATGTGTTAATCCAGGGTACAAGATATCTACATACTAAATTTCATCTAAATCGGTCCAGCCGTTTGATCGTGAAGAAGTAACAAACATACAAACACACACACACACACACTCTCACAAACTTTCGCCCTTATTACTATTTCTGTGATAAGTTATATTGCATAGTTCAAGTAATTTGTAAAGTTATGTCTAACGCGGATATAAAAAACTGAGAATCACGCAAAAACTATGAACCGTATTTTTATGAAACCAAACCTTAAGACTGTTGGCATACATTTGCGTCTTAATTAAAAATAATGCTATTTAAGAAACTGGTTATTAGAGGTAGATAAAGAATGTAGAAAAAAGATTTTGGTCTCGAGCTTTTGTCATTGAAAACTCAAACTCCTCTAAAAAGCTTTCTTTCAAATACCTAGATAATGTACTGGATTGACCTGTAAATTAGCTCAACAAGCTATATTAAAGTCTATACTATATTAAAGTCAAATAAGGTCACTCTAGTCACACACACACTCAAAATGCTTCCTTCTAAATTGTCTTGCGAACTCCTTAAACAGTAACTATTAACTGACTAAGCAGACAAGATGGGTTCCGAGATAATGTCAGCGTAAATTCCCTCCATAATATATGTAAATAGCGATCCCTTTCGTAACTGCGTCACATAAGGGAGGACATGGTCCGCATTGGAAGGGTGTGTCGAGAAACTTTGAGGAATTTGTGATTCTGACAGCTTACGAACGATTAGGGGCGAGATGGGATAAAAAAAGGGTAATTGCAACGGTAGGATATGCTTTTGGAGCAGACTGTGACTGGTCTTTTAATTATGATATAAAATCTAGAGGATCCACCGCGCAAAAACTCTAACATCCATCAACACGTATATTCATCACTCTTTTAGTCACATGCGTTTCGTCTCTCCTCATCACATGCCCACACCAAGCCAAACGATTTCCTTCCAACTTCTCTGTCACTGGCGCCACTTTCAAACTTCCTCTAATATACTCATTTCTTACTTTATCCATTCTCGTCACTCCACACATCCATCTCAAAATCTCCGCTGCATGCAATTTTTTTCATCCGTCTTCTTCACTGCCCAGCATTCCGATCTATAAAGACTTGTAATTTTTTACCCTATAACTGGAGTGGCATCTGTGGGTCGCAAGTAATAAGTTCTGTGTGAGGAATTCTAACAATAACTACTATACGAGTATTTGAATCTGTTATGCAGCTGCGGGCTCGATTCTTTCATCTTGGTCCCACTCGTCTTCAATATTATGTCTGTTCGTCAGAGTTGCATTAAGTTTCTCGGATGATTAAACAACGTATTAATCTAATGACTTTAATATCCTGAATAGTTCTAGAACGTATAGTGCAATAACGTCATAAGTGAACAGCTAGGTAGATAGTACATGTTAATTAAAACGTACCAAGGATATACAATTATCAGTCTGCCTAGCCTTTTCCCAACTGCGTTGGGTGGGCTTCCAGTCTAACCGGATGCAGCTGAATACCCGTATTTTACATGGAGCGACTGTCTATCTGACCTCCACAACCCAAGTTACTAGGTAACTCGATAACACTTGGTAAGACTGGTTGTCAGACTTTCAGGCTTCTGACGACCCGTAACGATTGTCAAAGATCCACGAATGACAGCCGGGACCACGGCTTAACGTGCTTTCCGAGGCACGGAGGAGTTTCGGTATGTAAAGATGGTCACCCATCCACGGACCGACCCCGGCAAGCGTAGCTTAACCTAATGGATCGACCCGTGCGGCTGTTATAACTTAGCTTCGAGCTCCTCTTGATGGATATACAATTATACAGGGATATTAATTTGGATTTTTATTTTTTTTTGGGTTTTTTTTTTTTAATTTGTCTACCTTCTTGGTCTAGTGGTCGCATGCGCATCTGCTGACACTGCTGGTCCTGAGTTCGATTCCCGGGTCGGGCAAAGTGTTATTGGGTTTTTTCATCTGGAATTTGTCAGCAGCAGCCCGCAGCCTGGATTAGTACCCGGTTGATGGCAATAGGCTCGCCCCCTATTACATGGGGCTTAAACATAACTGGATAAATGTGGGGGTACTATAGCTACACCTCTGCCTAACCCTTCGGGGAAACAAGGCGTGATCTTATGATGACGATCACTAATTTGGTAATAATAATTATGTGGAATTTGTATTGTGTGGTGATATTTGTGGGTGTACTACAGGCACAGACTATACAGATCACTTCTGCCCACCCCTTCGGGATAAACGGGCGCGATGTTGTGCAATGTAATAATTCTGTTTAAGGCGCAGATTTTCTGAAAACGAACAAAAAGGTGGTTTTTTAAAGCTGTGTATCTCATAAACCGTAAATCATTTTGACATGTAAAAAAATATGATATTTTCAAGTCCTTTTCGCATACAGTGATGGAAGCCAAAACATAATTAAACATACTTTAATGCACCAAAAAAATCTTTAAACATACCTCCTAATAATCTTTAAAAGCTTAGCTTAGCCCTTCATTAGCAATTATAATTATAATTAAAAATATACCCTGAAATGTCAAATTCCAAACTGCATCCAGTGATGGATTACTTTTTATTAAATAGTTAATTTCTAATTTTATACGATTTTATTTGCACTTTTACGACATAATTCCGGTGCGCGTGAGAATCTTCTATCTCGTGCGTCAAACTAGACAGCCATAACGCCATTTCACTTACACACCGAGCTAAACCAAGCTTGGAACCAGGGCCTTAATAGTTGATCTCTTCCCTGCCATGTGCTTACTAATATCACAGTCACTCCTTGACTTTTTCATGTATGTATAATAAAATCACTCTCTAAACTTGATGGATTGTATTTTATGATAATTTTTACAATCAGTATAACTTCGTTATGAACAATAGGCACAACTTTTATTAATATAATTTTACTATGTTAACCATCACTTCAATAACCTACTGTCAGTAAAAGACAGATCGCTACTGATGACAGACAATATAATTCTATCTGTCCTTACGTTCCTTTCGTTCGTTCGTGTTCTTTTGTTTTATCTGTCTTAGATTATTGGGACATTAAAACCATAGATGTTTGTGTGTTCGATGTTGTTGATTGTTTTCTATCTCCAGTATGTCAAAACTGGTGACAGATTATGTTATTGGGTTCGGCCGTCAATAGGTCGACCGCTCACAGCGAACTGCACGAGCGGCTTCAAGTGAGCTAGTCTGAATTTCACCCCACCATGATGCTTTTCGAACGGCATGGGCATGGCGGTTGGTTGTGTTGCCAATTGAAATAAATTAAATAGGTACATAAACAATAAATTATGACATACTTACGTAACTATACATACTTTGTATACCTAAATCTGTCTTATCCTGCGAATAAATTGACAGTTTTTCAATACAAAACTCTCAGACGTCAATTTTATTCCACAGCTAAAAGATACTTTGACAATATCTGCCCTTAGATGTAAAGCTTGGGTTTCCTCCCAAATATCTAATTCCACAGCCTGTCAAAATTCTATTAGTACGAGTAATATTGCGCGCTGTTGAATATTTTTGCTTTTAATAACGTAGGTATCTTCCTAGAAAATCTGACTTCACGTAGCTTTATTGGTATACGTTTATTTATAAAGTAGTTGTGATTTATTATATGCTACCTATTATCAAAAAAAATATATATAAATAAGTATGTATGTACTAAAACCTAGATAAAGAACATGTATAAAATGTATGCATCGACAAATTGTAGCTATATATCATCATCTGCCTAGCCTTTTCCCAACTTTATTGGGGTCGGCTTCCAGTCTAACCGGAAGCAGCTAAATACAGTAGTTTCATGGAGCGACTGCCTATCTATTAACATCCACAACCCAGTTACTGGGTAATACGACACCGCTTGGTAAGACTGGTTGTCAGACTTTCGGGCTTCTGACGACCCGTAACGACTGTCTAAGATCCACAAATGACAGCCGGGACCAACGGCTTAACGTGCTTTCCAAGCCACGATCTAAAAAATTAACCACGTAAATTGGATAACTGTCTTAAGAGTTATGATCAAGCCAACGGACAGACAGACAGAGAAACTTGGCATTTTTATAATTTGTAAGGATAAGCCAAGTACCTACTGAGTGCTATTTGCCAAGTGCCAAGTGCTTAATGCAACTTATACTTTGAGTAATATGTTGGGGTTAGGTAATCAATGGACGCTTGGCGGAGCTATATTTCAATCCAAGTTGCTTGTCCAAGTTAGCGGCGCTGATAACTCACGACTTGACAGGGGCGAACTTGGCACTGGTATGTTAGGATGCGGACACACTTTGTACACTCAAATACTCATTTATTTTTTTACAATGTAATCAGCAAAGATAAAATAAAATAAAATAAAATACTTTATTTCATAAAAATACAGATGAACATGTTTATCTAGAAAGACAATTTAAATGAGCTACATCTGAACACAATATAGGAAACCCTGCCTCTCAAACTAATCTTGAGAGACAGTGATTCAACTTAAAATCTGATGCTACAGTTTAGTAGACTGTGTCGATCGAATTAGCTTTTTATCTTTTTCTTTTTTTTTTCTCTCCATCCGCACAGGTACGGATGGAGAGAAAAATAAAGAAAAAGATAAAAAGCTAATTTAAGTATATGAAGTGTGTGTTGGGGTGTGTGAGGGTGTGTTGGAGATAAGTATGTAGTTAGACCACGTACTTAAGTAAGGATTCTGTTTGTGGATAGTCCAAAATAAAATAGCTTGTAATTCCTCTAACCCTTCATTGTACTAAACAAGTCGCCACCATCAGCGAGACATTAGAGTGAGCTTGACATACTCTCAGTCAAAAAAAGACGTCTTACCCAGTAAATGGTAGCTAACTGTACTATAACACACACACACACACACACACACACACACACACACACACACATACACACACATACACACACACACACACACACACAAATCACGACATCCTATTTTATCTAGAAAATACAAGACAAGGCTAAAGAGATTGCTCCACCGGAGGCAAACAAATTTTTATTTATTTATTTATTTATTTAATTCAGACACAGAGATCCATATTTATGTTAGTGGGTATTCTTAGAAAACTATGTTAGTAACCAAAGATACAAAACATACAAAAAGACACAAACACTTACACAAAAATATTGAAATAGAGGTCCTGTAGTTATATAATATCACATTGTAAATTAAAAATTATTAAAATTAATTCAATTAAGTTCATGTCCAAAGTAAAATAGTTAATAAAATTACATAATTACATAATAAATTAAAATTGTAAACTAAATTTAAAAAATATTACAGTTCATTCCAATTAACGTCAATCATAAAAATTAAATATTATTAAAAATTAAATAAACAAATATTGCAACTTGGAATGGAAATTAAATTTAAATTACCAACTTAATAAAGGACCTCCAGAGCGGGGATGAGACCCTGTCAGCTAAAGTGTTCAAGATTTTGTTGCGGCCGCCACGCAATCTGCAGATCAGGGACACCGTCTTCTTGCGAATGATGGCATGAAAGCCATCAGTGCGAAACAGCGCGAACATCCCCGATGCACTACAGAAACGTGGCAGCCCCAACATCATCCTGAAGATATTATTATACTGGATGCGCAGGGCATCCAGCGATCTTTTGGTGTGACGAACCCACAGACTTCCCGTATAAAAGCTCTGACAATATGCCTTAAATAGCGTAATCTTGACTTGTTCAGAGCAACGGGAGAATCTGCGGACCAGCATGTTACCTCTGACCGCTAGTGCCCTACGCTCCCTCTCAATGTCTACATCGTCCTCAAGGCCGTCGGTAAGGAAATGTCCCAGGTATTTAAATTTCGTAACACGATTTAAGCTCATGCCATTTAGGGTAACGCTGTGAGAAAGATTGGGACACCCACCGGCGGCCCTAAAGACCATGTATTCAGACTTCTGTACATTGTATACCAGGCCATGTACCTCTGCATAGGCCTCACATACTTTTAATAGCTCTCCAAGACCCCCCACCGTCGGGCTCAGCAGCACCATGTCGTCCGCATAGCTTATGTTGTTGATACGAACGCCATCTATCGAGCAACCGACGCGCTTGCTACTGAGCTCGACGATGAGGTCGTTTACATACAGGTTGAAGAGCTTGGGAGAAGTCAGCCCTCCCTGCCTCACCCCACTCTCCAACCTATACGCTTCAGAGAGTGTATTATCCCACCTTACAAAATTGGTTTGGTTTCCATACCAATACTTCAGCATGTTGAGCACAGCCACCGGTATACCCCTGTCCCTCAACTTTTTCCAAAGCACATCATACGACACGAGGTCAAAAGCTTTGGAGAGGTCAAGGAAACAGGCATATACCGGCGTCCTACGGTCAGTATAGTACCGGACGGTATGCTTGAGACCAACGATTGCGCTTTCAGTGGACAGCCCGGGCTGAAATCCGAACTGAGCGTCGTGTAGATTGATACAATTATCCAAGCTGGAATCAAGCAAACCGTCCAGCACCTTAGCAATCACAGTGGCTAGAGATATGGGGCGATAGTTCCCCTTATCCGAGATGTCACCAGTCCTGTTCTTCACAATAGGCACTACGATGGTTTTAATTAAATCTTGTGGTAAATAGGAGTGATTCATGCACATTGTGAAGAACATGGCTAGGACTCTCGGCAGGTGAACCCCAGCGTGCCGCAAGTGCTCAACACTAAGCCCATCATGACCTGGGGACTTACCACCAGTCATTTTCCTTAAAACGATGCTTACCTGCCTAGCTGTAAAACATACAAACGACTCATCCCCCTCACATCCGGCCTCTGAAATAGTTGACAACGCTGAAGGTCCCAGCGGGGAGCGCACCTTAAAATGCTCCCTGAACATATTTGCAACATGTACCGGTTCGCTTTTCCCATCCACACTCACCGGGAGGCCAGGCCTAATATCATACTTTCCAGTAGCCTTCCAGAATTTGGCGAAATCTTTTGCCGACCTGTGTTCAGCTAAAATGTCCATTCTAAGTTGGTCCTGATTGTTTTGGCACCACTTCAAATGACGTTTGAAAATTTTACGTGACTCAAGCATTTCGTCACAAATGATGCCAGCAGAAGGCCGCTTGCATGCTAGCCACAATTTGAACTTAGACCTGGCCGACCGATGAGCCTCACGAACATGTTTATTCCAGCCACATAAGTGCCTGCTTTTATTTTGTTTACTGCCACGCTTCCCACTGGACCCAACAGCGGCGTCACTTAGGATTCGCACAACATCCTCATACAATTTGTCCAGCATAATTTTGTGGTCTTCCAAGTTGCAAGACCCATGACTACATTCCGTGAAATCACTGGGAAAATCAACGCCGCGAAGTCCATTGTTACATAATTTATGATACATATTGACTTGAGATTCATCTCTCACACCCCAAATAACTGAGCTACACCTCAAGTCGCTTGTCACCAGTTTAGGCCTTACAACACTAATATCACATTTAATAAGTAAAGGTAAGTGATCAGATATGAAAACATCCTCTATAACTTGAACCTCGAGTACAGTTTGCCAGGCCGACAATGACACCACACAATGGTCCAGCCATCGCCTGCACCCATGAGCCTCGCTAACAAAGGTATAAGTGTTATCCTGTGAACCCAATTTTTCTAAGTCGGCACAAGTCCAAGATTGATCCGAGCAAAAATTAATCAGTTCGTTATAAAATAATTCATGAGGGTGAGCATTAAAATCACCTAAAATAAATAAATTCTCAACGTCCTCACTAGCTGCTATTGCACTTATCTCACCCAGGACCTCAGCCATAATTGGTAAGTTGTCTGGCGAGTCAGTCGGCATGTACACAGAGAAGACAATAATTGTGCGACCATCAACAACAGCCCGTATACCTATTAATCGGCTGCTGGTACAATTCACCACTGTAACCCTTTCAAATATACCTTTTCTCCATAGTATGGCTACCCCCCCATAAGGTCTTCCCTTCAGCAAACCCACAGACGTATCTACAGCCGACTTACCTGCATACTCAAAATTGCTAGAAATAGTTCCCAACAGTGGTATGTCATGGGGTAGCAACCACGTCTCCTGGAGTGCTACTAAATCAGACATTTCACAGATGTCCCTTATACTGTCAATAGATCGCTTGGCCGACTTACAATTAAAACTAATCAAATTAAAGTATTTATTACCAGTTGAATCCATAGAGATAAATTATAATTAACTTGCGTCATGCTTAGATTTAGTTTTGTACATAAAATGCACAAAACGTCTAAACGTTATTCCATTAGGCCAAAAATTATCATCTAAAAATAACTCTAAACTACACTTAGAAACATACACTTTGTAAGCGTTGTACTTCTTAGGCTGCTTCATATTTATTATTTTTAGGGATACGGTAACGTTTGTTTTGTCCTTAATATAACCAATAATGTCACTTTCAGTTGTTTCTTTACTAATACTGGTATTCAGCTGCATCCGGTTAGACTGGAAGCCGACCCCAACATAGTTGGGAAAAGGCTAAGCAGATAGACTTGTTCTGGGAGCGTAGTAGGTAAAATATGTTTAAAGGTATAAGCATAATGAATAATGAAAATGCTTGGTGCTTCGATTTTATTTCAATAGGTAAGTACTCAATATGCCATAATTATAAAGAATAAATATAGGTTGTAAAAAAAAAAAACTTGAGAGGTGTCAAGGGACACCCGGATGGAACGAAGTTCCTTTCAATTCATCATCATCATCATCATCATCATCATCATCATCATCATCATCATCATCATCATCATCGTCATCATCATCATCATCATCATCATCATCATCATCATCATCATCATCATCATCATCATCATCATCATCGCGACACCACACTGTTCAATGCGAAATAGAAATGAAAATATCTGGCTTGCTTTCTATAAGAGAGAGAGAGAGAGACAGACAGAGAAACATGCGCACGCCGCACGGCTTACAATAGCTACCTATAGCAAAAAGTGTCGTGACAACTTTTCGTGAGACTTTTTTCCGTCTAGCCCCCTTTCACAACGCGCGATAAGGAACTTCGTTCCAATACTTGTTAGCGATTATACAGTATGTAAGTGTACAGTGGCAATCTTTTAAGTGGTCATTGTACTCATCATTATGAACAACTTTACTATGGACCAAACCTGAAATCGCGAAAAAAAAATCAGCTGTTCAGTACATTTATGTTCGCATAATTCGTCAAAATGTGAGGGAGCAGCTGATTTTTTTCGCGATTTGAGGTTTGGTTCCATAGTAAAAGTTGTTCATAATGATGAGTACAATAACCCCTTAAAGAATTGCCACTGTTTACACTTAACTACACCCTGTATTCTATATTCCTAATCCCGTTTGCTTTCATGTGGCTATTTCATAACATAACTAGTTACTTCTAGAAGGAACACATAACTACACATGACAAGATATAGATAAAAATGTCTGGAACTTCAAATCGTTCTTAATTATATGACCACAACTGTACGTGTCCACTAGAGAACCTCTTCCTTTTTTTCGTCGGTTAAAAATAGGGTTTCATGAAGGCATAAAATAGGTACTCATGGCTTTACACTTGAGTAACCTGGACTTGGTGGTGACATGCACAAGAACTGTGCCAGCATATTCCAACATACTCGTTCCTTCTTTGATCCCACTTCTTACTAATATTCTAAATGCGAAGATGGATGTTTGTTACTCAATCACGCCAGAACAGCTGAACGGATCTGGATGAAATTTAGCACAGAATATAGATTATAGTAGGTAGGTATAGAATAGCACTTTGGATAGGCTACTTTTTATCCCGCTAGTTAATTTCCGAACTCCACGCGGGCAAAGCCGCTGGTAAAAGCTAGTCATCATCATCTGCCTAGCCTTTTGCCAAATGTGTTGGGGTTTGCTGCCAGTCTAACCAGATGCAGCTGAATACCAGTACTTTACATGGAGCGACTGCATACCTGACCTCCACAACCCAGTTACTGGGTACAGTGGTACCCAACTAATAAGGCGCGTCGTGAATCTTCGTTCGCACAAAAAAGAAAGCATGGCCCCGAAGATTAACGAGAATGCTTAAATCTTACAATGAACCTTAGATCACTACTATAAGGTTCATAATACACTGCAGCTTTTAGTTCCGTCTGACTCGCAAGTATGGCGGCTGACTAACATGTCGCGCGGCGCGCGCTAACATAGCGGCAGCTGCCGACCAATAGCGGTACAGGAAAAAGAATTAGCGCGGTGCGTGGAGCGTGCCGATTGCTGAATAGCATTTCCCTCGCTTTGAAAATTCATCTTCTGCGCAGGTACGTCGGTAAGCCATATCAGTTGGGTACTACTGTAATACGATACCCCTTGGTAAGATCTGATTGTCAGACTTTCGGGCTTCTGAGGACCCGTAATGATTGTCAGAGATCCACGAATGACAGCCGGGACCAACGGCTTAACGTGCTTCCCGAGGCACGAAGGGGTCTTGGTATGTAAATAAGGTCACCCATCCACGGACCACCGGCGGCAAGCGTAGTTTAACCTGGTGGATCGACCCGTGCGGCTGTTATTACTTAGCCACGAGCACCTTCAAGCTGGCAAAAGTTAGTATTCTATACAATAAGCTTATTAAATGTACGGCTCGTTTAATTTATAGTGAAAATGATCCAAAAAAGGATAATACACATTTTTTTTTTGTGGATGTGAAATCATCAAATGACTTCTCCCGCTCTGCGTGGAGCGGAATGGCGTGACTGACTAAAACCCACCCGTGTTCCTTCAGTTGCCTGTGCCAGGGCCACGGTATCTCTTTCGAACAACCCGCGACCCCGGCGGCAAGGATAATACACCTTAACATTGTGAAGAACTTCCCTCGCTCTAAGAATATCATCGTATATGCGGTTGATTACTCACGCCTCACTGAGTCTGAGCAGAATTCCAAGCAGAGTTGACGTGAGACGTATTAACGTCTCCGGGTGACGAATACGAATAACGTGTCGCGAATAATGTATAGGGAAACCACATTTTCACGCTATCAGTTTATTTTCTTAATGGAAAGAAAAATAGCTACTTTTCTACGTGAAAAGATTGAGGGTGAAAGTTTTAACGGTATTTTGTTCTCCTTTTTCCTTTTTCGGGTTTCTTACCTCAAAGGGAAAAATGGATTTATAAGATCACTTAAGAGGAAATGCGGGTGGCCAGACTTTTGAAAATTAGGTATTTTGCGAAGTTATTGCTGTCGCTCTGCGAGCGCTCCGCCCTCGAATTCGTGCGATAAGGACAACTGCAGATACGACTAAATAGCCTATGTAAAAAGTCACATTTCGAGGTTTGGCTCTCGCCTATTTCCTCCTCCAATATTGGACCAATTTAAAAGATATTTCACAAACTGAATAAGAAAGTTAAATACTATGCCCCTATGTTTTTCTTTTTTCGTTAATAGTTGTCAAATTGGTACACTAGGCGTCTGTTGACAGCGGTCTGAATAGGCAATTTTGAGCATTTTTGGAGGGTTCTAGTTCTTATAAAAATAAAAAAACATCAAAAAGGAAAACATAGGGGCATACAAGTAGCTAATATTTATATTTCTGTAAAAAATCATTTCTTTATGGTCATTAACCAGAAAGAAAACAGGCGAGAGCGTTTTTATCTTTTTGTATGGAGAAAAGAGCACCCACATTTCCTCTTAAGCGCCATTTACACGGTGCAAGTTTCTGGAACGTTCAAGAGCAATAATTGCATGCCATAAAGCACGTTCAAGTTTTTTGACATTTAAGAATTGCATGAAGTGTTTACACGCGTGCGAATCCATAAAATGGCATGTACAATAATTGAATGCAAGTTTTTCCATTCAATAAAATCGCATGCGACTTACACCAGGCAATAAAATTGACAGGCGATTATTGCATGCAAGTTTTGCCTAGAAATTATATTTTATTTAATTTTATTGAACGTCTTCTCAAGATATTTTTCAAGTTGTTCTTGATTTGATTTCTTGCCTCAAAATAGCAGCAACGATTACCACACCCTCACTCACCGCATCGATAACAGCACAAATGTCAGATCATGCCAGAATTGAATGCGATTTTATCGTAGGAGCAATTATTGTATGTGCTGTGCGATTTTATTGAACATACTTATACCAGTTTTGAAAGTTGCCCGTATCGTGCAACAATATTGTACGTGTTGTTTAGACGGTGCCAGTTATTTTCCCTTCAATTTTATGGTATGCCACAGGCAATAAACTTTCGCCGTGTAAATGGAGCTTTAGTTGTTCGTCTGTCTATCTCAGGAATGCGTGGAGGTATCAAGTTGAAATTAATATCAAATGCGTAGGTTAAATTTATCCCAACAACGGAACCCTTCATTGTGCGTGGTTCGACACGCACATGGCCGGTTTTTTTTGGGTAGGTAGGTAAAGAGATGTCAGCAAGTGACGGGGTCCAATAGGGCCGACGCCGCTGGGGTCGCGGATTGTCCGAAGGGGTTACCGCGGCCCTGGCATAGGCAACTGAAGGAACACGGGTGGGTTTTAGTCAGTAAAAGTCTGACACGCCCTTCCGCTCCACCCAGAGCGGGAGAAGTTATTTGATGATTTCCCACCCTAAAAAAAAAAAAAAAAAAAAAAAAAGGTATATCATTGTATCGTGGTAGGTTTCCTATATTAGGTACACATACACAATTGACAATCAGCAAGTACATACGTTCAACGGGGTTAGTTAATTTTTACCTACTGTTAATCTATTTCAGAAAAAAAAAAACTGTTTTATGCAAATCTACATATTATTTAAATATAAGCAAGATAAAGAAGGAGCTACGTCTGCCAACAAACTGCACTGCAGTTTGCATTTTTTTTTAAAGACAAAAAAAAACTTATTTCTGTGAATAAACACTCTTTTTTATAGCTGGACAAGGATTTTTTGGCGAAAATCAGAACAAATGTCGCCATCTTGTTTTTTAATAGATTACCTACTCAAAACTATTGAGCGCCAAAACATTCTCGTAGCCATAGAATTAATTACTCTAAGCTCGTAGCAGTGAGAAACAAATGGTGCCATAAAAGAATAGCGTGTAATTTCCCCCCCTCACAAGCATAACACGAATATCGACTCCAAAATCGAAAACCAAGAGAAGCTCAAATAAAAATCTATCAAAGCACGATTGTGTATGCATGGAAAAATTCTAATATTAAAAAGATGGCGAAGAAAAAATATTAAAATATATACTTGGCGACGTTACAATAGGGTGGTGCTGAGTCTAGGGTTGTAAGGAGCTCTTCAGCTTAGGGGCTGAGGTTCATACATATTTATGTCGTACATAATGATGCATCATTGCGTTGCTCTTACCTTATAAAGGCTATCAGATATTTTTGGAAAAGACTAGGAATTAATCAGGAGAATTTGCAGTTTCTACCTCCTACCTACCTAGATAGATTCTTCTGACCTCACCTGACCTACCTCATCTGACTAAAAATGAGAGCATAGGAAATTTCAAAATGTTCCATATCTCCTGACTTGTGATTTTTAGGGTTCCGTACCGAACGGGTAAAACGGGTCCCTATTACTAAGACTCCGCTGTTCGTCCATCCGTCTTTCTCATGAACCGTGATAGTTAGACAGCAGAAATTTTCACAGATGATGTATTTCTGTTGCCACTATAACAAAAAATACTAAAAAACAGAAAAGAAAATATTTAAGGGGGCTGTCATACAACAAACGTGATTTTTTTGCGTTTTTATAGATAATGGTACGGAATCCTTCGTGCGCGAGTCCGACTCGCACTGGACCGGTTTTTTTGTCAATGGTGGCGCTACTTAGCATTTAAGTAATACTCGCCTTAAAGCACCTCGGTTTTTCTTTGGAAGTGATAAATTATTTTACTTGTTTATAACTTGAGTACTATTTGAGTCATGCCTTAGTATTAACCAGCTTATTGTAGCTAGTTTTATTAAAACTTTACCAGAAATAGTGATTGCAGCTATCTGACTTTCTTAAAGCGAAAGCGCCAGGGTAGCCCGCGAAATTCAAAATTTCTTAAGTTTTTTGCAATTTGTAGGTCAGTGTAAGCTTTTATGTTGATTAAAATATGATTCGCGGCCGTAGCTAATGTGGCTTTACAGAATTATAATCATTAGAATCAGCAATACAACTCCATAAGTTAGCATTTACCTCAAACCTCATGATTTCATGAAATCGCTACCTTTGAGGTAAATGCTAACTTATGGAGTTGTATTGCTGATTCCAATTATTATAATTCTTTAAAGCCATATTAGCTACGGCCGCGAATCATATTTTAATCAACATACAAGCTGACACTGACCTACAAATTGCAAAAAACGTAAGAAATTTTGAATTTCGTGGGATACCCTGGCGCATCAACCTTAAAACAATGTCTCGGAAATAGCCCTACCTAGACTATACCTAGTCAGAAGCCTACTACAACTGCTTGTATGGTAGGTATATACAAGAATGGGACCAGTTTCCAGGATTTATTTCAGGATTATAATCCCTTGGACACCTATCTTATCTGCCTATCCTGCGTCAAGAGGCACTGAAGCAAGGCTGGCTCCAATGCTTCCAATATTCCACACAAATTGTTTGACGACATCAAATTAGGGGCCTACGTAAATAGATGGAACGATCCATTTATCAAATGTAAGTAAAGTATACAATTAGGATGTTGGACAACCCAAGACGAATTTACTGGTTTTTTAAGGAGTCAAAATATTATTTCATTCTACGCTGATTGTAAAATCAGGAAAATCATATTTCTTACCACAAAATTGCGTTTCGCAGCTGTTTAGGTTATTTATACAACATGTCCTAGAATTGAATGCACAACCCCTTTGGGGGGTGAATTTTCAAAAATCCTTCCTGAATGCTCATTTTTGGTATACGGGGTGTAATTTTAATCACCGTTATCCTCTTCAAGGGTAATTGTACCTACTCATCATTATGAACAACTTTTACTATGGGATCAAAACTGAAATCGCAAAAAAAATCTGCTGTTCATTTTGTCGAGTTATGCGATCATAAATGTAGGGAACTGCTGATTTTTTTTGCGATTTTAGTTTTCATCCCATAGTAAAAGTTGTTCATAATGATGAGTAGGTAAAATTACCCGTGAAGAGGATAATGGAATTAAAATTACACCCAGTATACCAAAAGTGAGCAATAAGGATGGATTTTTGAAAATTCACCCCCTAAAGGGGTTAGATAGTAAGAAAGGTCGTCATTTTTCCGATGGTAAAAATTTCATCGAATACACGGCTTGTCTTAAAATAATAGTAGGTACAGCAAAGCAACTCTTTTACGAATGGGCAACTCTTGAAACTGAAAAGCGTGTACATAATGAAGTTTTGCAACAGCAATCCGGTTAGCTCGACTCCTCTGTACGCAGTAAATGGCGCTTACAACGTTAAATGAAATTACGTTCACATCCATGTCCTTTATGTCGACTTGAATGATATAATGGAGTTATGTACGGCGATAGGGCTATAACTGTGTGATAATCCTTATACACTGTTGGTAGAATTGCGTAATATTTTTTTCAATACACTTACTCGAAAACTGGTTCATATCGCACTACTATTAGGTTCACAATGCAATGTATTTCACACGTGTGTGATTTTTCATTTTCCTACACGGGTGAGGGAATAAAAATTGACACAGATAACTCATACCTTACTTAGTCCAAATTGGTTCAATGCCTCACAACTCTCTATTAGGATGTGAATGTTTTTTTTTAATCACGGCAAAGAGATATTTTAAGCGTCTTTACGGCGGGCGTTAATTAATATTTTTTGAATATTTAAATAATGTTCATAAAATTGACTCTATTCAGAGCTTATTGCCAGTCGTTCTACTCGTGCAGCTTGTGGGTTAGGTATACGCAGAAGGCTTACAACGCTCTGCGCGTTCAGTATAACAATGCGTTGAGGGTGTTGTCGGGGCTGCCTCGATTTTGCAGCGCGTCCGGTATGTTTGCGGAAGCGAGGCTAGACGACTTCTATGCCGTCATGCGCAAGCGATGTGCGTCTATGCTGCGGCGTTTCAGAGACAGTCCTAACAACATCCTTGCTACACTGGCGGACAAAATAGATGGGCCGCTTATCAGGCACTGGGTGGGCAGACATGTGCGCACAGGTGTACATGTCGTCAATTAATTTATATTTTAAGTAATTACTAATTAGGCTAAGGCCTAACACTATATGGATCTATGGTCTGAATTAAAGAATTTGAATTTGAATTGAATAAATAGAATATCATCAAAACCATGATTATTACAATAAAAAAAACGTTTATGATCAAATTAACATTTATTTGTGTTCTAAACTCAAAAATATTTGAATTTTCTATTTTTCACATTAGGCTGTTTATCTACTTTATACATTTGCTTCTCCTTCAACCTGGCGAAAGCAAAGCGCGAAAAAAAAAAAGAAAATTTAAATCATAGTTTTCTAATAATTCATGACAAAAATATTTTCCGTTGTTTAATTTTATTTCTTCAAAAGTGTATTGAAAAACGTCTTGGTTGTTAATTCCGCCTCGAATGCAATAACAAACGTTCTCCACTTGTATCAAAATGTACTTATTACTATTGTGACCTAACCTTAACAGACACTTCCCTTGTTCAGTTTTGCATTTCATTCGGCATCTTTCATTTGAAATGAAACGTGGTGTTCAGACCAAATGAATCAAAATTGAATAATGCTGAATGAATCAGTCTGCCTAGCCTTTTCCCAACTGTGTTGGGGTCGGCTCCCAGTCTAACCGGATGCAGCTGAATACCAGTATTTTACATGGAGCGACTGTCTATCAGACCTCCACAACCCAGTAACTGGGTAATATGATACCCCTTGGTCAGACTGGTTGTCAGACTTTCGGGCTTCTGACGACCCGTAACGACTGTCAAAGATCCACGAATGACAGCCGGGACCAACGGCTTAACGTGCTTTCCGAGGCACGGAGGAGTTGCTGCTAATAATGCTGAATGCTAAAAATAATGCTGAATGAATGATGAATGAATTAGTGAACTGGTACTTGCCTATCAAATGATCGAAAATGAAACAAAAACCGACCAAGTTCATGTCGGGTCACGCACAATGAAGGGTTCGTAGTTGAAAAGGATTTTTACCAAAAACAAACTTGACATTGTAGTCAATTCTCCAACTGCAAACTAAAAAATAGTTTACTATTTAACTTTGTAGTCAATTCTCCAACTGCAAACTAAAAAATAGTTTACTATTTAACATTGTAGTCAATTCTCCAACTGCAAACTAAAAAATAGTTTACTATTTAACATTGTAGTCAATTCTCCAACTGCAAACTAAAAAATAGTTTACTATTTAACATTGTAGTCAATTCTCCAACTGCAAACTAAAAAATAGTTTACTATTTAACATTGTAGTCAATTCTCCAACTGCAAACTAAAAAATAGTTTACTATTTAACTTTTTTTTCTTTTTTTTTTACTATTTTTTGATGTGATAACACTACAAATTAACGATTTTCGGACTTTTTCCTTTACTTTGTTTGTGAGAACTTGCTTCTTGGCCAATTTTATTATTCTAGGACAACGGGAAGTACCCTAGGTTTTGATTTACTTGCGAGTATCAAAATATGTCGCCTAAATGACCGTATGTTTTTATTGCGTTGACTTAAAATCTTGATCTTTTTAGAACTCCAAGGGACCATAGACCTACGTATTTGATATGAATTTCAACTTAATGCCTCCACGCGTTCTTGAGAAAAAGGCAGACGGACAATGAATTCTCCTGCGATTATTTGGGGTCGCCGCATCAAGTCTTTTTCTTCCATACTTCTCTATTAGTCGTCAACCGGGTACTCACAGTAATATTTTAACTTTATTTTCCTATTCTTTTCTCATTAATATTCTGACAAGCACCTCTTTGCTCGCAATATGGCAACCGAGTGATTATCTGTTTACGAGCGGAATCCCGCGGATACGGCGGATATTCGCGGTAAACGGCCCGCAGGCGGTTATTAGCTTCTCTGTTCCAGCTAGATGGTTGGAGAGGGTTAAGGGCTCTTACAGACAGGGGCGATATCGCGTCGCTCCTGTGTGTATGGTCGCGCGCGA
Organism: Cosmia trapezina; assembly: GCA_905163495.3. Lineage (NCBI taxonomy): Eukaryota > Metazoa > Arthropoda > Insecta > Lepidoptera > Noctuidae > Cosmia > Cosmia trapezina. The sequence goes on along the minus strand of LR991033.1, from coordinate 1,962,906 downwards.
TTCCATAGAAATTGTTCTACGGATATCTTAATATCGCGATATCGCGTCACGACGCGATATCGCCTCTGTCTGTAAGAGCCTTTAAGCGGGTATTAAGCAGGGGGATACAGAAGGGTTAGTACCTATCTATGTGGTGAGATAAGAAATCCTCATATGAAAAAATAGTGGAAATTGTGTTACGAGTTGCAGAGGTATGTTGGCGATTTGGCGTAAAATATGATACGCGGCAATAAAACATATGTATTTACATAATTTTAACCATAAAAATCGTCAATGTGTACATCTCTCTAATTCATCTCTCTAGATTTCGTGTAGATTCGTCAAACGAACGAAATCTAACGAATCTGCACGAAATCTAACTTAGAGAGATGTATTGATGATTTTTATGGTTAAAATTATGTAAATACATATGTTTTATTGCCGCGTATCATATTTTGATCAATATACAACCTGACACAAAAACCAAAAAAAAAAACAAAAAAAAAAAATTAATTTCACGGTCTACCACTGCGCATCCCCCTTAATGTTGCTTATTACTAAGGGAGATGTCGGATATTACACATTGTCATAAGCGACTACTGTAACGTAAGCGATCAAACCAAAAACGCACCGTGCGTTCATTTGCGGCACCTTGTCCTTACGTCGTTAATATTGCGTGCTGTCACTATTACGTTGGTACCACGACGGAACTCGTATTCGAAACAAGCGCGCTATTTCTATTTTTCCATGGTTGCAGAAATATCGATCATCATCTTCCTGCCCTTATCCCATGTTACGTGGGGTCGGCGCAACACGTTTTCTTCTTCCATTCTCCTCTGTCAACCGTCACGCTCTCATTCACTACCTTCTCTTTCATATCATTCCTCACACAGTCCATCCATCTTTTCTTTGGCCTTCCTCTGCCTCTCCATCCATCAACTTGTATATTCATCACTCTTTTAGTCACATGCGTTTCGGTTGCAGAAATATCGATATCAAAGAAAAATCGAACGGCGAGAAAACAAATGAACTGATTTAAAAAAAAAAAGTCTTGCTGTATTATACAATTAATTTGAATTTGGAATTACTCATATACAAGAATGAACATTGATCTTCACCCTAGCCGGCACGGTATCAAAACACCGGTCAAGTGCGTGTTGGACTACGCACAATGAAGGGTTCCGTAGTTGGGATGAAATGATCCCAAGAACAAACTTAACATTATAGTTGAAATACATGTTCTCCCCTACCTTCCAACAGTAAATGTAAGTTTGTACTCATAATATTGAGAGATTTACCATGTTATTTTAAGACCACAAACTTCTTGTAGGTTTTCCTGTAATCTACAGGTATAGAACTATTTTCTACATTTTTTTCAAAATTTCAGGCTTAGTAGTTTCGGAGATAAAGGGGGGGCTAATGGTCAATTTTCGTCTATTTTCTTAAATAAGTTTGAAACTATTTATTTTAAAATTATAAAAAAATATATATTTGAGACCCTCATAGTATTATCCTTACCTACATTTGATATGTCACACGGTACAGTTTGAAAAACTTTTTTTTTTAATTTTCTTATTTGCCCCCTAAAAGTGACCCCCATATTCAAAATTCATTTATTTTCTTTAGCCATATGTGTTTGGGTCACAGAAATCCATATGTGTACCAAATTTCAACTTAATCGGTCCATTAAATTCGGAGCAAATTGGCTGTGACAGACGGACAGACAGACAGACAGACACGAGTGATCCTATAATAAGGGTTCCGTTTTTTCCTTTTGAGGTACGGAACCCTAAAAATCGTCAATTTCTTATGTAAAGACCTAAATAATAAACATATATTTTCTAATAGAATTATAGCTTCATTAGGGTTCCGTACCAAAATGGTAAAAAAGGAACCCTTACGGTGTGACTCAGTCTGTCTGTCTGTCTGTCTGTCTGTTTGTCTGTCACAGCTGGATCTGTCAAGAACTACTGATGCTATCAATTTGAAATTTGGAATAGTATTAGATGACGTTTATTCAACTATTTTGCAAATAAGAAAGAAATAAAAATATTTATATTTTTTTTTGCAACAGGGACTGAAAGGGGGTCTTAAAAATTTAAAGTGGGGCTACTAGGGCATGTGGGGTATCATATAAAAGAGCGCTGTTTGCACATTCTCAAACTATTTTTATTTTTTTTTAGGTTTCATAGTTTTCGACTTTTGATGAAAAATGTAAAAAAAAATCCGGTCCCCCCCCCTTATCTCCGAAGTTTGCAAATCGAAAAATCTGAAATTATTCTATGTGATAGAAGTTTATGTAAAGATTACAGGAAAAATAAAACGATGTCTCTAAGTAGCACACTTTTTCAGAAATCGGAACGGAACCCTCGGTGCGCGAGTCCGACTCGCACTTGGCCGGTTTTTTTAAACTAGCTTCTGCTTGCGACTTGGTTCGCGTGGAATATGTTAAACACTGACAATGTAGTTTTGAACAGGTGAAATAATTTTTAAAATCGGTTAAGTATTTTTTGAGCAGTGGTGGCAGTGGTAACGGCCGCGACTTACGAGTTGTAGGTCGTGGGTTCGAACCCCGTCAGTTGCTTTACTTTGTATAAATTATTTCATCACCACTGCTCTTAAAACGGTGAAGGAAAACATCGTGAAGAAACCGGCATGTCCTAGAACCAAAAATTCGAAGACATGTGACATCTACCAACCCGCACGGCCCGCTCCCTCTCACCGAGAGGAGGCCTGTGTCCCAGCAGTGGGAACATTATATATAGGCTGATTATACTGTTATTATTATGCTAAATATTTTTTGAATATTATATCCATTACAAACAAATATCCAAAAAAATCTTTTCTCTTTATAATATTAGTTTACATTTAAACTCACAAATTCCAGTTCCAAAATGTCAGCACTCAGACTGCAAAATCCCGACCACAATATGACCAAAATCTCAGCTCCGACCTCCATTGTGAGGTCGATCCACACACCGCGAATCTCTAAAAGACATCCTTGAAATATTCCCGTCACCCGCCTCGTAGGTAAATTACGACTACATAAATTACTGTCAGAGCTACGTACTGTCAAGGTTTCGTGATGTGTAAATCGACCCTCGTTTCAATGGAATGGATATGCTACGGATCAGCTAAGGTAATGGGGTAAAAATCAATCTATTTCAAAGCTTGGGAGCGACGGATTTTTTGGGCTGGAGTTAATTAAAATAATAGTGCAGTATCTGTTGTTTCTAGAGCCTCTGCCTTATTTAAACTCGCATTTAGAAAAAAACTTAAAGGATAGGATAGATAGGAATTTGGTTCCTCCATAAGTTTAATTCTTACTTACTTACTTACGGAGGAGCTCGTGACTAAGTAATAACAGCCGCACGGGTAGATCCATCAAGTTAAGCTACGCTTGCCGGGGTTGGTCAGTGGATGTGTGACCATCTTTACATACCGAGACTCCTCCGTGCCTCGGAAAGCACGTTAAGCCGTTGGTCCCGGCTGTCATTCGTAGATCTTTGACAGTCGTTACTGGTCGTCAGAAGCCCGAAAGTCTGACAACCAGTCTTACCGAGGGGTATCGTATTAAGTTACTGGGTTGTGGAGGTAAGATAGGCAGTCGCTACACTGGTATTCAGCTGCATCCGGCTAGACTGGAAGCTGACCCCAACATAGCTGGAAAAAGGCTAGGCAGATTGATAAGTTCCTTACTAAGTTGACACTGTAATGTTAATCGTGTTAATCTACGAGATTTAAAACATTAACTTCTTACGAAGATATCGAAGAGTAATAACAACTTAGGGACTGTCTACATCTCCACGTCACGACGTCGTCAACGTGGAACGGTGCCGTAACGTGGCACGGTACGTTGACGTGACGTGCAAATTTACGTTAACGTAACGTAAAAATGCACGTCACGAATGAATTCTCTAAATATTTTAATAGCGACATTGAAGCACTTCGTTGGCAATTAACTAAAATATCAATAATTATTATTATTATTGGTTATTTATATTTTAGTTAATTGCCAACTAAGTGCTCCAATATCCCTATTAAAATATTTAGAGAATTCATTCGTGACGTGCATTTTTACGTTACGTTAACGTAAATATTCACGTCACGTCAACGTACCGTGCCGCGGCACCGCACCGTCCACGTTGACGACGTCGTGACGTGGACATATGGACAGGCTCTTACTAAACATTCCGTCTTATTACAAAACAAGGTTCATCTTCAAACCCAGGTTTGGTTTTACTATGGACCGTTTTTTGAATATCAAACTTTATTCCGACAAATTAAGAACTGACAACTTAGTACTGGACTAAGTTGTCAGTTTTGTATAAAGGACCGTATTTCTATCACAGCTAGGTTCTTATTATAAAAACTGGCTCGATGGTTTAAACCATGACAGAAGAAAAACCTCGTTTTGTAATAAGGCGGTATACAGGGTGTCCCGTAAATAATGGATAATCTCTTAAGGGGTCATTGTACTCATCATTATGAACAACTTTTACTATGGGACCAAACCTGAAATCGCGAAAAAAAATTAGCTGACCAGTACATTTATCTACATCAAACTCGTCAAAATGTAGGGAGCAGCTGATTTTTTTTTCGCGATTCCAGGTTTGGTCCCATAGTAAAAGTTGTTCATAATGATGAGTACGATGACCCCTTAAGAGATTATCCATTATTTACGGGACACCCTGTAGGTTTAAAAATGTTATACAGGCTCATATTTTTCATCTTCAAAGTCCGCCACGCAAACAGGAAAAAAAAAAGAATTTTGCAGTTTCTTTTTAATAAATTCGCTCTGCGGTCGTGTTGCAGCGCCGCGGCAATCCGTCTGCCGTACAGTTAGACACAAAAGTCAATTATCATTTCGGAATTTATTCTGATTCGGTGCCCAGTAAGTTAATAGAGGAGCTTGTGGCTAAGTAGTAACAGCCGCACAGATACGAAATACAAAATGTTTTTTCTGTACCAACTAGTTTAGATTAGTTTATGATTGGAGCCTCCTTTTAAGCATAATAACGCCAGTGTTAGGAGACTCCACTCCTCCATAGCTTTGGCTGTTTGTACAACTTACAAAAATAATTTTAATTTTTTAGTTTCTTAGTTTACATATTTTCTTTATTAACTAGACATTACATTTCGCACGGGTCGATCGGTCTGGCTAAGTTACGTTTGCTGCAGTTAGTCCGTGGATGGGTTACCATATTTACCTACGTACCATGGACCTCTCGTTCCTCGGAAAGCACGTTAAGCCGTTGGTCCCGGCTGTCATTCGTGGATCTTCGACAGTCGTCACGGGTCGTCAGAACCCCGAAAGTCTGACAACCAGTCTTACCAATGGGTATCGTATTACCCAGTAACTGGTTTGAAAAAGTCAGATAGGCAGTCGCTCCATGTAAAATACTGATAATCAGCTTCATCCGGTTAGACTGGAAGCCGATCCCAACATAGTTGGGAAAAGCCTAGGCAGATGATGAAGATTACAGATTTATGCGAAAGTGATTGTTGGTTTGTTCGTCTATTACGCACGAAAGTAGCAACGGATGGACGTAATTTTTTGCACAGAGATAGTTTATGGACCGGAGAGTGTCATATGCTTTTACCCTGAAAAAATGTCTCAAAAAAATTATATAAGTCATTGATTTTGTTTGTTTATTTCTCTGTAATAATTAGTTAAAACAAACAATTAAATAAAATAGTCAGTTTTCACTACTTTCGTTACTGACTGTACAGTATGGTTGTAATATACCCCGTAATTAAGAGTTCTGGTATCCCTGCCTTCCCGTACATTTATCAGGGAAGTTCAACCTTCGTACGACCCTCACAATCTTCAGGGTATTGCATCAAGCAGGTAATTAGTTCAACGCTGATTGTAGTGGCTCATTCTAGTGGTTTGCGTACTGTTTGGTGTTTTAGAAAGGGTGAATATTCATGCATGGAGTACAGAAGAGGTTCTCCAGTATGTAGGTAGGTACTTCATCTGCCTTTTGAATTGTGGCATGCAGTGGAAAAACTCTAAACTCGGAATTATAATTCGATTCCAGATTTGACATTAGCTACTGTCATTTTGTGAAATAATGATACCACATATAATAGTGTAGTGATGAACACAAAAATCGATAAACAATCAGTTTCACATTTATAATAAATGTTACAGAAAGTGACAGCGATAGCGATAGCGATGACGGCGACAATTTATAAAATAAATTATTACCATAATACATCTATCTGTTTTATTTGTCATGTTCCTTCATGATCACATTTTTTTATTTATTTCACACACAATTATAAAAGAAAAGTCTCAGATCGTTAATTAATCGTTAAAACTAAATTATCGGTTCAGAAATATTTAATTTCCTGATATACTTAGTTTACGAGAGTAAAATTATAAACGAGAAGAATCGATCTGGAAATATTCCATTTCCATATCGAATAATTTCGCAACGTCACTATTTAGTACTAGTCATAACGTTGCAACACTGAAATTGTCAAATCTGGAATCGAATTAAAATTCCGAGTATAGTAAAAATCTTTGTGAAAATATGACTAAGTACAACAACTATTTAGCCATCGTTCATAGTGCGCTTTGGTTGTTTGAAGTTCCAACGTTCTTTTGCTTTTTTAAAAACAGCAAAAGAACGTTGGAACGTTGGTTTCTGCTGCTTTGAAAAAAAAAATTTTTTTTTCGAGTTACCCAGTCACAACACTGAGTGCAAAATACATACCGTTCGCCGTGGAGTGAAAACCTCGTTACTATAAAAAAAGCCGGTCAAGTGTGAGTCAGACTTGCACACGAAGGGTTCCGTACCACACAGTACAAAATTTAACACAAAAAAAAATAAAAATACTTCAGTTTAAAAAAAACATGTCTCTTGTAGGGGAGCCCCTTTTTTCAACTTTATTTTAGTTTTATTGTTTTTTGATTTACTTGGCAGAAACAGAAATACACAATCTGTGAAAATTTCAGCTGTGTACCTACTACAATTCATGAGAATTGAGATACAGCCCGCTGACCTTCGGGTACGGAAACCTAAACATACTTAATTAAATAAATAAATATAAATATAAATATCCTTGGACATTTCACACAACGCCATCTAGTCCCAAGCTAAGCAACCTAATGCTTGTGTTATGGTAACGAGATGGCTGATAAACTACTTATATACATTTTTTTTTTGTAAATACATACATATTATAGATAGAAAAACACCCAATTGTTTTTGCTTTTAAGTTTTTGGTGGGTAAGAAACCTCATAATGAATATTTAGAGCAAACGTGCACAGCTCTAAGGTGCTTCTTTTGTCGTCTATTGATGATAATGAGAATATTGGGAAACGTCAAAGATAGCCATTTCTCAAATAGTTTTTATCTTCCCCTGTAAAATAACGATTAATTATTGCACTCACGAGGTTTTAACAGGACGACGATGATACGCAAGTACAAACAGTATTTAAAAAATATATTTTACTAGGAATATTAAATCCTAAAAAAAATCTAAAGCAAAACTAGCAAAAGACCCAGTGTTGTCTACAAAACAGAAACTTAGCCACTCTTTACTCAGACGTGGAGGCGAGGACAGATGGAAAAACTTGGAGCAACTTGGAATGGCCTTCCTGCAGCGGGATCATATTTCCTTGTGTACTTCAAAGGAGATTGCTTTCACAGTGCCTTTTCTTTATTTACTATATTTTTCTTGTAAGTTGGTTTTTCTTGATGCTTCGCTTCACTTCACTTTTTCGGCATATCCTAAGTACTTTAGCCTGATTTTGTAACTATTGTTCTAAAACAAATATGTGGGTATCCTATCATGACAATCCCTTCTAAATACACTCCTTTGCAAAAAAAACGGGCAGTTAGGATTTTTCTACATTATTGGTAATCATTTAGTTCTCATGAGGTTTTAATAGGCAAACTATGTTCCTGGCACATAATAAAGAGTCTGGGTATGAAAAAAAGTTAATTTCAAATTCAGAACTGTTGTTTTTAATAATAATAATCCCTTTTTCAGTTTATGACTTTTTACTTACTATTCGCGGGTTTGCGGTTAAATGGTTATCAGGCAACTAAAACTAACTTCTCGTTATTTTTATTAGAATAATTTATGTTTGTCGCATAATCCAGCCTCATTGTGACTTAAAACAGATATCTTTGTGTCGATTATAATGGCAGAAAAAGCAACAAGAGCTAGTAAAATTATAGTGCTGCTGGAAGTGGGGTGTAGCCAATGTTACGGTTCACAGCCGTTAAACGTGAGTGGTTCCACCGTCCAAAGAACATGGACTCGATACCAAGAGACAGGTTCCGTTCAAAGAAGGCAAGGTTGTGGGAGAAAACGTTGCACACAACCACGAGACGACCGCTTTTTAGTGACTCAGGCATTGAGTAATCGCAAATGCAGTTACATAGACCTCAAAAGAAACCTTGAAGAGGTACGAGGAGCACAAGTTAGCCTATGGACAGTGAGGAGGAGGCTTTTAGCGGTTGATATACGCAGTCGACGACCAGCGCGGGCCCCCAATTTACTCCGTGAGCACCGGATTGCTCGACCGAGGTTCACTAGAAATTGTCTATCTTGGACACTAGGTAACTGGAGTAGCGTACTCTTCTCCGATGAGGCTCGAATTTGCCTGAATGGTGAGGACCGACGTCGGCAAGTGTTACGAAGACCAGGGGAACGCTATGCCGACGTGTGTTTTGAAGAAATCACCCCTTATGGTGGAAGGTCCGTTATGTTTTGGTCGGGCGTAACTTCCAGCTATCGTACCGAGATAGTGTTCATTGCAAATGGCTCACTAAATGCGCAAAGGTACATAACAGGAATAATTTGTCAACATGCACAGGCCGCACTGACTGTAATTGGTGAAGATGGCATTTCATGGATGATAATGCTCGGGACCACCGTTCTGGCGACGTAGATGCTTATATGCAAGAGGTCGGTATTCGTCGTCTGGATTGGCTAGCGCGGAGCCCCGACCTTAACCCCATTGAGCACGTCTGGGACCTCCTAAAACGGCGAGTACGACCTGTCCAACGACCTTCCACAAAACATCAGGTGTGATTTCGGCTGAGTGGGAACACATTCCACAGGACACCATCAAAAACCTGGTGGAAAGCATGCCAAGACGATTACATGCCGTAATCGCTGCAAGGAGAGGTCATACTCGTTATTAATTTTTATTTTTTAATGTCTTTTTTTATTAAAATACCATAAAAATACTCGTAGTCTTAATTTAATTATACCCTAAAAATTTCCATTTTAACACGACTTTCTGTTTACATTGACTAAAACACCGATTCCAGGATTTAAGGGTTAAAAACTATATTCTCAATGATAATAAGAAATTTCTAGTCATTTATGCTAACGACATACTATAAATATTAATATTATCCATAGAAAAGCCAATAACTGTAAGGTGCCCGTTTTTTTTGCAAAGCAGTTTAGATTACAATATATCGTCAATTAATTTTGTAAAAGATCATTAAAGGAAGTTATGACTATCCGGCTCGAAGGACCATCTTTAATCTTGGATTCTTATCTCGATGTTGTACTTTCAGATTCAGCAGGTGAAATAATTTATTTACACACATAATGTTATAATAATAGGACTTAAAACGAGGACGAGAAGGCCTATCTGCTTGCCCATTAGTGGACTGGTTACAATTTTTATGGTAGTTTCGTAGCATATACAAAGTGTAATAAGGGTAGGTACCTACTCATCATTATGAAAATTTTCACTATGGGAACAAACCCCAAATCACAAAAAAAAATGTTATTTCCTAGATTTTGTTGAGTAATGTGAACATAAATGTTATTTTTTTCGCGATTTTATGGGTGCCCAATGGTAAAAGTTGTTCATAATGATGAGCACACTGATCCCTTACAGTTATTTCAATTACATCTTGTACGCACGGATCTAACTATGCTGATGGACTTGTTCAAAGTCAATTTATCGTCTACTATTTATTTATCAGCGCAGCTTATTCAATTATCGGCGGAAGTCAAAGTTTTGTTGGGGTTTCCGTCGCTCCTTCAAACGTTTATCGAGAAAAGTTTCTCAAGTTGAGATTGTAACGAACTTAACTTTGCAAATTGAAAAACAGTATCTTTTCCAACGCAATAAGGAAACACAAACAAGTTTATTTGTTAAAGTTGTTCTTATTTAGGCACAGACTGACTCATTTAGTGGAAGAACTCGTAGAAAAAAAGTTCAACTTTACTACACTTTTGTGAATTCTCGTCAGTTATTATGTAGGTAGGATGTGCTACAGGCAAGGACCTTACAACCCCGGTTAAGAGTTAAGTCTTTCGAAGGGGTAAGCCGTTTATGAGGTTACCTTAATTTACCATGTGTAACTCCTTGGTTTTAGGCTTGAAACCGAGTAAAAGGGTTATCCCTTCAATATGGATAACCCATTGAATGGGTTCTAAACTTGAAACCCAGTGAAAGGATTACCCCTTCATTAAGATAATCCATAATATAAAGGTTTGGTTGGGGGTAACATATTAGCAATTTTTTGCGAAGCGCACATTATTATTATTATTTATTTCATTTCCAAGTAACAAGACTCACAGTGTTAGTAGTGTTAGTAGTAGTGGTAGTGTGTGTGTGTGTTATGCGTCAAACCCTTTGAAACGTATGCCGCCCATCGAGAGATCATATTACATTGCTCCGAATCGGAATGTTACGCTGTTATCGTTTTTAAGAGAGTTGAAATGCATCGTATGGGTTTTCGAAAAACCCTATCGAAAACCCTTTCAATTAATAATCAAAATGGTCCCTTATAGCCATTCAAAAGGGTTACACACATCGTATGGGTTTTTGATTAACTGCTAAGAAAAACCCCATCGAAAACCCTTTCAATAAATAACCAAAATGGTCGCTGGCTACAGCACCCTAATTGCGTAACACATTATCAATCGGAGTTGGTTTCATTTTGACAGTTCAACAACATTAATTGCGTTATTTACGTTGTCAAGCAGACAATTTTTTCGAACATATGAAGCAATGGGTTGGCAATTTGTTTCAAAATGATTCAAACTCCGATTGATAATGTGTTACGCAATTAGGGTGCCAGTCGGGATTGAACGCACGACCTCTCTATAGAAGTCTGATTTCACCCTTTGGTAGTTGTCACTGAAGATGATTGTCAGTTAGTGTGTATGACACTTCTTTTATTCGAAACTATCAATTAGGGCAAGTACCTATATTATGATCACGAACGTACTTGAGAATAATCTAACAGAATCTTCAATGTTTCAGGATCATAACGTTCACAACTTTCTACTGAACATAAGCTACCCAATAGATTTCTAAATCAATCAGTTCCAACCCGTTTCAATCCCCAATACCCAAAATCTTTCACCACTACTACTTTCAATAAAGGTGCGGCCACACTATCGGGGCGCGTCTCGTTGACGCGGGTACGCGGATACGCGCCGTGTCACGGTGTAATGAATAGTTCTAGCAAATCACGCACCGAACGAGCCCGCAGTCATGTCCAGTATTAGTCGGGATATACGGGATATTGAGTGGGAACGGATTTTTGTTGAACGGATGTATATTTTCTAGTAGATTTTTTGTGGTCTATGAATGAATGTGTACGACTGTTTTATAGGTTCGTGTTGCTGGCGTATTGATGCGCGTACTGCGTTATGGTTTAGTCAGATTTTAGGATAGTAACAGCTATAGATGGCGATTAGGAAGTCATATTGTCGTAGTGCGATGAGGTAGGGTACCTAATAGGTAATACGGGCTGGTATCCGCAACTCCACGTCAATGCGCGTATTTTGCGTATGGGTGCGATGAGGTAAAACAACTTCCGATTTTATTAAAGAACGATTCGGCATCTCAAGGAGAAACGACAGTAACAATGTGTCAATTATTAGACCCTTACTTTCTTTTTAGGGTTCCGTACCAAAATGGTAAAAAGGAACCCTTATGGTGCGACTCGTGGTCTGTCTATCTGTCTGTCCATCTGTCACAGCTGGATATCTCAAGAACTAGTAATGCTATCTTGAAATTTGGAACAGTTTTACATGACGTTTGCCCAACTATTTTGCAAATAAGAAAGAATTTATTTTTTTCTGCAACAGGGACTGAAAGGGGATCTTAAAAAATCGAAGTGGAGCCTACTAGGGCATGTGGGTATCATATTATGAAAGAGCGCTGTTTGCACATTCTCAAACATTTTTTCTTTTTTTAGGCCGCGTAGTTTTCGACTTTTGATGAAAAATTAAAAAAAAAATACCGTTCCAGAAGTTTGAATAGAGAAAAATCTGAAAATATGTAAAAATTACAAGAAAAATAAAACGATGTCTCCAAATAGCACACTTTTTCAGAAATCATCAACAAAAATTACATTTATGATGGTACAGAACCCTCGGGGCGCGAGTCCGACTCACTCTTGACCGGTTTTTGTTTGTTAATTTCTAGAACATAAATGTTTACCTACAAGATAATTTTGCATGGCTTAATTTTAAGCAAAACATGTTTGATTTCATAAATTATAATCTATATACATATTATATCTGTATATCATAGTTTACGGAAATAAATATATTATTTATTAAATACGTCAATAAATAAAATAAGTAGCTACAAAAGTCTCCGCTGAAAGTATGATTACCCTATGTTTCCACGTCCACTGCCGCAAGGGATGAGCGCTCGTGTGTTATGTGATGAACAACTGCGCCGCATGAGACCGCGCGCTGCATTATTAAAGACGGCCATTATGTAGCTATTATAATCAAGTACGAAGACCGACCCATGATTTAATGATAACTGTAGTACTTAGTAGAGCAGAATAGAGCTAGGGGTTATCCGGGAACTTACTGCCTTCTTACTTTACTAATCTACTATTTTTTCACCCCACAGGATGTGGTATTCTCTTCAGCAGAATCTACATGTATATGATGGGCATCAGTCGGTAATAACTTGTTTTAAATGGGGGTCTGATAAAAAAAATTTAAACTAAGTAAAAGATTTTATCCAACCAACATAAAACGTCAAATAATAAATTCCTCGCTAATCTCTTTCAAATCTTCCTTTTTCTTTCTAAAAGGATTATTTCCGACGTTTTTATATTCACGGGTTTGCAAGCAATTAAAAGTTTCACTTAAGATAACCGAGTCCCGGTGTCCGGGTGTCCGGGTGTCCGGGGTGTCGGGACGCGACTTTTAGCGACTTTACACTTTAGTCGCCTCGCATAATGTGGAGGTGGGTTTTAAATATTCTTAGCTAAGATGGTCTGGATTAGGACAAGTTTCTACACGTCAATGCACTTTCTAAAGTTGCTTATCAATTAATTATTAAAAGAAGTTCTTTTGTTGGGCATGTGCCTCTTTCATTGCTCCAATAACCAGTTTTTCTTTATCTACAACCAATCAAAGTCTTCACCTATCATGATTTCCAAATCAGCATCTGCCTAGCCTTTTCTGAACTATATTGGGGTCGGCTTCCAATCTAACCGGACGCAGCTGAATACCAGTATTTTACATGGAGCGACTGCCGATCCGACCTCCACAACCCAGATACCCCTTGGTAAGACTGGCTGTCAGACTTTCGGGCATCTAACGACCCGTAACGACTGTCAAAGATCCACGATTGACAGCCGGTTCCAACGGCTTAACGTGCTTTCCGAGGCACGGAGGAGTCTTGGTATTTAAAGTTGGTCACCCACCCACGGACCAACCCCGGCAAGCGTAGCTTAACCTGATGGATCGACTCGTGCGGCTGTTAACAACACTGTAACAACAGTACAGTCAAGAAATTGTTAGGCAAATTGACACCCTAAGTCAATTTGCCGTGCTATAGTCATTTCATACGACTGTAAAAGAATTAAACCCCGTTTCCACGAGCGTAATAAAATCGCGGTGGGATTTTTATCGCGCACTGGATTTTCAACTCTCTGCTTAGCGCCGGGAGTTGAAAATCCAACAGTGTGTTTTTCGTCGCGCTGGGATGCACTCTGTTTTTGTTAGGTTGGATTCTCAACGCTCGGCTCAACAACGAGAGTTGAAAATCCAGTGCGCGAGAAAATCCCGCCGCGATTTTATTACGCTCGTGGGAACGCCGACTTACTGTCGTGTTTTGACTATACGGACAGTTTAAGGTGGTATTCAATAGGAATGATACCTGGGTAAAAAAAAATCAATTTAGTCCGTCAGTCAGACAAGAAAAGAATAGGTACCTACACGTATTTTTTTGCTTTATCATATTAATAAAAAAATACTTAGATAAAACGCATTAAAGTTGGGGAGTGGGGCTCGCTACGTCACAACTATAACAAACTACGTATAAAATCTAGCAAGGAGTGATGTCATGCCACATTTTAACTCAATGTTACGCCGTTATCTTTTCATTACGTAAAAAAAGAAAAAATACGTGTCCAATATTTTTTAATAATCTACGTGACGGACAAAAAAAAATTATCAGCATCCCTATTTGCTTAACAATTAATTTCCCTGACTTTACCTATTGCATGCCTATATTTTATCCATAAAATACTGAATGAATAGTTTAAAAAACTTTATCTACACCACGAAATAGAGGATTTTCTTGCCAAGAAAAACTGCAGTGTCCTATTTTAGTTTTTAGTGAAGTGTTGTTTGCGTGTTTTAATGCAATAAGGATCACTTATTGTTCATGGGATCGATATTTAGCGTCGCAGTGCGCATTGTGGTACAGGCGACCGTTAGAACACCATGGCGGAATAATTAGTGAAGTGATTTATTAAGTGGGATCAAGTGGGACCGTCTCACTAGCATTATACAGGGTGTAACAGGGTGTGGTACAGACCATCCAACTAAAGAACTTTCTTCATGGGACCAACATAGTAATCGAGAAAAAATTACCAGCTGTCCCGTACAAAGCTTCCATTCTTACTCGACCCGAATGTATGGGACGACTGATAATTTTTTCTCGATTACTATGTTGGTCCCATGGACAAAGTTGCTTAGTTTGATGGTCTTGTACACCCTTAAATTTGACACCTTTCTATATTGTTAGTGGCAAAGATTTTAACATCAATGTTAAGGTAAGAAGTCGATGTTTTTCGATTATTTTGTGTTTTGGGAATTTTAAGCTCAAGACATACATAAGGTAGGATTTGTATTTGACAATTCTGGATTTGCCTCTGAACCAATGCATAGTTAAACTATGTTGAATCAGTGCCATTGTTAAAGGATCTACCTGGGAAACATTTAGTAGCCTAAAATTGCGTTCTTTTTTAAGGCTGTAGGAAGGCTGGAGGTATTTCTCTCTCTCACCGAATTTTTGTTACTTGAAATGTCTATTTTGACCGGACTAAAACAGTAGAAAGTTGCTATGTCAGAGCTCATTTACCACACAACAAGATATTCGAAACTACAAAAAAAAAACCGGTCAAGAGCGAGTCGGATTCGCGCACCGAGGGTTCCGTTCCGATTTCTGAAAAAGTGTGCTATTTAGAGACATCGTTTTATTTTTCCTGTAATGTTTAGATAAACTTCTATCACATAGAATAATTTCAAAATTTTCTCTTTGCAAACTTCGGAGATAAGGGGGGGGGGGAACGGTATTTTTTTTTACATTTTTCATCAGAAGTTGAAAACTATGCGGCCTAAAAAAAAGAAAAAAATTATTTGAGAATGTGCAAACAGCGCTCTTTCATATGATACCCCACATGCCCTAGTAGCCCCACTTTGAATTTTTAAGACCCCCCTTCAGTCCCTGTTGCAAAAAAAAATAAAAATATTTTTATTTCTTTCTTATTTGCAAAATTGTTGGGTAAACGTCATCTAAAACTATTCCAAATTTCAAGTTGATAGCATTAGTAGTTCTCGAGATATCCAGCTGTGACAGACAGACAGACAGACAGACAGACAGACAGACAGACTGAGTCACACCATAAGGGTTCCTTTTTTACCATTTTGGTACGGAACCCTAAAAACAGCCGTACTAGTAAGTGCGTATCGGACCACGCACAATGAAGGGTTCCGTAGTTGAAAAGAATTTATCCCAAAAACAAACTTAACATTGTACAGTCAGCAACAAAAGTCGATTAACACTTGCAGTTTTTTAAACTTAATTACTAAGCGAAACATTTAATTCAAATCGGAACAGAAGTACTTAAGATTTTAAGAACATTAACTGTTAACAGTTAAAAGAAAAAAAAAACAGTTTATCGAATCATTTTGTGTTAATTTAGAAGATGTCAAAAAGTAGCAGTGTTAACCGAATTCTGTTGCTGATCGTACGTAAAGTTGAAAAAATATAGAAATCAAAAAAAAAAAGGTTATTCTAGGTCAACGGTAAGTACCCTATACGAGTACTAGATTTTGATTTAATTACAAGTTTCAAAATATGTCGCATAAATGGTCATATTTTTTTACTGCGTTGACTTAGAAGCTTGATTTTTTTATAGATCCAAGGGACAATAGACCTTCGTATTTGATATTAATTTCAACTTGATACCTGCACGTGTTCCTGAGAAAAATAGTCTTGACAGACAGATGGACGACGAAGTGTTCCTATAAGGGTTTTTTTCCTTTTGAGGTACGGAACCCTAAAAATAACTGAAATCCCAACTAAAAATGCAAGTATGCTATAACTTTCAAAATCACACGCAACACATGGTCAAAACCTCAAGTAAACACAGCACCTACCTAATCCCGGTTGAATTTCAAATCTTTAGTAAATACTTAATCCTGCGTTTGTGGGACTATCAATTTGATCGCGTCCCCGGGGACACTCAAATCTGTCCGGGTCGCGTATAAGGAGCAAGCTTAGAGGAATTCATGAATAAAAGATGGACGCCGGCCGCTCCTTGTTGGACTTTATGTTCTTAGTGGAACTTTCGCTCATTCTGTTGGAGATTCCAGTTTTTGGAAAGGGTTTAAGGACCTATGATACTGAACTGAAGTAGGCTCGCGAGTGATTGCCTCTCGCATTTGGTAGGTATTTTTAAACATATTAATTGTTTTAATTAATCATTTTATCACGACAAAATCAGCGAATTGAAATTAAAAAATAAGTAAAAAAACCGGTCAAGAGCGAGTCGGACTCACGCACCGTGGGTTCCGTTCCGATTTCTCAAAAAGTGTGCTATTTAGAGACATCGTTTTATTTTTCCTGTAATCTTTACATGAACTTCTATCAAATAAAAAAATAAAAAAAATAATATATAATAAAAAAAATATAAATATAATAATATACAGGGTGGCCGGAACATTGACCTCCAAAAATAAAATTTCGGTCCCTCGTATTGTGGGGTATTCGAATCACCCCCATGTATGTTCCGCGACTTTTCATAGTTTTCGAGTTATGAATTTTTTTCTGAATGTTTGAAAATTTTCGACCTGACCAACCTAAAAAAATTCTAAAAAAAAAGTAGAGGGTTTTATCGAGTTTCTTTTTTTGCAACTGAATTTTCATAAGTAGTACTTTTATGCATAAAATAATCAGCTTCGTAACTGTGATGAAAGTTATGAAAATGTTGATCTAAAGTGAAAAATTTACGTTCGGTAAATTATGACTCAAATTTTCAACTTTAAATTAAAAATCTTAACAGGTGACTTCATAATTCCTAAGTAGGCTTCAAGAATGCGCCAGACTCTCAGCTTTCATAATCATAAAAAAATGAAGTACTTAATAGGGCTACTTTGTTTAAAATCGGCCTTCAAAGACAGCGAGGTGGAAAAATTCTTAAAATTACCCATCTGAGTAATTATTTTTTTTTGGCTATTTTCTCGTTCCTAAGGTTAATTAATTTGGCAAACGTCATCTAAAACTGTTCCAAATTTCAAGTTGATAGCATTAGTAGTTCTTGAGATATCAGACAGATAGACTAAGTCGCACCATAAGGGTTCCTTTTTACCATTTTGGTACGGAACCCTAAAATTAAAGAGGAACACTTCAACAACAAAACAATGCACTAAAAGTCAACAACCCCGAAACATCCCATTAATTCCTCCACTCGGCATCCACAAGCATCTAATTCTTTTACCCACAAATATATCAGCAAAGCCGGCAATAGGAATGAGCTCACAGCCATGTGTATCAATTTGTTAGTCTACTGCTTCTGTAAATATTCCTACACTGTGTACGTGAAAGTAGTGCTAATTTTCATACTATTTTTAACCGACTTCCAAAAAGGAGGAGGTTCTCAAGGACTGTATGATTTTTTTTGTGTGTTTGTTACGCGATTTCTCCACCTATTATGAATTGATTTTGATGATTCTTTTTTGTTTGGTAGGTCATACTTCAGAGGTGGTCCCATATAAATTGTATTAACTTTTCATGGGTAGTTTTTTCGTAATACGTATTTAATTCACTTTGTGTATCTAGATGATGTTCTGATAGTTACAGTCACTGATGTGTACATAGCAAATAGTGGTATACGAATTCACTTTGTGTATCTAGATGATGTTCTGATAGTTCCAGTCACTGATGTGTACATAGCAAATAGTGGTATACGAATTCACTTTGTGTATCTAGATGATGTTCTGATAGTTCCAGTCACTGATGTGTACATAGCAAATAGTGGTATACGAATTCACTTTGTGTATCTAGATGATGTTCTGATAGTTCCAGTCACTGATGTGTACATAGCAAATAGTGGTATACGAATTCACTTTGTGTATCTAGATGATGTTCTGATAGTTCCAGTCACTGATGTGTACATAGCAAATAGTGGTATACGAATTAGTGTGGGGTAGGTAAAGGTAATATAACTAAAAAGTGAAAAATAAAAAGTTTTTTTACAAAAAAAAAAAAAAAAAACAAGTGACTTCCAAAAACAACACTACAAAGTGAAAAATAAGTCGTTTTTTTTTTTTGTAAAAAGCTTTTTATACTTTAATTACTTAGATTTTGTATTCGCTAAATATTTGGATACAGTGGTAGGTATAACATCTACAAAAACTTAGTTCCAAGATCTTAAAGATTCTAAATCTATTTATTCATTTTTTTAAACATTAGGGAGGTTTGTTTTATTTAAATGTAATATAAACATAACCTAAAAAAACAAAATTATATCCTAACATAACTAGAACTAAAACTATTAATTATTATTTATTCATTAACACACTAGTCTAGTCTCTCATTTCACACACTAGTAATAAACTAATCATGTAACTATAAACATAAAAACACAGTAAAATATGAGTTTTTGTTATGAGAATGAAATACTTATATTTCATTCTCATAACAAAAACTCGAAAAAAAAAATTAATCTATGGATTGCACACATATCACTTTACTGTGCCACTAACAAAAATACTTCTTAAAACAGAAATACAAGTATTCAAACAATAAAAAAAAAACACGAGCATCTAATTCTATCACCCACAAATATCCCAACAGAGCCAGCAATAGCAATGCGTCTCAATTTGTTACTCTACCGCTCGCTGAATATTCCTACTCTACGAATTACCATATTGTGGAAGCTAGGTGTTGGGGTAAGAGGCAGTTTGTTCCGGATGCAAATCTACTACAGACGTGAAAATATTGGGTGGAAATACTTTGCTGTACCGGAATCTAAGAAGCAATACCGAATTTTCGCTATTTATTTCAAGTCTAGCTGTGTCCCGCGACTTCGTAAGCATGGAAGCATCGATAATCAATCTGCCTAGCCTTTTCCCAACTATGTTGGGGTCGGCTTCCAGTCTTACTGGATGCAGCTGAATACCAGTATTTTACATGGAGCGACTGCGTATCTGACCTCCACAAACCAGTTACTGGGTTGGTAAGACTGGTTGTCAGACTGTCGGGCTTCTGACGACCCGTAACGACTTTCAAAGATCCAGGAATGACAGCCGGGACCAACGGCTCAGCGTGCTTTCCGAGGCACGGAGGAGTCTCGTTATGTAAAGATGGTCACCCATCCACTGACCAACCCCGGCAAGCGTAGATTAACCTAATGCATCGACCCTTGCGGCTGTTATTACTTAGCCACGAGCTCCTCCATCATCGATCACTAATAAAGCATGGAAGTCGTAAGATACACAATATACTAAAATAACAGCCACATTTTAATAATCCCGACATCGCCCTCCTGCAATATTTTTTCACAATTTCATGGCCTTTAATTTTTTGCGCAAAACCCAAATTCTTTTTCTAAAATAAAAGTAGCCTAAGTTACTCCTTATAACATCAGCTATCTAAAAGTGAAAGTTCCGTCAAAATTTGACGACACGTTTGGCGCAGTGGTTGAGCGATTGACTGCTGCGCAGCATGTCGCGGGTTCGATTCCCGCACGGAACAAATATTTGTACGACCTACAAGTATTTGTTCCGAGTCTGGGTGTTTTTCTATCTATAATATGTATGTATTTACAAAAAAAAAAAAAAAAAAATGTATATAAGTAGTTTATCAGCCATCTCGTTACCATAACACAAGCATTAGGTTGCTTAGCTTGGGACTAGATGGCGTTGTGTGAAATGTCCAAGGATATTTATTTATTTATTTATATTTATTTAAAATCGGTCCAGCCGTTTCGGAGATTAGCTGGAACAAACAGACAGACCGACAGATAGCTTTTTTTTTCAAACAGACCGGACAAATCGAGTGAATTTTGTTATAGAGGGTTTATCTGAGGACGTCAAAAACTGAGCATAATTAAGGAATTCGCTTAAATAGATCATTTTGTCGGATCAATTAATAGCTATTGAGTGTTTCAATTCTTCAGCCACCGGGCATTAGTGGCGTTATTAAAAAACTTATAAATATTTTTTTAGGTACAATGCGTTTCAACTAAGAATAGGAATGACCTTGCGCCATATTGTGAAGATTTAGTAAATTATCGTTTCGTTTACACATTTGCAAAGTCAGTGACATATTTTAACAAAAACAAATTCCAAAAACAGAACTAAAATGGATAAGGAACACTACAAAACTTTGCATGCCTTAGATTTCTAGCTTCAGTTGACAGTTAGAGGTCATTGACTTTCCTATTCTTAGTTGAAACGCATTGTACTAAGTCTCTGCAACGCTTGCGAAGTAGTCTTGTTAATTCAAGAGTTCTTTATAAAAGTCTATCTTTATTTTTTATCTTAGAATTTTTTCCTACTTGCTCCCGTTTGGTTAGTGTTTATTTTTATTAAAACTACGTTTTTCATTACACCACCGTCTGCAAAGGAAAATAATTTAATTTTTACTTATATTTTGCTAGATGCTTCCAATCGATTTAGATATTTTGTTTCAGATTCAAAATGAAAGTGTAATACCTACTTTTCTGGAACCAATTCTATACAAATGGTGTCTACTTTGAGCTAGATTATCTACAAAAAATAATATCAATAATCGTCTAAGCCCGCGCGCGAAATTCACAATTCATTTGCAGAAAACGTCAGAAATTTTTAATATCGCGGGCTAATTGAAGGAATCACCTTATGTAGGTAATGATAACGTAGTGTTTGACAATTTGTCAACTTCAAATTCTCAATTCAAAAATTCGGTGTTAACAATTTCTCAACTTCAAATTCTCAATTCAAAAATTCAATGTTAGGATCTTCGTTGCAGCCGTTGCATCTATCCCGGACAGATTTGACTAATGTGGTGTCTATCGATCCGTCTCAGCCAAGTTAGTGTCCGAACTTGTAACCGATACTTCGTCCGCTGCTAATATATCCTAGACTTAGGTTCTCTTTCACCACCTACGATTAAGTTTCTATTAACTTACTTGGCAGATAATTTCATACAAATTCTGTTCCATTTTAGAATTTATTCGGTAAGTAGTTGCTACTCGGACATCGTGAAATAGGCCCTAAATAGCTTTTCAGTAAAATACCCATCACTTGACGAAATGATTTTCTCAAAAATATGTTCAAAATTAGATCTTATGAAATTACAGAATTCTTTCAGTTACCATACATTATCTTTCAATTCAATCTTCTTTTATTTTATTATAATTTTCTTTAATATTTCGTCCAGACTATAATTGTCTCCCTCAATGATTTCCAGACCAAGTCCAGCCGGTGTTTATCATAGACAATTTGTCAAATAAATTCAGCTAGTCCCAAAATCTTCTTGGTAAGCCTCGTTTCCAAATCAATTTGTCTATGCTCGACTTAGATTTTGGTCGGGAGCGAGCATGGGGCAAATGGTGCTGTAAATTCAAATATCGTTAATTCCGATTTAAGTTTCCCTCCAAGTTGCACTATTAGACGTTCAAACTAATTTAGTAGGTAAAGTCAATAGCTCGTCCATGGTAACAATTTGACTTAAATCTTTGAGAGCAGTGCTGGCCTCGTGGTAACATCTAAAATCTAGTTCGACGTGACGTCATGCCATATATTAACTCAATATTATATCGCCGTAATCTTTTGATTACTTAAAAAAAGGAAAAATACGTGTCCAATATTTTAAAATAATCCACATCGGACAAAACATATTTTTTAAATAAATAATAACCATAGTTATCTTTATTTTTCTCTCTTCACAAAGGTTCACATAGTTTTATACATAGAGACTAGAATTATAACGTACGATTAGGTTTTTTTTACGTACGTACGTTTTAGTCATCATACGTATTGTAACTACTGACGAATACTTGGCCGTACAATGTGTCTAGTTGCTACCACTCAAACAGATGTTATCTCTCTTATAACTAATACAGAAGATGAATCATCTAAACTGTGTGACATTATTTTGTCCTGCTTTACGAGAAGGTCGCGCGTGACATAAAACACGCTGTCTACATTTTTACAACTGGTTTATAGTTCACTGTCACGGCACGGAATACCTTTTACTTGAATATATTACTTTATGAAAATGTACCTACTAATAAACCTACATTTGAAGTATAAATTACATTTACCTTAGAGATATTTTGACCAAAGTCAGATATCTTTATACGTGGATTAAAATTGACGACTGACGGTTTTTGAATGGAGAGGGAGAAACTGTCAAAAATTCAACATTTATTCGAAGATTAAGCCTTATACTGGGTATAAAAGTTGGGTAGAATTCACCCTAAGACAAAGGCATTTCATTTTCAAAGCAAAATGTAACACAATTTTCTAAAAAAAATTCCGTTTCATATCATAAATATAGACATACTTAAGTAATCCACTATGGATGTTATTTGTCCGAAATAAAAATTGTTTTATTTATTGATTTATTTAACAGTCGTATGTTCCTGCATTTACTGACCTTTTTTTTTTCAAAAAATTATGTTATTAACTGAAATGGTGAAGTTTTTCGCGCATTCTTCTCCTTAAGAAACTATCTTTTTTGTGGGGGCAACTAGAATCAATTCTATTTTCTTGTAAATTTTAAAGTTCAACAGTCCCTTTTTACATAAAAGGCACTTGTTTTTAAATCTTTTATTTCAAATGTCTACTTGAAATAAGAAAGCAGACAACGGCTACACAATAATAACGGCTATCCAAATACAGAGCGCTTTTTGACACCTTAATGTCAAACACTGGTGAAAATGACAGATCATGACAGCCGTCATACTAAGACGGTACCGGTTTCCAAGGAAACCGTAGCTTTAGTAGGAAGATACAGAAACTTGTTACTTAATTATAAATCAGTATGCAAAACAAAAACCGAAACAAAAGTTACATTCAAAAACTCAACCGTATTAAAATTCTGTTCTCTACAAAAGTATCTTGTCCAATTATCTCAAAAGCTCTTAAAAGCCTCCAGACCTATTGGAGAGGGTTCTAAAATGTTATTCCGTAATACTGGCTGTAATATTAAAGGATTGAGAGACGTGTTTTGAATCCAGATAGTTTTATTTTTCGTCGGAGTCCCAGATTTTAAGGCTGATTTAGAAATGAAGAGTAATGTTGGAATCTGTTTGAGAATTACAGAACTAGTGTGCTATGCAAATAAATTGTAAAAGTAATAGGTACGTATTGAGCCGCGGTAGTTTCCTCATTAGAGTAAGGTAACATCTAAGGGCTGTGTTTACCATAATTAAACGTTGGTTTATGTCAAACTTCTTAAGGAAAGAACTGATTAAATATCTAAACAGCCGTTTTAAAAGTTGTTGAACACAGCCATAGGTATCCCTTTTTACGTAAAACAAAATCCACATTTAGGTGCTACTGTTGATGACAACACAAGAAAACTAAAAATTCATTGTCTATGTTTGTTTGACAT
Organism: Cosmia trapezina; assembly: GCA_905163495.3. NCBI lineage: Eukaryota > Metazoa > Arthropoda > Insecta > Lepidoptera > Noctuidae > Cosmia > Cosmia trapezina. The sequence goes on along the minus strand of LR991033.1, from coordinate 1,938,835 downwards.
AAGTCTTTTTGTCTTGTCTGTGCTTTCTCTCTCTGCCTGTCTGCTATTAAAAGGATACGTGTTTTCTTATAATAATAAAGGTAAAATAATTAAATATTGTTCTTCTGTGTTTGGGGTAAAATAAAACATTCTACAACTGTATCCAACGACTTTCCATTTATTTTTCAATAGGTTATGGGCCCAGACCCTCCTATTACAAAGATTAAAGTGGATACAGATTGTACTTGGAAAATAAAACTCGGGGCGAAGCGAAGCCATCATGGATTCTACTTCGGCTTCTGGGGTTACAGTAGTGAAGCTTACTGGTGGTGAAAATTGGTTGTTATGGAAGTTCCAGACCAAGATTTTGTTAAATGGTCTCGGCCTGTTAGGGGTCGTTGACGGGTCGGTAAAGAAAAACGATGCCGGCTTAAAACCAAACGAATGGGAGCAACAAGACGCTAAAGCACAAACACATATTGTGTCGAGGGTTACAGAAAACGTAATGCAACATTTGGTAACATGTTGCTCGGCGGCAGAAATGTGGAACAAATTATCGAGCATTTACGAACTTAAAAGCTCAACGAGCGTTCACCTGGTGCATGAAAGGTTCATGAAATATAAATATGAAGATGGTAGTATTGCCAAGTTATTTAGTACAGTAGAACAAATGGCAAATCAACTAAAACAGCTAGGCGAATCTATGTCTGACAAGATGATTATTACTAAGATACTAATGGCACTACCACCTCAATACAAATACTTTATTTCGGCATGGGAAAGTGTTCCTCAAGAATCCCAAACATTAAATGACTTGCAAGCAAGGTTACTCATTGAAGAAGAACGCATGAAAGAAATGGAGGAACCCGTTGCCTTATCGGTGAAAAATATGAAGTGTTATAAATGTGGTAAAACTGGCCACAAAAAGAGTAACTGTAGATATAATAATACATGTTCTTACTGCAAAAAGGCTGGACATACAATAGAACAGTGTTACTTTAAGAAGAACAAAGAAAAAGGAAATAGCTCAAAAGAAAATAAAGGAAATAATTGCAAAGAAAATAAATGTAATAATTCAAGGGAAAATAAAGGAAATAGTTCAAAGGATACAAAAGGAAATGCTTACATCTCAAGCGCTTTTATTGGACATAACTCCAACAAACATGAATGGATAGTGGACAGTGGTGCGAGTGACCACATGACCCATAATCAATCTCTCTTTTCTAGCTTTTCAGATATCAATACCGATAGATATGTCATAGTCGGAGATGGAAGGAAATTAAAAGTTGAAGGTATTGGACTAATACTCTTGAAGGCTTATGATGGTAATGAATATGTCATGTCTTCACTAAATAGCGTACTATATGTTCCTGAACTTAAGGTAAATTTATTCTCTGTTACTAAAGCTGTGAAAAATGGTTACATGTTTAACATTACGGGTAAAAAATGTGAATTTATTAAAAATAATGTAGTGTGTTCAATTGGTAAATGTGTAGATAAGTTATATGTAATGCAGTTTATCTTTGACTCTCCAGGCAACGTAAATGTCACTCAGGTTAAAACTTATAATACCCTTAATGATTGGCATGAGAAGTTGGCTCACCAAAATTATGATTATTGTCGGTCAGTGCTAAAAAACAATAATATAGAATTTATTGATTCTGATGATTCATGTATTGCATGTATAGAAGGAAAATGTCATCGCTTACCTTTCCCTCAGAGTATAACTAAAACAAGTATGTGTTGTGAAATCTTACATGCTGATGTTTGTGGACCGTTGGAAGTGCCTTCTGTTGGTGGTTCAAGGTACATATTGGTTATTAAAGATGATTTCTCTAAATATAGGAAAGTTTATTTTGTGCAACATAAATCCGAAGTGCCAAGTAAAATAAAAGATTTCATTAATCATGCTGAAGTAACAACTAATAATAAAGTAAAGGTTTTAAGGACAGATAATGGGACAGAATTTTTAAATAAAACATTAGAGTCATTTTTAAATAATAAAGGCATACAACATCAAACTACAGTAGTCTATACACCGGAACAAAACGGTAAGGTCGAAAGGGAAATGCGAACTATTATAGAAGCTGCTAGAACAATGTTGATTCAGTCTAACCTAGATAAAAGCTTATGGGCTGAAGCTGTTAGCACAGCCGTGTATACTCTAAATAGAACTTATGTTAAAAATAAAAATACTGGTAAAACACCTTATGAATGTTGGTGGGATAAGAAGTTTGACATAAATAATTTACATAAATTTGGTAGTATGGTAGTCTGTCATGTGCCTAAAGAGATAAGAAGAAAATTGGACCCGAAAGGAAAGAAGGGATATTTTGTTGGTTACAGCGAGGAAACAAAAGGTTATAGGATTTATTACAAAGAGGAAAATAAAATAAAAATTAGAAGAGATGTAGTTTTTATTAAAGATAGTGATAGTAACTCTAAACATAAAATACCTGATAGTGAAATAGAAATATTAGTAGAAAATAATAATGAAAAACCATTGGTAGAAATAAATGATGTTGATAGGGTTGCACAGGATGAAAATAGTATGGATAGGTCAATACAGAGTGAGGTATCAGTTATTGATGAAGAGTCAAGTCAAAACTTAAGTAATACTCCAAGTGTCGAGTCAAATAATGAATCCGAAGAAGAGTTTCATGATACAAATACAGTTCAAATAAATGAAGTTCAAACTCAGGTAGAACAAATAAGAAATTTAAGACCAAGAAACCAGATTAAACAGCCTGAATGGCATAAGTATTACAGTACAGATTATACATGCTTATTAGGTTACATTGAAGATAATCCTAAAACATATGAAGAAGCCATGAATAGTGCAGACAGAATGAATTGGAAAAGAGCTATGGACGAGGAGATAGATAGTTTAAATCAAAACAATACATGGGAATTAGTGCCAAAACCAGTAGATTGTAAGGTTATTGATAGCAAATGGGTTTTTAAAAGAAAACTTGATGATCAAGGTAATATTACTAGTTACAAGGCTAGACTTGTGGCTAGGGGCTTTCAGCAAACTGATTTTATTGATGATGATCTATTTGCGCCAGTAGCTAAACTTCCAACTGTCCGTACTCTATTGGCAATATGTAATCAAAAAGGTATGTCAGTACACCAAATGGATGTCAAAAGTGCTTTTCTTCATGGCGATATTAAAGATGAGATATATTTGTCATTACCAGAAGGATGTTCTAATGGTGATATGATATGTAAACTTAAAAAATCTTTGTATGGGCTAAAGAGCTCACCCAAAAACTGGAATGACAAATTTAACTCAGTCATATTGTCTGAAGGTTTCAAACAATGTAAAACAGATTATGGTCTTTATGTAAAACAATATAATGGACAGATGGTTTATTTATTACTGTATGTCGATGACTTATTGCTCGCAGGGACGGATATTGAATGTGTGAATAATACTAAGAACTTGTTAAAGAAACATTTTTGTATGAAAGACTTGGGTTTAGCAACTTACTTTTTAGGTATTGCTATCAAACAGGATGTAATTAATGGTGTCTTAAAAATTAATCAAGAAGCATTCTTAAAACAGATTTTACAAAAATATAATATGTCAGATTGTAACAGTATTGCTACACCCATGGATTCAAAATTTAAAACTGATAGTCTTAAAAGAGAAAAGTCAGAAACCCAAGAGTTAGAAACAAGATGCAGACAATTAATTGGTTGTTTATTGTATGCAGTATTAGGTAGTAGACCTGATTTATGTGCAAGTGTTTCAATATTAAGTCGCTTTCAAAAATGTGCTAGTGAAGAGTTGTGGAATATGTTAAAAAGGATACTTAGGTATATTAAGGGTACATTAGATTTAAGTTTAGTCTTTGAAAGAAATAATACTAATGATGCTATCATTGTTGGCTATGTAGATTCTGACTGGGGAGGTGATTTAGTTGACAGACGGTCAACAGCTGGATTTATTTTTAAAGTATTTGGTTGTCCTGTTTCATGGTGTACGAGAAAGCAACCTTCTGTAGCCATGTCTTCAACTGAAGCAGAGTACATGGCACTCAGCATGGCTACTGCAGAAGCTTGTTGGCTCAAACAACTTTTAAGGGATTTTTCATTTGATATTGATTATGTATTAATGTATGAGGATAACCAAAGTTCCATTAGAGTAGCTAAAAATCCAGTTCTACACAAAAGAATGAAACATATTGACATTAAACACCATTTTATTCGTGAAAAAATTGTAGATGGTACAATAATGTTAAATTATATAGGAACGTCGGAACAAATAGCTGATTTGCTAACCAAACCTTTGTCAGGCCCTACATTTATTAAATTAAGGGGTTACTTGAAGTTAATATAGATTTATAACTTTTTAATTATAAGTTTTTGATTGAATTCTAAGAAATTGTATAGGATTAAGTTAAATAAATGAAAGTGAGCACAGTTCATAGGTGTTGAGAATGACATTGTTGTTATCTTGTAAAAATTAAGATGTAAAACTGTATATGACATAAATTCATAATATTTTTGGTAGATGTATGAGTTAAAAATTGATATTTTTCTTTGTATGTAAGTACAGGCAATAAAGTAGTATAGTGTGTCTTGTTTTGAGTAAGTAATTCAAAGTTTTTTAAATATGTTTCTTGTGTTGAGGGACGGTGTTGATGACAACACAAGAAAACTAAAAATTCATTGTCTATGTTTGTTTGACATAAGTCTTTTTGTCTTGTCTGTGCTTTCTCTCTCTGCCTGTCTGCCATTAAAAGGATACGTGTTTTCTTATAATAATAAAGGTAAAATAATTAAATATTGTTCTTCTGTGTTTGGGGTAAAATAAAACATTCTACAACTGTATCCAACGACTTTCCATTTATTTTTCAATAGCTACTGTCTACAATTCTTTTTAATGTCTCCTTACAGAAGTCTGCTGTAAGAAATTTCTGAAGAAATAAGCATTTGTACTTAAAAGTTATGTGTCGTTTTTCATTGTGTTTTACTGTGTACACATAAAATACCCCCCACCTCTACTTAACACACAGATAAGTGCCAGCGACCTTGGTTATCTTGCGTGTTCTGTGCTGAGCTCACGCAACGCGTCGTACGTCCAGCCGGTAATACGAGTAGGACTCGCCCATCAAGGACTAGCACTGTCCCAAATTAGACGCATTATTAATTTAAGTATTACACATAAAACCAAAAGTACCATATTAAAACACGTATACTAAAAGATAAATATGTAATTAAATTATCTTTAAAATGATGAAGGTTTCATAAATATACGCTTAATAATTTTTGCCTGGTTCTCAGTTTTTTATCAGCGCTTGATATAACTTTACAAATTAATTACTCTATGTAATATAAGCATAATCTAAAATATTCACATATTAAGTTATTAAGAAAATGCTCTAATTTAACATGTATTTTGTCACTACTCGTTTAGACGTGATCTTCAGTTTAAAATTATTTTATAAGCTTATCGTCGCCTTAACACAAATCTTAAAATCATTCATTCAGTGACAGACAACGCACAATTTACACCGCTGCTGGGTCAAAAACCATTAAAAAAAAATATTTTCAATACACTTCCTCGAAAACTGGTTCATATCGCACTACGATTAGGTTCACAATGCAATGTATGTCGCACGCATGCGATTTTTCATTTTCCCACCCGTGTGCGGGAATAAAAATTGCCACAGATAACTTATACCTATACTTAGTCCAAATTGGTTCAATGCCTCTATTCACAACTCTCTATTCGGAGGTGAATGTTTTTTTTTTAATCTCGGCAAAGATTATATGCGTCTTTAAGGCGTTAATATTTTTTAACCGACTTCCAAAAAAGGAGGAGGTTCTCAATTCGGTTGTATGTTTTTTTTTTTTTTTTTTTTTTTTTTTTTGTATGTTTGTTACCTCAGTACTCCGTCATTTATGAACCGATTCGGAAAATTCTTTTTTTATTTGAAAGGGTATACTTCCAGATTGGTCCCATTTTCATCAAAATCCAGTTCTGATGATGGGATCCATGAGGAATCGAGGGAACTCCTCAAATATTATAGGCATACATATAGCGATTATAGTATTTTCATCAACAAATCAAGCGTTTGCATTCAGAAAGTATCATCTGGTGAAGTGGAACTGATGAAGAAGACCACAGATGGCCACGGAAACTCCTCAACGATGAAAAGTATTTCACGGATAGCGATAAGATTAAAATAGTTAAGCGACTATGACGAAGCTTTAAATAAATGGTTCCGATGAAAATGGTACCATCGAACCGATCTGATGAAGAAGCCGGAAGGTAGGCATCGGAACTCAGTAATAAAACAATGTATCCTAGCCGTGTTTGGGCTTATTGGAATTGTCATGAGCTGCACTCTGTAGCCAGAGTGCAAAATCGTACCATCGAACCGATCTGATGAAGAAGCCGGAAGGTAGGCATCGGAACTCAGTAATAAAACAATGTATCTTAGCCGTGTTTGGGCTTATTGGAATTGTCATGAGCTGCACTCTGTAGCCAGAGTGCAAAATCGTACCATCGAACCGATCTGATGAAGAAGCCGGAAGGTAGGCATCGGAACTCAGTAATAAAACAATGTATCCTAGCCGTGTTTGGGCTTATTGGAATTGTCATGAGCTGCACTCTGTAGCCAGAGTGCAAAATCGTACCATCGAACCGATCTGATGAAGAAGCCGGAAGGTAGGCATCGGAACTCAGTAATAAAACAATGTATCCTAGCCGTGTTTGGGATTATTAGAGTTGTCATGAGGTGCACTCTGGCTTTAAATGATTTAATGGTAATTATATGCCGCTTCAAATTGCACTACTTGAGTTGTATGTTATGTGTGGCCTTGATTGTCAGAAGGCAGATTTCATAGCCTCGTTATATCTCCGTCAGCTAAAACTACGCCTACCAAACTTCTGAAACGACTTAGCGCGACGTATTTGCCTTTTTGCAAAGTTTTTATTTGAAATGGTATACTCCTGAGATGGTGGCATAAAAATATCTTCAAGTTCTTATGAGTGGCTTTTGAGTTAGCTTCAATAATTTAATACGTATTTTTCCCATTTAAGGCTCTTACAGACAGAGGCGATATCGCGTCGCGACGTGTCGGGACGTGTCGCGTAGCGGTGTTTCGACGCGATAATATCGCAATATCGCTCGCGATATCGCCTCTGTCTGTAAGAGCCTTTAGTCTATGTGGATGATGCTCTAATTTATTTTGCAGAGTGGTATTCAGATTTGTGTGGGGTAAGTAGGCACCACTAAAAAGTGAAAAATAAAAACTTTTTACAAAAAAAAAACAACCGACTCCCAAAAAAACACTACAAAGTGAAAAATAACTTTAATTTCGGAAGTCGGTGGCAAAAAAAAAGAAATTAAATAAAAAACCAAAGACACCGACTTCCGAAATTAAAGTTATTTTTCACTTTGTAGTGTTTTTTTGGGAGTCGGTTGTTTTTTTTTTGTAAAAAGTTTTTTAATAATTAAATAATGGTTCTATATAGAATATTATCAAAAACAATGATTATAACAATAAAAAAAAAACGTTTATGAACAAATTAACATGTATTTGTGTTCTAAACTCAAAAATATTTAAATGTTCTATTTTTCATATTAGGCTGTTTATCGGCTTTATACCTTTGCTTCTCTTTCAACCTGGCGAAAGCAAAGCGCGGAAAAAAAAGAAAATTTATATCATAGTTTTCGTGACAAAAATATTTTCCGTTATTTTATTTTATTTCTTCAAAAGTGTATTGAAAAACGTCGTTTGATACACGTGGACATTTGTTAAGCATTGCATTTGTACATTTGCAATAACAAACGTACTCCACTTGTATCAAAATGTACTATTTATTGACATGAAAAAAAAAAGTGTAACATTTTCAATTGAAGCCCTAACTCCTGAGCTAGGTGGTACCTGAGTTACAGGGGTATCTTCAGCATTATAGTACAAGCAATACTAATATTTAAATTGTAACTTAATACTTGAAACCATCCATAACTCACCTTTTTCAACAAAAAAATATCCTCACCTACGAATACTTATTCTTAAGCTAAGGTCACGTAATAAAAATATTTGCTTCTGCTTATGCAGGGACATCTAAAATGTCCCTGCATAAGCAGAAGCAAATATTTTGATATAATACCCGATATTAAAATGTTCTCTTTTCTTTCCAGGTAAGTGTGACCCACTGACCCACAGTACTGTTCGAGTCGCCTGGGAGTCTGGGACGCTATCAAACGTGAGCTCACCAATATTTGCGAAACCTTCGCTCGGATGACAATACTGATTGTGAACACTGATAATGTTACACTGTGACAATCTTTTTTTAGAAATTATTACGGTGGAGTATTTTTTCTTTTTTTGTAAAAAAAAAATAAGTTTAAGGTCCGATTGCACCACAAATCGCTAAATACGTTTATCGCTATGCCTAAGATAAATAAGGCTAGTTTTTGAAGCTAGGATAGTAGGCTAATGTTAGTAAGCTAGCAAGCTCGTAACTCTGGCTTCGTGTGTGCAGAACTAGCTTCATTTTTGGGCTATGATAGTGAGAAAGCTAGTAAGCTAGCGTTTCAAGCTAGGATAGTTTAGGGATATATCTATTTTTGAGCTATAGTATCGCCACCACACGGCCACTGATTTTACTATCCTGGCTTGTGTACTAGTCTACTCAATCGAATCATTTTATTCTACGGACTATGTAACCGCAATGGTATTGGATTAATATTTACTAGCATCGTATAAACAGCATTAGCTTACGCCAAGCCAGGATAGTATACAGAGGTTCTAGCTTGCTAACCTGGCTTTGAAAAGCTAGCATCGTGTATACAGGGCATAAACGAATTTAAAACATCGTTCTATTCCTGTCAATTGTTTGACAAGGACAGAATGATGGTTTACAATGTTTAGTGCTAAACGAATTTAGTGATTCGTGGTGCAAGTGAGCCTAAAAGTACACTTTTAGGCTCACTTGCACCACGAATCACTAAATTCACCACTAAAATATTTGGTACTACTAAATATTTTTTTTATTACGTTGGTGTTATTATCGCAACATACATATATATGCCTGTATCCCTCGAAAGGGTAGGCAGTGGTGTAGAGGAAAAATATCTAAAACCGTTATCGATTACCTACCTATTTAATAATAGTGATCGATGAAAACCGTACTAAAATTGCTATACGAGTAGGGAAAGACCAAAGAAACGATGGATGGACTGTGTGAAAGATGATATGGCTAGAAAGAGAGTGACTACCGAGATGACGACTAATAGAGAAGTATGGAAGAAAAAGACATGTTGCCCCACGTACTCGTAAATTGGGTTAAGGGAAGGTGAATATGATGGTGATGACCGCACTAAAATTCGCCATGTTTCAAACGAAAGGTCATAGATTATCGTCATCATTTGAGTTTGATAACCTACATGTAACGTTATTATGTTGATAGCATAATCAGCTTATAAGGTTCTCACTGCTAGGACACATCAGGCCTTCTCTCTGTGAGAGGTAGGCAGCCGTAATCCACCACGCGGGCCCAGTGCGGGTTGTTAGATGTCACACTTGTCTTCGAATTATTGGTTCTAGGACATGCCGGTTTCCTCACGATGTTTTCCTTCATCGTTTTTGAGAGCTGTGGTGATGAAATCAATCAATCAACCAACTCAGCCTATCGCAGACCACTGCTAGACATAGGCCTCTCCCAGGCTGCGCCACAACACCCTGTCCTCCGCCTTCCGCATCCAGTCTGTCCCAGCCACCTTCTTCAGGTCGTCGGTCCGTCTAGCGGGGGGCGTCCACACTAAGCTTACCGATACGCGGTAGCGGTCGCGGTGATGAAATCAATCTGCCTAGCCTTTTCCCAACTATGTTAGGGTCGGCTTCCAGTCTAACCGGATGCAGCTGAATACCAGTATTTTACATGGAGCGACTGCCTGTCTGATCTCCACAACCCAGTAACTGGGTAATACGATACACCTTGGTAAGACTGGTTGTCAGACTTTCGGACTTCAGACGACCCGTAACGACTGTCAAAGATCCATGAATGACAACCGGGACCATCGGCTTAACGTGCTTTCCGAGGCACGGAGGAGTCTCGGTATGTAAAGATGGTCACCCATCCACTGACCAACCCCGGCAAGCGTAGCTTAACCTCATGGATCGACTCGTGCGGCTGTTATTACTTAGCCATGAGCTCCTCTTTACACAAAGTAATGCGCCTGTCAGGGTTTGAACCCACGACCTACAACTCGTAAGTCGAGTTACCACTGGCCCACCACTGCTCTTAGGTTGACAGTGAAATACATAATTTAACTGACTAGGTTGATTACCGACGAGGTTATGGTGATGTGTATCACAATATAGTTAGCAGTAACCGCTAAAACCACTAGTGATGTAGCCGCCACCAATATGCATATTAATAATGTCGATGCTAAATCAAGTTTCGATCGATACGTCGGTGTCGGGCACACCACTAATTCATGCCGGTTGTGACAGCTTAATCTATCGATAATAATATATCGGTGATAATTTATTATTAAAGGGGATATAAGAAAGTTGTGGTATTAGACGCGTATTAACACTTAAAAAAAACCGGTCAAGAGCGAGTCGGACTCGCGCACCGAGGGTTCCGTAACATCATTTATATGTAATTTTTGTTGATGATTTCTGAAAAACTGTGCTATTTAAAGACATCATTTTATTTTTCCTGTAATCTTTACATAAACTTCTATCACATAGAATAATTTCAGATTTTTCGCTTTGTAAACTTCGGAGATAAGGGGGGGGGGGGGGACGGTATTTTTTTTACATTTTTCATCAAAAGTCGAAAACTATGCGGGCTAAAAAAAAGAAAAAATATGTTTGAGAATGTGCAAACAGCGCTCTTTCATATGATACCCCACATGCCCTAGTAGCCCCACTTTGAATTTTTAAGACCCCCTTTCAGTCCCTGTTGCAAAAAAAACATAAATATTTTTATTTCTTTCTTATTTGCAGAATAGTTGGGTAAACGTCATCTAAAACTATCCTAAATTTCAAGTTTATAGCATTAGTAGTTCTCGAGATATCCAGCTGTGACCGACAGACAGACAGACTGAGTCACACCATAAGGGTTCCTTATTTACCATTTTGGTACGGAACCCTAATAATGGCTGATAAATCAAACTTTGCGTATTAAGAAGAAGTCGACTTGTTGTTGTTGTTTTAATGTGTACTAGCTTCCGCCCGCGGCTTCGCCCGCTTGGTATGTCGATAAAAAGTAGCCTATGTGTGAATCCAGGGTATCAGCTACCTCCATACCAAATTTTATCAAAATTTGTACAGCCGTTTGAGCGTAAAGAAGTAAAAAACATTCAAACACACACACTCACAAACTTTCGCTATTATAATACATGTATTGTGTGTTTAAAACAGTTTTTTTTTTAAACAACTTACTTTTTGCACAGCTTCCACTTATTTATTTTTTTTCAGGGTTTCACTGATAATTTTTCATGAAAGACTTCATGAAAATATCTTTTGTGAGAAATGTTTATCTAACACCTATTAAAACCCGTCTTTCTTCATGCAACCAGTAATTTCTATGAAACATCTCTACTGTAGCTAATCATTTTATTTGAAGAACTAGCTTCTTCCCGCGTCTTGGCCCGCGTTAAGTTTCTTATTTTATCATGAACATAGGTACTCGACAATAGTGAAAGAATTTTCGGAATCAGATTAGTAGTTCCCAAGATTACACCCTACATACAAACTCACAATACCTATTTATACTATTAGTATAGATATACACTGATCTGAGGGGCTTGTGACTAAGTAATAATAGCCGCACGGTCGATCGATCAGGTTAAGCTACGCTTGCCCCGGTTGGTCCGTGGATGGGTGACCTTTACATACCAAAACCCGTCCTTCCATCGGAGAGCACGTTAAGCCGTTGGTCCCGGCTGTCATTCGTATATCTTTGACAGTCGCTACGGGTCGTCAGAAGCCCGAATGTCTGACAGCCAGTCTTGCCAAGAGGTACGTATTACCTAGTTACTGGGTTGTGGAAGTCAGATAGGCAGTCGCTCCATGTAAAATACTTGTATTCAGCTGCATTCGGTTTGACTGGAGCCGACCCCAACATTGTTGGCTAGGCAGATGATGAGATTACACTGATCTCCTAAAACCATATTCCTAAATACATCCGGAAGTAAGTTATCCCAATAATTTGCAACGTGCCAAAACCTCCACGTGGAACTCCCCGCGCGAAGGATTAACATGTCGAATAGTTGGGAATTAAGTTTGTCGTACAAACCGGGCGAAGTCGGGGCAAACAATTAGTTTCCGTGGCTATGTTCACTTCCTTAAGTCGTGAAATGGGTTTAGACAGTAATGGAGAGACTTTATACATCTGAATAGCTGTGTCTTACTGACATTATGTACAGACAGCAAAAGAGATATCTAGGCTGGACACACTAACATATTTATATGTGTATTGCTTCAAGATCAATTTTATATATAATATCACATTTTTTTGCAATAGTCCTACATTGTACCACACTAACACAAAATTGTATATTGTCACGAAATTGAACATGAAGCAATGCATATACAAATATGTTAGTATGCCCTGCCTAGGTTGTCTGTACGTAAATTATGTACATACAATCATATTATTATTACACTAAGCTCGAATATCAGTCAGTTGGAATTTGGAATGTTATGTTAATTATATAATTCATGTCCAAGATGACAGATAACGATATTATTGACACATTATGATAATTTATTGGTGATACATTGTGATAATGTCGTTTGTGTGAAATGTAGCTAGTTTAAGGGAATACTGATATTTGACTGCCTCGTAGGTCTAGCGTGAAGTCCTGGGTTCGATAGCCAGGTCGGGCAAAGTGCTAAGGGTTTATCCATCTGGAATTTCTCAGCAGCAGCCCAGAGTCTGCGTTTGTGCCCGGTTCACGCGCACCGTAACTAAAGACGCTTTCTTTAAATATAGATTTATGACAAAATCTGCCTGCCTAGCCTTTTCCCAAATATCTTGGGGTCGGCTTCCAGTCTTACCGGATGCAGCTGAATAACAGTATTTTACATGGAGCGACTGCCTATCTGACCACCACAACCCAGTTACTGGGTAATACAATACCCCTTGGTAAGACTGGTTGTCAGACTTTCGGGCTTCTGACGTCAAAGATCCACGAATAACAGCCCGGACCCACGGCATAACGTGCTTTCCGAGGCACGGAGGAATCTCGGTATGTAAAGATGGTCACCCATCCACTGACCAACCCCGGCAAGCGTAGCTTAACCTGAAGTATCGACCCGTGCGGCTGTTATTACTTAGCCACGAACTAGATTAGATTTATGACAAAATGCTTTACTTAAATTCATTTTTAGCTTAGTAAGTTCTTAACTTATTACCTTCGATTTAAAGCAAATTTTAAGGCACAATAAGGAACTTTTTATGAATAATCGTTTAAAACAGAAAATAGACGGCGCAACTTTGTAAATTTTTTTCTGTCAAAAAATTTCAAGTGTAATCATGATTCAGTTTTAGTCAGTAGACAATATAGTCAATTAACACATATGGGATATCCATATGATTTAACCATATGCATTTGATTTTATAAGAATTTTAAAAACACAAAATTTATCGATGTATCCAGTCCACTTCTTTTATTATAAAGTCCCGATTGAGCCCATACAAGTGTGATATGAAAAAAAAAAATTGTTTCAATATAATATTTCGTATCAAAAATCCTGAGGCGCGAAAACAAAGCCATTCAAAGAAGAAAATACTTTTCCTTGGCTTAGTCGACTGAACAACTCAGTTTTTCCAGAGGTGTCACATAAAAGCCGACTTCAAAAAATCTCTCCTTTGTTCGCTGTTCAGAATTCTTAATGACAGACAAGGGAAATAATGAGATAGATTCATTATTTGAACCACAATAGTTCCACAAAGTCTAGATAAAAACTTGACATTAGAAGAGTGTCCGTGAAGTTTCTTGCCCGTTCTTCTCCATAGGAATCTTCTACGTTTTCGACTGGGCAACTAGCTTCATCGTTCTGACTGACCGACTCCTTGACAATTCAAAAGTACCTTGTAACTAGTATAATTGGAATAAATGCTTTGAGTTTGAGTTTGAAAACTTCTCCCTGACTCAAACTCAAAGCATTTATTTCAAATAAACCAATTACAGGCACTTTTGAATTGTCAAATGGTCGGTCTTGGGTCGGTCAGTCAGAAAAATGAAGCTAGTTGCCCATTCCAAAGCGTAGATCCTGGAGAAGAACGGGCAAGAAACTCCACGGACACTCTTTTAAATCAAAATATTTTACATAATATTGGTTACATCGTTCATATTGAAAATATAGATGTGAGAACAATGTAGAAAGACGTGCACGTTAAAAGCGTCCGTAATGAAAAAGATAAAAACTAAAAACAACTAAATTAAAAATAAGCCGTGGCAGCTAAGAGACGACCAGTCCCAACTGACGGCGCCCGTTCACGAACATGACGCATGGATCAGCACCAATTAGCTCAACCATTTTGAAGGGAACTGAAGAAGGGAGAAAGGAGGTTCATGTAATAGAGGTCATAGAATTTTCGAATCAACGAGGCAGCCCAAAACTATAAAATTGTGAATAATACCTATCTGTCCCTGTAATGTCAAGTACATAAAGAATAATTATATAAAGGTTAAAAAACTAACCCGACTACGGAAAAATAAAATTGATCTAAAAAGTTCAAAATATTTATTTAGGTATACAATAATGGCATAGTTATATATATTATATACATATTTGTAATGAGCTTGTCAAGACCTTTCTTTTGATACCAAACATGTCATGATTAACTCAATTTAATTTATTTCGAGGTCAGAAATTTACGTGTGAAGTCCACCATATTAAATTTAGGAAGAATTTATATAGCCTATGTCACGCGGACCATTATTACGAATCTATTGATACCTCATTCATCAAAATCGGTTCAGTAATTTAGGCGCTACGATGGAACACACGTAAATACATACTTAACGGGACATCGGGAGACCGGGCTGTTGCATTCGATCGCTGACTCGTGACCTCGTCAGCACGGGAATCCATAGTGGGCGCCAAAACTTCAGGAAACTTTGAAATAAAGACACTGTTGCGTAGACTGTTCACTACTTTAACTATACAGACACCGAAATTACATAAACAATTAAGGATTGCAGTAATAATTAGCGATTCAGAGCCAATGGGTTTGCGAGTGACCACCACGTGCAACGGCTGTCAATCCAATGCATGAATTGACACGACGTTCGCCCGTCATGACAGACGCAACTCCATTCGGTGTTACCCGCTCTTAATTAAAATTACCATTTAGTCGAATTCAAATCGATTAATCGTTAAAAATACCAAAATAAATTACAACTCTCAAAATTAAGTGACTTTCATTATTAAATAATGTCACACGCCGTTACGGCCGTCCTGCATCTTCACACGTCCTCGGGTGAATAGTTTATCTCATCAGTCATCATTTGTGGACAATCATAAAAGAACTCAAGTAAACAACTTAACGTTCGGTCATTCTGACCATTTTGAATCAAACACCACAATATCACAAAGAGCGATCACAGTTATGGGATAACACAAAACAATTGCCATTAACATACAGGTTAACACCACACAGGCCGGGGCCACATAGGCTAGTACCATACTGACTAGTTCCGGACAACCTATTGCCACACTATATTGCCACACAGGCTATTGCCACACAGGGTGGTGCACACAGGTGGATGCCATACAGGTTAGCGCCACACAGGCTAGTGCCACACAGGCCAGTGCCACACAGACCAGCGCCACACAGGCTAATGCCACACAGGCTATGGCCACACAGGCCATTGCCACACAGGCTGGTGCCACACAGACCAGCGCCACACAGGCTAATGCCACACAGGCTATGGCCACACAGGCCATTGCCACACAGGCTGGTGCCACACAGACCAGCGCCACACAGGCTAATGCCACACAGGCTATGGCCACACAGGCCATTGCCACACAGGCTGGTGCCACACAGGCTAGTACCACACAGGCCAGTGCCACACAGGCTTTTGCCACACAAACTAGTGCCACACAGGCTAGTGCCACACAGGCTAGCGCCACACAGGCTAGTGCCACACAGGCTAGCGCCACACAGGCTAGTGCCACACAGGCTAGTGCCACACAGGCTTTTGCCACACAGGCTGGTGCCACACAGGCTAGTGCCACACAGGCTAGTGCCACACAGGCTAACGCCACACAGGCTAGTGCCACACAGGCTAGCGCCACACAGGCTAGTGCCACACAGGCTAGTGCCACACAGGCTTTTGCCACACAGGCTATTGCCACACAGGCTATTGCCACACAGGCTGGTGCCACACAGGCTAGTGCCACACAGGCTAGTCGCTGCCACACAGGCTTGTCATTGCCACACAGGCTTGTCTTTACCACACAGGCTAGTCATTGCCACACAGGCTAGTCGTTGCCACACAGGTTAGTCATTGCCACACAGGCTAGTCGTTGCCACACAGGCTTGTCATTGCCACACAGGCTTGTCTTTGCCACACAGGCTAGTCATTGCCACACAGGCTAGTCGTTGCCACACAGGCTAGTCATTGCCACACAGGCTAGTCGTTGCCACACAGGCTAGTCGTTGCCACACAGGCTAGTCGTTGCCACACAGGCTAGTCGTTGCCACACAGGCTAGTCGTTGCCACACAGGCTAGTCGTTGCGACACAGGCTAGTCATTGCCACACAGGCTTGTCTTTCGTCTGGACTTAACCTATAGGGTCTACGTTGAACAGTGAGATTAGGGTCAATTAATTTAATAACCAGCTGGCCGGTGCCAACCCTACCAGTGGGTGTACCCTCTACGAAATTACTAGAATGATTTTTCAGTAAAGTTATTAATTGCTCTTTCTCACGATAAGGCACGCTGCACTCTATACTTTCGAAGTTGTTTACCTGGAAATCTATCTGACAGAACTTGTTTTATTAAAGAGCCTTCGGCACCTGGGTCAAAACAAAATGAAAACTTCTCACCGGTTTCATCTAAGAGCTCATCCATAGCTGGCTGGATAGAACAGATATCCACTCGTCGTTCGGTCCGTGCATCGCTGGCCTTGACATCCACACTGGGGCAACGCGTCGCGATGTGGCCTCGTTCGCCACACTTGAAGCAGGTTGGAGTAATCGTTTTCTTCTGCGCGCTAGCTTCCTTTGACTGTATTCTGTTCCTGATGCGTCGCAGGTAATCCCACTTCTGATAACGGGACATCGGGAGACCGGGCTGTTGCATTCGATCGCTGACTCGTGACCTCGTCAGCACGGGAATCCATAGTGGGCGCCAAAACTTCAGGAAACTTTGAAATAAAGACACTGTTGCGTAGACTGTTCACTACTTTAACTATACAGACACCGAAATTACATAAACAATTAAGGATTGCAGTAATAATTAGCGATTCAGAGCCAATGGGTTTGCGAGTGACCACCACGTGCAACGGCTGTCAATCCAATGCATGAATTGACACGACGTTCGCCCGTCATGACAGACGCAACTCCATTCGGTGTTACCCGCTCTTAATTAAAATTACCATTTAGTCGAATTCAAATCGATTAATCGTTAAAAATACCAAAATAAATTACAACTCTCAAAATTAAGTGACTTTCATTATTAAATAATGTCACACGCCGTTATACTTATATACCTACATACTTACATACATACATAGACTGCTAAAATCATAACCTCTTTTGGCTTTGCCGTAGTCGGGTAAAAAGGACATAAGACGTTTATAGAATTCCAAAAAGAGCTTATTCCAGCATAAGTCCAATAAAATGAGTCTACTAGTTCAACTGAACGCGAAAAGAACTCGCTCGGCATTCAGATAATATAAGTAAATAAACAAAATTCTTTCATTTCAGATAGGTATTACAAACCAAATTTTCACAAATTATTTAAGAATAATATGATAGCACTAATTAGCATTCATTAACAGTTTATAATTCGCAATATGACCGGTTATGATCAGACAGATGTAGGAACGTAGACGAGGCAGAAGCAGTATGTAAGGATCGTAGCAGGCGGCGTTCTGTAGTTTCTGCCTACCGCCGTGGGAGGAAGGTGTGAGGTTATGTATGTGTGTAATTCGCAATACTCTCTCTTTCTTATTTAAAATTTTGCCTATAATTGTCTCTATATTTATTAAATTCCTTCTCCGAGGAGCTCGTGGCTAAGTAATAACAGCCGCACGGTTCGATCCATCAGGTTAAGCTACGCTTGCCGGTGTTGGTCAGTGGATGGGTGACCATCTTTACATATCGAGACTCCTCCGTGCCTTGGAAAGCACGTTAAGCCGTTGGTCCCGGCTGTCATTCGTGGATCTTTGACAGTCGTTACGGGTCGTCAGAAGCCCGAAAGTCTGACAACCAGTCTTACCAAGGGGTATCGTATTACCCAGTTACTGGGTTGTGGAAGTCAGATAGGCAGTCGCTCCATGTAAAATACTGGTATTCAGCTGCATCCGGTTAGACTGGAAGCCGACCCCAACATAGTTGGGAAAAGGCTAGGCAGATTGATTGATTCAACGTAATTTCAGCGACTCACTTTGAGCAACGCATATTCCGCCAGGCTTATCCACTTTTTTTTTTTTTTTTTTTTTTTTTTTGAGCGTGGGAAATCATCAAATAACTTCTCCCGCTCTGGGTGGAGCGGGAGGGCGTGTCAGACTTTTACTGACTAAAACCCACCCGTGTTCCTTCAGTTGCCTATGCCAGGGCCGCGGAAGGGTGTTAATATTATCTAACAACATTAATCTCTACGCCCATTTCCGCCGCTGGCTGTCAACTAGTTAATAAATCAATGAAAGTTATCATCCGCACGCCGACTTATGCCTGGCCCGCACACATCGCGATGGCATTCGGGCGATAAACTTCGTCTTCGGTCTACAGCGAAGCTGCGCGGCCACATAGTGCGTGTTGTCAAGTTTATCGTGATGTACGAGCGATGTACAAACGCAAAAGACAAAATGGACGCCGCGGTTGCTCTGTATTTTATGGCAGCAAATAATTATTTTTTACATTTATGTCATGTAAAAAACAAATTAAATGCAAGAAAAAGGAAGTGGATGATAACTATTCACAAATCAAGAACTATTATTATTACTTATAGAAGATATTATGCACTGTAGTTTAACTTAACACGTCCACTACGCACGAAGGGTGGGGGCCGACAAAGTACTCTGTGGGGCCGACTGAAGTGTGGCCGCGCAAGCGAAGTTCATCGCGATAAAACGCTTTGATCTGCGAGAGTTTACCGACAGCGGAGCGAAGTCCTTGCGACTACGCACGAAGCTCCGAAGTATAAGCGAATACTTGGCTACATACATCGCAATTACGCGAATCTTCGGGTTATCGCGATGTGTGCGGCCTAGGCTTTATGTTAATTGTAGCTCGATTTATATGGCGTATGGCTCTGACGTCTATTGATATTTGCATCGGGAATGCTTCGCGTAAACAGGCAGTTTAATGGAAGCTAGTGTTCTAGAATATTATGAGAAGAGACGGTTCTGTTGACGACACGCCCGTGGCTCGCACAGTTTTTACAACTTGACAAATTAAACATTTTTCTTTATTATTTATATATTATTTAGGTTAGCCAATACATTTTCAAACTCAAACTCAAACTCAAAGCATTTATTTCAATTAAACCAATTACAGGCACTTTTGAATTGTCAAAGAGTCGGTCAGTAGGTAAGTCAGAAAGTTGAAGCTAGTTGCCCATTCCAAAACGTAGATCTATGGAGAAGAACGGGCAAGAAACTCCACGGACACTCTTTTAAATCAAAATATGGTTACAAAATATTGGTTACATCATTCATATTGAAATTATACATGTGAGAACGATGAACGTTAAAAGCGTCCGGAATAAAAAAATAAAAAAACAATTCAAAATTAAAATTAAAATAAGCCGTGGCAGCTAAGGTATGACCAGCCTCCACCAACAGCGCCCGTTCACGAACCTGACGTATGGATTCGTTAAATGATCCAACACACGCGCCACCATCAGCGAGGCATTAGAGTGAGCATGACACACTCTCAGCCGCCAGGGCACATCCAAGTCAAATAAAGACGTACCCAGTAAATGGTAGCTTTAGAGTAGGTACATAGTACTCACACATGTGCTAAGCAATTATACAATACAAGGTGATTGAGTCTACACAATGCAAAGCTATTCTTACAATCTTCAGCAGTTCCAACAGTATCTTCAAATGTTAATTAATTAGTTGAGGTTGTGGAGCAGGACCAGCATGGAGCCAAGCATTTTTATCATTTATGTAATCCCCCAATTTATAATATGCCTGCCTGCATAGTGTGCGTTTTATACAAGTTTTAAATTTCGTCTCATTTAGTTGAAGTATGTGTGGAGGTATTTTATTGTAACATTTTAAACAGTACCCCATGAACGATGAGTCTACTTTAGCCAGCCTAAAACCTGGTTGAGCTAATAGGTCCTTATTTCTAGTATTATAATTATGCCTTTCACCTCTTTTATTAAAAAGATGTAAATTTTTTCTTACGTACATGATGTTTTCGTAGATATATTGACAAGGTACCGTCATGATGTTAATATCCTTAAACAGTTCCCTTAGAGAATCGCGCCTGCGAAGATTATATATGGCTCTGATGGCTCGTTTCTGCAGAATAAAAATGGACTCGATATCTGCAGCCCGTCCCCAAAGTAAAATACCGTAAGACATGATACTATGAAAGTAACTAAAATAGACTAGCCTCGCGGTATCTACATCAGTAAATTGACGGATTTTTCTGACAGCATAAGCTGCTGAACTTAGCCGTCCTGCAAGTGATATTAAATGAGGACCCCATTGTAGCCTTGAGTCGAGCGTAATCCCCAGGAAAACGGTTTTATCGACGAATTCTAGTTTCTCTTGATTCAATACTATCTCACAATCACTACTTTTGACATTTGGTAAAGAAAATCTGATGCACTTAGTTTTTTTCCCATTTAATACTAAATTATTAGCAGTGAACCAATTTTGGATCTGCAGTAGGGCGTTATTAACGTCGTCAAAATTTGTAGCACGTCTATCTACCTTAAAAATTAATGAAGTATCATCAGCAAATAGCACCATTTGTGGTTGATTTTTTAATAAATGGAGTAAATCATTAATATACACTAAAAAGAGGAAAGGACCCAATATCGAGCCTTGTGGAACACCCATTTTAACTTTTAAACAGAGTGAATTGACACCATTTATTTGAACTTGCTGTTGTCTATCATTTAAATAAGATTTTACTAAACTGAGGGCAAGTTTTCCAAGTCCGTAATGCTCAAGTTTCAAGAGTAAGGTTTCATGGTCGACGCAATCAAATGCCTTGGAGAGGTCACAAAAAATGCCTATGGCGTCTTGTGCCTCTTCCCACGCGTTAAAAATGTGTTTTAATAAGGTTACACCGGCGTCGGTCGTACAACGTCCTTTGGTGAAACCAAACTGTTGATCGTGAAGTATTTTATTCGTGTTAAAGTGATTGAGCATTTGATTAAGCATTACCTTTTCAAACACCTTGCTGAAAACCGGCAACACGGATACTGGTCTATAATTATTTTTGTCTTTACTGTCTCCGGATTTAAAAAGTGGAATTACCTTACTGTATTTCATTAAATCCGGGAAAACTCCTTGATCTACACAAAAATTAAATATTAAGGCTAAGTAAGGCGCTATAGTCTCAATTATGGAGGTACAGACTTTAATGGACATTCCCCAAAGATCTTCGGTCAGTTTGATCTTAATTTGCTTAAAAGCTTTTATTACTGTTATGGGGTTAATATGCTTAAAGTTAAATTCAATCGGGCAGGCCGAAACGTTTGCCCTTACTAAATCAAAAGAGAACGAGGGCGAGGAGTTTAAGACCTCAGTAGTTTTAAGTGGGATACTGGTAAAGAAATTTACAAATTCTTGAGCAACTTCTTTGCTATCGGAAATGAGACCACATGACGACTCCAGTGTATAATCAATATTATGCTTTCTGTTCCTGTTCGTTTCATTGTTGATAATTTTCCAAACTGTCTTTATTTTATTATCTGCTGATTTAACCTTGTTGCTAATGTATAAGGCTTTAGCTGCCTTACAAGTGTTCTTAAAAATTCTAGAGTAAGTAGCAACATACTTATTAAAAGTTTCCGTGTTAATATAAGGCTTAAGGCCATACAGCTCGAAAAGTCTTTCCCTACTTTTCCTGAGTCCTTTAGTTGCCCAGTCACTAAATAGAAACTTAGGGCTGATGGTTTTTGTGATCTTCTTAAATGAATTATCGAACTCTGTTTGGACTACCGAAAAGAATTCTTTATACAAAATATTAACATTGTTCATTTTCAGTTCTTGATCATTTAACTTACAAATTAAAGTGTTATTAAATTTATTTAAATTAACAGATGTTATTGGTCTGGATTGTATCTGCACTTTTTGCATAGGTATGTTGGACTCAAAAGTTACGGTTTGACCACTGTGATCAGAAGGGAGATAATTAACAATGGATTTATCTAAATAGTCACAACAACAGAAAACATTATCAATACATGTGGCAGTAGTCGTGGTTATTCGGGTAGGTTCTACAAACACATTTGATAAATTAAATGATTTAAACAAATTTAATAATCTACTGGTATTTGAATTATTTTCTAAAATATTAATATTGAAGTCGCCACAGATAATTACAGACTTATTACCAGCTGCAAGTCTTGACATAACTTCCTCCATTACTGACTCGAATATAGAGTAGTTTAGATAATTTGGGGGTCTGTAAACGCACACTATGACATGCTTATCTAGCTCAACACAGGAAAGTTCAATACTATGTTCAAACGATAGATCAACTATGTCTTTACGATTTTTCGATTTAATACAATTTTTAATTAGGATTAATGAACCACCACGCGCCATTGATGTTCGATTAAAACAACTGGCCACACTATAATTCTCATAATTAATTAACATTTCGTAATCTTTTAACCAATGCTCGGTTAAACAAATAATGTCAAACATTGTTTTTTCTAAAAACAATTCAATTTCCAATTGTTTGGATGAAAAACCTTGAATATTTTGATGAAATAATTTCAAGGATTTCTGCTTAGCCCCTTTTCTACAGTTAACTATTTTAGAGCTAGAAAATACCTTTTTGTTATTAAGTGTAACTATACTGTTAGTGGTACTTTCTGTTGTCTTACAAACTAGTTTAAATTAATAACCACCTTAACATTAGTACTATTACTAACTGTGGTGCTAATTAAAGATGACTTCGACATACTAATTATGTCTGGGTTAATATTAAAAGCTAATAGCCTAGCTATTTGATGTCTAAAACTACTGGGCAGATACACCGTATCCCTAGTCGAGCTTAGCTTATCAACAAAAATGTTGGTGTCAAAAAATATAAACTTGTCACTATGGTGACTAACTAAGAATTGCATGTAATTATTTAACATGTGAATGTAGTTGTTTTGTCTGTTTGACAAGTACTTAAAGTATGGAAAAGCACACAAAATTATTTTCTTACAATTGAACTTCAATAGCTCGGTGACACTATCAGTAATATCATCTTTTTTAACATTAAGGCTGCTACCTATAAGTATAGTAATAATGGCATTAGGATCATATTCATTCTTAGTTATTGAAGCCATTATTTGTTTGTAGGAAGACTGAGGCATACAATAGTTTAGAGAAGAATGACTCAGGTTGTTGCTAAGTAATTTTCCTAACCCTTTTCCAAAACTATCAGAAAACATAATGGAATTATAACATACTTTACTACTACAAGGAACAGCACTAGCATCTGTCTGAACTACTTGCAATGGACCTAGTTCAATATCTGGTGTATCTTGACAAGACATAGATACCTGAGCACTTCCTGACTGGGACGGGTCCTCCGTTACCTCGGGTTGAAAAGTGCCAAGATTGGATTTTCTATGCAATGAACATTGAGGGCTGCTAAGAGTCAGCGGGTCCACTTTGTCTGCATTAGCGTTGCACATGTCCACTAACTCCCTTGTAGCAAGTATGTGCTCCTGAATTTGTTTTTCAGACTTCACATACTTATTATACAGTGAATGAATTGACTCTTCTAGTACCTGAATTTCAGACTGTAATCGTTGAGTGTCAATCTCATAAATGTTCTTACTGTCTTCTAATTTAATTTGATAGTTTTTTAATTTATTTATAAGAAAAACACGCTCTTTCCTTAGTTTAATATTATTGGAACTGTGTTTTTGTTGTTTCCTAAATTTAATGCACTTATTTACCATTCTATTTAGTTTTGCATATTTTTTTATTTTATTTTGACTTACTTTAAAACTACTATTATTATGTGTCAATATTGACTCTTCAGTAAGGTCTATTGTTACTAAGGAATGATGGTTGCAATTAATGTTTAATAACTCATCATGCAAGCTAATATTACTCTGCTTAGCCTGAGTACATTCTTTTTGTTTTAGTAATTTAGTAATCTGTACATTTGCTAGAATTAATTCTTCTTCCAGGTCCCTAACCTTACACAAAGCCTCCTCATATATGTTACTGCAGTTGTTGAAACCATCCGTGACCACCCGCAGTTTGTCCCGTTCATCAACAACATCCAGGTATTGTTGATGTAGGTCTGTTAGCTCCTTTTTTAAGCATGTGTTTTTGAAAACGACCTTCTCTACTTCCTTCTCACTTTCATCTATCTCCTGTAACAGCTTCTGTAGCATTACATTACACAATACATTTTATCTACACCCATGCTATAAATCCTCTACAAAAGTTTCTGAAACAGTTAGCTTATTGCCAACATTAAAACAGCCAGTGTCATAGTAACCATAATAGCATCCAAACGGGTGTTATAATGTTGTACTGAATTTCATAATGCAACTCGTTTTCAAAAAAAGAACATTGTAATGCACGCGCGTTTCACTACAACAGCGCCTTAATTTAAAAAAAAGAACTTATTCGAATTCACGTCGTATACTATGACGCCGGCCGCCATGTTCGATACGAGTATTGGTATTGCAAAAAACTGTTTCAGAACCTTTTATAGAGGATTCATAACATGGATGTAGATAAAATCTTGTATGCAACTATAAATAATTACGTATTAAAACACTCATGAGATACTATTATCACAACCCACATTCGTGTTTTAGTACCCCTTATTATACGTCAGTTGCATAAATAACTATAAAATAATTTCATTATTAGTACTTATGTTTATAAGTGCAACAATTACTTGCAGGTTATTTATTATATTCATGAACTTATATTAGGTAGGTATTCATAAGTCTATACTAATATTAGAAAGAGTAATCTTTGGAACCGATTGAACCGATTTGATCCGATTCCGAAAATTCTTGCTGAGTGTCATACATAGGATATAAAATAAGAAATTACACGTGAACGATGTCGCGGGCAGAAGCTAGTTTATTATAAAAGTACGATTATTCCCGATGTCCACCACCTGTTTGGCCACCACTGGGGGACAGCGAAACAACTTTTAAAAATTATTCCCGTTGTCCATGTCCACCACTGGGGGACAGACCTAACTTCAAAACACTTTAAAGTTGCTTCTGCATCGTCTCCGGCGCTGCGGGAAGCCGCGCCTCCGGTTTTTATATACTATCTGGAGGTACTTAACAGCCAAAAGACTACGTAAAGTCGGGGTGCCCCGATTCGGTTTTGGAACAGATGCGACCTATTTGAACCATGAAGTGGTGGACAGCGGGAATTATTTTTACAAGTTGTTTCGCTGTCCCCCAGTGGTGGCCAAACAGGTGGCGGACATCGGGAATATACCTAAAAGCGATATTATACACCTAAACCTTCCCGAATACATTCTCTACATGATGTTGAAAACCGCATCAAAATCCGTTGTGTAGTTTAGAAGAACAACGCGGTACGAACACAGACACGAAAACCGACTTTAATTTATAATATTTGTATAGATTTAAGGTACTTAATAAAAAGATTGGACCTTGGCAGCTCTGGATAGAGAGAGATTTTATGTATTACATTTATATCATATTTAAAAATATATAATTATGATTATATATTTTATGATTATATAATATAATTATTATCAAATATTACAGTATGTTGATGCCTTTGCAAGTACCGAACTGAGGTTCCTGCAAACTGCTAATGCTTACCACTGTCTAGTCTGTTGCCACTCCTAGTACTCTCTGCGTCGTAGATATTACTTATGTTTTTGTTATGTGTATTAATTTTGTGGTGTGTTTCAGTTGTTTTAAATGTATGTTATAATATTGTTTTAGTTTATATCTGTACCTATATATGACCTATAACTTGTATGTGTAGTATTTTACTGTTAGTGTAAGTTGGTCAGTTAAATAAATAAATAAATAATTATGTTGAAATCGCCGAAACTTGACTGAGCTAGCGTAATGATCTTATGTACTCTCTGTTAGTATCATATACTCGTACTTACTTTGTACAATCCAGAGTAAAATATTGCAGTGAAGCTGAAAGCTCTGCAGTCAGCACATCGTAGCAACGCATTAAACTTATTTAATCTGTGTAATGCGCGCATAGACTACAGTGGAACGGGGAGCGGGTTTGTGGTTAATGCACGGCTAGCTTTACGAGATGTTATAGTACTTTAATTATGAGCATATAGTGCATGTGTGCTGGGGATAATTTTTTTATAATTTGCACGTCGTTTAGAGAAGGTAGGTATTTTAGAAGAGCCTCGAGGGTCATGCATACCAAAACGCAGAATGAATGTAGGTACCACATCTGCCTAGCCTTTTCCCAACTATGTTGGGGTCGGTTTCCAGTCTAGCTGAATACCAGTATTTTACATGGAGCGACTGCCTATCTGACCTCCACAACCCAGTACTGGGTAATACGATACCCCATGGTAAGACTGGTTGTCAGACTTTCGGGCTTCTGACGACCCGTAACGACTGTCAAAGATCCACGGATGACAGCCGGGACCAACGGCTTAACGTGCTTTCCGAGGCACGGAGGAGTCTCGGTATGTAAAGATGGTCACCCATCCACGGACCAACCCCGGCAAACGTAGCTTAACCTGATGGATCGACCTGTGCGGCTGTTATTACTTAGCCACGAGCTCCTCCGAGAAATGAATGTAGGTACCGGGTATTGAAAACTTTTTAGAGCCAAAGATATTTTTTTATGTAGGTGCACTTTTTCATATATTTTTATGTAGACCTAAGCGTCGTACTCATAATGTTTGCCTAGCCATTCCCAGCTAAAAGGCATGGAATTTACTTGTAATCTATTCGGCGTTAGTTTTTCTAGTCGTGTGTGGGTAGTCGACTAGGGACCTCATTAAGCCACCACCTCAGTAATTAGAGTGGCAACTTAATTACTGGGTCTCAGGACTGCCTCGGTAGCGCCCCGCCTTCAAGAAAATAAGGCTGGGAAAGAGAATAGTTTTTTTAGTAATAAATAAAAATCTTGCCCCAGTTTACAAAGTGAAACACTTATGTAAATTATCCTAGCTAACACAAAATATATTATATTATGACCAAGTATATAAATAACGAGGAAGACTTTATTGGGCATTAAAAAAATTCGTCCGCATCGCTGTCAACGGGAATAGTGGCCAATATATACAACGTGTAACGTTAAATGCGCAAAACCTCTTAAGGAGTCATTATACTCATCATTATGAACAACTTTTACTATGGGACCAAACCTGAAATCGCGAAAAAAAAATCAGCTGTTCAGTACATTTTGACGAATTACGCGAACATAAATGTACTGAACAGCTGATTTTTTTTTCGCGATTTCAGGTTTGGTCCCATAGTAAAAGTTGTTCATAATGATGAGTACAATGGCCCCTTAAGAGGTTTTGCGCATTTAGCATTACACGTTGTATAATAGTGGGTGGGGTGGTGTTGCCACGATGAATGTCAATAATATCCCGTTTTTCTCAGAAGAGTCAGAATTCGCACTTACCATCCCTACTGGGATAAACAAATCTCTTGAAATTTAACCTAAATTTTAATTTAAATAAAATGTCTACATCGTTTTGAGCTGTTTAAAATGAAACTATAGCTGTCGAGAAACATCTCTCTCTACGTCCTCATAAGTACCTATTCTATATTTAAAAAAACTGTTTTACAAAAACAAAAACCGACTTCCAAAAAAACACTACAAAGTGAAAAATAACTTTAATTTCGGAAGTCGGTGTCTTCGGATCTGTATTTTAGTTTTTTGCCACAGACTTCCGAAATTAAAGTTATTTTTCACTTTGTAGTGTTTTTTTTGGAAGTCGGTTTTTGTTTTTGTAAAAAAGTTTTTATTTTTCACTTTTTAGTGGTTCAGTTTGTAATTTATCTAAGTTACAATAACCCAATGTCAGCTGCTCATCACGTTTTACAAAATGTTGCTTTTCCCGATGCAGGGCCGTTAATTTTTGAGGAGTTCTCCTAGTAAGAACCAGGAGAAATTGAGCTCGTGGTGAAGTCACCATTACCATTATTTTGACGAGCATAAACCATATTAAAGTAATCGAATCGCAACCTGTTATATACTTAGATATAATTGAGTATTTCCGATGGCCCTCTGTGGTCTTCATCATCAGTTCCAGCTCACCGAATGGTACTTTCCGAGAGCAAATGCACGAGTTACTATAAAAAATACCGAAATCGATATAGGTGTGCCCATAAAAT
The DNA here is from genome assembly GCA_905163495.3 of Cosmia trapezina. NCBI lineage: Eukaryota > Metazoa > Arthropoda > Insecta > Lepidoptera > Noctuidae > Cosmia > Cosmia trapezina. The sequence goes on along the minus strand of LR991033.1, from coordinate 1,910,147 downwards.
TTGAGGGTTTCCCTCGATTTCCATGGGATCCCATCATCAGATCCTGACTTGATGATCATGGGACCACTTGGGACGTATACCCTTTCGAACAAAAAAAGAAAAATCCAAATCGGTCTAGCCATTTTCGAGTAATCGGGGAACATACATAAAAAAAAAATAAAAAAAAAAATAAAAAATAAAAAAAAGGTTCCGACGAATTGAGAACCTCCTCCTTTTGGAAGTCGGTTAAAAATACCTATGCTTTTGGGTATTCGTACTAAGTTTACTTCTACGATCTTGTTCAAATTGAGTTACAGCATAGCCGGGAAGATCAAATATTACAATATAATAAATTCCATTCCTTACTCCCAAAATGTTACCGACATATATGACTAAAACCCCTCGCCATGTAGTCCTAAACTCCTAAATTCGACTAACAGCGGAACTATTCTGAACTAAGTCGTGAGGCAGTCCCCTCCCTGAGCTACGGTGTCAATGGTCGAATCTATGTGGGACAGGTGTAGCACGACACAACATAGAGCTTCCGATGATGGTTCACAACCTAGAGGTTGGCCAAAACGAGTACATCGAGTACAGTGGTTCTGTACTCGATAAGGGAGGAGCTGTTCGAAAAGGTGTAGCACGACACAATATAGAGGTTTCAATGATTTTTCTGATCGGTTGGCCATAACGAAGTACAGTGCTTCAAGGATAATTTGGTGCTCGAAAAGGGCGGAGCTGTTCGTAAAGGTGTAGCACAGCAAAACATAGAGGTTCCGATGATGTTTCTGATCAGTTGACCAAAACGAGTACGAGTACAGTGCTTCAAGGATCTTTTGGCGCTCGAATGCCGTTGATAGGGAGGAGCTGTTCGTGAAGGTGTAGCACGATACAACATAGGGTATCTCATGATATTTCTGATCGGTTGGCCAAAAGGAGTACATCGAGTGCAGTGCTTCAAGGATCTTTTGGCGCTCGAATGCCGTTGATAGGGAGGAGCTGTTCGTGAAGGTGTAGCACGATACAACATAGGGTATCTCATGATATTTCTGATCGGTTGGCCAAAAGGAGTACATCGAGTGCAGTGCTTCAAGGATCTTTTGGCGCTCGAATGCCGTTGATAGGGAGGAGCTGTTCGTGAAGGTGTAGCACGATACAACACAGGGTATCTCATGATATTTCTGATCGGTTGGCCAAAAGGAGTACATCGAGTGCAGTGCTTCAAGGATCTTTTGGCGCTCGAATGCCGTTGATAGGGAGGAGCTGTTCGTGAAGGTGTAGCACGATACAACATAGGGTATCTCATGATATTTCTGATCGGTTGGCCAAAAGGAGTACATCGAGTGCAGTGCTTCAAGGATCTTTTGGCCCTCGAATGCCGTTGATAGGGAGGAGCTGTTCGTAAAGGTGTAGCACAACACAACATAGGGGACCCAATTATGTTTCTGATCGGTTGGCCAAAACGAGTACATCGGGTACAGTGCTTCAAGGATCTTTTGGCGCTCGAATACTGTTGATAGGGAGGAGCTGTTCGTAAACATTTGTAAAATAGTTTTGTGAAATTAACAGTCAAGAAGACGTCTTTAGTTCCTATTTTGGCATCGCACCATCCGTGGAGTTCATTAGATCGACAAAAGTACAGTTATGAATTTAGGTGCATACTTGGGACACTCAACATGGGGTTCGTAGTCTAGCTAGGAGCACCCCACTCACATTAGGTGTCGGACGGATCTGTAATCTCCCATTGTGGCAAGCGCGACAGAAGCTCATGCCTTCACATTATAAGAATAGTCGCGCGTTAGCAGCGCGGCTGCCGCGCTGCTGTTTAGATCAGCGCACTACATTTCATTCAAAATGGATTCCGACGGAGAAACATTGTTGCTCCTGCTTTTGATAATACTCATTCAGCGCCATCGATATCGCGTAAAAAAACGAAAAAGACAGACTGGTTTAATCCTATATTTCGAAACCTTTCTTATATAAATAAAATAATAAGAGATACCTGTTGCATTTTTTTCGGACCCAATTTTACTTTCGAAATCAGGAATAAACAATGCACATAATTCTTGCCAGTTTTTATTTTTTAGGGTCCGTTAATCGTCGCTTCTTGAGTGATGAGTCCCACAAAACAGGACGCATTTGAATTTCTATAATACATCGTTCGGTGTCAAACTCGCGCATTGTGCAGTCTATAATTTAATTACGTGCGCTTGCAACACTGGCTTATCACCGACCTAGCGCTCGCGGCGTCTGCGCCGGTAGCGTGCGGTTGTCGCGCGTCTGTCGCGCTACTAAAGTCGCCTAAATGTGAAAGCGGTCTAAGCGTATTGAATTACTGCTGAGGCACGAGCCTTAGCAGTAATTCAATACGCTTGTCGCAGTGTTGGATTATTTTTCGGAGGGAACTTCTAAGTTGTGTCGTTCTGTTAGCCCATTAATTTGTGATTGTGCCGACCGACACACTTGACCGTAGTAAGCTTTGATTTAAGTCGGACTGTTTGCCGGTGGGATGGTATTTTCATTTGTAGGGTAGGATTTCATGGAAGTTGCTGATGAAAATCTGGGGGTTTACATGTTGTAGGTACCTGGGTTTTTGTTAGACAAGGATGGGCTAAAGAAAACTTCGTTGTTATTTCTATAGTGTATTTTTAGGGTTCCGTACCTCAAAAGGAATAAACGGAACTCTTATAGGATCACTTCGTTGTCCGTCTGTCTGTCTGTCTGTCAGTCTGTCAAGACCCTTTTTCTCAGGAACGCGTGGAGATATCAAGTTGAAATTAATATCAAATACTTAAGTCTATAGTCTCTTGAAGTCCTAAAAAACTCAAGCGTCCAAGTCAAACCAATAAAAACATACGGCCATTTATGCGACATATTTTGATACTCGCAAGTAAATCAAAACCTATAGGGTACTTCCCGTTGTTCTAGAATCATGAAATTTGGCAAGAAGCAAGGTCTTAGTTACAACAGAAATAAAGGAAAAAGTCCGAAAATTGTTTATTTGTAATTCTATCACATAAAAAAATGTTCAAGGCTGTCAGTCTGTCAAGACCCTTTTTCTCAGGGACGCGTGGAGATATCAAGTTGAAATTAATATGAAATACGTAGGTCTATGGTCCCTTAGAGTTCTAAAAAAATCAAGCTTCTATGTCAACGCAATAAAAAATACGGCCATATTGCGACATATTTTGATACTCGCAACTGTCGCAAGTAAATCAAAACCTATAGGGTACTTCCCGTTGACCTAGAATAATGAAATTTGGCAAGAAGCAAGGACTCTCAGCACAAGTAAATGAAAAAGTCCGAAAATTGAGAATTTGTAATTTTATGACATAAAAAATTTTTTTTTGGGATATTATGTTTGTTTTTGTGATAAATTCTTTTCAACTGCGGAACCCTTCATTGTACGTGGTCCGACACGCACTTGTTTTAGGGAAAGAACCTATTTTTTTTGCTGTTTGAGTAAGATTGGCAAGGACAATTCTGCTCAAGATAGGTAAAATTTGTGAGTTTTCATTTGTAGGGTAGGGGGTAATCTTCGGAACTACTGATCCGATTCCAAAAATTCTTTCACGAGTGGGAAGCCACAATATTGCGGAGTGTCATCTATATATAGGGTGACTGGTAACTAGTGACCGATACCTAAACACATGATTGTGCTCATGATAACGAACAACTTTTACTATGGGACCAAACCTGAAATCGCGAAAAAAATATCAGCTGCCCCATACATTCATGTTCGCATAACTCGCCAAAATGTAGGGAGCAGCTGATTTTTTTTCTCGATTTCAGGTTTGGTCCCATAGTAAAAGTTGTTTGTTATCATGAGCACAATCATGTGTTTAGGTATCGGTCACTACCATTCACCCTATATAAATAAAAAGAGAAGTCTTGACTGACTGACTCACACGCCCAGCCCAAACCCTTGGACCTAGAAAGCTGAAATTTTGCACAGAGGTTCCCTTTATAATGTAGACAAGGAATAAGGAAGGATTTTGCAGCACGGTAGCACGTCCCCGTGGGATATTTTCTGCAAAAGCTAGTAGAATATATTTTATGTTAAAACAAGAAATATCACACATAAATTTTGATAGATGACCCTTTTTTCAAGAACAAACTCCCTTAAAACAAAACTACAGTACTCCAAAAAACAGTACACTAATACTTAAATAAAAAAACCGGTCAAGAGCGAGTCGGACTCGCGCACCGAGGGTTCCGTTCCGATTCCTGAAAAAGTGTGCTATTTAGAGACATCGTTTTATTTTTCCTGTAATCTTTACATAAACTTCTGTCACATAGAATAATTTCTGATTTTTATCTTTGCAAACTTCGGAGATAAGGGGAGGTGTACGGTGTATTTTACATTTTTTATCATAAGTCGAAAACCGTGCGGCCTAAAAAAAAATAAAAAATTGTTTGAGAATGTGCAAGCAGCGTTCTTTCATATGATACCACATGCCCTAGTAGCCCCACTTTGAATTTTTAAGACCCCCTTTCAGTCCCTGTTACAAAAAAAAATATAAATATGTTTACTTCTTTCTTATTTGCAAAATAGTTGGGTAAACGTCACCTAAAACTGTACAAATTTCAAGTTGATAGCATTAGTAGTTCTTGAGATATCCAGCTGTGGCAGACAGACAGACAGACAGACAGACTGAGTCACACCATAAGGGTTCCTTTTTTACCATTTTGGTACGGAACACTAACTGGATACTTACACAATACAACCCTTCTTATTCGCCAGCCGATAACCCGTGTCACTCAGAGGCCTCTCTTAACATAGGGCATGAATACTGAGTTATGTGGAGATTGCACTGTATTGCCGAGATTTAGGGCTTATGTCAGTTCTTACTGTTGGGTCAAGGGTGCGAGATACGAAAGAAAAGAAAATGCTATCATACTTATGTTTAGATAAAAAAACCCTATAACATCCTAACTAATAAATGTGAGTTTGTTTGTTACGCTTTCACGTCTAAACGGCTGAACCGATTTTCATGAAATTTGGTATGGAGATACTTTAAACCCTTAGGAAAGACTTATGCTACTTTCTATCGATGGAAGTTAGTTGATTATATTAGTTCAGAAGAATGATAAGTTATACCTAATATTTTAGTGTGAAAAAAAAAATGAAAAAGGCATTTCAACGCATTAGCTAAGTATGTAACATTATTTGAAAGATGGTTGAAGATTATCTGATATCCAATACTGATGGTCTTTAGGCTACATTTTAATAATGTCTGGTTTTAGTTTTGTGCGTTCAATTTAACCAGAAAACAATTTTCTTTTTTCATTCATGTTACGTCCGGAGCTCGTCATGCCATCAGTTTTCATTTGACTATTACATCTTTATCTATTACACTAAGCCATATCTGCTTTCAGTGGCTCTTCCTTAATAAAATGAACGTCAGATCATAAGTTTTCGTCCAAAAAGGCACGTTTGTTCACGAAAATTCATTACCCAAAGTGGTCCGACCACGAAATACCACTTAGACATCCTTGAGTACTCGCCAAGTTTTCAAGTACCGTAATAACAAGGTAAAAGATGTTTTATAGTCCTTTACATTTCCGGGAGTGCCTCATGGGTCTAGTGGTCGAAATCGCTACGGAGCATGAAGTCCTGAGTTTGAGGGGAAGTGGCCTCCGAGGAATTTTAAAAATAGGTATTTTAAGAAACTATTGCCGTCGCGCTGTGCCCCAACAGTGAGTGCGATAGGGATAGCTGCAGCTCAGACCGGTTTTATCACAAAAATTTTGACGAGATCGACGTTTCGTATTCCCCTTTTTTCTCCTTGAAAACTGAGCCGATTCAATTATTTTTTTCATTGATATTTTAAGAAAGAGTATGTCTGGGTTCCTATCATTTTCTTTTATGTTAAAAATTTTTAGAATAAAAATTATCTGGTAGTCCTCTAATCACAGCGGTAAAAATGGGTCAATTTTTGTAATATTAGCTAGCTAAACTCCGCAGAGGCGATGGGTATCTTAACACGATAAAATAAAAAAAAAGATGTTTTTTGGGAGGTCAACGACCGCTGTTAGTGTTGTTACTTGAAGTATGGGTTGAGAGAAACTGTTTTCTTATGTTTTATCATGTTTAGATATCGATACCCACCACATCTGTGAAATTTACACAAAAAAAAATGGTTACTACAATAACAGGGTCGATGACCCCACGAAAAGAACCGGCCAAGTGCGATTCGGACCACGCACAATGAAGGGTTTCGTAGTTGAAAATAATTTATCCCAACTAAAATTTTTTTTATGTGATTAAATTACAAATGAACGATTTTCAGAGTTTTTCCTTTACTTGTGCTGTAAGACCTTGCTTCTCGCCAAATTTCATGATTCTAGGTAAACGGTAAGTACCTTATAGGTTTTGATTTACTTACTTGCGAGTATCAAAATAAGTCGCATAAATGGCCGTATTTTTTTATTGCGTTGACTTTTGACCTTGATATTTTTAGAGCTTCAAGGGACCTTATACCTACGTATTTGATATTAATTTCAAGTTGATACCTCCACGCGTTCCTGAGAAAAAGGGTCTTGAGTCTTGACAGACAGACGGACAACGAAGTGATCCTATAAGGGTTCCGTTTTTCCTTTTGAACCCTAAATAAAACCGGTCAAGTGCGAGTCGGACTCGCGAACGAAGGGTTCCGTACCATATTATATCTTTAACAATCGCAAAGATAACTTTTTACTTATTTTATAATGATACTGTGAATTATAAGGTTATTTTTTGCAGTTGCAGAAAATCACCCATGTTTAAACAAAATACCTTATGAATCGCCGTTTTCAGTATTGTTGATTAAATACAGTATTTATAACTTATAACTTTTTATTTTTTTTTTATTTTTTTTTTCTTTATTTTTTCTTTATTGTTTTTTTTTTTTTTTTTTTTTTAGGTACCTACATGGTATAAAGAAGTTTCAAATTCCTAATTTGTTGAATTGTTGCGCTAGAGCTCGTACAAAAATGGTCTAAAATTTACAACTTTTGCGGCCCCTTATTTCTTAATTTTAGAAGATAAAAAAAAATATGTTTGTACTCTACTCGATGAGTTCTAGACGATGACACCCCATATGCTAGATTAAACTTTTTATTTATTTTTTCAAAATGAAAAGTTTATTGTATGGGGACCGACCCCTTAAATTTTTAACTTGCTTTATTTTTATTATTTGTTTTTATAGCCGTAATAGACAGCGGAGGCTTAGTAAGTTTGTACTGGACTGTACGTGGTTGTCTGATTTCATGGATTTTAATTTTCTTGCGCGGAACCCTAATTATTTTTCTAAAATAAAAATAGCCTAAGTTACTCCTTAAAACATCAGCTATATGCCGTCAAAATCGGTGAAAATTCGTTGGGCAAGTTTCCTAACTTGAGTCAAAGTACCATTTTTTTAATCGGACTGCGCTTTAAAATTCTTCTATACAAACTTTAACATCCCTAAACCTCATTTGAGGCGTAGTTTTGACAAACTAATAATGACAAACATTACTTACCGCAAGTAGTTGTGCTAAGTTTCAAGTTCATTAACCAAATTAATAAGATTTTTCATATAAACTGAATCTCTGTTTTCACGAACACAGATAAAGAATTTCAAAAATCGTCTGGTATGTTTCAATAACTTGACTCAAACATTATTTACACTAATTTTAGAGTTAATCAAGCCCCCAATAAAATCCTCCGCTATAAAATTAACTTTTCACCCCTTAGGGGTACATTTTTGGAAAACCCTGATACACGTTAGTCTTAATTTTTGGTCTCAAGTATAAAAACTGAGTTTTGAGTTAATCGGAACGCGTGTTAAAATTCCTCCATACAAACTTTGACACCTCCAATCCCTCCTTAGGGGGTAGTTTAGGAAACCTAAAAATGATAAACTTTATAATTTACTTAGATGAATATTCGTGCTAAGTTTCAAGTCTATTAACTCAAGGGATAGGATTTTTCATACAAACTTTCATCCCCTATTTGACCCCCTTAGGGATGTAATTTCCAAAAATCCTTCCATAGTGAATGTTTGCACTATATAAGGTATCTATTTGCAAAATTTCAAGTCTCTAAATCCATTGGTTTGGGCTGTGCGTTGATATATTAGTCAGTGACTCAGTCAGGACTTTGATTTTTTTATATATATAGATTGACCATGTTATTTTAAGACCACAGACTTCTTATAGGTTTTCCTGTAATCTACAGGTATAGAACTATTTTCTATATTTTTTTCAAAATTTTAGGCTCAGTAGTTTCGGAGATAAGGGGGGGGGAATGGTCAATTTTCGTCTATTTTCTTAAATAACTTTAAAACAATATATTTTAAAGTTATAATAAAAATATATATGAGACCCTCATAGTAAGCCCTTTCATTTGATATGTCACACGGTACAGTTTACAAAACTTTTTTTAAAAATTTTCTTATTTTCCCCCTAAAAGTGACTCTCATATTCAAAATTCATATATTTACTTTAGCTTTACGTGTTTGGGTCACAGAAATCCATATGTGTACCAAATTTTAACTTAATCGGTCCATTAGATTCGGAGCAAATTGGCTGTGACAGACGGACAGACAGACACACGAGTGATCCTATAAGGGTTCCGTTTTTTCCTTTTGAGGTACGGAACCCTAAAAACAACAATTAATTATTATTTTTTGTTTTATCAATAGCCATCGCGCCTACGCAGTTTAGCTATCCAATTTAAAATAACCCTGTATTTCCTGGTTTAAATGAAAATAAATGAGAGCCTATATAAACAAAAAAGTCACGTAAGGTAATTTCCTGGGACGCGTTCAGTGATAAATAATGATATTATTTTAATACAAATTCAGGCTGTCACATGAAAGTCTGATGTAACGAGACATCTTCTTTCATATTTCTTCAGAGTTTTCGAGGAGAGGAAATAAACAAGATTGGATAAATAATGATGAGTCCTGTTGCTCGTTTGAATGAAAATAACATATAATGTAATGTGATGGTGGGTGGGTAAAGTTTTTTGTATTTTAAGAGGATTAATTAATGCGTTTCTTCTTTCTGAAAAAAAAATTGTAGTAGCAGAAACTCCTCAAAACTCAAAATATTTTCTTAACATTTTATTTACCTAAGTATTTTATTTTAGACTAGCGTCTGCCTGCGGCTTCGCCCGCGTGGTATGTCGATAAAAGATAGCCTAAGTTCTTTTCGAGATCATGGTTCGCATTTATAAATTCTCGTATTAGTTAGGATTAGGGTGGCAATATGCTCTGGTCGATCTTTGGGAAGCCCATGAGAACACTTTGCGGCTACCTATGATGATGAAAAAACCAGAAGCAAATATGGTAAACAGTTACTTCAATTTCGCCATCACATTGAATCAATACGGTAGAAATAGTTTTTTTTTTTAAACAAACCTAGCTATCTGTTTTTTAATCAGAACACATCTCAAACGTTTTTTCTTTTAATTTATCTTATACTAAGCTTTAAGTACAGCTTAAAAACTTACGTATTAAAATATACTCTCTTTTAACTATAAAGCTCTCTTGAAACTCAGTTAACTTGTTCTTATACTAGGTACATTTTTAACTTTAGCAAGTAAAGTTTTACGGCAAACTTTATAAGGCTGTATAAAACCTCTTTCGTACGTTAAACCGGATATATCTGGTGTGAACTGTCTGTAAACCAGTTTGGGGCGGTGCGGACTGCATTTCGTGAACGGCTAGGGATTTCATTATTGGATTTTCGATTGCGTTTGACGAGGTGGGATGTTTTTTCAGTAATTAATGGGCTCTTACGTTAGAATCTGTAACTAATAGGGTTTTCGGGGGTTTGAAATTTGATTAAGTTAGACATTAATTCAATTTTGAATATTCTTCTAGAAAACATAAAGTTGTGTTCCTGAAAACAGACGGGTAATAAATAATGCTGTTTTATTCCTGCCGAAAAATAAAAATCAGGTACAACTACCAATTTTTACGGTGCAAAAATATTTATTGTGAATATATCAAATGTGTGGAAATGGTAATCGAGCCATTTATTATTGAATGGAACTGTGTCTTTTGTGAGCACTTACAGTTTTATGTTCCAGAGTATCAAAAAAATTAAATCACAAACAACTATATTGTCTGTACCTAAAACAATAAATTCATCATCACCTGCCTAGCCTTTTCCCAACTATGTTGGGGTCGGCTTCCAGTCTAACCGGATGCAGTTGAATACCAGTATTTTACATGGAGCGACTGCCTATCTGACGTTCACAACCCAGTTACTGGGTAACACGATAACCCTTGGTAAGACTGGTTATCAGACTTTCTGGCTTCTGACGACCCGTAACGACTGTCAAAGATCCACGAATGACAGCCGGCACCAACGGCTTAGCGTGCTTTCCGAAGCACGGAGGAGTCTCGATATGCAATGGATGGTCACCCGTACACGAACCGACCTCGGCAGGCGTAGCTTAACCTTCAATCGACCCTTCCGTCTGTTAATATTTAGCCAATAAGTTAGTTACACTGAATGTAAAACCTACCCTCAAAATTAAACAATAACTTAACACTACAAATTCATCAGTCACAAAATTAAACAATAATTTAACGCTACAAATTCATCAGTCACAAAATTAAACAGTAATGTAACACTATAAATTCATCAGTCACAAAATTAAACAATAATTTAACACTATAAATTCATCAGTCACAAAATTAAACAATAATTTAACACTACAAATTCATCAGTCACAAAATTAAACAATAATTTAACGCTACAAATTCATCAGTCACAAAATTAAACAGTATTGTAACACTATAAATTCATCAGTCACAAAATTAAACAATAATTTAACACTATAAATTCATCAGTCACAAAATTAAACAATAATTTAACACTACAAATTCATCAGTCACAAAATTAAACAATAATTTAACTCTACAAATTCAACAGTCACAAAATAATACAAAACAAACAGCTGAGTGGAGCGATGCATGTTTGTTCACCTCTTGACGTTTAATATCCTCCGGAAACGGTGCCTCATATGCACACACTTATTGTTAACCACAATACCGGTTAGGCAGAAGTGCCAGTGTTTCGCAGTTCAGAGTAGAGGCTAAACTGAGTGAACGACTAAATCCAGGGTAAGCAATCATAAGTAAAAGTCATAACTGCACAACACAAAAACAAGTAAGAACAGGAAAAATAAAACATTAGTTTTAAACGAGAAGGAAACGCACATTACTAAATTTTTTTTTTATTATTTTTTATTTTTTTGATTGGCCGATAGTCGAATAAAAAAACAAAAAAACCGGTCAAGAGCGAGTCGGACTCGCGCACCGAGGGTTACGTTCCGATTTCTGAAAAAGTGTGCTAGGTATTTAGAGACATCGTTTTATTTTTCCTGTAATCTTTACATAAACTTCTATCACAGAATAATTTCAGATTTTTCGGTACGGTATTTTTTTTTACATTTTTCATCAAAAGTCGAAAACTATGCGGCCTAAAAATAAACAAAAAATTTTTTGAGAATGTGCAAACAGCGTTCTTTCATATGATACCCCCACATGCCCTAATAGCCCCACTTCGATTTTTTCAGTCCCTGTTACAAAAAAAAAATATAAATATTTTTATTTCTTTCTTATTTGCAAAATAGTTGGGTAAACATCATCTAAAACGGTCCTAAATTTCAAGTTGACAGCATTCGTAGTTCTTGAGATATCCAGCTGTGACAGACAGACAGACTGAGTCGCACCCTACCCTAAGGGTTCCTTTGTACCATTGTGGTACGGAAACCTAATACCGTGAAAGTAGGCAATTAATTTATTATGTCCGAAAAAATATTTCTTGAATAAGACTGTGGAAATGTCGCTACCATACCAACATTGCATTTGATAATTTTGAAAGTTCTCCTACTGCTCGCATCACTGGATTGTGTAGTGTTCGCTGTTCGGCCTAGATATTATTTGCACAAGCATCATCCAACAAGTATCGATGTTTGAAGAGCTCAGTGTTACGGATGTATAAATAAATTAGTACCTACTGGTAAACTATATGGATCTATCTATGATAAATATATTTTTTTGCTTTATTGTATTAGGTACACATTTTAATAAAGATTCTTGATGTTGAAGGCGCACTCAGTTCGGATCGTGATCGGTTTTACGAATTTTGCCGATGCTACATCTAAGTTGTGTCGTACTGTAACAGGTTGCGCGTCGATATCCCTGCCACCCTGTATATTGAATTTTTAGAACTCGTTGTTAGGGTTTCGTACCAAAATGGTAAAAAGGAACCCTTATGGTACATATTTATATTTTTTTTTTGCAACAGGCACTGAAAGGAAGTCTTAAAAATTCAAAGTGGGGCTACTAGGGCATGTGGGGTATCATATGAAAGAACGCTGTTTGCAAATTCTCAAACTTTTTTTAATTTTTTTTTTAGGCCGCATAGTTTACGACTTTTGATGAAAAATGTAAAAAAAATATCGTTCCTCTCTTATCTCCGAAGTTTTCAAAGAGAAAAATCTGAAATTATTCTATGTGGTAGAAGTTTATGTAAAGATTACAGGAAAAATATTACGATGTCTCTATATACCTAGCATACTTTTTCAGAAATCAGAACGGAACCCTCGCCTCGGTGTGCGAGTCCGACTCGCTCTTGATCGGTTTTTTTTAAGTTTGTAATGTTCTCAGACTTAAACTTATGGCTTTAAATCTCTGAGACCCTTGCAGATAGATAGCTTTTAATAAACTAAGAAAGCTGGCAAAATAATTAATTACATAATTAATAAATAGTGCGCGCTTGTGTTGAAAAACTACCGTTAAATTGAGTAATAAGCTACATTTCACTCAAACATCGACTTATCTGTACAAAAAGGGCAATATTTCTTGCCGGAGCAATAAATTAGCTTCCCAAGCAATAACGCGAGTGCCAGCAATCGGCAATTAACCGGGGAGCAACATTAACTTGACGTATTGCCGTCTAAACTGCGAGTTACCTCGGTAAACTATTTACTGAACACCTTCACTTTCTTATATTTACGATTATTTGAAGTTGAACTAATTAAACTACCACTAATTAATTAACAACAGGTGAAATTGCCACAGATACTTTAGCCGTAGACAAGTAATGTGGTAACACTGGGCGCTCACACGCGGGTTGTTTTTTTAAAGTTATGTTAAACAAAAACATCTTACTTTTTCGTCTGCTCAAACTGTAGGAATATGTAGAGACACTTTTCAAGAGTACCTACCTACGCTACAAAAGTCTGTATGTAATATATTTTTAGGTACTTACGGTATTTAAAGGAATAAACCGCTAAACTTCAATCTTATTCAGGACACGAGAGCCTTACAAGTCACTTACACAGCGATATTTTAGGCAAAAACAAACAAAACTGGTTCTTATAACAACGTAAGAAGAGAAAAACAAACAACATATTTGTACACGACTTGGTTATGACAAGTGAAGTCTGGCCTGTCATAACATTAGATATTGCGAGACAATGAGATAGGGCACGCTGAATATTATGTAGTGTTAAACAAACAAGACGCAAGAGGTATCGTGTTTCAGTGAAGAAAAGAGGATAACTCCCATAAACAAGTTCTGATACTTGTTTTCGACAAGTCAAAAGACTTGTCAAAAACATGTCGTGTATCTTATCTTACTAATATACAGGGTGTTAGTGTAAACAGTGGCAATATTTTAAGGGGTCATTGTACTCATCATTATGAACAACGTTTACTATGGGAACAAACTTGAAATCGCGAAAAAAAATCAGTTGTTCCCAATGATATATTACCTTTAGATGCGTTACCCGGGCTCAAAAATGGGAAATTAAATGAAGGGTAATTGCCCGGCGTGATATCAGTCACGCACGCGCGCCAGTGAACATGCAGCAGCTAGTGACGTAATTAAATAAGTATATTCATCTCTTTCTTACAACAGGTATCGGCATGCGTCTTTCCTTTTCTTTGCGGCCAGTATATACTGGTATGTTGGTACATCATGGCTTACGCTGTTTTTGAAAGCACTGATGTTCGTGTATGACGCGTCTATCTATAATTACGTCATTGGTTGTTCCATACATTATGCTCGCATAACTCGTCAAAATATAGGGAGAAGCTGATTTTTTTTTCGCGATTTCAGGTTTGTTCCCATAGTAAAAGTTGTTCATAATGATGAGTACAATGACCCCTTAAAATATTGCCATGAATTCAATTTCACCTTGTATCGAAAGTTTGGATGGAGGATGTTTGTTACTCATTCACGCCAGAACGGCTGTAAGGATCTGGATGATATTTGGCACAGAGATAGATTATAGTCTGGAATTGTACATACGCTACTTTTTATCCCGGAAAAATGTACGGTTCCCGTGGGATATTTTCCGACATCCACGCGTCGCTGGAAAAAGCTAGTATTATTAAAGTTAGTATGTATTGACGTTCTTTGAGTCATGTTTCTATTGTTAACTATTTTTTTAACCTTTTTGACAAGTTCGGTGGTACAGACCATCAAACTGAACAACTTTCTCCATGGGACCAACATCGTAATCGAGAAAAAATTATCAGCTGTCTCATATATTTGGGACGAGTAGGTATTAAAATTTTGTACGGGACAGCTGATATTTTTTTGCTCGATTACGATGTTGGTCCCATAGAGAAAGTTGTTTGATGGTCTGTACCACACCCCACACCTTTCTGATACACTCTGTATATAAGAACACAAGTGTAGAACTAGCTTTAAATAGTTTTAGGTGTAAACAATAAAAAAAAACCAGTAAACACAACTTTGTAGAATACATGTTTTATGCCTTGGTGTAAAAGCAGGGTTACAGTGTTTGACAAGTATGTAACAAGAATTTAAAAGTGTTTTAAATAAATGACAAAAAATACAATACTTTTTCCTTTAAAAATTTCCATTATTCTAACTAGAATAGTGACAGGAGTCACCATTATTCACAGCTTCACAGGAAGTTAATTACAAAACGGAATTTTAATGTCTGAAGCCCTTATTTTCATTTTGTTTTTGGTTTGTTTTGCTATTATAATAAAATCGTCACGTCTTATATTGATTATTAGAGCCATCTATTGAGTAAAAATAAGAACTAGTTACCGTACCTACTGTCCGCGAGGCTTAAAATGAGCTTTGCATTTGTGTGAGTGATCACCAAAATGGTACGAGAGCCCATTACCAAAATTTTTGTCTTATCGTTTTACGTAAGACAAAATCTTCAATCGTTTTACGTTTTACAACGATGCGACATGGTTTTGTTCATGGCCTCTAGTGCTAAAAGAACAAAAGCTAATTGCCAAAAAGTAAACCAGTTTTAAACCAAACAAAGAACTCGTCGCGCTCTATGCCGGACGTCACACCTACACTATCTATGTGCACTCACACAAATGCAAAGCTCAGCTTAGACCTCGCGGACTGTACCTACGTACCTAATATAAACAATGCTTATATCTATGTAAACGTACTGTCAACCTAACTTCGACGGCTACCCATTATGAAATATCTCATCACACAACTCGAAAGTTTTCCAACAAAAACATTATTATTAAAAACATTTTACATTTTCACACAAAATAAGAAGTTATGCGGTTGATCCGCTTATCTATCCCGGCTCATTATTCTGAGCGACATTTTATTAAAATTCTTGCAACGCGTTGTGGTCGCAACTCCGCGTGTTGCCTTTTGAAATTCAGATACTGGTTGGTAGGTAAATAAGTAGGCAGGCATGTGTGGGAACGGCAGAAGACTTGAGACAAGTTATTTCATGAAAATATATGAAAAATTGTTTTGCGTCTGCACTTTTGGGTTAATGTTAGCGGATGGAATTCATAAAGGTATATTAAAACAAGAGCGAGTCGGACTCGCGCACCGAGGGGTCCGTTCCGATTACTGAAAAAGTGTGCTATTTAGACACATCGTTTTATTTTTCCTGTAATCTTTACATAAACTTCTATCACATAGAATAATTTCAGATTTTCGCAAACTTCGGAGATAAGGGGGGGGGGGGGACGGTATTTTTTTTTACATCTTACATCAAAAGTCGAAAACTATGCGGCCTAAAAAAAAATAAAAAATAGTTTGAGAATATGCAAACAGCGCTCTTTCATATGACACCCCACACGCCCTAGTAGGTAATACGGGCTGGTATCCGCAACTCCACGTCAATGCGCGTATTTTGCGTATGGGTGGGAAAATCGATCATTCGATCCACCCCAGCTCCTCAAAGAAGGCCAGCAGCGCCTTGATCTTACTGACAACCTCACGGACGCCCTAGTAGCCCCACTTTAAATTTTTAAGACCCCCCTTTCAGTCCCAGTTAAAAAAAAACATAATTATTTTTATTTCTTTCTTATTTGCAAAATAGTTGGGTCAACGTCATCTAAAACTATTCTAAATTTCAAGTTGATAGCATTAGTATTTCTTGAGATATCCAGCTGTGACAGACAGACAGACAGACAGACAGACAGACAGACAGACTGAGTCACACCATAAGGGTTCCTTTTTTACCATTTTGGTACGGAACCCTAGAAACATGGCTGATATCTTACGCTACGGTTTCCGTCTGGCCCTTTTTTGTCAAAACTTACTTTGGTAGTTCTTGTTTTAGTTAACAAATCACAATAGCTAACATCTGGTATGAAAAATATTATAATCTACTGATTCTACTACTTTTGTAAAGGTATGATTCCGATCTCGGCCGCACGCAGCTGTGCTGTTGCTTCCGTCACTACTGGTCCCATACATTTTCTATAGGATTATATGAGATTACATTCCGAGCACGGCAGCAATGTCGCGGCAGCACTGCTTTGTAAATAGTGACGCAACTGCACAGCTGCGGCAGCACTGCTTCGTGCTGCCGAGATCGGAATCATACCTTTAAGCTACTGACAGACGTGCTCATTACTAGCACGGAAGCATGCTTTTATTGAGCAAGTGCTCATTAGTAGCATGTGTGACTAGTAATGAGCATGCTTATTTCTAGTATGTTTTCGAGTAAGCATGCTTATAAGCATCCTTTTTTGAGCATGTGTGTCAGTACCTTTACGCTTTTGAAAACCGTGGAATAGTATGAGGAAACCCTGACCTTTTTTTAGAAAAGTGAGATAAGTAGGTAGGTATATTATTCTTAGATCTTTGGTATTTATAAATAGGTATGCTATTTTTTGACAGGTATTTTGGAATTTACTCTTAAAAACCGGTCAAGTGCGAGTCGGACTCGCGCACGAAGGGTTCCGTACCATATTATATATGTTGATTAAATACAGTATTCATGGTACCTACATGGTATAAAGAAGTTTCAAATTCCTAATTTGTTGAATTGTTGCGCTAGAGCTCGTACCAAAATGGTCTAAAATTTACAACTTTTGCTTTATTTTTATTATTTGTTGTTATAGCCGTAATAGACAGCGGAGGCTTAGTAAGTTTGTACTGGACTGTACGTGGTTGTCTGATTTCATGGATTTTAATTTTCTTGCGCGGAACCCTAATTATTTTTCTAAAATAAAAATAGTTACCTACTCCTTAAAACATCAGCTATATGCCGTCAAAATCGGTGAAAATTCGTTTGGCAAGTTTCCTAACTTGACTCAAAGTACCATTTTTTTAATCGGACTGCGCTTTAAAATTCTTCTATACAAACTTTAACATCCCTAAACCTCATTTGAGGCGTAGTTTTGAAAAACTAATAATGACAAACATTATTACTTACCTAAGCAAGTATTTGTGCTAAGCTTCAAGTTCATTAACCAAATGAACTTGAAGCTTAAGATTTTTCATATAAACTGTATCTCTGTTTTCACGAACACAGATAAAAAAATTCAAAAATCGTCTGGTATGTTTCCATAAATTGACTCAAATATTATTTACACCAATTTTAGAGTTAATCAAGCCCCCAATAAAATCCTCCGCTATAAAATTAACTTTTCACCCCTTAGGGGTAGATTTTTGGAAAACCCTGATACACGTTAGTCTTAATTTTTGGTCTCAAGTATAAAAACTGATTTTTGTGTTAATCGGACCGCGTGTTAAAGTTCCTCCATACAAACTTTGACACCCCCAATCCCTCCTTAGGGGGTAGTTTAGGAAAACTAAAAATGATAAACTTTATAATTTACTTAGATGAATTTTCGTGCTAAGTTTCAAGTCTATTAACTCAAGGGATAGGATTTTTCATACAAACTTTCATCCCCTATTTTACCCCCTTAGGGATGGAATTTCCAAAAATCCTTGCTTATTGGATGTTTACATTATATAAGGTATCTATGTGCAAAATTTCAAGTCTCTAAGTCCATTGGTTTGGGCTGTGCGTTGATATACTAGTCAGTGACTCAGTCAGGACTTTGATTTTTTTATATATATAGATTTACCATGTTATTTTAAGACCACAGACTTCTTATAGGTTTTCCTGTAATCTACAGGTATAGAACTATTTTCTGTATTTTTTTCAAAATTTTAGGCTCAGTAGTTTCGGAGATAAGGGGGGGGGGGAATGGTCAATTTTCGACAACTTTCTTTATTAACTTTAAAACAATATATTTTAAAATTATAAAAAAAATATATTTGAGACCCTCATAGTAAGTCCTTTCATTTGATATGTCACACGGTACAGTTTACAAAACTTTTTTTTTTAATTTTCTTATTTTCCCCCTAAAAGTGACTCTCATATTCAAAATTTATATATTTACTTTAGCTGTACGTGTTTGGGTCACAGAAATTGTCCTTTGATTTAAATAATCACGAAAAACCTCTAGAATTGCGACGTTGCCAGCCCGCGCGCGATCAACACTCTTAAACCATTTCACACACGAAGAAACACAAACAATAAAATAATTTCTGAATTTTAATAAATTGTCGCTAGAGTTCCCGCCAACACTGTTGTAATCTCCCTTATAAAACCATAAATTGTAGAACCGCGTCTCGTTGACGTGTTACAAAATGTCTACCAATTCCCGCGCTTTACCGAGCCGCCATCTATTTTATTGGAGTTGCCGAGACTTGGCAATTGGCTGAATGAATGTTACCTTTGCTTTTAAAAAAGTTTCGAAGGCACTTTTCACCTGGTTTCTTGGGATTAGTCAAGTATTTATTTTTATGTTCGTAATAAGAGAGAAGGATCTAACTCTTTTTTCGCGTGGGTGACGTCCGAAAATTGATAATAAAAATAACAACAATGGGTTTTTTTCCCGGTTCTTCTACACGGGAAAATTCCCGTAATAACGTTTTGTTGCCGATTTACAAAGTAGGTAAATATTTCAAACGGATCTTATCTTAAATAACTTATTTTAGTTATAAGGGCCAGTAGCCTGTAGGTGGTGATTAATGCAATTAATGGGCATGGGGTACATGACGATTAATTGATGCAGTAGTAGGGAGGCTCAGGCCAGTCTAACCAAGGGTATCGTGTTACCCAGTAACTGGGTTGTGGAGGTCAGACAGGCAGTCGCTCCAAGTAAAATAATGGTATACAGCTGCATGCGGTTAGACTGAAAGCCGACCTCAATATAGTTGAGAAAAGGTTACGCAGATGGTGATGAGTTGGATATTTGTTTGTTTACATACTGATTTATGGATTTCAGACAACAGAGCAATAACAAAAAAAAAAACATTAAGATACCTACATTCAAAGGTACCTATTTACCTGTCTACAAATTATTTCAACAAAACCCACATCAAAGGAATTCTGGCTTATTGAGTTTGGACGTTCAGCAAACGAGTACTTACGAATAGCATTCGACTCGATTATTTGCAGACTAGGTAATTAGTCGATTGACGTTCGAACTGGTTCCTGTGATGAATGGAGGTTCGCTGTTCTCTCTTGTATTCATATTCGAGGTTTGTGTTGCAGTGATGAAAGGGTAGATGCTGTTTGTAATAGTAATTGGCTTGTACAATATGCTTTTGATTGTAAATTTCTGTTGGAACAAAATAATGTAAAGTTTAATTTGTTATCACTCATTTATATAAGGCTCAACGCAAGCAGGCACTTTGTGTAAATAATTTCATCACCACAGCTCTCAAAACGGTGAAGGAAAACATCGTGAGGAAGCCGGCATGTTCTAGAACCAAAAATTCGTAGACATGTGACATCTACCAACCCGCACTGGGACCGCGTGGTGGATTACGTACGGCCCACTGCCTCTCGAAGAGTGGAGGCCCGTGTACCAGCAGTGGGAACATTACAGGCTGATTATTCTAATTTCTATAAACAATTGAAACTTTTTCACCGATTCAGGTACACTCAATCAGGATAATTTTGTATTTGTCATCAAGAGACGTTTAAAGGCAAACTAAATGAACCAACTACTGAGTCCCTACTGATAGAGCAAGATCTTAGGGCCGCTAGACCTTACTTATTTAATCGTAGCGGTCAGACATCCCCCAAACACAGTTAATTGTGTCTGGGGCATGTTTGACCGCTACGACTGATCTGGCTGCTTCATACAGTATTGAAATAGTTCCCCGAGTAACATTACAAAATAATTGAGACTAACTATAAGTAAGATGACGTCATTTTTTCCGAGCTTTAAAGCGTCTGGCGGAAAAAACCGCCGACGGGAAGTGTCAGGCAGTATTGATTATTAATTATTAACAATATTCTGTAATACCTAAATAAAAATCAGCAATCAGACTTCAAGAAAAGTGAGTATTAATATTTTTACGTAACTTTAGTACCTGATACCTGAAAATTGGCCGTCTGCCCAATCTAGCAGGGCGTACGATGCCGCCGCGGTCGCGGTTGTTCGAAAGAGATACCGTGGCCCTGGCACAGGCAACTGAAGGAACACGGGTGGGTTTTAGTCAGTAACAGTCTGACACGCCCTTCCGCTCCACCCAGAGCAGGAGAAATCATTTGATGATTTCCCATCCACAAAAAAAAAAAAGAAAAGGTATGCATACGTTCAAAGTACATACTAACACTGATCTATCTCATACATTTTGTTAAGGCCCTGTTTCCAAGCTTGGTTTAGCTCGGTGTGTAAGTGAAATGGCTTTATGGCTGTCTAATTTGACGCACGAGATGGAACATTCTCACGCGCACCGGAATTATGTCGTAAAAGTGCAAATGAAATCGTATAAAATTAGAAAGTAACTATTTAATAAAAAGTAATCCATCACTGGATGCAGTTTGGAATTTGAGATTTCATGGCATATTTTTAATTATAATTATAATTGCTAATGAAGGGATAAACAGCTTTTAAAAATTGTTAGGAGGTATGTTTAAAGATTTTTTTGGTGCATTAAAGTATGTTTAATTATGTTTTGGCTTCCATCACTGTATGCGAAAAGGACTTGAAAATATCATATTTTTTTTACATGTCAAAATTATTTACGTTTTATGAGATACACAGCTTTAAAAAACCACCTTTTTGATTGTTTTCAGGAAATCTGCGCCTTAATCAAAAAATAAGCAAGGTCTGGCGGCCCTGGGATCTTGGACTGACGAAGTGACTTCTACTACAATCTTTAACTACATAACATAATGACTTGTTTCCCGAAAGGGTTAGGCAGAGGTGTGCCTACAGTACACCCACATTCCGCCAGTTACTTTGCTGTTGTTGTGTTACTAATAAAATTTCATCCTTTTTCCAGGATTCATCTATACCAGCTCATTTTAAAACAGATGCAACACTCTTAACATGCATTATGATAAACAAGCAGAAAGCATAAATACTTAAAATCACTTCTTCTTCCCATGGGAGTACGATCTATAAATACTCCTATTGCCTTGTTTACGTTAGTACATCTGGCCATACAAATAAACCATCATCAAAACAAAAAAAAAAACTTTCCACGAGTAAACAAATTATTTACAACCACACACTCTACAACACAGAAACTCCTCAAAATTCAGTCCAAACCAACAAAAACTCTGAACAACGACAAAAGTAAATTACAGCGGGGCTTGTGCTAAAAAAAATTCATTCATACACGCGAATAACCCAGTTCGCGAGTTGAGAGCGCAATACATACATACATACACTCGGGCGGGCGCACACTCGACGGAACCGGGTTTATTTGCATGTGTACTTGTTAGTTTAGTCTGTGAGGGCTTTAGATGTTGTGCGGTTGTGCTTAATTGTTTGGAGGATAGGAGAACTAAGAATTTAATAGAGACTATGATGACTGTGATGAGAGATAAATTGGCTGTTTGTTTGTGAAGTTTTGTAATTTATTTAGTTGTAATTTTTATACTTACACTACACTGTTATGTAAATTAAAAATTTGGCGAGTAGTCGTGTTCAAATAATGCTATTTGTACGTTTATAGCGGCACTGACTTAAGAGCCATTTCACGTTTTCGCGCGAATGTCTATCTCGATTTTAGTCGCCTAATTTACCATCTTAGGTAAAACTCTGACATTGTTGAATACATTTAAAAGAAAGATCAATCTTTCGTATTGATACTTCATGTAACATTTACAAAAACTGTTTAATTTGTGGCGATTAATCTCCCACAACTAGTTTACAGAAAAATCATCGCAGAGTCAATGCTTAGATCTTTAAAACTACGCAACGGATTTTGATGCGGTATTTTTTAATTGATAGAGGGATTCAAGAGGAAGGTTTAATTATGTATAATACATGAGCGGCAAAGCCGCGAGCAAAAGCTAGTGTTCTATAAAAAACTAATTCTAAAGTTTTATTAAAATCCCTTCATTTATTTAGACATAACAACGATATTAACATCACTCTACATTAGAATAAATTACGTTGCATAAGCGGGCACCGATTATTACAGCGCGAGCGTCCATCGAGGAAGGACCTGTGCCATATTTTCTCGCCTCCTGATGTCCGAGCTCACGTATCGTGAACGCATTATTTTACTACGACTGCAATATTAAAATTTTGTGAAATGGCTCTTAAGTAACATAAAATTACACAAAAATAAGCCAATTTTAGACCAGATTTATTTAAGGTTAGTAATTATCGAATAAATTAGTATTTTCGCACCACAACTTATGTTAGCTACCATCATCATTCTCCTGCCCTTATCTCAATATATTTGTGGTCGGCGCAACATGTCTTTTTCTTCCACACTTCTCTATTAGTCGCCATCTCCGTAGTGACCCCCTTTCTAGCCATAACATCTTTCACACAGTCCATCCATCGTTTCTTTGGTGTTCCCCTACTCGTATAACACTCCGCATTCATATCCAAAACTTTCCTCACGACCTTTTCTCATGCCCATACCATGAAAACAGATTTTCACACAACAGTGTCATCGCTGTCACTTTCAGATTTCCTCTCATTTCTTATTATATCCATTCGTGTAGCACCACACATCCCTATTAGCATTCTCAACGGACAGAACAGAGCATTTTGTTCTCTTAAAATACTGTAAATATTATACCTTTCAACAAATTATCCGACCAATTACTGTTAGTAACGCAAACGTCCAGTGGAAATTCACTATTTTCAACGCAAAAATTTGAAAGCAAAAGCACCCCGTGCATATATGATCTATATTTTACAAACACGTGACGTACGGATGCTGTAATATATAAAAAGGTGTACACTACACGGCGCTTGTTAGCGAACACCTATTGTACTTAGTTTTATTTGCACGTCCTAGTTAAAATCCGTACGTATTCATTTCTAAACAGCAGAGCTTTCCTGTTTAGATACCTACATTTTTTTTTCATTTCACGTTTTTCTATTTCATCAAATAACATTCTGTGTTTCTTTTTCGAATAGTTAGCGAGTAATCTGGAGTCAGAGAAAACATTTTTTCCTATGTTAACAACTTTGATGAGATGACAATAATTAGCCAACAATTATAACAGTTTCCTCAGCTGGGGAAGGTAACTTTTACACAAATATTGTATATAACACAATAGGGCGCTAGAGTGGAAGTGCACTTGTCAAATAAAGCAGCGCAATGTGAATGCTTCAGGGTGGGTTATAGGTAGGTACCCAAACACACGCTCATGCAAATTACGACAGACTGCCGAGGGCTTAGGCTAGAGTTTTAAACTTTTCCGTAAATGTGAAAATGGCACGACTTTTCACGGAATACAATTGTTACCTGGCATGACTGGGGCTTTTCAAGTGTCCGTAACGGTGGTAATTAAAATATAATTCCTGACTGTTCACTGAACGTAATCAGGACTTAAGGTTTTTAAAACATACGAGTAGTAAAACCGCTTCGACCGTCAAGGAAACCGGGGTTTCGTAACTGGTTTCCATAAAGGGTACCGTAGTTGGTATGAATTTATCCCAAGAACAAACTTAACATTGTAGTTGAAACAGATATTCTCCAATACATTACAACTGCAAATGGAAGTTGGTAAAGCCGTTGTAAAGCCTACTTAGCTGTGATAGTTTTCCATTTAACTTCGTTATACGGGATGAAATTTAAAACATGTTCCAAATCGAAGTGGGAGATTGTACTCATCATTATGAACAACTTTTACTATGGGACCAAACCTGAAATCGCGAAAAAAAATCAGCTGTTCAGTACATTCAGTCCCGCTTGCAAAAATGGTTCACTCAAATTTATTTAAGGAGCTCCTAGTCGGCCCTGCGACGACTCGAACTCGTTGATGGCGTGCCGTAATATGCATGCTATTTATTTATTTTATTTATTTATTTATTTTGGTTTATTTATTTAGTTTTTATGTATTTAGTGAAATAGACGATGATTTATAACGAAAACGAGCGCATAAAATTTCATAAACAGACCTTTGGACGTTTAGATATTAAGAAAAAACTACTGGATGTATTCATTAAAGTAAAGTTATTTAAATTTTTCAATAAATTATCTATGCCTGTACGGTAACAATTTTGCCATTTTCATACTCCGGGAGTTATTTATTTACACCCAAAGATGCGTTAAAATTAGTGTTGAAATATAGAAGTCTAGACGCTCACAACTTCCAAACCAATATTTTGATTCCGATCTACACTATGCTGGAACTTTTAATTAGCTGCAGTAAAATGACACTTCTTATCTATCATTTCGTTAAAAAATGTTCGTATTTGATAGCGAAATTACAGTAAAAAAAAATGACATTAAAAGTGTAATTTCGTTAAAAAGTGTTCCCATTTGATAGCGAAATGACAGTAAAAATGACATTAGAAGTGTCATTTTACTGCAACTAATTAAAAGTCCGACCATAGTCGCTAAATTAAAGGACTAACTATACAAATAAATACAAAAAACAAAAGCGCACTTAGGCGTCGAAGTACTCGTCCGCATCGATGTCATCCGGAAACGTGCTCAGAAGACTGGCAGCATTGCCACGTTGAATGGCAATGCTAATTCTAATTCCAATCAGTTTTTTGACTCGCGTAAAAAGGCTGATTCTGTTTGTAAAATGAACAGAAAATATCTCGTAGTGATTCACTCTGAAACAAATCCTTTCAAACGAACCCAGTTAAAACACTTCAGAAATAAAACTAAAAGCACAGATTAATACAGATGGGACACTCCGCAGTTTAGGTATGAAGCTACAAGTACACGGCGGGCCCCGTCCACGGGGCTAATTTAGTAGAAATGCCGCGCGCCGAAGGTATAAGAGTTACGCGATAGAAAGAGAGGCAATGTGTACGTGAATATAACTGTAGGTCATTAGCGTTCTGCGAACTGAATTACACTTTATTGTGTCGTAGCAAGAGTCGCTTTTTATTAAAATGATTTTGCAGAGTGTCCCATCTGTATTAATCTGTGCTAAAAGATCACAAAACCTTCACAATAAAATAAAACTTCACTACAATAGAATCTGGAACGAAAGTAATTGCTACGGCGTAGCGCGTAGCAGTATTGCTACGCAGTCGTAGCACGTAGCGAGTTAGTGACTGTAGAACATTAGTAATGGAATTGTTTAGATATTTGTTACTTACATGAGTTCCGATACGTGGGCAGGTTTTTAGATTATCGTATATTAATATTTTTGTAGAAGGCACACAAGACACAGAACAAGACCTAGGTTAGGACATAGGATAATTTTAGGGTTCCGTACCTCAAAAGGAAGAAACGGAACCCTTATAGGATCTCTCGTGTCACAGCCAATTTGCTCGGAATCCAATGGACCGATGAAGTTGGAATGTGGTACACATTTGAATATCTGTGACCCAAACACGGACAGGTAAAGTAAATAAATGAATTTTGAATATGGGCGTCACTTTTGGTGGGGGGCAAATAAGGAAATCAAAAAAAAACTTTTGCAAACTGTAACGTGTTACATATCAAACTTACAATGAGGGTCTCAAACATACTTTTTTTATAATTTTAGAATAAATGTTTTTAAAGTTATTTAAGAAAATAGATGAAAATTTACTCTTCCGGCCTTAACTCCGAAACTACTGAGTCTAAAATTTTGAAAAAAATACAGAAATTAGTTCTTTATCTTTAGATTACACGAAAACCTATAAGAGGTCTGTGATCTTAAAATAACATGGTAAATCTCTGAATATTTCGTCCCAACTAAGGAACCTACGGATGTAAGTTTGTACTCACAATAAGTACAAACTTACATTTACTGTTGGAATGTATGTGAGAACATGTTTTTCACCTATAATGTTAAGTTTGTTCTTGGGATAATTTCATCCCTACTACGGAACCCTTCATTGTGCGTAGTCCGACACGCACTTGGCCGGTTTTTTTTATCCCACTAGTACGTTCCCGTGGGATAATTTTCGAATTTCACGCGGGCGAAGACGTGTCCAAAAGCGATATATTACAATAATATCATAATTATGAATAAATCCGATATTCTACTGAAAGGTATATAAAAGTAAGGAATGAATTCGTTGATTTTCAAGTAAGTCATATTAACAAGCAGCACTCAAAATGGTGAACTTCTTTTTTTTTTCGTTAATTAATGAGTCCGCTCTTAATTAATTTCTGCCTCGAATTTAATTATAATTTCACGATTTTTTTTTGAAGATTTTCTTAAATTATATCTACGACAACGACGTATAGATAGTATCCTAACTAATCTCAATCAATCTGCCTAGCTTTTTCCCAACTATGTTGGGGTCAGCTTCCAGTCTAACCGGATGCAGCTGAATACCAGTATTTTACATGGAGCGACTGCCTATCTGACCTCCACAACCCAATAACTGGGTAATACGATACCCCTTGGTAAGACTGGTTGTCAAACTTTCGGGCTTCTGACGACTCGTAACGACTGTCAAAGATCCACGAATAACAGGCGGGACCAACGGCTTAACGTGCTTTCCGAGGCACGGAGGAGTTTCGGTAAAGATGGTCACCCATCCACTGACCAACCCCGGCAAGCGTAGCTTAACCTGATGGATCGACCCGTGCGGCTGTTATTAACTAATCTATGTAAATAAAAATCAATTACCGAATGTATGTCCGTATATGCAAAATTTCAGGATGATCGGTTCAGTGGTTTATTCGTGAAAAGGTAACAAACCAACAAACAAGCTTACTTTCGCGTTTATAATATTAGTTAGGATTAACTTACCCGAGTGTACGTACAGTATTAAAAATGCAAAACTGCAACTACTTCTTTCAAGACCACTTTAAAGTTTCTGCAATTCGATACACGATCAAGATTTTTAATTACTATTCCTTGTTACTTCGTTCCCTCGTTGACATTTTCTATCTTGTATTATGAAAGAACAAAATGAATTTCTTGTTTCCACAGAGTTATTGATTCTGAGACGTGATTGGGTAGCTGAGAGAAATTGTATTTCACTTCAGATCTCCTGGGGATGCTGCATGTCGGATGGAAGGCAGTCTTTGACTACTTTTTAATAACCTTTCTACTGTTTCTTGGATGTCAAAGTATTTTGTGATTGTGAGAAGAAAACATTATTGTTAGGGTTCCGTACCTCAGGGAAAAAACGGAACCCTTATAGGATCACTTCGTTGTCCGTCTGTCTGTCAGTCTGTCAAGACCCTTTTTATCAGGAACACGTGGAGTCCTAAAAAAATCAAGCTTCTAAGGCAATGTAATAAAAAAATACGGCCATTTATGCGTCATATTTTGATACTCGCAAGTAAATCAAAACCTATGGGGTACTTCCCGTTGTCCTAGAATCATGAAATTTGTCAAGAAGCAAGGTCTCACAGCACAATTAAAGTAAAAAGTCCGAAAATAGTAATTTTGACGCATAATTTTTTTTTGGGATTTCTAGTTTTCAACTACAATCTTAAGTTTGTTTTTGGTATACATTATTTTCAACTACGGAACCCTTCATTGTGCGTGGTCTGACATGCACTTGGCCGGTTTTTGTAGGAATGTGCAACGTTACATAAATTTTTGAAGATTTGAGCAAACTATGAAAAAAAAATCAAAAATCATTAGTCATTTATTCAAACTAGGCTGAGAATCAAAACTATCTGACCATTAAAATTACATAAGACAGTCCCCACAAAACACCCACCCTTCAACACTTTCTAGTGCTTTAGCTGGGAAGAAGTGGCGCAACAAACTGTCACGGCTGTCTGATCAGTTAGAAAATCTTGATTCTCTAAAATAGTATGCAAAGTACATTACAACATTAGGAAACACAAAACATTATTATTATTATTTATTTATTTTATTATAACATTTTACAAACAAAACCTTAAGCTAAGAACTTTGCCCCGCAAAACCGTTTTCACGGTTTGTCTGTGGGAACGGTAGAAACGGTATTACAAAAAAAAAAGTTTTATTGCGGACAATTAATTTTCATTTAATACCAAATTACTCATTTGCCCTCCCCCCAAAGGTCTGCAAACCACTTTCTTAAGAAAATAGCCTACAAACCCCCGAAAAAGAACAACTTAAGCAATTTGGCAAATTTACGTTTATTTCCCTGATTCCTTATATCAGCAGGCAACTGGTTGAGAAGGTATGGTACTCTTAAATTAAATTATTTGCCATAATGTCAGCAACAAAAACATTGAAAACTATACTCAAGCAATCACTGATAATCAAAACAAAATTGTTGTATTTGCATTCATTTGTATGATAATTGCTACGTATGATGTCCAATGAATATGAATTAAACATGGACTACGGGAGTTAGCAGCCTAGAGTTCTAGATAATTGGTTTATAAGGGTTCCGAGCTCTATAATAATTTAGTGGATGTCTGTATGTCTGTCTTTCACTACATTCATTAATTAATTCTCCTGCCCTTATCCCAATCTATTTGGGGTTGGCGCAACATATCTCTTTCTATCTTTCACTTCATTATATCAATTTTGAATAACGAATTGTGTTTGAAATAGTACTTTTCCGTAATAAACGATCGATTACCGACAAGCTTGGATAAAAGAAGTTAGCTCCAAGAGCCAAATGGACTGAAATTACATCCTACCTAATATTACAAAAGCGAAAGTGAGTTTTTTTGTTTGTTTGATACGCTTTCACTCTAAAAGACCAACCAAGAATCAACCACCCAAACCTAACTAACCTCACTGCCAACCTCTCCCCCAACCTCACTGAATAACCTCACTTTTACTTTTTTATTGATAGCTGTAAGCCACCCAAACAAAATAAATTAAATAAATAAAATAAAAGGGCTGAACGGATTTAGATAAAATTTTGCACATGGGTAGACCATGATCTGGAAAAGAACATTGGCTACTTTTCTCCCTGGATCGCAGAGTACTTTTCTATATTTCAACAAAGAACGTGCACTGAACTTTCATACAAAAAAAAATCAAGTACATACCTAAATCTAAAACCAGTAGACTATAATTACCATTCCGTTAACATTTTCCATTCTGCGCTAAAAAGCCCTGTCATAAGTGTACAATTACCATAAATCACTTCGCAAAACACAAAAAAACTCACGCAAAGTGAAACCACGACTTCGGCAAATATTCAAACTTCAGCGGGTAAGAAATTCGTAGAAATTATTATATGTAACTTTTTAACCGTACAAATTATGCTAATATTATTCACATTTCGCTTTTAACGAAAACTTAAATCAAGACTATAACAGAACTAGCATTTAGTTGAAAATGCAGATATCTTGAACAGTTTCGTCTGTTACTGACTGTACCCGACCCGATTTACATTGGTCAAGGACAGTTGCGAGTGGCGAGCGCCTGGACAATGACTGTTTACACTACAGCGAGTCATTTGTGCGTCGCAATGGACGAGCAACATCGATTTATACCTCTATCCGTGCGATTTTGCGCAAAATTCTCTCCATTATTGTGGAGCAAATGGAAGAGAAATGTTGTACCAAATAAATGAACCAAAACGATTATGGATTTAATTTTATACAAAGAGCTTTTGCAGTTCCATATAAATATTCGTGACTTATACATTATATTCTTTGACAAACTGCAGTATTGTTGTCTCGGACAATTTAGCCGCCATTTTGTTTACAATGCCACAAAAAACAGTACACGCGCTTCGTCTTGCCGCCAGCCACTAATACACTGTACTAAATTTGACTGTTTACACTACGCCAAGTGGCCAGTCAAGTATCGCGCGGAGGGTGTCGCCTAAAAAATAGAAAGCGATTCTATTTGGATCTACTTGCAAGGCAGCTTGCAAGCCAAGTTGCCGATCGGTTTACACCACTGTACTTACTCAATGTACTTATCAACTTCGCTAAACACTTGACCAATGTAAATCGGGCTTTACAGACAGAATAGTTTTGTACTCTGTGGCAAAACTGGTTTTTCAGTAGATAATATTATTCGCTTTTCGCTTCTAACTTAAAACTACAAGCTTAAAGAGTTAAAACTTAGAACTACTTACTTTCAAATTCAGTAAAATCATGAATGTAGATACTTAACAAAATTCAAATATTTCACGAAGAATATTTAATTCAGACAGACAAGTCGGATCTTTTATTGGCATCGTTCAGAAAGTTTTGTACCAACTAATGAGTACAATGGAAAGTGGAGACTGTCATCTTTTGGTGAAATGGCAGATTGATGTTATGGATAAAGTTTCAAGTGTAGTGCCGTTTAGCGACGTTGCGTTATTACGAGAGATCTGAATTTGATAAGACGTTTAAAAAGTCAAACTTAAAGACTGGAGATTATTTAGTTAAATAGTGTGTAGGTACAGTCAACGACTTTTGTCCCTCACCCCCCTTGCTTTTCTTATCCACGGGCCAGTGGCTAACCCCGCCTGCATTGTCTGTATTGTTTTCGTCCACATTATAAAAAAAGGGTTCTATAAGTTAAGAAAAAACAGCAATTAGCGTTTAAGAAAAAAGGGACATTGTTAATTTTAGGGTCATCCTTCTTAGGTGATATTCTTCTTTCATTGGTCAAACAAAAAAAGGGCGTTGCAAACTACGATTTCAACGTGCAGCCGAAAAAGATTTGAAAAGGGTTAGGCGCAACGACTGCCGACTGTACTTGGAAGAACATCATCCTGCCTAGTCTTTTTCCAACTATGTTGAATACCAGTATTTTACATGGAGCGACTGCCTGTCTGTCCACAACTTGGTAAGACTGGTAATCAGACTTTCGGGCTTCTGACGACCCGTAACGACTGTCAAAGATCCACGAATGACAGCCGCGTTATAACATCATCAATATTTTCAAACAATCCCAACATTCAAACAATTTACAGCCCCAGAAATCAAAACGATTTCGCTTTCAAATTAAATAAGTAAATGAACGTACAGACAGCAACAGAGATAAGTAACCAGTGTTGTAGTGTGCGTGACACTACAAAACAGTATTGCTACTGTTAAAACGATTCATTACGTACAACACACAATGCCCTCACGCACACATCGCGTTCATGTGCGAGTGAGTGCGCTAATGTCTTCTCAATTATAGTATAACATAATTTCGCGTTGAAAACTTAAGCGTTCGTAGCCCAACGAATAAGGCATTATACTTCTGAGTACTACGGTGTGAGTTCAAATCTCTGAAGTGATGATTCTTTTTGCGATTTATTATTTTAAGCTAAAGCAATTAGAACAATTTTTGTTAAGAAAATGTTTTATTTATTTAAAATTGCTTAAATAAATAAAACAATTTTTAATAAATATCTTTATTTAAAAAAAAGAACATCAAAAGTGAACATGTTTTATTATAAATACAACAATATGTTTAGAACATGCTATTACATCTTTTTATACCATTATATAATATGTATACAACAATGGGCGGAGTGAATAAACATGTCACATAGATAACAAATATAATCTGATCCAGTAACAATAACATCACTCACACACTCCTACCTACACAGTACCGCCGACTTAATTTATTATGGCTAAATATGCTGTGAAAGTATTAAGTATTTCGTTTAGGTATCTATTATAAAATAAAGTCGCTTTTCATGTCTGTCTGTGTAGCCGCGTTGTTCTTCTAACGCCACAGATTTTGATGCGGTTTTCACTATCATGATAAATATTTAACTTATATATTATAGAAACCTTCATGTTTTAACAAGTCGTAAAAACCGTGCGAATCAGGGCCGGGTCGCTAGTTCAGTTATATACAGATATGAATTACCTACATTTTTGAAAATTAAAATTAAAATAAAAACATTTACCACCTGTATCGGGAACAGTAGGTATTATAATTATTACCAACCATTATTAATTATTTCTAGGAAAATAATAGATTTAAAAACGTTAAAATGTCTGAAATTTAAAGGTAGTATATAATATGTATGTTACGATAAGTCGGTGGTGATTTTCGACGAAGACAATTTTCATCAGTAATTATGACGACATTGTTTTGTCAATCGAAGTGCCGATATTCCGCAATTTTGACGGTGCACGGTATATAACAAAATTTTACGCGTCGGTTTGCAACATGTCAAACCGTCTGCTTGCAGGTGGTTCCGTACAGTTTGCATAATGACGTTGTGTGCTGCTGCTGTTATGCTGGTCTAAGCGAATGGATCTGATGTATGGGTGGCAACAATTTCACGCACGATGCCGAGGCGAAACATTTGTGTAAGCCAATGGTGTCGGTCCAGGCAGGCGACGGTTTATTTCGCTTGTCTCAGTGACAATGCACCCACAGTCAAACGGTTTTTCTCTACAAAAAAAAAAGTGAAAATATTAGGTCTAAACATACACCTCCCAAATTATAAATTAAGAAATAAAAGTTACACAATATAAATACAATGCAGAGAATATATATTTATATACTTAAATACAATTGATATATAAGGCTAGTGGTCAGTAATAATAAAAATTATAATACGATAAAATGGAAATAAAAAGGCAGGGCGAGTGACCTAGGAAATACATAATATCATACTTATAAAAAATAAAAAATAATATAATATAATAATGACACAAATAAAAAAAACAAACAACAAATAATATAATATAATGATGATTTTTTATTTTTTCTAAAAAGTATTAAACAATATTATTATACTTTATTTAGAATAGAAATCCTTTGTTTAATTACCATACATGCAATTTACATTTTTAAATATTTTAGATAAAAAATGAAATCTTTTAAAATTGTATTTTATTATTATTATCTAATCATTTACAAACATATTCATTATTTTTGAATATTTTATTACAAAACACAGATAAAAACTATTACTATAATACTGTGTAAACCAATAATGGAAATGATTAAATAATTATCGATATAATGAGTGGCTATGCAGTTAACAAAAATTGTATTTATTTGTTAACTGCATAGCCACTCATTATACTAAATTCAACTATTCCGGTGTCATTTCCTATTAGATTCAACTATTCATATCCACAATTCGTTAAATGAGATACAACAGACAATCATAATAAAATTACTGGGTGGGATCACGGTGACATAATAAATTAATACATTCTAATAATAATTTCACTCACCGATAGCATTGGGCGCCTTGCGATTTCACTAATAGAAATATTTTTTTTCTCATGCAAAACAATAATCTGAGCTTTTTGAAATCTTGTTAAATGATGCATGGTCTAAATTAATCAATATATCACAATCACAAACTTCAAGTGCAAAAGAAAGAGTATAATGTGTAGTTGCTAATGCAGACTGACTACATAAGTTCACAATTAAAGGCAGGAATATATTTTTAAAGCGGGTAGTTAGCTTCTAAACTGGGAAATAATTTTAAGTAGGCGAGAAACTTGTGGTAGATTCTCAAACTGGTCAGAATATCGCTTTATTCAGTTAGTATATTCATTTTAAATTACAAAATCTCAAAAATAATATTTTAGTAAACTCGAGGCTCGAACTCAGATCATTCTGTCACTGTAGGTTGAATGCTTACCTGTTGCGCCACGAGAGCAACTATCCTACATTGCGAAATTATGTTACACTATCATTTAAAAGACGTCAGCGCACTCACTCTATGAATGGGATGTGTGCGAGGCTGTCATTGTGAGCAGTACGTACAGTAGGATATAGTTTTGTAGTGTGCGTGTCTGGTTACTTAATTCCTTTGGCCTGTGTACACTTCATCGCACCACAGAGGTTTTACGAGAAAAACTTAATCGTGAAATGGCTGTAATTAAACATTTTTAATGGAATGTGATTAAAATCGATTTGCCGAGCGTTCGAATAAAAAATAAAGGTATGTACGGTACGGTGAGTTTCAGAGTTCCATGTCGTGAGATAAAAATCGATGGGTCTGTTTGATACGCTTTTTTATTATTTAGTTTTTAGGGTTCCGTACCTCAAAAGGAAAAAAACGGTACCCTTATTGGATCACTCGTATGTCTGTCTGTCCGTCTGTTGGCACACATATGAATTTCTGTGTGTTTCTATGAGTTTCTGTGAAACACGGACGTGTAACGTAAATAAATGAATTGTGGGGAGCAAATAAGAAAATAAAATAAAAGTTTAGCAAACTGTACCGTGTGACATATCGAATGAAAGGGTTTTATACTGTGAGGGTCTCAAATAGTTTTTTTTTAATAATTTTGAAATATTTTTTTTATAAGTTATTTAAGAAAATAGAATCCCCCCCTTCCTTATGTAGATAATACATACAGATACAGAATATATACAGAACATATTTCTATACCTACCTATAGATTACAGGAAAACCTATAAGAAGTCTATGGTCTTAAAATAACATGGTAAATCTCTCAATATTGTGCGTACATACTTACATTTGCAGTTGGAATGAATGGGAGAACATGTTTTTCAACTAAACTTTAACACTTTGAGCGGAGCGACGTTATAATACGTAAAATTTGATAAACGCTATTTGACACAACGTTTAATCACGTCACCAAAAAATATGTCTTTCTTTAAAGAACGTGTATAAACGGCTGCGGCCTATACCAATTCCTTCAAGCTACGTCATCGCGCCGTATCACTTTAAATTTTCGGACTGCTAGCGCCACTCCACGTTAGTTTTGTTGTACAATTTTTAAGGCTAGTCACACACATACATTATAATTACGCGTACATTCGCAACGTCGACGTGTAGTAACGGTTGTGTCACATTTCATATTATCTTTGCTTGTATGAAAAACCAGAACGTCACTAATCGTCATATATTTTGTATGAGAAAATAGTGTGCCGCGCAACAAACATTTGAATACCCAGATGCTCAGCTGAAAGTGTTAAGTTTGTTCTTGAGGTAAATTCATCCCAACTACGGAACCTTTCATTGTGCGTGTTCCGACACGCGCTTGGCCAGTTTTTTTTTGTGAGAATTATTAGGTAAGTATTATTCAAATCGTATTATGTTGCTAATCAGTCGTTGCCGTGACTTGCCGGGCACGGATAAATTAGGAGCAATGGAGATATACAGGATGATTTTTTAATGAGCAGCCAAATTTTCACAGGGTGTTCTACCCATGAATATGAACAACTTTCACTATGGGACCAACTTTGAAATCACGAAAAAAAAACCAGCGGTTTCCTACAAAAGTTCAATACCTACTCGATCAAAATGTATGAAACAGCTGATATTTTTTTTGCGATTTCAAAGTTGGTCCCATAGTGAAAGTTGTTCATATTCATGGGTAGAACACCCTGTGAAAATTTGGCTGGTCATTAAAAAATCATCCTGTATATTAAAGTTGCCTCTAAAGTAGGCAAATATTTGACTAACCTCTTGGTGTAGCAGCTATCCATATATCTCCTCTACAAGGACAAAGACAATTACAAGGACAAGGACTTCCTATCAAGAACCTCGGAATGTTTGATAAATAAATAACAAATCGCACCAAAAAAGTGAATCAAGTGTAAAAAAGGGATACAAACATCCCCAAAGCTTATTCTTTTCTTTTATTGTATCATCGGATATCCATTCTCTCCGCATTGGATATTAAATTCCGATCATTCAATACAGAGCGAGATAAAAAATAAATGATAAAATATATTTCTGGATGAGAATCGCCCGCCGTTTTTTATGCCCGGGGCTCTTCGAGAGCCTTTAATAAACTGTGAACGAGCTCGGTCCGGGGAAATGTATGAAATACCGGTTTTTTATATACCTTTATAGGTAGCTAAGTTCTGTTGGTGTAAGGTATGTGATCGATTCTGGCGATTGCCCTTTGCCATCATTGATTATGGTCTCAGAAATTAGACTACGAGTGAATCCTTCATAAATTAATGCCTATTATAATAACGTAGAAACCTGTTAGCTATCAAAGTATTGTTAGATTTTTAAATACTGGTATTCAGCTGCATCTGGTTAGACTGCAAGCGGACCTCAACATAGCTTGGAAAAGGCTAGTTTGTTGTTTAAAATTGTCGCGTTTATTGCTGGACTCAAAATTATAAGGTACCTACTTATTACCTATTCCTATGACACACTCGTGTAGTCTTTGCTTACCCGATAGAATAGGGATGACCTGGGCAAAAAAAAAAAACCGGGCAAGAGCGAGTCGGACTCGCGCACCGAGGGTTCCGTTCCGATTTCTGAAAAAGTGTGCTATTTAGAGACATCGTTTTATTTTTCCTGTAATCTTTACATAAACTTCTATCACATAGAATAATTTCAGATTTT
Organism: Cosmia trapezina; assembly: GCA_905163495.3. NCBI lineage: Eukaryota > Metazoa > Arthropoda > Insecta > Lepidoptera > Noctuidae > Cosmia > Cosmia trapezina. The sequence goes on along the minus strand of LR991033.1, from coordinate 1,873,350 downwards.
TCTCTTTGCAAACTTCGGAGATAAGGGGCGGGGGAACGGTATTATTTTTTACATTTTTCATCAAAAGTCGAACACTGTGCGGCCTAAAAAAAAATAAAAATATGTTTAAGAATGTGCAAACAGCGTTCTTTCATATGATACCCCACATGACCTAGTAGCTCCACTTTGAATTTTTAAGACCCCCTTTCACCCCATGTTGCAAAAAAAATCCATATATTTTTATTTCTTTCTTATTTGCAAAATAGTTGGGTAAACGTCATCTAAAACTGTTCCAAATTTCAAGTTGATAGCATTAGTAGTTCTTGAGATATCCAGCTGTGACAGACAGACAGACACACAGACAGACAGACTGAGTCACACTATAAGGGTTCCTTTTTTACCATTTTGGTACGGAACCCTAAAAACAGAAATTCTATTTAGTCCGTCAGTCAGATGATAAAAAAATATTAGACACGCATTTTTTGCTTTATCATATTAATAAAAAAAATACTTAGAAAAAACGCATTAAAGCCCAGTGGTGGCTCACTACGTCACAACTATAACATACTACGTATAAAATCTAGCAAGGAGTGACGTCATGCCACATTTTAACTCAATGTATCGCCGTAATCTTTTTATTACGTAATAATAGAAAAAAAAAGTGTCAAATCAAATCAAATCAAATCAAATCATTTATTAATTTGCGGAAATGGGTACACAAGAAAAGGTCTTAAACAAGCAATACAGTTCATTAACCATAACCTACCATAAGGCATGCAAATACACAGTTATAATAAAAATAATTTAACAGTAATAAAATTCAAAACAAAAGAAAGACATCATTTAAAATATCATATGGAGCAACATTACTTATATAAGTTTATCCTGTAAATATTCATTGACAGAGTAATATGCTTTTTTTAGTAACAGTGTTTTTATATTGCTTTTAAATATATTTATATCACTTATCTCCAGAAGTGAATTTGGTAAATGGTTATATATGCGTGGAGCCATACATGTCCAATATTTTTTAATCATCTACCCTCAAATCAAAAAAGAAGGAAGATGGAGCGCCACCAACGGTGCTCGTACAAGTAAAATACACTCTCGACACACATATGCAAATAAAACTATGCTCACCGCTCTGAGAGCGGTGAGCATAGTTAAAAAAAAATTGAATTATGAATTCCTGTGTAGTGGAAACTTGTAAAAACAACAGAAAATCACATAAAAAGTCTCACGGAATCACTTTTCACTTGTAAGTACTTCAGCGTTTTAAGCTACGAGTTTAAGGTTACTTGAAGCAAAAAAACCACAACGAACAAACGCAGAGATATAAAGTACGAGGGTTGCCTTAATACGATTTAAAATTTCCTCATTCGATTAAACAAATTTAATTAAGATATCTTACTCATACAACAAGTATTATTCCCCAAATTATAGGGAATCAAATAGCAACAATCGACAAACACATAGATAAACGACTTCACTTTTGATTTTCGCCACGCGCCGTCTTCCTTTTTTTGTTGGTCTACATGAAGATCAAAAAAAAATTTTGTCATCATCCCTATTTATCTTCCTTTCCTAGCAACACTTTTAGATAGGTCTAGGTATCGTACTCCCTAAAATAGGTCACTATGTGGTCAATGCGTGTGGTCCCATTTCGGTATCTATGAAGCGTTCCCGGCGGCTAGCCATCTGAATTGCGGTTTTTATCAACAACACACAAATAGCATACGCTTATACATGCAGATTCTATGTATGCTTGAGTGCTTAGTGCCTTCTGTGGGGGCTTGACGATAACATGTATATTTAGGTCATTCTATTGACGAATAGGACAAAGATTGAAATGATAGAAAACGTTTAAAAGAGCTATCGACGCTAGAATCAGTAGGGAATCTAGGAAAAGTTGCTTAGCTACACATATCGTCGCTAATTTAACTAACTGACGTATCTGACCTTTTGGACTAAGCCGATAGCCGACCTAACTATAGTAATTTGATACATTTTCCAAGTCGAATCGATCTGTCTAATCGGCGTATCTGTACCTATGCCTTACGGTCCCCATGGTAATGCCAAAACCGAGACCGATATATCTACAGTTTACAATAAAAAAAAGAAAATTTCTTGCCCTGTAAGATTAGCGACGATATATTTGATTAATATTAATTCTGTAATTCGATGACATCTTACGTCGATGATTTTCTAAATGAAAACCATCACCAATTAAAACACAAGCCGTTGCGAACAAAATTAATTATTCATGAAAACATAAATTTTGGACAACTATAATGATAAGCGTAGTATTTAAACGCACATCAAAAATTGCCATTTTTTCCCAACACAATAGGTACCTACGTACATCAAAAATACTGTTTGCACATTAAAATTTGCATATCTAAATAAATTAAACTTAACATCAGGTCGACGGAGCCGTGCTGCGCGGGGCTCCTATTTTTGTCTACAAGGTTTAAAGGAACCTAACCAAACCGAACCTCGGGGTGCCCAATAATTATAATTTTTACAAGTTCTGATATTCAATTAGATAATTAGAAGTGCAATAATTCATTTGGTGTACCAGTAGATTATTAGATGTAAGAATATTTTTCTGGTGTGCGATTAATAATTTCCCTAATTATAACAATTATCTTTCACTAGTAGACTTTAAAAGTATCTTTACAAGAAAATCCTGCAAATATAAAACCACTAGTCATAATCTGACCATACGAAATCCCGCGGAAAACATCTGGCTTCAACCTTTATAAAGCTTGCCTCCCTAAGTCCCTACGTTACCTATAATCAAAGCATATAATATACTTACCATCTTGTTCATCCCAAAACGTCTACCTTTCCCTAAAGGCTAATATAACTTCACATAAGCGAAAAGTTCTCCTGGCTCGAGCAACACGTTACTGCCGGTCGATTCTGTAAAAATCTCACCGTGAAAACTTAGGTGAAGTGAGTTTGTGTTTGCTAGGAATTGACACTATTGACAGTTCACTCCACGCTCACTTCACTTATGTTTTCACGGTGAGACGGTTACAGAATCGCACTGCTGTAACGAGTTCGCTGGAAACTTTCGAGCAGCTAATAACTTACTGCGAACTACCCTCGAGCCTTTTAACATACGTCTATTGTAAGTTTTTTTTATCAGAAAACTTAGGCCGAGGACATTGATAAAGTTTTGTGCAGAGTATGGGCTAGCGGATTTTATGGACAGGACGTGTGCTTAGTTTATGAAAAAAGAATTTCAGGAATAATTTGTTTTTAGGGTTCCGTACCAAAATGGTAAAAAGGAACCCATAAGGTACGACTCAGTCTGTCTGCTGTCTGTCTGTCTGTCTGTCTGTCACAGCTGGATATCTCAAGAACTACTAATGCTATGTTGAAATTTGGAACAGTTTTGGAACAGTAAATGACGTTTACCCAACTATTTTGCAAATAAGAAAGAAATAAAAATATTTATATTTTTTTGTAACAGGGATTGAAACGGGGTCCTAGAAATTCAAAGTGTGGCTACTAGGCCATGTGGGGTATCACATGAAAGAGCGCTGTTTGCACATTCTCAAACATTTTTTTATTTTTTTTAGGCCGCACAGTTTTCGACTTTTGATGCAAAATGTAAAAAAAAATACGATAGAAGTTTATGTAAAGATTACAGGAAAAATAAAACGATGTCTCTAAGTAGCACACTTTTTCAGAAATCAGAACGGAACCCTCGGTGCGCGAGTCCGACGGTTTTTTTTTTTCTGTTTTGTCGTTTATTCTCTGTTTAAATTGCACGCCAGCTGCAAAATTGCAGTTAGGCCTCATTAACGGAGACGCGGGGCGTCGCGCGTCGCGTCGTGCACTAAATTCAAACATAGGGCGTTCTATGAGAGCGTTTACGGAGAAGCGATTTTTTGACTTGACGGCCCGCAGCCCGCCTCGCCCACCGCGCCGCTCGACGCCACGCGTCTCCGTAAACGAGGCCTTAGGATGCAGTTTTTGTGCAGTTGATTTGACATAACTGCATTGAAACTACCTCAGAAATAAACGTCGACTGCAAGCGGACTGCGCAGAATATTTAACTACAACGGAATCACTCAATTAGCCGCTGTTTGTAGTCGTAATTCTGTGATTAATCGGTCACAGCCACAGTAACACAGGTTCAGCTCGGACAATAATCATGAGTATTGAAATAAGGGATTATTAACTGCATATAAGAGTGACATCGTCACATGAATAATACATAAATGTTATTAGCTTTTGTCCGAAGCATACTCGTAAATAGGAATGTTGATTGAAAAATATTTTTTTGTTTGTCATGTAGATTATTAAATAAAACCGGTCAAGAGCGAGTTGGACTCGCGCACCGAGGGTTCCGTTCCGATTTCTGAAAAAGTTTGCTACTTAGAGACATCATTTTATTTTTCCTGTAATCTTTACATAAACTTCTTTCACATAGAATAATTTCAGATTTTTCTCTTTGCAAACTTCGGAGATAAGGGGGGGAACGGTATTTTTTTTTACATTTTTCATCAAAAGCCGAAAACTATACGGCTTAAAAAAAATAAAAATTAGTTTGAGAATGTGCAAACGGCGCTCTTTCATATGATACCCCACATGACCTAGTAGCCCCACTTTAAATTTTTAAGACCCCCTTTCAGTCCCTGTTGCAAAAAAAATATAAATAGTTTTATGTCTTTCTTATTTGCAAAATAGTTGGGTAAACGTCATCTAAAACTATTCTAAATTTCAAGTTGATAGCATTAGTAGTTCTTGAGATATCCAGCTGTGACAGACAGACAGACAGACTGAGTCACACCATAAGGGTTCCTTTTTTACCATTTTGGTACGGAACCCTAAAAATACGAATAGCTAGGTTTTTTGTGAAGAAGTGACATAGCGAGCCCCACTCCCCATCGTTAATGCGTTTTATCTAATTATTTTTTTATTAATATGATAAAGCAAAAAATATGCGTCAAATATTTTTGTATTATCTGACTGACGGAATGGAATAATTAGAATGTCTTTTTTAATCACTTTTTTAAGTGGTGGTTAAAAAAGTGTTATTTAAACCACCAGTTAAAAAAAATACTGAAGCTTATCTAAAAACGAATAAACCACTAAAAAAACAAGCAGTTGTAATGAACTCTGTTTAATTTTTCATTTAATTTATTTAATACCACCTTTTTCCCGCGGCTTCGCCCGCGTGAATGTCGGAAATCGTTCCTCGGGAACCTACTATTGGAATAAAAATGATCCTATATCCTAACCTAGGTCATTGTCTATCTGTGTGCCTTTAATTTCATCCAAATCCATACAGCCGTTAACAGACAGACAGACTTACTTTCGCATTTATAATATTTGTGTGGTCTGAGAATAATACCTAAAGTGATTGTATGTATTTATAATGGATTGAGTCAATTATAAAAGTTAATTCCAAAAATAAACAAGCATACGGTAACAACCAGCCCACATGTCAACCTAACATGCAGCTTTTATACAAAAGTTAATAAAGTTCGACACTTTAATGCGTCACGTACAATATTAATGTCGACGTCTACGTCATGTTCCACACATTTTAACGTCATTCAATGTGTTATAATTACGTCAAAGCGCGAGTCCCTGTCGCTGAAATAATGATTATGAAATTAATTACAGTGCTCTATGAACGGTTTTCTGGAAACAAGGTATGTACTGCTACTTACATGTTGTTGTATTTAAGCAGCCTTCATATAGCTTTTACTTAATTTAATTTTAAGGCGCAGATTTCCTGAAAACGATCAAAAAGGTGGTTTTTTAAAGCTGTGTATCTCATAAACCGTAAATAGCTTTGACATGTAAAAAAAACATGATATTTTCAAGTCCTTTTCGCATACAGTGATGGAAGCCAAAACATAATTAAACATACTTTAATGCACCAAAAAAATCTTTAAACATACCTCCTAATAATCTTTAAAAGCTGTTTATCCCTTCATTAGCAATTGTAATTATAATTAAAAATATACCATGAAATGTCAAATTCCAAACTGCATCCAGTGATGGATTACTTTTTATTATATAGTTAATTTCTAATTTTATACGATTTTATTTGCACTCTTAGGACGTAATTCCGGTGCGCGTGAGAATCTTCTATCTCGTGCGTCAAACTAGACAGCCATAAAGCCATTTCACTTACACACCGAGCTAAACCAAGCTTGGAACCAGCAGTGCGATTCTGTAACCATCTCACCGTGAAAACTTAGGTGAAGTGAGCGTGGAGTGAACTGTCAACAGTGTCAATTCCTAGCAAAAACAAACTCACTTCACATAAGTTTTCACGGTGAGATTTTTACAGAATCGACCGGCAGGGCCTTAATTTTATTTATTTACTAGCGGTCCCGACAGACGTCCTGTCTGAACGATCCTAGAACCCGACTGTAGCGCCACCTACAGGGTCCAATTGTGTTTTCAAACCATGTAGGAACCCATTCAAATATTTATACACACAAAATTTCATCTAAATCGGTGAAGCCGTTGTTATGCCATGTTATATCCGTACCAAAATGGTAAAAAAGGAACCCTTATGGTGTGACCGTGTGACTCAGTCTGTCTGTCACAGCTGGATATCTCAAGAACTACTAATGCTATCAACTTGAAATTTGGAACAGTTTTAGAGGACGTTTACCCAACAATTTTGCAAATAAGAAAGAAATAAAAATATGTGTATTTTTTTTTTTCAACAGGGACTGAAATTCTTAGAAATTCAAAGTGGGGCTACTAGGGCATGTGGGGTATCATATGAAAGAGCGCTGTTTGCACATTCTCAAACATTTTTAATTTTTCTTTAGGCCGCACAGTTTTCGACTTTTGATGAAAAATGTAAAAAAAAATACCCTTAAATCCGAAGTTTGCAAAGAGAAAAATCTGAAATTATTCTATGTGATAGAAGTTTTAGTAAAGATTACAGGAAAAATAAAACGATGTCTCTAAATAGCACACTTTTTCAGAAATCGGAACGGAACCCTCGGGTGCGCGAGTCCGACTCGCTCTTGACCGGTTTTTTTTTTTAAGTATCTTATGTACTTTTCCTGGTTCTAAGCTACCTCCCCACCAATTTTATGCCAAATCGGTTTAGCCGTTCTTGAGTTATAAATAGTGTAACTAACACGACTTTCTTTTATACAGGGCTATTTTTAAATGACTAGCTAAATTTTCACAGGGTGTTCTACCCATGAATATGAACAACTTTCACTATGGGACCAACTTTGAAATCGCAAAAAAAATATCAGCTGTTTCATACATTTTGATCGAGTAGGTATTGAACTTTTGTAGGAAACCGCTGGTTTTTTATTCGTGATTTCAAAGTTGGTCCCTTAGTGAAAGTTGTTCATATTCATGGGTAGAACACCCTGTGAAAATTTAGCTAGTCATTTAAAAATAGCCCTGTATAATAGATTTCAAAAAGTGTGGTACAGTCTGTTACAATAAATATTATTATTTCAATTTAGGGAAATGGGCGCACCTTGTGTCGCTCCGCATCGGTGTCACTGCGGTGAAGCTGTCGACAGTCTCGGGCACCATGGCCTGTCCTGCTGCAGGAGCGCAGGTCGCATAGCACGGCACGCCAGCATCAACGATATTATTCGTCGAGCTCTTGTCACCGCCGGCGTACCAGCGGTATTAGAACCAAACGGCTTGGTACGTGACGATGGGAAGAGACCAGATGGCATGACATTGTTGCCTTGGAAGATGGGTAGGCCTCTGGTGTGGGACGCAACCTGTGTCGACACCCTTGCGCCATCTCATGTTCCAAGCACGGCGGGCTGTGCTGGCGCCGCTGCTGCGGCTGCTGAGATCCTCAAGCGGCGCAAATACTGTAACCTTATAGGTAACTACAGTTTTGAGCCGTTTGGGGTCGAAACGCTCGGGTCATGGGGCCCAAGTGCGCGTTTTCTTTTTAAGGAAATTTCTCGGCGACTGGTCGAGACATCACGTGACCAGAGGGCTGGCTTGTTCTTTGGCCAAAGAATTAGCATTGCCATTCAACGTGGCAACGCTGCCAGTCTCCTGGGCACGTTTCCGGATGACATCGATGCGGACGAGTACTTCGACGCCTAAGTGTGCTTTTGTTTTTGTATTTATTTGTATATTTAGTTAGTCATTTACTTTAGTACTAGTATAGTGTTAATTTGTATATTGTTTAGGAAATAAAATTTAGGGAAACATCGTAAAGAAAATAACAATTAACAGTTGAATCTGGCGTCCTAGCTAGGTTACATGGTAACCTGTATTAAGGTTCGCAAGTCCAGGTTTTCGCATAACTCGTCAAAATGTACGGCGAAATGTTTTCGCGATTTCGAAATTGGTCCCATAGTTAAAGTTAATTTAGTTCGGTGGTCTAAAGCACTCCTTAAAGTTTTTAGAGTTATTTTTTTAAAAGTGCTAGAAAATCCACAGATCTATTTATATAAAAAAAATAATTAAAAAAACTAAAAAACCCGACTGCGGTAAAAGTTAAGTTAAAAAAAACTGAAAAGCTAAAAACAAGCCCATTTTAAATTAAATTAAATTTGGAAGCAGGCGGGACCCGCTTGTGTTTGAAAATATAAAAAATGGAATGGGTCCACCTGCTTCCAAATTTAATTTAGTTTAAAATGGGCTTGTTTTTAGCTTTTCAGTTTTTTTAACTTAACTTTTACCGCAGTCGGGTTTTTTAGTTTTTTTAATTATTTTTTATTTCCAGCTTTTTAGTTTACAAATGTGAAAAAATTCGCAGACGATTTAGTTCTTGCAAGGAGTTTTGAGGGTTATTTTGATTTCGATTTTCTTTTCGTGTTTTTTACGATTTGTCGCTTCGAATTGCTTTTAACCATATAAGTTGTATATATTTTTATAATCACCTTTTAAAACCCTTCAATTTGATATTCCACTCGATGGTATTAGAACAAACTCGCGCTACCAAGACAAACCTAAAGACGTATAATTCATCCAAATCCGTTCATTCGTTTAGGAGTTACGAGGGAACAAAGAAATGGACATACATACATACATACATACTTACATACAGGTCAAATACATAACCCTCCTTTTGGGCTTCGCCGCAGTCGGTTAATAAAAATGAATCCCTATTTCCCTTGGTCATCGCATCACGCGTGAACGCATGGAACAATTTCCCTAATTCTTTTTTTGTTGTGTTTATTATTGTCAGGAGAAGGTTCTTATGTAGAGAAAAAAGTTGCCGGGAAAATTCTAGAAAACTGAAATTACCTTAGAAAATTCATTTTCTAAGGTAATCTTGTATGAATTATTGACAACGGACAGGACAACGTCTGTCGGGTCAGCTAGTATACAATAAAATATCTTAAACCACATCTTCAATACAAAAAATCCTTGAAAGAATCTAGGTACTATTAGCTAATTAATCTAATCACGTATTCCGACCAAAAATTAACCCCACAGCAACTTAATAAGCCAAAAAAAAATACTGGGAAACGCCGTTGTCTAATTTCGACCAAGGATTTTGTTAATTATAAGGGTACGGCACCAAAATATCAAATACTTTGTGGAGTCACAGATGTTAGCCTCTCCTAATTTTTTTATTTACTTCTTTAATAAAACAAAAAAGGTTAGATATAAACTGAGAACAGTTACATAACGAAGTTTCGGACGCGCAGGCTGGTGTTCGACCTGTCCGCGTCTGGATTATTTGATATGTCGCGCCCCGGACAGCTGTCCGGTGTCCGCTGTCCGGACCGTGTGTAACCCTGTTACGTCCTTTCGTTTTTAATTGTGAGTTTTTCACTAGAGGTTTTATTTAGTTTTAAATTTTGTGTAAAGTTATATGCGGTTTTTTATTTGCAAATTATGTGGGAACGAGGCTTGTGTTTATTCGTTGAAATTTGCAACTAGTCCTAGTCCCAACAGAGACTTGTTATTACGAGGATTAAGTTGTTTATAAAATTGTACTCTTGTCGATTGTATGTTTCTAAAAACTAAAAAACTATTGCTTTTTTTTGCATGTCTGACATCAGACCAGCAATGCTATTCTGTAATCATCTCACCGTGAAAACTTAAGTGATGTGAGCGTGGAGTGAGCTGTCAGTGTCATTCCACGTGATGCTAGGGATGGACCAAGCACATTTTTGCAGTCATAATCGAGATTTTAATAATATTTTTTACGCTATTCTAGTGATATTAATGATATTAGTGATTTGTAATGTATCTCGTTGGTAATCCTTAAATAAATAAATATTTTTTTATTATTTCAAAGCTAGTATTTAAGTGTCTAAACATTACTATTTAGGGGGTTTTTAAATAAAATTGCAAAACAGAAATTGAGTTTTGTCTGAATTTCTATTTGACTATTTTATTTTAAAACCCGCTAAATAGTAATGTTTTGACACCCTTCTAGCTTACAAATAATATAAAATGATTATGTTTTAAAATTAGCATAAAAAAAATAAATAAAATCTCGATTATGATTGTAAATGTAATTTGGTCAATCCCTAGCATCAGTGGGATGACTCTGACAGCTCACTCCACGCAAATTTCACGGTGAGATTTTTACAGAATCGACCAGCAGTATTGGTGCAAGGCTAGAATGATGATAATGAATCGTTTAATGGTTTACTTATACTAAAACGTTAGTTACTTAAAATCTGTTGTTCATGAAGATTTTATTAAATCAATCAATCTGCCTAGCCTTTTCTCAACTATGTTGGGGTCGGCTTCCAGTCTAACCGGATACAGTTGAATACCAATATTTTACACGGAGTGACTGCCTATCTGACCTCCACGACCCAATTACTGGGTAATACCATACCCCTTGGTAAGACTGGTTGTCAGACTTTCGGGCTTCTGACAACCCGTATCGTTTATCAAATTTATCCACGAATGACAGCCAGGAACAACGGCTTAACATGCTTTCCGAGGCACGGAGGAGTCTCGGTATGTAAAGATGGTAACCCATCCACGGACCAACCCCGGCAAGCGTAGCTTAACCTGATGGATCGACTCGTGCGACTGTTATTAGTTAGCCACGAGCTCTAAGATTTTATTAAATACTATATCACCGTACAGAGTGCAATCTAATTGTAACAAAGAGAACAACTCCTAACGTTGTTCCTATTATTTCTCTTTACAGCAGTATACAATGAAATGTAACATTTTGCTCTACCTAATAACTTTCTAACAATTACATTGCACACACACACACTCACCCCCCTCATCCACAACATACACCCCACTACACACACATACACCCCACAACATCGCCACACATTGCTCAGTTCTGTTATTACGTGCACAGATTAATCCTCCTTTTTCTTGGACACACTTTGTTATGTCCTGAGTTCACTTTTATTTTATTTGTGCTCGACAAAGTACACGTTGTATTTTTAAAGTGCTTTTCTACAAAGTGTAGCGACCTACATTAATTAAAGGAGTAATTAAAAATATATGTAAGTACTTCATTGTGTGGCCTTTTTGTTTTTTTTTCTTGTAAGTTGGAATACTATATGATGCCTGGGAAAAAAAATCTATGTAGTCCGTCAGTGTAGATGCACGTATTCTTTGCTTTATCTTATTAATAAAAAAATACTTTGATACAATGCATTAAAGTTGGGGATTGGGGGCTCGCTACGTCACAACTATGTTTAAAATTAGCTGCGCCCCGCGGTTTCACCCGCGTAAACAGGGATAAAAAGTAACCTATGTGTTAATCCAGGGTATAAGCTATACCAAATTTCATCCAAATCGAGACATCCGTTTGAGCGTGTAGAAGTAACAAACATACAAACACACACACACACACACACTCACAAACTTTCGCCTTTATAATATTAGTGTGAAGTGTGATATCTAACTTTTACGGCAGCTGTCAAATGTGACAACCGCGGTGTATGGGCGTTTGCTGTCCCGGACAACAAAATGTTTACATTGAATCTCAATGCCTTTTACCAATAATTTGGTGTAAAATAAGATCTGCAAGAGCTCACATACATACAGAAGCTCCGTACATCTGATCTCCCTCGCTTACGATATCAAATTTTAATTATTTAATATTAATAATGTACCTAATGTAACCAAGCAACGAGCTATGTACTGGAGTCGTGCGTGACACATGGGAATCATGTCGGTCTGACGTTTTGGCGATCATATTAAATACTTAAAATTAATTCCGCAAATGATATCACTCCACGACGACAGATATTAATGAATTGCCATGAATATTAATTTCTTTACTGATGTTGGAGTTTAAATATTTACATATTGTGGATGCAAGTATGATATCATCAAACCACGGATGTAAACCACGAATAATCTGGTTTTTACAGCGAAAGGGCTGAACAAATGAAGTGGTATTTTTTTGTTTCCAACAATCAATCTGACTAGCCTTTTCCCAACGATGTTGGGGTCGGCTTCCAGTCTAACCGGATGCAGCTAAATACCAGTATTTTACTGGAGCGACTGCCTATCTGACCTCCACAAGTGAATTTCGCGGGCTACCTTAGCGCATCCTCCTTAACGTGCTTTCTGAGGCACGGAGGAGTCTCGGTATGTAAAGATGGTCACCCATCTACGGACCATCCCCGGTATGCGTAGCTTAACCTCCTTTTTGTATACAACAATTTAATTAACCTCGGAAGCTAGGAACGCATGGTCAAAGAGTTCTATATACAACAGATCTTTGTGTGACTGAATCATTGTGTTTTTTTTCTCCTAGTGGTGCATGTAAGCCACCATCTTCCTAATACTTAGAAAAAAAAATAATATCAAAATTTCTTTGCCAGTCTTTCGATTTACTTTCTTCATTACTTGCCTTATGCAAGAGCAATATGTGCGCTGTTAATATTAAAATGTTCTCCTACATTTTGACGCCATCGCGAAAATTAATTAATGAATAAACCTTCTCATATTTTGAGTTAAGTATCTAATTAATTTGCGAGTTAGTTACAGGCAAGAAAACCTTACTTTGTAAGGAATTCATCTTCCGTGTATCTGTGTTCTTATACCTAATAGCAAAATCAACAACAGAATTACTTAATTGTGATTTTTGTATTAATTCCTTTAATGATGTTTGTTGTATTCTGTTATTTAATTTCAATCGGGTAATAATAAACACACAAATTAATTAATTGCAGTCTTTTATTTACCACGACCACAGACTAACTAGTAACATAGAAAAACAGTGTTGCCTTATTTACTTTCACTCCCAACACTCTCCCCCCACTTATAATAATAACAATAAAAGATTTTAAAAAAATGTTTTTTTTTTTTTTTTTTTTTTTTTCTTATTCTAAATTCTGCCCACATTGCAGCAGTTGGTTGACATGTCGTTTCCATTGAAGTCCATCTACTTCTACCATGTAGGTCACACCCGGTACTAGAATCTCAATAACTTTGCCTAAAGACCAATTCTTTTTATTTTTTCTTAAATCCCTAACCATTACTTTTTCTCCAGGTACAAATGTCTTATATAAATCTTTACTGTTGTTTGTTAATTTTATTTGTTCATCATCAATTTTATCATGTACTGGGTTTGGCCGCAGCAATGAGAAACGACATCTCAATTCTCTTCCATACATTATTTTTGCGGGACTTTGACCAGTGGTTTTATGTATAGTGCATCTGTAGTCAAACAAAAACAGATTGCAAGCATATTCCACTGTCTGCCCACTTTCTACAATTTTTACCATATGTGATTTAAATGTCTCAACAAAACGTTCTGCTAACCCATTAGTAGCAGGATAGTATGGAGGAGAGAATGACTGCTTAACTCCCACTATCTTACAATAATTTTTAAACTCTTCACTGGTCCATGTTGGCCCATTATCAGTTACTAAATGTAGAGGATACCCATAACGTACAAAAATGTTCTTGAATACTTCAATTGTTTTCTTGGCAGTAATATTATTCATTATAAATGCTTCAGGCCATTTGGAATATGCATCTATCACTACTAAGTACATCTTTGAATATAGAGGACCCAGAAAATCTGCATGCAATCTATGCCAAACGGTTGGTGGCTGTGGCCATACTGATAATTTAGTTTTTTCTGGTTTTTTATGGTTTTGCAAATAAAACACATATTAACCGAGTGTGTCCGCAACGAGGAATTTAGAAATAGCTTAGATTGTAGGATTAGAGAGATAGGTTATTGTAATAGTGTTCTAATATATAGTAATTATTATGATTTTGTTAAGCCAACCTGGGCGTCATAATCGCATGTGCGACAAAGCCCTTTCATTTCAGGACACTACTCACTAAATAAACTCTACCACACAATAGGACTAACGGACAGTCCTCTGTACAGGGCTAGCAAGGAGGCTGAGGAAACCGTTACGCAAATGCTCTTTGAATGCACAGGCGTCATCCAGATTAGAACAGTTCTTAACCCTCGGAACACCCAGATCATTCACAGACCAGTAGGTAGACTTGATCAACTTCTGGATGAGGTGGGCTGGTTGGAATAACCCCGTCGGCTGCCATGGCCCACGCACAATGGTCCACATGAAGGACTAAGTTTAACTCCGAATAAAAATATGGATATTTTGATATCGCGGGGAAGGAGGTGAATAGGTACTGAGATGATGGCTAGAGGAGATGTATGGAAGATGAGTCAAACGCAGATAAATTGGGATAAATCCAGAAGCATAATGAAGATAACATCAGCTATGTTGCGGTCTGCTTCCAGTCTAACCGGATGCAGCTGAATAACAATAATTTACATAGAGCGACTGCCTATCTAACCTCCATAACCCAGTTACTGGGTAATTACGATACGCCTTCCTTGTCAGACTTTCAAGCTTCTGACGACCAGTAACGGCTGTCAAAGATCCAAGAATAACAGCCGGGCTTTCCGAGGCATGGAGGGGTCTCGGTATGTAAAGATGGTCACCCATCCACGGACCCTGTTATTATTTAGCTACAATCCCCAAAGGTCAAATCTGCTACTCATTATTTCAGAAAAATAAACGTTCTAAATTCTTCCACAGTTTTTGAATCGAAGTAAGTACAAACCCAAGACTGCAGTCCTTGCTTCCGATGTTGACCTACTAATGGATATTCTGACCGCTAATTGGTTGAACAGCCCCAAACTGAAACAAACACTTTTATTAATGAACCACACATTAGCTCACTAACATCCTAATCGTCGCATGGTCCAGGAGTCGGGGAACAGTTTAAACTTTAATTACATCGTCCGTCGCCGTATCGTGGCCGTTCCGGTACATTTAACACGTTGCCGGAACCGTGCCGTCCGGTCAATTTATGAGCGATAAACCGTAAGGAACTATTGCTAAATATAGTACGGTTTTAAGATACGGTGACGCGAATGACATGGCTTAATCACACTAACCAGAACCACACTAATATTATGCAGGCGAAAGTTTGTGAGTGGGTGTGTGTGTGTGTGTTTATATTTGTATGTTTGTTACTTCTTCACGTTTAAACGGCTGGACCGATTTGGATGAAATTTGGTATGTAGATAGCTTACAACCTGGATTAACACATGTGCTACTTTTAATCCCGATCTACGCGGATGAAACCGCGGGGCGCAGCTAGTATCACACTAATATTATAAAGGCGAAAATGTGTGAGTGTGTGTGTGTTTATATTTGTATGTTTGTTACTTCTTCACGCTCAAACGGCTGGACCGATTTGGATGAAATTTGGTATGTAGATAGCTTACAGGCTGGATTAACACATATGCTACTTTTTATCCCGGTTTACGCGGGTAAAACTGCAGGGCGCAACTAGTTATCGATAATTCGATACCCATCACGTGACACGTCTATGAAGTTTACACAAAAAAAACGTCCCATCTGTATTAATCTGTTACTGCACCTATGTCGCATAACCCCATTGATCATGCTACACCAGATCCTCCACAGAAAATCCCGCAATGGTCGACAACAGCTTTACCACAAAGGCTATCATTCAAACCACCACATAATCTTCTCTTTCAACCGCAAACTATTCACTTCTAAATCCTCAAAAAACGTGGTGCTAACCGCAATCCTCACCAAAATATATCTAACAATAAAATAAGGTATTTCGGGACTGAACTTGGCAGTATTACCCTGCTAGAGATTGGCGGTATTACCCTTACCCGGCTAAATCCCATTCATATTTATATTTGCAGCCAAATGTACGCCAAAGTGCTAAAGTAATAAAGGCTCGTTTAGGGGTGTGAGGACAAAGTTTAAATTAGGTAATTATGTAATATATTTGAGGTTAGTGTTAAAACTAGAGCTTATTACATTTTACAACATGGATGATAGGTTTATCATACAAGGGAGAGACGTTTAAGAACTGTGTGTAACGATTTGCTGCTTAACTTACCTACTTTTATAAGGTTGATAATGCCTTCTCAAACTCAAACTCAAAGCATTTAATTCAATTAAACCATTTAAAACCACTTTTGAATTTGCAAAGGAGTCTGTCATTGTGAAGATGAAGCTACTTGCCCATTCCAAAGTGTAGTAGGTTCATATGGAGAAAAACAGTTAAAAAACTCCAAAAAAATCAATCCGCCTAGCCTTTTCCCAACTGGGAAAATGTTGTGGTTGGCTTCCAGTCTAACCGGATGCCGCTGAATACCATTATTTTACATGGAGTGACTGCCCATCTGTCGGGTAAGAAACTCCATTCTACAACTCCAATTATATTGTTATAAAATATTAGTTACATAATTAATGTTGAATTCATTAATAAATGTGTAGGTATACATAATATGGTTTGAGTGTGTGTGTGTGTGTGTTTGTATGTTTGTTACTTCTTCACGCTCAAACGGATGGACCGATTTGGATCAAATTTGGTATGTAGATAGCTTATACCCTGGATTAACACACAGGTTACTTTTTATCCCGGTCTACGGGGTTGAAACCGCGGGGCGCAGCTAGTCATACATATTTTTTTTTATTAATAACCAACTAACATTCCTATGAATGCGTCCCCAATTGAGTCCCCACAGGTTCTCGCCATTTGTGACTTACTTCATATGAAAATTTTCATTCGTTTGAAAAACAAAATTATTCTACTGTTGGGCAACCCTACAAACAATCTCAGCACTGCACAATAGCCGTACGATCTAGCTAATCCCACATTGTTGTTCAGGCTCTCAAGAGCTCTAAATGTGACCGCGGCCAGACGATATCGTTCATTTTCATATTCTAATCCCCCCTTTTTGAATGCTAGGGGGAGTCCCAAGTCAGTCCGGTCGTATAGAAATGGGGGACCAGTTTAGAGTAACCATAGTGCTTAAGTTTAAAGTGGGTAGTTTTACTCTTTTCTTGGGCATTTTTATATGGTTTTATGCTTTAGCTGGGTAAGAATGAAAGAATTGGGTAGGTAAGTAGGTACTGAATTAGGTACCTAAGTGTGCCCCAGATGTAAACCTTGTTGCTTCAAAGTGAACATATTCTGGATACATCCATGGTACGCCTCACCCCTGGCTCCATAATTCGAGATCAAAGTCAAGAGCTGGCGCATCTAATTTTTTTAATACCTACTTTCTATTTGCAATGTCGGAAATTTGGATGGTATTTTTGTATACTGGAGATTTGAGACATGCAATTCATGCGGACGACGCCGGGCACAAACAACTAGTTTATTATAAAACAAAATTCCCAGCGTCTGTCTTGCAGTCTGAATGCGATAAACTCAAAAACTACCCAACGGATTTTCGTACGGTTTTTAACAAAGGACGGAGTGATTCATGAGGAAGGTTTAGGTGTATAATTAACTAAGGTTTTGTGTAAATTGGTTGAAATATGACGTTGTAAAATAATCTAAGTAGGATGAACATCAGTTGCATTTTAATCTAACCTGTATGCTCGACGCAACAGGCTGAGACGGCACTACGATAGAAACAAATGTCCTAAGTAGGTATACAAGGTGTAAGGGACAGTCCTCCGTAGACTGATAGGGTGAATTCAGTATATCATACTAAGATGACCGGTACATGAAATTATTTCAGGATCGCTATGTGAATCCAATAAACCTGATTTGATTGTGTTTTTGTGCACAAATCGAAGCCTCTGTTACTGGTTGGGAGGGGTAGGTAACAGGTATGCGGTGAGTTCGAGGAACTCTGTAGCTAGACAGAAAGTGAACAGCTGATTTCACGCGTATTTCAACATCCATTGCTGGTTTTTTTTTTGTTGTTTTTTTTTGCTGTTTTTTTTACATAAATGGAGTGCTGCGAACACACAATGTAATTTTACATTGAAATAAAGAAAATGTAACTGAAAAACTATTTAAAAAATGAAAATTTTCCTGAGACAATTTCCAGTGGAATATGATTCAAAATGAGGAGCTGGATGCACCCTGTTAGTTTGCGGAGGGCTGTCCCTTACACCCTGTGCTGTGCTGTGCTGTGTGTGTGTGTGTGTTATTATGCTGCTACCCGTGCGAAACCGGGGTAGGTTGTTAGTATAAACTATGTAGTTTTATCTCGACAAAATACAGGGTTAGTTATTGTGATTTATTCTTCGTTCGTCCTAAAGTTTTGTCCAACATTTTTTAATAATACGTAACCCTTTTTTTCTGGTAGGATGAACAAGTAAGTTTGGCATATGGGCCGTAGAAGGAATATGAAATAGGACGAAGCGGGAATAAAACAATTAAAATTACATTTTGGGACGAAAGAAGCCTAATGTTTGGGACGACCCAGGATTTTTTACGTACGAAAAAACTCAGTGGCCGCTTCCTTCGGCTCAAAATACAATTTTAATTATATTATTCCCGCTGCGCCCCATTTCATATTCCTAGCAAAAAAGAGTTACATATTATTAAAAATGTGAGACAAAACTTCAGGACGAACGAAGAATAAATCGTTATTGTCATTGCAAGACAAAACCCCACTCCTACGGTCTCTAATCTCGTCATTTGTTATTAAACATAGGTACGTACTCTACCTATGTTATGAAAGTCCTAACACACGAAAATCTTTTCTCAAAATGTGACAAGTCCAAGAGGCCCTGTTTATCCAGACTTCACACGTAAATTCCAAGTGTTTCTGTCGGCTTCAATTTTCAGGTCAGTTTTCTAGCATTGTGCACTTTCCCAGGCTTTCAGTCGCTGGGGGACGCTCGACGCGCGACGTGAAATAGACTTGAGATGTTGCAAAATATAATAAAGTTTAACCACGGAAAAATGCGAAGAAATATTTCAAAGAGTGTATACGAGTGAGATACAAAAAATATTAGATTGGTGAGTAAAGATTTTTGTCTTTTTATAAATGGAAGAAAGATTATTGCTTTCTTGTGACTAAGAAGTCAATTTATTAAAAAAATAACATCAGCCTGTAATGTTCCCCTGCTGGGACACAGGCCTCCTCTTTGTGAGAGTGAGTGTGGGCCGTAAACCGCCACGCGGGTCCAGTGCGGCTTAACGTGCTTTCCTAGGCACAGATGGGTCTTGGTATGTCGGTCCGTGGATGGATGACCATCAAAACCGACCTCGGCAAGTGTTGCTTTATCTAGAAGACCGGTACCCGTGCGGCTGTTATGAACACTGGGTATAGCTTTTACACTTAGCGCTAATTCAGTTAAAATGGCCACCATTATGCCTTATGGATGCTTTGCCATTTAAACTACTTATAATGTAAAATGCTGTAGCGATGTGACATACCCAAAACAAGTTTAAAAAACCGGTCAAGAGCGAGTCGGACTCGCGCACCGAGGGTTCCGTTCCGACTTTTGAAAAAGTGTGCTATTTAGAGACATCGTTTTATTTTTCCTGTAATCTTTACATAAACTTCTATCACATAGAATAATTTCAGATTTTTCTCTTTGCAAACTTCGGACATAACGGGGGGGAACGGTATTTTTTTTTTACATTTTTCATCAGAAGTCGAAAACTATGCGACTTAAAAAAGAAAAAAAAATGTTTGAGAATGTGCAAACAGCGTTCTTTCATAATGATACCCTACATGCCCTAGTAACCCCACTTTGATTTTTTAAGACCCCGTTTCAGTCCCTGTTGCAAAAAAAATATAAATATTTTAATTTCTTTCTTATTTGCAAAATAGTTAGGTCAACTTCATCTAAAACTATTCTAAATTTCAACTTGATAGCATTAGTAGTTCTTGAGAAATCCAGCTGTGACAGACAGACAGACAGACAGACTGAGTGACACCATAAGGGTTCCTTTTTTACCATTTTGGTACGGAACCCTAATTACAGCGTGTATTAGAAAGGTCTGGTCAAAAGGGTGTCATACAATTGACTGCTGCGCAGCATGTCGCGGGTTCGATTCCCGCACGGAACAATTATTTGTACGACCTACAAGTATTTGTTCCGAGTCTGGGTGTTTTTCTATCTATAATATGTATGTATTTACAAAAAAAAAAATGTATTTAAGTAGTTTATCAGCCCTCTCGTTACCATAACACAAGCATTAGATTGCTTAGCTTGGGACTAGATGGCGTTGTGTGAAATGTCCTAGGATATTTATTTTATTTTATTATTAATTTAAAACAACCTCTGAATTGGTAACTACTGTTAATTAATGAGTTTCCTAAAAAAACAAACTTGCTAGTGCCAACTTTAAAAATACTATTAGTGTTGTGGAATTCGTATTGTGGTATTGTAAAACGGTGAAGGAAAACATCGTGAGGTAACCGGCATGTCCTAGAACCAAAATTCGAAGACATGTGACATCTACCAACCCGCACTGGGCCCGCGTCGTGGCTTACGGCCCGCTCCCTCTCACAGAAAGGCTGATTATGCTTACGCTAGGTATTATGGGGAATACAATACAGAACCCATCACAGATAACGCAACTTTACTGAAGGCACTACTTGAATCAATAGGTACCTATTTTATTTTTTATTGGTTCAGAATGACAAGACACGTCACATATAATAAATAAATAAAGAGCAACATCAGATATTAAGTAGGGGAAAATTTATAAGTCCGTGATAAGGTCTGTCGTACTTTATGGATCGGAATGCTGGGCAGTGAAGAAGACGGATGAAAAAAGATTGCAATGTGTGGAGTGATGAGAATGGATAAAGTAAGAAATGAGTATATAAGAGGAAGTCAGAAAGTGGCGCCAGTGACAGAAAAGCTGAAAGGAAATCGTTTGGCTTGGTATGAACATGTGATGAGGAGAGACGAAACGCATGTGACTAAAAGAGTGATAAATATACTTACATGATGATGGATGGAGAGGCAGAGGAGGGCCAAAGAAAAGATGGATGTGAGGAATGATATGAAAGAGAAGGGAGTGAATGATAGCGTGACGGTTGACAGGGGAAAATGGAAGAAGAAAACGTGTTGCGCCGACCACACGTGACATGGGATAAGCGCAGGAAGATGATGATTCGATATTAAGTAGAAGTACAGTTACTGACGTGACTTTGACTTCGACCCCTCTTCCTCAGGTAATGCAGAGTACTGACCGTACTCCTTCACTTATAGGTTAACCACAGCATGCACAATAAAGTTAACAAGTAAGCTATTTCAATTTATTGCGTTCAACAGGCAATTGGCTCCCTGAAGACACCGGCAATAATGAAATTAACGGCAGTGCTTTTCTCAATCCACCACTGAATCTAACATTGCCCTGTCTGTAAGTTAGTTACTCGGAATTGCTCGGGAAAATCCGTAATTCCACGGTTTTCATTTAGATTGATGATCGCAATAGCCTAGATAGGTGTAGTTGTCCATCTGCTAGATTGAATTGCCTTTTACGACAGCTGTAGAACGAAACGTGTGGACTAGGAGCCTAGGCGGAGGCTTCCATAACGTGGCCGAAATTATACATGAGTGAAATCATCAGCACGAGCTAAACTGCTATGCAGTGCATTCTGGTCATTGACGCAAAGCTCATGAAAAAAATAAATTAAAATATTTTTTTTTTAATATTTGGAAATGTTTTATAAATCTTTGTTTTTTAAGAAATATTCGAAAAAAAATCTGCTGTTCACGATTTTGACGAATTATGCGAAAATAAATGTACAGAACAGCTGATTTTTTTTCGCGATTTCAGGTTTGGTCCCATAGTAAAAGTTGTTCATAAAGATGAGTACAATGACCCCTTAAAAGATTGCCACTGTTTACACTTACACACTAATAATGTCTTTAATTATTGTAATTGGTTTTTAACCGTTTTTAAAATAAATAAATAAATGGGTTCCTTACATAGAATTTTTATTATTTAGACAAAGCAACATAAAGTTATATGTATTATGTGTATTCAACGACATGGCAATAAACGACATAACGACAGATCGAAAGTCTTCCTTCTTGGTACTTTTCAGAAAAAAGTGTATAGATCTCTAGCGTAAGTACCTACACATTTTTATGAAAAGAAAACATGCCAGAAAAAAATACCGCTACAATTTATGAGCATCATGATTTTCTCAGGAAATTTTCACATGAACAAAATATGTGTTAACCTTTCTAAATAATGAATGTAGATAATATAAAGTGTGGAGGCACCCTAATGTTCCTCATGCGAACTTGAGGTGTGTCACAGATCACCGAAAAACTTTGTCTGATGGAAACACTTAGGGAAAAGAGTTACCTACTTGTATGAGTTTATAGTAAGTGTAGGTAAAAAAAAACTCAGACAATTACCGAGAGACTTGGACCCTCTTATTACAAAACAAGGTTCATCTTCAAACCAAGGTTTTGTCGTATAATAAGTAGGTAGATTATAAGAGGACAGTGGCTTGTCATATTAATAGTTAGGTTGTGGGTATCCAATAAAAATCAGTCTTGGTCAACCCGTCTTTCATTTACAACATGGTGGCAGCGGTGGGAAACCATGGAACGTTTTTTGAATTTCGAACTTTATTCCGACACATTAAGATGTCTGTTTTATAAAACTGACAACTTAGTATCGGACTAAGTTGACAGTTTTGTATAAAGAACTGTATTTCTAGCACAGCTAGGTTCTTATTACAAAAACTGGCTTGATGGTTTAAACCATAACAGAAGAAAAACGCCGTTTTGTAATAAGGCCCGAAGAGTTTAATCAATGTATCCGTGTATGATTGATTCTGTGGATACATGCTAGTAAATTAAAGAATGTAAACCAGAATATTATTATTAGAGGAGCTCGTGGCGAAGTAATAACAGCCGCACGGGTCGATCCATCAGGTTATGCTACGCTTGCCGGGGTTGGTTCGTGTATGGGCCATCTTTACATACCGAAACTCCTCCGTGCCTCGGAAATCACGTTAAGCCGTTGGTCCCGACTGTCATTCAGATCTTTGACAGTCGTTACGGGTTGTCAGAAGACCGAAAGTCTGACAACCAGTATTACCAAAGGGTATCGTATTATCTAGTTACTGGGGTTAAGGAGTTCAGATAGGCACTCGCTCCATGTAAAATACTGGTATTCAGGTGCAACCGGTTAGACTGTAAGCCGACCCCAACATAGTTGGGAAAAGGCTAGGCAGATGATGATAACTCTCAATTATCAACTGTTTAAGGCAGTACGCACCTTCGGTAAGACAAGGGCACAACTGAACTTTTTGTGATTTTACAGGAGAGCCATTTTAATAAAAATTTTTTACATTCAGTAGGTACTGTAGAGGTTTTATTATGTACAAGCCAAAGTTTGGATAACTGGCTGACATTCCGATCATTCAAACATCGAATATTCTTATAAAAAGTGATGGTCGCTTTTTATAAGGATTGTCAGATAGCTGGTAGCTAGGGCTCCGCGTAGGACCTAGGGAGTGTATTATAATTTGATTCTGATTTAATATAGCGGGCTTCAGCCCTATTTCTTCAGTGCATTATTGTCTATTTATTTGTAACGTAGTTAGCCTCCCGCTGTGAGGTTCGAGCCCTCACAGTACCGTATTATTCTGTTCATACCATCTTGAAGTTATTGATCTTTGCATGACAATTAAATAGAAGTCTTTGTCCCTCCAGATAAAAGGGCATTTTTAAACACTTTGGCATATTTAGCCGAATTTTTGAAATTTTCACATTTATGACCATGTCTTACCGAAGGTGAGGGTAGTCAAATAAATTGGAGTTCATTATATTGGTCCGATTCCAATCTGAGATTTTCACCGTGCTACCTACATCTTACAACATGGTGGAAAAAATCTCCGCAAATATACGAATAACGCCCTAGGGTAATAAATAAATTAGAAAATAAACCAAAATCCTTCCCGGTAATAAGAAGCACCATAATCCAGAGCGGTGTTGCCACGACAATTTGGCCGGTATTACGGTGTTGCCACAATAATTTGGCCGGCATTACGGTGGCGTGTAATGCGTACCGTTACGCTAGATTATGTCGCGTAACGTAAATAAAAAAGTTTCGGCGATGTCTGTAATTGCGGTAAAGCTGTGGTCAGGAAGCAAGCGATACATACCTGAATTTTAAAGCTATTATTCTCTGAGGTAAAGAAGAAATGCATTTTAACCCAACTCGGAAAACGTTCATGTCAATCAATGATTTGTTAATCATTAATCTCCGAACTTTTAGATTCATTATAAAAACAAATTAAATCGACACTTTTTAATCATTTATTGATTGGATAATTGAGCATAATTTTTGGGTTTACGCATACGTAATATGTATAAGTAAATTTAGATTTGAACGTAGTGGTCATTTTAAATGATTTGTTTTACACAATGAAATGAAACGAATTTGTTTATTTTGTAAATAGGATACGAGAATCACTTTTGCACGTCATCTAAACAGGGTTATTTGTAATTCGACGTATTCCTTGCAGAACGTCTTATTAGGGTTAAAATGCAACAAATTAAGCCACCAAATGTTCTACCGAAATTCAATAGTTTTTTAGTTAGTTAGATTTTTAGTTTTTTTATGAAAAATACAATTCAAAAATTATTAACGGCTGATGCCGTAGCCGATCTGTGTTAAAAATGCCTAAAACTTTGGCAAAGATCATTAATTAAACATTTTATTTTTCGTAATTTATATTTTTCTTAGACAAAAATTACAAAATAAAAACTGAATTTCGGTAGAACATTTGGTGGCTTAATTTGTTGCATTTTTTGCACTATAACGTCCTGTAAGTAATACGTCGAATTACAAGTAGCCCTGTACCTATATAAAAAATATATATTTAAAAAAATAAGCTAAGATGCATGTGACGCGAAGGAATGAGGAGAATGTCGACAGGAAAGTTTTGAGTATGAATGTGGATATGCTATAAGAGTAGGGGAAGTCCAAAGAAATGATGGATGGACTGTGGTTAGAAAGGGGGTGACTACCGAGATGACGACTAATAGAGAAGTATGGAAGAAGAAGACATGTTGGCCCCAAATAAATTGGGATAAGGGCAGGAGAATTATGATGATGAAGCTAGATGGAGTTCACATTTCCTATCTGACTGCCCCTGAAGAGAAAGGCGAAACAAATGCAGGGGTCAAAGTGTCTTTTAAAGTTCAGACATAATCTTGGGCAGATCATGTGAAGACCATGTCTAAAATGATCTTTTGAGGACAGAACCAGAAAAATTTGAGTGGACCTGTGTGCATAGATTGCTTAGCGACAAAGCCCTTTAAGTAAAGAAAAAAAAATGAGGTTTACTCGCAATATCCTTTCTACATAAGCCCCTGTGTATTTCCTAAAGACATAAATCTTATCTCATTCACTGGCAACCTTCACTATGTCCACACCTCAAGCTCATCAGGCTGTCTACGGGTTGGCGCACGCGCGGGCGTGCGGGCGTTTTACTTCGAGTCCAGACCCACATAAATTTTATTACCTACGAATAAAGTTTATCTTTATTTTTTGATAACAAGTTATTTGACTAAGCGTTATTTTCGATTTTATTTTAAGATGAAAGAGAAGATCCTTTTTTCTTTATGTAATTTTCTTTTGCTATGTTTTCTAAGCATAAAGTTTATTGATTTATGACTTGACAAATATCTAGTTTTGGGTGACTGATGCAACCCTCTATTGACTCTTGTTGTTCCTTTTTTAACTGAGTTCAAAAAAATGGAGGAGGTTCTCAATTCAGATGTTTATATTTTTACCCGACTGCGGCGAAGCCGAAAAAGAGGGATATGTGTTTGACCTATATGTAAGTATGCATGTATGTATGTATGTCCGTTTCTTTGTTCCCTCGTAACTCCTAAACGAATGAACGGATTTTGATAAATTATACGTCTTTATATTTGTCTTGGTGGCGCGAGTGTCACTGGCTACATTAACATCAAATATAAAGTAAAATGGCGGATTTAGGGTGACATATTTTGGAGTTCGAATTTGTTTTGTCTTCTAATACCATCGAGTGGGGTATCAAAATGAAGGGTTTTAAAAGGTGATTACAAAAATATAAACAACTTATATGTTTAAAAGTAATACGAAGTGACAAATCGAATTTTGATAAAAAAAATTTTGCTTGAGTTAGAACCTCGAACCCTTGGCTATTTGTGCACTTATCCAAAAAAGCTTTTTAATAACTTTCACGGCCAAAACTCTTTGCTAGAACTAAATCGTCTGCGAAATCTTTCATATTTGTAAACTAAAAAGCTGGAAATAAAAAAAAGTAATTAAAAAAACTAAAAAACCCGACTGCAGTAAAAAACTAAAACTGAAAAGTTAAAAACAAGCCCATTTTAAATTTAATAAAAGTTGGAAGCAGGCGGGACCCATTCCATTTTATATTTTCAAACTCAAGCGGGTCCCGCCTGCTTCCAACTTTTATTAAATTTAAAATGGGCTTGTTTTTAGCTTTTCAGTTTTAGTTTTTTACTGCAGTCGGGTTTTTTAGTTTTTTTTAATTACTTTTTTATTTTTATGGTGCATATTGCGCCGACCCCAAATAGATTGGGATAATGGCAGGAGAATGATGATGTTTTTTATGTATGTTCAGGCATAACTCCGTCATAATATATATGTCGCAGGTTTATGACAAAATCAGGTTTTTGATCAAAAACCTAGGCTTTTGATCAAGAACCGGTCGACGGAGCCCCTATTTCTGTCTACAGAGTTTAAAGGAACCTAACCTAACCAAACCTCGGGGTGCCCCTGACGTCGACCGTCTCCTTCCGGTTTTTTATCAAAAGCCTAAGTTTTTGATCAAGAACCTGATTTTGTCATAAACCTGCGACTTATAGACGGATTTGCAAAATACTTTTTTTTGTTTGAAAGAGTATGCTCTCGAGGTGGTCCCATTATCACCAACTCAGAATCTGATGAGGGAGTCTTATGGAAATCGAGGGATACCCTCAAATTAATCTATACTAAAAGTTCTGGTTGGTCAGAATCGACATGAACTTTAATAGACATTGCACTTATTAAGGCATGGCGTAACATTCTGAATGTTGGCAACGTCCCAAATAGTTGCCACATTTTAAAGGGTTCCGTACCCGAAGGTTCCAAACGGAGCCCTTGTGACGAGACGGACACGTGAGTGATACTCACGTGTCCCGTGTATGTGTGGTGTGTGTGTCCGTCATTTGTCACACAGGTTTTACAGCCAAACAGTTGGAGCTACAATCTTCAAATTTTCACAGTATAAGCATCTAGTTGTCCCAAAGCCATAAAAATTGACAAAAAATATTTTAAAATGTTTTTAAGAGGGGCTCCCATACACCTAAAGGAGGGCGCGAAGAAAAAAATTTGAACTACCCCATCGAGTGAGGTATCGTTAGGTATTTGAACTGGTTGAGTAGATAAATATAGATTTTTTGTTTAAAAAAATATTCGAAAACAAAGGAATGAGAAGCCGCCAAAGTCAGCTTTTTTTACAAAATTTTGTTCCGAAGTATTTTTTAACTTCCCATTGACTTATGAACTTAAAATTTTATATTTTACTAACAAATAACCAATAACCAATATATTGATAAATCAGATTTGGTACGGAACCCTAAATGTGCGAAATCCGACAGGCACTTGGCCGGATTTTTAAAAACTGGTGAAATAATACCAGATTTTTGTTAAAACAACACCTTAATTCTCAATTGAGGGCAGTTTTTTTTTCTTTAATTTTAACTTTATGAGGACGCCCTGTTATTTCCAATCATTACTGAGTTTGGTTCATCGTGATAGATTGTTTAGTTTAAAAGTTATACTGTTTTGTTTACACAGGGTCACAGCAGCGAACAAGAATTAAAAAAATGCTATAAAAAAAATGATTTTATTTTTAGATTTTTTTAAATATCTTTTCCGTCGATAAAATTAAGCATTGTTTCCGTAGTTTCCGTCATTTCAATATGTGCCCATTATGAAGACACACTGTATAGACCATCAAAACAGCGAAGTTTTTGACCTGAAGTGTGTTGTTTTTAATAAAGCAGAACAGATAAAGTGAGTGGTTAACACTTTCAGCTGAGCATCTGCGTATTCAAATGTTTGTTGCGCGGCACACTATTTTCTCATACAAAATATACATATGACGATTAGTGACGTTCTGGTCTTTCATACAAGCAAAGATAATATGAAATGTGACACAACCTAACTACTACACGTCGACGTTGCGAATGTACGCGTAATTAGAATGTATGTGTGTGAGTAGCCTTAAAAAGTGTACAACAAAACTAACGTGGAGAGCTAGCAGTCCGAAAATTTAAAGTGATACGGCGCGATGACGTAGCTTGGGAATTGGTATAGGCCGCAGCCGTTTATACACGTTCTTTAAAGAAAGACATATTTTTTGCTGACGTGATTAAACGTTATGTCAAATAGCGTTTATCAAATTTTACGTATTATAACGTCGCTCCGCTCAGTGTTAAGATTTCAAGAGTGAGTGGTTTAGAGCGTTTTAGATAGCTTAAGTAAGGACAAAGAAACCTTATAATTTGTTTAACTGGTTCATAGTTGCATCCTCAGAAGTTCCAATTACGCTCAACAGAAAAAAACCGGTCAAGAGCGAGTCGGACTCGCGCATCGAGGGTTTCGTTCCGATTTCTGAAAAAGTGTGCTATTTAGACACATCGTTTTATTTTTCCTGTTATATTTACATAAACTTCTACCACATAGAATAATTTCAGATTTTTCTCTATGCAAACTTCGAAGATAAGGGGTCGGGAACGGTACTTTTTCTTTACATTTTTTTCAAATTTTTAAGATCCGCTCTTTGTCCCTGTTCTTATTTCTTTCTTATTTGCAAAATAGTTGGGCAAACGTCATCTAAAACTGTTCCAAATTTCAAGTTGATAGCATTAGTAGTTCTTGAGATATCCAGCTGTGACAGACAGAGACAGACTGAGTCGCACCATAAGGGTTCCTTTTTACCATTTTGGTACGCAACCCTTAAAACAAGACTAAAGAGATTACATTTATTACGAACAAATCAAACAAACGTATACATATTAGACAAGTACATCTTCCCGGAGATGTAAGAAATAAAAGGTCACAGAAGTTTCTCTCGCACATCTAGACAATTATGGCTTATTTTCAGCGCTGCGCTGGAATGTGCCATAGCGAATATGTGCAATGAAGCATCCATTGCACACGCCACAGCCTTTTATTTTCTTTAAGTTTTGTGCCATTTTATTGTGCCATATGTGACAGAAACTGCTATTGTCAATAAGTACATAAAAAATCTACTCATTCTTACGCAAAACTACTTAAGGCGTGGTATTACCTCAATATTCACAAAAATTGGTTTCTTGTATTGTCGAGTATGGCGTAGGTAACGCAATAAAACTATCCGACGCAAAAAATACAGCGGACAAAGAACGGATTAGAGAAAATTTTTAACTAAATAGAATAGTAAAAAAAATAGTTTGATAATCCCAATAAAAAAATTGGAAGTTGCACCACAAAAATAAACTTTGGCGCCGAACATCTCTGTATTTTCAGCGATAACGACAAACTTTTTTTTTTAAAGAATTTAATAGAATTAGCATTTTTTTTAAACTTTAACCGGACAATTATTTAATTTATTGTGTATATTCTGAATAATCTAAGGAAAACCCGGACAATAAATGCACATTCGCAGCTTAGTCACATCTCGGCAACACAAATATTATTTTCAATTTTCAATCTTATTACAAGCCAGCTAATGGTGACAATAGATTACGCGGTTGTGTGCTGTTTAATATCGTAGTCAGTCCGCGCCTTAAGATGAACCTAATCACCAAATTGCGGCACACAGTTTTACTTGAATTAAAACGACGAAAATCTGAGACTTGAATGACGAACTAGCCACCAACTGTAATGCATTTGGGGCATTGATATAAAAAGTAAAGATACGGTCGTCTGTACATTTGCCTGACGCGTTCGCCACTCAGAAACACTAACGCCATCTATTAGAACTACTCTTAACTACGATGTCGATCGGCGCAGGCTGCTCGTAGACGTAACCTTGTAAGAGCGGTGTGGTATTTTTCGAGATATAAAGAAATTATGAAAACTTTTATTTTTCAAAAATTATATTTGTTGTTGTCAGTTTGTTGGTATAAATAATAAAATTTTCATTGGCCTTTTTGTTATTCTTGACATATTTTCCATTTTGGATTCGTAGTGTTTTCTGACATTGTATATCATTCAATTATTGACCTTTAATCAATGTAATTTATGATTAATAACACAGGTTGTTCCACTGAGTGAGAGTTTGTATAAAATTAAATCTTATTGTAATATAATTAAATCTTTAATTCATCGGTTACAACGCACGCCGCTGCAAAGTTATGTCGCACAGCGGTACGGTCTTGTGGGCGTGGCCTCGCGTCGTCTATGACAATTTACTTGTAGTAGGAAAGTAGAAAAGAAAATTGTTTTTAATGATGTTAGAAGTTGATTTAATGACATATTTTTGACTTACAGGTGATATGAAATGTTATAATTTTTTTTGTTGTGTTTTTTGTCGTAGTTCACGCAACCCTTCACGACATAATTTGGCTTTTTTGCCTTTAAAATTTACGACCGCACCTGAAGATAGCCGATCGCGGACTAGTTCACTTGGGTTTAGGGAAGGACCATTCTCGGACCACGTTCGTGGCGTCATTTTAACATGCCGTCCGCCCAGTCCTTACGCAGTAATATATAAGTCAATGATTTGGGGAGTATATAGCCGGTGTTTGACTTATCGCTTGCCTTTCCACATGCCGCTAGGAGTTGCCCTTCGGCACCCCTTATTTTAGTGTCATTAGGTCGTAAAAAACAGTACGGCTATGTATATTTAAAGCTCCCAGGGTAGGCAGGGTATTGTTTCTCACAACAAAGCGATCGTGGCGCTACTTTCTTGGCTAAATTAAAAAGTAAGATGGATGGTACGGTGAGTCGGAAGTGCGGTATATTTTGAGACAATAGCTTTTTATTGCCATGGCTTACCGTGGCTTGCGGAGGAATTGCTGTGTCCGTTGCATTTTTTGACCAAATAAGGACGGACTTTTAGCGTAGGTAGATCAAAATGTTATTTACCAGACGAACCCGGGGGTTGATTGAGTGCACATATAGGTAATAGTTTGGAAGACTTTCAGAAATAAATGAGAACAGTAAGTCATACATACAGCTTCACACTGATTTGTGCCGTCAATAGCAATCCCGTGCTCCGGATTGAAGAGCATGGGTATCGCCTGCCGACATAGTCACTTAGCCCCATAAAGGGTCAGTTCAGACCAAGCGGAAAAATCCTCGACGAATTTACTAGCTCCATTGAATGAAAATAGAGCCGTATTGTCTAAAGTATAAAATTATCAGTCGGCTCTCCACGTTCCGACTGTGTCGATATTCATACAATTTAATACTTTAGGTAATTGCAATGGTAATTACGGTCCTATTTTCAATGGAGCCTGTAAATTCCTCGAGGACTTTTCCACTTGGTCTGAACTGACCCTTACACGATCTAAGTTTACAATAAAATTGAAGCAACAATGAAGTGTTTAGACGATGCAAGTCATTTAATATGACTTGCATCGTCTAAACACTTCATTGTTGCTTCTACGTTTGGTATGCTTCAGGCAATTACATCGCCCCGGGTAATCAAACTTTAGATTACAAAATGTCTACAAAGTGGTTCATGAAACACAAATATGACGATAAAATGTATATCCATTAAAACGACGATGTTTATTAAATAACACCCCGAAAAGCACCCGTGATTTTCCCACAAAACGCTGTTACTCAAAGGGCGATGAAGTTACCGCTATAAAAACACTTGTTCATAAGCATAATGTTTTTACTGCTTTATCTCATTCATTGTGACGAGTCACAAAGGATGCTGGGACATTATGCTTGCTAGAGGAACTCCTGATAAGGGTTTCAGCTGTTTTAGCTTGGTTTATAAATTATGGGGGTATTTTGTTATTGTTTTTAAACGCGTATTAACTGTAGAGATAATTTAGCGGAATACCGTTTGGTTTTAAAAGGGTCGAATGAAAGGATTATAGGATATAGTTGATTTTAGTATAGGATGTTAAATCAACAAAGGTAGACGATCATTGTTCAAAGTTTCCAAGTGTATATCAATTACGTTTTGTAAATTGGTTGAAAATAACGAATAGATAAATTATACCTACCCCCCGTGCCTCGGCAAGCACGCTAAGCCGACAGTCGTTACGGGTCTGACAACCAGTCTTACCAATGGATATCGTATTATACTGTTACTGGGTTGTGGAAGTCTGATAGGCAGTCGCTGCATGTAAAATACTACTTACTATTCAGCTGCATCCGGTTAGACTGGAAGCCGACCCCAACAAAGTTGGGAAAAGGCTAGGCAGATGATAGACACTTAGGCAGACAGAAGAACGCTGGCGCCTCCTCTTGACATAATTCTAGACCTTTTCCTTGCCAACTCCTGCCTCAAAACACATTGTATCTTCCATATCTTGTCACTTCCAAGTTCCGTTACCCCTGGTGGAACAAGGCCAACTAGTGCCTACTTATGCAGTGAGGAATGCAGCCAGGGTCCCTGGCACTCAGCCACATGGATTCCATCCTCGTACATTTTATATAACCCCTATTTATGCCCGCTATAACAGTACTGGTTAACTCTTTGTAAATGATTCACGATAACTGTATTGTTTGCTGTTTCGTGTCTGTGAATAAAAGGATGGTTTCTGTAAAATTAGTAGTTAGAGTTTGTGGTTATGCAATATACATGCAAACGTCGTAGTTAAAGATTTATATGTCATTACGGTTACCTATCTTTTGGCTTGTACCTACGATATTACCATTATGTTTCCTTGTAATCCTATATTTATTTTTATGAGTGGCAAAACAACCTTATTGGTCTTATAACCACGCGGTCGCGGGTTATTCGAAACAGATACCGTGGCCCTGGCATAGGCAACTGAAGGAACACGGGTGGGTTTTAGTCAGTAAAAGTCTGACACGCCCTTCCGCTCCACCCAGAGCGGGAGAAGTCATTTGAAGATTTCCCATCCACAAAAAAAAAAATGGTCTTATGTTAGGGGTTAGTAGTACATTTAGGAGCTGAAAATTCTAAACACACAGAAACGAAAATTGTACACCGTTGACACAGTCTCATCAGCCAGTAAATATCCCACTCCAGAGCAAAGGCTTCTTCTCCAGAGAAGAAGGTGGTCCTGATGGCCTAAACGCTATCAGCGTTAAAGATGATGGACAAGTCAAAAATTTATTAGCTTGGCATAAGCTATCGAAAAATTTAAGACAATCCTGTTGATAATCGTTTTAGAAATAAGAATCGCTTTGAAAGCGATTGTGATCTAGGCCCTCTAGTTCACCCACCACCACCACCATCCAACTTCTTTCATCATTCTTTTCACTACATGGAGCAATTCTGCAAGAACCTTCGTTTCTTAAATTAAACATGTGCTTTATAACATCTTCCTTTGTTTTCTTCCAGTCACATCACGCGGACGGCTAGCTGGCTGCCTCCCGCAGAGAGCTGGCCCACCGGCAGGGAAGGCAGCGGCAGCGGCAGCGAGCATGATGAGGAAGAACTGCCCTATGGTTGGGAGCAGGCGCTCGACTGCCACGGGAAACCTTACTATGTCAAGTGAGTAACTGTTTGGATGTTTTAAAAACTGGACTAGATCATAGAATTCTAGATGGACTCAATTTGAGGGGGTTCAGTTAGCTATCGGCTAATTGAGTATCCCAAGAGGAGGTAACTTTCCACTATCAGTCGCCATTTTAAAGATATTGTAAAAACTACTCGGAGTTAAGAAAGTATAATTCCACCAGAAGAAAACCAATCTAGCTCTCAAAAATTTAGAACCAGATGAAAACGGTTTTTGGCAAAGTCACTGCCGTGTGATTCTATAAGTCCTCATTCTAAACTTCGAATCTGAATCCGCTGTGAATTTTTTGATTGGCATTCTAAAAACTCGGTTGATAATTCGAATTTACACTAGCGCTACCCTTGCGAGCGTGTCAGCGAGTTGAACTAAATAGACCGTGAAATTTTGACAGATAAGGTATGAGATATCGTAAGAAGTGGCATTCAGTCTCGAACCCGATTCAAAGTGTCAATTAAAAAACAAGTGACAAGAAGTGATGCGAAGTGAGAGTGAATAGCGATGTGAGATGCGAGTTGTTGTTTGAATTTTACAGAATCGACGTACTGTTCTTGTCGGATGTTTATCCAACTGGATGGGAGCCGGTCAGTTTTTCTTACTTTTCTGCTCTATTTCACTCTGTAACACCGATAAATGTTCTCATTTGCACCTTCCAGCCACGTCAACAAGACCACAACCTACGTGGCTCCAGAAGGCTGTTCCTGCGAGTCTCCTCCCGCACCAAGAGACGTGGTGCTGGAGAGGGACCAGGAGCTAGGGTTCGGCTTCGTTGCGGGGTCGGAGAGGCCTGTGCTGGTGCGGTTCGTGACTGATAACTCGCCTAGTGTGGGGAAGGTAAGAAACTACATATTTATAAGCCATGTGTCCGATGGAATTGCCCATAGCCAGAAATGACAAAGAAATGAAGAATGAATGAAGTTTATATAAATAACTAGCTTTTGCCAGCGGCTTCGCCCGCGTGCATGTCGGAATTTATCCCACGGGAACCGTACACATTTTTGGGATACAAAGTAGCCTATGTGCTATTCCAGACTATAATCTATCTCTGTGCCAAATTTCATTTAAATCCGTTAAGCCGTTCTGGCGTGATTGAGTAACAAACATCCATCCAAACTTTCTCATATATAATAGTAGTAAAGGTGTGTCCAAACATAAAGAAAAACACACACACACACACCCTGATGTATATATTGGGCACACCTTTAGATAAATAATAACGGAACTTCCACTTAAGCTTTTCTCCTCTTTACATTTAGGTGGTGAATATTCAAAAATCCTTCCTTAACTTTTGCTATTGGTCGATCAATCCCATATTATAGTGGTGAAGCCAAGCCCAATATTCAGACCTATTTCAAAACCTCACAGAAACCACAATCCCTATAACTATCAACCTATTGTTATACAGGGTGTAAAAGTGTAAACACCTTTATCCTTTTAAAGGGTCATTGTACTCATCATTATAAACAAGCTGTTCCCTACATTTTGATGAGTTATCCGAACATAACACACACCCACTACACCCTGCACACACTGCTGCAGGGTGCACTTACACCCTGTATTATGGAACAATTGTGTTTCCTCCATTTTATTTACTATCGAATTTATGTCAATACCCATTGCTACATAAAAGAAGAAGAAAAAACACCTTTCACATCAACTAACCAAAACCTGAACTCTCAAATTCCAGCTCGAACCCGGAGACCAGATCCTCTGCGTCAACGGTGAGGACGTCAGCCTTGCAGCCAGGGAACACGTCATCACCGCAGTGCGAGCTTGTTCCGAACGTGTCACCCTGCGCGTCTGCCAGCCGGCCAGGAGTGGGAACCCTGCCAGGAGATCAGCACTGCTATCTGCAGCTAAGAGGGCGCGGTTAAGGGCCCGTCCTCCAAGGGTCAGGTTTGCTGATTCTGTGCAGCTGAATGGAGCCCCTATGTATCCCGTAAGTGTACCATTTGAATTATATTTATTTATTTATTAACGCTTTAATGCACAAATAAAATATAGTGTACATAAGGGCATTTTCTACCAGTCAACTTTACCCCGCGTCCTAACCAAAATGATTGTGGGATTCGCGATCGTCGCGTCCATATGTCACTCATTGTGACTCATTTGTTCGGAAAACTGGAAGGCGCCCTCTGTCGGTGCGACCAAGCGTTTTGGTTAGGACGCGGATTTAGATTGATGCAGCGATAAAACATGGCAGCTGCAACGTAAAATGTAGATGACGATGACTCCCTGTGTGATGAGCAAGATGTGTAATGAGACGTGGATTCGTTGACAACGTTAATATGTGGTCAATGAGTGAAAAAATTAGGAAGATAAGGTTCGCGCTCCTCGACGTGGACCGCGTAACTTGTGTTAAACGCACACAATTGACCTTAGTCACAATATAACTAGCGTTTGTGTAGCACGTTAAGTAAAAATACCGTAATTGTCTAAATAAGCGGCAAAAATGCCTTCCTGTGTTTTCAAAATATGCAAAAAAGTGCAAAAACCAAAAACAACTTCCACGGGATTACTTTTCACTCGTAAGTATAGCCAAAAATGTTAATTTGTTGAAAATTATAATGATATTTAATGTTTGCTTCGCCATGTTTAGAGAGCGAAATAGACATGCAATGTCATTCATAATCGTAAGCATTTGGCGGCCAACGCGATTTCGCTTGCACGACAGCGGCGGCTCCTATCTCTGTCCTTGTTTATCGGTAACTGTAGGTTTGCGACTGTGATCACAGATGTGCGAGTTTCGGTGCATATAGTCGTGCGCTGAATCCAGGTTTAGTGATTAACACGGCGTGACGTTTAGCGCGTAACATATCTTCCCCTAATGTATCAATGACTCTGGTCTTCAAATTATAGGTGGCCACTTACCTGCATTTCATTTCGATCTATGGTTTGAGCACTGAAACAAAAAACAGACTTTCTATGGAACACCTTGTCCCAAAATGTTACGTTTGACTATTAATAGAACTATTGATATTTACTATATACCTATGTACGGTTCCCTACTTTGCTGCCATATTTAATTTTTTGTGTCAACCCATTAATAGATATGGATATGTGCCACACATTTTGGTTGACATAATTATCAATTATTCGCACCCCAATAATTATGTAGATTGTAGATGGTTCATTATTAATTAGGAACTTAAGTGGTATTGTGAAGGTGGTTGCTTGAATTCGGAGAGGAACGTATATTTCGCAGTAATATGGTTGTAGTCGTGATATGAAAGCGTTTCATTTATTTTACTAGGAATATAACTTTCTTACTACGAGCATGATCTAGATAAATAAGTATTATAAGGCACTCCGACAGTTTTTAACCGATGATAAAAAACGGAGGAGGTTCTCAATTCGAAACGTATTTGTTTTGTATGTATGATCACGCATAACTTTTTACAGAGTCGGCCGATTTGATTTTTTTTTTCATTCGAAAGGGTATAGGTACCTCAAAGTTGGTCCCATATAAAATTTACTAGCTTCTGCCCGCGACTTCGTCCGCGTGAAATTTCTCTTTTCCCCGACCCACCCCGTCGCATCGCAGTGCCTACCCGCGCTATTACTTCGTTTTAACTTAGCGTTCTTTCTGACTTTTTTCTATTTGCTCGGCACCTAAGGGTCCTAGAGTGATGTTGAATATGCCTATAGCCTTCTTTAAGTTTGGGCCATCAATAACTAAAAAAGAATTTTTAAAGTCCGACTGGTAGTTCCAGAGATTAGCACGTTCGTTCACCACACCCCTTCCGCTAACCTCACCCTCCCCCTCTCACCCCACTCTCATACCACCTTCACCACTTCCCCTTTCTCCCTCACCATCCCAGCCCCTCCCTCTCCCCCTCATCTTCATCTCCCCCTCACCAACCCTTCGCCAACCCCCCCTCCCTCTCCTCAACAACTCCTACCCCTTTCCCCTACCTTCCATCATCCTTCCCCTCCCGAATTCCCTCCTCACCACCCCCTCTCCTTCCCTCTCCCCCTCCAACCCTCGGAGCCCGGGTAGTTTTAAAATACTATTAATGACAAACTTTATTACTTATATACTTAGGCAAGTATTAGTACCAAGTTTCAAGTCAATTAATCCAAATGAAAAACATTTTTCATGTAAATTGCATTCCCTGTTTTTACCCGCATAGGGGTGGAATTTTAAAAAATCGTTTAGAATGTTTCCATAGCTTGACTCAAAGATTATTTATACCAATTTTCGAGTTAATCAAGCCACGTAGTAAAACCCTCCCCTGTAAAATTTACTACCCCTTTTCACCCCGTTAGAGGCAGATTTTCGAAAAACCCGATACACATTATTCTTTATTTTTGGTTTTAAGTAGTACAGAGTTTTGAGTTAATCGGATTGCGCGTTAATTTTTTCCATACAACTTTGACACCCCCCCAATTCCCCGTTAGGGTAGTTTAGAAAAACAAAAAATCACAAATATCATAATTTACTTAGGTAAATATTCGTGCCAAGTTTCAAGTTTATTAACTCAAGGAATAAGATTTTTCATACAAACAAAATCCCCCCTTTTCACCGCCTTAAAGGTCGAATTTCCAATATCACCTTCTTAGCGGATGCCTAGGTCATAATAGCTATCTTCATACGAAATTTCAGCCCAATCCGTTAAGTGGTTTGAGCTGTGTGTTGATAGATCAGTCAGTCACGCTTTCCTTTTATATACATACTAGCTTCTGCCCGCGACTTCGTCCGCGTGAAATTTCTTTTTTGCTCGACCCACCCCGTCGCATCGCATTGCCTACCCGCGCTATTACTTCGTTTTCACTTAGCGTTCTTTCAGACTTTTTTTCTTTTTGCTTGGCCCCTAAGGGTCCTAGAGTGATGTTAAATATGCTTTCTATAAGATTTGGACTATCATTAATGTAAAAAGATTTTTTAAAGTCCGACTGGTAGGGTAGTTCCAGAGATTAGCTCGTTCCTTCACCACATCCCCTTCCACTACCTCTCCCTCCCCCTCTCACTCACTCTCACACCCCCTTCACCACTTCCCCTTCCCTCTCTCTCACCACCTCGTCCCCTCCCTCTACCCATCTCCTCCACCTCCTGCTCACCAACCTCTCCCTTCCCCCTCAGCCTTCACCACGTCTTCCTCCTCTCCTTACCAAGTCCTGCCCCTTTCTCCCTGCGTCCATCATCCTCCCCCTCACCTTCCTCACCACCCCTCCCCTTCCCCCTCCCCCTCTAACCCTACCTGGGGTAGTTTTAAAAACTAATAGTGACAAACTTAGGCAAATATTTGTGCCAAGTTTCAAGTCAATTAAAACCAAATGAATAACCTTTTTCATGTAAATTGTATTCCCCGTTTTCACCCCCACAGGGGTAGAATTTAAAAAAATGGTTTGAGGTATTTCCATAGCTTGACTCAAACATTATTTACACCAGTTTTCGAGTTAATCAAGCCACGCAGTAAAATGCTCCCCTGTGAAATTGACTACCCCTTTTCACCCCGTTAGAGGTAGATTTTCGAAAAACCCTGATACACATTATTCTTTATTTTTGGTTTTAAGTATAAATACTGAGTTTTGAGTAAATCGGATTGCGCGTTAAACATTTTTCCATACAAACTTTGAGACCCCCCAATTCCCCTTTAGGGGGTAGTTTAGAAAAACAAAAAATTACAAATATCATAATTTACTTAGATAAATATTCGTGCCGAGTTTCAAGTTTATTAACTCAAGGAATAAGATTTTTCATACAAACAATATCCCCCCTTTTTACCCCTTTAAAGGTCGAATTTCCAAAAACCCTTTCTTAGCGGATGCCTAAGTCATAATAGCTACCTGTGTTCCAAATTTCAGCTCAATCCGTTCAGTGGTTTCAGCTGTGTGTTGATAGATCAGTCAGTCAGTCAGTCAGTCAGTCAGTCAGTCAGTCAGTAACGCTTTCCTTTTATAGATATAGATATAGATCAACTATGCTTGGGTAGTTCTTGAGTTAGCTTCAATAAATACGTATTTTTCCCCACTTTTTATACGGATGGTATTCTAGTTTCTTTTGCAAGTAGTGGTGAGTTGAGTATTACAATTTGTGTTGGGTAGATACCCTAAAAAGTGAAAAATAAAAACATTTGTACAAAAAAATACAACCGACTTCGAAAAACAACATTACAAAGTGAAAAATACCTTTAATTTCGGAAGTCGACCTAAAATATATTTAACCAGACACATCTTACTGCGAGATACACATTCTTAGAGGTAGGTGTTGTCCAATGAAGCTTTTCCTCAAACTGCACTGAGTTCTAAGGAACTTTAAGGAAGTTCCTGCCAAGTTAACATTGCTGCAGCTGAGTTCTAGTTTGAAAGTTAGTGTGCCGGTAAAATTACAGACTCGGAAGGCATTTCCAAACAAGGTTCATCTTCAAATCCAGGTTTAAACCATGGACCCTTTTTTGAATTTCGAACTTTATTCCGACACATTAAGATGTCAGTTTTACAAAACTGACAACTTAGTACCGGACTAAGTTGTCAGTTTTGTATAAAGAACTGTATTTCTATCACAGCTAGGTTCTTATTACAAAAACTGACTCGATGGTTTAAACCATGGCAGAAGAAAAACCTCGTTTTGTAATAAGGCCGTATGGTTTGAGTTTAACAGACCTACAATAAAATTGAACCAACAAATGACTTGCATCGTCCTGTTGAGACGGTGCAATTTTTATTGTTGCTTTTATCACCGTGTTAGAGTCTGGCCACGCTAACTCTGCAGTGAAATAAATGGGCAACCCCAAAAAGTTTTACATTTGGTATCGTGTAGGTATGTAGATCTAATGATTTTGGTATTTTGCCTTTTGATTTTTGCATAATAGATTATTTATCTAAGAATGTTTTTATTACTTTTTTCCGTAGTACAGACGGTGATGTCTTATACAGATTTCCAAATTCTACCATTATTTCACTGCAGATTTAGCGTGGCCAGACTTTATCAGGCTTTAATCTTCTTCATTCCAGCCATCAGCCTTCTCCCTCGGCGACCTCTGCCTACCTCCTATGGCTAATGTCCTCAAAGTATTCCTGGAGAATGGTCAGACAAAGTCTTTCAAGTACGATACCACCACCACCGTCGCCGACGTGGTGACGAGTCTCAAGGATAAGCTGTGCATCACTGCGGAGGAACACTTCAGCCTGGTGGTGGAACACGTCAAGAGTTTGAGGAGGAACAAGCTGACGCTTCTGGATCCCAAGGAGTCTTTAGCTAGGGTAATTATGAACTGATATTTTAATTTTTTAACTTTATCGCGTATTTAAACGCGTGACGTAGACGTTACGTAAATTCGAACGATTTTGGAATCTAATTTACAACATTATGAAACAATACCGAAAACGGGTCTTATCGCGATATTCTTTTTAACGAGGTAAACAGGTACCTACTAATACAAGTAATACACAATTAATAACAAGGTAATTGACAAGTTGGTATCTTAAGACGCGCTGTTAGCTCAATATTCACAAAAATTGGTTTCTTGGATTGTCGAGTATGACGTAACGCAATAAAACTATCCGACGCAAACAATACGGTGGACAGAGAAGGGTTTAAAGAAAAATAGAATAGTAAAAATAGTTTGATATTCCCGATAAAAAATAGCTGTTGCTCCACAAAAATAAACTTTGGCGTCGAACATCTCTGTATTTTCAGCGATAACGACATTCTTTTTTAAAATAATTTAACAGAATTAGCATTTTTTTTAAACTTTAACCGGACAATTATTTAATTTATTGTGTATATTCTGAATAATCTAAAGAAAATCCGGAAAATGTGTGCATTTAGCACATTCGCAGCTTAATCACATCTCGGCAACACAAATATTATTTTTAATTTTCAACCTTATTTCAATCCAGCTAATGGTGACAATAGATTACACGGTTGTGTACCATTCGTAGTCAGTCCGAGCCTTAAGCATTTTGGTTAAAAAAACTGCGATAACCACCAGTGATATGAATAAATTCTTTAAGGGGGGTCTGCAGAGTAGCCGTGAAATTCAAATTTTCTTACGTTTTTTGAAAATTTCAGGTCAGTGTCAGGTTGTATCTTGATTAAAATATGATTAGCGACAGCATAAAAATAATCAATACATCTCTCTAAGCTAGCTTTGTTCTCTTTCCGTCTTATTACAAAACAAGGTTCATCTTCAAACCAAGGTTTAAACCATGGACCCTTTTTTAAATTTCGAACTTTATTCCGACACATTAAGATGTCAGATTTGTTTATAGAACTGTATTTCTATCACAGCTATAGGTTGTTATTACAAAAACTGGCTCGATGGTTTAAACCATGACAGAAGAAACACCTCGTTTTGTAATAAGGCCGTTTAAGTTTGATTTCGGAAATCGTGATATTTTGGAACTTATCTAACTTAGAAAGAAATAACAAATATCGAACTGAAGGTGCGACGTTTGATATTTTTAAAGTAAGATGGTGCAATCCACCATA
The DNA here is from genome assembly GCA_905163495.3 of Cosmia trapezina. Lineage (NCBI taxonomy): Eukaryota > Metazoa > Arthropoda > Insecta > Lepidoptera > Noctuidae > Cosmia > Cosmia trapezina. The sequence goes on along the minus strand of LR991033.1, from coordinate 1,831,062 downwards.
AGTGAATAAATGTATTCTCTTTTTGAGAAATTATTGTACGTATTTCCCTTTAGGTATATCTATCAAACCCATGAACAATTATGTATAACATCAAAATATTTTTTCATCCCCAGGTAATCAGCTGGGTAAGTCTAGTAGTCCATAAAATAATTAGAACGGTTATCTGGTGAAGGTCAAGCCACTCCTAGGACTGATCAATGGCTGTAGTCTTAACCTTTTTTTTTTTTGCTTAGAACCTCGACAAATATTGGGACAGAGAACTACGCAATAGATTAGTTTTTTTGTAGCGTAAAGTTAATTCACCTTCATAACCCGCGTCCTAACCAAAATGATCGTTCGAGCGAATACGCGATCGTCGCATTCATAATGTCACTCATTTGTTCGGAAAACCGAAAGGCGCCCTCTGTCGGCGCGACCAAGCTTTTGGGTTCGCCGAACAAAATGAACGCACCGATCGCGTGTTCGCGCGACCCTCGTAAAGTTAATTCACCTTCATACCCCGCGTCCTAACCAAGAGCGATCGTCGCGTTCATAATTATGTCACTTTTTGTTCGGTGAACCGGAGTCCGGAACGCCATGAAACAAGGTGGCTTTCGATTTTCCAAACAAAAAGTGACTCATCGAGACTCGACGCGACGAACGAAAATCTATCGTCGTGCGAATACGCCATCGTTTTCGCACGACGATAGATTTTGGTTAGGACGCAGCCTTAGGGAAATGGACGGGATGAATGGGAACTCCTAAAAACTATGACCAAATTTTAAAAATACCCCTCAAATCTTTCCAGATCGCAGCCCGCCCCGGCTCCTACAAGATGCGCTGCCTCTTCCGCATCGTGTTCATGCCAACGTCAGCAGCTGAGCTCGCTCAGCGTGACTTAGCAGCGCTGGACTACCTGTACCTGCAGTGCTGCAACGACGTGGCGCAGGAGCGCTTCGCGCCCGAGCTGCAGCCCGACGTGGCGCTGCGGCTGGCGGCCTTGCATATGCACCAGCATGCGTTAGCTAATAACATGTCACCGGCGAAGCTGACTGTTAAGGCTGTCGAGTGAGTAACATGCCATCTCCAACTTAATTCTAGACTAGATGAATAGGTAAGTAGTTCTATGCAAATAGCCGTTCAACTCAAGAAGAATAGAAACCCATTAGCTACCAGGTGTAAAAAGACACTTGCCGAAGCCGAAAGCCACATATTCTACCCATTATTTGGATCGTTTTTTTCTACTAGACTATACCTGGGAATCGACTAGTTTTGGAGATATTGAGGGTCAAAGTCGCATTTTTTTTACTAAAACGTAGTTCCAAGTTTTATTACTAAACTTTTTCCGACAAGTACCTACGCGTACCGTAGAGTGAAGGGGCGGGGCTTAAGGTGATACAAAAAAAGTGAACTGGGCGGGAATAAGAAAGTGACAGAGTCAATTACTTCCACATGCGAAAAAAAGAGAGCGCAACAACGCGCTGGAACCAAAATAAAAGCGCCAAATGAAATAAAAATTGTTTAAAAATAAATTAAGCTATCTATCAAAATTATGTTCAGCCAGAATTTTCAGTGACCTAATACGCACATTTTAAATGCAATTTTGCAATGAAATTACTTAGGATTTTAGAATTATAGAAAAAAAAACATATAAAGTAGACGTCTTTTCGGAATTAAATTCTATCGAAGAAATTTAACCCAATCGTGTTTTCCTTCAGTCAAAGTATTAATCAAATAGTCAATAAACATATATCCAAAAATTAAATCCATACATTCTGCAATTGTGAAATAAATGGTTACGAAAAATCCTCCAATTTATTTTGGTAGCGCCTTAACTCCGTTTGCTTGGGTTCGCGTTACATTGCGCGTAAAAATTAGCTTTTTTTATACCTAAAAATAAAAGTCGTTTCCCAGCAATATTCTTTGCGTAAAGCTAATTAGTTAGATATATAGTATGCATAGTTGACGGCTTTGTGATCAGTCTTTTTACACCCTGTTTTAAGAGCGCTAACGTCGCGCACGCTGGCAACGTCACATTTCCAAAGGTTTTTCGTGATTATTTTAATAAATTTAAATCATAGGACAATTTCCTCTCTCGAATTCATAGATCGTTGGTATTTATAAGTATGTATGCAATTTTTGTACAGTAATTTTGGCACTTACTATTTAGAAAATAGAATAATAGAAAAAATTGACAATATTTTATTTTCTAAGCGTGAATACCAAAATATCCGTCAGAAAATAGCATAGCAATAGAAATAGCAACGATCTAAGAATTTGAGAGAGGAAATTGTCCTTTGATTTAAATTTATTAAAAAAAAACACGAAAAACTTTAGAAATGCGACGTTGCCAGCGCGCGCGGCGTTAACGCTCTTAACCACCATAACATTGATTGTTAACCATTTGCAATTTCCGAATGATGAGCGCGCCGCACAAGGACCAGGATTTCCAGGATAATTTAATATAGATAAAAAATATATATCTTACTAGGTACGTTTTGTCCGCGGCTTCGCCCGCGTGCAGAGTGGAAATTATCCCACGACATCGTACAGTATTTTAAGAATAACTTAGGTTCGCCAAGACTTCAAAGATATGACCATAAGTTAAATAATATAAATTAATAAATTTAGTAAATTTTTCGTGGGAACAATGTTAATACATAAGTCATAAACTCTTTCCAGAAGAGAATTCGGTCTAGAGCGGTTCGTTCCCAGCGGACTGTTAGAGAGTATGAAGCGCAAGGAGCTACGCAGACTGATCGCGCACTTCCTGAAGATGAACTCACAGATGACTGGCAGCCAACGGCAGCTGACGCAGCTACAGGTAGATTATTTACGAAAGAAACGATTTGAGAGAGAATAGTTCCATTTTAATTACCACATCAGACAAACTGAAGATGAGTTTAAGCCATACCAGATCAAACCATGTCGTTCACGACTGACGAATCCATGTCATCATCATCATCTGCCTAGCCTTTTCCCAACTGTCTTGGGGTCGGCTTCCCGTCTAACCGGTTGCAGCTGAATACCAGTATTTTACATGGAGCGACTGCCTATCTGACCTCCACAAACCAGTAACTGGCACAGATTAATACAGATGGGACACTCTGCAAAATCATTTAAATAAAAAGCAACTCTTGCCACTACACAATAAAGTGCAATTCAGCTCGCACAACGCTTATTACCTACAGTTATATTCACCTACAAGTTGCCTCTCTTTCTATCGCGTAACTCTTATACGTTCTGACTCGTTAGGATTGTCTTCTTTTACGACACTTTTTATCGAACTAACATGTGAGCCAGCCGCTGCGCGGCAGCCCACACTGACTTGACCCAGTGAGATGAGCCCGCCGCGTGCTTGTAGCTTCATACCTAAACTGCAGAGTGTCCCATCTGTATTAATCTGAGTTACTGGGTAATACGATACCCCTTGGTAAGACTGGTTGTCAGACTTTTGGGCTTAAAACTGACAAACAACTTTCAGACTGACGAATCCATGTGAATAACAAAAAAAGAAACGGAAAAATTTTAACCAGTGCGCATGTTTTGACAATTTTTTTATTTACCTGCCTCTGTTTTATATGAAACAATTCACGCAATTGAATCACGAATAAAAAGTTTTCTTCTTTACCATTTCTTAATGTTTTTACTTAGGCTTATGATTTGATGTCACTTTCAGGCTAAGCTCCACTACCTGGACATAGTGGCTGGTCTGCCCAGCTACGGCGCCAAGTGCTTCAGCAGCAGCAGACCGGAGCGAGTGCTCCTGGTGTCGCCACGGTTCGGACTCAGCCAGATCGTTGGCAGAAGTAACTCTGTGGTATGTATCCTTATACAGGGTGACTTTGAAAACATGCGACAAAATTTAAGGGGGTCTTCTACGCATCAATATGAACAACTTTTACTAAGGGACCAACATCGAATTCGCAAAAAAAAAATCCGACCTTCTTTTACAAAAGGGTCCAATACCTTTAAGTATAATATGGGAAGGTAACTTTTTTTTGCGAATTCGATGTTGGTCCCTTAGTAAAAGTTGTTCATATTGATGCGTAGAACACCCCCTTAAATTTTGTCGCATGTTTTCAAAGTCACCCTGTATAATTACAGCATATTTTTCATCATTCGACAAAGACGCAAAGAACGAAAAATGCAAAATAGGTTGTAAAGGATTATTAAGTAGGTACTAAGCGGAGCAGCTCTAATTTTGGATTACTTAAAAAGGGCATTTCAAAGTTATCAAGCCCGTAAAAGCCCTCAAATTTGTATGGTTCTTTCCTCAAAAGACCTTTTCAGACATGGATCTACATGGTCCTCACGTGATCTGACCAAGATTATGTCTGGACTTTAAAAGAGACTTTGACCCCTGAGTTTGTTTCGCCGTTTCTTCTCAGGGTCAGATAGGAAATGTTAACTTCATGTATAGCTCATTTTTTATTTTTTTTTAATGTGACGTGTAAAAGTGATTCCGATATCCTATTTACGGAATAAACAATTCTATTTCATTTCATTTCATTGTACATATAGGTTTTGATTCTTGGAAACTCACTCGATATTTTTAGAGCCTACTAGAAAATACTGACTAGATCTGCTGGACTGTTTAGTGTAGTGAACTAAACCCAAATAAAACGTGTGTTGTGGTGGTGACAGAAGATACAATCTCTTCTTGGGTCAACATTTGAACCAAATCTCTCACATTTAACCATTTCAGCCTCAACCTATCGCCTCTCTAGAAGAAGTGGAAGGCATCAGAGTGAAGCGCGACTGGTCTAGCGGCGGCGCAGACGTCGCCATCTTCTTACAACGAGACCGAGTGCTGGCGCTCCTGATGGATGAACGGGACGCTGCTGAGATGCCGCTTATTATTGCTGGGTACGTTTTGTGAAGACCTTGTTCAGTAAAAATTATGTTATTTTAAGTAATAAATTGGAAAACTCAAGTAATATGATTTACAAATTCTTAGGCTCGCTTGCACCACAACTCACTTAATACGTTCAGCACTAAACTTTAAAACATCATGCCATCTTCAAACGATTGACAGAAACAGAACGATATTTTAAATACTTACATATAGCGTTATATGCATTTAGTGATTTGGAGTGCAAGTGAGCCTAAAAATAACATTTTGCTAAGGTGTCGTCCATGTAGCGTTTAGGACAGTTTAGGTGAAACTTTACATTGATAAAAATCTCATTATTGTATTTTTGCAGGTATTACCGCCTAGTGACTGGTCATGATTTAAATGTTGAACAAGAAAGGGAGCCCATGACAGAAGATATAGGTAAGCAATCAAAACAACAGAGTATTTTTGGCAAAGTGATATTATCAATGTTGTTGTTCATTTAACAGAATTCTGATTTTTATTGATTAAGTATTCAACAACGGCAACAACCCTTCTCTGTTTCAGCTCCACCATACTTGTCGCAACACAACGTGGTGCCAGCTAAATGGAGTTACCTCCACTACGACGATCCGAACATATTGACCAAGAAGCACTACGCCATCTTCAGCATGCCTCCCCCCTACCACTCCACCCCCGACCAGAACAAGTCGCTCGACACCAACATGAACACCAACATCAACAACAGGAACCACAGCAACAACTCCAGCCCTCTAATAGGCTATGACTCAAAATCTGGTCTACTAGGACACGATGTTCACTTCGAGAAGTGCAAGAGAAACGATGATTTCAGACTCTTCGATCCAAACGATGCTTGCTACCTCGATGACGGCATGGGCTTCGACCTTCAAAGTGTTCTGTCCATGGAACTCTTAGAGAATGCGTCGAACAACCCAAGGCTAGTAGAAGCCAAGAACGAAGAGGTCCTAAGAAGAGTAGCAGAAATGCAGAAACTAGTAGAAAACTCCGAACAATACTTGACTGAGAATTGTGATTACGATGCTTATCATGAGAATTTAAGAGATGAGCTAGTCGGTAAAGAAACTTGTGTAGATAATGTAGAGAGTGATACCGAGTCTAATACTAGTAGAATGACGGACGACGCGCCTGGTATATTGAGACATAGTGATTCCTTGCTTTTGCTGACTGAAACTATAAACCAAGGGCTGAATGGTTTGAATGTACCGGAGGGTGGAAAAGACAATAATAGCTTAACCACGCGACAATCACAAGGTCTCAGTGCTATTCTTAATAACTGTGGACTGACTGATGCTTTGATAGCTCTGAACAATGATATATGCCACTCAGAGAGTGACAATGATTCGCTTTACACACCTACAAGTAGTCCTATACGTAAACATCAAAACAAAACGACCACAACCAAAGGGGTCAGGACTAGCTTTGGCCTAGTCAGCCCTGACGCAGCGACAGACAATAAGGAACCAAATCTTAAAGAGTATTTAAAGCAACTAAGAGAAAAGAGTAGTCAAGAAGAAACAAGAGCGGCTGAATACCCGTACTTGTACCAGGAAAGCGTAGTTGATAATGATGCTGAGCTTATAGATTTAACTTTGATACCTCCCCCACAAACGCCCGATGAATTAGACTGTGCTACGCAAGTGCCTCAAATTTTACCCATAGTTCCGCCATCGTTTGCTGATGACAAAGTAAATTCGCAAGAAAATTTATCGAATACACCAAAAAAGAATGCACTAGAAGAATTTTTAGCTAATGTTACAATACAACCACCGACTGTGAAAGTCACTCCAGCCATAGAGTTGACTCCAGAAGAAATAATGTCTTATATCATTCCACCTCCACCGGCTTCCAACTCATCAACTTTAGATAGAGAACAAGTTAGTTATGCTAATCACAGTCAAATACTTGAAGCAAAAAACGAACAAGCAAATGCCGAAGCAAAAACTGCAAACGGTGATGTGTTGAAGGGAACTTTAAGCGTCAGTGAGATTAGGAATATGTTTGCAGCAAAAAGCCTTAGCGACGCCAGAAATAGCCTTCTGCTGAAAGATAAAAACAAAGTTTCTAATCAAACGAAATCAGATTCGCCTAAAGGTAAAAGAAAAAGTGTTTCTTGTGATAAACAGGCGAATGGAACCGCGCACGTCATAGAATACCCAACAGTGGAGAGGAAAGGAATGTTCTCTTGCTGCAGTAAAGACAAAAATAAGTCTGAAGAGAATTCAGACGAAAATGAACAAGCTGAATCCAAAATTCAGAACTCAGACTCCATTCCCGACGTCTGTGAAATTAGACCACCACCGAGGAGAAAAAACTCCGACTGTAGAAAAGCGCCCGAGAGACCACCGAAGATTCCACCCACACCTGCACCGAGACCTCGGTCCAACTCCTTCACGTGCATCAACAACGAACTCACAGCAGTCGAGATAACAAACAATCATTTCAGTACACTGAACAATAGGAAGTTAAACTACAAAGTCGTCTGCGACATAAACGAGCAGCATATGCAGAACCCACCACAACTGCCTCCGAGATTAGAAAACAAAGTGCTATCACCACCGCCACCGATACTTTTACCTCCCAAAAAGCCGCCACTACCTCCCGTCCCGAGCATCGAAGTGCTTCGACTGAAGAATTCCCAAAAACAGTCACCTATCAGGAACCCAGAGCAGCGTTTAGCCAGCATTGGCTCGCCGCACTTTCAACGGAACCTAAATACTTACAGAAACCTTGAAATTGAGAACAGATTGACTGACGAAGAGACGCAAAACATTCGATCATCACCGAACTACAGTTCCATGACATTACAGACCCGTCATGTGAGATCGAACTCTGAGACGAAGAACACTATATTGAAGAACAACACGGCATTGTCCCTATGCTCGCCACAGATGAACAGGCGGTTCAGCAACCGTCCGGACTTATTGAACGGAGCGCCTGGCGAGCGAGTGTTCAGTCCACCTCTATCAGAGCGGCAATCCTTCCGTCGAAACAGTGCCAGTCCGACTCCGAAGGTACAGAACCACGTGAGGTTCAAGGATGAAGTGGTTGATGATATTCCGACGCCACCTTCTCCTCCTACAGTGAAGTTCCCAGAGTTCCAGTCGGGGAACAACGGACACGTGTCGATAGAGAACCTGCTGTGCAAGACGGAGGTGGCGGTGGATGGGTTGCTGCAGAGGCTGCATCAGGTCGCGCAGAAGTGCTCCCATCAGCATGCGCATGGAGGGGGCGAGGATATTGATGAGGCTAAGTTTCAGGTGAGTTCAAAAAGGTTATTTCATTGTGTAGTGTAGGGCAGTCGACGATAAATCTAAGATAGATAAAAACAACATCAATCCGCAAAGTTATCTACTGTGAACATACGTTTGTAATACCAGGGAGTTAATATGGCATATCGAGTTTTAACTAGTGTATTTTTTTTTAAACAAGCTTTTATTATTCTGGATACCATCTAGGACCAGAGTCCTTGTCAAGACAAATGAAACGAGCCCAAACTCGATAAGGTTGCATCATTTTATTACTGAGTTCCTGTGGCCACCTGCCAGCTCTATCATGAAATCAGCAAAGTGGGTCAAATTTAACTTGCAAATTTTGAAAGGACAACTTACATACGAACATTGCAAGTTAAATCAAAGCTTGCAAAAAGATATTGTCACATTGATTGGTGGCTCTCGATAAAGTCGAACTTTTCTCAAACGTGATGTGCCATATTATTCCTGGCCGCTATCAGTCATCGTGCCATATATTAATTCTTACCCAAAATCATCATCTGCCTTAGCTTTTCCTATGTTAGGGTCGGCTTCCATATTAACCAGATGCAGCTGAATACCAGTATTTTACTTCTTGGTGAGACTGGTAGTTAGACTTTTGGTCTTCTGACTACCCAAAACATCCACCAAGAATTGTGCAAGTATTTGAAGTAGTTTTGTTGTACACAGCGCGCACGCAGCGAGCTGACGGCGTGCGCGGTGACGCTGGTGACGGCGTCGCGTGCGCTGGTGGGCGCGCTGGGAGGCGCGCAGGGCGGTGCGGCGGCCACGGCGCTCGCTGACTGCCTCACGCCGCTGAGGAGACTATCTGACTTGGCACAGGTAAATCTACTCAAAAAATCGTAAATTCATTCAGTATTTCACTGACAGACAACACATTGCCTAAAGCGCTAAGTCTAGAAGCACGAAGTTTTGCATAAGAGTCTCTTTTGTAACGATGGTGAGCATTATGGAACGATCTTTAGAAATTCATTCTTTAAAGAGATAAAAATCTTAGAGGATGAAAATTTGTATGGAAGTTCGTCATTTTGCCAATCCATCCCATCGGGCAAACGGCTTGTGTGTTTAACTCGAACACTGTTGCCCGCGACCTCGTATGCGATCCAGGATGGAAAGTAGCATAAGTATGTCCTTCTCCAGGTCATGGTCTACCCATGTGCCAAATTGCAGCCAAATCCGTGTAGCCGTTTTAGCGTGAAAGCTGCCAAAAAGCGAACTCACTTTCGCATTTATAATTTTAGTTAAGAATGCAAAAAATGGATAGGTTTGGTGAGAGCCTGATGCATCGAAAGTTTATCCTTTATGTGATGATAAGTCAATAGCTTTTTATCTTACACAAAAAACGGTCCGCTTACATTTTTAACTAGCAATTCCCGCGCGGCGTCGCCCGCGTGGATGTCGGAAAATATCACGCGGGAACGTACTACCGGGAAATCCTGCTTTATTCCTTGACTACATTACAAGGGGATCCTCTGTGCAAAATTTCAGCTTACTATGTTCAAGGGTTTTGGGCTGGGCATTGATGAGTCAGTCAGTCAGTCAGGACTTCTCTTTTTATTTATATAGATAGATAGATATATAAAACGGGAGTGATACGTGAGTTCGAATGACGTTTTTGCGAAGGTCGCCATTTCGAAAAATTTTGCTAGTGGAACGCCAGTTCGAAAACTCATTACATCGAAAACCGCTATATCGAATGACGTTATCGCGAAGGTCGCCATTTCGAAAAATTTTGCTAGTGGAACGCCAGTTCGAAAACTCATTACATCGAAAACCGCTATATCGAATGACGTTATCGCGAAGGTCGCCATTTCGAAAAAAATTGCGAGTAGTACACCAGTTTGGAAGTCATGGTATCGAAGTCCGATGTTGAGTTAATTTGTCTGGGAATCGAACTCACGACCCCAATGAGACGACACACAGAGAGCATGGTATTTTGATTTGGTTTGGGAAAAAAAAAAAGAAAGACAAATTAATTCAACATCGGACTTCGATACCATGACTTCCGAACTGGCGTACTGCTCGCAATTTTTTTCGAAATGGCGACCTTCGCGGTAACGTCATTCGATATAGCGGTTTTCGATTTAATGAGTTTTCGAACTGGCGTGCCACTAGCAAAATTTTTCGAAATGGCGACCTTCGCAAAAACGTCATTCGAACTCACGTATCACTCCCATATAAAACATAGATCACATAAATTTATTACTTACAGATAACCAAATCCGTGTATATTAGGTACATAAATATCAATTAATTTTCCTTTGTTACTCCCAGGCCCTCGGTAGACATACATCAGCGCCACTCCAAACTAGAAACCTGGTGCTTCGAGTCCACGACGTTACAGCGGCCTTCAAAGAACTGGCTGGCGCTGAAATGGCACAAATCATCCACGAATACAACGCCAAGAAGTCCCAAGGTCAAGGTCAGGAGAACAACTCGACCTTGGAAGGTCAACTTGCTCTAAGGGCTGAATGTCTAGCAAATGTCCTGGCTACCTTATTGAGAAGCCTCAGGGTATTTTCTCCATAAGTGAAAAAGGACCAACTTCTGTCTTTTGAGTCGAAGATGAGCATAATAATAATAAGAAGGGAATGATTGAAGAGAGTTTTCTTAAGTACAATGAGGTAATGTAAATGGATGTGTGGAATTAGATAGGAATGATACTAATATTTGTATAGCGCAAATCATGACGTACAATCTGCTGACGCATGCGTCGTCCAGTGACATATCTAAAATCGATTTTAGTGGAATTAATCGACTCACGAATCGGTTTTTAAAACATGACAGACGAAATGACAAGATTTCTATCGATATAAGGTGACTTGAAAGTAATTGGAGAATAATCTGAAACAAGCTAATATGACGTTCAATATTGAACAGTTCCGATATAATATGTAATAAAAAATAGCAGCTATTATATACGAATATAATAAACTGTAAATCCACTCTATGTATAGATTTAATTTGTTAATCGATTTCTGTTGATAAATAAATAACCGTTACTAAAATGAGACCAAATAAATTTAGGTACGTTTTTTAAATAATTCGAAAGTTTTTTCGTAGTTGGCAACATTTGTGTTTTTATGGCTCCTGTATACAATGACACATCCTCCACAGATTGATTTAGATGTGCACTGTGATGGACAATTTCTTCGCAAATAAAGGACAATATGTACCTACTTTGAAACTATGTCACTGTATATTTGAGCCATTTTTGTAGTTTGTAAATTAAAATGTTAGTTTTAACTTTAATTATCACTTATTTTTAACTTGATGCATAGTTTCGAACTCGTTGATAGTAGGTCAGTCTTTATACTGGTTATGATTCTTAATCAAAAAATATAATATCGCGTCTAGGTGAAACTCTTCCTAGATACTCTATATACCATATCAAAAGATACTCGAACACTTAATAAATCCTATATCTTATTCCTATTTCATGAATAGGAGTAATCAGAAATAAACACCTATGCTTCATGTTAAAAAAACTCAAGCAGAAAAACGAATCCACAGAGTATATCAGTTTTTCTGGCTTCAATTATCTATGATTCCGTAGACAAAGTGTTACCATAGTTTAATTAATTTTACCTTAATACATATCTATTTATACAAGAATAAAATGTATATTTTCTATTGTAAGTTGTGTGATTGGATATAAGGTGCGAATTCTGTAATCCTTCAGTGTCTAACTTACCATATCTTAATACTTTAGGCATTTGTAATCAAAGATACCATTAATACGTATGCTGTTATTCAGTGCATATTTTCTCTTCGTTGTTTTACACCTAACTGTACTAAAATACTTAAGAAATACTCCAGTAAGGGTTGTAATGATATTATCGCGCGAATTTGCATAAAGTTTGGTGTTGCTAGCTATTAATTTGTTCAACAATGTTGCCAGCAATCGTTTTTTGGTACACGCGATGTGCTGATATTAAAATATTGGTGCTATTTTGAAAAAAAAGTGTACGTTTTTCGGTATTGTGATCGGTTGAACTGTAATGATTATTTGCGAGTACATAAATAATAATTATGTAATGCACCAGTGATTTGAATTTTTTATGTAAATATCAAGTAAGGTTGTTTTTGCAACGCAATAAACTAAACTAAGGCAAACTGACGCAAGATGTATTGATAATAATCTGTTTCTATTTCCTCGCCTGTTTAGTACAATGTTGTGTTATTTTTCTCTGCTGGTATCCCAAAGCTTTTATAGGAACCAAAGACGAGAGTTTTCATATATTTTATGTTATTTCTTGATTTTGTTTACCGAGTATAGTTCACTTTCGGCTTCATATAAATTTCTTCATGTATTGAACAGATTATAGTGTTCTGAAATGTTGAATAGATTCTCTTATTTGTTGAATTGATACACATTTCGAGTTGAGCATTGTTATTTATTTATTTCTAAATACCTACTCTAGCGTAAATCTTTTATTACATATATTATTATATAGCAAAATAAATATATACCTAGTGTCCAAAGATTTGGAAAGAAATTCGTTTTTACTATTAATTTTTTTTCGGTTATTAAGTCATTCGTTAAAGACCTTAAAGGCTTGACCTTAGAATCTATTAGCCTTTTTCGGTCCTTTGTAAATTCGTAATAGGACCATATATTGTAAACCAAAAAAGCAGTTCATTTCCTGACACGTCTAAGTGACTAACATCCCCATGTGTATCAATTCAAAAACTGTTTACGTGTATGAAATGGTTGCAAACATAGTTTATCGTTATACAAGATAACACACCGATTTATTTATTGTTCCCAAGTAACAATGCAATGCATTTGATGTAATAAATGATATAAATATTTATTGCAATTTTATTTTTACCCTGTTATTATACTGAAATAATCGCTAATCTTAGGTGGGTTACACCATCTTACTTTAAAGGGATATAAGGGATATATAAATATATATTTTTAGGGGGGGGGCATATGTAGGTTCGAATGACGCTATCGCGAAGGTCGCCATTTCGAAAAATTTTGCGAGTGGTACGCCAGTTCGAAAACTCATTAAATCGAAAGCCGCTATATCGAATGACGTTGTCGCGAAGGTCGCCATTTCGAAAAAATTTGCGAGTGGTACGCCAGTTCGAAAACTCATTAAATCGAAAGCCGCTATATCGAATGACGCTATCGCGAAGGTCGCCATTTCGAAAAAAATTGCGATCAGTACGCCAGTTCGTAAGTCATGGTATCGCAGCCCGATGTTGAGTTAATTTGTTTGGGAATCGAACTCACGACCCCAATGAGACCAGACACAGAGAGCATGGTCTTTTGATTTGGTTTGGGAAAAAAAAAAAAGACAAATTAACTCAACACGATACCATGACTTCCGAACTGGCGTACTGCTCGCAATTTTTTTTCGAAATGGCGACCTTCGCGATAACGTCATTCGATATAGCGGCTTTCGATTTAATGAGTTTTCGAACTAGCGTACCACTCGCAAAATTTCTCGAAATGGCGACCTTCGCAAAAACGTCGTTCGAACCTACATATCACTCCCTACTTTAACAGTACTGTACCCAAAGGGTAAAACGGGACCCTATTACTAAGCCTCCGCTGTCCGTCTGTCTGTCTGTCTGTCTGTCCGTCTGTCACCAGGCTGTATCACATGAACCGTGATGGTTAAGACAGTTATTTTCACAGATGATGTATTTCTGTTGCCAGATGATGTATTGTTGTTGAAGATCATGTGGTACAAATTGCACTAAACCTGCCAGAACAAAAGAGAGGCAGAGGCCGCCCGCCATTGACCTGGTGGTCAAATATAAAAAGAGACCTCAGGAAAGCCCAATTGCCTGAACCGACAACCCAAGATAGAATCACTTGGCGCAGGAAAGTGAGACCCGACCCCAAATAAAAGGGATCAGGGACGGAAGAAGAAGAAGATGTATTTCTGTTGCCGCTATAACAACAAATACTAAAAAACAGAATAAAATAAATATTTAAGGGGGCTCCTCGTCAATTATCCAATGTTTTAATAGTTATTCTGCTGTTCGGGACGGAGACAAATACACCCGACTTATTTGTTTTATACAGGGGGTGTTCTACGCATCAATATGAACAACTTTTACTATGGGACCAAACCTGAAATCGCGAAAAAAAATCAGCTGTTCAGTACATTTCGACGAGTTTGATGTAGATAAATGTACTGAACAGCTGATTTTTTTTCGCGATTTCAGGTTTGGTCCCATAGTAAAAGTTGTTCATATTGATGCGTAGAACACCCCCTTAAATATTGTCGCATGTGTTCAATGTCACCCTGTATACAGGGTCTAAGGGACAGCCCTCCGCAAACTGATAGGGTGAATTCAGTATGTCATACTAAGATGACCGGTACATTAAATTTTTTCAGGAAAGTTAAGGGAATCCAATAAACCTGATTTGTTTGTGTTTTTGTGCACAAATTGGAGCGTCTATTACTGGTTGGGAGGGGTAGGTAATAGGTATGCGGTGAGTTCGATGAACTCTGTAGCTAGACAGAAAGTGAACAGCTGATTTCACGCGTCGTTGGTTAGAGTATTTCAACATCCATTGCTGGTTTTTTTTTGCTGTTTTTTTTGCAGTTTTTTTTACATAAATGGAGTGCTGCGAACACACAATGCAATTTTACATTGAAATAATGAAAATGTAACTGAAAAAAAATTGAAAAATTGAAAATTTTCCTGAGAAAATTTCCGGTGGAATATGATTCAAAATGAGGAGCTGAATGCACCCTGTGAGTTTGCGGAGGGCTGTCCCTTACACCCTGTATTAGTTAAGATGGTACGGAACCCTTCGTGCGCGAGTCCGACTCGCACTTGACCGGTTTTTTATTAATAAATGATAAAGAAAAAAATACGTGTCTAATATTTTTTTATCATCAGACTGACGGTCTAATATTTTTTTTCCCCAGGTGTTTTTCCAAAGTGATTTCTTAAATGAGAATGTTTATTCTCATTTAAGAAATCCACTTTATAACAGAACAAAAGGTTTCTTAGGTCTTTAACGATAAAATACACGGACCTTTATCCATCGCTCGACCTATATGTTAAAAGTACCATTAAAGTAGATAGTAAAGAGGCAATGGACGTAATTTAATAGCTATAGACAGCCAAGCAATGTGTAGATCTAAATTTGCGAGAACGATACGCGAGTGATATCTATTTAATTTCTCATTCTGATAAAACTGGATGAATGTTTTTGAGGCAGCAATCTGTTGCGACTTAGTTTTGCTCTAGATTTATCTATCTGTACCTTCCTTGCTACTTTATTATAGGGTTGAAAATGTTTGCTGAAATAAGGACCTAGATAATTTTTTTTTGTCCAAATACCATTTTTTTTTTCAAAATAAAAGTAACCTATGTTACTCCTTATAACATCAGCTACCAGCCAGTGAAAGTCCCGTCAAAATCGGTCCAGCCGTTTCGGAGATAAGCCGGAACAAACAGACTGACAAACAAAAAATTTAAAAACTGGATTTTTGTTATGACTATGACGTATACCGTATAATTATACTTTCATCATATGCATTTAGTAAAAAGCTGTTATTTTGAGATTAATTCAAATAGACACTTCAATTTTATTTATTTGTATGTGTGTAGGTATGTATAGATAAAAGAGTTCGTATCTACAGAAGGACAAAAAAAAAGTTGACATCGGTGGTCCTAATATAATTAAGAGCTCTGTACCATGGTAGAGTTATCAACTCTGTCTTCCGATAATTAATTGTATTCCAACAATGCTTATATTTGTCTTTTAATGATCAATTAATCGACAAAATGTGCGTACTTGTAGTTATTATTAAGTATACCAATTAGCAACTACATTGTAGATAACAATACCACTCGCCGGCAAAAACCTGCAAAAAAAACAAAAGCTGTTCAAGAAAAGAGAGATGTTTTAACTTATTCAAGTTGATACCGTAAAGTAATTGGTCTCGGGTAATTTAATGGTACCGATAACTTGATACACATTGTACCCACTAATTAATAGGAAAGGGAGGTATGGTATGACCGATATCGTCGCCTTACAGTGAAAACCTCGGGAATGCATTTTTGCTCAAATTTATTTTATTGCGTTTCTAGGAAGAAAACCTCGCAACGCACATCGATCTGACTAATTTGTTCATTCGATACTCGTACCGCCATCTATGATTTGTGATATTCCATATTAATTATTAATAGAAAAACATAAAAGACGCCGTACAATAATTTTTAGAGCACGCAGTTTTTGCTTCATCCTGAAAAGTTAGGGTAGGTACTTCTTTTACAATTACGAGGTTTTCACTCTAAGGGCCCTCGCCCACGGCGACTTTTTGTAGCGATGCTGTCGCGCGTTTACGACGCGCGACAGCATCGCTACTCGAATCGAATCGTGGTGTAGGCGAGGGCAAACAAATAGCACCGCATCGCGACTGTATCGATGCAAACGCGCGACGACATCGCTACTGCATCGCTACAAAAAGTACTTTTTGAAAGGACTTTTTGTAGCGATGCTGTCGCGCGTTCGCATCGATACAGTCGCGAAGCGGTCGCTAGCTGTGTGCCCTCGCCCACGGGCCCAGATTCAGTCGCGATGCAAACGCGACACTGGTGCGCTTCTGTCGCAATGCAAACGCAATTCAGTAACGGCACAAAAATACCTGCGATCGCTACAGTTGCAAGATGGACTCCGTTGAGGCAACATTCGTCACGTTGTCTTTGGTGCTGCTTTTACGTAAGCAGCCGAAGCGTAGGCAACGAAAGCTCGGTTCTCCACTCACGCGCCACCCTCCCTCTGTTCTGTCCCCGATGTCATCCGACACGGTCGCGCGTTTGCATCGATACAGTCGCGATACTGTAGCGCGTTAGTAGCGTGTTGGCATCGCTTCTGTAGCGCGTTGCAAATGCGACTAACGCGCGTTACCTAGTAGCGATGCAGTCGCGTATTTCGGAAACGCGCGACAGCATCGCTACAAAAAGTCGCCGTGGGCGAGGGCCCTTAGGCGTCGATATGTCGGGAGGTTGGATCCGATTCATTATCTACTCAGTTACATGTTTCAGAGTTTTGCCAAGATTTCTGTTGCTGATACTCATTTGTTTCCTCTTGTACAGTGTACTCGTACTTAGTTATTATTTGAGTTAGAGAGGAGCTCGTGGCTAAGTAATAACAGCCGCACGGGTCGATCCATCAGGTAAAGCTACGCTTGCCGGGGTTGGTCCGTGAATGGGTGACCATCTTTACATACCGAGACTCCTCCGTGCCTCGGAAGTTGGTCCGTGAATGAGTGACCATCTTTACATACCGAGACTCCTCCGTGCCTCGGAAGTTGGTCCGTGAATGGGTGACCATCTTTACATACCGAGATTCCTCCGTGCCTCGGAAGTTGGTCCGTGAATTAGTGACCATCTTTACATACCGAGACTCCTCCGTGCCTCGGAAGTTGGTCCGTGAATGAGTGACCATCTTTACATACCGAGACTCCTCCGTGCCTCGGAAGTTGGTCCGTGAATGAGTGACCATCTTTACATACCGAGACTCCTCCGTGCCTCGGAAGTTGGTCCGTGAATGAGTGACCATCTTTACATACCGAGACTCCTCCGTGCCTCGGAAGTTGGTCCGTGAATGAGTGACCATCTTTACATACCGAGACTCCTCCGTGCCTCGGAAGTTGGTCCGTGAATGAGTGACCATCTTTACATACCGAGACTCCTCCGTGCCTCGGAAGTTGGTCCGTGAATGGGTGACCATCTTTACATACCGAGATTCCTCCGTGCCTCGGAAGTTGGTCCGTGAATTAGTGACCATCTTTACATACCGAGACTCCTCCGTGCCTCGGAAGTTGGTCCGTGAATGAGTGACCATCTTTACATACCGAGACTCCTCCGTGCCTCGGAAGTTGGTCCGTGAATGAGTGACCATCTTTACATACCGAGACTCCTCCGTGCCTCGGAAGTTGGTCCGTGAATGAGTGACCATCTTTACATACCGAGACTCCTCCGTGCCTCGGAAGTTGGTCCGTGAATGAGTGACCATCTTTACATACCGAGACTCCTCCGTGCCTCGGAAGTTGGTCCGTGAATAAGTGACCATCTTTACATACCGAGACTCCTCCGTGCCTCGGAAGTTGGTCCGTGAATGAGTGACCATCTTTACATACCGAGACTCCTCCGTGCCTCGGAAGTTGGTCCGTGAATGAGTGACCATCTTTACATACCGAGACTCCTCCGTGCCTCGGAAAGCACGTTAAGTCGTTGGACCCGGTCATTCGTGGATCTTTGACAGTCGTTATCGTCAGAGGCTCAAAAGTCTAACAACTATAGTCTTACCAAGGGGTATCGTATTACCCAGTTACTGGGTCGTGGTGGTCAGATAGGCAGTCGCTCCATGTAAAATACTAGTATTCAGCTGCATCCAGTTAGACTGGAAGCCAACCCCAACATATGTAGTTGGGAAAAGGTTAGGCAGATTGAGAGGAGGCCTGTGTCCCAGCACTGGGAACATTATAGACTGATTATTGTTAATATGGTTTTATTTGAGTTGCTACTAAAGCCTATAATAATAACTGGATCATGCCTTATTACCAACCATCTCGCGAGTTGAAAAACAATCATCCTTTTTTGCGACCAGTTTACACCAGCTCGATTAAAATTACCATCAATGAAAATCGCAAGCCGATAACTCGCTCATTCCATTAAAAAAACGACCAATTCAACTGTTCAATGGCAATGCATTACTTTCGCACCTTTAATTGGAAAATATGGGGTATCATTCATAGGTGGTTGACCAGTTAGGCACATACTCGGGTGCTCGGGGCACATAACCTCCGCTCCGAACGCTCTCGTGGAAGGCGTTTGTCACGGCCACTCGTACGAAGCCTGTATTATTTTCACACGATTGCTTACGACCGGTTATAACACATATAGAAAAATAAATTCAATAGAATAGATGCTAGATCTATGGGAGGGTTCTGTAGGAATAGATTCTAGATCTGTTACCTGAGAGTCTAGATCAAAGTTGATAAGATAGACAAGGTAAGTAAACAGTCTACGTACTACAATTTAATTTATTTTGTACTTCAGGAATTAAAAACTATGATTGGAACATCAGCTTAACCGATTCATTAGATTATATATGGCTAATAGTAAACCTGGACCAATTAACACAATTATAAACTATATGACATCAAAATCCGTTCAGTGGTTTTTGCGTGAAAGAGTAAAAAACATCCATCCTCACAAACTTATAGTTATGTAACAAAGTATTAATTAACTAGTGAGACCCAAACTAGACAATTAGTCTGTATCTTGGGGTTCGGGGTACGGATTCCAGAGTAGAGACTAAAAAAAGTAAAAGTAAAGTTAAAGTAAAAAATTTATAGTTTGTTTACTAGAGAGGTGATTTCGAGGTATTCCACTTAGAGCACTGATTTGAACGCCACTTCCTCGAACGGCACCTAAGTACTTCCACTAAGGGCACTGAAACAAATTCAGGTGTTTTAGGGTATGTATGTGTGTGTGATGTGTGGTGTGTGGTATGTATTATTTGTTCCCATTGTGCGTCGTTTGATTCAGTGTCAGGTCAGGGTATTTATATTCATTGTTCAAAGGTATTAATATTTATTAAGTTGCGTTGTTATTAGTGCACAGAAATAAGCAGCATTTTATTCTTAGAATTTTCTTTGAAAACAAAGAGAAAGATGAAGTGATCACGTACCCAACGGCGAAGATTAATTAAGACACCGATAAGTGCCCGCGGCCTTGAGTGGTTAGCTCGCGTGTTCTGTGCTGAGCCCACGCAACGCGTCGTACGTCCAGCCAGTAATCTATCTCGCCCATCAAGGAGCGCTGTCCCAAATTAGACGCATTATTAATTTGTTACACATAAAACAAAAGGTATTATATTAAAAGACTTAGGGTCACGATGTCGCCGCTGGGGTCGCGGATTGTCCGAAGGGGTTACCGCGGCCCTGGCATAGGCAACTGAAGGAACACGGGTGGGTTTTAGTCAGTAAAAGTCTGGCACGCCCTTCCGCTCCACTCAGAGCGGGAGAAGTCATTTGAAGATTTCCCACCCTCAAAAAAAAAAAAAAAAAAAAAAAAAAAAGGGTCACGATGTCCGAATAGCCACTAAAAAATGTAATAGTACATTTTGATACAAGTGGAGAACGTTCTCGGCTCAAAAACAACATCGCCTGCGGCTCGGTTGTTAATTCCGCCGCGAATACAATAACAAATGCATCCACGAGTATCAAACGACGTTTTTCAATACACTTTTGAAGAAATAAAATAAAATAACGGAAAATATTTTTGTCATGAATTATTAGGATTATGATTTAAATTTTCTTTTCTTTTCGCGCTTTGCTTTCGCCAGGTTGAAGGAGAATCAAAGGTATAAAGTCGTTAAATAGCCTATATGAAAAATAGAAAATTCAAATATTTTCGAGTTTAGAACAGAAATAAATGTTAATTTGTTCATAAACGTTTTTTTTATTGTAATAATCATAGTTTTTGATGATATTCTATATATATAAACATTATTTAAATATTCAAAAATAATAACGCCGTAAAGACGCATATGTCTTTGCCGAGATTAAAAATAAACATTCACCTCCGATAGAGAGTTGTGAATAGAGGCATTGAACCAATTTGGACTAAGTATAGGTATAAGTTATCTGTGGCAATTTTTATTCCCGCACACGTGCGGGAAAATAAAAAATCGCACGCGTGTGAAATACATTGTATTATGAACCTAATCGTAGTGCGATATGAACCAGTTTTCGAGGAATTGTATTGAAAAATAATTTGTATGAAGTTATAGTGCCATTTAAGTTAGTAGGAACTTAATCGTAAGTGGTGAAACAGGCCCTTAAACCAAAAGACAAATAATTAATTAAATTATCTTTAAGATGGTGAAGGTTTCATAAAATACGCTTGATAGTTTTTGCGTGATTCTCAGTTTTTTATCCGCGTTAGACATGACTTTACAAATTAATTACACTGTGTAAACATAATCTAAAATATTCACATCTTAAGTTATTAAAAAAAATGCTTTAATTTAAAAAAAAATATAATAAAATAAAAAACTTTATTCAGTTCAGAAAAAAACACGGTACAATAATTAAAAAAAAAGAAATCTAGTATCAGATAAATATATCAATATGTCCTTAGGTGTCAGATTTTTACAAATTCTCTGGACCCCACACTAGGATAACATAACATAACATATTTTTTACTGCTCGTTTGGACGTCATCTTTAGTTTAAAATCATTAAAAGTTTCTTATCGTCGCCTTATGACGTTATCTTAAAACGGTTTCCTAGAAGTGATCTCATTTTAAACACAAGAAAATATCTTAATGTCAATGTAAATATTTTTATAACAAATATGAAATATGTACTTAGTGATTATAAATAACGTTTCAACTCTTATTGAATAAACCGTTACACAATAATTGCCCGTTTAAGCCAATATTAAGTAGGTAATGAAATACAATGTTGCCTAGAAAAATAATCGTTTACGGATCTCCAATCATCCTGCGACTAGGCTTGCTAACAAAAAGATGTCCACGAATGTGGCCGAAGGAGCTGTCGCACAGTACAAGCTATGCTTTAAGACCGAAAGAAAACTTTGTTATTGCCTTATTAAAGTTGGTATCGTCTAGAAAAGGATCGGAAATTGATAGTCGTGGTAGGCATTTCCAATAAAGTAGGAGTTTCATGGTAAAATTAATAAGTATTAATTTAGGATTGGTTTATTTAATTCCCGGCTTCTTCGAATTTAATCGGAACCCTATACAACAAGCTGGTCACGAGGCCAAGATAATCCAAAAAAGGCTATCTATTCCGATCCGATATCCGGTTTTTTGTAAAATAACTTTAACTTATAAGATCCTCTCAAGTTATTACTAAGACAAATCAGTAAAATTATAAATACTACATGATCATGATCCCGGATGCGAGAAACAGAAGAGCGGTGGCTGCATTTAACAGCCGTACTGACGGCTGTCACAAAAATGATGACAGCGGCAAACATATAAATCGTTAGATTCAACCGCGTCCAAGGATAGTTTTGACACCTCTGACGCAGTGACTTCACTTGATTATCATAGAAACGCTGTTTAATAACGTGTAAGCTCACTCTTCTCAGTATGGACACTTTTTCTTGTGACTAAGTACGGTGAGGGCAAATCTAGCGATTTAAAGCTTTGGAAATGAAAACTACTGATTTTCATGACGCTTTCCTAGGAATCCAAAGCTTTAGGGAATGCCTAGATGCAAACTCAAGAATTATAAAGAGTATTGGGACAACAGCCGGTCTTTTCTGTAAAAATCTCGCTGTGACAACTCAGGTGAAGTATGCTAGAAGTGAGGTCCACCACCAGCAGGCAGCAGGGAAGAAGTGAGGTGTGGTTCCACCTGATGCTAGGGGTTGACACTATTGAAAGCTTACTTCACCTAAGTACACTCCATTTAATATGCTGCGATCCTTACATTATATTCCTTATAAGTATATGTCGCAGGTTTATGATCAAGAATTGGTCGACGGAGCCCCGCCGTGCGGGGCTCCTATTTCTGTCTGCAGCGTTTAAAGGAACCTAACCTAATCGAACCTCGGGGTGCCCCTGACGTCGACCGTCTCCTTCCGGTTATTGACCAAAAGCCTAAGTTTTTGATCAAAAACCTGATTTTGTCATAAACCTGCGAGATATATAGGTACTCCTTTTGCCTCGTGAAAACTCCATTTACAATAAGATTAGACATTTAAACAAACCTTTTTTACAGCCCGTTCAACCGATTTTGACTTCTATTCCGTAGGCTTAACGATGGCATTAAAGACAAAAAAGTGGTAACAATACCAACTGTTTACTGCAGCTGCCATTTGTCATGCCGCCAACGCAATAGAAGTCAAAATCGGTTGAACGTACTGTAAAAAAGATTTTTTTAAATGTCTAATGTTATTGTAAATGGAGTTTATGTTTTCACGAGGCAAAAGGAGTACCTATATATTATACCTATAAGGAATATAATGTAAGGATCGTAGCAAGTGGCGTTCTGTATATTCTGCCTAACCCCACGGGAAAAAGCCGTTTAATGTATGTATATCAGAAAGGTTTAGGTGGTGAAATAAAGGTACCTAAACAATCTTGATGCAACTTTTTACACAAATGCATATTAAACAAATAAACTACTGCTTAAACTAATGGTTCAATTGATTTAGTAATCATTATTGTTGTATTTACATCTTGGTTTTTAGTTGCATTTTATTTAAAAAAAAAGGTTTTAAAATAAAATAAGATAAAAGGCACATCAAGATTGTTTACCTTTTTTTCACTACCTAAACCTTTCTAGTATACAGGGTGACTTTGAAAACATGCGACAAAATTTAAGGGGGTGTTCTACGCATCAATATGAACAACTTTTACTAAGGGACCAACATCGAATTCGCAAAAAAAAAATCCGACCTCTTACAAAAGGGTCCACAATACCTTTAAGTATAATATGGGAAGGTAATTATTTTTTTTGCGAATTCGATGTTGGTCCCTTAGTAAAAGTTGTTCATATTGATGCGTAGAACACCCCCTTAAATTTTGTCGCATGTTTTCAAAGTCACCCTGTAGATGGGCTGAAATATCTATTCGTTTAGTTTCGTAAAACATAATAATCCAATTACCAAACTATAGCGCCGCACGCGCACTGTAACCCCAGCTTTAAATATCGGGTGCTACCAATGTTTACAAATAAGGAGTTCGACCGCCGTTTGTTCACCCCTATGTTTTATATCTTATTTCTCTTGTACAGGGCTGTGCCTTTAAATGACTAGACACATATCGAGAAAAACACGTTCTTTACATAACGTATCTAATGGCGGTTCTCAGGAGACAAAAAGAAGCAGAATTCTAGCGTTTGTAGGGTTCCGTAGCAAAATGGTAAAAAGGAATCCTTATGGTGCGACTCAGTCTGTCTGTCTGTCTGTCACAGCTGGATATCTCAATAACTACTAATGCTATCAACTTGGAAATTTTGGACCAGTTTTACATGACGTTTGCCCAAATATTTTGCAAATAAGAAAGAAAAAAAAATGTTGTGTCTTAAAAATTCAAAGTGGCTACTAGGAGAGCGCTGTTTGCACATTCTCAAACATTTTCTTTTTTTTTAGGCCGCATAGTTTTTGACTTTTGATTTAAAATGTATAAAAATACCGTTCCCCCTTTATCTCCGAAGTTTGCATAGAGAAAAATCTGAAATTATTATATGTGATAGAAGTTTATGTAAAGATATACAACGTGTAACGTTAAATGCGCAAAACCTCTTAAGGAGTCATTGTACTCATCATTATGAACAACTTTTACTATGGGACCAAACATGAAATCGCGAAAAAAAAATCAGCTGTTCAATACATTTTGACGAATTATGCGAACATAAATGTACTGAACAGCTGATTTTTTTTTCGCGATTTCAGGTTTGGTCCCATAGTAAAAGTTGTTCATAATGATGAGTACAATGACCCCTTAAGAGGTTTTGCGCATTTAACGTTACACGTTGTAGAGGAAAAATAAACATCGTTTTATTTTTCCTGTAATCGGAACGTAACCCTCGGTGCGCGAGTTCGACTGGACCGGTTTTTTTTTACAAGATGTGTAGGTAGATGTTATTGTTGAGTCTATATCACCTAGGTTATCTAGAGGCTAATAGTACAATCAACCTCTTAATGGGTCATTGCACTCATAATTATGAACAACTTTTACTATGGGAACAAACCCGAAATCGCGAAAAAAAATCAGCTGGGCCGGCAGTCTCGACATTCTTTACGATTTTCGTTACGACATTCGTTAACTAATTACATGCTCTGTGGTCCTAATGGGCTCCCCTCGACCCTCGAGACGGGCAAATGGTAATAGTTCGATTTTATTAAAGACACACAGATGACACAGACACATCTTCGAGCCCGTTCCTTAAAATTTATCAGACCACAGAGCAACGTAACGATCGTTAGGGCAACGTTAACAATGTCGAGACTACCGGCCCTGTTCTCTATATTTTGACCTACAGTTATGTAAGTAGTGAAACTAATAAATAACAAATAATAATTTTGTTCTAAGAACAGTTTAATTAACGGTTGAAAGGATTTTAAGAGGAAAGGCGGGTGGCCAGTTAGGTATTTTAAGAAGGTATTGCTGTCGCTCTGCGAGCGCTCCGCCCTCGCATTCGTGCGATAAGGACAACTGCAGATCCGACTAAATAGCCTATGTAAAAAGTCACATTTCGAGGTTTTGGCTCTCGCCTATTTCCTCCTCCAATATTAGACCAATTTAAAAGATATTTCATAAACTGAATAAGAAGGATATATACTATGCCCCTATGTTTTTCTTTTTTCGTTAATAGTTGTCAAATTGGTACACTAGGCGTCTGTTGACAGCGGTCTGAATAGGCAATTTTGAGCATTTTTGGAGGGTTCTAGTTCTTACAAAAATAATATATCATCAAAAAGGAAAACATAGGGGCATACAAGTAACTGATATTTATATTTCAGTAAAAAATCATTGCTTTATGGTCATTAACCAGAAAGAAAACAGGCGAGAGCGTTTGTATCTTTTTGTATGGAGAAAAGAGCACCCACATTTCCTCTTAACGGGTCATTGCACTCATAATTATGAACAACTTTTACTATGGGAACAAACCTGAAATCGCGAAAAAAAATCAGTTGTTCTCTATATTTTGACCTACAGTTATGTAAGTAGTGAAACTAATAAATAACAAATAATAATTTTGTTCTAAGAACAGTTTAATTAACGGTTGAAATGATTAATTTATTATTAAGAGGAAACGTGGGTGCTCTTTTCTCCATACAAAAAGATACAAACGCTCTCGCCTGTTTTCTTTCTGGTTAATGACCATAAAGCAATGATTTTTTACAGAAATATAAATATCAGCTACTTGTATGCCCCTATGTTTTCCTTTTTAATGATATATTATTTTTATAAGAACTAGAACCCTCCAAAAATGCTCAAAATTGCCTATTCAGACCGCTGTCAACAGACGCCTAGTGTACCAATTTGACAACTATTAACGAAAAAAGGAAAACAGGGGCATAGTATATATATCCTTCTTATTCAGTTTATGAAATATCTTTTAAATTGGTTCAATATTGGAGGAGGAAATAGGCGAGAGCCAAACCTCGAAATGTGACTTTTTACACAGGCTATTTAGTCGAATCTGCAGTTGTCCTTATCGCACGAATTCGAGTGTGGAGCGCTCGCAGAGCGACAGCAATACCTTCTTAAAATACCTAATTTTTCGCCCCCGTTTCCTCTTAAGGCCCTATGATCCGGCTCGAACCGCGTACTGAACTTCAAAGTAGGCTCGCGAGTGGTTGCCTCGCGCATTTGGTAGGTATTTAAACATAGTAATTATTTTAATCATTTTATCACGACAAACCCAGCGAATTGCGCTAAACCACCTTATTACCTTTTTATTTACTTATTGAAATGAAAAATAATAAAAAAACGTCTGTTTTGTAGCTATGAAATCCAGCAAAATAAATCTAATCGTGTTAGTAAAAACGACTGGACAGGTACCTAAAAAATAAATAATCTTTTTTTCAGAATTTTATAACACTGTTTTTTATGCTTCCCATGGATTCAAAAAAACTAGTAGGTAAGCGTGAGCTCTGTTGGGTCATAGCACCTTAAGGCGCAGATATACGCTAACGGCCTTGAGTTGTTAGCTTGCGCGTTCTGTGTTGAGCTCACGCAACGCGTCGTACGTCCAGCCAGTAATAGGACTCGCCCATCAAGGAGCGCTGTCCCAAATTAGACGCGTTATTAATTTATTACACATAAAACAAAATATATTATACTAAAACACATATGTGTTTTAGTACTAAAAGATAAATAATTAAATTATCTTTAAAATGGTGCAGTTTTCATAAAAATATGCTTGATAGTTTTTGCGTGATTCTCAGTTTTTTATCCGCGTTAGATATAACTTTACAAATTAATTACATAATCTAAAAGATTCACATATTAAGTTATTAAGAAAATGCTCTAATTTTACATATATTTTTTCCAAATCATTAACACTACTCGTTTAGACGTGATCTTTAGTTTAAAATCATTAAAAGTCTCGTATCGTCGCCTTAATCAAACTAGGTGTTGGTAAACAAGCTAACGAAAGTTTAATCCAAAAGCAAGCAATAGTGGACGATGTTTTTGGTTTTGACCCTAAAAGATAAAGAAAACTAGAGCTACAGAGTACATAAGTCCCATCGGTATTGCCTGAGTGACTAAGTGACTCAGATATTTAGCTACATGTATATTCAATTAGATCTATTAATGCAAAAATCTAGCAAGGCGTAACGTCATTCCACACTTTAACTCAATGTATCGCGGTAATCTTTTGATTACGTAAAAAAAGAAAAAAAGTGTCCAATATTTTTTAATAATCTAAATAACGGAGAAAAAAAAAATATTCATCATCCCTATTGTCGTATTGTTAGATTTTCGCCTGTCGGTTTTATAATAGGCCCCTGGTGGCCTATCCTATTCGTATCCCAAGACAACCTAAAGACTAAGATACACAGCAGCCCTAATAGGCCGATTAAACAGTCATTCCTGATGGATTACTCGAATTATTTTAATGACAGTAATTTCGAGGGATGCATAATTATTATGATATAGCTATTAGTATGTGGACATGTTGGTATTTATATCGGTTGACTTGTCAAGTTGTAAAAAAAGCTGATGTACTATTTAAGTTAACTTGGACTTAGAGTTCTAAGTTGGAAAAAAAGGTTTGCTTTGCACTTAACTTTGTAGTCCCAATAATAAATGCAAAGTGTCCCAGTCCCAAAAATATAAAGTGATTTCGCAATAGTAGTCCGCGAAATTAAAATTTTCTTCCGTTTTTTGCAATTTACAGGTCAGTGTCAGGTTGTACGTTGAAAGATATTTAAATATATTAAGAACTTACTACGGTAGAAATTGATTTAAATATAGCATTTTGTCATAAATCTACATTTAGGCCCAATAGCGCAGTGCAACATTTAGTGCAGGTAATCTCTTGCTCCGGCCGTGGTTCAGTCCATGGTCGGGAGCGAAAACGCTTGGGATGCTGTCGCCTCTTTTCGCAAGGAGGTGATGAATGCAAAGGAGACGGCTGAGAGGGAGAGAGAGCATAGCTCTCATTCCACCTCCACCAGAAGAGTAGCCGGGCGTCGTCGAAGGGCGCTTAACGATCTCCGGCCACCCAAGGAGGTTGCGGGCGGCGAAAATGGTGCTGTGTCGTCGCTGGAGAAGTCAGGCTTAAAGATGCGGCACGCGTGACATGCGCGCCTTAAGGGGGGGACATGCGATGGTGTGATCGGCCGCACTTGGCGCATTTTACATGGCTGGCTGATACCAGTCGGGGGTGTGGCAAATATACAACTAGCAGGAACAGTGGGGTGTTAGTCGGTAAGAGTCCGACATAACCCTCCATTCTTCCCAGATAGAGGGTATCCATGTAGATTTCCCCAAAGAAAAAAAAAGATACTCTTACTAATCCTGTATTTTACATTGACGACATTTTACATGGGGCTGATGTTTCTACACATGACTTAGTATATAAGTACCTTTTTCAGCCCAACACCTACAGGAATAAGATGGCGTGCAAGTACTTAGAAGGGGCCCCTAATGGCATTTAAAGTTCATAATTACAATGGCAATCATTTCTTAAGCTCGTTAATTAAGGCCCAGATTTCCTGAAAACGATCAAAAAGGTGTTTTTTTAAAGCAGTGTATCTCATAAACCGTAAATAATTTTGACATGTAAAAAAAATATGATATTTTCAAGTCTTTTTCGCATACAGTGATGGAAGCCAAAACATAATTATACATATTTTAATGCACCAAAAAAATCTTTAAACATACCTCCTAATTATCTTTAAAAGCAGTTTAACCCTTCATTAACAATTATAATTATAATTAAAAATATACCATGAAATGTCAAATTCCAAACTGCATCCAGTGATGGATTACTTTTTATTAAATAGTTAATTTCTAATTTTATACGATTTTATTTGCATTTTTACGACATAATTCCGGTGCGCGTGAGAATCTTCTATCTCGTGCGTCAAACTAGACAGCCATAACGCCATTTCACTTACACACCGAGCTAAACCAATCTTGGCACCTGGGCCTTAATTAATTTAATCAATTGGAAGTGTCAGGTTTAATTTAATTATCATTTCCTATAAGTTTTAAAGACTAACGTGGTTTATAGAAATTCAACAATAATTTAATTACTTAAGTATGTATTTAGTTTTTTCAGATATGCCACAGTAAAATCTTAGTAAAGAAGTTCCACTCGAAACAGTCCTCGATAAGGAAGAAATAAAAAAAAGTTGACTATCAGGAAAATGTCTAAAGTTTCTGTTGGGACGCACTCGACTCGTTGGTCCTAAGCCATGTCATGTCTGTCGAACTGACTCTTCTTTTGATCAAAAAGATTCATCATCATCATCTGCCTAAGCTTCCTGTCTAACCGGATGCAGCTGAATACCAGTACCTCCTTTATATGGAGCAACTGCCTAACTCCAGTTAATGGGTAATACGATACCCCTTAGTAAGACTGGTTGTAAGACTTTGATCAAAGAGATTCTACAGCAAAATTCTTCTCAGTTACAGATTTCTCCACTGAAACTTTCTGTTTCACTTTTTCATTATGTTCTTTTGTTTTTTTTTTTCTTTTTATAGGTAAATTTTGCATGCCCATGTGACGCCGGAGCATGGCGTTAATTTTCAAACATTATAACATCTATACCATTTATCTACCCATTTGATTTATTCTAAATGATTTCATTTCTCTATGTAGGTTAGGTTTATACAAACTTTTATATACATACACGGATTAGGCGCAAAATGCCACATTCGCAAAATTACATATTGGAATTTCGCAAGATGTCACATTCTCAAACTCAAACTCAAAGCATTTATTTCAAACAAACCAATTAAAGGCACTTTTGAATTGTCAAAGGGTCGGTCTTGGGTCGGTCAGTCAGAAAAATGAAGCTAGTTGCCCATTACAAAGCGTAGATCCTGGAGAACAACGGGCAAGAAACTCCACGGACACTCTTTTAAATCAAATATTTTACATAATATTTGTTACATCGTTCATATTGAAAATATAGATGTGAGAACAATGTAGAAAGACGTGCACGTTGATAGTGTGACATTTTGCTAGTGTGGCATTTTGAGAAAAGACAATTTGCGAATTTGTCATTTTGCGAAAAGACAATTTGCGAATTTGTCATTTTGCTAGTGTGGCATATGAGAAGACATTTTGCATTGTGCGCCTAATCCTTTTACAAGTCCGTAATATTTTAAAAAACAAGATGAGGTGCCGATCCGCTGACTCTGAGAAGAAACGTCAAAACAAACACAGAGGTCACAGTCTCTTTTAAAGTCCAGACATATCTTGGTCAGATCATGTGAGGACGAAGCAGATAGTCTAGTCAAAGCACATGTCAATCAATCTGCCTAGCCTCCCAGCAATGTTGGGGTCGGCTTCCAGTCTAACCGAATGCAGCTGAATAGCAGTATTTTACATGGAGCGACTGCCTATCTGACCTCCACAACCCCGTAACGGGGTAATACGATACACCTTGGTAAGACTGGTTGTCAGACTTTCGGGCATCTGACTTCTGACGACCCGTAACGACTGTCAAAGATCCACGAACACCACAGCTGGGACCAACGGCTTAGCGTGCTTTCCGAGGCACGGAGGAGTCTCGGTATGTAAAGATGGTCACCGATCCACGGACCAACCCCGGCAAGCTTAACCTGATGGATCGACCCGTGCGCCTGTTATTACTTAGCCAAGAGCTCCTCATATCGAAGCACATGTATGAAATTATACTTCTGTAGGTAGATACTCTACCTGCTACATGAACTACCAGGTATTTAAAAGCCAGCGTGTCAGTTATTTGGCCCGTTTTTGCATCGCACCACCCCTCGCAAGCAAAGGTCACTATAGGTAATTAAACAAAGAGGATATTATTATCTAAATGTCAGTTGCGTGAACTTTCCATGCCGACTTAGCACATAGGCTGTTAATTAAAATTTTGAATTGTAACGGAAGAAATTACGTGACTTTTTAAGTAGAAGGTCGAAAAACACGTTTTCTCCTATACAAAATTAGTTTTTGTTTACGTTAAACCCTAAACATGAACTTGTTTTAAATATTTTGCATTTGTATCACTCTACAGGACTAATACAACATTAGTACAAATGCAAGATACCTATTTAAAACGAGTTCATGTCTCTATCTCCAGTGGTGTCTCTGTTTTCATACTTACTAAAAAAGAAAAATTTAGGGTTCCATACCTCAAAAAGAACAAATGAAACCCTTAGGCCGTGCGCTGCGTTAGGCGTGCGCACGGCGCGGGCGCCCGCGTGGCGTGCTGTTTTCATGTAATCTCATGTGTGCTGCGCTGCGCTGATCTATGAGATTACATGAAAATAGCACGCCACGCGGGCGCCCGCGCCGTGCGCACGCCTAACGCAGCGCACGGCCTTAGACGATCACTTCGTTGTCCGTCTGTTTGTCTGTCAAGACCCTTTACCGTTCTCAGAAACGCGCTGAGGTATTGAGTGTTGAGTTGTCTACCATAGACATGATATTAGTTTCAACTTAATACCTCCGAAGAAGAAGCTAGATTTTTTTAGAGCTTCAAGGAACCATCCCTTGATGGTCAAA
Source organism: Cosmia trapezina (assembly GCA_905163495.3). Taxonomy (NCBI): domain Eukaryota; kingdom Metazoa; phylum Arthropoda; class Insecta; order Lepidoptera; family Noctuidae; genus Cosmia; species Cosmia trapezina. The sequence goes on along the minus strand of LR991033.1, from coordinate 1,799,234 downwards.
AATAAGATTACAAACTTTTTGCAGTTGGAGAATTGACCGTGACGTATATCAATGTATGGGAGAACATGCTTTTTATTGCATTGCTTTTTTTGGGATAAATTTTTTTCGGAACCCTTCATTGTGCGTGGTCCGACACGACCTTGGCCAATTTTTTTTATGTATATACTTATATACTTATTCTTGTCGAGAGTTCGACACTAACTCTCTACGCCGCATTTTTCTATCCGTATCTGCTTAGAAGAGTTGGCAGAGATTTAGAATTTTTCTCCTTTACACACGTAAAGGAGAAAAATTGTAAATCTCTGCTCTGATGGTAGTTTGCTTCTATAATCTTTGAGTCCATGCCCAGTAGGACTTCGAAGCAACTAAGGTGATGGAACTTAGGTGTCCTCAACACATCATGTTTGCGTATTTCTTTTGCAGATGTTAGCTTTATTTTTAAATTAAAAAGTTAATAATTAATTAATCAGACATTTAGACCGACTAAATATTGATAAGTATGTTTATGTTCACACATGTGGCCTTTTGATAATTACTTATTGAATAAAATGTCAGAGTGTAGTTTATGATCTACTCTACTCGGCAGGTAAAAATCTACTCCTGTTTAAACTAAAACAATTATAACCACCAACCCGCTCACATCCTTTTCACAAACAGTTTGAAAGTAAAAAATACAGAATTTCAGGCACTAGGATTGGTCCCAAACGAAAATCCCAAATGAAAGCCGCTTATAAAAATAGCGCTAAATAAAGTTTCATTTCATCGAACTAAGATCTCAAATAGAAGAATATACAAGTCTACAAAGAAAAACGAATTATCACCTTTTCTTGTCTCTGATACTTACAATAACAAAAAAGAATGTAGTTTTATCCAATGATATTATAAGTAAAAAGGTGTTTTATCCATATACGTCTAATTACCATACTAACCACCATGTTTAAAAAGCGCCACGTCCATGTTTTTCAGTGTAAAACCTAGACTTTTAAAAAGGCATCTAGCTTCACGTAATCCAGTCTAAGCAGCATATCTGAACCTCATGACCGATGTCAATGAATCCCACTTATTTTATCGCTAACCCCCTAGTCTACAACCAGCATTCCAACAAAACCACGCGTTATCTACTGCGAACTATATTAGAAACTATTGCAAAACCTTAGAGAACCACGTTTCGCTGACTTGCAGACTTGAATAGAATTCTGAAGTCTTTAAGTGAAGTTGTTGTAAACGCGCGCGTTTAGGTTATGTTTGTCAGGGTTTGTGGCAAGGGTTGAGTCGGGAACGCAATCTGGAGTCGAGTTTAGGAGTTAGCGAGTGCAATGCGCCGCTCATGCAGTTCTCTAACCGGTTTCTAATCGTTGTATTTCGCCGCCGCCGATCGGGCTTTGTGTGTCTCGGAGAAAAAGTTAAAATAACTTCAATGAAAATGTTCCAGCTCTTTCTTTAGAAACCGAAATTCTTACAAATTTTCAATCACTAGTTCAAAACCATACCTACATATTTCATTTGCCAATCTTAAAATTTCTTCCGCCTTTCGAATAAAAGAATCTTGCGGTTGGAGAGGTATGTAGGTACCGTTCTTTGGTTGCAAGCTATAGCTGTTGTTAAAAAATCACAATAACACCTAGGCAGGAACAAAGGCCTGCCTAGCAACACTCGGGGACCATTATGAATGGGACTATTAAGAATGAGCCTGCCTCTTACACAAAACTATTGTACTACATTAAAGTCCCTGCACTCATAGACACGATCAACTGTAATTATAATGAAGATGTCGTGGTTAACCGGATGGTCCCTGGGTGTTATTTTTTAAATGTTCATTGGTCAGACTTGTGAAAAAATCTCAAAAACAAAGCTATTAGGTACTCTGCAAGAAAAAAGACCTTCTTTTCCATCGACTGAAAATTAAAAGTGGCCAAAATATTTCCGCGTCTCATAGTGTTGAGACTGTAACCAATTTTAAATAATTTTCACTCAAATTTCCAGTTGCTATTCGGTGCCCTACAAGGTTTTGCTCGAATACGACATAGTAATCCGTAGGTAACCTACTTCTTAATACCTACCTCATCAAACGGATGCCTTTATACGAACGCTTGACGGAAACTACGTAAATTCGAATTAATTTTTTGATTGAACCTACAACTACAAATTTTTGTGACATTTAGGTAGGTACTATCCCCACAGATATTAATTAGTTTTAAAACTAAGTATTTACTTAGTAGTACTGCCCACGTGAGCCCAGTAATAGAAATTTTGGAAGGTTTTCAGTTCAATATTATTCTGAATACCCATTTTATTTTATAGTTTCTTTGTAAAAGAAAACTAACGCAAAAATGTTAAATTTTTTTAGTTTTGTACATGTCCTTGCATTCAAAGTTTAATAGAAAAAAAAGTATTTTTCTCGAATACGTGTTTTTCCTATTACTGCACTTTAGGTTCGGGAGGGCAGAGTAGGGGATAGGGGGGTAGGGGTGGTTATTAGGTTGCTCATATTTATGAGCATTGCCATACAACGTGGCAACGCTGCCAGTCTCCTGGGCACGTTTCCGGATGACATCGATGCGGACGAGTACTTCGACGCCTAAGTGTTCTTTTGTTTTGTATTTATTTGTATATTTATCTACACCCATGCTATAAATTCTCTATAAAAGTTTCTGAAACAGTTAGCTTATTGCCAACATTAAAACAGCCAGTGTCCTAGTAACCATGGTAACCCTATTAGCATCCAAACGGGTGCTTTAATGTTGTACTGAATTTCATAATGCAACTCGTTTTCAAAAAAAGAACATTGTAATGCACGCGCGTTTCACTACAACAGCGCCGTAATTTAAAAAATAACTTATTCGAATTCACGTCGTATACTATGACGCCGGCCGCCATGTTCGATACGAGTATTAGTATTGCAAAAAACTGTTTCAGAACCTTTTATAGAGAATTGATAACATGGATGTAGATAAAGTCTTGTATGCAACTGTACATAATTAGGTATTAAAACACTCATATGATACTATTATCACACTCGGCATTCGTGTTTTAATACCCCTTATTATACGTCACTTGCATAAATAACTATTAGTTAGCCATTTACTTTAGTACCTAGTGTAAAATGTTCTATTTAATGTTAATTCAGAAATAAAGTAAATATTATGTGCGAAACGAGTATTTTCAATTGAAAAATTGTTTGCAGTTACATAACGTTTCGTCCGCGCGTTCGTGATAGGACCACAGGACTATCACACAGAATATTTAAAACAATTTTTCCAGACAATGAAACGTAAAACTCAAAACTGTCGATCATAAAAATTCTAATGGCCAATCAAGTTGCATCAATTATTATAAGTTAACCGTAGGTACGTAGGAGTGCGCAGACGCACGGTCAGCGCGCACTTTCGCCGCGCGCCGTCGGCAGCGCCACATTTCTCCCCAAGGACATCAGAACCTGTCTCTACTGCCGACAGATCAGATTGTTCATAAGGTAAACTGTAGCGAGGAGTATATGGGAGCCATATATTAGATGTGTATTTAGATTTTGGGCGTTTCTTGGCAAGGGTTTTGGAAGTTGTGGCCTCTTTTATCTTAGAAGCATGGACAGGGACACTTTCATTTATTTTTTTTTAAACATTTGTTCCATCGATAAAATTAAGCATTTTTTTCCTAATTTCGATATGTGCACATTAAGAAGACTCACACTGTATAATTATGAAGAAAACGAATTAAATAATGTAGGTACGTCAGCAACAGAAGTCGGTTGACACTGCTATTAACACAAAATTATACGACAACCTGCTTTTTAGCATTTCATTTATTAGATAAGAGTTCATTTTCGTTAAAGTTTACATCTGTTCCGATTTTAATGGAGTATTTTTCTCAATCATTAAGATTTAGAAAACACAAGTGTTAATCGACTTTTGTTGCTGACTGTACCTAGCAGAAAAAGTCTAAGTAGGTAGGCTCTTAAGTTTTAAGGCTCTATGATCGCATTCAAGCCGCATACTGGCTTGCGAGTGGTTGCCTCGCGCGTTTGGTAGATTTTAAACATGGTAATTATTTTAATCATAATCATGACAAACTCAGCGAATATTGTGCTAAACAATCTTACTACCTTTTCATTTATATAACACTAATATTATAAAGGCGAAAGATTGTGTGTGAGGGGTATGTGTGTGTGTATGTTTGTTACTTCTTCACGTTCAAACGGCTGGATCGATTTGGATGAAATTTGTTATGTAGATAGCTTGTATACCCTGGAATAACACATAGGCTACTTTTTATCCCGATCTACGCGGGTGAAACCGCGGGGCGCATCTAGTAAAAAATAAGAGAAAACCGTCTTTTTTGTAGCTATGTGATTGATTAAACATTACGAAAACGGGTAACTTTGGGATTTTTAGGGTTCCGTACCAAAATGGTAAAAAAGGAACCCTTATGGTGTGACTCTGTCTGTCTGTCTGTCTGTCACAGCTGGATATCTCAAGAACTACTAATGCTATCAACTTGAAATTTAGAACAGTTTTAGATAATATTTACCCAACTATTTGTCAAATAAGAAAGAAATAAAAATATATGTGTTTTTTTTTGCAACATGGGCTGAAAGGGGGTCTTAAAAATTCAAAGTGGAGCTACTAGGGCATGCGGGGTATCATATGAAAGAACGCTGTTTGCACATTCTCAAACATATTTTTATTTTTTTTTAAGCCGCACAGTGTTCGACTTTTGATGAAAAATGTAAAAAAAAATACCCCCTTATCTCCGAAGTTTGCAAAGAGAAAAATCTGAAATTATTCTATGTGATAGAAGTTTATGTAAAGATTACAGGAAAAATAAAACGATGTCTCTAAATAGCACACTTTTTCAGAAATCGGAACGGAACCCTCGGTGCGCGAGTCCGACTCGCTCTTGACCGGTTTTTTCTATCTAGCAAAATAAATCTAATCGTGTTATTAAAAGCGATTGGCTCTCCGCCAGATCCTTAAATACGCTATAGATATTGCTGCTGATTTTTTTTTTTCACGGTTTCATATTTGGTCCCATAGTAAAAGTTGTTCATAATGGTAAGTACTATGACCCCTTAAGAGGTTGTGGGTTATTTATGTTACACCTTTTTACAGGAATTTTAGAAACACAAAATTATCGTTGTATCCTCATAAAGGTACTGCTCTGCCTAACACTTAGAGGATTATACAGGCATGATGTTGTGTGCTCTATTTATTGTTCTACAATTCACTTAACTACTTTATAACATCCTGCGAACGATCTACTATTATAAACTAAACTGATTATAAGTAATACCGATTTATTCTCCAACGTATTAACCAGTCGTTTGTAGGGTTCCGTACCAAAATGGTAAAAAGGAACCCTTATGGTGCGACTCAGTCTGTCTGTCTGTCTGTCACAGCTAGATAACTCATAAACTACTTATGCTATCAACTTGAAATTTGGAACAGTTTTAGATGACGTTGACGTTGACGTGATTTTGAAAATAAGAAAGAATGTTTAAGTTTTTTTTTTGCAATAGGGACTGAAAGGGGGTCTTAAAAATTCGAAGTGGGGCTACTAGGGCATGTGGAGTATCATAAATGAAACAGCGCTGTTTGCACATTCTCAAACATTTTAAAATTTTTTTTAGGCCGCATAGTTTTCGAGTTTTGATTAAAAATGTAAAATTAAATACCGCGGAATGAAACCCTCGGTGCGCGAATCCGAAACGCTCTTGACCGGTTTTTTTAATAATAGGTCTTTACCTATGAAATTGCCGTTTTGTATGAAAAAATTTAAACGAATTTTTTTCATGTATTTTTTATTTGTATTAATCGAAGTAATCACCCATGCAATCAATGCATCTTTGCCAACGCAGTGGCAGTTTATTGATGCCCTTCTTAAAGAAATCAGCTGGTCGGGAGGCAACAAATTCTTCAAAGGCATTTTGTACTGCCTCTCGGGTATTGAATTTTTTTTCCGCCAAGAAGTTATCCAAATTCTGGAAAAAGTAGTAGTCTGTAGGCGCAAGGTCTGGTGAGTAGGGCGGATGACGGAGAGCTTCCAACCCCAGTTCTTGCAACTTGGAGACCGTCTGCTGTGCAGTATGAGGTCGCGCGTTGTCGTGCAGGAGCAGCGGAGACGAGCGATTGACCAATGCTGGTTGGAGATGTGCCAGCTTCTCCATCATTGTGTTCAGTTCTTCACAGTACACATCTGCAGTAATGCTCACCCCGTTTGGTAAGAAGCTGTGATGAATCACACCGGCGCTAGACCACCAAACAGTGACCATTTCTTTTCTAGGGGTACGTTTTCGTTTAGGGCATTGTTTAGGTGCTGAACCAGGATCCAACCAACTTGCTGAGCGCTTGCGGTTATCAAACAGAATCCATTTTTCATCGCAGGTAACAATGCGGTTCAAAATTCCTTCATTTGTGTGTCTGTTGAGCAGTGCAAGGCACGTCTCGACGCGTACTTCGCGTTGGCGATCATTGAGTTCGTGGGGCACCCAATTGTCAAGCTTTTTTACCTTGCCAATTTGACGCAAATGGACCAATATTGTTTTGACGCTAACGTCGAAAGCTGCTGCTAATTCAGCCGTAGATTGTGTATCATCAGCTTCCACAATCGCCTTTAATTCGTAATTGTCGACCAAAGTCTTCGGACGATCGCGAGGTTCATTTTTCAGGTCGAAATTTCCAGAACGGAAGCGAGCAAACCAATAACAGGTGGTGCGTTGGTTTGTAGTGTTAGCTCCGTAAACGTCGTTGATGTTGCGTGCCGCTTGTGCCGCGTTGCTGCCACGACGGTACTCATATTCCATAATTACTCGAATTTTTAACGTATCCATGATGACGAAAAAGATTGAAATGCGATGAAAATGTAACACTAATCAATAAACAAATGACTACTTTTGGAAAAAAAAATCCATGTTTTTAAAATAAAATTAATTTGAAATTAACTAGAATTCTTAGCCAAACAAAAATTATTTTGATTTGAAATGGCCAGTAGTTACTGCAGAACGGCAATTTCATAGGTAAAGACCTAATATATCTTGGTAACAATCCGTTAGAAAGTTATAAAACTGAGATTAAATTATTGGTCCGCTCAGCAACTGAACAACTATAGCCATTTCCAATCATTCAGATGGTTACAGCAATTTTACGGTTCCTAAGCAGCCTAGGGATGTACGGCCAGCAACAGAAGTCGATTAACACTGCTACTTTTTGACATCATCAAGTTAACAAAAAATGATACCATAACACGCTTTTTAGCAATTCATTTATTAAATACGAGTTAATTTTCTTTAAAATTTACATCTGTTCTGATTTTAATGAAGTATTTTTCTCAATAATTTAAGTTTACAAAACTCAAGTGTTAATTAACTTTTGTTGTTGACTGTACTTAGCTGTACTGTTTGACTAAAAGAAACAAGGTAAGTTAGTTTCAACATTATTCTGTGAGTACTTAGCCTTAGAAGAAGTAGTATTCTTTCATTGACATGTTTCTTCTTGTGCGGTTTAAAAGAAGATGTAGTGACAAAAATGTAAAAGAGTAGGGGAAGGTGGGGCAGCCTCATACAGTTTTTATATTTTGTCGTACAGAATTTTCTCTAGTATCAATATCTGTACCGATTCATCAAAAACTCTTCGTCTTGCTATCTGACTTTATATCAAAAATATGTAATTTGTGTAAATACATTTGTGTGGCTTTCTGTCAAAGTTAATAAAAAAAAAATTATGTATGAAAGTGCCCCGCATGTGGGGCACTTTCATACACGCTATGGGGCAGATTCATACATGTGAAAAAATACACAAATTGAGTGTGAAATGTTAATTATTTATCAAAATCAAAATATGAAAATACAATATTTTCGAAAACAAAAGCAATTAGTCTATTTGAGCATAAAATACTAAGTAATAACCGAAAAATACTAAGTGAAAAAGAGAATAACATAAATGTAGGTAGTTTTGTTTTTATAACACTGAACAAACTTAACTAACCTAACAGTCTTTCTGATCAGTCATATCAGTATTTATTATATTTTAAATAAAATAGTATTGAATAATCTAGAAAACAGCTTACATCAATAAAAATTTGTTCAAAGTGAGGTCATAAAATTACTTACACGTGGCCGAATCACTGTCCGTGTCACCGCATCGCGCGTTTCGCACCGACTGCTGTCAAACTCCATGAGCCAGCACACTCATAAATAAGCTACGTACACACGCATAGTCGTTCAATTTCTGTGTGCCTAACAACAGATATCTCTAGTGTATGAAGGTACCCCTTGTATGAAGGTGCCCCACTTCCCCCTAGGTACCATGCTTAGATTGTTTGGTCATGTTGAGAGGATGAACGAAAGGCGACTAACAAATTACGGTATTTACAAGGCTGAGATGTAAGTGGAAACGCCGGCAGGGGACGCCCTATTAACACGTAGTATTTATATAAATAAATAATAAACAAATAAACATCCTTGGATATTTCACACAACGCCACCTAGTCCCAAGCTAAGCCTCCTAATGCTTGTGTTATGTTAACGAGATGGCTGATAAACTACATAAATACATTTTTTTTACTACTTATACAACGTGTAACGTTAAATGCGCAAAACCTCTTAAGGGGTCATTGTACTCATCATTATGAAAAACTTTTACTATGGGAGCAAACCTGAAATCGTGAAAAAAAATTGGCTGTTCAGTACATTTATGTTCGCATAATTTGTCAAAATGTACTGAACAGCTGATTTTTTTTTTTCGCGATTTCATGTTTGGTCCCATAGTAAAAGTTGTTCATAATGATGAGTACAATGACCCCTTAAGAGGTTACTGGTGTTTTAAAAATAACCCTGTATATTATAGATAGAAAAACACCCAAAGTCGGAACAAATACTTGTAGGTCGTACAAATATTTGTTCGTGCCAAATAAGAATAGGATCGCGCTTGCTGCCAACTTCACACGATATCTGTCAAATTAGTACGCATTGGTAATGAAGTTCGCGAGTATTGCGTAACAAAATGGCGTCTTGAGAGTACTATTCCTATTTGGCTCGCATAGTAATTAGTGACCTTATTGGTGATGTTCTTCAGAAAGGTCAGGTGCGTAGTACTCGCAACCGGCGTGCGTGTATGGCCAGATGTATGAACGTAAACGAGGCGAAAGGAGTATGTAAGGATTGTAGCAGGTGGCGTTCTGGAGTTTCTGCCTACCCTCATGGGAAGAAGACAAGAGTTTATAATGTATCTTTGTATTTCTTCTTATGAAAAAGCTCGAACTCGAACAGGAAACGAAGGAATCCATTCAAGCAAAAGCCGTGTCGAAAGATTCATTCAAAAAATTTGATTTTGGATCTGAAAATGGCGTTCATACTTTTTAAAATTGACCTACTATTTTCCTTTCCAATTAATTAGGGACTAAACTGCGAACTAATCAGGATACCATAATTGTTCAGTACAACCTACATGAACATTAAAAGATTTGATTATTCCTGGCCACTCGTTTGTCTGTGGCCTAAATTAGTTTTGTTTTTCTTGTTGTTCAATTTTGTTTCCTTTTGAATGAGTACAATGTGCTCCAGTTGATATAATATAATAAATTAGCTATTTTTACAATTTCAACAGCATTTTTATTTCCAATATGCTGTTTGTGGTCCTTCGAGCCGGATATTTAATAATATTACAATATTATAAGAAACATGTGCAATAAAGATATTACAGGTACTACAAATTCAATAATTGAAGCTTATTCGAATGAAATTACAAGCAAACGATTGCTCAGCAACAGCCTCAAGGCACAACAGTTGACAAATTCTTATGCAGATCATAAAATATATTGCCCACAAATTCTACCCTGAGGGCAAAAGAGAAACATAGTCTGTATGCTAGACGCATCAATATCTATCCAATTAGGGACGATTTGTTAGACTCATGAAGACTGCAGTACGATATATATTCACATTCATAGCGAAGGTAAGCTCAATTACTGAAGTAATTCAACAACGGAGCTACACCATATTCATTTCTTAAGAATCAGACAAATTAAAGCAATCGTTTCTGATTCCTGTATCTTACTTACTTCCGACTCCTAAATATGACGGCTTCGCCAATATCGAAACGAAATATTGGAACAACGACAAACAGTAAAGTACTTCAATCAAAATAAAAAAATAAGATTTTATTTCAAATAAACCTTCATGAGCACTTATGAAACATCTGAAGCTAGGTTCACGGCTCAAATTGGTCGTTTCCTAAGGAGAAGAGCCTTCAAGAAAGTCAACGGTTATTCTTTTAAAAATAATTGGCTTTTACAGTATTTTAAATTATCAGTGACAGTGTAGGCCTTTCAATAAGTAGCAAGTACTTAATAAAATAGAAAATGGTCAGCAAATCTACAGTCTACTCTAGACCAACAGCGTTCTCACATTCACAAAATATAGAAAAATCTGTAAGTATAAAAGATAAGTAAAATAATAAAAATAAAAACATAGTTAAACTAAATGATTGCCATTACAACTACAGTAACAAATCTGACTAAGTCCACAAAAGCCACTAATAAAGAGTTCAAATTAGAATTGTAGGTATTTAATGTCAAATAATAGATAGAACTTGTGATTGCATGCATCCAATCATAATTATCCTATAATGTTCCCATTCCTGGGACACGGGACTCTCTTCGAATAATCCACCACGTGGTAACAGTGCGGGTTGGTAGATGTCACATGTCTTCGAATTTTTGGTTCTAGGTCATGCTGTTTCCTCATTATGTTTTTCTTCACCGTTTTGAGCAGTGGTGGTAATGAAATTATTTACACAAAGTAAAGCTCTTGCTTGGTTTAGAATCCACGATCTACAACTCGTAAGTCGGGGCTGTTGCCACTGGGCCAACATTTAAGTAACGCACTTAGAGGAAAATGTGATTGGATATCTTCCGAGCCACTAAAAGCTTGAAGTAAGAGTCACTCAATCAAAATCCATCTATTTATTGCCTCCATCTTACCAAAAAAACCCGTAACAAATAAAATTAATTACTAATTACCATAAAAATGCCTCCACTTCTCCAAGTTCAAAACAATGCGAAAATCATTACAAATCAAAACGACGGACAATAATCACGTTCAACAAACTACCTGACGGCCAGCGTCGCTAACACAAGAACTTGCGTCCTCTGAGTACCAAACCACCACACCACATCCTCAACCACCGTAAAAACCAACTACCACACTGAAAACTCGACCGTCCCTCGTCAAGTTTAAGCAAGATATTGCTTGACAGGTGAGTGGTGGTTACGGTTTTAGAGTTGATGGGACATGCTGGTCAATAAATGTATGTAAAAACGTCCGCAGACTCCGACGACATTCTTGTGAAGAGTCTGTAAGACGTTAGGGCCATCTAAATGGTTAGGACGCTGGCTCATAGTTGTTTGTGCAGCATATGAACATATTTATGCCATTCTATATCAATTTCTCTTGATTGGCCAGCATGGATGATAGCTCTCATGTTAGGTGAGATGTTTTCACGTTCTAATTATAAAATTAGAAGGGCCATTTTGTTCTTATAAGAATCTGTAATGGGTCTACAATTGGCTCGTTTCATAATTCTTAGTAATTGATATGGTTTGCAATTAATTACGTCCATGATTAATTATTTCAATTGCTTCACATAGCTGGGAACAAAATTACTGCAACTTTTAACCAATTTTCTATCAACCAGACACCTATATACTCGAATTTATTCAACAGATCTCGGATATATCCTCAAATATAACAAAATAACAGAAATACTCAACTATAAGTACTGCTTATTAACTTAACATACATTAGAAGCATTTAACTCGAAGTCGAGTAACCATTATATTATCCCCATAAATGTTAGTCGCTTACTTTTTAGCTATCCAGTCGTACAGGCCCAATTTAACACGCCATCTAACTCGGAGCTAAGGTCTAAGACCTACAACAAGACGAATGGGACGCTATAGGACCCTATAAGGCGTATGTCAATTTATTGAACGCACCCGATCGCTCGTTCCCGCGCATTCGATTCAAGATGGCGAAGCGGCCATCTTTTTTACGCTTTTTATCATGTTTTTATATATTTCTGTTTATTATTAGATGCGTGTGGTGTTTGGTTGGTAATTGATAGCTGCTAATGCAATTAGTTGCGATGTTATGGATACTAATAATATGAATAAGATATTTTTAACAGTGTTTTGGGACATTTTCTTATACTACTAAGAACTACTAAGAAACTGCTTGCCTTCTAGATTGTCTCTTGGTAGATTATAAAAAATCTGATAGGAAACCAGCATGAAATTGTGAATATTCTTTTTCTGGAGCATTTAAAACCATGCATGCCTATGATAATGTTCCTACTGCACAGCTACACAGCTGTACTACTCTCGATGCCACGGTCTCAGTGTGGGTTGCTAGACTTGTCTTCGAATTTTTGCTTCTAGGGCATGGCGGTTTCCTCTCGATGTTTTCCTTCACCGTTTTGAGAGCAGTGGTGATGAAATAATTTACACAAAGTAAAGCGCCTGTCTGGGTTTGAACCTACGACCTACAACTCTTAAGTCGCGGCCGTTGCAACTGGGCCACCACTGCTCTAAAACCACGCTGTAAATGCAGCTGCTTTTCAGTAGGACCGATCGTTGCAATTTGCAATTACAAACAACACAATATCACGTGAGGTGACAAGCCCCAGGACGATATTTAAACTCCTATATCTATCGGCATTCTTCTGTATCTTATAAGGTCCTAGGATCACAATAGTAAAAATGCAAAAGAGAAACCAAAAGTGTCAATTGGCTATCTTCCTACGCGGATCGTTAAAACCGCCGAGGGCAATGGCCAAATCGTAAAAAAGGTTCAAGATATGAGTGCTAGCACCTCTCTATTTAAGGCTGTATCGCGTTTTAACCATAAATTTATAAAGGCGAAGATACTGTACAACCTACAATGGCACGATAGAAAAAAAAAAGAAAGTAAAATTAAAGAATTTCTCTTTTTTTTTTTTTCCTTTGCAATTTCATCCACTTTGAATCTTTTATGATATTAAGGTAGGTATTAATTGATGCTCAGGTGGTACTCGGTACGGCAAGCATGACCAAACCGCGAGACCAAAAAGAGGGTAGTTGACTGATGGTTCATCATTTATACGGAAAAGTAAGATCAGGTATGAAGCAAGTAATACGCGGGCCCAGCAGTGCGGTGAGATCACATCATGTTTTCAAATTTTTGGTTCTAGAACATGCCGGTTTCCTAACGATGTTTTCCTTCCCGTTTTGAGAGCAGAGTGATGAAATTATTTTAGGATTCTGTAGGTACCTCAAAAGGAAAAAATGGAACCCTTATAGTTGTAGTGATCCTAGATCGCTTGTGTGTCTGTCTGTCCGTCTGTTACAGCCGATTTGCTCCGAATCTACTGGACCAAGTTAAAATTTGTATTTTTTTTTCTAAGTTGTAATTTTAATTAATTTTTATTAATTTTTGTTTTATTTTAATTTTAATTTTTTTTTTTGGTACACATAAATTTTTGCGACCCAAACATGAACGAGTAATGTAAATTAATTTTGAATATGGGTTTAACTTTTGGTGTAAAACTGAGAAAATTAACAAAAAACAGTTTTGCAAAGTTTACCGTGTGACATGTCAAATGAAAGGGCTTGATGGGAGAATTTATATACTTATAGTTTTAAATTTATTATAGAAAATTGATGAAAATTGACCCTGCCCCCCCCCCCCCCCCCTCTTCCTAATCGGAAACTGCTGAGCCTAAAATTTTGAAAAAAATACAGATAATAGTTCTATACCTACGTACTTACAGATTACAGGAAAACCTATAAGAAGTCTATGGTCTTAAAATCCTACTTCCTACTATATTAATATTAATTATAATATTATAAATGTGAAACTTTGTATGTTTCGATGTTTGTTACTCAATCACGCAAAAACGGCTGAACGGATTTGGATGAAATTTGGTATACAGATAGTTTATAACCTGGATTAAGACATAGGATACTTTTCATCCCGGTAGAAGGTTCCCGTGGGATAATCTCCGACATACACGCGGGCGAAGCCGCGGGCAACGGCTAGTCCCTAAATAAAAGAGTGTTAGATTTTAGCAACTTTCGACGCTGAGCCGAACATTGAAAACAAATCAATATTTTTTACTATCAAGTAATCATAAATAAAAGGATGTTAATAAAGATTTTAATAAACAAAACAAATATATTTACCGTGAGCGTGAACCACATACGTTTGTTAGATGTCGCGACAAACTGCACGCGCAGGTAGCAGTCGCATTGCACATGAATTATTGAAGGAGCTACAAATTATACTTGTCTTTGCACAGTTTGATACATGGTTTAGTTACGTAAGTATATGTGCTTATTGTGGGCTCAGTGGAAGAGCAAAAAGATCACCAAGACAGAAGGGGGACAGAAATCTTCAAAAATACAGGATTAAGGTGAGTAGTAATGCTTTTAGCGCCATCGCCATCATGGAGAAAAAAATCAAGTCTGGAGGTATGGAACATTTTAAAATTTCTTAAGCTCACATTTTTAGTCCCTATCCCATAGGTTTTGATTTACTTGCGAGTATCAAAATATGTGGCGTAAGTGGGAGTAAGGGTTCCGTTTTTCCCTTTTGAGGTGCGGAACCCTAAAAAGCACCATTGACACGAAAAGAAGAGGAAAGGATTTCTTAGATCTACTCCATATTTGTTGTGTCAATGCCAAATATGCCATTAATCAAATATATGGTACTCATAGCATAAATAAACTTAATTTTATTTATTTAAGTATTTATTATTTAAAGTTTAAAAACGAATAATTTTGCCAATCGTAAATCTTTCAGAATTCCTAGCCAGACCAAAATAAAGATTTCTGCTAACATTTGGAAAGGATGAGTCCTTGAGGCGACGCTATCTGACTTTTGATGATTTTAAACTGAAGATCACGTCTAAACGAGTAGTGTTAATGATTTGAAAAAAATATATGTTAAATTAGAGCACTTTCTTAATAACTTAATATGTGAATATTTTAGATTATGTTTATATTAAATAGTGTAATTAATTTGTAAAGTTATGTCTAACGCAGATAAAAAACTGAGAATCACGCAAAAACTGTCAGGCGTATTTTTATGAAACCTTCACCATTTTAAAGGTAATTTAATTATTTATCTTTTAGTATACGTATTTTATTAAAATGCCTTTTGTTTTATGTATAATAAATTAATAATGCGTCTAATTTGGGACAGCGCTCCTTGATGGGCGAGTCCTATTACTGGCTGGACGTACGACGCGTTGCGTGAGCTCAGCACACAACGCGCAAGCTAACCACTCAAGGTCATTGACGTATAGTTGCGCCTTAATACTACAAAAAGAGTATACCTATACCAGAAAGGTTTAGGTAGTGAAATAAAGGTAAACAATCTTGATGTGTCTTTTATGTTTTTTATTTTAAAAACTCAGTTTAAAAATAAAATGCAATTAAAAACCAATGTAAATACAAAAATAATTATTACTAAATCAATTGAACCATTAGTTTAAGCAGTAGTTTATTTGTTTAAGTGTTTGTGTAAAAAGTCACATCAAGATTTTTTACCTTTATTTCACTACCTAAGCCTTTCTAGTAGAGATCCATCTTTCAACCAACATCAGTTACTAACTTATGAAGAATCGGAAAAAAACAACCTGTCACCTTCCACACACGCTGTGCGCGAAATCATAAACAACAACACACATTTTTTTCTATACCTTCCCATCAACCAAACAGAAAAATAAGAAGCACAGCAAGTTGATAGAATATTTACAATCGAGTCGGGATCGGTAGCCAGCCTGCGCCCGCGCCTACGGTCAGGCTCCAGTCTATGCCTTAGCTCAATGCTCGCATGCATGCATTAATCTAGGATACTTATAAACAGCTATAACTTGAAACTTATCTATGGATAAGCTCCTATTAAGGATGCTATAGGTTTGCGTACAGAACGCTGCGATTTTTGCAAAGATATTGAGAGAGAATACTGGATAGGTTTGACTTGTTTCATATTAAATGTACTTATTGGTTTAGAATAAAGATATGATTAAGCTCATTACCTACATTATGCAATTAAACGACGGCCTGCAACTTACAATGCGACATATTTGTCAAAAATAAAGCAGAAAATTGACAGCTATGAAGGAATAGTACATTTTGATACAAGTGGAGAACGTTTGTTATTGCATATTGAGGCGGAACTAACACAAAAACAACTCAAAAACAACCTTTTTTTGAGCCGAGAACTGCAATAACAAATGTCCATGAGTATCAAACGACGTTTTTCAATACACTTTTGAAGAAATGAAAGTAAAATAACGGAAAATATTTTTGTCATGAATTATTAACCCCTCAAGTGTCGCGTGCACCCCATGTGTGCATAAGAAAAACCGTTTTTTTGTTCGGTACATAAGCTTATATCACATATATATAAATGTACAAAAACATCATCCGATGGAAAACCAATCAAATCATTAGTTGTGAACTTATGGAGTTCGCAGCTAACCTCCCCTCCCCCCCCGCGTGTCAAATGCACCCCAAGTGTGCAAAAGGACAAAACTTTACATAATAGGTATATAAGCTTAGATCACGTATATATAAA
The DNA here is from genome assembly GCA_905163495.3 of Cosmia trapezina. Classification (NCBI taxonomy): domain Eukaryota; kingdom Metazoa; phylum Arthropoda; class Insecta; order Lepidoptera; family Noctuidae; genus Cosmia; species Cosmia trapezina. The sequence continues at coordinate 1,782,625 of LR991033.1, read as the reverse complement.
CGTAAAAAAACATCATCCGATGGAAAACATATCATTATCAGTAGTTGTGAACCTATGGGGTTCGCAACTTACCCCCAACCCTCCCCACTCGCGGGGGTTTTGGGTCTAAAATCAGCCAAACTCAGACACTTGAGGGGTTAAGAAACTATGATTTAAATTTTCTTTTTTTTCACGCTTTGCTTTCGCCAGGTTGAAGGAGAAGCAAAGGTATAAAGTCGATAAACAGCCTACCTATATGAAAAATAGAAAATTCAAATATTTTCGAGTTTAGAACAGAAATAAATGTTAATTTGTTCATAAACGTTTTTTTTTATTGTAATAATCATAGTTTTTGATGATATTCTATTTATGTGTAAACGTTATTTAAATATTCAAAAAATATTAACGCCGTAAAGACGCATAACTCTTTGCCGAGATTAAAAAAAAACATTCACCTCCGAATAGAGAGATGTGAATAGAGGCATTGAACCAATTTGGACTAACTTTAAGTATAATGTATCTGTGGCAATTTTTATTCCCGCACACGTGCGGGAAAATGAAAAATCACACGCGTGTGAAATACATTGCGTTGTGAACCTAATCGTAGTGCGATATGAACCAGTTTTCGAGGAAGTGTATTGAAATATAATTATTGTTTAAAAATACTCAATTCTGCAACTCAAAAAAAAAAGTTTTTAAATGAGTGCGTCTTGACTGTCGAGAAAATGAAAAAAAGAGCATTTTCCTGTTTTCATTTGCCCAAAACTAATTTGCTTTGATTTTTCATTCTACTGCCCTATTCCAAAATTATTTGCGTTCGGGGCAGCATGAAGGTATGTCTCCTTCCATACTTTTCCTCTATTAGCCGTCAGCTCAGTATTCACCCCATGTAGGGTGAACAAGTACAGTGGGCTGCATCAATTGGGTACCCCAGTAGTTTTTTATTTATATAGTTATTTATGCAACTGACGTATAATAAGGGGTCTTAAAACACGAATGTGGGTTTATCACACGAGGCGAAGCCGAATGTGATAATAGTATCACATGAGTGTTTTAATACCTAATTATGCACAGTTGCATACAAGACTTTATCTACACCCATGTTATCAATTCTCTATAAAAGGTTCTGAAACAGTTTTTTACAATACTAATAGGTACTCGTATCGAACATGGCGGCCGGCGTCATAGTATACGACGTGAATTCGAATAAGTTCTTTTTTTAAATTACGGCGCTGTTGTAGTGAAACGCGCGTGCATTACATTGTTCTTTTTTTGAAAACGAATTGCATTATGAAATTCAGTACAACATTAAACCACCCGTTTGGATGCTATTATGGTTACCATGGTTACTATGACACTGGCTGTTTCAATGTTGGCAATAAGCTAACTGGCTCAGAAACTTTTATAGAGAATTTATAGCATGGGTGTAGATAAAAATTTTAATACAACTGGGTACTCAATTGATGCAGCCCACTGTACGTGTTCACCCCTTCGCAAGTCATTGTATAAAGTCCAGTTGGAATCTCACTCAGTGAGTGCACACAATACTTACGAAAGCGAACTCATTTGTTTCGAGACACCGTTTGAATTTCGAAGCGAGTAAGTGACATTAGTGAACTACACTATTCCGCTCTCTGTTCTAACTGGTCTAAAACAAATGACTGTAAAATAATATTTTACAGTCATTTGTTTTATACAGTAAAATATATAAATAAACTAGCGTACTCGACAGACGTTGTCCTGTCAGAACGATCCCAGAACCCGACTGCAGCGCCACCTACCGGGTCCAATTGTATTTTCCAACCATCCAGGAACCCATTTAAATATCCACACAAAATTTCATCTAAATCGGTCCAGTCGTTTAGGAGGAGTTATGTGACAAACACACGTACAGAAGAATTATATATAGGGTGTTTCTTTTAAGGTGTACCAAGCCAGTGCGAGTACCATACCTATCGATTTAACCCCCATGTATGTTCTACGATTTTTTGTGCCGTTTCGAACGTTTGTACGTAGTTTTCTTACTGTCCATATATGTATTCTATATTAACTGTGTTACAGCCATAGACTTATAAAAAAAGATGGACTCCGCGCCACGCATATCGAAAGTGAAGCACAGTAAGTATGCCGGGACCGTTTGTACAAACACGCCTCGCGCACACATTTACATCATAGTATGCCGACCGGCCGCCATTACGTGACACGAGCGACGCGGCGACGCCGTCTTTGCAGGTACTCAAATCATGCACACATAGATCGGTACGGTGCTTCACTTTCGATATTCGTGGCGCGGAGTCCATCTTTTTTTATAAGTCTATGGTTACAGCTTACTTTTCACAGAACAACGCACCAGATTGACTGTTATTTTAAATCATTTTGTCACGCGTCTAAAACGCGACGTTTTTCTAACTAGTGTGTTCTCTCCCCTGTACCCCGGGAACGTGGTCAAGCCGCCTTAGAACCTGTCCCCTGGCAGTTATTAGAAGTTATTAAAGAGCGCACTTTTTGCCCCCCTGTCGCTGCGCCCGCGCCACCAGATTGCGCGTCTAATTGCACGCTGCGTGAGAATAACGAGACCAAGCGCTTACCATGGACAGTTTTCAGGAGTTTTATTCATGAACGGTTTGTTTACAGGCTTGGGAACCAACCAACTAGTCACCAATTTTGAATTTCGAACATTTTAACGACAATGTTAAAGTTCTAATTCCAAAAACTGACTTTAAACCCGAGTCTAAGTTGTCAATTTTATATTAAGAACTAGCGGACCCGACAGACGTTGTCCTATCTGAACGATCCTAGAACCCGACTGCAGCGCCACCTACCGGGTCCAATTGTGTTTTCAAACCATCCAGGAACCCATTCAATTAAACACACAAAATTTCATCTAAATCGGTCCAGCCGTTTTTATACCACGTTTTATCCGTTTTTTTTTAAGGATCCTATGTCCGTCTCCTGGTTCTAAGCTACCTCCCCACCAATTTTCAGCCAAGTCGGTTCAGCCGTTCTTTAGTTATAAATAGTGTAACTAACACGAATTTATTTTATATATAAGGTTCAAAATACATACTGGCTCGAAGGTTTGGGCTTGGACAGAAGTAAGAACTCATTTTGTATGAGTTCTTCTGGCACTTAAGGCTCTTGTATAAAATTATAACTGAATTATTCTGCACCTAACCAAAAATGTCATCAAACATTTTGACGATTAAATTAAACATGTTATTGTCAAAAAAAAAAAAACTTTTAATTCAGACATGGTCCATAACATTGTTAGTACACTTAAAACTATGTTAGATTTAAAAAAAATAATTTAAGTATTTGCCGCCCACGGGGGCCCCGGGCACACGCACTTGTGCTTGGACCCAGTGCCCCAGAAGGGGGCTGTCCAGCTTGTGGCTGAGCACGTTCAGGATGGTGTTGGCGCTCCCACGCGTGCGGAACATCAGCGAAGCGATGCGGCGCCGCAGCACAGTGTGTGTGTGTGTGTCAAAAGCTCGTGGCTAAGTAATAACAGCCGCACAGGTCGATCCATCAGGTTAAGCTACGCTTGCCGGGGTTGGTCCGTGGATGGCTGATCCATCTTTATACACCGATACTCCTTCGTGCCTAGGAAAGCACGTTAAGCCGTTGGTCCCGGCTGTCATTCGTGGATCTTTGACAGTCGTTACGGGTCGTCAGAAGCCCGAAAGTCTGACAACCAGTCTTACCAAGTCTGGGTTGTGGAAGTCAGATAGGTAGTAGCTACATGTAAAATACTGGTATTCAGCTGCATCCGGTTACACTGGAAGCCGACCCCAACTTAGTTGGGAAAAGGCTAGGCAGATTGATTGATTATGCAATCTTGAACAGTAGTGGCTCAGTGGAAACGACCGCGACTTTGTAGTTGAGTTTGAGTTGTAGATTGTAGGTTCGAAGTTCGACCAGACAGGCGATTTACTTTATGTAAATTATTTCATCAGCACTACTCACAAGGAAAACATCGCGAGGAATCCAGCACGTCCTAGAACCAAAAAATCGAAGACATGTGCACTGGGCCCGCGTGGTGGATTACGGCCCACTCCCTTTCACCGAGAGGAGGGCCGTGTCCCACCAGTGGGAACATTATAGGCTGATATCTTTATGAAGGCTATTATACAAAAACTGACGAAGTTAATAATAGTTATTTATGCAACTGACGTGTAATAAGGGGTATTAAAACACGAATGTGGGTTTATCACACGAAGCGAAGCCAAGTGTGATAATAGTATCACATGAGTGTTTTAATACCTAATTATGTACAGTTGCATACAAGACTTTATCTACATCCATGTTATCAATCCTCTATAAAAGGTTCTGAAACAGATTTTTGCAATACTAATACTCGTATCGAACATGGCGGCCGGCGTCATAGTATACGACATGAATTCGAATAAGTTCTTTTTTTAAATTACGGCGCTGTTGTAGTGAAACGCGCGTGCATTACAATGTTCTTTTTTTGAAAACGAGTTGCATTATGAAATTCAGTACAACATTAAAGCACCCGTTTGGATGCTATTATGGTTACCATGGTTACTATGACACTGGCTATTTTAATGTTGGCAATAAGCTAACTGTTTCAGAAACTTTTATAGAGAATTTATAGCATGGGTGTAGATAAACTTAATTATGGAGTTTACATTAGAAAAACTTAATGAAATGCGGGACAAGTAGGCACCCTGTTGATACCTGTCCGACAGAACGTGTTGGGACGTTATCAGCGCCCGCGCCCGTCATTAGCAGATAAGTACATGCACACGCAATCTTTGCTGCATAATCACCATATTGTATGACACGTGGATTTGTCCGTCAATGATAATTTTGATTAGTGTTTCAGGCAGAACAAAACTTCTAATTATCTTGGCCGAAAACTTCATCAGCGTCGTCGTCTGTGGTAGCGCCAAGGTCACTTTGACTGCATGTTTTTATTTTACTTTGTATTTTTTGCTATGATCCCTCTGGATCATAGCAAAGAAAAACGAAAGAGAATTAGATATTAGAACATATTTTTCGTAAATATTTTTTTTACTTTGTATTTTTTGCTATGATCCCTCTGTATCATAGCAAAGAAAAACGAAAGAGAATTAGATATTAGAACATATTTTTCGTAAATATTTTTTTTACTTTGTATTTTTTGCTATGATCCCTCTGTATCATAGCAAAGAAAAACGAAAGAGAATTAGATATTAGAACATATTTTTCGTAAATATTTTTTTTACTTTGTATTTTTTGCTATGATCCCTCTGTATCATAGCAAAGAAAAACGAAAGAGAATTAGATATTAGAACATATTTTTCGTAAATATTTTTTTTACTTTGTATTTTTTGCTATGATCCCTCTGGATCATAGCAAAGAAAAACGAAAGAGAATTAGATATTAGAACATATTTTTCGTAAATATTTTTTTTAAATATTACCTATGGTTTGTACCTACCTAGTCCTACACACTAAAGAGGAGTGAAGTGGTATGACATGTCGTTGTATTCAGCGTGTTTCTGTTTTTTTTTTTTTGTTAATCTTCTTATTTATAAGTTGGCTTTGTGCTTTATGAAAAAAGGTTTTCAGGAATGTTGCTAGTTAGACATGACTGCAAAACGCCTGAAATGCCATAATAATGCTTTTTCATGCACGAGACGTTTATAAGAATTAAGATAGGTACGCATCACTATGAAGACATTTTGTAAATATTATAATTATTTAAATTGAATGCCACAGTAAACAAACAAACAAGTAATAAACAAGTTTTATGGACTTAAGCTCAACCAAACTAAAGGTTTACTATAAATCTATAACCTAGTGACAGACGGTACGATATATTTTATATGATCTAGATTAAATGTTAGAAATATACGGCACGACGCTTCTCGTATTATAAATGACACGACAAACGATGCTCAAAGTAAGTCTTTAAAAAGATCAGGTAATAATTATGAGAGTTTTTACTTGTACACGGCTACACATCAAGCTATGCATTTCCAGTTTACACTGATCTCTCATTGTAAGGAAATCCTATACAATGCGAGATCAGCTTATTCTGGAATTGTATAGCTTGATCTGTAGCCGTGTGTACCAGTACAATTATGAGAGTTTTTAGTTATACACACGGCTACACATCAAGCTATGCAATTCCAGTTTACACTGATCTCTCATTGTAAGGAAATCCTATACAATGCGAGATCAGCTTATTCTGGAAATGTATACTTGATCTGTAGCCGTGCGTACCAGTACAATTATGAGAGTTTTTACTTGTACACACGGCTACACATCAAGCTACACATTTCCAGTTTACACTGACCTCTCACTGTAAGAAAATCCTATACAATGCGAGATCAGCTTGCTTGATCTGTAGCCGTGCGTACCAGTACAGCCGTGCGTGCCACAAAAGATGAGTCTTGACACACGACGTGGTATGACTTGCCCAATAGACTGATGATTTTAGGTCTCTTTATCGGTGTAGGTATCTAGCAATTTAATCCAGCTACTTTTTTCAGCGTTAATAAAATATGACCTCACTATGTATAGCAGTTTCATTGAAGTGTCTTGACCCTTCCAATTAGGTCTATATTATCGTCCAAATAAGTCCCAAATACATATTTATCGAGAAATTATCTATACACATTAAAACAGTAGAATTCGGTGTGTCTGTACCACGTGGACATTTTGTGGTAAATCGCTTTTCGATCTTATTGATAACGTAATAAGATTGAAAAGTGATTTACCGCAGATGAAGAAAAGTAATAAAAATATCTGATTATAAAGTTTATATTACCTACTTATGTACAATTATAAAAATGTCTACAAACCTGGCTCCCCTTAAGCTGTTAAATCAACAGCATGACGAACATACAATTAAGATAGTAGTACCTATTATTTAATTTTATCGTAAGTTTGTACACATAAACTCAAATTAATTAGTGTAAAATATCCAGGGTGTAAGGGACAGCCCTCCGCAAACTAACAGGGTGCATTCAGCTCCTCATTTTGAATCATATTCTACCGGAAATTTTCTCAGGAAAATTTTAATTTTTTAATTTTTTTTTCTGTTACATTTTCATTATTTCAATGTAAAATTGCATTGTGTGTTCGCAGCATTCCATTTATGTAAAAAAAAACTGCAAAAAAAAACAGCAGAGAAAAAAACCAGCAATGGATGTTGAAATACTCTAACCAACGACGCGAGTAATCAGCTGTTCACTTTCTGTCTACCTACAGAGTTCATCGAACTCACCGCATACCTATTACCTACCCCTCTCAACCAGTAATAGACGTTCCGATTTGTGCACAAAAACACAAACAAATCAGGTTTATTGGATTCCCTTAACGTTCCTGAAAAAATTTCATGTACTTACCAGTCATCTTAGTAAGACATACTGAATTCACCCTATCAGTTTGCGGAGGGCTGTCCCTTACACCCTGTATGAACCTTATATTTTTGACCTGTTTTGTGTCCAGACCACACCAACGTCAACGTCAATGCCCATCATCGCCATAAACATCGCGGTAATTATTTAGATAATTATCGCGATAAATTGAGTAGTCACACTTGAACACTGCCACCGATTTATCGCTATGTCAATCGGCAATGTGAATGCCGTTGTAAAATTATCGTGATAAATTATGGATACATCTACGGCCTATGTCCATCATCGCGATATTCAATGGCGTTTCCCGTGGGTGTAGCCCGGACGTAAGAAAGGAAATTCTCATGCGGTAACTAAGTACTTAAATTACGAGTAAAAATAACAGTAACGCTTCCATTTAGGCTTTGGTTTATGCTTTGGCTAGACGGGAAAAATAATTGTGACAATCACAGAGTAAACATTTTTATACACAAACTTATTTTATGAAGAAAAGACTTCAACGACCTTAGATTTTTTTTTCAACTTTTAATATATTTCACGTAAGCCTAACTGACTGATTAATATCAATTTCTGGCCGTTTTTCTTCACTGCAAAAAAAAAATAAAAAATGAGAGAATCGGGCATTAGAATTCTGACTTATCAGTTATAAATAACTTTAGAGTATTTCTTTATCTAATAAATAATAAAAAAACCGGTCAAGAGAGAGTCGGACTCGCACACCGAGGGTTCCGTTCCGATTTCTGAAAAAGTGTGCTATTTAGAGACATCGTTTTATTTTTCCTGTAATCTTTACATAAACTTCTATCACATAGAATAATTTCAGATTTTTCTCTTTGCAAACTTCGGAGATAAGGGGGGGAACGGTATTTTTTTATACATTTTTCATTAGAAGTCGAAAACTATGTGACTTACATAAAAGAAAAAAAATTTTTGAGAATGTGCAAACAGCGCTCTTTCATATGATACCCCACATGCCCTAGTAAAAAATGCCGTTGCAAAAAAAAATATAAATATTTTAATTTCTTTCTTATTTGCAAAATAGTTGGATAAACGTCATCTAAAACTATTCTAAATTTCAAGTTGATAGCATTAGTAGTTCTTGAGATATCCAGCTGTGACAGACAGACAGACAGACAGATAGACTGAGTGACACCATAAGGGTTCCTTTTTTACCATTTTGGTACGGAACCCTAAAAATTAAATCGTGTTCGTTGGTAAGCGTATCACTTGAGAACGGCTGGACAGACAGTTTGCTTTTTTAGGGTTCCGTACATCAAAAGGAAAAAACGGAACCCTTATCAGATCACTTCGTTGTCCTCTGCCTGTCGGTCAAGATTCTTTTTCTCAGGAACGCGTGGAGGTATCAAGTTGAAATGAATATCAAATACGTACGTAGGTCATGGTCCCTTGGAGTACTAAAAAAAATCAAGCTTCTCAGTCAACGCAATAACAAAAATACGGCCATTTATGCGACATATTTTGATACTCGCAAGTAAATCAAAACCTACAGGGTACTTCCCGTTGACCTACAATAATGAAATTTGGCAAGAAGGACTCTCAGCACAAGTAAAGGAAAAAGTCCGCAAATTCTGAATTTGTAATTTGTAATTGTATCACATAAAAAATATTTTCAAGTCTGTCAGTCTGCGAAGACCCTTTTTCTCAGGAACGCATGGAGGTATCAAGTTGAAATTACTGTCAAATACGTAAAAAGTCAACGCAATAAAAAATAAGGCCATTTGTGCGATACATTTTAATACTCACAAGTAAATCAAAACCTATAATAGGGTACTTCCCGTTGTCCTAGAATAATGAAATTTGGCAAGCAGCAAGGTCTAACAGCACAATAAGTAAAGGAAAAGTCCAAAAATTGTTTATTTGTAATTTTACCACACTAAAAATATTTTTTTTGGGATTTAATTTATAATGTTAAGCTTGTTTTTGGGATAAATTCTTTTCAACTACGGAACCCTTCATTGTGCGTGATCCGACACGCACTTGGCCGGTTTTTTTTTAAATGTTCGTTATAATCCGAATAAGGTTTTTAGGTAAAGAAAAAATTGGAAAAGTTGCCCCGAAAATTGTGAAATACGAGAAAAAGAGAAGTGTTTTTTCTGACATTGAAATTTGGACAAGACAAAGTAAAGTCAGCTAGTGTGCTAAAATTACAGTTTCTAAGAAAACAATTTTTTTAAATCTTACATCTCTAGTCATAAAACTTTGACATTCACTACCTACTAGATTATCTTCGTTGATTAACCTGTTGAGTAACTCTCCGGGTGACTACAGTGACCACAGACTGCAGTGAGGTGGGACCACACTGCCCATCCTAAGGGTTCTGTTAACAACATAAAACTACTCATTATACCGATATAAACTTTAATTTGTTTGTTAATAACGCCGTAGTAGATGGTCGGATTTGGATAGATTTTGGTAGATTCGTGGTCGATTTTACAGAAAGACGAAAGAAAAATGGATCAAATTCTCATTAAGACTATTCTTATGAGCCCAAACACGCTCTATCTACTGTAATTTTCTGAAGAATTAAGAATCCCAAAAAAAAAAATCTGCTGTTCAGTACATTTATGTTCGCATAATTCGTAAAAATGTAGGGAACAGCGATTTTTTTTTCGCGATTTCAGGTTTGGTCCCATAGCAAAAGTTGTTCATAATGATGAGTGCAATGACCCCTTAAAAGATTGCCACTGTTTACACTTACACCCTGTATATTATAATTTTGTAGGTATATATATTTGACGACACGGTTGGCGCAGTGGTTGAGCGATTGACTGCTGCGTAGCATGTCGCGGGTTCGATTCCCGCACGGAACAAATATTTGTACGACCTACAAGTATTTGTTCCGAGTCTGGGTGTTTTTCTATCTATAATATGTATGTATTTACAAAAAAAAATGTATATAAGTAGTTTATCAGCCATCTCGTTACCATAACACAAGCATTAGGTCGCTTAGCTTGGGACTAGATGGCGTTGTGTGAAATTTCCAAGGATATTTATTTATTTATTTATATTATATTTCGAATCAAAGCACTCAATTAGTAAACGGCACTAAAATTTTATTAGAACCCACAGGTTCGTTTTCTGATCATCTTGGAACAGACTAAAGACCCAAAGGTCACGACACAATAAAGCAGGTTGCAGACCTACGGGGATACAAAAGGTCACACAATAATTGTGACAGGATGTTGCACAGCGAAGAAGATCTAACCTATTGTATGATTGTATGTAACGATTTTACCTTAGAGGGATTGCCCAATAATAGGGATGATGACTAAAAATTTATTTTTTGTCCGTCATAGAGATTATTAAAAAATATTGGACACGTATTTTTTCTTTTTTTACGTAATCAAAAAATTGCGGCGATACATTGAGTTAAAATATGGCATGACGTCACGCGTAGCTAGATTTTATACGTACAAGTGACGTAGCGAGCCCCCACTCCCCAACTTTAATGCGTGATAGCTAATTATTTTTTTATTAATATGATAAAGCAAAAAATACGTGTCTAATATTTTTTTATTATCTGACTGACGGACGGACTAAATATAATTTCTTTTTTATTACCCAGGCATCATCCCTATTGTACATAGGAGGTGAAATATGATGATTAGGTGTTTACCAGATACCTGTTTAAGTATCTGGTCAAGAGGAAATTGACATAATGAGGGCTACCACGATAAAAATCGACCTCAGGTGGCGCCACTGACACGACAGGTATAGAGAAATGTCAAATGACCGCGAAACCTAAGGCTTTTTGTTAGTTGTTTGTGATTTTGTCGAAATAAACTCATTGTTTTATTTTTATTAAGGGTGACTCCAGGTACGGTGAAATGAAAGTTAATGAATTATGCTTAGAACTTAAAAAAGAGGGGCTGAAACCAGTGGAACAAAACAGAAGGGTTCCGTTCCGATTTCTGAAAGTGTGCGTGTGTGTGAAAAGTGTGCTATTTAGAGACATCGTTTTATTTTTCCTGTAATCTTTAGATAATCTTCTATCATATAGAATAATTTCAGATTTTTAACGGTATTTTTTTTACATTTTTCATCAAAACACGAAAACTACGGGCCCTAAAAAAGCCGGTCAAGAGCGAGTCTGACTCGCGCACCGGTGGTTGCGTACCATCATTTATATTTAACTTTTGTTGATGATTTCTGAAAAAGTGTGCTATTTAGAGACATCGTTTTATTTTTCCTGTAATCATTACATAAACTTCTATCACATAGAATAATTTCAGATTTTTCTCTTTGCAATCTTCGGAGATAAGGGGGGAACGGTATTTTTTTTTACATTTACATCAAAAGTCGAAAACTATGCGGCCTAAAAAAAAGAAAAAAAAATTTTGAGAATGTGCAAACAGCGCTCTTTCATATGATACCCTACATGCCCTAGTAACCCCACTTCGAATTTTTAAGACCCCCTTTCAGTACCTGTTGCAAAAAAAACATATGTATTTTTATTTTTTTCTTAATTGCAAAATAGTTGGACAAAGGTCATCTAAAATTGTTCCAAATTTCAAGTTGATAGCATTAGTAGTTCTTGAGATATCCAGCTGTGACAGACAGACAGACTCAGTGACACCATAAGGGTTCCTTTTTTATCATTTTGGTACGGAACCCTAATAAAAAAATGTTTGAGAATGTGCAAACAGCGTTCTTTCAAATGATACCCCACATGCCCTAGTCTTAAAAGGGGGTCTTAAAAATTCAAAGTGGGGCTCCACTTTGAATTTTTAAGACCCCCTTTCAGTCCCTGTTACAAAAAAAGTATAAATATTTTTACTTTTTTCTTATTTGTAAATGAATTGCAGGCTTCAATATTGCAAAACAAAAACATCGAACTTTTAGGTAATCTAGCCTACAAACTTTTGTTTGATGTTTAACAGATACCTTCCGCGCTAGTGGCGCCAACTGGTGGCCCTTATAACAGTAGACCCAAGACACATAGAGGAATTAGTGATCACCGTTTGTTGTTATTAGCAGACAAGAGGACGCTAACCATCCTTTGGAGGTATATATCTGAGTAAGTAGTATAAATTGGTAGGTATAGGTAGTTGTAGCAAGCAGTAGGTACATTACATCTCTGCCTAACTCTTTGGGGCTTCGGGGCGTGATGTTACAAAGAACAATGGCAGCTTCCCATATATTGATTTATTTGAAATTAAACATAAATTAAATTCGTCTTTATAGGAAAAATATCATATCTAACTCACCGTCATTTTCTGAACTAGTTTGTGCAAGATGTTTTGTTAGAGAAGGCGAAGTGTTGAACTTTTGAACAACACAGGACAGAGCGCAAGCCGAGTATAATCTGTGGTGCAAGCTTCTGGTCAAGAGTTGTAAATGGGGTTGGCTGCTTAAAACTTTTGGCAGATGACGCTAGCATAGCTTTCACCTGTCACATTTGTTTACTCAATTTGTGTGTTCGGTTTTGTAATTTTTTTCATCAAAATACCAGGATTGATGATAAGATAAACATGTACTCAACATGGAGAATAAGCGAGCTAATGGCTGAACTGAAAAAAACCGGTCAAGTGCGAGTCGGACTCGCGCACGAAGGGTTCCGTACCATATTATATGTTTAACAATCGCAAAGATAACTTTTTACTTATTTTATAATGATACTGTGAATTACAAGGTTATTTTTTGCAGTTGCAGAAAATCACCCATGTTTAAACAAAATACCTTATGAATCGCCGTTTTCAGTATTGTTGATTAAATACAGTATTCATGGTACTTACATGGTATAAAGAAGTTTAAAATTCCTAATTTGTTGAATTGTTGCGCTAGAGCTCGTACAAAAGTGGTCTAAAATTTACAACTTTTACGGCCCCCTATTTCTTAATTTTAAAAGATAAAAAAAATATGTTTGTACTCTACTCAATGAGTTCTAGACGATGACATCCCACATAACACATAATCAGCCTATAATGTTCCCACTGCTGGGACACAGGCCTCCTCTCGGTGAGAGGGAGTGGGCCGTAATCCACCACGCGGGCCCTGTGCGGGTTGGTAGATGTCACATGTCTTCGAATTTTTAGTTCTAGGACATGCCGGTTTCCTCACGATGTTTTCCTTCACCGTTTTGAGAGCAGCGGTGATGAAATAATGACATGACACCCCACATGCTAGATTAAAATTTTTATTTTTTTTTCAAAATGAAAAGTTTATTGTATGGGGACCGACCCCTTAAATTTTTAACTTTGCTTTATTTTTATTATTTGTTGTTATAGCCGTAATAGACAGCGGAGGCTTAGTAAGTTTGTACTGGGCTGTACGTGGTTGTCTGATTTCATGGATTTTAATTTTCTTGCGCGGAACCCTAATTATTTTTCTAAAATAAAAATAGCCTAAGTTACTCCTTATAACATCAGCTATATGCCGTCAAAATCGGTGAAAATTCGTTTGACAAGTTTCCTAACTTGACTCAAAGTACCATTTTTTTAATCGGACTGCGCTTTAAAATTCTTCTATACAAACTTTAACATCCCCAAACCTCATTTGAGGCGTAGTTTTGAAAAACTAATAATGACAAACATTATTACTTACTTATGCAAGTATTTGTGCTAAGTTTCAAGTTCATTAACCAAATTAATAAGATTTTTCATATAAACTGTATCTCTGTTTTCACGAACACAGATACCTAAAGAATTTCAAAAATCGTCTGGTATGTTTCCATAACTTGACTCAAACATATTATTTACACCAATTTTAGAGTTAATCAAGCCCCCAATAAAATCCTCCGCTATAAAATTAACTTTTCACCCCTTAGGGGTAGATTTTAGAACCCCTAGTAGATTGTAGAAACCCTAATACACATTAGTCTTATTTTTTGGTCTCAAGTATAAAAACTGAGTTTTGAGTTAATCGGACCGCGTGTTAAAGCTCCTCCATACAAACTTTGACACCCCCCATCCCTCCTTAGGGGGTAGTTTAGGAAAACTAAAAATGATTAACTTTATAATTTACTTAGATGAATATTCGTGCTAAGTTTCAAGTCTATTAACTCAAGGGATAGGATTTTTCATACAAACTTTCATCCCCTATTTTACCCCCTTAGGGATGGAATTTCCAAAAATCCTTCCTTAGTGGATGTTTACACTATATAAGGTATCTGACGACACGGTTGGCGCAGTGGTTGAGCGATTGACTGCTGCGCAGCATGTCGCGGGTTCGATTCCCGCACGGAACAAATATTTGTACGACCTACAAGTATTTGTTCCGAGTCTGGGTGTTTTTCTATCTATAATATGTATGTATTTACAAAAAAAAAAATATATAAGTAGTTTATCAGCCATCTCGTTACCATAACACAAGCATTAGGTTGCTTAGCTTGGGACTAGATGGCGTTGTGTGAAATGTCCAAGGATATTTATTTTATTTATTTATTTATTTATCTATGTGCAAAATTTCAAGTTTCTAGGTCTATTGGTTTGGGCTGTGCGTTGGTATATTAGTCAGTGACTCAGTCAGGACTTTGATTTTTTATATATATATAGATTTACCATGTTATTTTAAGACCACAGACTTCTTATAGGTTTTCCTGAAATCTACAGGTATAGAACTATTTTCTATATTTTTTTCAAAATTTTAGGCTCAGTAGTTTCGGAGATAAGGGGGGGGGAATGGTCAATTTTCGTCTATTTTCTTAAATAACTTTAAAACAATAAATTTTAAAATTATAAAAAAAAATATATTTGAGACCCTCATAGTAAGCCCTTTCATTTGATATGTCACTCGGTACAGTTTACAAAACTTTTTTTTTTAATTTTCTAATTTTCCCCCTAAAAGTGACTCATATTCAAAATTCATATATTTACTTTAGCTGTACGTGTTTGGGTCACAGAAATCCATATGTGTACCAAATTTTAACTTAATCGGTCCATTAGATTCGGAGCAAATTGGCTGTGACAGACGGACAGACGGACAGACAGACAGACAGACAGACAGACACACGAGTGATCCTATAAGGGTTCCGTTTTTTCCTTTTGAGGTACGGAACCCTAAAAACGAGGTGCTTCTTTACAAGGAAGAAAAGCAGACCTTATTGAAGGGTATACTCTTAAAATTATACATCAAGCTATTTTATTTATGAAATAGTTTTGTTTGTAGGAAGTATACATTTCATAATACTTTTCACCAATTATACATTACTACAAAAAGCCGAATTAGACCACTTTTTAAATTACTTTTTTTAACCACTTTTTTTTATTCTACAGCTATCGGAAATTGGTGTGCACCTATTTCTTTGCAATAAGGCACTTCACATTTCTTAGGCATTTTGTAAAATCTTAAACAAACAAATACTTCATACAAATGAATATAATTTTGGTTAAAGCTATGCTAGCGCCACTTTGACAGTAGCCAACCCCATTGTCCAGGGTTGTCAATGTCAACAACCAAGCTATATTTTTTAAGACTTTTAGTACCAGTCTTTTTAGTTCAGAATTTCCATAACATTACATATTTTTCCTACTTTACTGCAATATTCTTATCTATGGAAGAACACAGAATAAACTTAGATAAACAACAAAATAAATGTGTTATTTATTCATTTACTCCATGTAAATATAATAAACTAAAAATGATTACAACACCACGACAGTTATTCTTTACTAGCGAAGATACGGGTGATAAAATTATTAACCAATATCCATCTAAAGACAGGAATTCAACACTAGGAAAAGGAACAAACTTGTATCACAGGAATGTAAAACAATAAAGTACAAAGACACTACTCATTTTAGTGAGAAATATCCAATAAACATTACAAGAAAATCATTTTAACAAAACAAATAGGTATACAGGCAAGAGGCAACGTGTGCAGAGGAGAAGGTTCATAATAAACTTATATAATCATATCATAACTCTTCACAAACTCTCGTCGAAAGTCGAACATACCAAAGAGTTTTCAATGTAACCACCACCACATTTAACGAAAACCTGTACAAAATACCATTGCCACTTCCTGGCTGCGAGCACAAATCCATCAAGTGTTCGCTCATAACCCATGGGATTTACGTTGCGTCTCGGTAAACGTAATTACGATTTGTCATTTACATAGAAGTCTTGAACTAGCTGAGTTTGAAGCGAACGCTCACAGCGAGGGCGTGTGTTACACCGTTGTGTAAGGACGGTGGGGTTTGAGGGGCTTGGCGAATGTTCGTCCAGCACGAACGCGTCAAATAAACGGAAACTCATTTGAAACAGAAAAATGCTATTATGGTTATTATATTATGGGCGACCGAGCTCTGCCGTGTGATTCTGTAAGACCTCATTCTAAACTTCGAATCTGAAACAGCTGTGAGTTTCTTGATTGACGTTCTAAATTTAAAGTGTCAAATAAAAAACAAGTGAGATTCTTCTCACTTGTTTTTTATTTGACACTTTAAATTTCACACCGCCACACACACCCCCACACACATCACATCACATCACACACACATCACTCACACCATCACATCATCATCATCATCATCATCTTCTGTGATGCGATGTGAGATGCGAGTTGTCGTTTGAATTTTACAGAATCGACGTACGGCTCTGATGTTTTCATCAGAGCCGTACGTCGATTCTATAAAATTCAAACTGATTGATGGAAAAAAGGGTGTCCTCTATTTTTAGAGGACACCCTTTTTTCCATCAAACACAGATCATTATTGTGATAGACCATCAAACACAGATCATACTGTGATAGACCATCAAACACAGATCATACTGTGATAGGCCATCAAACACTGGTTATATTGTATAGACCATAAAGCACAGATCATACTGTGATAGGCCATCAAACATAGATTATATTGTAATAGACCATAAAGCATAGATCATATTGTGATAAACCATTAAACACAGATCATATTGTGATAGACCATCAAATAGATCATATTGTGATATACCATCAAATAGATCATATTGTGATAGACCATCAAACACAGGATCATTTTGTGATAGACCATCAAACACAGATCATACTGTGATAGGCCATCAACCACAGATTATATTGTAATAGACCATAAAGCACAGATCATATTGTGATAAACCATTAAACACAGATCATATTGTGATAGACCATCAAATAGATCATATTGTGATAGACCATCAAACACAGGATCATATTGTGATAGACCATCAAACACAGATCATATTGTGATAGACCAACAAACTCGGATCATACTGTGATAGGCCATCCAACACAGATTATATTGTGATAGACCATCAAACACAGGATCATATTGTGATAGACCATCAAACACAGATCCCAATGGACTACCTAATTTAGTGACAACTTTTTCGTTTCATTTTTGCGTCTTTCTAGTGGTCGCAAAATGCATGAGTATGAGGTCCGAGGTTCCATCTAAACTTTCTCAGCAGCAGCCCGGAGTCTGTATTAGTGCCCGGTTGATGGCAATAGGCTCACCCTACCCGTTTCGTACCCTATTACTAATACTCCGCTGTCTGTCTGTCTGTCACCAGGCTGTATCTCATGAACCGTGATAGTTAGACAGTTGAAATTTTCACAGATGATGTATTTCTGTTGCCGCTATTACAACAAATACGAAAAAATAGATTAAAATAAATATTTATGGGGGCTCCCATACAACAAACGTGATTTTTTTGCCGTTTTTTGCTCTTTGCCGGTTTTTTAAAAACCCTTCGGAAAATATAGGAGTGATGATAATTTATGTTTTTTCGTTTTATTATTAAGAAAGTACTTTCTTCACCCACAAATAAATTGAACCTCCACACTTCGGTGTGACATGCATCACCGAAGCTGTGTGCGGTGTGTACTTAGGCCGCGCACACACGCGCAGCGTTACGTGAGCGAACATAATAAAGGCCCACACACACCGACGCACACCGGGCAACGTCCCTAACTCGCTGTGTACCTACCCAGTCAGCGATAGTTATGTTTTATTTATACTTTCTTAGCTTAGGGGATACGGGCAAGCGGCGGTGACTGAGAATTCCTTAGTGCCAATGTCCATTTAATGGAGTTTGAATTGTGCTGGATAGAATCGTTGGCAGTTTTTTTTAGATGAAAATTGAATTTTTGGATAATGTCGTAAGTAGTAAAAGTATTTTTTAAAACATTTACTTAAGTAGTTTTGATTTACTTTTTTTGAAAATGATATTATACATAGGCCAGCTTAAAAAAAACTTTCGCTAAGGTTTTTTTTAGCAGTTTATTTTTTTACTTATTACTTATGTCTATTTAAATTATGATTTTTACCGTTATCTATGGTTATGGTAACGTCACGAACACTGGGTGGAATCTAGTTAGAAGAAAAACAAAATAATGTTACAATGGTTGTTAAAAAGCATTAACCCTGTCTTGGCTGTCGCGCAGTCGGGTAAAAATAACAATAATTAGATTATTGATAATGGTTGTTGTTGTTTGGTTCACAAAAACTATCCTTGGTCTTATGAATATAATTAATTAGTCAAAATGTTTTAATTTTTTGGTGAAATTATTTCTTCACACAGGCTGTTTTTAATTTTTATTTCGAATACCTACACATCTATTTAAATCGTTTTTTTTTTTGGTGTTACAAGAATCCGACAAGAAAAAATTCCCTTTAGAAAAAAAGAAAAGAAAATCTTACAAAAAAAAATAGAATTTCACTAACGCCATTTTTCCTTGACATTCACATCGGCATTAGGAGCGCGAGCGGCGTCTGTGTCACGTCTCCCGTCGCTCGCATGTGTGTGTGCGCGCCACTGTGTGCGCACGCGCAACTGTGTGTGTGAGCGACTCTCGCGCAGGTAACCGGGATCGACTGCGGTGCGCCGGGATAGGCAGCGTTCATACTACTCGGTACAAAATTGTTAGATTTTTTTTAGTCTTAGAAGATTCTTAGTGGGTTGGTTATATAAAGATATACTTTCTGAATTTGTGTTAGAATGCCTGCAATTTCAAAGTAAAGTAAAAAAGTGAGTGAGGATTAAATAAAGCAAGGTGAGAACTAAATTAATTGAACTCAAAGACGAAGAATGCTCTGTGGAGTTCCAATGAATATAACTTTAAAGGTACCTACTATTCTATTATATGATATAGTTAGTAGGTTCACTTATTAGTATTATTTTTAGTTTATATTGTACCTATGTACTTATGTAAGTCCATCAAAACATTTATCAAATCATGCAATTTTATTAAAAAAAACAACATTTTCATAAAAATTAAATCATTATAAAATGCTTCACCCATACGCACTTGAAAACGGCTTCCCATTATCGCACCGAAGATCATTTATAAAAAAAAATTCGCATCGCCAAAAATCTTACAAGAAATTAATTACAGAAAAAAAAGAAAGGGGTGTGCTCGACCAGTGTGCGCGCTGACGTAATTTCACTGACGGCGCGGCGGGAGCGCGCCTGCGCAGTGGCCGCCGAGCCCTCGCGCGTCCCGGACGACGCTTGCGCACCGAACACATCCAACATAACCTTACTTCTAACTTGAAAAAAATATCGTCACATCAAATAACACCTGTTTGGCAGACCATAGACAACTTCACCTTAATTTTTTAATCTTTTTTTTTTTAATTTTTTGACGTTTTGATGTGACGATATTTTCTTCAGTCCCACACATCACACAGTGTTGCACGTCGCCGGTGCACGTGTGATGACGGCAGCGCGGCCTACCCGGAGGGAACGATGTAAGTCTTTTTTTCTTTTTCTTAGACCCCTTCTAATAAGTTCCTAGTAAGTTGGTTGTTGTGTAAGATTTTTGAGAAAAGAGCAAAACAATTTTCTTAAATATTATTCTTCTCTAAGTCATCCTAATTTGTTTTCGATTTGCCCGTTTTATTTCAAAATTATGTTACTTCAAACCACTTTTCTAAGTGACAACATTTTTACCGTTTTTTTTTTCTATCTTGTTGTAAAACAAATGTTACCTACCTACCTACTTACTTGAGAAAAAACCCTCACGTGTTTCCACGTTATTTCTAGATTATTTTATGAAACATCTTAACATAAAACTTCTAAATGGGCACAATCGTCTCATTGAGGTAATTTTTCCTACTCCCATCCAAACTTAATTTCAAAATAAGAATTACCAAAAAATGACTTCCAAACTCAAAATTGCGGCCTGCCTTTCTCCTCCGAAAAAAAAAGCATTTTTCCCGGCATTTTACCATTAGAAAATGGCGGCAGGCGGCAAGACCACGTCACCGGTGACGCGCGGCCTAACCTAGGCCAACATGTCGATAGGAAGCACAGGTCAATACACCCGGTCATGGTCATGCACTTTCCCGGGAATAGAATTATTCTTGTTTAGTCTTATGTAGGAATTCTAATTAGACGGTGAACGTGGCAGACTGCGTACGTATTGTTTCTGTTTTATTGTGAGTAGAACTGTTTTGAACGAATTCGAATTTTGAATTTAAGGTTTTGCGTTCGTGGCGTGGTGTTTATATGATCGTTAGGAAAAAAGAATATGGAAGAAAAAATTGAACTAATATAATTCGGAAGTCAAAGCAAACGTTAATGTTGCTAATTGTTAATGATATCTCATTAAGATAAACGTTTCTACTAAAAAAAGATAGCTACCTATCTACTCTAAAAAATTAAAATGTGTCTAAATTGTTTTTTCTTTTTGAAGACAATGAGATCGTTTTTCACTAATCTACTAAAAACCGAAACTCATCACCATCATCAAATCGGAATTAAAAAGACATTATATGTAGGTACTTACATAATAGAAAAATAATTTATAAAGTTTATAAAAAAAAATAAGACGTCAAACTTCCAGTTTTCAACAGCAAATAAGCATAGAAGAAAGAAAGAAGAAAAAAAAAGAGAAGAAACTAACAAGAAATTAAAAAGTCATAAATGATGACAATAGGGCTTGATGCCGGGGTAAAAAAACGAATTTCTCTTTAGCCCGTCAGTCAGATAATAAAAAAATACTAGACACGTGTTTTTGCTTCATCATATTAATAAAAAAATTACTTACCTATCTAACACGCTTTAAAGTTGGGGAGGGGGCTCGCTACGTCACTTCTGCGTATAAAATTTAGCTAGGCGTGACGACATGCCATATTTTAACTCGATGTATACTCGTAATCTTTTGATTACTTACGTAAAACAAGAAAAAAAATACGTGTCCAATATTTTTTAATAATAGGTACTTATACAAAAAATTTTTAAGCATCAAAGTCATCATCCATCATATTTATTTCAGTGAAATGGTTCAAAAAAATACTTTTATAAGTCAAAATTAAATTATTTAGGTTTTTTTTTAAAGTAGACGGGTCAGAAGAATTTCCTTCCGTCGTTTCTTTTCACATTTCTTTATATTTATGAAAAATTACCTACCTACATAAATGTACAAATTACCTTAAGCTTAAAATAAAATAAACCTAATAAAAAAGCAAAGTCCTAAGTTATGATAAAATTAACCCAATATTCCAATAAAATTCATACAAAACAAAAAGCAAGTCAAGCCAGCCTGCCAACCCTAGCCTGTGTTAAAAACGGTTTCTAAGTCGACTCGAGCGCACTCATAGTTGCATGTTATCCTAGGTCACTGGCACGAGCTTTCACGATCATTGACGAAGGCGCCCGACGACGCCCGAACGCAGACGGCTGTGTCAAACGATAGACGTGCGATAGTGTTCGTAGTAAGGTGACTAATTCATTCATAACTTGTTGGAGTTATTTGGAATGGCTATTTCTTTTTGGTAAGCAGTCGTTTAGATACTACGTTGGCAATTTAGACATTCTTCTAATGATTCTAATGATACCGCTTCTTTATCAACAGCAAAGACTATTCTGCTTACTCCGTAAGGGCACCGCGCGTGGGCACTGACTTATTTCACGATGCATTCTTATAAATAACTTGACTCCTAATCTCTAATGACTTCTACGAATGATATACAGTTATACAGGGTCGAATTTTGTAATGCCACCTGAAGGGAAAGTACTCTTAATACTGTTGATAGAAAATTTTACTCAAAGCAAACATTCCTTTATTTTTGAATAGAAAGAAAACTGCATTCAAAGATTTTGGAAAATTCGCTTGTAACAACCTGTTTTCTGTCGTCTCTGTATTTCTGGGAAAATGAGCACCTGTTTTACTAATAGCCCCTTCGTGTGTCAACGTTCTAACTATATATGGCTACATTACTGCACATCTTTCTGTTGAGGCAAGACAAATGAAATATTTTCTGCAGGCTATAAGAGCTCGTGGCTAAGTAATAACAGCCGCACGGGTCGATCCATCAGGTTAAGCTTCGATTGCCGGGGTTGGTCCGTGGATGGGTGACCATCTTTACATACCGAGACTCCTCCGTGCCCTTGGTACCGGCTGTCATTCGTGGATCTTTGACAGTCGTTGCGGTTCGTCAGAAGCCCGAAAATCTGACAACCAGTCTTACCAAGGGGTATCGTTTTACCCAGTTACTGGGTTGTGGAGGTCAGATAGGCAGTCGCTCCATGTAAAATAATGGTATTCAGCTGCATCCGGTTAGACTGGAAGCCGACCCCAACATAGTTGGGAAAAGGCTAGGCAGATTAAATTTTTTTAGAGAAGAGTGGCAACTTTAAAGGAGGCTAACCCACTCACAACTCACAAGCATGGATATTTACAGTCTTTGGAAAAAAACCATAACTTACTCTTATGGCTTCAATACACACAGGTGCATATTTGGCGAAATTATCTAGGTATCAGTCGCCTATATTTAGGACTATCTTCCGCCCGCGGCTGCGCCCGCGTGGTATATCGATAAAAAATAGTCTATGTCCTTCCACAGGATTCAAAGTATCGCCATACCAAATTTCATCAAAATCAGTTCAGCCGTTTAGCCGTGAAAGCGTAACAAACTTGAACAAACGTACAAAAAAATCAAATCTTTTCTCTATACTTACTGTTAGTTAGTTTAGAGGACATAAGTAATGTACTAAAAAAAAAAAATCTAATTATGCCGTGTAGGGTATCAAATGAAAGGGCATTTCAAAACATATTTAGATACTATTGTTAGCTAAAAAAAAAAAACTAAAAAAAAAATGTTTCAATTTTTTTATATTTAACGTGATTTTTCAGTAGGCGGGTTTTAGTTTTTGAACTTACTTTTTTATTTCGTTAATTTTATAAAAATTACAATGCTTCCTTTTCTAAAAAAAAACCGGTCAAGATCGAGTCGGACTCGCGCACCGATGGTTCCGTTCCGATTTCTGAAAAAGTATGCACATCGCTTTAATTTTTCCTGTAATCTTTACATAAACTTCTATCACATTTGCAAACTTCGGATATTTCGGATCGGTAGGTATTTTTTTACATTTTTCATCAAAAGTCGAAAACTATGCGGCCTAAAAAAAAATAAAACAATGTTTCAGAATGTGCAAACAGCGTTCTTTCATATAAGTTTGCGGAGGGACATTAAGAAAATAGTTGTCGATAGGGCCCACATGCCCTAGTAGGGCTACTAGGGCATGTGGGCCCTATCGAAAACTATTTAATTTATTGCCCAAATTCAGTCCCTGTTGCAAAAAAAATATAAATATTTTCATTTCTTTCTTATTTGCAAAATAGTTGGGTAAACGTCATCTAAAACTGTTCTAAATTTCAAGTTAGGCAGACAGACTGAGTCGCACCATAAATTCCTTTGTACCATTTTGGTACGGAACCCTAAAAACCGTAGACTGATGAAGAGCGCTACACAATTTCTTGTTAAAGCTCTTGAGTTGTTTCTTTTTTTTTCTATTTTAATTACTTAAATCCAAAAGAAACCGTAATAAACCGTAATTAGTCAATTCAAATTCCACCGTTTCACATTCGCCACCTACTCCGCCATATTGAATAAACTAACCTAAAAAACTGACGTCAAAAGGCCAGTCAAGAGTTACATAAATGTGGCCATAAACTATAACAATTTGTCCCTGCGAGGGGCAGGCTGGCGCGGGGGGAGGGACCCTACCTGGTGAGGTCATGAGTGACCACCAGCCCCAGACAGGTTTTTTATTTCCGACTCTAGGGATGGGAAAATTGTCAGCTGTTTTAGTTGGGTTATCGATGTTTAGATTAAAATGTTAAGAAGTGTGCAATAATTATAAATCATTTGCAATAATTTAAAGGTAATCTATGTAACGCATCATTCATCATCACTTTGTTAAAAATACGCTACGGTAAATGGTTAATTATAATGACCCCTATAACACAAAATATATTGCCATATTTAATTCTGTATTGTGCAAATTCTAACAACCGCTGCAATTTCTACAACCAACCATAGACGTATAAAAAAGGAGGACTCCGCGTCATGCATATCGAAAGTGAAGCACCGTACCGATCTATGTGTGCGTGATTTGAGAACTTGCAAAGACGCTGTCGCTCGTGTCACGTAATGGCGGCATACTATGATGTAAATGTGTGCAAACGGTCCCGGCATACTAACTGTGCTTCACTTTCGATATGCGTGGCGCGGAGTCCTCCTTTTTTATAAGTCTATGCAACCAACATTATTAATGCAAAATGTAGATATGTTTGATTGATATCTCGTTTTTACCTAATTGACAGTTTATTTATTTTACTTCCAAATACACATGTAGGTACATTCACGAAGTTGCCTATGCACCTAATTACTTAGGTGCATAGGCAACTTCGTGAATAAATTCATGACGATAAACAATTAACTAACAATAATAAATAAATCATTAATTAATTACTATTTAATTATTACTTAAATGGTATCCTTCCAGTGACCAGAACATATCGTTTGATCAAAATTTCCACATTCTATCGACATCAGCACATCCCTACGGCACACATGCCGACAGCCAACATTTCACTGCCAAGGTCCCGCCACCCCATGCTCTATAGAACACAAACATTATATCCTCCAGCATTTTACTGTGGCCTCTGATGCCCCAGCCTATTGAAACATGAAGGTCGGGCTACAGTTTTGTTACGACACGTTTGAATTAAAATTTATTAAAAGTTATTAGGATTACTTTTTGGTGATGGTCATGAATTGTAATAGTTTTTTCCACATGATCTTTTTGCCAGCCAGACTATACGGTAAGCTGAAAGCGAAGTTATGTAAGTCCTCTAGGTAATAAAAGATGAATTGAGCGCAAATTGTCTCGTCCAGAATTTTCGACTTTCCTTTCATTCGTGTAATATTGCATGTTGTTATAAGTATCTCGTTATTTAACTTTATATCAGGTAATGTATTAGACACACAAATTAATAGATAACAGTCTTAAAAAAAAACTAATATGTACCTACAAGTATATAATATATACTTGTAGGTACATATTAGTTTTTTTTAAGCCCAATTTTTAAGACCCGGAGGGTCTTAGAAATTCAAAGTTGGGCTACTAGGGCATGTGGGCCCTATCAAAAACTATTTAGTTTATTTCCCAAATTCAGTCCCTGTTACAAAAAAAATAGAAATATTTTTATTTCTTTCTTATTTGCAAAAGTAGTTGGGTAAACGTCATCTAAAACTGTTCCAAATTTCGTCACTTAGTTAGATTAGCGACGATATAGCTGTCTCTGCATTTCCCCTAAAACCTAGAATTTCCAAAAACTTCTATCTTCTTAAATTAATTTTGACGCAAAGATAATAGTAACTATTTAGGCTTGCACCCCACAGCCCTCAGTAACTCATAAACAGTGTTGGTTGTATGTTGTGACCGGTAACACGTGGCGGAAACAGATGGCGGTTTATTATTAGTAGATACAAGGCATTATTACTTTAATTTCGGTACTTCATTGTTCTAGAAATCCTGTCTGGTATGCTGATGAGTGTTGGAAGATGATCCTTGGCAAGAGCATCCCTCTTTCCTCTTTCTGTTGGTTCTGTCAAAACATGGCGGGCTATTAGAGTAATTATGAATAGTTTAAGTATGGGACTATTGCTTGTAAGCCGTTATAATATAGCTAATTGACATGTAGGAACCCTTTTTAGGGTTCCGTACCTCAAAAGGAAAAAACGGAACCCTTATAGGATCACTTCGTTGTCCGTCTGTCTGTCTGTCTGTCTGTCAAGACCCTTTTTCTCAGCAACGCGCGGAGGGATCAAGTTGAAATTAATATCAAATACGTAAGAGTTCTAAAAAAATCAAGCTTCTGAGTCAACGCAATAAAAACATACAGCCATTTATGTGACATATTTTGATACTCGCAATCAAAACCTATAGGGTACTTACATTCTGTTGTCCTAGAATCATGAAATTTGGCAAGAAACAAGGTCTCACAGCACGAGTAAAGGAAAAAGTCCGAAAATTCTTTACTTGTAATTTTATATCACAAAAAAAAAATTTTTTTTTGGGGTTACAGTGTCAAGTTTGTTTTTGGAATAAATTCTTTTCAACTACGGAACCTTTTATTGTGCGTGGTCTTACACGCACTTAGCCGGTTTTTTTTTTGTGGATGGGTAAAAATCATCAAATGACTTCTCCCGCTCTGGGTGGAGCGGAAGGGCGTGTCAGACTTTTACTGACTAAAACCCACCCGTGTTCCTTCAGTTGCCTGTGCCAGGGCCACGGTATCTCTTTCGAACAACCCGCGAGGCCGCGACCCCGGCGGACCTGTAGGTACCCTAATTGTGTAGCATATTAACATATAGAATCAGAATAATTTTGAAATAAATTGCTAATCCATTGCTTCATATGTTCGAACAAATTGTCAACGTAAATAACGAAATGTTTTTGAAATGTCAAAATGAAACCGATTCCAATTGATAGTGTAGGGTGGCAAAATAATGTCAGTGTTTGAGAATCAGAAATTACCTTTTAAATTAGGTATGAAATGAAATGAAATGAAAATGTTTATTCTGTAAATAGGATATCGAAATCACTTTTAAACGTCATATTTTTTTTTTTTTTAAATAAGCTAGATGAAGTCGACATTTCCTATCTGACTACCCTGAGAAGAAATGGTGAAACAAACTCGGGGGTCAAAGTCTCTTTTAAAGTCCAGACATAATCTTGGTCAGATCATGTGAGGACCATGTAGATCCAGTCTGAAATGGTCTTTTGAGGAAAAAACCATAAAAATTTGAGTGGACTTGTCCAGTCAGTGCAAGCATTTGTCAACAATCGTGTAGCTCAACTCAGGATTTCAGGATATCAAATTAATAGGATCCCTCAGGTGGGCCGCAGCATAGACAATCTCCACAGGTGGGGTTTCTCGGATGGTTCCGATCCTCGGTGTATATGCGGCGTCTCGCAGAGCATGGTCTGCCGCTGGACGCCGCATATACACCACCCACCACCAACACTCGCCCACCTTTCATATTGCTCCACATGCCCATGGCAGTCACAGGACTCACAGGTAAACGTGAGGACCTTATATCTGCATCAGCGAATTTGATGGTGTTAGCGTTGCCAGGTTCTGGACCAAACAGAAAATTTAAATTATACTATAGCTTCTGCCCGCGACTTCATCCGAGTGAAATTTCTTGTTTCCCCGTCCCTCCCCGTTGCATCGCATCGCCAGCAGCCCACGCTATCACTTCGTTTTCGCTTAGCGTTCTTTGTGACTTTTTTTCCTTTTTTCTTGGCTCTTATGGGTCCTACCGTGATGTTAAATAGCCTGTAGCCTTCCTCAAGAATTGGGCTGAATGACTGGAGGAGCTCGTGGCTAAGTAATAACAGCCGCACGGGTCGAACCATCAGGTTAAGCTACGCTTACCGGAGTTGGTCCGTGATGGGTGACCATCTTTACGTACCGTCCTCCGTGTCTCGGAAAGTACGTTAAGCCGTTGGTCTCGGCGGTCATTCGTGGATCTTTGACAGTCGTTACGGGTCGTCAGAAGCCCGAAAGTCTGACAGCAGTGACAGCCAGTCTTACCAAGGGGTATCGTATTATCCAGTTACTGGGTTGTGGAGGTCAGATAGGCAGTCGCTCCATGTAAAATACTGGTATTCAGCTGCATCCGGTTAGACTGGAAGCCGACCCCAACATAGTTGGAAAAAGGCTAGGCAGATTGATTGGTAGTTAAAAGATTAGCGCGTTCAAACATACAAACAAACAAAAACAACCTCTTCAGCTTTATTATTTGTATAGCTTTGCCATCGAGATAAGAACTAAGAAGGAGAACAGGATCTATCCTAAAAAAGACCTAAAAATTTAGATCTTTGCCTATGAGTCCTCAGTTTTTTTTTCTGTATGTGTTTGGATCGAAAATGGCCAAATTAAAACACCCCTTGTTTATAAGAACCACCAACAACATAAAAAAAACGAGTATAACTGGGTAGAACGAAAAACAACCCCATTTATAAACCGCCACGCGTTCCAAATATTCAAATTCTTCCAACTAATACCATAAAGAAGCGACTAAACATTACATTTTTGTATTCAACTTTCAACAAAGAGCACAGTCAGAGCTCTCGGTGTGATAATAACAAAGCGATAGGGATGGGATGTTACACAAACCGGTATCACTCGATACCAAAAAAAATAGAGCGCTATAAACGAGTCTAAGGGGTCAAAAAAGTTGGATACTTGAGAATGGCCGTTTGTTATTGTACTTGGGCAGGCTTTTGACGAGAACTTGTCCCTAATGGGTAGAACTCGTGGAATATAGCATGATGACGTATCTAGCCTAATCGCCTTTATCTGTTTGATGTACGTTTGTCATCTTGTAAGATCCACTAAATTACCGTTGCAAACTTGCAACATACAAAATCTGCCTAGCCTTTTCGGCTCGGTCGGCTTCCAGTCTAAACGGATGCAGCAATACCAGTATTTTACATGGAGTGACTGCCTATCTGACCTCCAAAACCCAGTAACTGGGTAATACGATAACTCTTGGTAAGATTGGTTGTCAGACTTTCGGACTTCTGACGACCCGTAAGGCCGTAACGACTGTGGTCAAGAAAAGGTCCACGAATGATAGTATCGGTATGTAAAGATGCACCCATCCACGGATCAACCCCGTCAAGCGTAGCTTAACCTGATGGATCGACCCGTGCGTCTGATATTGCTTAGTAACGATGCAACATACATTAAACATTTGTGTAACAAACTCACCATCGCACAGATACCTAGTACTTTCAAATCACTCTCTCAAAACACAAATTTTTAGAAATTACGAAATTGGTTCCGCAAAGAGTACATAATAAATAACGCATTGCACAGAGCTGCAGCTACTAACTCTTTTACTTGTTTATAGTACTTCAATAACATATAAAATGATTAAAATCATTGCAATTTCATATCTACGCTTGTTTATTCTTACTTATGGATGGAACTTAATTTTAATCATGCACGCAAAAGTAACCTTAAAATTACCAAGTTATTAAATAAAATTAATAAAATGAGCATAATCCCATAGCTAATGCAAAATTATGAATGCTAGTGGCGACCACACCGAACTGGTATCGGTATAAAGATACCAAGTTTATGGCATTATGTTTTATCTTAACAGCTTTGATATAAATAGAAGTATAGAATATTTTAATACTCGTTTAAACATCATTGATGTTAATTTTATGATCGGAGCAATTCATTATTTTGGTTTTCCATGGTCGTATTTGACAATAGGCTAATAGTAGATTATGCACCGAGGGGCTAAAGTTGTGTCTTATGTCACGGGCGTCATATTGAATCTCGAGCGCAATGAAGGATTCGGGATTTAACTCCCGAGCGCAGCGAGGTAGTTAAGAGTTTAACTCACGAGCGAAGCGAGGGAGTTAATACAAGAATCCTGAATGCAGCGAGGGATTCAAGCTAGCCCAAGGCAAAGACACCTTTAGCCCAGAGGAGGATACTCTACTTTTTACACCTACTGTGAGAAAATAATAGCCATAGTACGAAAAACAAAGTATTTATTAAATAAACAAACAGTAAGAATAACATATTTAGAACTAGTTAGTTATATGCACTTACATATTAATTGAAGTTAATGGTAACATTTGAGACATTAGTCCAGTTGTGCAAAGATAAAGTTAAGTTTCTATTTGGTACGTTTATAGATGTTGATGTGTAATTTAAAAAAAAAAAAAAACTTGAGAGGTGTCAAGGGACACCCGGATGGAACGAAGTTCCTTTCGATTAATTAGTGAAGGAATTGTAACAAAATTTTATTTTTATACTTATCATCATCATCATCATCATCATCATCATCATCATCATCATCATCATCATCATCATCATCATCATCATCATCATCATCATCATCATCATCATCATCATCATCATCATCACCATCACCATCATCATCACCATCATCATCATCATCATCATCATCATCACCATCATCATTATCATCATCATCATCATCACCATCATCATCATCATCATCATCATCACCATCATCATCATCATCATCATCGCGACACCACACTGTTCAATGCGAAATAGAAATGAAAATATCTGGCTTGCTTTCTATAAGAGAGAGAGAGAGAGAGAGAGACAGATAGAGAAACATGCGCACGCCGCACGGCTTACAATAGCTACCTATAGCAAAAAGTGTCGTGACAACTTTTCGTGAGACTTTTTTCCGTCTAGCCCCCTTTCACAACGCGCGATAAGGAACTTCGTTCCAAAATAAAAAAAAATAAATAAAAAAAAAATGAAAAATGGTTCGTAGTTATCTAATTATTCTTACAATATTATGTCTTCGAAAACATGGCAACGATATGAAGAAGCAGTCGTTATGATTTTGTAGGAAATCGAGAATATCATCCACGCGTAGTAAGGGTTTCGAGAATAGCTTTCCTCTTTCTGGCATTTTCGAGCAGGTGGTGTGAAAAAACATTTTCACACCACGAGCAGGTGGTGTGAAAAAACATTTTCACACCACCTGCTCGAAAATGTCAAATTATATGTCAAGCAACCTTAACCTAAAGTGAGTCATTAGTGGCCGGGGGCACAGCCGGTCAATAATGTTGTACTGGATTTCATTATGACCCGCTGGTCAATAATGTGATTTGAATTTGGAATCTCACATGCTCAGCTAAATTGGCAGTATAGTACTAACAAACACCTTTTGGTGCCAGAAAGAGGAAAGCTATTCTCGAAACCCTTACTACGCGTGGATGATATTCTCGATTTCCTACAAAATCATAACAACTGCTTCTTCATATCGTTGCCATGTTTTCGAAGACATAATATTGTAAGAATAATTAGATAACTACGAACCATTTTTCATTTTTTTTTTGGAACGAAGTTCCTTAGCGCGCGTTGTGAAAGGGGGCTAGACGGAAAAAAGTCTCACGAAAAGTTGTCACGACACTTTTTGCTATAGTAAGCTATATGTAGATGTTTTTGCTGTAGTAGTTTCTCTGTCTGTCTCTCTCTCTCTGTTATAGAAAGCAAGCCAGATATTTTCATTTCTATTTCGCATTGAACAGTGTGATGATGATGATGATGATGATGATGATGATGATGATGATGATGATGATGATGATGATGATGATGATGATGATGATGATGATGATGATGATGATGATGATGATGATGACGATGACGATGACGATGACGATGACGATGACGATGACGATGACGATGACGATGACGATGACGATGACAATGACAATGACGATGACGATGACGATGACGATGACGATGACGATGGCGATGACGATGACGATGACGATGACGATGACGATGACGATGACGATGACGATGACGATGACGATGACGATGACGATGACGATGACGATGACGATGACGATGACGATGACGATGACGATGACGATGATGATGATAAGTATAAAAATAAAATTTTGTTATAATTCCTTCACTAATTAATCGAAAGGAACTTCGTTCCATCCGGGTGTCCCTTGACACCTCTCACGTTTTTTTTTTCATTAATTCCACATCAACATCTAAACGTACCAAATAAAAACTTAACTTTATCTTTGCACAACTGGACTAATGTCTCAAATGTTGCCATTAACTTCAATTAATATGTAAGTGCATATAACTAACTAGTTCTAAATATATTATTCTTACTGTTTGTTTATTTAATAAATACTTTGTTTTTCGTACTACTATTATTTTCTCACAGTAGGTGTAAAAAGTAGAGTATCCTCCTCTGGGCTAAAGTTGTCTTTGCCTTGGGCTAGCTTGAATCCCTCGCTGCATTCAGGATTCTTGTATTAACTCCCTCGCTTCGCTCGTGAGTTAAACTCTTAGCTCCCTCGCTGCGCTCGGGAGTTAAATCCCGAATCCTTCATTGCGCTCGAGATTCAATATGACGCCCGTGACATAAGACACAACTTTAGCCCCTCGGTGCATAATCTACTATTATCAGCTAGTTGACGAGAGTAATATAAATTGTAGGTAGATACTTAGGTAGATACTCCAACAAAGGGATAGGCAATTCATGCCATAGGCATAGGTATTCAAAATAATTTAATTATCACGAAGCAAATAATTAGGTAGGCTTCAACTAATTTACTATTATAACTAAACACACACACACACACGCACACACACACTATAGGTACTTGAAAGTTTCAAGTTGAAACCTAATAATGTCACTTACCTAATTTTGTACTAACAATTAAATTCTGGTCTAGGTAATATACACCCGAATATTCAAAACACATTCTGTGCCCGAAATTTGAAATTTTAGTTGAGTTCCGATACCGAAACTAGGGCTAGGTAAATACAGTTCCATCATTCACTACCTATTCGTTCTAATTTCGAATGATGCTTACGTTTGAGGAGCTCGTGGCTAAGTATTAACAGCCGCACGGGTCGATCCATCAGGTTAAGCTACGTATAGAGGCATGAGGAACAGGGTGTAAAGTTCACTCATCCTCCATTGAAAAGGGAGGATCCTCCGACCAGACGGGTGTTGTGTCTGGTGGGCTACTGCCCGACGGTTGATGTCGGGACGTTTGTATATATTATGCTAGTCGCGTGGTAAACTCTAATTGCGTGATGCAGGATTGCGTGACGTCATGTCATTGTGATGCGTAGTTCGTATATGGCGATGTAGATGCCGCCACATCACTCCCCTCCGGCGACCGGAGGTCGATAGTGTGCTGAGTCGTGTATCTTGCGATGCTTGCCAGTGCCAGTTGTGGTTCCAGTGAGTCGGAACCGGGTGCCGCATAGTTCACGGTGAGTCGGAACTGTCTGCAGTGGTACCCCAGTGAGTCGGGGTGGCGCTGCGTTATGCTCCAGTGAGTCGGGAGTGTACAGCGCTGGGTTGAGGTTGAGGCTGAAGGCTGTGTGACTCGCCGCTCGAAAGCTTGAGGAAGTGATGCTGATGACGTCACGCTGAAGGAGTTGCACGAAGGCTGCGCTGACGTTCATGCTCGGGGTCACCAATTTAGAAGCATGAGGAACAGGGTGTAAAGTTCACTCATCCTCCATAGAAAAGGGAGGATCGTCCGACCAGACGGGTGTGTCTGGTGGGCTACTGCCCGACGGTTGATGTCGGGACGTTGTATATAAATGCTAATCGCGTGGTAAACTCTAATTGCGCGATGCAGGTTTGCGTGACGTCATGTCATTGATGCGTAGTTCATATGTGGCGATGTAGATGCCGCCACACTACGCTTGCCGGGGTTGGTCCGTAGATGAGAGACCATCTTTACATAACGAGACTCCTCCGTGCCTCGGTAAGCACGTTAATCCGTTGGTCCCGGCTGTCATTCGTGGATCTTTGACAGTCGTTACGGGTCGTCAGAAGCCCGAAAGTCTGACAACCAATCTTACCAAGAGGTTTCGTATTACCCAGTTACTGGTTTGTGCAGGTCAGATAGGCAGTCGCTCCATGTAAAATACTGGTATTCAGCTGCATCCGATTAGACTGGAAGCTGACCCCAACATAGTTGGGAAACGCACGCAACGTGCACGCAACGCAACGTGCTTTCCGAGAAGCACGTTAATCCGTTGGTCCCGGCTGTCATTCGTGGATCTTTGACAGTCGTTACGGGTCGTCAGAAGCCCGAAAGTCTGACAGCCAGTCTTACCAAGGGGTATCGTATTAGGTACCCAGTAACTGGGTTGTGGAGGTCAGATAGGCAGTCGCTCCATGTAAAATACTGGAAGCCGACCCCAACATAGTTGGAAAAAGGCTAGGCAGATTGTTTTTTTTTTTGCTTACGGTTGAGTAGGTTACATTATTTATGTAAGTATTTATTTTTACTTAATTTTACCCTTACATTATTCTCAGATCTAACTTTGAGTTTTAAGTGGTATTAGCTCTTATGTATCTACTGAAAATTATAAGTTTTCTGAAGCTTTCCTTTCTAGCTCATAGCTACCACTAACGCCAATAGAGCTCCTGTTATTCTGTACACAAGCACCCATTTGGAACTACTCAAACACATCCACCAATTGAAATCCTCCTAATATTTTATATTAAACAACCTTCAGCGTCTCGACTAAAACCAGTCACCACAAAAACATTCAATAATAAAACATTCCCAATCGAAACGCAGTCAGGACCGGCCCTATTATCGTTACCATGTTAAATTTTAATTCGGCGTTTACCGTTTCACCACGCTTTTAACTCTTCCCTAGCGATAGACATTTGAAATTCGAACGAACGCAGCGTAGTGAATGGGAATTCCTTGTCGATTTCCCAGTTGTAAAAACTGTGATTATGTGGTAGAAATTGGTGTGATCCTTTCCATGAGCAAATGTGTGATGTTTTTGTTCTGCAAATTGCCTACAATGACTATCCTAGCACTTCCAAACGTATTTTAACAAACACTTCAGAAAACTGATTCAGGAGAAAATGCACTCGTCTTATTATTGCTTCATTCTTATAACTTTGCATTTCCTTTACGTTACATCGAATTTTATATATACTTAGGTACCTACAATTAAATACTTACTCACTTTCTCGGAATCGAATAGTTCCGTCAACATGAAATATTTTATTGTTTCTATTCGTATGTTATTTTCAGCAGAACTAATTCGAGTAGTTGTTTTGTATTAATTTAAATTTCAAAGGACAGGAACACTTTCAAATACCCTTTGATCTCGAACTAAACTCCATTGAAATAGGAACTAAAATATAGTTCTAATTAGTTCTGGTTTCAATCAGTTTCTATCAGATAGGTATGTGCATTTAGTCATACGTTGAACTAATGTACGTTCTCCAGAGAAGATCTTGATGCCAATTAAAATGATAATACAATTAAGCTTGTTAACAATAAACTGACACAAATAAATAAAAACTTAAACAGCCCATTAAAATGTACGTTCATACTCATTTTATTACTTACAGACTTTTAAAACACTTCATTTATCCTGCATACATCAGTTTTAATAGTAGTTTTACATCAGCTCTCCATATAAAGCAGAGATGCCATCTCAAATTGACGTGAATCAAATTCCGCGTTCCCAATGGGAAAAGTAAAACAATAGTGAGACCTGTCCCGTCCCTATGCTAATATACATTGTAATTAGAATCCAGTCTAGTGTAACAGTTGTTTTACTTATGAGTTTCAACCTTAACTTGTCGGACCTAGAGTTGGTTTTTGAAAGGATGAAAGTATATGAAAATATTATAAAAATGTTATCGTAGGTATATCTTTTTGAAAGTGATTGTAAATTTTCTGAATACTTATATTCTGCTGCTTTTTATTAACAGTTTTAATTAGGTACTTCATTTTAAATTAATTTAGGAGTTTATATTGCGTACCGATTGGGAATTCATTTGATTATTTTAATAAGTTGATGAATGGTTTTCTGAAATATTGTCTCTAAATTGCGTTTTCTCTCCTAGTTGGCGCGCGGCGGCGGCGGCTCTAACTCGTTGCTGGCGTGGCTATTTATTTACATATTTATATAGTATTTACTATTTATATATAAATAGTTTTTATGTATTTAGTGTAATAGACGATGATTTATAACGAAAACGAGGTCGTTAAATTTCATGAACAGCTTTGGGCGTTTAGGTAATTATTATGACAAAAATACTGGATGTATTATTCAAAATAAAGTTATTTGATTATCGAGTAAATTATCTATCCCTTTAAGCTAACAATTTTGCCATTTTCATAATTTGGGAGCTATTTATTTACGCCCAAAGATGCGTTAAAATTAGTGTTGAAATATGGAAGTTCGACGCTCATAACTTCCAAATCATTTTTTTTCCGATTCTGCTTCCGAGGGCTAGATAATGACGAGAATTTTTTTTATAATTTTTAGGGTTCCGTACCAAAATGGTAAAAAAGGAACCCTTATGGTGTGACTCAGTCTGTCTGTCTGTCTGTCTGTCACAGCTGGATATCTCAAGAACTACTAATGCTACCAAATTGAAATTTGGAATAGGTAGTTTTAGATGACGTTTACCCAACTATTTTGCAAATAAGAAAAAAATAAAAATATTTATGTTTTTTTTGCAACAGGGTCATAAAAATTTAAAGTGTGGGGGCATTTACTAGGGCATGTGGGGTATCATATGAAAGAGCGCTATTTGCACATTCTCAAAATATTTTTTATTTTTTTTTAGGCCGCATAATTTTCGACTTTTGATGCAAAATGTAAAAAAAATACCGTTCCCCCCCCTTATCTCCGAAGTTTGCAAAGAGAAAAATCTGAAATAATTCTATGTGATAGAAGTTTATGTAAAGATTACAGGAAAAATAAAACGATGTCTCTAAGGAGCACACTTTTTCAGAAATCGGAACGGAACCCTCGGTGCGCGAGTCCGACTCGCTCTTGACCGGTTTTTAGTTTTGAACGTACACCGTCAAACAGACGAGTAATCACCAAACTACGTTTGTATGGAAGAATGAGCGACTAGCGTGCCCTTAAGTTAGGAATATGTTGCGGTCCTGTATGTGGGTTGATATGTGCATATTGTTCATGCTTCACTTTGTAGGTACTTAGCTTTTAGTCACGTTCAGCAAACACAATATTTTTAATAGTGACGGGTTCACGGGTTCTTGTACGCACGGCTACAGATCCAGTATAAGCTGATCCCGCATTGCATCGGGTTTCCGTACAATGAGAGGCCAGCTTATATTGGAAATGTATAGCTTGATATTTAGCCGTGTGTTCAAGTCGAGTTGAGCTTGCTACCAGTCTTCTTCACTAAACTTTCATTTTGAATCAAATAAAGGAACGATCGATCTGTTTTTAGGGTTCCGTACCTCAAAAGGAAAAACTGGAACCCTTACAGGATCACTTCGTTGTCCGTCTGTCTGTCAAGACTGTTTCCTCAGGAACGCGTGGGAGGTATCAAGATACGAATACGAATGGAAATGAAAACGATGGATGATACGATGGAATGGAATGGAAATGGGAATACGTCAAGCTTTTAATTCAACGCAATAAAAAAATACAGGCAGTTATGTGACATATTTTAATACTCATAAATAAATCGAAAGCTCTAGGGTAGGTACTTCCAGTTGACCTAGAATCATGAAATTTGGCAAGAAGCGAGGTCTCACAGCACAAGTAAAGGAAAAGTTCGAAATCGTTAATTTTTGTTAATCACATAAAAAAAATTTTTGCTAAGTATTACAAACTTAATTTGCAGTTGGAGAATTGACCGTGACGTATATCAATATATGGGAGAACATTTTTTTCAGCTACAATGTTAAGTTTGTTGTAGCCTTCTGGCTGGATAGGATATTATTATATCATATCATATCATATACAGGGTGTCCGGTAAAGAATGGATAACCTTGGAATAGCATATTACAGACATGATGGCCGTTCTTAAAAAAATACAAAAAAAAAATATCCCCACTAGTAGGTACACACGGCTACACATCAAGCTATACATTTCTAGTTTAGACTGACCTCTCATTGTAAGGAAATCCTATACAATGCGAGATCAGCTTATACTGAAAATTTGATCTGTTGTCGTGCGTACATTATTATTTTTGGAGTCTCCAAAAAATATTTTTTTTAAATATTTTTTTTTTAATTTTTTTTTTTTTTGTATTTTTTTAAGAACGGCCATCATGTCTGTAATATGCTATTCCAAGGTTATCCATTCTTTACCGGACACCCTGTATATATCGTAGGTATATCAAACGTAGTGGTCCAAGAAAAATGAGGTAAAGCGGACGTCATTTAAAAATTTAAAAGTTGTCATATCAAAAGTTCACAAAATTTCACTAATTTAATCATTTTCAAAAAAAAATTACACGAGACATCCGGGTATAAAAAAATCTCCAAAACAAAACAAAGTGCTAACTACTTCATGACATTCTGACAACATTCGTGATTTTAATCACATGTCAGTCTTCAGCTGTAGGTAACGTAAAATTAGTCCAAAATAATTATACTACGACCCTTTTCACACGTGTCGCTGTCAACATGTTCAACTTTTGTGACACAGTAGAACTTTTTTGTGACAAAATGTAGGAATGATGTGCGACATGACATGTGTTTTACACATATTTTGTGACAGCCGAAACCGTCTGCATACTCTGCACACTTAAATTATTTTTTAATATACTAGCTTTTGCCCGCGGCTTCGCCCGCGTGGATGTCGGAAAATATGCCACGGGAACGTAATACCAGGAATTCCTTCCTTATTCCTTGTCTACATTATAAAAGGAACCTCTGTGCAAAATTTCAGCTTTCTAGGTCCAAGGGATTGGGCTGGGCGTTGATGAGTCAGTCAGTCAGTCAGTCAGGACTTCTCTTTTTATTTATATAGATAGATATAGATATTTTTTTTAAACACCATTA
Source organism: Cosmia trapezina (assembly GCA_905163495.3). NCBI lineage: Eukaryota > Metazoa > Arthropoda > Insecta > Lepidoptera > Noctuidae > Cosmia > Cosmia trapezina. The sequence continues at coordinate 1,743,680 of LR991033.1, read as the reverse complement.
AAGCTAAAATATGCCAATGCGATGCTTTAATTAAGTTTTTACTCAGATAAAAACTATTGCTAAGAAATAAACAACTAATTTTAAAACTTTTGGAGATTACCTACCTACTTCTTTTTGGTATATCTAGAGTATTCCAACTTTAGCCACTAATAGTGTTATTAATCAATAAGTACCTATTTTCGTTACATTTAAAAAAGCCTGCCTCAATCAATCAAAATCGGGAAATATATGAACTCTCGAATCTTTTTGAGATTTTGACGGACGATTTCCATTCATCGAAATATGATGAATCTCATCAACACTTTAATCATGTCATTTTGGACTGCAGTTCGTTCAACTGTTTACTAACCGTGTATTTTCCGTGATTCCTGGGAACTTAGCTATTTGCTAGTCAATAAGTGTCTATTAAGGTGCCAACGTTTTCCTCATTCCTCGCTACATCTTTAGGACACCTTGATAGATTGATTTGTTACTTGGATTGGATTTCTGCCTCTAGAAATGCTTTTACTTAGATTTGGTTTTCTGTGTCTATTGAGCATGTATATCTGTTTGTGTCTGAAAATAATTTTCCAGACACAAAGTTGTGTCTGCATTTGTTCAATGTCTCTTGTAGCCAAAGATTTCGCCAGTCAATAAAGTACTCATCGAAAATTGCCTCTCAATTGGTCCACTATACACTGGATCTCCAACTGTATTGTAGGTGCCTACATAATATACTTACAGGTCAATTTAAAATCGTCATCGTTATCGTGGTCAACATGTCACCTAGCAACACCAATTCCCCGGCTATTGGTTCAAATCTCGTCCAAACACAAGAAGTTCGAAACAAGTTTTACCAAAAACGGGTAGCCGGCACAACACAGACATACCTCCCATATTTGTTCCACCATTCCACTTGACAAGAGCAAATACTTCACAAAGAGTCTGGAAAGTGGAAAAAAGATGATGAAAGCGAAACAAAAGGCAGTGTGGGGTGGAATAAGAATAGGATACTGTGTGTTAGTGAGTTTTATAAAATAAATCATTATGTATTCCAGCCACGACCGCTTAGCAATAATAATAGTGCAACACGGGGTTGACGCAGGGCTGTCCCTATAGAACACATTGAAAGAAATTCATATGTATATGTTTTGAATTTTTAATGATGAAATTGGGATGGTTTTGTTGTAGATTCGACAAGGAGCTATTGTAGTTTTATCAGCTCAGAACCAGAGTGACGAGTGACTGAATGCGATGACTCAGATGAAAGTACAAATAACTAGGAGATGAAATGTATGAAGACTGGAAAGTCTTTGGAAACTGAAAAATTACTACTTAGCTCATCGTATCACTGTTATAATAGCAGCGTATTATTAATAACATCGTCGGTATAGATATACTTACCTATAGTTTACTAGATGACCCGACAGTCATTGTCCTGTCTTAGCTATGAATATTCTAATGTAAACGCGCGAAGTTAAGTTTTCTTAACTTTTCCAATTTTCTGGGCAATTCTCTTAATTTTTATTTCCGTAAGAACCTACAAAGTATTAGAAAACTTGAATAAAAAGATGAATGAAATCGGTAGTATTTTTCAAGTTATGGCGTGACCAAGGGAAATTAGGGATTCTTTTTTATATACATAGAAAATTGACAAGTAGGTAAGTGTTACATAAGTGGTTAAAACGATGCACCGTTCTATATTATGGACATCACTCTATGCCATCAAAAATGGGTGAGTTATGTTGTTTAATAGATTATGATACAAAATCCATACCTATAAAATCTAAACAGCCAGTAGCAGCCCTACTGAAATATCACATGACTAAATACCTATATTTGTAAAACTTAGAAAACCTGTAGTAATGAAGTATTAAAATACCATCCGACATTAATACAAGCTAGTTCGTTCAATTATCAACAAAAAGCTTGCATGGGAGCTTTAGAAAAAGCTGACACCCCTAACGATCCAGTTGAACAAACGACGCGCGCCGTTGCGCTTGCGCCGCTCTCTCATTGGCCGATGCAACTCGCTGCGGCGGGCGTGCGAAAGAGATGGCATCATGTTTTAGCTGCAGTGAGAGTGAGATGGAGGAGTGCAGTCGACGGATGCGAGGGTTTCCGATCATTGACTCCTTTCAAGGCCACTGGCAAGTAACTTTTTTGTTGTATGTCATCGTAACGCCTGTAATACTGACTAAAGTGACCTTCACTACTTTCTTTTGAGGTCGTTATATTTAAAGATGTTATTATTAAACCATTCGTAGGGGAAAGTATTGCGATTAAAACTGTGTCATTGAATTCAGTTTTGCTGCATACTTATGGTAAAATTCTGATCCACTTCATTTTAAGTTTGTTGCTGGCTGATAGACCTTCTGTTAGGTAGGTACTAAGCGCATTACACCCCAGAACAAGACTTAGAGCATAGACTTATAAAAAAAGATCTTTTTTTATAAGTCTATGACTTAGAGCTAATTTTTCAATAGTTCAATAAATTTTATCTGAAGAATAAATATGAAAGTTGGAAATACTTGCCACACAAAAGCTGTCAAACCACCATATTCATTCCATAAATAAAAGTTACTGACGATAAAAAAATCTGCCATTAGAAATAAGTACTTTTATTTAGATACTATAATTTAGCAAAGGTGCTACCCAATCAAATTATTAGCTATCTGCTAGGAAGCTATGATTAGCAAAACGTCTCATACTATGTAATGGTTGCTATGCAGCAATGCAGTATGCACCTACAAAATGATAACAGCATGTGAACAACCAGAGTCTACAAAGTAACGTTCTTACGACACACACTTTCGTTTCACACGTCCGTCGCGTCGCCAGAACCTATCCCAATTCCGGTTCTCCATAAAAATAGATAAGTAACGTAAACAGGGGTAGGCAGATACCGTGGTCTCTAACTGAGGTCAATGGATTCTTATCTCTGTGGGTTTTGTGAAGTTTTAGTGAGATTGATTCATCATTTTCATTGTGGTAGGCTACAGGGCGACGCAGTTTGATTAAAGATTTTGTTTGTTATATTATGTTTTAAAGGAGGAGCTCATGGCTAAGTAATAGCAGCCGCACTGGTCCATCCAAGCTACGCTTGCCGGGGTTGGTCCATGGATGAGTGACCAAATTTACATACCGAGACTTCTCCGTGCCTCGGAAAGCACGTTAATCCGTTGGTCCCGGCAGTCATTCGTGGATCTTTGACAGACGTTACGGGTCGCCTGAAGCCCTAAAGTCTGACAACCAATCTTACCAAGAGGTTTCGTATTACCCAGTTACTGGTTTGTAGAGGTCAGATAGGCAGTCGCTCCATGTAAAACACTGGTATTTAGCTACATCCGATTAGAGTGGAAACCGACCCCAACATAGTTGGGAAAAGGCTAGGCAGATTGATATTATGTTTTAAAGAACTGAGAGTGTTACGAAGAGAGAGAGGGATTGTAGGTAATATAGTATGGGGATGATGAAAGTAAAGATGAACAAATACCTAATGTAGGTAGACAAAAGCTTGGTAAAAACAAGCTAAGCTCCGATATCAACTTTTTAAGAGAAGAATTAGATGGGAGAAATCAAAACCTTGGCTCAATATGCAGTAACACTATGGAAAATTAGATTTCATATGATTTGACTCTCTCCGATATTGATTGTCTAATATCAGAGTCCAAAATTACAAACAGTGTTCCGAATGTGTAGGAACAGGAACAATATAAAACGATCGTGTGAATGCAAGGCAAAGATACCTATGGTAACAGAGGCTACACGTGCCGATTAGGTAAAACCTTAGATAGTTATAGGATAATATACATAATCTATGAGTAAAACAGGCGCTGATGCACCTACATTGGAATTCTATCGAACTCGTGTAAAACGTGTCGTATAAAGACCTCCTCGGTTCCTCACACCACTTTTATTTATAACTAGCTTTTGCCCGCGGCTTCGCCCGCGTGGATGTCGGAAAATATCCCATGGGAACGTTTATGTGGAAAACATAGGGCCGTCCGATATAACTGTGCAAACTCAAATCGCTACGATATATCGTTACCGTGTACAGTAGGCATAAAGCTACCAGTCGGCATGATTTTTTCCGACATCTTCAACAGTCTTCGTCACATTTCAGCCAATTTAAACCAAAAAATAATTAATTACATTGAATCACTCCGTTCATTGGAGAAAACCGTATGAAAATCCGTTCGGTACTTTTTGACATTATCGCATTCAAACAGACAGACTTACGCGGCGGGGGGACTTTGTTAATTACTTAAAATTTAGTATGCCAGTCACGCTCTAATAACAAATAACTTTTGTCCGAGTGTCCACTCGTTCAAATAATTTCCTCGTAAAAACGTCGAATGAAATAAAGACTAAATGTTACCTCAAAATTCGAAGTATGACTACATTTCCAATCCCTTAAATCTCTTAAAAAGAGGTAGGTACACAAATATTTGTCAAACACTATTGTACCCTTTAGGGGACGATTTTTCAAAAACGCTGTACCACATATTTCTTTATTTCCTACCAAAAGCATAAATTTGAATTTTCATATCCCTAACTTGAGAAATGCGGGGTTTCCCATACAAACTTGCATCACTTATATCACCCCTTGTAGGATTATGTTTTAAGACAAAAAGTATCCTATGTCCTTTCCCAGGATGCTATAAAAAGCCTTGCCAAATTTTGTTGAAATCCGTGCCGTTTAGTAAATTTTAAAATCAACCCCTATTTTACGCCCTTAGGGGATGATTTTGCAAAAACGCTGAACCGCATATTTCTGTATTTCCTATCAAAAGAATACATTTTAATTTTCACATCCCTAACTTAAGAAATACTGAGTTTCCCATACAAACTTTCATCCCCTATATCACCCCCTGTTGGATTATTTTTGAAAAAAAAAGTAGCCTATGTCCGTCCCCAGGATACCTTGCCAAATTTTATCGAAATCCGTTCAGTGGTTCTGGGTTTCCCATAAAAACTTTCATCCCCTATATCACCCCCTGTAGGATTATTTTTTTCAGACAAAAAGTAGCCTTTATCCTTTCCCAGGATGCTATATAAAGCCTTGCCAAATTTTGTCGAAATCCGTGCAGTTTTTAAAATTTTAAATTCAATCCCTATTTTACCCCCTTAGGGGATGATTTTTCAAAAACGCTGAACCGCATATTTCTTAATTTCCTACCAATAGAATAAATTTGTTATCCCTAACATAAAAAATACTGGGTTCCCCTTACAAACTTTCATCCCCTATATCACCCTGTAGTATTGTTTTTGAAAGTATCCTATGTCCTTTCCCAGGATGCTATATAAAGCCTTGCCAAATTTTGTCGAAATCCGTGCAGTTATTTAAATTTTAAAATCAACCCCTATTTTACCCCCTTAGGGGATGATTTTTTAAAAACGCTGAACCGCATATTTCTTAATTTCCTACCAATAAAATAAATTTGTTATCCCTAACTTAAGAAATACTGGGTTTCCCTTGCAAACTTTCATCCCCTATATCACCCCCTGTAGGATTATTTTTGAAAAAAAAAGTAGCCTATGTCCTTCCCCAGGATGCTATATAAAGCCTTGCCAAATTATGTCGAAATCCGTGCAGTTTTGTAAATTTTAAACTCAACCCCTATTTTACCCCCTTAGGGGATGATTTTTCAAAAACGCTGAACCGCATATTTCTTTATTTCCTATCAAAAGCATACATTTTAATTTTCACATCCCTATCTTAAGAAATAATGAGTTTCCCATACAAACTTTCATCCCCTATACCACCCCCTGTAGGATTATTTTTGAAAAAAAAAGTAGCCTATGTCCGTCCCCAGGATACCATCTATAGCCTTGCCAAATTTTATCGAAATCGGTTAAGTGGTTTAGGCGTGAAAAGGTAACAGACAGACAGACAGACAGACAGACAGACAGACAGACAGACAGACAGACAGACAGACAGACAGACAGAGTTACTTTCGAATTTATAATATTAGTATGGATTTAAGAAAATAGATGAAAATTTACCAATATATCCCCTAATCTACGAAACTACTGAGCCTAAAGTTTAAAAAAAAAAAAACACAGAAAATAGTTCTTTACTTGTAGATTACAGGAAAATCTATAAGAATAGTCTGTGGTCATAAAATAACATGGTAAATCTCTCAATATTGTGAGTACAAACTTACATTTACAGTTGGAATGTATGGGAGAATATGTTTTCCAACTACAATGTTAAGTTTGTTCTTGGGATAAATTCATCCCAACTACGGAACCCTTCATTGTGCGTGGTCCAACACGCACTTGGCCGGTTTTTTATATTTGAAATTCTTTTATTTATTTATTTTATTTTACAGAAAGCTTACAGACTAATAGCTAAAATTTACAATATTTCTTTTAGCGTTACTAATCAACCACCAATACCAACCGAACCAATCTGCCTAGGCTTTTCTCAACTATGTTGGGGTCGGCTTCCAGTCTAACCGGATGCAGCTGAATACCTGTATTTTACATGGAGCGACTGCCTATCTGACCTCCACAACTCAGTTACTGGGTAATACGATACCCCTTGGTAAGACTGGTTGTCAGACTTTCGGGCTTCTGACGAACCGTAACGACTGTCAAAGATCCACGAATGACAGCCGGGACCAACGGCTTAAAGTGCTTTCCGAGGCACGGAGGAGTCTCAGTATGTAAAGATGGTCACCCATCCACTAACCAACCCCGGAAAGCGTAGCTTAACCTGCTGGATCGACCCATCAGGTTAACCACTCCTATAAAGCGATTTTTATTTTTAGTACCATTTGGTATCAATAGATGTCGTTACGTGTATGAAGACGCCGTAATGAAAAGTTCTTCTTGAACACTTTAAATTCATATATCTTTTGATAGACTGGAGCGATTGCGATGAAACAAAAACTAAGTAAAACTCTGAGTTACACACAATATTTGAGTATAAAATTTAACCACATTGGTTATGTACTTTTGACGTGATACTTGCACAAAAATTTATGAACTCTCACAGACAAACAGACGAACAGACAAACAGACAAACAGACAAAAATGACAAAAATGGTAGAAATGGCATCTGTTGGTGATTCTTTAACACCCTAACTATTTTTTTTTTAAATATTTGCAATGTACAGAAACGCCTCGTCTACAGATTTATTATATGTATAGATAATTATTAATAACTTTCTCCGTTTTATAGGAAATTCCTTTGTTTCCCTCATTCAACATAAATGTAGGCATATTGATTGCGTCACTGCGAAAGAATTCGAATCTATTATCCTTTGATTCAGACCATGTTGATTAAACAAACGGTTCGTATGGTGTATTTGTATAGAAATTAATTAATATAATATGTATAGGAATTTCTCGGATAGGCATTCTTGGATAATGCTTGATATAAGTATTTGTGGTAATGCTATTTTGTAGTCATTCATCATTAAGTTCCCTCAGAGGGAATATGTACCTGCAGGTAAGGGCATTAACAAGTGTACTTATAATAAGCATCATTAGTAATCGGCTTGCCAAGAAAATATTATGGTGATTACGACAATAACCTTTATAATTTTATTGTTCGTTGTAGCGCAATGAGGGGGATCCTTCTTTCTTCATTTTTTTAAGGTCACGGTATCATAAGCTTGTACTCGGAAATGGGGTTAATTAAAAACTGGAGCTAATTTGAATTTAGTATCAAAAGAAATTACTTTTTTGTCGTTGGGTTTTTTAAGCAAGCCTTCTTTTTAATACTTGTATTTCTACTGCTGCCCTTTTGTCTGTGACTTCGAAAGGCTTCTTTAACTGTCCATTTATTTATTAACTGAATTTGCGGTCGTAGAAATTAAATAACTAATAACCACCAATAACTTCTACAATAACATAAATAATAGGTGCTGAACATAACATAGACAACAAGAATTTAATCAGTCTAAAATCCTATCTAACCTGCCAAACGATTTCGAACCCTGTTGTAATAGCAATAAGTATCAAATAATTGTCCATTAATAATAATTCAATGGCCGATGATGCACCCACGCTAAAAAACTGTTGACTCACAATGTGAAATGAATTTAGTCGCACAAGCATTACAATTTTATCTTATTGTCATTTAATATTTTTAGCCTACTACATGAGACGGTTAGTATCGTACGTCAACTTGCAATTTGATCGAAGGCACTCATCAGCTAAAAAAACTGTAATTAGCTTGGGAACAAAGAAACTTAACTAAAATTGAAACCTTCAGAATAAACTTCGCTCACTTCATCTTGGAGAGATAGAACCTTCTGAGGCATTCGATACGGTTACTTATTACTTCGTAGTATTAATCTATGAAAATTTTTATGTATACGTAATTCGTGAATAAACCATTATGATTCAGGAATTATTGCTGATCTTGGTTCTTAGGTACTAGTTCACTGGAACATTGTATTATTGAACTAAATTCAATGTCTTGCGTCTTTGAGGTCTTTGGGCGTGCCTCAAGGCTCAATTCTTGGCCCTTTTCGTGTCTACCCTTCTATGCTCTTTTCGCAGCGTGTGTTAAAAATAACGCATCTTTTTTCGCACCAAACATGGTTTTATGCTTGCAAATAACTGTATTATTATTGTCTCAGCTTAAAACCAACATCCAACGTAAGCTCAGAATTTCTGTTCCTACATTATTATAATGTAATATCACCTAAGAATCTTATGGGAAAAGAATGTGTGAATGAGTATCTAATTTACTTGGCTATCCAGAGCCTAGCATGAGAGAGATAATACGGCACATATTATTAAAGTGCTCGTTACAATTTTACCTTCTGTGGGAAGCGGTGTAAATGTTTCTAGGAAAAGTTAGGCCTCACTCACAACCTAGTTGCCTAGGTAGGTAGGTATTCTAATTATAATAATTGCAGAATGACTTCTTCATCTTCGTGGAGAGGTTATATTTGCTTAACAAAAGGATTAAGAGAGTTGTAAGTGCCCTTATTAGTTATTGCGGTTAACTTGTTAAGTTTGTAGTTTTGTACATAAGCATCATTATTTTGAGTTTAAACTTTAATAGATTTTTAGAAATGGTAATTTACTGATCATAGAGATTGTTATTATAAACATAGCTACTTACACAAGCATTAGTAAAATGGATGTCTAACATCGATTAACACTTTGGTAAAGGCTAGTCAGCTACTGGTAATGTCCACGAATTCCGCCTAGTCTCTATCAGATCCAGTTTTTACTATCTTATGTAGGTATATCGAATACTTAATAATATATATTTGTTGTTACTTTCCAGAACATGCAGTCTCCAGGAGCATCGCATGGAAACAGATGGATCGCTACATTTTGAAGATCCTGGTCAAACAAGATTTAAGTATCCCCCTATTAGATGTAATCTCTTGCCCTTGAACCCGGTTCTCCCATCCTTTATTACACCATCTTTTGAGTCCAGCTCTTTGTGCCTTTACTTCGCCACAAAGGAAACGAATGACTAAAACATGTGGTAACGTACTACTAACCTAGTTATTGCTCGAACTATAATTAAATCGCCCTCAGTAATCCACCCTTCAGTCCCTTCATACCAGCATGCCAATAAAACACAATTAAACACCCCACTAATAAATAGTTCACATAATCAATTTAGATCGACACTCAGCAATTTATTTACGTGCCGTCGCTATTACTCAGGCGCTTCGACATGAATTAGCTAATATAATTCCACAAAGGCTGCATACAATTATTAGGGCATTATTTTATACTCTTTAGAAACCAAATAGGCCCATGAATTAAACAAACGAACCCGATCCAAGATGGCGGCCGACTCGAGCGCAGCTTTTTCGTTCCTTTTTTGAATTTCGAATAGGCGGTCGTTGTAAAGGGGTGAGGGAGAGAGCGTATCGTATTCCAGTCAGTTAGAAATATAACACAGTGTCTAAGTTGAACGTAGGTTTCTTTTACTGGTGAATAACGAAATTCTTTGTGTTTGTAAGTACTCCGCAAATGTTTTTTAACATGTTCTTTCGTGATTAACAGGATGATCCAATTTTCGTATGACGAGATATTATAGGTAATACGACCTTGCTAGACATGTTGGTCACCTTAAACTTTTATACTATCGATGACCCCCGTGAAACAGTGGCTAAGCATTTGACTTACTATTCCAAGACTCGTGGGTTCGTTTGGCCCTTGTCTGGCTGTTCCACAAAACGTATCCACGACCTGTCAATGCAGTTGAAATTATGGCTTGCGCAGTCAAAAGCCCTATTAGGCCACAAGGCCACAACACACCCCATTAACGTGTTACGGTCACTTGGTGCTTCCCCAATTTACGAGAAATAATAAACGTTATAACCATTACTGTTTCCGGTAAAGTCCCCTGTCTTCCCGTAAGTGTCATAAAGAGGGAATAATGAATTACTTGCACTTGTTTATTAATTAAATATTTTAAATATAAGCAGTTTCATCGTCTTGTTTGAAAATAATAAGCCTACATTCATTGATTTGTAAGCCAAGTGTGGGGGGGTATAATCTTAAATTGACAAAATGAGCTAGGTTCCAATTGGATCATGATGTTCAATCAAAGTTTTCCTTCAAAAATACCTAGTTCATGTTGTTTTAGATAATCTAACTTAATTCTCTTTAACTGCTAATAAAATACCGACTCCGACTTCAACGATGAACAAAATGAAAACTCTCCATAAATAAAATTACAACCAGCCAGACATTTACATCGTTCAGACTACCAGTGTTAAATTATTATCTGCTGCAGTTATCAAGAGTGATAGTAAAACCGGCCAACCGTGCCGTGCTGCCAACTGAACGGAAAGCACCAACCAGTAGCTCAGAGAAAATTGTTTCATGCCAAATGCGGGTTCCGGCGTTCTACGGAATAGAGTCGATATTGAAAATATTAAAATTATTGGAATGTTCTCGAAGCCTGATTGCTGACCGCGCTAGCGTAGCGTCTCTGCTTTCGTCTGTCAGCCTGTTGCTGTTACAGTACAGGTCGTATTTACCCGACTACGGCGAAGCAAAAAGGAGAGCTATGATTTTGTTTACAATCGATCTGAAACTTGGTAGGTTTAAGGCCGTGCGCTACGTTAGGCGTGCGCACGGCGCGGGCGCCCGCGTGGCGTGCTATTTTCATGTAATCTCATAGATCAGCGCAGCGCAGCACACATGAGATTACATGAAAACAGCACGCCACGCGGGCGCCCGCGCCGTGCGCACGCCTAACGCAGCGCACGGCCTTGACTTTACCTATGTATAGATTTTTTTGTCACCGGGAATTACTTCCTCCAAAAAGGGCTAAAAAGGGGGCTACTGCATATCTCCGCCGGTTTCGTTGGATATTTTTTTAATTGGTTTAAGTTGGTCTCATAAAAATTTGGTGAAGATCTAGTGAAAAAAAAAACAATAAATTACTTTAGAGGTATACCTACCTACTTAATAAATTATCATTTGTTGCAAAAAAGGTTGTGGTCGCAATTTTTACTGTTCGCAAAACTAGGTACCTACTTACTAGTTATTAGATAGGTAGGTAGGTACTGGGTATTGTTTGAAGATAGACGGTATGCGATACAATCTCGTTGGCAAGAAAGCTATAGATAGTTAGGTAGTAATAATATTTCTATTAAACATTCGTGCTAATTTATGTAGAATATTAAAACAAAGACTAACAAATTATTAAACAACTTTATAATTTCTGCTAGGTACCTAACCGAATTATCACTTCCATCATTGATATGAGAGTAAAAAAAATTTCGTGTTACATAATATTTTCAAGTCTTCTTTCTTTATTTTCAGTTTTGTACACCTACTTCGACTACAGCCAACGTTCAAGCAAATCACCAAAAGTATCAACTGTCGCCGGTTGGTGAACAACGAACAAACTCCGCTGTAAAGTCAATTTCATCTCAAGAAGATCTTCATCGGCAAATTCTGGGGTGTTCTAGAAGCATCTAGAAGTTCTCCAGACGTACCTGGGCCTGGTAACTCCACCACCGTTGGCTGTGATTATGCGCCAACGGGGGCGAAGTTCCTACTCCTAGTTGCGAGGTTCCACATGAGAAGCCTAAGAAGACTGACTACTACTGAACTTTACTTCGACGAGATAGAATGTTGTTCTTGTACTGTTGTGTTTTGGTTTATGATTGTCTCCAGTTTCTATTAGGTATGTGCTCTGGTTTGGAACTCCCAGAACTAGATAATCTTGAATATGATCACAGTAATAATGATTTATGTTATTATAGTCTAATTTAAGTTTTCCTGTATTGTCTTTTTAACCGACTGCCAAGGAAGGGTTTTATACATAAATAAATAAAATAAATAAACCATTTATTTCAGGCGATACAGGCCCATAGATAGATACCTTAACCTAAACCTATACAACGTGTAACTTTAAATGCGCAAAACCTCTTAAGGGGTCATTGTACTCATTATTATCGAACAACTTTTAGTATGGGACCAAACCTGATATCGCGAAAAAAAAATCAGCTGTTCAGTAGGTACATTTTGACGAATTATGCGAACAGAAATGTACCTACCTACTTATCTCTTCCTACATAACCTCACGCCTTCTCCCCATGGGGGGTAGGCAGATATGTTTTGTACCTACCTACTATTGGTTTCTTTTCAAGCATAAAAATGTTCGTCTGCCTAATAATTTAGCTAGCCATATCTAATCTAATCTATTATTTTGCTCATAATTATTTTTAGGAAATAATAACAAGACAAGCGATGTACCTATTTAACTTGTTACCACTTATTTACAGGCGGACCTTGTCTAGCCCAGATTCCCAAATAAAGTCAGATAGGCTTGAAACTATTAATAATATCATTATAGGCCGACCGTTTAACTCGCGTATCGCCTGCGCGGTAAGAAGGGAGCGAGGGGAGATGTTAGCGGATGGGTGAAAGGGGTGCGCGGAGCAGAGAGCTGCTCCGCGCACCCCTTTCACCCATCCGCGCAGGCGATACGCGAGTTAAACGGTCGGCCTTAGTCACTTGAAATATCAGTTTAAAAAAATTGTTTTTTGGGTATCGATATCTAAACAAAATAAAACATATTTTTTCAACTAATAGGTATTTCAAGTAATAACATTACAAAGGGTCGGTTAACCCCCCAAAAAAACATCAACCTTTTTTTTTATCGTGTTTAAATATCAATACCCATCGCGTCTGCAGTTTCGCTAAGTAATTTAATTTGACCCTGATATTTTAGTGTTAGATTGTATACCCTGAATGCACAGTACCTACTGCACAGTGATCACCTTTTCGATCGATCTCCTCGATCGTCCCTCGACCCTCGTTTTTCATTCGTCGCAAAACCTGTCGCAAGTGTCCACTGCATCGTGAACCAAATCACCAAGGCGTATTCACCACAAAAGCGGTTGGTACACCATAGACATAATTTAAAGATTAAGTAGGTAAGTACAGTACGAAAGGACTCAGAGGTTCCATAGTTTATCTTCGGAAAAACCGAAATATAGCGAGCGAATGAAATGTCGAAAAATCGACCAATAGAAATTGATTTATATTCCTACCTAAATTATTATATTAATCTGTGGCCGAATTAAGCGTGACTGGTCCAAGGAGTGAAGGATTCCGTCACTCCTTGGACCAGTCACATTTAATTCGGCCACAGATTAATACAGATGGGACACACCGCAGTTTAGGTATGAAGCTACAAGTACGTGGCGAGCTCGGCTCACTGGGTCAATTCAGTGTGGGCTGCCGCGCGCCGGCTCGCACGTTACTTCGATACTCACTCACGCGCCGCGTCGTTAAAGAACACAACCATAAAGGTATAAGAGTTACGCAATAGAAAGAGAGGCAACTTGTAGGTGAATATAACTGCAGGTAATAAGCGTTGTGCGACCTGAATTGCACTTTATTGTGTCGTAGCAAAAGTAGCTTTTTATTTAAATGATTTTGCGGAGTGTCCCATCTGTATTAATCTGTGATTCGGCATAGTTCGGTTTTTCCGAAGATAACGATGAAACCTTTCCTGTCGTACTGTAACGTATGTAATTTCCTGGATATCGACCGTTATTAACTGCCTCGTAGGTGTAGTGGTTGCAAGCTAGCTACTTACTGAGCATGAGGTCCTGGGTCCTGGGTTTGGATTCGATTCCCGAGTCGGGCAGTGTTATTAAATTTTTCCATCAGGAATTTCTCAGTATCAACCCGGAGTCTGGATTTGTGCCTGGCTGATGGCAATAGGCTCTGGGCTCACCCCCTGTTACCTACATGGGAATGGGACTTAAACATAACGTGATGTTATGTTGTATGTTATTGACCGTTAAGGCTCCCGCAGACAGACGCTTCTCGACTCTGGTGAAACCATAGAAATATAAAAAACAGGAGAAGTGGCAAGCGGACGAATCTGTGTCCGCGCATACCGGTATACCGGGTGTAAAAAGACACATCACAAAGCCGTCAACTACGCATACTGTACATCTAAGTAGCTTTGCGCAATTATTGCTGAGAAATGACTTTTACTTTTAGGTAAGTATAAAAAAGCTATTTTTTTTATTGCGCGCAATGTTACGAATTCATGCAAACGGTGTTAAGCCCCGCCCATTCGCTCTACGGTACTCGTAATACTTTACGAAAAAAGTTTAGTAAGTACTTCAAAAAAATATGCGACTTTGACCTTCAATATCTATAGAACCAGTAGATTTCCAGGTATGGTCTAGTGGAAAAAAACAATCCAAATAATGGGTAGAATATGTGGTTTTCGGCTTCGGCAAGTGTCTTTTTACACCCGGTATGTCCTATACTGAGATTTCGAAGAGCATCGCTTCGGCCATTTTCTATGAAGTAAAACTGCAGTAAGGTTATTATTCTGTGCTAAAGGGTAGCAACAAAATAGGTGGACCAAAAAAAAACATGTTTAATGAGTTCTTTTATTAAAAGTATACTTCTATTTTATTCTCACTACCATAGACAGCCCTCATTATCCGCTACAAAATCCATCCGCAATTGTCAGTAAATTACATTCTTAGTAATTGTTCCCAAGGTGTCGGGACGACAGATAATAGTGACCTTTATTTCTTAAAAGATAGAGTATCATATACCGCGGCAAGGTTAATTTTAGTCCGTGATAATTTTACAATTTTCAGTACCTAAGTACATTTTTAAATATTATTTTTTGCCGTTCCGACACAATTGGAAGGGTGCCTTAGCGGACCCGAGTATTATTTGTATGATACAGCAGATTATAATTATGGCTATGACTCATGATTATATATCAGTTCTTGTAACTAAGTCTAGGTCAAAATACAGTATGTTAATTAACGAAAGGCGTTCCCGTTAACCCGTAATAGTGTAGCGTCCATACATGCTAAAAAAAATATTACCATTAAAAAATACAGCTGTTCCCTACATTTTCACGAGTTAACATTGTTTTTAACATATATGGACGTCGTGGGTTAGAAATCCAAGCAGACATTACTTTGTGTAAATTATTTCATCACCACTGCTCTCAAAACAGTGAAGGAAAACATCATGAGGAAACCAGATATCCTAGAACCAAAAATTCGAAGACATGTGACATCTACCAACCCGCACTGGGCCCGCGTGGTGGATTACAGCCCACTCCCACTCACCGAGAGGAGGCCTGTGGCCCAGCAGTGGGAACATTAAACGCTGATGTATGTTATGTATGGACGCTATACTGTTACGGATTCCCGGGAACGCCTTTCGTTAATTAACATACTGTACATTATAAATATGTATTATTTTCCAATATAAGTTTCACTAGTGTCTCTTCCATTGATTTACATACAAAATATCTCCGTAATTCTAATCTTCCCTTAGCCACCAATTTCTTTAGAAACATAAGAACTTAAATGACAAAACAATTTCTTAACTTTTATTATTTTAAACCTGAAATTAGCATCATCATAAAACATACACAAAAGGAAATAAAACAAAACAAACTTCGGCACCTCGACGATACTTTGCACACAAAAACTATTTTGACATCTGTGGCCTACGTACTAGATACGGCTTGAGCAAAACCTACTTATACAGGGTGTAAGGGACAGCCCTCCGCAAACTGATAGGGTGAATTCAGTACATCATACTAAGATGACCGGTACATGAAATTTTTTCAGGAACGTTAAGGGAATCCAATAAACCTGATTTGTTTGTGTTTTTGTGCACAAATTGGAGCGTCTATTACTGGTTGGGAGTGGTAGGTAATAGGTATGCGGTGAGTTCGATGAACTCTGTAGCTAGACAGAAAGTGAACAGCTGATTTCACGCGTCGTTGGTTACAGTATTTCAACATCCATTGCTGGTTTTTTTTTTTTGCTGTTTTTTTTTGCAGTTTTTTTTTACATAAATGGAGTGCTGCGAACACACAATGCTATTTTACATTGAAATAATGAAAATGTAACTGAAAAAAAAAATGAAAAAATGATTCAAAATGAGGATCTGAATGCACCCTGTGAGTTTGCGGAGGGCTGTCCCTTACACCCTGTATACTAAAGCTAACGAGACGAGATAAACATGCTTTGGTATTAAAAACTTTAACTTAATTGCGTATGGTTCAGTTTCCATCACCACTACTCTCAAAACGGTGAAGGAAAACATCGTGAGGAAAGCAGCATTCCTAGAACCAAAAATTCGAAGACATGTGACATCTACCAATCCGCACTGGGCCCGCGTGGTAGATTACAGCCCACTCCCTCTCCAAGAGAGGAGGCCTGTGTCCCAGCAGTGGGAACGTTATAGACTGATCCCATTGCGACAATTTTTTATGACGTTTTTAGATACTTTTTTCATTCAAAAATCAACTTTCACTACTAGAGTTTAAAGTTGATATTTGTATAAGTTACAGTTTTATGTATTTATCTCGTATCGTTGGCCTGAGATAGCTATAGCGTTACAAGGTTCTATTGGCGCGTGGCGAAAATTACAACCAACACCGCCATCTTGATTTTTCAATACATTTCATAACAAAATTACACAAATGTTTATCCACAGTACCCCTGACAATGTTAATCAGTCAACTAAAAGAACCTCATAGAGCTTGTCCACTCTGAAATGACGCGCCCCACCACCGTATTTACCGTAGTGTACGTATACAAATTCAAGTAGTGGGGCGCGTCATTTAACTTCTCAAACGTCGAACGAACACCAAGTGTACGTAAGAGAAAACTTTATATATTAGGTTGGGGAAAAAGTTCCTTCGTATTTTATATACAAATTCAAGACATTTTTTTTTTCATGGTTTATTATTTAGTCCTGTGTCATTTGCCAAATGGGTCAAAACTGTTTTGTGGTCAATTCCCAGTTCTTCATCTACGTCGTAACTACTGATATGCCGATTTTGCTCCACTTTTTCAAAAATGGCATCCATTTTATCCGTAATAGGGCGACCAGAGCGACGTGCACCTTTACACCCGGTATACAAACGTAAAATACCATCAGCCAATGGCCCGCGCTTACAGTAGTTGTGAACCTATGGGGGTTCCGTTGACATTCGAACAGACACTGATATGGTTTTTAAGTATATAAATGACGTTTGACGGGTAGAGTAGACAAGCTCTAGCGCCGCACTATAATGGTGACCATTCATACGCGTCTAAGGTCCCTATGAACAAAAAAAAACAATCGCACAAGTCTTACAAAATGCAGGATCAAATTAGCTAGAGAAACTCTTCAGACGTGGTAGATATCGATACCCACATTTTCATTTCATCATCTTAAAAATTTGATCCCGTGTGAGCGAGACAGGTGATAAAATACGACAGTCCTCTAAAGAAAGAGAACAAACATCGATTCTCTTTTTCGATCTTTATACAACTCTCTTTGAGATGCACTGGTCCGTGTGGTGGATTACGGCCTAGTCCCTCTCACAGAGAGATCTGTGTCCCAGCAGTGGGAACATTATAGGCTGATTATGCTTTTGAGATGCTGCCCTTTTAATACAGAGGATGTCATTATAATCGCCCAAACTTGAAAGTATTATTTTGTAGTCCTACAAAATTATACTTTCCCTTTTTCGTGTGGTTAGTGACTAACCTGCACCCTAATTGCGTAACACATTATTAATCGGAGTCGTTTTAATTTTAACAGTTCAACAACATTCATTGCGTTATTTACGTTGTCGAGCAGACAAATTTTTCGAACATATGAAGCAATGGATTAGCAATTTGTTTCAAAATGATTCAAACTCCGATCGCTAATGTGTTACGCAATTAGGGTGCTGGTGTCAGAGTTTTTATGCCACTCATGGGATTTTAACTGTGCTTCACATGCCGTCGAGAAATATCTCTCCGGTTTCCTCTCGATGTTTTCAGCAAGTGATATTATACAAAATTATATTTTTTCTATAAATCGAATCAGCGACAGAAAAAAAATTATTTGAAAAAAAAAAACGATATTGAGAACTTCTTCTTGATGAAATTGATTATTTAATTCTTACACCTACATCCTAAATAAACGGAATAATACAATTCGTATAACACGCCTCTAGTACGTAGCACAGACAAATCGTTGAGTATAACTTAAAAATAAAAAAGTAGAAAATAAAGTTAACGCCGTATAAATAATTATTATATGTAATAATGTATAGTAACTATTTACAAATGACTCGAAGTGATGATTACAATGTTTCTTATCGACCGCGCTTCTATGTATAACGCCTATAAATATTGTTAAATAATTTATTTGTGGTGTTACCTGAAAAGAAAATGGGAAGTTTAAGTAATATGTTGAACACAATAATAATGCACCATACAGGGTGAAACAGTAATGTTATGGTGGGCGCACATTATGTGAAACCTAACATGGATGTAACGAAATATACAGGGTGTTTCTTTTAAAGTGTCAAGCCAGTGCGAGCTGATAGCAGAGTACCATACCTATCGATTTAACACCCATGTATGTTCTACGATTTTTTTGTAGGTTTCGAATTATTTTGGATCCCTCATTTCATATCAATGGTAGTGGTTAAGGATAGTAGTAGATAAAAAAATTATGTTTTTATTTTCAACTGAGCTCTGCTTAAACGTAGAGGAATAGTAAATATCAGGATTGCCAAAAATATGCAAAGATAAATAATCAATAATAAAATATGAAAATCTCAAGATTTCAGTTATTTTATTATATTTTATTAATTTTAAGAAAACTTACAGCTAAAACATTCAAGTAGTCAGAATAAATATGAAAACCATATTATACCACTTTCAACGATCGATTTCAGTAAATAATGGCCTATTTAGTAACTTCTTGTTCAAAGTTGACCCAAAAAAAAGATATAATTTTTTAAAGCCATCATCTCGTTGAATCAGGAAAAATGTCGAAAAAAAATTATCACTCGAACACTACAAAAAATCGTAGAACATACATGGGTGTTAAATCGATAGTTATGGTACTTTGCTATCAGCTCGCACTGGCTTGACACCTTAAAAGAAACATCCTGTTTTGGGGAATACATTCGCCAAAATGAAATTGATATGAACATGAAATTTTAATGTTGCATCCGCACTTATTATAAAATAAAGTCGCTTTTCGTGTCTGTCTGTGTGGCCGCGTTGTTCATCTAAACTACGCAACAGATGTTGATGCGGTTTTCACTATCATTTAGAGAATTTATTCCGGAAGGTTTTTATGTATCTATCTGCCTAGCCTTTTCCCAACTATGTTGGGGTCGGCTTCCAGTCTAACCGGATGCAGCTAAATACCCGTATTTTACGTGGAGCGACTGCCTATCTGACCTCCACAACCCAGTTACTGGGTAATACGATACCCCTTGGTAAGACTGGTTGTCAGACTTTCGGGCTTCTGACGACCCGTAACGACTGTCAAAGATCCACGAATGACAGCCGGGACCAACGGCTTAACGTGCTTTCCGAGGCACGGAGGAATCTCGCTATGTAAAGATGGTCACCCATCCACTGACCAACCCCGGCAAGCGTAGCTTAACCTGACGGATCGACCCGTGCGGCTGTTATTACTTAGCCACGAGCTCCTCGAAGGTTTTTATGTATAATACATTAATATTTAACTTAGATATAATATAGAAACCTTCATGTTTTGTCAAGTCGTAAAAGCCGTGCGAAGCATAACACACTAATATTATAAAGACGAAAGTTTGTGAGTGTGTATGTTTGTTACTTCTTCACTCTGAAACGGCTGGACCGATTTGGATGAAATTTGGTATGTAGATAGCTTATTCCCTGGATTAACACATAGGCTACTTTTATCCCGGTCTACGGGGGTGAAACCGCGGGGCGCAGCTAGTAGTTTCATAAATTAGTTTCAACGTATGATACATTTTATGTTACGTTTCACATTATGTGTACCTGTCGCAGTAAGATGGTTGTAGCCGTGACATATAATTGCCCTAATTTTGTTACCGCGACCAATTTCGTCGTAGCGTTCGCCGGCCGCTGCCACGGCACCACTCGCTTCGCTCGCTTGGCTCGCGCGTAGTTGATCGCAGTTCTAACTTAACCTATTTGGTCGGAGTGTCCTAATACTTATATTAAAAGATCATGCTCATGTAATTATAGTTGGACCGATTTAAGCAAAAATGTTCTCATGAGTCTTTGATATGTTAAAATATACCTTATTTGAAGTACATAGGTCACAAAAGGTTTCTTTATACATATACCTATTTGTACTCGTAAGTTTCTAATGTAAGGGAAGAGCGGAGCCTTCAACTACAGGCATTTTATATGCCTAAATGGAGACTCCTCGACAGGCATTGTAAGCCAAATATGCTATATGAAATAAACTTATTTTTCTTTTCTTTTCTTTTTCTTTTCACAAAAACCGAAATTGTCGAGGTTGTGGGTTGGAACATTTTTGCTTAAATCGGTCCAGTTATATTCCTAGTAAGATAGTTATGAACCGCTTTCATATCACTTTATTGTATACATATTTCATCATCGCACGTTCGTACTTCGTATTTCCGATGACTAACGATGATTGCCGAAGCGCACACTTTTCTTGGGATATCTGTATAATAGTTACCTAAGTAGGTCGGCAGGCGGGCGAGTGCAGGTCCCGGTCGGATCCGCCCGCGAAGCTGATGTTTAACAGCATGGCTTCGAAGGGATCGCTGCGCATGCGCTGTTGGTTCGCTTGTGCCGCCGAGCCCGCGTCGCGAATGATGCGGGTCTCTTCTTTGCCGTCCTGCTGGTGAGAGAAGATTAAAACATTGTACTATCCCAAGAAAAGAAAGAAGTATTTCATTGATGCTATCGATATATTATTCCATAGATTCAGCATTATCTTCCTAAAACGATAGACCAAAAAAAAACAGTAAAAAAATAATAAAATTAATCAAAATTATTTTTTTAAAAATACAAGTTCAAGATCGTAATTGGGTGAAATAATTCGCCCAATCGAAATTGTCTTTTTTTAGAACGTGTTTTTGTGAAAAAATATTATTACTACATTTTTAGGGTTCCGTACCAAAATGGTAAAAAAGGAACCCTTATGGTGTGACTCAGTCTGTCTGTCTGTCTGTCTGTCTGTCACAGCTGGATATCTCAAGAACTACTAATGCTATCAACTTGAAATTTGGAACAGTTTTAGATGACGTTTACCCAACTATTTTACAAATAAGAAAAAAGTAAAAATATTTATATTTTTTTTGTAACAGGGACTGAAAACGGGTCTTAATAATTCAAAGTGGGGTTACTAGAGCATGTGGGGTATCATTTGAAAGAGCGCTGTTTTCACATTCTCAACATTTTTTTAATTTTTTTTAGGTCCCATAGTTTTCGTGTTTTGATGAAAAATGTAAAAAAAAATACCGTTCCCCCCCCTTATCTCCGAAGTTTGCAAAGATAAAAATCTGAAATTATTCTATGTGATAGAAGTTTATGTAAAGATTACAGCAAAAATAAAACGATGTCTCTAAATAGCTCACTTTTCACACACACGCACACTTTCAGAAATCGGAACGGAACCCTCGGTGCGCGAGTCCGACTCGCTCTTGACCGGTTTTTTTTTGTTTCAACTTGCATGGCCAACTGCCATTCAAAAATTGCCGTGATAAGATAAATTATGATTGTTAACCCATTTTCCGACCACCACCGACTATTGTGCCAAATATTGACAGCTTTGTCAGTGTCAGGAACATCGACGCTCAACTTGTTACCATGGATTCAGTAGGTACATGATTCTGGACCCCCCTGCGAATGAAGACTAACCGGTTTTGGGTTTTTTGAAAATCGACCCCTAATGGGGCAAAAGAGGGTAACTAGTTTTTAGGGGAGGATTTTACTGCGGGTCTCGTTAAAATCAAAAGTAATTTTAACATTAAACGACAAGCAACTGATTAAAGATTTTTCAAAATCAACTCCTTTTTGGGGATACAGGTTATATGAAAATTATGCTTCCTTTCATCGATAAACTTGAAAATAGACCCAAATAGTTTCTTAATAAATAAAAAACATTGTAATCATGAATTTTCGGAAAACTACAATTTAAAGGAAGTTGAATTTTTTCGGGGAAACAAAAGCAAAATCAAAGAGAAATAAAATATTTTGAATGTTTTTTTTTATTTTTTATAGATGATATTTATTTTATCAACCAATCTGCCTACATGCAGCATGCTGCATGCTGCATGGAGCTACTGCCTATCTGACCTCCACAACCCAGTAACTGAGTAATACGATACCCTATGCTAAGACTGGTTGTCAGACGTTTGGGCTTCTGAAGATCCGTAACAACTGTCAAAGATCCACGAATGACAGCCGGGACCAACGGCTTAACGTGCTTTCCGAGATACGGAGGAGTCTCGGAATGTAAAGATGGTCACCTATCCACAGACCAACCATGGCAAGCATAGCTTAACCTGATGGATCGACGCGTGCGGTTGTTATTATGTAGCCACGAGCTCCTCAGATATTTATTTTATAAATTAGTTAAAAACACTTTTACGCGCCAATATAAGATTATGTTTAAAACCAAGAGTTCAGTATTTACTATCCGACTACTCTGAGAAGAAAAATCGAAACAAACTCTTTTAAAGTGAATTAAAGTCCTCCATCTTTGTCATGTCATATGAGGACCATGCAGGTTGGATGTAGTGTTCAACGAACAGGTACAGTACCTCAGGCCTAGGGCTCCAGAGCCGCACGACGGTCTCAATGCCGCTGGTGGCGAGGAGGAACATGGAAGGGTGCAGCTGGATGCAGTTGAGGATGGAATCGTCTCCGCGCAGACAGCGGATGATGTTGCCGGATTTACGACACCAGATAAACATGCTGCCGTCATCGGAACTGGAACAGAATTAAACAATATTTATTTATATGTCGGGTCGTCAGGATTGACTCAGATAGATTCAGACACCATGTGGGCAGAAGATGGGTTTCGTGCAATGAAAACACACTGGGTGACACGGTGATTATTAAAATCAAAATCTAACACAATCACTTCAAATTAAAATTAACACAACTACTGAGCACAAAGAATCGAATACAGTTCCATGGCGTAGTAACCCCGATGCGATCAGACACTAGACTGTCCTCCTCGCCATGAGCTTAAAACATTACGACCACAGGGTGGCAAATGCTATACATTTTAATTTCTTACTATTCAGCGCCGTCTATCTACGAGAACATAAATTAAAATGAACAGTGTTGCCAGCGTACATCCATGAAGCAATTTTTAGTACATTATAGTAGAAGTTTACGCGTATAATCTTTGATTTTGATGTTTTTGAGTTAGTTATTATTTTTCGTATTTTTTTTTGCATTTGTGAAAGGTCTCCGATCATAGTATTGTATTAATGTTTTGCTCTTATTGATCAAAAAAGAAACTATTAGTAGAATTTACAAATATGAAATGACTATACAGCCACAGGGTGACAGGCTGATGTTGACATTTCATTGCAAAAAAAATCTGCGG
Organism: Cosmia trapezina; assembly: GCA_905163495.3. Classification (NCBI taxonomy): domain Eukaryota; kingdom Metazoa; phylum Arthropoda; class Insecta; order Lepidoptera; family Noctuidae; genus Cosmia; species Cosmia trapezina. The sequence continues at coordinate 1,719,854 of LR991033.1, read as the reverse complement.
TTGCGTTGCGAATATTTTTGTAAATATTTCGTTTGCTTGCCAATTTTCAGTGTAATTTACGTCAAGTTTAGTTCGTTGCTCCGTATTTAGTAAAAATTTTGGAAGATAAACGTTCCCATCGAATGATCACCACGACTTGAGCCCACCGTGCTCCTCGGTGATTTAAATGCTTAGGCCCTCCAAGTGCTCTGTGGGGCCTCCGTAAATCGGAGTTAGGACCATATTATTTAAGTGTTTAACTCCGCCCCTAAGACGACCACTGACCAAGTGTTTTGTGTTTATACCATGTCTCGAAACAATGTTGTGTACCTACCTGGCTGCCAAGTCATCAAGGATGACGGTAAATATGATGTTCTTTTTCTATCTACACAATGTATTGCTGGTTTGAGTTTGAGTGTAATGTTTTGTTTTACATAATAAATATGAACATGCAAAATTGGTATTTATTTTATTATCCTCGAAACAACAAGTTTAGTGTCGAATTAGCGTTACCGAGTTGAATAATGTAGCATGGTTGAAAATTCTGTTGTAGTAAAACTAAACCTAAAAATTTAAAATCTAGTTTATAGAATTTTCAACCATTCTCCATTAGACAACTCGGTAAAGCTAATTCTACTTGGTACTAATATTATTTATGTAGCTATGGTACCGTACCACGTGACATTGAATAGTGTATGTCCCTGTAACTAGATGGCGTTGCCAAAGAAAAGCTTAAGTTGCCAGTCTATCTCAGTATATAATAATAGTCTATGGTCACGACTCTGTAGAACCGCGCTGTTGTGTGGTTAGATCACGTGATGTCGCCAGAGGCGCGCTTGCGATTCATTTCTTGACCGTACTATTGACCGGATCCGACATATATATATAATATCCTTGGACATTTCACACAACGCCATCTAGTCCCAAGCTAAGCAACCTAATGCTTGTGTTATGGTAACGAGATGGCTGATAAACTACTTATATACATTTTTTTTTGTAAATACATACATATTATAGATAGAAAAACACCCAGACTCGAAACAAATACTTGTAGGTCGTACAAATATTTGTTCCGTGCGGGAATCTACCCGCGACATGCTGCGCAGCAGTCAATCGATATAATCTAACAATATCGTTTATTGTTATAAGGGGCACAATCAAATCAATCAACTCAGCCCATCGCAGCCCACTGCTGGACATAGGCCTATCCTAGACTGCGCCACAACACCCTGTCCTCCGCCTTCCGCATCCAGTCTGTCCCAGCCACTTTCTATCCGGAAAAGAACCGGAGTTACCAACATAGTCTGCAGAGTAAGCAAGCTGAAGTGGCAGTGGGCTGACCATGTTTGTCGAAGGACCGATACCCAGTGGATCAGACGAGGCCTGGAGTGGAGACCGCGTATCGGCAAGCGTAGCGTGGGACGCAGCTAGATGGACCGACGACGGCCTTAAAAGGCAAATTTACAATAAATTCCTTAACAATTAAAATAGAGCACAGTTGCTTATTAAGCAACCTTACTGCTAAAAAAATAATCTCTATTTCCCTTGGTCACGCCATAACTTGAGAACGACTTTACCGATTACATTCATCTTTTTTTTTAAGTTTTGTAATACTTTGTAGAAGGTTCTTACGGAAAGAAAAATTAAGAAAATTTCAGAAAACATAACTATACTAACTTCGCGCGTTTACATTAGAATATTCATAGCTAAGACAGAACATCGTCTGTCGGGTCAGCTAGTATTAAATAAATTTTATGACACCGTACTATCGCATTAGGTTATGGTGATAAATAAATAAATAGAAAAACATGAAGTTTAGGCCTCTATGGTTATAAAAAAATAAATATATACGGTTAGGTGACTGTTCATGAGAAATCCGGTGTGTTTACAATATACTAGTTGATAGGTAATTATTTTAGTGATAGCCGTTCGTCAGGAATAATCTGTAATATAATGCATCAGTGTTCATTAATTCACTAAAAACAAATAATTTCGTAAGCAAGGCTAAATTGCAACGTTGCAAGCATTTTACAGACAATTTTTAATATGCAACCCTAAAAAAACAAATGTAAAAGTAGCTTTGTGTTGCTTTTTCTATGTAAGGTCCCATTAAAATAGATGGACAAATTTTCACACGGTGTTCTACCCATGAATATGAACAACTTTTACTATGGGAAAAAATAATCTGAAAAAAAATCAGCTGCTGATCATTTTGACGAGTTTGGTGTAGATAAATGTACTGAACAGCTGATTTTTTTTTTCGCGATTTCAGGTTGGTCCCATAGTAAAAGTTGTTAAAGTTGTTTATTATGAGCATAATGACCCCTTAAAAGGTTGCTGGTGTTTTACCAATAACCCTGTATAACTCACCCGGCTGCAATATAGTTAGCATCGGGCCCTAGGAAGTTGGCCTCCTTGATGTCGGTGGTGGTGTTGCAGTGCCCCAGGAACCGCTGCGAGTAGTCCAGCGCGGCAGTGCGCAGCTGCCTCTCAAGCACGCTGGTCGGCTGGCTGTCCTCGGATTCCGCGGCTGCTGGAGTCGGAAACAGAACTTAGAATAGGCTAGTTGACACTTTTTAGGATTGCGATTACGTTCAAAAATGTTTCATGTGGTCTATTTTCTTTAAAACATGAATATTTCATCAAAATCTTAACATCTATATAAATAAAAAGAGAAGTCCTGACTGACTGACTGACTAAAAGAAAGAAAGAAAGAAAACAACAATATTTATTAGTACTCGCACAGGAAGATCACCAACTAAAACTAAAAACACAGTGATAAAAGTAAAATATAATTATAAAACGAAGACGCGGAACCGTATACGCGTGTCAAATAAATGTCGCTATTGCAGCGGCACGCTGTGGTCAGGATGTGGTCAGTGGGCAAAAAAGGCAAAAAAATAATAATCCAGAACTACCACCATACCTTCATCAGGCGTAGTCTCCATACTCTCCAAAGCCAAATTGATATCCTTTTGAAGTAAAAACACGGCATGACTGGTCGCATGCCTCGGGAACTTGTCTTTAAAGTACAGCAGACATTCGTGGGCCTCCCGTGCCCTCTTGAGGTCCATCAGCCCCTTGGCCAGCCTAAAGTGGGACTTCACGTGCGAGGAGTCCAGCTTTATTGCCTTATAACAGTCTTTTATTGCGGCGTAAGTGTCGCCTGACCTGTAAATGAGAAGAGAACACGGAAAAACTGGTTTGTCCAGATAATGACCTACAAGTATTTGTTCCGAGTCTGGGTGTTTTTCTATCTATAATATGAAAGTATTTACAAAAAAAAAAAAAAAAAAAAATGTATATAAGTAGTTTATCAGCCATCTCGTTACCATAACACAAGCATTAGGTTGCTTAGCTTGGCACTAGATGGCGTTGTGTGAAATGTCCAAGTATATTTATTTAATGGAATTATTTGCTGGAAGCTTCGCCGCTAGAAAGCGCTAAATGTTTGTCAAAGTGATTGTGGCGGCATCTACATCGCCACATATGAACTACGCATCAATGACATGACGTCACGCAAACCCGCATCGCGCAATTAGAGTTTACCACGCGATTAGCATATATACAACGTCCCGACATCAACCGTCGGGCAGTAGCCCACCAGACACAACACCCGTCTGGTCGGAGGATCCTCCCTTTTCTATGGAGGGTGAGTGAACTTTACACCCTGTTCCTCATGCCTCTAAACTGGTGACCCCGAGCATGAACGTCAGCGCAGCCTTCGTGCAACTACTTCAGCGTGGCGTCATCAAGCATCACTTCCTCAAGCTTTCGAGCGGCGAGTCACACAGCCAGCCAGCATCCAGGGCTTCAACGGGTATCCTGACCACCAGCATGCAGCGGACACGCATTCCTGGTCAGCACCTTCAGCCTCAACCCAGCGCTGTACACTCCGACTCACTGGAGCATAACGCAGCGCCACCCCGACTCACTGGGGTATCACCGCAGACAGTTCCGATTCACCGTGAACTAGCGGCACCCGGTTCCGACTCACTGGAACCACAACTGGCACTGGCAAGTGGCAAGCATCGCAAGATACACGACTCAGCCCACTATCGACCTCCGGTCTCCGGAGGGGAGTGATGTGGCGGCATCTACATCGCCACATATGAACTACGCATCAATGACATGACGTCACGCAAACCCGCATCGCGCAATTAGAGTTTACCACGCGATTAGCATATATACAACGTCCCGACATCAACCGTCGGGCAGTAGCCCACCAGACACAACACCCGTCTGGTCGGAGGATCCTCCCTTTTCTATGGAGGGTGAGTGAACTTTACACCCTGTTCCTCATGCCTCTAAAGTGATCTTGAATTAAAAGTGACCAATCGTCGACATGACAAAATATGGAAAGAAATTGAGATGCCCAAAAAACCACATTATCATCTACCTAGCCTTGTCCCAAGTATGTTGGGGTCGGCTTTCAATCTTTACCAGCATTTCCATGAGTAAAATTGATCCAAAAAACCAAAAATGCAACCTCATTGTAGTTTTTTGGATCAAATAATATTTTTGAAGAGAACTTTTGTTACAAAGGTGTACATTTGCTAACAGTATACGTACAGACATCAAAAGAGATATCTAGGCAAGACACGCTAACATAGTTGTATGTGTATTGCTTCATGTTCAATTTTATATACAACGTGTAACGTTAAATGCGCAAAACCTCTTAAGGGGTCATTGTACTCATCATTATGAACAACTTTTACTATGGGACCAAACCTGAAATCGCGAAAAAAAATCAGCTGTTCAGTACATTTATGTTCGCATAATTAGTCAAAATGTATAAAAAATAAAAAAATATCCTTGGACATTTCACACAACGCCATCTAGTCCCAAGCTAAGCAACCTAATGCTTGTGTTATGGTAACTAGATGGCTGATAAACTACTTATATACATTTTTTTTTTTTTTGTAAATACATACATATTATAGATAGAAAAACACCCAGACTCGGAACAAATACTTGTAGGTCGTACAAATATTTGTTCCGTGCGGGAATCGAACCCGCGACATGCTGCGCAGCAGTCAATCGCTCAACCACTGCGCCAACCGTGTCGTCATGAAATGCACACAGCTGATTTTTTTTTCGCGATTTCAGGTTTGGTCCCATAATAAAAGTTGTTCATAATGATGAGTACAATGACCCCTTAAGAGGTTTTGCGCATTTAACGTTACACGTTGTACATTACTTTTTTTTGCAATAGTTCTACATTGTAACACACCAACACAAAATTGTATATAGTCACGAAATTACAAATATGTTAGTATGCCCTGCCTAGATATCTCTTTTGTTGTCTGTACACTACAGACAACGAAAACAGTAAACAGCGCACAGTGCTACAGTAAATTGCGGTAGTGGGGCGCGTCATTTCAGCTGGACGACCATGGTAACAACAGCCTGTAGTGTACTCACCACCCGCGTCGCATGAGCGCGGCGGCCCTGTTGGAGTACAAGATGGCGCAGTCCGGGCAGGCGGCGATAGCTTCGTTGTAGAACTCCACCGCGGTCGAATAGTTGCCTTTGTTCACGAAGTCATTCGCCTGGAAGATAATATACAGGGTGTAATTTTAATCACCGTTATCCTCTTAAGGGGTCATTGTACTCATCATTATGAACAACTTTTACTATGGGACCAAAACTAAAATCGCGAAAAAAAATCAGCTGTTCAGTACATTTATGTTCGCATAATTCGTCAAAATGTACTGAACAGCTGATTTTTTTTTCGCAATTTCAGGTTTGGTCCCATAGTAAAAGTTGTTTATAATGATGAGTACAATGACCCCTTAAGAGGATAACGGTGATTAAAATTACACCCAGTATGAATATGAGAATAGATGTTAGAAAATGGTTTATATATTACTAGCTTTTGACTACGTAAAAAAAGAAAAAATACGTGTAGAATATTTTTTAATACTCTAGATGATGGACAAAAATAATTTTTACCCATCATCCTTATTGTCAAATGAAAAGCATTTTCGAGATGATTTAAAATTAGAAGTACCTACCGTGGCGACCGACCTCTGCTCTGATGAAAATGCGAGATGAAGATATGAGACGTAACTAGCTCCGTTGCAATATAGGTGTTTTACCCTATATTGCAACTTTCAACGAAATCGTTTAGAGCCGTTTTTAAGATATCAGGTATTCAGGTATTATAATATAATTATTCAAAAATAATCTAATCAAAGCACTCAATTTGTAAGTTGCATTATAAATTGTCATCCACAGGTACTTTTTCTGATCCATTTCATTTTGTTTACATTTTGATCACATATTTTTGTTATTGATTTTAAACGTGATTTTCGTAAGATTGACCGATTGATAGAACGAAAATGCGGGCATCATCTAAAAGTACAACAAACATCTCACCCTTTCTTTAAGCTGCCGCACCCTATCCGGCAGCTGTGGCGGCGGGTCGAGCGTGCCGTTTGTGCCGTTGGTGCCGTTAGTGCCGTTGGTGCCATTGCGTGCCGGCTGCTTGCTCTCGCCGGCACGGTTGCCATGGTTGTGCTGGATTATGAAGCTTTCTACCAGGACTGGCCGCTTGGCTGAATTTATGTCGAACAGGTAAACCTGATGGAAAAAATATATTTTATTTTATTTTTTTTTTTTTTTATATTATGATAATAAGTATTTATTAAAAGTCAAAAAATCGTAAAATACAGTACATACAGATACATCCTAAAAATAAAGTAGGTACTATTACAATTTGAATGCATGTACTAGGATAAACTTGTATCACAGGCAGCATGAATTCTTACAATTACTATTAGAGCAGTTTTCTTACCAATATTTTACAAAGTTTAAAAAAGTGACAATATATTTAATTTATTCTGGTAAAAATACACGTAATTTACTTGAACACTAGAGTTTTACTCTAGTGTTCACAATTAAGGTCTTAAAAATGTGAATAACTTCAAAGTTATTGACAGAAATGGTGTTGTATTTGATCTATCTATCTAGTACCGTTTTAATTAATTATAATATATATACATATAAATAAATAGCAAAGCTATGTTGTTACCTGTTCAGAGCCAAGGTTGACGAGTAGCTCGTTGCCATCGTTGCTGAACGCGACGTAAGTGGTCGCTTTCTTTGGGAAGGTGTGTTCATTTGGCTCCATTGAGAGATGACCTGCAGAAAACCCTGAGTAAGCCTATCTGACCTCCACAACCCAGTTACTGGGTAATACAATACCCCTTGGTAAGACTGGTTGCTGGTTGTCAGACTTTCGGGCTTCTGACGACCCGCAACGACTGTCAAAGATCTACGAATGACCAACGGCTTAACATGCTTTCAAAGGCACGGAGGGATCTAGGTATGAAAAGATGGTCACCCATCCACGGACCAACCGCGGCAAGCGTAGCTTAACCTGATCGACCGACCCGTGCGGCTGCCATTACTTAGCCACAAACCACGCTTATTAAACAAGAATGCAGGTTCATTATTGAACAGTTGCCGAACTTTCAAGCTAACTTTCATCCCCTTTTTAACCTTTAGAGGATGAATTTTCAAAAATACTTTCTTTACTGATTTATTTACTTTCTTTTTTCTTTCTTGTGTAAAATTTCGTGCTCCTAGACCCAGCGGTTTAGGTTGTCTGTCAGCGAGTGAATTTGAGATTTTTATTAAGGTTACACTAGTCGGCGACTCGAACTCGTTGGAGGCTCGTGGCTAATAGGCATGCTATTTGTTTTATTTATTTAGTGAAATAAACGATGATATAAAACGAAAACGAGCGCGTAAAATTTCATGAACAGACCGTTGGGCGTATAGATATGTATTATGAAAAAACTACTGGATTCTCGAATAAATTATCTATTCCTGTACCGTAACAATTTAGCTATTTTCATACTCCGAAAGCTATTTATTTACGCTCAAAGATGCGTCAAAATTAGTGTTGAAATATGGAAATTTCGACGCTAATAACTTTTCCGATTCTGCTTCCATACAGGGCTAGAATGACGACACAAATTGATATAATTTTAGTTTTGAACGTACACGTCAAACAGACGAGTAATCACCGTACTACATTTGTATGGAAAAATTGCCAATTAGCGTAACCTTAAGTAGTATATGAGAAGTGCTGATGCTTGCATACTTTAAGGTTTTATCTAAACCTGAACAAAACTTCTAATATGACAACAAACACATTTATCTTGGTAAAATTCTATCATTCTGGGAGTAAAATAAAGGGGTAGAACCTTTACTTTACTCCCAGAATGGTAGACTTTAGGTGCAGCATCTCACCAGGTGCGAAGTAATGCACGGCGGCGCGCGGGATGTTGTTGTCGGGGTCGCCGTGCCCGGCGCGTGAGCAGCGCATGTTCTGCCGCTCCCACATCTGTCGAGAGGCTGGGGCGTTCACCTATGCAACACACAATATTTCGGTTTTGAGAACCAATAATGATAGCACTGGCCTATTGTGAAGGATTCCGGGAATCACTTGATTTAAAAATGCTGAAATAGAATTGCGTCTATACACCTTCTTTGCATGTGAGCGTAATAACCGCTGTGGAGGGGCGTTCATTTTTAGAATGGTTTAAAAAAAAAAACTTTGTTTAAGAATTAAGCATTCCATATTCACATAAGCCTCCACACTAGGATTCCCTGTGTAGTGGAGACTACTCTCCTTCGTCTTATAAGATTAGGTACATAATGAAGGTAAATACATCATCGGTCGATAGAATTTTTGAGGCGACTATAATCAATGTTCTTCTAAAAAATAAAAATAAAAAAAAACATCTAAACATAATATGTAATTGACATAACATGTGTTTTTAAAACTTGTATAGTGTATTGTAATTTTTATACATGTGTGGTTTAGGTGTGTGATTAATGAGTGAAATAAGGTGGGTTTGGACCAAACGGAGACAGAACCAGAGGAATGCAGGTATGACTATGAATACACCCACAAAAGAATACTCCCGCTCCGAAAAGGGAATCCGGAAAAAGTGGGGAAAAGTTTATCTCTCTGACATTAGTTTCTTTATTTGGGCTGCTAATTTGGATGGTAAATTTGCCTTTGTTCGATGGCAGATGATCATCGGTCATAACAGCTCTTACACTTAAGGCGAGCGCGCACTGCGGTGCGTTCCGTTAGTTCTGCCGCACTGGGCGGGTCCTACAGTAACAAAACGCATGACCGCAGTGCGCACACTTCAAAGACATTCCATACTTCACAGATTATGTGTTAGAAAAACGCACCGCAGTGCGCGCTCGCCCTTTATGATACTGTTACGCGTTGTATATTGAGCTACTCTCCTTAAAATACTAAAATATTATCATCCCTTACCTGTAACCTAGCCAGTTTAATCATCCTGGTGTCATAGAGCCGCACGTAGAAGTCGTTGGCCCCCACGGCCAGCTGGTACGGACGCCGAGGGTTCACCGCCACGCACTTGGCTTCAGCGTAGCGACCCAGGTGGTTCAGCAGGTTCACCAACACGTTGGCGGAATCAGGATTGCAGCTGTGCGAGGTACGCAGGTCGTGTTGGCTGGGGAACAAGATTTCAGTTATGATTTGGAGCAACCTTAAGCGCACAGCTTTTTAATAATATAATAATAGCATAGTGCACACAGGGATAATCGTCAGTTGGTGCCTCCTTATCATTTAAAATTATCTGAACAAAATTTTGTAAAAAAAAGCTGACTTTGGCGGCTTCTCATTCCTTTGTTGTCCAATGTTTTTAAAAAAAAAACAGTATTTATCTACTCAACTAGTTATAAACAACGATACCCCACTCGATGGGGGCCCTTTTAACTGCATGAAAAACCCATAAAAACATTTTAAAATATTTGTATGGCTTTCGGTCAACAAGATGCTTATACTGTGAAAATTTGAAAACTGTAGCTCCAACCGTTTGGCTGTAAAACCTGTGTGACAGACGACGGACTGACGGACGCGTGAGTGACAGCAATAGGGCTCCGTTTGGACCCTTACGGTACGGAACCCTAAAAATGAAGAGGAACAGCAAAAGGCCCAATCAACAAAAAATGGCTTCGAAAGGAACCTACTGATTATACATAGTATATTTTTGACTCACCCTGCGAGGTCTTTGCCTTCTAGCGGATTGTTATGCGTATGTATGCTGACTGTATTTTTTTTAATATCGCTGCATTAAGCTGAGGTAGGAGCCTTTTTAACGTAGCCACAGATTAATACAGATGGGATACGCCACAGTTTAGGTATGAAGCTACAAGTAAGCGGCGGGCCCCTCTCACGGGGCCAATTCAGTAGGTCAGAAGGTATAAGAGTTACGCGATAGAAAGAGAGGCAACTTGTAGTCGAATATAACTGTAGTTAATAAGCGTGTGCGACCTGAATTGCACTTTATTGTGTCGTAGTAAGAGTCGCTTTTTATTTAAATGATTTTGCGGAGTGTCCCATCTGTATTAATCTGTGACCAAGCACAGGATTTTTTTTTGTTTTCATTATTTTGTTCGTTTTAAATGATCCGTTTCTTATTTGTTTGTATTTCCTGTCCATGTACTTATATACATAAATAAAACATTTTTTATATTATTTTTATTTTTCACTTACAGTATAAGTCCGTCCTCTCCCGCCGACCACAGTAGATGCGGGTTGTCGGGAGCGGTCGCGAGGCGCTTCACTCGGGCGCAGTGACACGCGCATTCCAGCAGCGGCGAGTTGGAGCGGATGCTGCGCGCGCGCACGGAGCCGTCGGCTGCGCATGTCGCGATCACGTCCGGGGACAGGAACTGGAGACAATGGGCAAGTTTGAGGAACCTCTTCTTTTCATATATGCAGTACCTAATATCTATCTATCTACAGGGTGTCCCGTAAATAATGGATCAAACGTAAGGGGTAGGTAGCTTACCTAATTTCCAACAACTAATTTGAATATTAAAAAAAAAACCGTTACAGTAACCAGGATATTAATTTTTTTTCGAATTTTACGATTTTGTCTTCCAGAATTAAGCTTTTTTAATGCTGTCGCTGCAAATGATGACATTTTTAGGTATGATTTTTATTTAACATTTCTGAATAGCTTACTAATGTTATAAGATACCATTTTTTTGAATACCGTTTTATTTGCCTTAGAAAAAAAATCTTGAGTTGAAAAGTTTTTTCTTTACGATGTTAGGACCAAAATTGAAAAAATTCTCCTGTAAAAAAAATGTATGACACCGAAAACCACCATTATTTTAAAAACTTGTACATTTAATAAGGTTTGCAAATTGGTATAAAACTTACGTCTAGTCTTTATCGTTACAAAGATATTGCTATGAATGTGATGAAGACAGAAAATAAATTAAATTGGTACTATTCCATTTTTTCATTTTCGTAATGGCTTATGCTTGAATGCTTGTAATCGAAGCAGGTAGTTAAGCGGCTAGCATATTCCGACCCGATGACGTCATCTGTCCGGAATTTGGGACCGCTACCTGTGGCGGAGTTGCACCTCAGTCAGCGTGAAGGGGATAGATAGCGCCGCTTTTGTATTTTTGGTAAATTGGTATGAAGTTGTACATTCTAGTCCTTGTCGTTACAAAGATAATTGCTATGAATCTGAGAGGTGCTCCAAATCAACGTTAATAAAAAAAATAAAAAAGTGTGTACATTTAAACTTTTTCTTTAAAATGTGTAACTGTAGCATTTCAGAGGCAATGTTCATTGAATTATTGAGGCGTATGAAAAGAATTAGGAGGCCGTACTAAAAAAAACAGTTAGTTCAAATAAATCGTTTTATTTGGTTTTTACAATAAATGTTCGAATTGCCTTCCCTCTACAAGAATGCAAAGTCTGCATCTCCTAATAAAGGAAGCTCTTATCCGACGGACAAAACGGCTTTGGTTTATTTCTGATGCAGCAGATTGGATGCGCTGTCGTAATTCTTCTTCCGACGTTATTGGATTCTTGTAGACCCTGTCTTTTAAACATCCCCAGTAAAAAAAATCTAGGGGATTTAAATCCGGAGATCGCGGAGGCCACAAAATTGGTCCTAATCGGCCGATCCATCTGTCCGGATAACTTTCATCAAGGTGCGCCCTTACTGCCGTCGCATAGTGAGCGGGGCACCCATCATTTTGCAACCACATTGCTTGCCGTACGTCTTCTGGAACGTTTTCTAATAACCTTGGCAACTCATTCCTTAAAAAATGGAGATAATATTCGGCGTTTAGAGTAGCTGGTAGTTCAAAGGGCCCTATTATTTGCCCATTGATTATTCCCGCCCATAAATTTATTTTAAATTGATGTTGGCTCCTGTCCTCTCGCATCAAATGTGGGTTTATCAGCTGCCAACTGTGCAAATTATGCAAATTTAAATATCCATCTCGGCGGCATGAAGACTCGTCACTCCATAAAATCTTGTTAAAAAACTGCGGGTCCGCCCGAATCATTCTAAGCATCCTTTGGCAAAATTCTATTCTTGGCTGGTAATCACGCGACGTCAGCGTTTGAACACGTTGCACGTGATATGGGTGCAATCGGCACCGTTGTAGCACTCGATGCACCGTCGATCTAGAAAATCCTACGCGTCGCGCTATGACGCGAACGGAGACTGACGGATCTTCCTCGATTTCTCGAAGAATGACTTCGTCATTAACTTGTCGCGGTCGTCCTTCACGGGTACCACCAACTCCGGTGCCAAGAATTCTTCCCTCAAGAAGCGCGTTATGCACTCTAATAAAGACGCGATAATCGGGATAACGAACCAGGTTCGGGTATCTTTCACGGTACAATCTTGCAGCCGCCCTGGCATTACCTCTTGCTTCTCCGTAGATAAAATGCATTTCGGCGTACTGCCGTGGCGTGTACTCATAACGAGGCATTGGGCTGAATAAGGTTTCAGCGCTACTGCACACACGTACAAGCACACACAAACGAATGTTTTCGGAGTCCGTAGGATCGCCAAGTCGTTTGTCCAATACGCAAAGAGTTCCAAATCGATAGGCAAAGCAAAGTCCAAAAACACAGCACAAGTCAAATTTTACAGAAGAAAACACCGAGCCACTGACCGGGAGCGAAAGTTGTCTGACGTAGCAACTCGAAGAGAGACTAGTTACAACTAAACTAATAAAATCAAGCAACAATGAAGCCTGTACGAGTGAAGGGCGCAGGAAAGAACAAAAGAACCTGCGCAACTTCATACCGATTTAACCGATTTACCAAAAAGCGGCGCTATCTATCCCTTTCACACTGACTGAGGTGCAACTCCGCCACAGGTAGCGGTCCCAAATTCCGGACAGATGACGTCATCGGGTCGGAATTATGCTATCCGCTTAACTACCTGCTTCGATTACAAGCATTACACAACATAAGCTACACAAGCATAAGCCATTACGAAAAGGAAAAATGGAATAGTACCAATTTAATTTATTTTCTGTCTTCTTCATCACATTCATAGCAATATCTTTGTAACGATAAGGACTAGACGTAAGTTTTATACCAATTTGCAAACCTTATTAAATGTACAAGTTTTTAAAATAATGGTGGTCTTCGGTGTCATACATTTTTTTTACAGGAGAATTTTTTCAATTTTGGTCCTAACATCGTAAAGAAAAAACTTTTCAACTCAAGATTTTTTTTCTAAGGCAAATAAAACGGTATTCAAAAAAATGGTATCTTATAACATTAGTAAGCTATTCAGAAATGTTAAATAAAAATCATACCTAAAAATGTCATCATTTGCAGCGACAGCATTAAAAAAGCTTAATTCTGGAAGACAAAATCGTAAAATTCGAAAAAAAATTAATATCCTGGTTACTGTAACGGTTTTTTTTTAAATATTCAAATTAGTTGTTGGAAATTAGGTAAGCTACCTACCCGTTACGTTTGATCCATTATTTACGGGACACCCTGTATATAAATAAAAAGAGAAGTCCTGACTGACTGACTGACTGATTGACTGACTCATCAACGCCCAGCCCAAACCCTTGGACCTAGAAAGCTGAAATTTTGCACAGAGACAAGGAATAAGGAAGGGTAGTAGGTTCCCTTGGGTTATTTTCCGACATCCACGCGGGCGAAGCCGCGTGCAAAAGCTAGTCTTAAATATAGGCACCCTATTAGGAGGTGACCACACTTATCAACGCGGAATCGGCTTGAGCCGGTCAGAAAGAGCTGTATGTCCATGCAATAGCACTGTCCAGCAAAGCAAGAGTGTGATGAGGATGGCTTCACCAACGTTCAGAAGAAGAAGCCTACTTGTCGCAACCAATGCGGTACTCGACTGATAGGACCAAATATGCTGCTACGTCCAGCGATACCTGCGACGTTGCTGTATGTGTCCCGACTGCATCACTCCACGAAGGTTGAGGAGATCGTGGAGTACATGAAGGTGAAGACCAAGTGGACCTTGAGGGTCGAGAAGTTGGAGCCGCGTCACAACACCAACTTCAAATCGTTTGTGGTGCGGGTTCCGACACACGTTCCTAAAGGAAGAGTTTAGGCCGAAGGGTGTAGTCTACCGACGCGCCATCACTTCGTGTGTCTTAGTTTATAAGTTATGTTTTTATATGTATTCGTGTATATATTTTTTTTATGTAGTAATTTTTTGTATTTGTGTACGTATTGTATTTTATATGGGCCACAGCTGCCTGAGATAAAGGAATAAATAAATTAAAAAAATAAATAATAATAAACCCGAATAGTTCGACGCGGTGTCGAGTCGCGAATGAAGTCGTCCGAACACAAAAAGACGATAATAACAAATTGGTTAGTTTTTATTAGAATTAAGACCAATTACAAGTTTCTACTTATATTACAAATAAATAGCAATATTGTAGACAGTATACAAGGTGTGACATAAATAACGCACAACCTGTAATTTAATTAAGGGTAATTTTACTACGGGACCAAAAAAATCAGCTGTTCACATTTATCTACATCAAACTCGTCAAAATGTAGGGAACAGCTGATTTTTTTTTTCGCGATTTCAGGTTTGGTCCCATAGTAAAAGTTGTTCATAAGGATGAGTACAATGAAACCTTAAGAGGTTATGCGTTATTTATGTTATACCTTGTATAGGTTACACTATAGATGTGTATCCATATATTATATTATTATGTAATTTTAAAAACAATATAAATTGGATTTTCCAACTATACTCGAAGATTCACAGTGGAATCCTTGACGCAAATATGTATGTTAAGTAAGATATGCGACTGCATAGCTTACTTAACATACATATTTCTGTCAGGAAACCTATCACTTTATTAAGAAACTAACTGGCATTTAGCCCAGATAATCCTAGGAATACGTTTTGGCAGAGTTTGATGTCACACATGTGACAGTAAAAGTCATTCGCCATAATAGATACTTTAATGATTATAATAATGTTTCTATAGTGACCCAATTTGTGTTTGAATAGACAACAGTGGACAACAGGAGCTCGTGGCTAAGTAATAACAGCCGCACGGGTCGATCCATCAGGTTAAGCTACGCTTGCCGGGGTTGGTCCGTGGATGGGTGACTATATTTACATACCGACACTCCTTCGTGCCTCGAAAAGCACGTTAAGCCGTTGGTACCGGCTGTCATTCGTGGATTTTTGACACTCGTTACGGGTCGTCAGAAGCCCGAAATTCTGACAACCAGTCTTAACAAGAGATATTGTATTACCCAGTTACTGGGTTGTGGAGGTCAGATAAATAAATAAATATCCTTGGACATTTCACACAACGCCATCTAGTCCCAAGCTAAGCAACCTAATGCTTGTGTTATGGTAACAAGATGGCTGATAAACTACTTATACATTTTTTTCATTTGTAAATACATACATATTATATATAGAAAAACACCCAGACTCACATAGGGAGTTGCTCTATATAAAATACTGGTATTCAGCTGCATCCGGTTAGACTAGAAGCCGATCACAACATAGTTGAGAAAAGGCTTGGCAGATTGATTGATTGAACTGTGAAGCAGCATACAGTAGGTAAAGATAAATAAAAGAAAACACTAATAAATCTATTATTAATTGTTTCTTGTTGCTGAGGCAACATAGTTTTATTTTCATAATCGGAGTTTAACAGATTAAAATTACTAATTAGCGAAGATAAAGATTTGCTAACAATTTACTTATTTTTTTTTTGTAGTTCATTGAACTGTCGTTTGTTGTTTGAAATGGTAATGCCATGTCTTTAATCGTCTCCAAGCATCATATGCGATGCACGATTTTTGTAACTTTTGTGTCTCGGATCCCACAAACATGGCTCTGTCTGCAGAATTTCGAGAAACCTCCCGTTTCCTCTCTCTCCCTTCTCCACAAATCTGTCCACTGCTATTGCCATTCTTTTTTACCCGACTGCGGTTGTTAATGTGTTTATTATTATCATGAACACGACGTTCGCACGTACGTCAAAATATCGCGGCGATTTTTTTTCGCGCACTGGATTTTCAACGCTCTGCGTAGCGCCGAGAGTTGAAACTCCAACAGTGTGTTTTTTCGACGCGCTGGGATGCACTCTGTTGTTGTTAGGTTGGATTCTCGAAGCTCGGCTCAACACCGAGAGTTGAAAATCCAGTACCCGATAAAATCCCGCCGCGATATTTTTCCGAGCGAACGTCGGCTTAGAGTAGGTACCTATTTAGCACATGAACACAATTAAAAAATCAAGGCATAGAGACGTGTAGGTCACAATGAATCATTGTGGGTTATCTGTACTCAAGTAAACAAAACATTCTCTTTATCACACTCATATCTAGGTTACAAGAACATTTGTAAAAACCAAGGAAAACCCAGCCAATGGAAATGAGGCATAAATGTACAATTGGCTTCATTTTGCTTCATAGTTCAGTATTATGTCGGACAGTTGTATTTGATAAATCATTTTGTGGAACCCTGGTGACTTTTCCATGGAACCTTTAGGTTCTGTGGAACCCACTTTAGGAATTGCTGACTTAGATAATGCCTCCATCTGACACTGACATATTATATCAACGTTTGTATGAATTTATTACTATATCAAAATCTCAGAAGGCAGACAGTGACTAAAAAAATTATTGAAAATAATATCATAGACAGGTTTTCATCAATGTTGGTAAAGGTAAAGGTTACAGTAGAAATACATTGTTAAATATAGCATGATCATTATTATTGAAATAAAACTTGAAGACTCATTCTTGTGATAATATACAATGCAGG
The DNA here is from genome assembly GCA_905163495.3 of Cosmia trapezina. Lineage (NCBI taxonomy): Eukaryota > Metazoa > Arthropoda > Insecta > Lepidoptera > Noctuidae > Cosmia > Cosmia trapezina. Next base: position 1,702,749 of record LR991033.1, on the reverse strand, counting down.
TTTATTTAAATGCCTTGTCATGTCTTTCAATGATAAATCCTTCATAGATTCTACCTAATTAGCATTGAATATTATCACAATTAAATATTAAATTACTGTTCCGATAAATTAAATGTGTAGCATTTCCTAATAAAATTATCCCATGATTTATACTTTCAATATTTTCAATAGATTGCCAGCAAAAAATGTTTTATTACTGTAATAGAGATGTATGTCATAGGAATTTTATATACTGACTCACCTTCACAGAAAATATGTTTCCAGTGTGTCCTGTAGCTATGTTCATTAGCTCTTTGTAGCGGAACGGATCCCACAGCATTACGTGGAGATCATCAGATGCTGATGCCAGTATTCTATAATTATATTTATGAATTTTGTACCAATTTACAAATATAAAGTGTATGAGCGATGATTTTGCAATACTTACGACCCATCGTGGTTCCATTCCAGGCAATTTACGCATCCCATATGCCCGTGAAGCTCCTTCTCCAGACCCAATCTGTCGATCATAGGTCGGGTCACAGTAAGCCGAGTCTGAAACTTTCTGTTCAGGTCCCCACGCTCCCTGGCCGCCACCAGACCCACGGTGTTGCTCGCCCAAGCGGGCTCCTCTCTTCTGCCCATTTTCGCCAAATAACTCGTCAATATGTCTGATCAACCATCACAATCAGACGATTCATCAAACTAGCTACGGATCAATCTATTAATAGTGCTATACATCGTACTTCACATTACTAATTGGTGCACGCAAATATATCCACGAAAATAATTAAAAGTTAAATGCGAAATACACTATGAACAAACAAATACAATCAACAAAAAGCTTTATTCTCGAAAAAGATGGTATTTCCCTTATGAAAATAAAAGTGGAGCTGTCAAACAGCTGTCACTGAGTTGCCAGCTATCTATTTATTTTCATTTTATCTATGACCACAGATTAAGTAGTATTCTATGACTATTTATGATGAAATGGATTCGTTCCCAGTAGTTTTCAATGATAAGGATGTATTTTTATTTTGTTGTAATAACAACTTCAAGTGCTATAGTTTGAATTTAGAGTAGATTTTAGAATTCAAAAATATTTAGAGCATTGATTGCGGACCAATTACTCTCAAATTGTAGTGTAACGTAACCATTTTTATCCTATGCTGGTTGCTGGTTATTTTTGTATCCACAGCTGACAGCACTTACTTACTTTTTTTATAACATATAACCAGTGTTGTCAACTTCGTGGGATTTCCACTAAACCTGGGGGTTTGGACACCCCTACTGGCGGAGTTTTGCTTTCAGTGGCTGATGGTTTTTTCTAGTGGTTGGTTTAATGGGGAGGAAAATTAGTTAACTTTTTATCACGCTAGGTGGCACATGATCGACTGTCCTTTTTTCATTGATTTGACATAACGAACGATTGTCAAATTGTATGGATTTGTTTGTAAAACAATGTACAGTCGTTCAGAGCGCCATCTACAAACAGCTTTGCGTGTGGCTCCCCATTCAATTTGTAGAAAACAATACAATCAATGGCTTTGAACTTGGACTCCAGAAAATATTATATATTTGTTTTTGTTTTTCTAAAACCTGTGTCAGCAATTTTACGATTTATCCCTATATTATAACCCCTCACCCCTTAGTGTCTAAACACACTATGCCGAAGTAACGCGACCTAAGTTCGGCATGATTACGCCTGCAATGCTATTTGAATTACTGACGAGTTGACGACACACTATGCCGAAATTACGTTGCGTTCTAGCGTACAGCCGAACTTCGGTCGGGCGTAAGTTCAGTGGCAATTCGGCGGCAACGTATTCTGTAAAGCACACACTATACGCGACCGAAGTTCGGTTCGATTGCCGAAGAAATTCCGGGGCGGGGAGGGGGGGGTTCAAGACACTGAAGTTCTGCAACTGAATTTCCGGCGCGTAAGTTCGGCTTTTAGTGTCTAAACACACTATGCCGAAGTTACGGGACCGAAGTTCCGCGGCTGATGTTACGTTCCGACGTGTTCGGCTGATATTACACACCATAAGTGCCGAACTTACGCGGCGGAAATACAGTTGCGGAACCTCAGTGTCTTGAACACTGTCGTGCATAAATACTTGAATAGGAAATAGAGCCATGTCGTTACATAAATAAGGAGCACTTTCGTATTTGCAAATAAAAATACTTTGAACTTCCAAGGATTTTTTCGCTGATACGATTATGCTCCTTTCTTACATGGCAACACGAATCAATTTCCTATGCAAGTATTTTGGTGGTTCATCCATTTGTTTAATCCGAATGAACTGACCGTGAGTGCCCAGCGACGGTGTTAGCACCGTCGGTTGGACACGCGGGGCACGGGCTTGCCTGCCTCCCGCTGCGCCCCGCCTCGGATCTTCTTCGGCAATCGAACCAAACTTCGGTCGCGTAAAATGTGTGCTCTACAGAAAACGTTGCCGCCGAATTGCCGCTGAACTTACGCCCGACCGAAGTTCGGCTGTACGCTACAACGCAACGTAATTTCGGTATAGTGTGTCGTCAGTAATTCAAATAGCATTGCAGGCGTAATCATGCCGAACTTCGGTCGCGTAACTTCGGCTTAGTGTGTTTAGACACTTATGGTGTGTCATATCAGCCGAACACGTCGGAACATAACATCAGCTGCGGAACTTTGGTCGCGTAACTTCGGCATAGTGTGTTTAGACACTTAGTGGAGTTAGTGGTTTGAAGAACCGGTGGACTCGGGGGAAAAAAAGTTGGCAGCACTGTACATGACATTTGATTATTTTGATTGATTTGACAACTTGGTTTGACATATTTGACGTTTCGTTTTTATCGTAATTGCTGTTGCATTGCGGATTATTTCTTCGTAATTAAATATCCACCAGTGGTGTCGTTTTTAGTGGTGTCGTGGGGAATGAACGATTTGCTCACAAAACTCGATAATTAAGATTTTCATAAAACTCAAGAAGTGTTCAAAGGTACCTGGCTACATTTTCTAATTACCTACATCTTATAATTTTAATAAATCTTCGGTGGAGCTTGAGGCTTGTCCTTTAAAACTGCATTATACCTGATGAAACTGTTTAATGTACTAACCTAACCCTTTCCTTCGCAGGCTAAAAAATGGGTGAACGCAAGGGTCAGAACCTTTACTACCCCCCCGACTACGACCCCAAGGTCGGGGGGTTGAATAAATTCATGGGTACCCATGCTTTACGAGAAAGAGCCAGAAAGGTGCATCTGGGGATTCTTATCATCCGTTTCGAGATGCCCTACAATATCTGGTGTGATGGCTGTAACAACCACATTGGGATGGGAGTCAGGTACAATGCTGAGAAGACGAAGATTGGGATGTATTACACCACTCCTGTATACCAATTCAAGATGAAGTGTCACCTGTGTGATAATCATTTTGAAATCAAAACTGATCCAGGCGTAAGTATTTGTTGTGCTCTAAATACATGGCTACATGTTACTATAGTCTTAGGCCCATATTACAGAACCCCACTAAAACTCAACCATTATTTAAAACTATGTAGTTTAAAGCCATTTTATTGTCTGAAACTTTTTTAAGTAATACTAAGTCTGAGGTTCTGCTATCAAATCTGCATAGCCTTTTCCCATGTTGGGGTTGGCTTCCAGTCTAACTGGATGCAGCTGAATACAGGCAGGCACGGAGGAGTCTCAATATAAAGATGGTTGGTAAATGATGGAAATGAGGTTCTGCTATATGGGCTTTAAATAGCTGTTTTTGATATGCAAGTGACATGAAGTGCAGTAGTGGCCCAGTGCTAGCGGCAGCGACTTACGAGTTGTAGTTGTAGATTCAATCACCAACAGGTGCTTTACTTTGTGTAAATTATTTCATCACCAGCATTCACCACTGCTCTCAAAACGGTGAAGAAAAACATTGTGACGAAACCGGTATGCCCTAGAAAGAAGAACAATTCGAGACAGGAATACTGTTAGCTATTGAGAAAACTTTCCTAATTTTATTTCAAATATCTTTCCAGAACTTAGACTATGTCATTGTATCTGGTGCTAGACGTCAAGAGAACCGCTGGGACCCCACAGATAATGGCCAGATTGTGCCGGACACTAAAGAGACCCAGAAGAAACTGTTTGACGATGCCATGTTCAGGCTGGAACACAAGACCGGAGATGAGGATGCTGCTAAACTTGATAAGCCAAGGTTAGGACGACTGGTGGGGAGGAACGAGTCGGTCTGGAAAGATGATTATGAAGCTAACTGTTCTTTGAGGAGGAATTTTAGGGTGAGTACTAATTAATTAAAACAAATCTTTTTTACAGTCTGTTCAACAGATTTTGACTTCTATTGTGTTGGTGGCATGAAAAATGGCAGCTGCAGTAAACAGTTGGCATTGTAACCATTTTTTTGCCTTTAATGCCATCCTTAACCCTATGGAATAGATGTCAAAATTGGTTGAACGGACTGTAAAAAAGGTTTGTTTAAATGTCTAATATTATTGATAATGGATTATAGTACTTTTTATGAACTTGGGTTTGTTTGTGCGTGTTTCTGGTTACTTTGTTATCCATTTTCCATTGTTTCCTATAAACACTCTTAATTATGGGTCAGCTTCAAAAGAGAATTCCTCATAAACAACTTCAATCTGCCTAGCCTTTTCCCAACTATGTTGGGGTCGGCTTCCAGTCTAACCGGATGCAGCTGAATACCAGTATTTTACATGGGGCGACTGCCTGTCTGAACTGAACCCTTATAGGATCACTTGTGTGTCTGTCTGTCTGTCTGTCTGTCTGTCTGTCTGTCTGTCTGTCCGTCCGTCCGTCTGTCACAGTCAATTTGGTCCGAATCTAATGGACCGATTAAGTTGAAATTTGGTACACATATGGATTTGTGTGACCCAAACACGAACGAGTAAAGAAAATAAATGAATTTTGAACATGGGGGTCACTTTTAGGGGGCAAATAAGAAAATTTAAAAAAAAGTTTTGCAAATTGGACCGTGTGACATGTATATCAAATGAGGATCTCAAATATATTTTTTTTATAGTTTTAAAATATTTTTTTTTTGTTATTTAAGAAAATAGACGAAAATTTACCATTCCCCCCCTTATCTCCGAAACTACTGGGCCTAAAATTTTGAAAAAAAAAAAACAGAAAATAGTTCTTTACCTGTAGATTACAGGAAAACCTATAAGAAGTCTGTAGTCTCAAAATAACATTGTAAATCTCTCAATATTGTGAGTACAAACTTGCATTTACAGTTGGAATGTATGGGAGAACATGTACTTCAACTACAATGTTAAGTTTGTTCTTGGGATATTCATCCCAACTACGGAACCCTTCATAGTGCGTGGTCCGACACGCACTTGGCCGGTTTTTTTTCCTTTCTATTTCTGTAGGATAATTATTATAATGAAAGACTCACCCCATCGCTCCAACAAACATACACCATAATACAATAAGTACCAAATTAGTCCAATCTGCGCCTAGAATTGGCCTCATGATTTCATGAAATAGTCATTCAATAGGGTAATATGAACTTACGAGAGTTGTATTGATGATTGTATAAACACAAATTTGTTACTGTTGCAAATCATATTCAGATTAATATACGACCTGGTACTGACCTGCAAATTGCAAGAAAACGTTAAAAAAAAAAATCCGTGGGCTACCCTGGTCTGACGTAAAATGCTGCTTTCGACCTGTCCGTTGTATTGTCCTTAGTAGGTAGTTTGTTTCCCATGAAATAGAGAATTTGTGATTTTTTTTGTGTTTCTAATGTGTAATTGATACTGGCATGACCACCGTCAGGGATTTTAATTTTGATAACACAAAAATTTAGTTGTGAATTAGTTGAAATTTTCCACCAAATATCAAAATTTGTCGGTCACTGGTTAAAAACTTATAAGGGTTCATAGGTGGCCGATCTGGAGAGCATCTCCCCAGCTTGGCCATATTTATCTCAAAAACTGGGGCACCTAGCGAAAATCTAGATCAAAGATTTTATCGTAAACTCTTCGATCTAGCTCTTGGATTAAACTTAAAAATTTAACTCATTATATCTTCTCTAAACTAAGACCCGACCAAATCTGTGACTCGGTGGAAAATTGCGATTAATTAGCGACCAAATTTGGGAGAAAACATGTCTTCGCTAGGTGTCTTAGTTTTTGAGAAATAAATGTGTCCAAGCTGGGGAGATGTTCTCCAGATCGTCCACCTATGAACCTTTATAACTTTTGAACCAGTGACCGACAAATTCTGATAGTTTTCGGCAAATTTCAACTAATTAGCGACTAATTTGTTGTGTTATCAAAATTAAAATCCCTGATGGTGGCCATGCCAGTGTCACACGTCTTCTAACGGCGGAGTTCACTGACATTAAAACAAGTGTTTAGATATTTAATCAGTTCTTTCCTTAGGAAGTTTGACATAAACCAACTGTTTAAATACCTGACCGGCGCGCGGCGGCGCTTTGAATGTTGGTGAACACCGCCCTAAGTGTCCCGAACCATTTGCCGGTTATAAAATAAATAAGTATTATATTTTGTTCGCACTATTATAGAATAGTATAGATGAATACAGTATGAGTCTTCACATATCGAAATTAGGGAAACAATGCTTGATTTTATTGATGGCAAAAATGATTAAAAAAATTAAAATTAAAGTGTCTTGCTGAAGTATTGTATGTAGCAGTGTGCAAGGCCCTTCTTTAACAGTTGATAAAAAATGCTGTGACTTGAGTTATAAACGTGGCATTTTTATTTTTAGAAAGCTAATACGATGTAGATTAATTTAATGTAATAAAAAGGTAGGTAATAGGGGTTTTATTGAGAAATACAATTATTGTAAAAATTGGAGAAATAATACCCGATTTTTGTTAAAAAAAAAACACTTTAATTCACAATTGAGGTCAGTTTTTTTTCTTTATTTTTTATTTTATGAGGATGCCCTGTTATGTTATTTCCAATCATTACTGAGTTTAGTTCATCGTGATAGATTGTTTAGTTTAAAAGTTATACTGTTTTGTTTACACAGGGGTCACAGCAGCGAACAAGAATTTAAAAAATGCTATAAAAAAAGTTTTTATTTTTAGGCGTTTTTAATTTTTTTTTTTCGTCGATGAAATTAAGCATATTTCGTTCCTTCCTCGTGGTCAAACTTAATGGTCAAACTGATTTAACCACGAGGAATTCTGTTCCGGATAGTCAAACTACTTAGTTTGATGAAAAATATACACCCTTTGTTATAGTTCGTAAATATACTTGTACAGTCATTAACAAAAATAATTATCTTAGTTTATTTAAAAAGTACCCAGCACTTATACCGCCATGCATTAATTGCAGCTGACACTTCATTATGAAATCCTTTTAAGGCCGTGCGCTGCGTTAGGCGTGCGCACGGCGCGGGCGCCCGCGTGGCGTGCTGTTTTCAATAGTTTTCATGTAATCTCATGTGTGCTGCGCTGCGCTGATATGCTATGAGATTACATGAAAATAGCACGCTACGCGGGCGCCCGCGCCGTGCGCACGCCTAACGCAGCGCACGGCCTAAAAGAAATACTTTTTCATTAGAACATTTTTCTTTTTGTAGTTTCACGTAAACAAGCAACTGTAATTGGATTCTGACATTTCATGGATTTGTTTAGTTGGCCGTTCCAACTTTGGACCACATTGTTTGTGCGATGTCTCTGGCCATAAACAGACCATTGTTTTCGGAATAATTTATTGTTATTTATTAATTTTCTTTCTTATTCTATTTACATTTTTAAATATTTCTTAAAAAAGCATATTAAAAAAAAACATTTAAAAATATAAAAAAAATAGCGGTCCGCCGGTGTCGGGAGCGGTGTCCAAGCTACCGGCGGTTAGGGCTGCAGAGATAGGAACCTCTTCACAATACGAGCCGTATCGAGGAGTACTGCCTTCTGAATCTGGCCCTTGATCTAACCTTCTAACGAGAGCCGCGAAAGATGTTGGTCGAGGCTTTTGGCTATCATGCCGTTGGCCGTTACTACAATCGGCACAATGATAGCCGAGCTCACACTCCACATGTCAACAACCTCGTGAGCTAAGTCGAGATATTTTATTTGTTTTTTTTTTGCAGCTTTCACGAGGTTTTGGTCATGTGGAATGGTAACATCGACAATCATTGCGCGGCGCGCTAATCGATCTATCACCACTATATCGGGCTTATTGGTGACAATAGTCCCGTCAGTAATGATAGACCGATCCCAGTACAACGTGACATGGTCATTTTCGAGAACTGGGTCGGGCACATACTTGTTTTGTAGGATGGAAGAATTGGTTGGTTTAGCAGAAATAAACACCTTCTAATTTAAATAAATCAGCTTTTATTTTTGCACACTTTTCATCTTTACTACCGCCTTTTATTTCTGCTAAACCAACCAATTCTTCAATCCTACAACTTATTGTTATTATTATTATTTATTAAAAAAAAAAAAACTATTTATTTATGTAAACACTTGATAAAAAGTTTAAATAGCCACCATTAACTTTGACCACGACGAGGAAGGAAAGTACTTTTGTTAATGACTGCACAAGTAAACAAAGGGTGGATATTTTTCGTGAAACTAATATAGTTTGACTATCGGGAACAGAATTCCTCGTGGTCAAATTAGTTTGACCATTCAGTTTGACCACGAGGAAGGAACGGCATATTTTCCCTCATTTCAATATCCGGCAGCACATGGTAAAAGATTCTTACTTATTCTCTCTTCTCCTCCCTTCCTACCCCCCTTCCTCCTTCCTTTTTTCTTTCCTTCCTTCTTCTTCTCTCTCTTATTCTTTCTTCTTCTTTTCTTTATTCTTTTCTTATTCTTTCTTATTTCTTGACTTATTCTTTCTTTCTAATAATTCTATTTTTTTTTGTTCCAGAAAAGAAGAAAAGAATTAGAAGTAGCATCTGTAAACGACGGCCTACTATTAGCCAAATCTTCTCTAAACATTAGTCTCCTACCAGAGAATGAGGATGATAGAAACATGGCTTCACTCCTCTCTCTCCGACCCTCTAAGAGCATAGAAGAGTCCCAGAACCATACCAGAAGTAAGATCCTCAATATGCCAGCTTTGCCCAGCTCTAGTGGACTCCTGACCAGCTTTGGAGGCTTAAAAAAGGAAGAATCGTTAGGTAAGAGCACTTTACTGACTAGACAAACTTTAGGCATCACTTTTAAAAGAAATAAGATTGAAAATAATAGTAGCTTGAATAAGACAAGAGATGAAGTTAGTGACGTGGCAGAAGATAAGAGTAGTATCGAAGAAAGAGAAGTTAAAGATGATGTGGCTAATGAAAATGATAGACAACGTCACCATCATAAGATCACGCCTGTAATACACGAAGAGGAAGCCAGAGGTGAACCTGAAGGTGATGAACAAGTAAATGAAAAAAACAAAAAAGAGGAAAGACATACAATAACAGAACTTGCACTAAAAGTAGAAACAGACACTATGGCTGCTGTGAAACATGTAATAAAGAATGTTTCAAAAGATACAGACACTATCAAAGAAGAAAAACAAACAAAAAATATATCCTTAGTTTGTGACTATAGTTCTAGCGGGGAGAGCTCTGATGGCTAGCATAAAATACTACTGTTGAACTTAATTCAATGCACTTTGAAAGCAGGATTTTGAGAAACAAATGAACCCATATGGGTTTCCGCCATGCAATTGATCAGTAGTCTACTATACCTTCCGCCAGATAACCGTGCAATAAATGTTGTTGACCTCCTCTACCAATATGTTCCAATATTTCAAAACGATATGAAAAAATGTTAAGGCAGTGTCGCTAACACGACCAAAACAAGATATCGCGGTACGAGGCGTCCTTGACGCGTGCACGTGGACTGTTTTTTAGGGTTCCGTAGTCAACAAGGAACCCTTATAATTTCGCTATGTCCGTCCGCAGCTTAGCTCAGAGACTCTTAGTACTAGAAAGCTATAATTTGGCATGGATATACATATTCATCACTCCGACAAAGTGGTAAAATAATATCATGAAAAAAAAAATTTAGGGTACCTTCTGTACAGTAAAGTGGGTATATATTTTTTTTCTCGTCTAACCCATGGTGTGGTATCCGTTTCTGAAATATTAAGCTTTAAAGTGCTAATTTTTGTTAGTGGTAAGTGTCCCCCCCTGCCAGCTAAACGGTTAGTTTTGGATGGGTGAAAAAAATCACGGTAGTAGTTTATATAACGAAGTTAAAAGGAAAACTAAGCAGTTAAGTAGGCTTTTCAAGTTGACGAGTAATAGTCAAATATTCATGAAACAACAAAAAGCCCTCTTCCTAGTCCGCATTATTGTGCAACTACGGAACCCTATTACTACGCGTGGCCCGACACGCACTTGGCCGGTTTTTATTTTGTTTACAAGTGGGGTGAAAGACTTTTATTGCACCCTTACCTGGCGTAAGGTATAGTCACCGCTTTTGACCCATTAGAAGGGATGCTATGGTATATTTATGGCTTTTACAGCTAAAGAGAATGATAACAAGATGTTACTATAAATTATACTTGCGACCCGCCCCTGCTTTGCACGGTTTTTATGACGTGACAAAGCATCGAGCAAAGCATTTATCTATACTAATATTATAAAGAGGTAAAATTTGTATGTAACTTTGTAAGTTTGTAAGTTTGTATGTAGGGGGTAATCTCCGGAACTAATGATCCAATTCTAAAAATTTGTTCACTGGTAGAAACCTACATTATTCCTGAGTGCTATAGGCTATAAATTATATTTATATCATGCATATTAGCCGAGCTATCACAAGTTTTGTCTAACAAGTCGGAAAGAAATACCTCTTTAAACAGACTTTTTTGCATGCGCTGCCTAAACGGTTGTTTATAATTGAGAACAATGTATGGCAGTCTGGTCCGTCTTAAATAATTCTACAAAAAAGTCCGCGACACCATATTTCTATCTTTTATATTTTATCTTTTATACATCTTTTATTGTTTTAAAAAAGTATTTTTTAGACATACTTACGTTTGGATGATTATTTAAACAACAAAAAATTAATCCTTATCAAAATAAGGTATTTTATGATCACAAGGACATCATGGAGATAAGATTTGGCCTTTACAGTATGGCAATTGGTCATACAGTTTCGGAGATAATATAAAATTACTAAAACGCAAAATAACTTTAATTCATACCGGTTCCTCTTGAGCAAACATGTTTAGAGCGGACGTTTTATCAATTTACCCATAGATGGCGTTGTGCAAAATGTCGGTGGAATACAGCGGAAGAGTTTGTTTTTTTGTTAGTTTGTTTGAACGCGCTATCTCTGGAACTACCCCAGTCGGATTTGAAAAAATCTTTTTGCATTTTATAACCCAGTTCTTGAGGAGGGCTATAGGCTATTTAACATTACGCTAGGGCCCTTAGGAGCCGAGCGCGAAGTAATAGCGCGGGCAGGCGATGCGGAAGGATATAGGCTATTTAACATCACGCTAGGCCCCTTAGGAGCCGAGCGCGAAGTAATAGCGCGGGCAGGCGATGTGGAAGGATATAGGCTATTTAACATCACGCTAGGGCCCTTAGGAGCCGAGCGCGAAGTAATAGCGTGAGCAGGCGATGCGGAAGGATATAGGCTATTTAACATCACGCTAGGGCCCTTAGGAGCCGAGCGCGAAGTAATAGCGCGGGCAGGCGATGCGGAAGGATATAGGCTATTTAACATCACGCTAGGGCCCTTAGGAGCCGAGCGCGAAGTAATAGCGCGGGCAGGCGATGGGGAAGGATATAGGCTATTTGACATCACGCTAGGGCCCTTAGGAGCCGAGCGCGAAGTAATAGCGCGGGCAGGCGATGCGGAAGGATATAGGCTATTTAAGATCACGCTAGGGCCCTTAGGAGCCGAGCGCGAAGTAATAGCGCGGGCAGGCGATGCGGAAGGATATAGGATAGGTATTTAACATTACGCTAGGGCCCTTAGGAGCCGAGCGCGAAGTAATAGCGCAGGCAGGCAATGCGGAAGGATATAGTATATTTAACATCACGCTAGGGCCCTTAGGAGCCGAGCGTGAAGTAATAGCGCGGGCAGACATTGCGATGCGATGCGTCGGGGTTGGTGGGTGGGGGGTACAAGAAATTTAACGCGGACGAAGTCGCGAGCAGAAGCTAGTTTAATATATTTATATACTTAACTTAAATATTAATTTATTATAAGTACACAAAAACCTTTGAGAATACATTCTCTAAATGATAGTGAAAATCGTATCAAAAACAACGCGTTCAAACAGACGGACACGAAAAGCGACTTTAATTTAAGTACAGACGCCAGCAGGTCAAGCCACCCGAAACTATCAAATTTTGCCAATCAACCTTGAACCTAATGCTTTAGCGATAAAGTTGAAAATCTATTAAAGTTTGACAGATTGTAGTAGCTTGATGTGCTGGCGTCTGTACCTATAGAAGATTATTTTACTCTATGTAGTGATTATAGTGTTATAATATTGGTTATTGGTATGGTTCTTTAATTAATAGCAGCATCATGAGAACCCAAATGTACACGGAATGCATAATGTTTGTAAAATGTGTTTATACAGGGTGTGGGAATAGGGTTACTATGTTCAATCATATTTTAATGAGAAGAAAAGCCGAAACAAAATCAGAGGTCAGTCTCTTTTAAAGTCCACTTGGTCAGATCATGTGAAGAACATGTAGATTGATGTCTGAAATGGTCTTTTGAGGAAGGTTAGTTTCTTGATTAGTTGTATTGGCGTGGATACTATTTATCAGATATCCTAATTTGTAAGTTAATAGTTTTATCTACACACATGCCATAAATCCCCCATAAAAGTCTCTGAAACAGTTAGCTTATTGCCAACATTAAAACAGCCAGTGTCCTAGTAACCATGGTAACCATAATAGCATCCAAACGGGTGCTTTAATGTTGTACTGAATTTCATAATGCAACTCGTTTTCAAAAAAAGAACATTGTAATGCACGCGCGTTTCACTACAACAGCGCCGTAATTTAAAAGAAGAACTTATTCGAATTCACGTCGTATACTATGACGCCGGTCGCCATGTTCGATACGAGTATTAGTATTGCAAAAAACTGTTTCAGAACCTTTTATAGAGGATTTAACATGGATGTAGATAAAGTCATGTATGCAACTGTACATAATTAGGTATTAAAACACTCATGTGATAAACCCACATTCGTGGTTTAATACCCCTTTTTATACGTCAGTTGCATAAATAACTATTATAGTACGTTGGATTATATGGTTTGTTTCTTAAATATTGCCATTGGAAAATAAACCTTTAAAAATAGATCAGATGCCATTCAGAGGTTACCTACCATTTATGCTACACCACATCCTGTATAATGGACAACTCCAAAGACTGCAAGTACAGTCTGGCCAATTTTATGTTGCACTCTTTATTTAACTTACAATTACTTACCTATAATTTGTATGAACAGAGCACCTGATGAAATCTATGAGTATAAAATTGTACACAAAAAAAATATTTATTTACTGAAATAAAAATGCCAAACATCTGAATCACATTTTATTTTCCCATTTAAAAAACATTCAAGTTTCATGATTTAAGTTTCGATGTAAGCAATGTACCCTCGCGATAGATGAAGCTTTGGCCTGTCTGTTAAATTATATAGGAAATATCTACACTCCGCCAAGCATTCTCAAATAGCGCTAAAGAAAGTGGGTTTACAATAATATAGCTAACTTACAGTGAAAAGTAGGCTTTATAACAATGCAGCTAAGAATTACCTACATACATAGGTGAGAATCAAATGGCAACGCCCCTTTTCCTGTCTATTTGCATCTCGCTCGCACATATAATTTACAAGCGAGAGGTAACTATTGTAGCCTCCATTTATTTCACAAGACGCCACCCCATGCCAGAGAACAGAATAATCAGAAACAATTCGTTACTTTTTAACCCACCCAAAATCAATATCTGCACACTTGCACATACAGACCAAGAATTAAATAAACTAAGTACTTTTGCAATTTTTACTACATAATGTGCCCTTTAGTAGGTTTAAAAAATACTTGCTTAATCAAAAGCCAAGTTCTACTCCAAGAGAAAATATTATGCAAAAAACTTGCACTAAAGTAGGGAAATATCATAAAGTGCAGTGCTAAGGGTGTACCAGAAAAATGTGTTATGGTGCAGACCATTAAACTGAACAACATTCTTCATGGGACCAACATCGTAATCGCGAAAAAATAATCAGCCGTCCCATACATTTGAAATTTCAACACACCTTACTAATACACCCTATATAATTTAATTAAGTACCATAGTGCCCTAAATACAGATAATATATAAATGAGAAATGCTTGTTGGAGTAAACTAAAAAATATTTTGTGCATCAAGACAACACCGCCTACTTTGAAACACTCAGGACACAAACAAGTATCTTTAGATTGACAACAAAGAATAGAAAGACATCAGATGCCGCCCTATGGGCACACAGAGATAATACCCGGCCATAATATGTTATAGCACATTGGAGTATATAGGGGTGATTAATATACATGTTGATGGATGCAGAGGGAGAGGAAGGCCAAAGAAAAGATGGAAGGATTGTGTGAGGAATGGTGTGAAAGAGAAGGGAGTGAATGATAGCGTGACGGTTGACAGGAGAGAATGGAAAGAGAAAACGTACTGCGCCGACCTCAAGTAACGTGGGACAAGGGCAGGAAGATGATGGTGATTTGAGTTTATGGGAAAATCTAAGGTAGCCCGCGAAATTCATATATTCGTACATTTTTTGCAATTTGTAGGTCTGTGTCAGGCTGTCAGGTTGTATTTTGATCAAAATATTATTCGCGACAACAACAAATATGTATTTAGGTACAAAATTATAATCATTAGAATTCTCAAAACAACTCTCTCAGTTAGAAATGACAAATGCCATGATATCAAGAAATATTTCGACGCCATATTTTAGTTTTTTAATAGGTTCAGCTACATTAGGATATTATATTTTTATGTTAATAATCTCCTAATAAACAAATAAATGTTATGTTCAAGTTCCGAAGTATTCATTCAATGTGGTAATTTGAACTTTAAAGAGTTGTATCGATGAATTTAATTATTATAATTCGGTGAATACATGCTTGTTACGGTCGTTTATAATTATACTTTGATTAACATAAAAAAAACCTGGTACCTTCAGTAGGTACGGTCAGCAACAGAAGTCGGTTAACACTGCCACTTTTTGACATCATCTAAATTAACACAAAATGATACGATAACCTACTTTGTAGCATTTCATTTATTAGATAACGAGTTAATTTTCTTTCAAATTCACATCTGTTCCGAGTTTTATTGAAGTATTTTTCTCAATAATTAAGAATTAGAAAACACACGTGTTAATCGACTTTTGTTGCTGACTGTACCAGGTTTTTTCACAAATTGCAAAAAACGTAAAATAATTTGAATTTTGCTGGCTACCTTTGCGCATTCACCTTAAGAAAAACTTCGGCGTCGTCTATCGTCCTCTCTGTCACTCATACCTGTGTGAGAGTGTCTTTCTTAACCCCGATGTGCCATATTATTGCCCGAGTACAGTTAGGCTCAATTTACATTGCCGCAGAACGGAATGGAAGCGAATTTTTCGTAACGAAATTGTACAAAGGATAATGAACTTTGTCAATTTTGGACAGTACAAACTAGATACGAGCCAAAAAACAGGTCGTGTGTCTTCGCAGCTAGCAGCTCGGTATCTATTTGTACGTTACACAATTGACATACAGTTCATTATGCTTTGTACAATTTAATCCAAAAAATTCTCTTCCATTCCGTTCCGAGGCATTGAAGGTAAATTGAGCCTTATTTGAAATACTGGTAGGTAACTTATAAATACCTACTCTAACGGCAAATGATTATATGTATTTACTTTTAACAGATAACAAGCTTACGTACTAAAGCTTAGAGATCGAATACATAAAATAATATAAATATTTATGTAATTTATTATGAAAATACTTTTAATTTAACATTTATTACAATATCAGTGAGTACTAAATTAATTAGGCAATAAAATTGCACAGTTTATTATAATTTGCGCTAGGTGGCAACACTTTGTTCGCCGATATTTTCTACAAATTCGTTTTTACAACATCCAAGTTACAGTTCACGACAAATTAGTTATATAATTATTTGGAGGATGTATTTTCCCAATTTTTTTAGTTTTGATTTATTTATCATATAAATAAGTAGTATGTCGTCATGGCTGCGTGTTATTTATAAGCTGGCAGCAAAAAAACTTAAGTATTTTTTGGCGTAATCGTTGCAAAAATATAATTAAAACATAAAATAAATGTAAGTAGGTACACAAAAGCTGACTAGATTTTGAGATCAAAAAATATCAGTTACAAAATATTGTTCAAATTATTGTCGTTATGAAACAGACGTAAGGCTCAGGATGTTCTGATATGTCCCCTGCATTATTCCAAACGAAAATCGATGAATAATTAACAAATTAGTACTATATTTTTAACAACACATCAAAGATGAGATGACTTTTATATAATATAGAAATATCCCTGTTACATTATTCTATGCGTTAAACAATTTATATAAACACCTATTTCAATTTGGCAGAGGGAATGTTTGCCTTAGTTATTTATTTTCTGTTTATAAACAATAGGGATGACGCCTGGGTAAAAAAAAAAAAGAAATTCTATTTAGTCCGTCAGTCAGATAATACAAAAATATTAGACACGTATTTTTTTTAAATTACCTTTATAAAACGTAACAACCATAACAAACTACGTGTAAAATCTAGCAAGGAGTGACGTCATGCTATATTTTAACTCAATTTATCGCCATAATCTTTTAATTACGTAAAAAAAGAAAAAAAATACGTGTAGGTACCTACAATATTTTTTTAATAATACCTACATGACGGACAAAAAAAAAATTAATCATCATCCCTATTCTAACGGGGGCGAAGTACCTTAGAAGTTCACTAGGAGGCGCTACTGGCACTTCAGGTTTTGGTAAAAAATAATTTTCAACAGTGCTTCCTTTTCTAGATTTTTTGACGAGTTTCATACCTTTGAAGCGCCTTCTTGTAAAAAACTACTAGCCCCCATTTTCAAATACAATGTCAATACCTATTAAAAAGTTTTTCTTAAACTTTATTACAAATATGGGCGACGTATCTTAACGAGTCTGAACGTCGCGCAGAAGCATGCACAGTACAATTTGTGCCAAATAAGATTAAGATCGCGCTTGCTGCCAACTTCACACGATAGCTTTCAAATTAGTACTGCCGATAGCTGTCAAATACACGATAGCTGTCAAATTAGTACGCTTTGGTAATGAAGTTCGCGTATATTGCGGAACAAAATGGTGTCTTGACAGTACTATCCTTATTTGGCACGCATACCAAATGGTGACATGAGATGAGTGTGAGTGAGATAACATGCGCGAAAGTTTGTAGTGCCTATGTTCAGACTCGCCAAGATACGTCGGCCGTGGTGTAGGTAGGTAAGTAGTACAAATCGTTTGTTTAATACATACTTAAGAGTACCATCAGTAGGTATATATTGTAGTTCAGTTTGTGTATTTTATATGATTTTTATTCGTTTGACGCGCATCTCTTGTCTTCTAACGCCAGAATGAGGGCGCACTCGATCTTGGAAACCAGCCAGGTTAAAACCTCTGAGTCTGAAACTTCGATCACCTTTTCGTCCGTTGAGAAGTAGTTTACAAGTTCATCCTGGAAACATCAACATAGTAAATCACTACAAGACATTTGACGTAGGTAATGTCGTGTCAAAACTTTGGCACGTAAGCAGATCCAGTTTTTGGACAAGATAAAAAAAACCGGTCAAGAGCGAGTCGGACTCGCGCACCGAGGGTTCCGTTTCGATTTCTGAAAAAGTGTGCTATTTAGAGACATCGTTTTATTTTTCCTGTAATCTTTACATAAACTTCTATCTCATAGAATAATATCAGATTTTTATCTTTGTAAACTTGGGGGGGGGGGGGGAAAGGTATTTTTTTTTACATTTTCATTAAAAGTCGAAAACTATGCGACCTAAAAATAAATAAAAAAATGTTTGAGAATGTGCAAACAGCGCTCTTTCATAAGATACCCCACATGCCCTAGTAGCCCCACTTTGAATTTTTAAGACCCCCTTTCAGTCCCTGTTACAAAAAAAATATAAATATTTTTACTTCTTTCTTATTTGCAAAATAGTTGGGTAAACGTCATCTAAAACTGTTCCAAATTTCAAGTTGATAGCATTAGTAGTTCTTGAGATATCCAGCTGTGACAGACAGACAGACAGACAGACAGACAGACAGACTGAGTCACACCATAAGGGTTTCTTTTTTACCATTTTGGTACGGAACCCTAAAAAACTGTTTATGAATAATCTGCCAAAAGTAGATTTAGGGAGGAAGCTTATCCACAAGACTTAGTCGACGTTGGCACGGACGTAAAAATATCGCGGCGATTTTTTTTCGCGCACTGGATTTTCAACGCTTTGCTTAGCGCCGAGAGTTGAAAATCCAACAGTGTGTTTTTTCGACGCGCTGGGATGCACTCTGTTATTGTTAGGCTGGATTCTCAACGCTCGGCTCAAGAACGAGAGTTGAAAATCCAGTGCGCGATAAAATCCCGCCGCGATATTTTTACGTCCTTGCGAACTTCGGCTTATTCTATTCCAGTGGCTGGTAAAAAGCTACTTGCTAGCTTTGAACAATTCCTTAGCTGAAGACCGTAGATAGTTGTACTAATCTAAGAAGTTAAGACCTATCGACAGGAGTAGTGATGTTCAAATCGACTTTAAACTAAAAACGTGTTATAGACTATAAACTATATTTTTCTAGCGCGCTATTTTATACGCTATCATTATAACGCGTTGTTACAAAACTTGGCCGCAGTCTGAACGCGGAGACATTATCATTTTATCTGGCAATACGCTAGTTATCTCGCAACTTCGCAAGTACTCGCAACGCGCTGTGCACGAAAGAATATAATAATATCTCATGTAGCGTTATACATAGATCAATGAACTTTCCTTCATACTTTCCAGGCTTAGGACTTCTTTAATAAAATTGATTAAATTTTATAATACACATCATTTCTAAGGTCTCAAGTTAATTTCGACCTTATTGACATTTTACAAACCCTTTGTTTTTTTGGTGCAGGATACTTGGTAAATGATCTGGAAGCTGAATTTAACAAAAAAACATGAATGTCAATAAGGTCTAAGTTCGCTTGACACCTCAGAAAGTGTCTAGATTCTTATGCACATCATTTCTAGGGTGTCAAGCTAATTTCGACCTTATTGACATTTTACAAACCCTTTGTTTTTTTGGTCCAAGATACTTGGTAAATGATCTGGAAGCTGAATTTAACAAAAAAACATAATGTCAATAAGGTCTAAATTCGCTTGACACCTCAGAAAGTGTCTAGAGTATTATGCACATCATTTCTAGGGTGTCAAGCTAATTTCGACCTTATTGACATTTTACAAACCATTTGTTTTTTTGGTCCAAGATACTTGGTAAATGATCTGGAAGCTGAATTTAACAAAAAAACATGAATGTCAATAAGGTCTAAATTCAGACCTTATTACGTAATAATAACAGATAACAGATACCGCGGGCCGACCGGCCGACTGCCGCCCGAGTTCACACGATTTCATCCGAGTGCCCCAACGCGCTGTCGGCGCTGTGACGCTATGAGTGAGACTAGTGAGACTATAAAAGTTATAAAGCTATAATGCTATGCCGCTCTAGCCACGTTGTGTAAGTTTAGAATTTGAGATGCCTAGTTTGTTGAAACGTTATATTTCTAGCGCGAAGTCAGAGTCGGTACAACAAACGCTAGATGCTATAAATACATAGCGTGCTATTTTTTGACGCTAGACGTTATATTAACCACCACTAGACAGGAGCCCTGACTGAGCACGATCCTTAGAAGAGAATTCAAATACCAAAAATACAAAGTGTTAAATACAGTACCCAACTGATATGGCTTACCGAAGTACCTGCGCAGAAGATGAATTTTCAAAACGCGGGAAATGCTATTGACCAATCGGCACGCTCCACGCACCGCGCTTCCACCTGTACCGCTATTGGTCGGCAGCTGCCGCCATGTTAGCGCGCGCCGCGTAGCATATAAGTCAGCCGCCATACTTGCCAGTGAGACGGAACTAACAGCTGCAGTGTATTAATACTCAATACTCAATCGTTTATTGCATTCCATATGTAAAATTATGAACCTTATAGTAGTGAGCTAAGGTTGATTTTAAGATTTAAGCTTTTAAACTTTCGTTAATCATCGAGGCCCTACTTTATTTTCTGTACGAACGAAGGTTCACGACGCGCCTTATCAGTTGGGTACCACTGTGCAACGCTACAAAGTTCGTTTGGCGCGTGGCGAAAATCGATCGGCGTCATTTTGTTTTGTCATTGTCAATACAATTTCTGTGACAATTTCCCAAATGTTCACCAACAACGCCCCTGTAGCGCCTTCCTCCCTTCAGGTGCCAAAAGATCATTGTAACACTTTACAGACCTGTTTAATGTTGAGCAGCAGTTTATCCTCATGCACTATGGGCGAGCCGATGACGTCATCCAGCTTGACTGCCCACTCCACGTGCCAGGACCCACTGGTACCACTCGCCCGCACCATGAATATGTGTCTGAGGGAGAAACAGACAGTAGGTACATTCATTGGTGATGAACTGATGACCAACACCGTAACCGAGAACAAATTATCAGCAGCCCCATACATTCATAATAATAAATAATAAAATAAATATCCTTGGACATTTCACACAACGCCATCTAGTCCCAAGCTAAGCAACCTAATGCTTGTGTTATGGTAACGAGATGGCTGATAAACTACTTATATACATTTTTTTTTGTAAATACATACATATTATAGATAGAAAAACACCCAGACTCGGAACAAATACTTGTAGGTCGTACAAATATTTGTTCCGTGCGGGAATCGAACCCGCGACATGCTGCGCAGCAGTCAATCGCTCAACCACTGCGCCAACCGTGTCGTCACACATTTGGGTCGAGTAGGTAGGTATTCAAGTTTTGTACGGGACAGCTGACATTTTTTTTCTCAATTACGATGTTAGTCCATGGAGAAAGTTGTTCAGTTTGATGGTCCACGCTCTTGACCACACCTTTCTGATACACCCCTGTATACCATCATCAGAGTCATCTCTAGGTATACTAGATGGTTCTGTATTAAAACACAATTTCGAACAATAATAATAATTATTTATGAATTTATTTATTTAAACTTTTCGCACTTAAATCTGTACAAAGGCGGACTTAATGCCTTAGGCATTCTCATCAAGGAATTTATACTTACTGCGTTGAGATAAGCAGCGTGCAGTTCGAGGTGGGTCCTAGATGCGCGTGCGCAATGTACGCGTCGGTGTCGGCGTAGTGGCCGCGCCCCAGCAGCGTCAGCAGCTGCAGGCCCAGCGCCGCGTGCTGCGAGTACGGACGTACACCCTGGAATGGACAGAATGCGATGAATAGTTCAACAGTTTAGCGCGACCTCATCATTAATAATCCCGGCTTTCATTCGTTGATCTTTTACTGTCGTCAAGGATCGTCAGAAGCCCCAAAAGTCTGACAATCAGTCTTACCAAGGGGTATCGTGTTACCCAGTTACTGGGTTGTGGAGATCAGGTAGGCAGTCGCTCCATGTGCCGACCCCAACATAGTTGGGAAGAGGCTAGGCAGATTGATTGACTGCCTATCTGACCTTCACAATCCAGTAACTGGGTAATACGATACCCCTTGGTAAGACTGGTTGTCAGACTTTCGTGCTTCTGACGACCCGGAATGACTGTCATAGATCCACGAATGACAGCCGGGGCCAACAGATTAACGTGCTATCCGAGGCACGGAGGAGTCTCGGTATGTAAATATGGTCACCCACCACGGACCCACCCCGGCAAACGTAGCTTAACCTGGTGGATCGACCCGTGCGGCTGTTATTACTTAGCTCCTCCGAGTATTGCGGCTGGTGTAGAAGCTCACCTCGATAGGCGCGCAGTGTCTCGGCAGCCGGCGCCGCGCCAGCAGACGGCCACCACTACGCTCCACGCAGGCCTTCAGCGCGCTCTCCGCACTGCTGACGTGCAGCTGTCGGGACAGGGAGGCGCGGGCAGCCTCGCGACACACATCTGGTGAACAGCAGAACGTAATGAGAGGTGATATCAACATAAACATTCGTTTCTACTGAGCTATTGTTCTACGCATCAAAAATCTGTCGTCATACAAATCCTGCAACGCAGAAGCATAGTTATCCGCGCGACTAGCATTATAAAGGTAGAGTAGGTACAAGATCGCGATATCAACCGTCGCGTCGGGCAGAAGACCTGTCTGGTCGAAGGATCCTCGGAGGATGAGGAATTTTACACTTTGGCTCGTACCTCTATTAGGTAAAGTCATCAGGAAGTTTATTTTTCATCACCATACAAATGTATGTCAGATACTCCTCGGCGACTCATCTTTGGTACTCACGTAGGATACCTAGTCGTCTGTAAGTATCGTAATGTAAGAACGGCCTAACACGTCTCGCTGAATGAAAACATCCCACAAAGTCACGAACCTTACCTATTTAAAGAATCTAAAATCCAAATCCAGGACTGGACTAGCCAGGGACTATCAACGTGAACGAGGAGTACCTACATCTCACACCTTCGCGTTGGCGATGACATCGACATATAATGGCAGAGACGCTGGAACAGTTGGACCAGATGCTGCAAAGCCTAAATGGAGCCTCTCGGCGGATTGGCCTCGGCATAATTTGGACAAGTCATGTACAATTCATCTCTTGCTGAGTCCAATCCACATCGAACGGTCGCTTCTCGAAGATGTGAAGGAGTATGTCTACCTAGGGCAAGTCATCCAGCTCGGTAGACACAACTTTGAGAAGAAGGATTCAGTTGGGTTGGGCAGCGTTTAAGAAACTTCGTCAAGTCTTCTCGTCGCCTATCACGCAATGTTTGAAGACTACCTACTTCAACCAGTGCGTCCTGGCCGTTATGACATACGGTGCCGAAACGTGGTCACTGACAGTCAGTCGGGCTGGTCCACAAATTCAAGGTCGCTCACAGCGCTGGAACGTAGCTAGATGGACCGAGGACCTTAAGAAAGTGGCTGGGATAGACTAGATGCGAAAAATTCAGAATCCAGAAAAAAAAATCCAGATGAACTCGAAAATCTTCAGGAACAAATGAACGACGGCAAGCCTTTACATTTTGGTGCCGCTGCCACATGCTACGGTGCCTTGAAACTCACTCGTTTCTTACTAAACGGGAGATTGTTTGTCTAAGAACTTACCTTTGCGGTACCTTAGATTGGTTAGCATATAATAAATAAACGGTAAGCATGCATGCACTAAGATACTCACTTCTCACGACAACACAGTCGTCATCTGTCCGCATTGCAGACGAAAAAAAACGAGAAACAATTATTAACGATTAACTACATACATACATTAAGTAGATTATACACATCAATCAGTAAAAAGATAGTATGGAAAGGAACCATTAGATAATCTTGTGAAAACACAACCATGCCAGACAAATAATATAATTATTATGTTAATTCGTGTAAACAACCACCCATTACGCAATTTATTTCAAATATTTTACAGAAATTCCAAAAAATAGCATGCTTAAAATAGTCGGAAAAAAACAGAAAAAAAAAGTAGATCTAGGTATACTGAATCCTTTAGAAATGTGTCTCAAATCCTTTTAATGCATAAAATTCTAAAAAGTTGTCCTCTCGATTTCAAAATTAAATTAGGATTAAGTACTAAAGGAATCAGTCATTTTATTAGGTACCTACTGAATCTTTTATATTCACGAAATTCTAAAATGTAAAAATTTCCTTTTGATGTCAAAGTTAAATAATTACGGATAAATAAAGGAATCAGCAGTTTAATACTTTTTTGATAGAATTTTTTTTATAACAACAGTCCACAAATGTGAGAAAAACAGTATGAAAAATAATAAATATAGGTAGGTACTCACCAAAAGTAGGTCTTGCAACAAGAGCTGTGAGAGCGAGCGCGATACTAGCTTGATTACTGCTGTCTCCCTCTATCACACTTTCAGGGATGTCATTGCTTAGTTCAGGAACTTCACCTGATAACCAAAGTTCAGATGATAAGCACCAACATTGTTTTAAGGAGAAAGAAAAGGAGTGGCTAAGTAATAACAGCTGCACGGATCGATCCATCAGGTTAAGCTACGCTTGCCGGGGTTGGTCAGTGGATGGGTGACCAACTTTACATACCGAGACTACTCCGTGCCTCGGAAATCACGTTAAGCCGTTGGTCCCGGCTGTCATTCGTGGACCTTTGACAGTCGTAACGGGTCGTCAGAAACCCGAAAGTCTGACAACCAGTCTTACCAAGAGGTATCGTATTACCCAGTTACTGGGTTGTGAAAAATACTGGTATTCAGCTGCATCCGGTTAGACTGGAAGCCGACCCCAACATAGTTGGGAAAAGGCTAGGCAGATTGATCTGTCAGCTAAGCAGAGGATGTCCAATTTGTCCGCGACGATAGAACGCATGGAAATCCCGGTAGTCTATTTGGTCCTGATCTGGTCTGATCAGGTCCTACAATTTTAAAAGAAGCAAACCTGGTTTCCGTCTCGGTGTCTGCGGTTTCGGCAGGTCATCAAACATGGCGCTGCTCCTAGTGCTGGGACTGGCTCGCAGCCCCAGCAAGGCTGCTGCTCCATCCTCTAAGCGAGATGCCACGTCCATCACCTTCCGGCCAAGAGCTGTGCCCTGAGGGATGCGGTTCAGTTATAACACCTGTATTCCACGAAGGGTTAGGCAGAGGTGTACCTATAGTACATCCATGCGTCATGTTCGTGAACTGGCGCCGTCAGTTGGGACTGGTCGTCTCTTAGCTGCCACGGTTTATTTTTAATTTAGTTGTTTTTAGTTTTTATCTTTTTATTACGGACGCTTTTAACGTGTCTTTCTACATTGTTCTCACATGTATATTTTCAACATGAACGATGATGTAACCAATATTTTTTTTTAATATTTTGATTTAAAAGAGTGAGTTTCTTGCCCGTTCTTCTCCGTAGGTAGTTACCTACTACGCTTTGGAATGGGCAACTATAGCTTCATCTTTCTGACTGACCGACCCCTTGACAGTTCAAAAGTGCCTGTAATTAATTTATTTGAAATAAATGCTTTGAGTTTGAGTTTGACTCATATTTCGCCAGTTCTGTCTAAGTCTCTTGTAATAGGTTGCGAGCTTACTGCCATCAACCGTAGTTTCCATCTGAATTTTCTCAGTAGCTGCTACTGAGAAAATTCAGATGGAAAAACCTAATATCACTTTGCCGGATCCGGCAATCGGACCGTGGACTCCATGCTTAGCAGTAGCGCATGCGCCCACTAGACCCACTATACTCGGACTTATATTTAGCTGCAGTAAAATTACACTTCATAGTCATCATTTATTTTTTCTCATTTCGTTAAAAAATGTTCCCATTTCATAGCGAAATGACATTAAAAATGACATTAGAAGTGTCAGTTTACTGCATCTAACTAAAAGTCCGACCATAGTCGCGGTTCAGTTACCTGGTGGATGCGCAAGAGTAGGCGCGAAATTTAAATTTTCTTGCGTTTTTTGCAATTTGTCAGGTTGGTTGTATTATATTTATGTAAATACATTAGTCGCGAATCATATTTTGATCAAGATACAACCTGACACTCGACCTCCGGCTAGTGACGAATTGACGATCTACACCTCAAGGTATTGTAGTACCGAAGTAAATAAGCTGTATCTATAAAGGGTGTAAGTGTAAACAGGTGCAATATTTTAAGGGGTACTCATCATTAAAACAACTTTTACTATGGAACCAAACCTGAAATCGCGAAAAAAAAATCAGCTGCTCCCTACATTTTACGAATTATGCGAACATAAATAAATGTATTGTCTAATGTGTTCATAATGATGAGTACAATGACCCCTTAAAATATTGCCACTGTTTACACTTACACCCTCGAGGTATCTAGCCCCAAAGTAGATAAGCTGTAAACATTTTTTATAGTCCGTTCAACCGATTTTGATTTCTATTGCGTTGGTGGCATGACAAATGGCAGCTGCAGTAAACAGTTGGTATTGTAACCACTTTTTGCCTTTAATGCTATTCTTAAACGTACGCAATAGAAGTCAAAATCGGTTGAACGGACTGTAAAAAAGGTTTGTTTAAATTACTAATCTTTTTGTAAGTGGAGTACAAAACGGTCTCATATCAAGATATTGTCTTACCAAACAGGGTTCATAATACTGCTTCAGTCCCCGCGAGAAGTCTCCAATATTGCTGTACGGGTTCCCGAGGATGTTGAGTCCGAGGACCAGCACGTAGAACTGCTGCACCAGCTGCGTCCAGTAATGGCGGGAAGCCTGGTCTACCAGTGTGTACGCTGAGATCGGAGCGTTGCGGAATTCCAGGTACGACATCCTGGAATTATGAATGTAATATGTAGTAATGTCAGCTTGGAACTGTGTCACTGTAGAAGTAAACGTCTCTGGTTATACAGAAAAAAATAATTTTCAAAATCGGTCAACAATTTCACGGAGAAATCGCGTAAAAAACACGGACAAAAAAAAAACAGTCGAAATGATAACCTCCTCCTTTTGGAAGTCGGTTAAAAAGGAACGAGTATTGGTCAGCCACGCTAGTAGACTGAGTAGGTAAGTAGGTACTTATTGCCAATATACAGGGTCAAATTAAAATTAATTCAGCTAGTGAAACTACAGACGTTAAAACACGTTAAAATAAAAAAAAGGTTTGGGTATTTTTTTTTTTTGGGTGGGTCAGCGATCGCTGGTAGTATTGTTACTTGAAGTATGAGTTGATACGTTTTCTTTTGTTTTATCGTATTGAGATATCGATATCCATCACTACTGTGAAGTTTACACAAAAAAAAAACTGATATTCTAAGTGACTACACCAACTGCGGTCGATGACCCCACAAAAAATCATCAAATTATTATATAGGTACCCATTACGTCTGCGGAGTTTCTCTAGCTAATTTAATTTGACCCTGTATTTAAAGGTCGAAATTTTACAAACATTAATTCAAATACGTCAATTTTCCTTATTGCACCTACCACGTCGTATCTAAGAGAGCCGGGTGTAATTCAGGGCCCTTATACCTCATTGCAGACACCTTTCGAAAATACTGCAGCATTAATATTGAAATATATTATGGCAAAGTTGAGGATTAATGTTAAGTACTATGTTTGACGAAAACACAATTCCATAAAATTTTCTCTACAGAAAAAAAATACAAACCGAACAATAAACCGCTGGTATTCGACAAATACCAGTATCAGGCGAGCGAGATAAAAAGCTGAGGTAGTATGGGCTCGTAAGAATTTAAATTGTGCATTAAGAACCATTGTGCATTATTAACCAGTACCTCTAATGAGATGTGGAAATAAATAAAGATTTATAATATTATGATAATAATCTTACCTTCACCGTAAGCATTTTGAAACTGAGTCACAATAATTGTAAATTACGGTCCCTTCACTTAAAAATCAATAAAATTTAAGATTTAGGTAATCACTTGAGACAATTAGTACAAGACCTACAAGACATAATGAAAACGATCGGATACGCCGCCGACGGGACATAAATATTGTCTTGGTGAAAGTAATCTCGTATAATAAAATAACAATAATACCTCAGATTAATACAACCAGGTATTTATAAAAATGGGACTTGTTTCATTTTAAATACTTACTTTATAACAACATCCTTCATATCACACAGTGAGGATCCCCAGGAATTGAACAGATACTCCAGCAAGTCACTGTTGAACAGCTTAGGCCTGTTCTCCTTCTTGTTCCCAAACTTCGTCTTACTAGGACTGTTGGCAGTCTCTGCAGAATACCCTCGAGATGACAGACTCAACACCAGCTTTATAGGAGACAAGTGCACATACTCAAAGAGCACATTCTTCTGGGCATTAATCTGGCTCTTTATAGCAATCATTGGCAACGGCATGTGAACTAACGCCAGATCTGCCCTCAGCCTCACAGCTGGCTTCTCCTGAATCTTCCAGTGGTTCAGAATATCGAAGACATAGTTCACAAAACCACGGTCTAAGTTCACACAGTACTCTTGGACTAAGATTTTGACGTATTTGTAGACGTCCTGGTTTATGCTCGGTCGGTGTTGCTTCAAGGCGACAATCTCTATGCATGGTTTTAGACCTTTGCTTGATCTGACATCGTTGGGTATCGGTGCGGGGTATAGAACACTTGGGAACACAGCTTCATGCAGCTGGTTGTCGATTTGTAGCCTCTGGCATTTCAAGTGACAGTATGTGTAAGTGTCAGATTTGCGTAACTGCATCCAAACGCCAGGGTTATATGTCCTGCGTAGTTCCGAGAAGAATGGCTTCGTCATCTGCATTTTCTCCAAATCCAGATGGATGTATTCCTTCAACTGGCATTTCTTCTGCTCTGTTTGATACTTATCCTCAATCCACGATGTTAGGTCAGGAGAAAGCTGCTTCCATTTATGATTGACGTTGACTTCCCATCTAGGCAGAGAATCAGTCATACTGACATATGCCAATTCCTTCACTCCTGTGTGAGTAGGCACGCAAACAGACAAACTGATTCCTGATAGGGACATGTAGACCTCGTAGTTACTTCTCTCTGCGTTGATCCGCATCCTGTACTGGTAAGCTATTCGTTCGTCTTGAGCCAAGGCGAAGACTCTCTGGTATCCGTCCATGTAAGATATCCAGTACACAATGACCTTATCTTTCCTCATCTTCTTGGTCTTGGCGTGTGTTTCTGGGAGGTCTGAGCTGTCAGAGTCGTCACTGCTAGAGGAGCACGGTTCAGGGGACTTGGGAGTTAATCTCTTGAGGGTTGAGGATAGTTTGGACGTGACACTGCTGGTGGCTACCAACGTAGAGTGCTTCACTGAGTGGAAACTTACTTTTTCTTCGCCATATCTGGGAAAGATAGTTAAATAACAAAATTATAAGTAATCTACTACTTGAGAGTAGCTTTTATGCCATCAAATTATTGTTAGGGCAGTGTTATTCACCCTTCACAAATTTATTTTCAAAATCTCGACTATTTTAGAGAAGAAATCGATTAAAATTAAAATAAAAAACTTACCCATCCTGCCCGAAAGGTGCATCAAAACCTTTGCCCTTATTGTTATAAATATTCCACATCAGCTTCCTGTCCTTAGCCGGATCATCCCAAGTATAAAGCAAGGACTGATAGGGGCTCAGCAGCGCCACCTGCCCTGAATCAGCCTGGTGCAGCTTCAGGAACAGGTCGTCGCACAAGTTGTCGATGCGCACTGGCGAGTCCCCTATGCTGTAGGGTTTGAAGGTTATGGTGAATGGACGGTCTGTCCCGCCTGTTACTTCCACGCAGATTGCCGTCTGCAAAGAAGGTTTTAGAATATTAATCATGTTGATGTTTTGTTTTTAGGAAAAGATACAGATGATGGTAAAGGTATTCTAAGTCAGTTGAATATCGCCTTGTACCGAGTGTCTCTAAGTAGGAATAGACTATTCATATTATGCGGTGCAAGTAAAAAAACCGGCCAAGTCGGACCACGCATAACGAAGGGTTCCGTATAGTTGAAAATAATTTATGACAAAAACAAAGTTTTACCTTGACCAGAGATTTGATTCATTTCTTAGTACATTACTAGTAGACAGCGATGTGGATAATTTTTTTGACGCCATATTTTAGTTTGTGAGTAGATTAATTAAGTAGATAAGTTATTATTTAAGTAAATATTATTTTAATTCTGAATATAGCATTACTATTAACCCGTCGCACGCCAATTAGCAGACACAATAGATTTTCTATGGTTATCTGAACACCTGGGTGTGCAATCGACGTTCAAAGAGTTAATTTAGCATTACAAAAACAAACTTAATATATGTCGCTTATATAGCCGTATTTTTTTACTGCGTTGACTTAGAAGCTTAACTTTTTGAGAGCTCCAAGGGACCATAAACCTAGGTACCTACATATTTAATATTAATTTCAACTTGATACCTCCACGCGTTCTTGAGAAAGAGGGTTTTGACAGACTGACAGACAGACATACAGACATACAGACAGCCGGACAACGAACTGATCCTATAAGGGTTCCGTTTTTTTCCTTTTGAGGTACGGGACCCTAAAAATAAACACAAAGAACGCGGTAACACATAATATTTATGTAAAATACTTACTACTTTATTTAATTTGTCTCGACAATCATCTGACAAATATTAACGCAACCTAAATACATACATATAATATTTGACACCCTACTTCCCACACAGACGAAAAATGTCCGTGTAAACATTTCACATATCCGCGTAATAATACAAAGACCCTAACTTGAAACATAAACATGAAAGCCATGACGTAAGAGTTGCATCACTCGCGACCGGCGCCCGCGGCCGCGGCGCGAGCACTAACTCAATTAACACCACTTTCATCTCAACTTTTATAAGACCCGCACACAAACACACTTTCCCTCAGTTTTCAGTAGACTACAGTGTAACAATGTTCAAAATAGTGTTATTTGTAACATTAGCTGTGTTGTGTGTGGTGAATACGGAAAGTGATGATGGATGCCGACATTCAAGATCGTACACAAGGGTGAAACGAGGGAGATACCCAGGCCCACCGATAAGATTCTACAATCGCCCGCCCATGACCTTCCCTATCAAAGGCGCGTTCTCCTACACACCCCCGCCTTTTCTGCAGGATGTTGAACCTCCGTACCCCGGCAGCAGACCCTACAAGGTTAGTAAACGTCCTACTAACGAAGGTTTAGGGGATGATGACATAAGTAACATAGTTAAAAATTTATCTAAACAAGACTTGGACAAAATACTCGAATTCGCTTCTGAGAAAGACAAATACTCATATAAAAGCAAAGACGTGGACTACAAATACAACAGACCGCATAAGAGAGAGAATTCACAAAGACCGACTTATACCAAAGATTTTTACAAAGGAAATGTCGATACCACATATCAAGCAGAGAAACCTTATGAATTGGAGTTCAAGAAATATGTAAACTATGTGACTGAAGCCACTCCTATAAAGTACGCGCCACAAGATGAAAGGAGAAATCCATATTCAATAGAAGCAGAACATAATCAAGTCAGTTTTTATGGGCCTCAAAACGACGGAC
The DNA here is from genome assembly GCA_905163495.3 of Cosmia trapezina. Lineage (NCBI taxonomy): Eukaryota > Metazoa > Arthropoda > Insecta > Lepidoptera > Noctuidae > Cosmia > Cosmia trapezina. The sequence goes on along the minus strand of LR991033.1, from coordinate 1,671,547 downwards.
CACCTTCGTTCAAAGCGTACACCGAGCAAGACAATGCACCTCCTCCGTACAAAGGTTTTGGTCCTCAAGGCGGACCCAATATATTTAAAGGTTTTGGTCCTCAAGACGACCGACCTACTCAGTTCCAAGGTTTAGATTCTCAAGATAGTCATCATAATCAATACAAACCTTTTGCTTTTCAAGATGACCAACCCAGTCAATTTAAACCTTATGGAGCACTAGACGAACAAACATCTCCTGCATCTATACCTGATGACAGTCTTACTAGCGAGCATTTTGGAAACCCTCAAGGATCTAATGTTTATCCAGGCTCTAGTAATTCAGATTTTACTGAGACTAATGAAGAAGAAAAGCTACCACCACCATCAAACATGAGAGAGGAAGACTTTGATGTATCTTACACGAATAATGTACCTACTGTAGTGAAGGCAGACTCTGATTCGTATCAAGTGGAGAGTTTCGGTGACCTACCGCTGATGAACTATAATTCTAAGTTGCATTCGGTCAGTTCGTATCATGTGCCACATTATACTGTAAGTATAGAAATTAAGATGGCTCAAATTAATTCATTATGTAAAATAGCTTACGCCTCAACACTGGCGTTGTTAAAAAATCGGATGATAACGTAAAGAAAAGAAAAGCCAGAATAGTTTTTTTCCGAATTTGATTGATTTTATTGATAATCCTAGTAATTATGTATACATACCGAATCTGGAACAAGGAATACAACGCAGACCCCATAATCCAAGTGATCTTTAGCCAGTATAGAGCTTGAATAGTACTTTTATCTATTCTGTGCTAGATCTATTTATTACAAAACAAGGTTTATCTTCAGACCTAGGCTGCAACTATGGAACCATTTTTGAATTTTGATCTTTATTCTGACTTTCGGTAAAGTTCTTAATGTAAAACTGACAACTTAGAATAAACAACTGTATTTCAATCACAGTTGAAAAAGCAAGTTAAGCCGTTAAAGGTCGTCAGAAGCCCGAAAGTCTGACAACCAGTCTCACAAAGGGGTATCGTATGTCCCAATTAATGGGTTGTGGAGGTCAGATAGGCAGTCGCTCCATGTAAATTACTGGTATTCAGCTGCATCCGGTTAGACTGCAAGCCGACCCCAACATAGTTGTGAAAAGGCTAGGCAGATTGATTGATTTCAATTACAGTTATTTATTTATTTTATTTATTTTTGGGAACTATATTTTCTATCACCAAAATTTATATTTGTCATCAAGTTGTATCACCTAATAAATAGATCTATCGCCACGAAATATTTTCGTTCTCAGATAAACAAAAATTGTTCCCAGGTATGAATTATCAAATTAATGTTAATATATGTGTAAAATAAGAGATCGATAACCAATAAAATTATATTGCATTACATGAATATAAACTTCGTTCTTATAATAACAGTTTTGTTACTTAAATAATAGCTCTGTGCTCAGAATGGTAGATCTGTCACCAAATAAATCGATTATCGATCCCTGACTGCGACTCCTTTTTATTTGATATTTTGTCACCAATACAGTAGTAACATTTTATTTCGTTCAGATATTAAATTAATAGTATTCGTTACCAATTTAATACATCAATTTATAATTTTAATGAAAAAATGATCAAAGGGGCGGAGACAAATTGGCGCGCTTTAAAAATTGACCAATCCGGCCTCAACGATGGGTTGTAGGTAACTAGGTTTGCATTAATAGGAAAAAAGATATTGTTTTTAGTAGGTTACCCGGAACTCAACTATTTAGATTAGGTTAATTACTTATTTTAAAAAAATGGTTAGGTTAGGTTAGGTTAAAACTGTGACCCCCTACGCACGAGCCGAGCGAGCGAAGCGAGCGGTGCCGCGGTAGCGGCCGGCGAGTGCCATACACGACTTGCATTAATAGAAAAAAAGATATTGTTTTTAGTAGGTTACCCGGAACTTAATGCAATTTTCTAGTAACATAATATGATTTATTGGTGATCTCTTTAAATTAGTTTGCTTAAATACTTATTAGGACACACCTATTATAATACATACAAAAACATTTATTTGGTACTAGACCTTATATCTCAGGATTTTAGGTGATTTATTGTGGAACTGATTTTGCATTGTTTGGTGACTACATTTTGGTGACAGATCTACTATTTTGAGGACAAACCCTATTATTTAAGAAACACAAAACTAATGAAATTGGTGATAGCTTAAATGATACCCTTTATTTTTATATCCTTGGACATTTCACACAACGCCATCTAGTCCCAAGCTAAGCAATCTAATGCTTGTGTTACGGTTACGAGATGGCTGATAAACTACTTATACAACGTGTAACGTTAAATGCGCAAAACCTCTTAAGGGGTCATTGTACTCATCATTATGAACAACCTTTACTATGGGACCAAACCTGAAATCGCGAAAAAAAAATCAGCTGTTCAGTACATTTATGTTCGCATAATTCGTCAAAATGTACTGAACAGCTGATTTTTTTTTCGCGATTTCAGGTTTGGTCCCATAGTAAAAGTTGTTCATAATGATGAGTACAATGACCCCTTAAGAGGTTTTGCGCATTTAGCATTACACGTTGTATACATTTTTTTTTTTTTTTTTTTTTTTGTCCTGACTTTAAAGTTAGAGTTTAAATTCTAAGATCCTTCAGAGCTCATTTCCTCATGCCACACCATTGTTGTTTCAGGTAACACAATCAAAATCACAATCCCTTCAATCAGCGCCTCCATCATCATTCGGATCATCACAATCCTACTCATCATCGACTGGACTGAAGCCGTCACCAGCAGCCGCCTCCATAAAGGCACCACCGTTCGAACCAGCCCCTCCACCATCAGCTGCTAAGGAACAGAGCGATGCTCATCTGAAGGCTATCAAGATCTGGTCACATAAATCTAAGGGAGCGGCGTATACGTTGCATGACGATGGAACTTTGACGCCGGAATGGCCGAGACCAAAGTATGGGAAATGAGTTCGTTTGTAAGTTGTAGTAATATATTAATTTATTCTGTAGTTTGAAGTTTTATTTGATTTCCTGGTAGTCTTACAGTTCAGTCTAGCTAGTCACAAACTTCTGATTTAAAAGACCAAGATTTTAAGGGCTCCATTCTTAAGAACATTGTATTCTGAATCTGGGTAACAACGTCAGCTGCAAGTAATGAGCTCATTATATGAAACCGTAACAAAAGTAACATATACAGGGTGTAAGGGACAGCCCTCCGCAAACTGATAGGGTGAATTCAGTATGTCTTACTAAGATGACTGGTACATGAAATTTTTTCAGGAACGTTAAGGGAATCCAATAAACATGATTTGTTTGTGTTTTTGTGCACAAATCGGAACGTCTATTACTGGTTGGGAGGGGTAGGTAATAGGTATGCGGTGAGTTCGATGAACTCTGTAGCTAGGCAGAAAGTGAACAGCTGATTACACGCGTCGTTGGTTAGAGTATTTCAACATCCATTGCTGGTTTCTTTTTTGTTGTTTTTTTTTGCAGTTTTTTTTTACATAAATGGAATGCTGCGAACACACAATGCAATTTTACATTGAAATAATGAAAATGTAACTGAAAAAAATTGAAAAAATGAAAATTTTCCTGAGAAAATTTCCAGTAGAATATGATTCAAAATGAGGAGCTGAATGCACCCTGTTAGTTTGCGGAGAGCTGTCCCTTACACCCTGTATAGAAAAATTGTAGATGATCATACTTAGCGTAAGATAGTTGCTGGACCAAAAATATATTAAATGAATGTCGAAAGTCTACGACGACGTCGGTGACAGGCGATGCGCCTCAAGTGGAGTTGGGCAGGACATCTAGTTAGATGCGAAGATGACCGATGAAGTAAAGCTGTGACCGAATAGTGGCCAAGGTTAGGCCAAAGAAACCTGGGCCGTCCAAACGCGCGTTGGGTTGATGATATCGTCAAAGTCGCGGAAACACTTGGATGAGGGACAAAAGGGGGGCCTATACCCAGCAGTGGGTGATTCCGGGCTGAAATGATGATGATGATGGAAAAACCGAAAATCTAAAGTAAAATTAAGAATTTAGAAGACACAAGTTGACTCACCCCCTTATCCATCCTCAACACAGTAAAGTGATTCCTCGTGATCGGGAAGTGTTGCGACACCACAGTAGAGTCCCGGTACTTGCAGTGCATCGACATGGAGTCGGTCTGCGGCCAGAAAGGTGTACATTGCTGCGGGGACAGGTCGTTCCACAGGTCCGCAGCTTCGTTCTCCTCCATGAAACGCAGGTGACGCTTTGTGTCGTTAAAGACCAAAAAGTATGGGAGCAGCGTCACGATTTTGGTGAGCTGGGGACACAGCTCTGATAGAGTTACCTGTGGGGGAAAAATACAGTTAAACCTATCATTAACTTAGATTGTTTGTGATTTTTGCGTTCTCCACAATTCTTCAAGTTTTGTTCTTGCTTAGGCATTTTTATGAAACATTTGTATTGTAATGGATGCAGTTCTGGCCTATGCAAAAAGGCAATAGTGTGCCTGTGGCTTTAAATCGGTTACTAATTGCTCAACATTCATCTCGAAGAAGTAGTCGGTTCTTCATCTATATTCATATTTTAGGAGTAAACAATATCTAAGAAGACTTTGAGAGTGGATAAACATACATTGAGGAGCAGCCTGTAGTTGGTCCTCCTCTCAGTGTGCGGGCACACCACGAGCCCCGGCGCGGCAGCTGCCAGCCGGGCGGCGCGCGACCAGGCGGAGTGGTGCGCGCGCAGCCGCACGCGAGCGCCCCGCCTGCGCCCGCGCGCCGCCGGGCTCCACAGCAGCGGCTCGTCCGTCACCTCGTACCACGTGTCCGACTGACCACCCTGACAAAAACATCGCAGTTTCTTACATAAAGAAACCTTTTCATTTACCTGATACAAAAAAAAAGAATCGTCAAAGTCTGTAAAAAAGTAGGCTTTGAACCTAGGCGGTCTTACTACAAAACGAAGTTTTTCTTCTCTCATGGTTTAATTAAACCATCTAGCCCAAGGCCGGCCAAACCCAGGCACGCGGGCCACGCGGTGGCCCGCCAGCACTTCGGCACCAGGCATTTGAATTTGCCCGCCAGCACTTCGGTCGGCCGGCTAGCCGGCGCGCGGTGTTACCTCTTCCACCTGAGAGGCCATTCCCGTATTTTTAACAACGTTCGCAATCTCATCTCAGTCTCAATCTGTCAAAAATTGTATAGGGTTTACCTACACCTAAAAACAAATATGTTACAATTTCATTTACAAATAATGTAAATAAAAGCATATTTTGTCTTTTTAGGGTTCCGTACCAAAATTGTAAAAAAGGAACCCTTATGGTGTGACTCGGTTTGTCTGTCTGTCTGTCTGTCTGTCTGTCACAGCTGGATATCTCAAGAACTACTAATGCTATCAACTTGAAATTTAGAATAGTTTTAGATAACGTTGACCCAACTATTTTGCAAATAAGAATGAAATAAAAATAATTATGTTTTTTTTGCAACTGGGACTGAAAGGGGGTCTTAAAAATTTAAAGTGGGGCTACTATGGCATGTGGGGTATCATATGAAAGAGCGCTGTTTGCACATTCTCAAACTATTTTTTATTTTTTTTTTTAAGCCGCATAGTTTTCGACTTTTGATGTAAAATGTAAAAAAAAATACCGTCCCCCCCCCTTATCTCCGAAGTTTGCAAAGCGAAAAATCTGAAATTATTCTATGTGATAAAAGTTTATGTAATGATTACAGGAAAAATAAAACGATGTCTCTAAGTAGCACACTTTTTCAGAAATCGGAACGGAACCCTCGGTGCGCGAGTCCGACTCGCTCTTGACCGGTTTTTTGTGTATGAATTATCTTACGAATATGGCCCGCCACACCCACACACCCCGGTGGTGGCCCGGCAACGCCAGTCTAAGTAAGAAATTTTGCTCATCTGGAATATCTATTGGCCAGCCTTGATCTAGCCAGTTTTTGTAATAAGAACCTAGCTGTGATAGAAATACAGTTCTTTATACAAAACTGAAAAGTTAGTCCGGTACTAAGTTGTCAGTTTTGTAAAACTGACATCTTAATGTGTCGGAATAAAGTTCGAAATTCAAAAAAGGGTCCATAGTTTAGGTAAGCCTGGGTTTGAAGATGAACCTTGTTTTGTAATAAGGCTGAGGAGGTTTAGTGTAGATTTTTTTGACCTCACCTGAACTACCTCATCTGACTAAAAACGTGAACATAGGAAACAAAATGTCCCATATCTCCAAACTTTTGATTTTTTTCTCAATGGCGGCCCTAGTTGGCAGCACTACTCGCCTTAAGATACAGTGTATTATCATTGCACGGTCGCCCTGTGCGACTTGCTGACTATAAACTGTAAGCCATCAGCTTGACCTGCCTGCCCTGCACATCACTGAAAACCAGCACCGTTGATTCGTGCCTTCGTGCATGCGGTATTATGCTGAGCGTTAGCCGTTTCGCGCGGTAGTGACGCATATTTCCGTATAGGATATTGTTCTTTTATAGATAGAGAATAAATAGGTACCCATTTGGTTTGTTTTAGTTAACAATAAACAATTTTATGTATACAATGTGCGTCACTTTCCGTGATTAACCAGTTTTCTTTCTTTTCTTTCTTTCTTTCTTTCTTTTCTTTCTTTCTTTCTTTTCTTTCTTTCTTTATCACCCACCCGCGCTGTAAATGATTATGGTAGCATGTTGAGTCATAAATATAGAGGTACCTTCATCTGCAGAGGCAGGCCTGTCTTGTTGATGAACCAGTGCTGCGCGTGCAGGAACACCTCCCAGCAGTCGTTGCGCTCCACCGTCACGCACACCTGCACCTGCTTGTTGCCGCCTTCAGTGTCGCACTCACTGCTAAGAGTTACACTCTTTTCAGTTACATCTGGAATAGAGCAATTAAATGTAAGAAGAATCACACTTTATAAAGGCGAAAGTTTGTGAGTGTGTGTGTATGTTTGTTACTTCGTCACGCTCAAACGGCTGGACCGATTTGGATGAAATTTGGTATATAGATAGCTTATACACTGTATTAACATATAGGCTTATATTTTTAAACCGGTAAACCGGTCTACGCAGGTGAAACCGCGGGGCGCAGCTAGTAATAGAATAGAATAGATTTATTTTCTTTCCACAAATTAAAATAGGCTACAGATTAGGGCGTGCAAAACCTGAAGGTCTTCAAAACCGGTTTTGAATTCCGTGTTTGAGGGCAATTTTATATTGTTTACATAGTAGAATTTTAACAAGAAAACAATATTCTTAGATAACCACAAAATCTGCAAATAAAACAAATTGTATGATATACCTCTTTTTAAAGAACCATTTATGCCTACCAATACCAAGTAGACCACATTAATACTTTTTAAAGTGGCTTGACCGGATACAGTTCAGCCCGAAAACCCATCAATACTGCTGAGCGTGCCCGCCTGCTGGCTGTGGGAGAATGGGAGTCGGTCCTGTCTGTGGCTTCAGGCGCTACCGTCACCCAAAATAAGCATTAAGCTGGGTGACACCCAGTGGCGTGCACTCCATACATGCAAATAAGCTCTGCATACCCTGTAGTCCCATACATACATGCCCCTCTAAATGATAAATAACTATTTACATTTTTTAAAAAAACATGGTAGGTACCTATTAAATGAATCTAATTTAAAATCCGTCATTTGAATTCCCGTGTTTATAATGCGATTCCGCGACATCTATTACTTTTTTATGGAACTAAATCGTTGGAGCGGCAAACACGCGCCACCGATGCACCGCGCAAGCGCTCAGCGCTCCCGTGTGAGCAAAAGCACTACCACAGTATAAAAACATACAGTAGGACGACGCCTTTGATGTCGTGGTAAATGCCGACAACGTCTAGACATGGTCGCAACAGCAAGGGTTGTCCCAACTCCCAAGTTTGTAAACGATATTAATTAATTACTTTGTTTATTTGAGATCATCATTATTATTACCATTAACGACATTTGAGTGCCTGCTTATTTCTTAAGTTTTTTTTTTCTAATAATTTTATTATTTTTCTTTTTAGTTTTTTTTTTCGACGTAGATGTCATTCTCATGGTTTTTGATATCGCTGATAACCAGTGGCGTGCACTCCATACATGCAAATAAGCTCTGCATATCCTGTAATCCCATACATACATGCCCCTCTAAATGATAAATAACTATTTACATATTTAAAAAAAACATGGTAGTTAATAAATGAATCTAATTTAAAATTCGTCATTTGAATTCCCGTGTTTATAATGCGATTCCGCGCCATCTATTACTTTTTTATGAAACTAACTCGTTGGAGCGGCGCGGCGAACACGCGCCACCGATTCAGCGCGCAGGCAGCGCTCCCGTGTGAGCAAAAGCACTACTACGTCTTGCTTATTTTTCATACAGCGCATCTCGTGAATTCGCGTGTAGTACACAGCAAAAGTGTGTCTGTGTGCGTGAAAGTGTGTGCGCGTGTTGGAGTTTTAGAAGCAGAGCTTACATTGCAAACCGTCCAAATTGAGAAGCCGTAAAAGCACCGCATATTTGTTGATTGTAGAGGATAAACTTTTTTTAGTCGGATTAACCAATTTATTTGTTCGTATTAGTTCGTAATTGCTATGTTTTTCGCCATATTTATTGTTTCGATTGATTTAATATAATTGTTCTGTTGTATTTCTGGGCGGAAGTGATTGATTGTCTATGTAATTATTTAGTAAGTTTATTGTAAAAAACGAAAAATTATACCCGTGAGACCTGTGCTGGCCAACTGTGTTCAAATAAATTAAAATCTGCCGCTTTTTCGACGTTATCTTTTGAGGAAGAAGTTAAAATGATTGCAAAAGGGTCCGTGTCTACCTAGGGTTTGGTTTAACACAAAACAAAAAGGTAATGCTACTTGCTGGCTATTTACATAAAAAGTATTATAATTGTTACTGGCTAACAGCTAAAGGTTGTGTACACACAAACATATTGTATTGTTTACCTTGCATTTTATTTACAAATCAACATAACAATTATATATTTGGATCTACATAAGTATAACGGATGTTTAGATTTAAATAATTTAGATGTTTTTGGTGGTCGCAAACAAACGCCATGCGAAGCCAATGGCGCCGTGTGGTAAGAGTCGGGTATGTAGGTAACTAAGTACCTACTGGGTAGGCTATCTAGTCGGTGGGACTCCGACCGAAAGAAGCTGAAACTGATACTTAAGTTTTTTATTTTATTTTAACCGTGCATACCCTGTCTGAAATCTCTGTGCACGCCACTGCTGATAACGAGGTTAAAATCAAAATTCAAGATGGCGGCTGCGAAAATTTTAAAATTTTTCGTCATGGGTATCGTTTCGATGGTTTTAGAGGACCGTCCTCTAAAACCATCGAAACGATGGTTTTAGAGGACGTTTTTAAAGCCGATAGTGAAGTCAAAATGAAAATCCAACATGGCGACTGCGAAAATTTTCAAGTTTTTTGTCATGAGCGTTATTTTCAAAAAGGATGGCTTTTTCGTAACAAGCACCCCAATTATACTCAAAATTGACACCCATATCAAATTATAAAAAAATTACGTCGTCCGCCATCTTGGATTCCAAAAAGGATGGCTTTTTCGTAACAAGCACCCCAATTATACTCAAAATTGACACCCATATCAAATTATAAAAAAATTACGTCGTCCGCCATCTTGGATTCCAAAAAGAATGGCTTTTTCGTAACAAGCACCCCAATTATAGGTACTCAAAATTGACACCCATATCAAATTATAAAAAAATGACATCCGCCATCTTGGATTTCAAAAAGGATGCCTTTTTCGTAACAAGCACCCCAATTATACTCAAAATTAACACCCATATCAAATTATAAAAAAATGACGTCCGCCATCTTGGATTTAAAAAAGGATGCCTTTTTCGTAACAAGCACCCCAATTAAACTCAAAATTGACACCCATATCAAATTATAAAAAATTACGTCCACCATCTCGAAATTCACCCTTAGTAAATAATAAAAAAGTCCACCATCTTGACACGGAACATACAAACAAACACTTTCACAATTATAATATAAGTAGGATTTCCAAACAGATGGATGCCCTGTGCGATAACCTTTACATTTTTTTTACAATATATTTATTTAAATAAACAAATAAAAAATAAACACGCGTTAGCCCTGAATAACATATCCCGAACTACTAACATCGTTTTGTTCGCAGTTCGGGATCGGCTTACCCGCGTCTCGCCCCTCACACCCCGCACGATTGCCCTGTCTAGACGTCTTCGTTGGACGACTGTATGATTTTTAGACTGTGGCACTACTACGTCTTGCTTATTTTTCATACAACGCATCTCGTGAATTCTTGTGTAGTACACAGCAAAAGTGTGTCTGTGTGCGTGAAAATGTGTGCGCGTGTTGGAGTTTTAGAAGCAGAGCTTACATTGCAAACCGTCCAAATTGAGAAGCCGTAAAAGCACCGCATATTTGTTGATTGTAGAGGATCAACTTTTTTTAGTCGGATTAACCAATTTATTTGTTCCTATTAGTTCGTAATTGCTATGTTTTTCGCCAAATTTATTGTTTCGATTGATTTAATATCATTGTTCGGTTGTATTTCTGTGCGGAACTGATTGATTGTCTAAGTAATTATTTAGTAAGTTTATTGTAAAAAACGAAAAATTATACCCGTGAGATCTGTGCTGGCCAAGTGTGTTCAAATAAATTAAAATCTGCCGTTTTTTCGACGTTATCTTTTGAGGAAGAAGTTAAATTGATTGCAAAGGGGTCCGTGTGTACCTGGGGTTTGGTTTAACACAAATAAAAAGGTAATGCTACTTGCTCGCTATTTACATAAAAAGTACTAAGATAGGTAATTGTTACTGGCTAACAGCTAAAGGTTGTGTACACACAAACATATTGTATTGTTTATCTTGCATTTTATTTACAAATCAACATAAAAATTATATATTTGGATCTACTTACATAGAACGGATGTTTAGATTTAAATAATTTAGATATTTTTGGTGGTCGCAAACAAACGCCATGCGAAGCCAATGGCGCCGTGTGGTAAGAGTCGGGTATGTAGGTAACTAGGTACTGGGTAGGGTATCTAGTCGGTGGGACTCCGACCGAAAGAAGCTGAAACTGATACTTAAGTTTTCTATTTTATTTTAACCGTGCATACCCTGTCTGAAATCTCTGTGCACGCCACTGGTGACACCACATTCCGGCTCGCTACAAGTCTGCGTCTGGACGCTTCTTGCGAGGTCCCACATCACTGTCAAAGCGGTGAAGCAGTCGACCGCATCGGGCACCTGGCCTTGGCCATGGCCTTTCCTTGCTGCAGGTATAGTCATTTGGCAAGGCACGCCAGCATTAATGGCATCATCCGTCGCCCTCTTGTTTTCTCGGGTGTCAGCTGTTTTAGAGAACCCAATGGCTTGGCATGCGACGGTGGTAAGAGGACAGACGGAATGACCATGCCTTGGATGTTGGGTAGAGGCCTTTGTTGTCGGATGCAATATGTGTTGACGCCATCCTCCCCTCGCCCTCGCGTCATCCCATCTTAAGCCCAGAATAACCCGCCGTACTAGGACGGCGGGTTATTCTGGGGCGGCTGCTGCAGGTGCAGAATACCCTCAAACGGCACAAATTTAACAGCCTTATATGGAGCTATATATTTGAGCCGTTTGGGGTTGGGCCTTGGGTCCGATTGCTCATTGAGTATTTCGGGACATTTCCAAGCGGTTAGTCTACTCTTCACGTGACCAGAGAGCTGGCCTATTTTTCGGTTGCGTTCGGATATTTGATGACTCAAAATTTAATATTTCTTGAGTGCGTTCGAAAAAAGTTCATTTAGATCAAAATGTAAATATGTAATTCAATAACGGGAAAACCCGAGGTAACTCCGGTTTTGTCTCTCAACCCCGGTTTTCAAAAATCGCTAAATTTTGTCCGGTTTCCGGTTTTTAGTAAAACCGGAAAACCGGTTTTGCACGCCCTACTACAGATATTTCGCACTTAATTTGTGGAAGACTGGTGCCTAAACTAAGTTTTACAAAAACCTGTAAGTCAGCAGGGTGCCAAAAAATTTTACTTTGCTGGTCTCATCTCAGATTCTGTGGTAGTATGGGCATGTGATGCGGAGGAATAAATGAAGAAAGTTTTGAGTATGAATGTGGATGGCTACAAAAGTAGGGGAAGACCATAGAAACCATGGTTGGACTGTATGAAAGATGATATGGCTAGAAACGTGGTGACTAATCTGATGACGACTAATAGAGAAGTATGATGTAAGAAGAAGAAGACATGACAGGTACGCCGGCCGACCCCGAATAAATTTGGATGAGAGGAGCTCGTGGCTAGGTAATAACAGCCGCACGGGTCGATTCATCAGGTTAAGCTACGCTTGCGGCAGTTGGTCCGTGAATGGGTCCATCTTTACATACCGATACTCCTCCGTGCCTCGGAAAACACGTTAAGCCGTTGGTCCCGGCTGTCATTCGTGGATCTTTGACAGTCGTTACGGGTCGCCAGAAGCCCGAAAGTCTGACAACCAGTCTTACCAAGGTGTATCGTATTACCCAGTCACTGTGTTGTGGAGGTCAGATAGGCAGTCGCTCCATGTAAAATACTGGTATTCAGCTGCATCTGGTTAGACTGGAAGCCGACCCCAAACATAGTTGGGAAAAGGCTAGGCAGATTGATTTTGGCAAGAGAATGATGATTGATCTAATCTCATATTATCATCTTTATTGCGCTTGTAACATTTGCATTAATGACGTAAAAGGTTTCCAGGCTTTCGTCCTTTACTGGGATGAAAAGCATATGTACGATGAAGACGCCAATAGTAAAGTAAAGCTGATCATCAGCCTGCCCATAAAAGCTTTTCACTATCTTCAAGAGACATAACCGTAGTTACTAGGCCTTTTGGAGAAAGTTCATTATAAAGTTTGTCTTGGACAGCATTGACATCGGTGAAGGAAAATATCGTGAAGAAACTTGGACTTATAGTTAATATGTGTTTGAAATCGCCAGCCCATCTTGAGCAAGCGTGTGATCAATGCTGGTGCCTTCTGTGTGTGAAGATGGCTTTGCCCAGCCGTGGGACAGTAATAGGCTAGTGTTTTAATTTTTATTAGCTTCACCTGCTTGTATGTATGTTTGTATGTGACGGAATGTTTGAACTCGATTTTTACACACTTTAAATGGTCAGATTAATTCGAAATTTTTCACACTTATCAGGGCTCGGTGACAATTCAATAATTTAAAATAAAAATAATAAAATATACTTTCAAAAAAATAATAATAATTGATTTGATTGATTTTATTACGCTCGTGGAAACGGGGGTTTACTCTGTAATGCGAAAGCACACCACGCTTTTTTTTATTTTTTACTTTTTAGTTGAGTTTAGTGGTATTAAAGTGTTTTATTAAACTATTTTTTTTTCCATTATTAATCAGCCCTACTAACCTGGTGACAGCGTGAAACTGCCAGTCCATGGCAGTCCCATGTACTGCATGTTGATGGTGATCCTGTGCGGCTGCGTGAGCGCCAGCGTGTAGGTGTGCGCGCGCTCGCCGGCCTCGATGCGCATGTGCCACGCGGCGCCGGCGCAGCTCACGTGCGCCGCGTAGGGCAGGCGGTTGTACAGCGCCAGCGGCGGCAGCACGCGCAGCAGGTAGTTGGGGATCGAGCGGGTTATCTTGTGCGACTGGCAGCCTGCGGGTGGAACGAAAAACTCAGAAATAATTAACTGGTTTAATTTGACATAAGGAAGTCGGCGTTCCCACGAGCGTAATAAAATCGCGGCGGGATTTTATCGCGCACTGGATTTTCAACTCTTGTTGTTGAGCCGAGCGTTGAGAATCCAACCTAACAAAAACAGAGTGCATCCCAGCGCGACGTTTTAACACACTATTGGATTTTCAACTCCCGGCGTTATGCAGAGAGTTGAAAATCCAGTGCGCGATAAAATCCCGCCGCGATTTTATTACGCTCGTGGAAACGCCGACTTACACAGAGTTTAGCGCTACAAGGTTCTTTTGGCGCGTGGCCAAAATTGGAACTAACTTGTTTTTTCGCAAAACAACTGCACAAATGTTTACTAGCGCCACTTTATCAACTTCATTCGAGCGCCAAAAGATTGTTGTAGCTGTATAAATCCAAACCTCTCTGACGATAATAACCAAAAGAATGATTTTGATATGGTGATCTCATTTTCAATAATAAATTCAAAAACCATTCAGCCACATGAGGACTCAAGTGTTTATTTTTGTAACATTCTCTCTGTCTCCCTAAATTGTTACAAAAAAAAAAAAAAATACGTTCAAATCGTAGGTCTTCTTACCTTCAACAGGCAGTATCCTCATGGCAAATATCCTCTTGTCTTCTCCATCCTTGGCAGGACAGATCATATCTCGCGGCGTCCCTACCTCGCTTGCCAGTTCCATCCACCAGATACCTTGTGTTGCTGTTTGGTAACTCCTGGAGTAAGAGCATACAAAAACGAAATGAAACATTAATTTTACTGTTCTCATCCATTTTATTTTTCATCTATTATATTTTGTAGACCAAAAAAACGACGTCTTTTTATATGACCACCTGGAGGTGCTTGGACGAAGTTCGGTGGTGGCGGGTTTTTTTTTTCACAACTGTATTCTTACCTTTGGCGGTTGGTCTTGGATGACCTGAGAACAACAAAGCAAGCTCTTCCGGCTAAAGAGCCGGACAAACCCGAATCGGAACAGTACCGAGTAGACTACCCGGTATTGTTGGATGTTCCTAGAACGGTTGTCGGGTAATCCCCCGACATCAATAAAGAACGGGTTTAAAAAAAACACTTAACGAAGCCAAGAGCCACTTGATCTTCCCGTCATTGTGATCATTTGATATCTGGGAACCTTCTACTTAGGAGACATTGAAGGTCAAAGTTCCAACTTTTTTTACGAAAAGTACAAGTTTTACGCACCCATACCTAAGCACAATGTCTTGCGTGCTTACTATCGCAAACAGCGATTCTACACCAAAAAAAATGTTGTTTCTCAGTTTTATTTTTTTTATCCAATGTCACTCAGTTTGATGTAAAGAAAACGTAGATGACAGCTCCGTGATTGGTATTCTTAGTCCCTGTATGAAGATAAAGCAGCTGAAAGGCTTCACTTACTCGAAGTTAGAAGGAAGCAGGAACAGCTTGCAATGGTAAGCTATATAAAGCGGCACATTATACGTCTCCTGCGGCGCGATCACTGCTAACCGCATCTTGTCATCGAAGGGGTTGGTGAGGGATCCTATCAGCTCTGCTCCAATGGCCTGCAGGTCTGTCTTCTTGTAGAACAGTTCTAGGGCATAAGTGGTTTCGTTGCGGATCTGGAAGAACAGGCAGCTGAGGTTTGAAAGAGAAAGTTATGTATCGAATCATCAACATTTATATTTCAGCTGGAAAAAATCCACCACTGGACATTGTCCTCCAACATGGAAAAGTTAGGAAAAATCTTTAGGAATGCCGAACATCCCACAAATATTTTTACTGTCCAAAACCAACACACAAAACTCAGATTAATTCAAAATTCTGAGACAGTTTTAGAGGTTTCCTTTGTGGCATGGAGAACGAAAACCGAGCTTACTAAAGTCAGGTCTAAAACCAGGTACAAACCTGTAATGGAGACCTGACGACGATCTTCTTGTTGTTATACTTGGACGTCCTGTCTACTGCGATGTAGTAGCGCGTGGAATTCTTGCTGGGGTGCAACACGTGTAGCTTGGACACGCTGCGTTGCGGACATAGGATCTGGTGGAAGAACAGATAACAGGTTTTTGTTATAAATTTCACTGTTTAAATTATAAATGTCGATTACCCTCTGGAAATATTTAGTTCACCCCTCTTTGTTTCAATTTCGTGAAGCGTGTCATCTATTTAAATAATAATAAAAACTTTTTAACAAAAAAAAAACCGACTTCCAAAAATCACTACAAAGTGAAAAATAACTGATTTCGGAAGTCGGTGTCTTTCGTTTTTTATTTACTTTCTTTTTTTTTGCCACCGACTTCCGAAATCAGTTATTTTTCACTTTGTAGTGATTTTTGGAAGTCGGTTTTTTTTTTTGTTAAAAAGTTTTTATTTCTCGCTTTTTAGTGGCTCTGTTTATAATTTGTATAAGTTACAATAGTCTAATGTCAATTGCTCATCACATGTTACAAAATATTGCTTTTCCCGATGCTGGGACGTTAATTGTTGAGGAGTTCTGCTGGTAAGAACCAGGAGAACTCCTCAACAACCACTCACCACACGCATTGTGTGACGAGCGGAAATTGCTTAGCAACCATATTAAAGTAATCGAATCGCAACCCGTGAAATATTTATCATTGAGTAGTTCCGGTAGCCATCTGTGGTCTTCATCATCAGTTCCACTTCACCAAGTGGTGCTTTCCGAGAGCAAATGCACGAGTTACTATAAAAAATACCCAAATCGCTATAGGTGTGCCTATAATATTTGAAGAGTTCCTTCGATTTCTCCAGGATCCCATCATCAGAACTGAATTTTGACAAAAAAGGAACCATTTGGGAAGTATACCCTTTCCAACAAAAAAATAATTTTTCAAATCGGTTGGCAAGCAACTGGGTTATGCGCGAACAAACATAAAAAAAAAAATACAAACATCCGAATTGAGAACCTCCTCCTTTTTTAGAAGGTTAAAAAGAGAAGTCCTGACTGACTGATTGACTGACTCATCAACGCCCAGCCCAAACCCTTGGACCTAGAAAGCTGAAATTTTGCACAGATGTTCCATTTATAATGTAGACAAGGAATAAGGAGAGAATCCCCGGTAGTAAGTTCCCGTGGGATATTTTCCGACATCCACGCGGGAAAAGACGTTCTCTGTTGAACATAAGCTTCACCTACCACAAGTCGATAAATTAAAAATATGTCTTTTTTTTAACTTTTATGGAACAAGACTCGACTCGACTCGTGAAGCGTATTGTTTTGTTTTTGAAGTCAAAATAGAGAATCATCCGAAAATAAATCTCAGGATTCTAGAGATTTGGCCTCGTTATGGTACTTACAGTAAGATGGTCGAGGTCGTGTAGTCGCACGGTGAGCGTGAGGTCTGTGAGCTTGGTGCGCAGCGCGGGAGGCGGCGGCGGCGGCGCGGGCGACCAGGCGGCAGCCGCGGGCGGTGACACGGCGCCCCCAGGGAACCCGCCCTCGAAGCTGTGCCAAACATGACATCATATCAGAACACTTATGCGTATAAACCAGAAAAGGTATGCGCTTCGGTAATCTTCGCGTTTCTGAATTAGTACGAAAGTCACGCCACAGAGTCATGCCCTACAGAGACAAAGTTTTGTACTGCCGTGCTTTGTAGTAGTATTGGAGTGAGTCACAAAAGTGATCACTCTCTAGAAAGAGACAAAGCGATGTGCGGCCAATACCTGTAGCAGTAAAGAGACAACTAGGCACTGGCCGCACACTCGCTTTGTCTCCCTCGTACTATTCGGTCTGTATTCACGCAGTATAAAGTTTTCTCTTTCCCGGATATACTAGATGATCCAAATATTGACGTCCAAAAGAAAAATCTGAATTCTTCATACCCGGGGGTATTCGAAAATACCATTCTTAAGACGATGAAAGTACCTAATAGAACATTCAAGATGATTATGTCACAAAAAAAAAAATCTGAAAAATATCCACTACAAAAAAAGATATGAATTTTTGAAGCTCCACCGGCAGAAAACTATAAGTAATTACAAAAACAAAAATAACTCAAAAACAACAAAAACAGCGGAACGTTCATGGTGTATTTTCTAATACCCCTGGGTATGAGGAATCAGATTTATCTTTTGGACGCCACTATATTTGGAACAGCTTGTTATAGTCCAGTCGCAGATTGTCATTTGTCACTCAAAAGTTATAAAAAGTTTTTTGGAATTGCATAGTGTTAATAAAAATATAAGTAGGCATAATTTCGCGATTGGCGATGTTTCGACTGCCTCGGTGGTGCAGCGCAAGCGCCATGTTCGCCGCGGGCCGCGCGCCCTGCTGGCAGCCGCTGCTGAGGAGCCGGTCGGCCGCCGCACGCACCGCCATATATCGATCGGCGAATTCATTGGTGGCCGCAGTACGCGAGTGGAACCACAGCCCCCTACATAATAGGTGGCAGTCCTACCACACGCCGATAACCTAATTCGCGCGCGCGCGCGTGTGTGTGTATTATGTCATAATTATGTATGATGTTGTGTGTGTTTCTGTGTGTGTTTGTTTATTTAATTTTTAAGTTTATATGGATTTTTATCTGGAAATAAAAAGATTTCATTTCATTTGTAATCATGGTAATACAAAATATGCAAGTACTTCCGTAGTTTTTACAGCTAGATACTAGATCTCATCATCGCGCGTTCTTATTTAAGACGGTGATCCCGAAGCGCATACTTTTCTTGGAAAATCTGTCCTTCATGTTTCTTCTCTTTGAACCTAATTCAAATTTTGAAGAACATAAGTAATTCGCAATCTATCGACCTCAGCGAAACGTCTTACAACGAGAAACAGACTTTATCCCTGGTACAACTTATACTGTAACGTCAACCTTGTTTTTATGAACATGTGACAGCAATAATTTGCATGAAGATAAACACATAACAACAACACCACACACAACACCACACACCACACACACACACACCAACAACAACACACACACCACACACACACACACACACCACACACAACAAACAACAACACAACAACAACAACAACAGATAACAGATTTAGTGATAGGTACTCACCAGTCCCATTCTTCGCTGACATCGGTCATTAGTGGTCTGGATTGTTTTGGTGGCTCGTCAAGAAGTTCACCTGATGATGTATCACATCCTAGGAAGATTTTTGTGCCATTTAGTAAATGATAAAATTATTTTGCAAGACAGAAAGTGCTTATCGTCGCAGTGCAGTGAGAACCTCGTTATTGCAATTTAAACTTTACTTTACAGAGGAATATAAAAACTATCTGAAAAATTGCCGTCATTGACCTTCCCCGAGGTTCTCCTTAACATCAATAGAAGGTAATAGAAGCATCTTAGAGTTGTGCACGTTTGTCCTAAATACCTATGCATTACGAGGTTTTCTACCCGACAAATAAAAAGAAAAAACAGCAAATGTTTATTTACGAGGTTTCCACTACGGAGCGACGTGCGACATTGTCAAGAAGACTCATGTCTTTTTATTCAAATTAATCTATTCTACTTGCTGACAATCACTGATTTCTCACCTGGCGTGCTAGGTCGGCTAGTGTCCACGTCATAATCAGCTATAGCTATAATTCTTTCGTTACCCGCCAAATCCGTTTCCGCTTTAGTTTTCAAATGGACGGTAGATCCAGGACCTATAACAAAAATCATATTTCTAAATGGTTACAAAACATATTACATTTTAAGTTGCAAAGCATTCAACAGCAAACCTATTAGTAATTTAATGATTTGAAATAGATGGTATGAATTAGCGTTTGTGGTTCGTTTACTAGTTTAATTTCGTCGTTCTTATTTGTTAAAATCATTTTGATACAACACTCGTTTACCCTCGTTTACCTAACATAGCAGATGATGACGACACTCGTTTCCAAGACTTACCTATATCATTGACCAATAACAGTCCACTCTCTCCAGTCACAATAGCAGTGACTACAGCAGTCCTGTCAGTGCAGGCAGCAGCCAGGTCCAGTAAAGCCCTGGCGCCAGCAGGAGTCACGGTAACATTGAGCATATCTCTAGCCTCCACTGCTATGTAAGTGCAGGATTTGTCTATGTAGCTTTCTGTCTCGAGACCTGAATCTACGCTGTCTTCACGGACGACGGGATCCTTGGAAAAAGTAAATTAATAGCATATTAAAAATTTGTAGCAAATTTGTAAAATTTGTAACACATCTTCAAAGCAAGAATGAACAGGCATCTTTTGAGCTTGCTCGCTCCATCATAGACCTCATCCATCGCTTTAAACCAGGCGAGATCGAGGTCAAGAGATGGCCAAAATCGCAATAAAAATAAAAATCTATCTGTCATAGTTTATTGATGTAAAAAGGATATATACTGAAATAATTCGCCATTCATTGTCTAAGTTCTGTTTAGTAACTTACGACTTTGGTTCAGGATTTCCTTTCTAAGGGTTTTTTCTACAATAAGAACTAAAAATTCGTGTCTAACCTAGCTATAGACTGAGACACCAAATAAATGTAACTTCATTAACTCCAACCATGATCCTTTGATTTATCATACGAGTAGATTCTAAATGACCACTGCTGTTTATTGTGACTGAGAGTTAAAGAAAATATGAATTAGTAACCTGTAACGTCACAGTTTTATGTTCCGTCTCTTTCTTTCCCTTGACTTCTCCGTCTGTGAATGTGACAGCCTTCTCGTTCTCGTCATGATCACTGCCTGCTTCCACTTCACTGTGCTCTGGAGCTGAAGAATCTTCTTCGTTGCTCATCTCTTCTGCGCTTGAGTCACTGTATGATAAGAATGTTAGAATGGTCTTCAGAATTGGTCTTGTGAATTCTAGTACATTATGTACTAGAATTTACAATTCTTAAGACAAGGATTACTGGATTTAGGGCCTATTTTTCATTCGTCAGATAAATCGTCTTTTATATTTATTACCATAATTATTATTTAGTTAATTTTAAATAAATAAATAAACGTTATTCTTTGCTAACTCACAAAAAGAGGTCTTTAGAAAATTTGGTAGCAACACTATATATTGTGATTTTATGGCAACTCCTTAGCAATTTGTGCTAAGAGCTGGGAATTGTTGAATAAATTCTATTATGAATATAGATACCGTATAGATAGTCAAAAACGGTTGGATTTGGTCTGTTGAAAATAGATCTTTATGCACTAAAAATCTTACTTACTCAGTAAATAGATGTCCAATAGCAGTCGCCAGCTTATCCATGAGCCCGCTCTCATTCTCCGAGTCAGACTCATCAGCGTCCAGTAATCCCAAGAAAGACATATGTCCCGCACTGAAGTCCACGTTATAATGCTTACTCTCGCTACCGTTAGGGTTCCGTATAAACGTCATCTCATTATCAGTATCGCATTCGTCTGCGGAGGTTTCGGATTCGAAGCCGTTTCGCTTCTTGGATCTTTTGGATTGGTCTGATGTGATTGAGGAGTCTGCTTCAGTTTCTTGATGGCCTGAAGTGTCCAGGCGAGAGGACATTGGGTAGGCTTTTGCCTGTAGAAAGATTTTAATCGATTTTAGGGGTAAGGTAGGAACATTATGATGTTGTGATACAATATGACGATAGGCCTATGAGAACCCATAGATAGTTCAGTAACCACTTATGGTGCTTGTATCGTCATAATCAGCCTATAATGTCCCACTGCTGGGACACAGGCCTCCTCTCTATGAGAGGTAGTGGGCTGTAATCCACCACTCGGACCCAGCGCGGGTTGGTAGATATCACATGTCTTCCAAATTTTTTTTCTAGGACATGTCGGTTTCCTCACGCTGTTTTCCTTCAACGTTTTGAGAGCAGTGGTGATGAAATAATTTACACAAAGTAAAGCGCCTGTATGAGTTCGAACCTACGACCTACAAACTCGTAAGCCGCGGCCGTTACCTTAGTGCCATCACTGCTCTTGTGCTTGTATACCTAGCGTTTATACAGGTAGAGCGGGCGCAAAGAGCAGTAATTAAAGTGCTTCTTAGTAAACCTTTCAGATTTCCCACGCAACTACTTTATGAGGAGTACAAGGTTTTAACAGTACGACAGCTTTTTATCTACCGCGCACTAATTCGCAAACACTCAAACTTGCCACTAAACATCATCGGTCCTTCCACAGCTAGAAGAAGACCAGAACCCCCATGTCCTACCAAAAGCACGCACACGATTTTTGCTAAACGACACTACCCATTTCTAAGCGCCCTCACTTATAATAAACTGAACCAGTTTTTGAATATACATTCCCTAAACACATTTCATTGTAAATCTAAAATTAAAGAATATCTTTTAACTCTTGACTACGGTAAAACAGAAGACCTATTAAAATCGCAATACACATGACCAATACTATGTTCACCTTATACACACACACACACCCTCGCACACACACCCCCACACGCACTCTCACACACCTACTCACCACACCTTTTTCACATTAGAATTAAGCACAAATTATTGTTCCTTAGTATACATATAAGTTCTGCTTACTTACCTTGTTATCTTGAACTTTATGGACGGATGAATGACCCCTGTAACACAGGTTCCACCTAGCATGGGGGTCATTGATCAATTTCTCTGTGCACTTGTAAGCCCTACGCTGTAAATGTTGCCCATACCTATTTTTTGCACATTACTTTTTGGAAAAATAAATTATTTATTATTTATTATTTTATTTATTACCTATACTACGATGCATTTAGCATGTGGGTTAAAGATACAATTTCAGTCACTCAATTTGTAAGTGGCACGACAAATTGGTATCCACAGGTATCTTTTCTGATACATTTGTTTATATTTTCATCAGATAGTTTTGGAACGGACTATACAAAATGGCATACCTGGAAGAGCGTAGCGGTTATCTCCCAAGGTCGGTAAACATTCTCGTTCTGAACCACAGGCTCAATGAGAGGCTCCCAGGCGTCGACACGTTCGTTGTAGCAGGAGGCTATGAGGCTGAGGGAGGCTGTGCCGTGCAGTTGCTGAGACCAGTCGTGTAGGGATACCTCGGATTTCATCTGGTAAGTAAACAGGGTTTTTTAATTTATTGAAGAGAAAATTTTGTCAAACTCCCACAATAGCAAATTAATAAGGTAATTCCAGTATATTGGGAAGTTCTGTGAAAATCGGTTGTCATGGCACAGGAATGTGATGTGGAGGAATTAGGGTCGTGTTGTGCGCCAAGTTTTGAGTGGGTATGCCGTGATGCAGGAGTAGGAGGCCCTAGCACGAAGGAGCGACGTAAACGTAGGTTAAGGTAAATTGAAACGATATTTGAATCAAAATACAACCATCCTATAGCATTTTGGTTAAAATTTTTGCGACAAGCACAATTTAGTTACCCAATATTAATAAAGTCTTAAAAGTACCTAAGTAATTATTATGTGCCTAGCGAGTATTTTCAATTTTAAAATCGTTCTAATTTACATTACGGCGGTCGAGCTAAGCCTACAGAATGAGCTTGTTTCACAGTGTCTTGATAGGCAGTAATACCACATTGAGAAAATGTAATAGATTTTTATAACACATCATATACATATGTATTTTATTTCAAATGTGAAGTGAGAATTGAAAAGTAGCGTAGGGCAAAAGTAATATAGGTACTTACACCTTAATCTCTTATCTACCAGATCGGTTTGGTAAAACAAGCCATAAATACTAGAAATCAAAATTGAACAAATTAAACAAATCTTACCTTCATCATCAAGACAGGCACCCTGACCGTCTGCTCCATCTCAAACATGACCCTGACACAAGGCACTGACATGATGAACGTCTCCGAGGGTCTGATGCTCGGGTACTTCGGCTGCACATACCCATCCTCAGGGTTTATCATCACGTAAGGAGTCAGCTTTTTGGGAGACCAGAGGTCTTCTTCCTGTTTCTCGGCTTTCGGGTTGTAGGTGGCGAAGTTGAAAGGCTCTTTTTCGTCAGGGATTGTTAGCTCTGATGTTATTTCTTCGATAATGTCTGTGGGTAGAACAGTCGTTAGAGTTCATGCATCATTTGGTGTTGGTGGTATACTTACGACTGGCTGCGACTAGTAAAATTCAACAGAGGTGCCGTTAAACCGGAAAAGATTTATAGGTGACGATACGTTGGTGGCAAGGCTTCACAGCCTAGCCACTAAGACACTGCAAGTCTGCAGACTGTACTTCGGAGAGTGTACGCAGGAGCTCCACGATCTGATCCCACCATCTCCCTTTCACTACCGGACTACCAGACGTACTGCAGGGTCCATCCGCACTTTGTTGATATCCCAACCAGTCGACCGCTTTTCCTCCACATTTTTTATACGCACAGCCAAAGTATGGAACTCTCTGCCAGCGTCTGTGTTCCCTTCCACAAATAACCCGTCTGCCTTCAAAGCTAGAGTGAGCAGGCATCTTCTGGGCGTGCTCGTTCCATCATAGATCTCATCCATCGCTTTCAATCAGGCGAGATTGAGTTAAAGGGTAGGCCCAGTAAGCAATAAAATAAAAAGTTATGCGCTTTGGTAATCTCCGTGTTTCCGAATTATCAAGAACGTCGCACAAAAGAGTAACCCTCCACAGAGGGTGCTGGGGGCGCTTTGAGTGTACCTAACTACCTATCATTGTGCGTTTGTATGAAGCTTGCTCTTTCGCAGGTTACTTACTCCGGTCGCAGATCGTCTGCAAGAACTTTCACAGTTGTAACAGTTCTATAATATATTTCATTATCGCGTGTTCGTATTTCCGAAGATTCCCGAAGCGCATACTTTTCTTGGGATAGTTGTACCTCCTACTTGAAATGTTGGTTATTGCTGCTATAGCCGTATAGTGTCCAGGATGGACCCAATAGAGAAGGTCAAAGAGCTGACACATACTGAATTATTGGTACTCACCCATAACAGTATGAACTGTAGTGGCAGCTACATGTACCTCAATCTCTGAAACCGACATCTTGACCCAAATACCTTCTTCAATATTCTTGAAGGCCTTTGAAAACTCTATATCACAGGGCTTCAAGACCAACTGTGGGGGCAGATTCTTCAATTTCGACTGTAATTTGGACATGATCTGAAGTCCTGCTAAGGAGACGACGAAGGACTCGCTGTTGGAGTGACAGGAGTAGTCGATGAGGAGTTCTGTTCGAAGGAGCAGGGCGTGACCCTCGGTCTTGGTGAGGTCCGTGAAGAACATGATCTCTGGTTGACGGAACTGGATTGATATTGATAAGCTCTGTTGCTCTTCTGACACTGATGTAGCTGAAACAAACAACAAGATGGAAATCAATTTGGTGTCTCATAAGCACAGCTAACAGCTTAGATGTAATTTGAGAAAAAGACAATATTAACATGTTATTGAGAAGGGAATTGTTTCTGGTCACAGAGATATGAATTTATTAAGGCTATTTATGCATTTTGATAGTTGGCAAAATATAAAAATTCGTAATTAGGTATGACCAACATGGGCAGAGATAGCACAAGAGAGTTTTGGAAGGAAAAAAAGACACAAAAGAGGCTAGCAAAAAAAGGACACTATAGAGCGATATTTAATATTTTCGTAACAACATAAATATTTGACAGTTATTTGCGACGATGGCAAGTTGCCATCGTCGCAGAATGCACGGTCTTCACATATAAGCCAAACATTTGGTGTGATTTAAAAGAATCCAAACCTGTAGAATAATACCCGCTGGTAGAGTCACTGGAGCTGGGCAGCCTGGCGGCGCGGTTGTTGTTGCCAGTCTTAGACGGATGCACGTCACCCACGTACCCGTGGTTTACTACACCACCTTCCATTGTCTTCTCACCTGCATCAGGAACGTAACATTATACTACCTTAATTTTAACCCATTTTCATTATCTGTCTTTCGCGGAAATGTCCTTTCGCGCAAGTGTCTTTCGCGCAAAAGTCCGTTCGCGTAAAAGTTCGTACGCAGAAACGTCTTTTCGCGCAAGTGTCTTTCGCGGAAATGTCTTTCGCGCAAGTGACCAGCTAACTTCTTTATTGCCAGGCAACCATAGACGAAAAAATGCAATACTTCATGGACGCTAAAGTAAAATAAATGTTTGGAAAGATTATTATAAAAGAGCAAATGAACTTTCTATAATTTTGTGTATGTCGTTTAAAACAAAAATTAACATTCATTCGAGTGAAGCATCCGAGCAACCGTGCCTTACCCGGCATAGCATCCAGCAGCGTCCTCGCCAGCTGCAACAAGAACGGCAGCGCTAGGTTGAGCCGCGTGCGGTCTACTCTGACGTCAGCGTGCCTCGCGCGCGCGCCCGTCACGCGCAGGCTGGCGTCGATGAGCGGCGGCCGGCGCACGCAGATGCACGCGTCCTCGGCGCCCGCGCTGCTGCCGCCTTGAGACTGGAAGATCCTGCGGGATTATGTGAATACAGGTTTAGAAAAAGAGGGTGACTAAAGCGAAGGGTTGCTTATGAACAGAACAAAACTCAGCGATGAATATCACTGCCAAAACCTTGATGAATATTTTATGAGATGGGGTTTTATATCAATCTTGCAATGTTCTGACAGTGCGGCAGTTATTTATTATGAATACTTTATTAAAACAGCACTCTAAATTGCCTTACAATAGAGTTGTCACTGATAAAAGACGTAAAGACATCTGTATGGATAATTATATATTAAGGCATTCTTTTATGTATAGATTTTTTATATTCTTAGGACCATTTCTTTATAATAAAGTAAACGCAATTTTGTCTATGTCTGCATTAAACACGGTAGGTACCTACATTGCAAAAATGTAATTAAAACTTGGTTACAAAAATTGTCTTATGACGACACAGAAAAGTTACTGCTTGTTTTAAGTTAAATATTATTTTTAATTCAAATTCTTGTTTTAAGTTAAATATTATTTTTCATTTCATTAGTCTGTTATGTTATTCATTATTTATGTATTATCATCAATCTTAGGAAATATTTATGTAAACTAATGTGCACTTATGATACCTGAGATACAGGTTTATCCTAGTTCAGGTTAATCCCATTATTATATACCTACCATTTTAGTTTAAGCCTTAATATTGTAAACATGCATTATTTAAATGAATAAATAAATGAATTTATGAATTTACCTATGACAGAAGCAGATAACTTGGACTCTTCTTTGTCGATACCCCAGTGTAACGGCGACTATATAGGGTGGACTTTTGAGACGGAGCAGTAATCGAAGGTACCTAACTGTTGCAGTTACAGGAGAACGATCGTAGGAGAATTTAACTTTTTCAGTTGCTGCTAACTGCATTCACAGATTTCGGAAAAATTGTACGACATACAGTCAGTTAGAAAAACGTCAATTCTAACGGTTTATTTATAGTATGCCAATCGATACAGTTTCGTAGAATGAAATTCACCATACACGAAACATGATGCATTTTGTAATGCTTTTAAAAATGTTGTTGTTTTTTACTTACTCCATAATGCTTCTCAAGTTCTCACTCACCTCTTAATCACAATACCAGGATCCGGTCTGATATCTTCAACGAGCAAGCTCTGCAGACTAGCCTTGACCTCCAGACTTCCATCGGAGCTGTACTCCATCTGCAGCATGGCTTCTCCAGCAGTCAGCTTCGCTAGGCCATGGTTCAGGTCTCTGACTGGAGAACTGAGGACCTCATCCATGTCTGAGAATAGTTTTAGTTCTATACCGTCTAAGATGAACCTGGAAAATAAAATATTAAGTGTTGATTGGAAACACTTCGAATGCAAACAAGGTATCGAAGGTCAAATTAAATTAGATAGCGAAACTCCGCGACGTGATGGATGTCGTTATACATAGTGACGATAAATCAAAAAACAAAAAAGTAATAATTAGTATTCGTATTACTTTTAATTAGTAGTAATAATTTCATGGCTTGAATTATGGTTACAGTCAACCGCAGGTAATATCTTGACAATAACAGCGTCTTTATTGCGTCACAGTAACGGCCGTTTTTAGGGTTCCGTACCAAAATGGTAAAAAAGGAACCCTTATGGTGTGACTCAGTCTGTCTGTCTGTCTGTCTGTATGTCTGTCACAGCTGGATATCTCAAGAACTACTAATGCTATCAACTTGAAATTTGGAATAATGTTAGATGACATTTACCCAACTATTTTGCAAGTAAGAAAGAAATAAAAATATTTACACTTTTTTTGTAAAAGGGACTGAAAGGGGGTCTTAAAAATTCAAAGTGGGGCTACTAGGGCATGTGGGGTATCATATGAAAGAGCGCTGTTTACACATTCTCAAACTTTTTTTAATTTTTTTTTAGGCAGCATAGTTTTCGAGTTTTGATGAAAAATGTGAAAAAAAATACCGCCCACCCCCCCTTATCTCCGAAGTTTACAAAGAGAAAAATCTGAAATTATTCTATGTGATAGAAGTTTATGTAAAGATTACAGGAAAAATAAAACGATGTCTCTAAATAGCACAATTTTTCAGAAATCGGAACGGAACAATCGGTGCGCGAGTCCGTCTCGCTCTTGACCGGTTTTTATAGTTCTACTTACACGTAGTTGACCGTACTCATGATATTCGAAATAACTTGCCGAACCTCACCTTACGACAGCTTCTTTTCTGATCGGCTCTCCTTGGGCGAAGAAAGCCTGCAGTTTCTTGACGGATGTGTCTGAAGTTGCTGTGTCAACCGGGGAACTTGGAACTATGCTTCCTGTGTAAAACAAAATGTAATATTATCAGGGATTTTACAATAAAAAACCAGTTTAATGGGTAAGTTTAATGGATAAGCAGTTTGCGGGGAACGTAGCAAGTGGTGTACCTCACCGCCGTATCTCGACGTTGACGTCGTGGTGGGGCTTGCGCGCTCCTGAACTATAGGTCTGTGCCGGTAGAGTCAGTGATGCCAGATTGGGGGTATTCCCCCCAAATGTGGGGGTTTTTTATAGTCATGGGGGGAAAATTGGGGGGACAATATTTTTGGGGGATAGTTGGAGGGAAAAAACCGGGAATGGAGGGAATGGGGGGAGTTTTAGTAACCAATCTGTAATCTGAGAAAAGTCCGTCGGTCGCTCGCTTGGTCGGACAAACAGGTTTTTACCGTCAATCGCCATTATGGTCTGTTAGAATCACTTTTTTCTTTACTCCGTGGTTAGAACGAAGTGATTAAATCATAGAAAAGAATAATAAAATAACTTGGTCTTTGCGCCTTGGTGTTTGTTAATGGCACTATAACAACAAAAAAGTGACCCAATATTAACAGTATAAAGTTATTGTAGTTATTCTAACCTAGATGAAAGCATGTCTCAAGTTTTATTTACTTAATTGTAGCTCTGATTATGGTACCACTTGCACTTGGACCAACGATTTACACATCATGTAGGTATGTCTATAGAGTTTATTGGTAATAATGTCGGCAATCAATTAAGGAGATGTAGGAAAGGTCATTTGCAACCAAATAACCCCTTATGACAAACATGCAAAAATGCAAAATACAAATGGTATTTTTTTTTTTTTTTTTTGTTACCATTTGTGGGGGATTTTTCTTTCAAAACCTGAATTTTGGGGGGATTTCGGAGAAGGTTTGGGGGGAATGCGAGATGGTCATCTGGCAACACTGGGTAGAGTTTACTTTGCCGAAACAGATCTCTGCTAGTTGGCTTCGACCCCGTATGCTTTCCAAAGGTCCGGGATCCCAGGGTCCCGAGAAATATCAAGAGATAAAAAAATAGTAATTTTTGTACCAATATAATGTCCCTCGCTCAAGTTATCAGTCCAGACAGCAAGCATGGTGGCCAGGTCCTTCTGCCCCACGTTGAGGAGCACGGTATCTACCGCCACGTCGGCCTCGCATGCCAGCAGCTCGCGGTACAAGTTGATGCTGACGAGTTGTTGGTAGGACACCGCGCGCTTCATGTCGCAGCGCACGGATACGGGCTCGAGGATTGGTTCCTGGTGAAAAATTGTGGTTGAGTTTATAGGAATAGTGTTTTGAAGTTCGTTGCACATAGAAGCATCCTACGAACGCTTGGATTTTATAAAAGAAAAGTATTGCAAAATCTGATAGGAATTCGTGATTTTCTAAAGCGTTTGATACCTTCCACAGTTCCACCATGACTAAAGTATTCTCAAGAGAACTGCGATATCATTGAGAAATGATTGCTATCACAGTGGCTCACTATTTTTTGATAGAGTTCTGTTGGCTCAATAAGAATAAGAATAAGAATAAGAATAATTTATTGTATAATAAGTTACATTTGTTGTGTTGTTTCCTGGAACTCACACTAGGATTGTAAAAAGGGTATGTATGTATCAATGTAACAAGGGTTTTTACCATTTGTTTTTTGCAAGATTAGATTAGATTGTAAGATTAGGTATCCCACAAGGTACTATATTAGACCCATTTCTGATACTATTCGAATGAAACTGCCAAAACGAGAATACTGTTATAAAATCATCACCAACCTGCACTTCCAAGGTGCCAGCTAAGGTCATGACGGCTCTGGAGAAGGTGATGTTGACCAGTTTGATCAGAATGTTGTCTATGATCGCGTTCTGTATGGGACTGGTCGGTTCGTGGCCCGTGTTCAGTTGCTTGAAGAAGTTCTCAATTAGAAGATCACCTGCAAAAGTCAAACAAAACTTAATCTTCTCTTGATTAATTTGAACAGATATTTTAGTGTGGCCCACTCGAATACAAGAAAGTGTTCTAAGTATAGAAATAATTCAAACTTTATTATTAATTAAAAAATATGCTGTACGTACCCATATTGAGAACCAGTAGATTTGGTGAGGAAGGCTTCTGTGGCAATAACAGAACAGGAGCATGGATCTGAAATGTGAGAATTGATATTAGAACAGCATATCATGGAAGAGTAGATAATGATGATGATGATGATGATGATGATGATCATGTGATATAGTATTATTATAAGAAAGAGTAGTGTTGCAGAGTTCTGAGATAAAATGAATGCTAGAACGCTCCTCTACAACAGAATGGAGCAAACCCATCTAGGTGGTGGCGAAAGTATGTAAAGAGTAGAAGCGTACCTCAATGACAAGGTTGAGTCGCGTGCTGCAAGTGCGCGCTCCCTGCGCGTGTCGCTCGGCAGCGCGCTCCGCTGCCTGTGCGGCCTCCGCCGTCACCGAGCTCGGGATCAGCGGCTCCAGCAGTTGCTGCACATGAGTAATAGAACACATTGAATCTGATCTAAATATTTGGCTTTAAGTACTTTAACGTGCAAATAAAAATAGGATGCCAGCGCGAAAATGTCTACTGCTATAAAATTTAGGACATTGGCGCTATTGGCACAAAACAACGTAAAAAAATCGCTAAAGCTTACCTACTTAATATAAAGTAACCTGTTTGTATTATAGTTAGACAATGTGCAGTTATGGGCGATGGCCAGCTCCCAAAACGAGAGTCAGAGTGGATAAAGATAGATATAAATTATTTATCAAAAACACCGTCTAGTCGGGCATGCAGAGTATTTGCAGGGTGGACACAATGAAACGACATTACAGTTTACAACGTCGGCTTACAATTTAATACAAAACGTTGTAATTCCTCGGCATTGTCAAATAAGGACTTTACCTATATAAGTTTATACACAACTCATATTCGATAAGTTATACAAACTTTTCATACATCAAAATAGTACATAAGTCTACTATTGTCTAAGAGTTTGTTTTTTTTCTTAAGGTTGATGCGCCAAGGTAGCCCGCGAAATTCAAAATTTCTTACGTTTTTTGCAATTTGTAGGTCAGTGTGAGCTTGTATGTTGATTAATAGTACATTATTGCAAAGGCCGTGAAATAGGCAATTGCAGGTCGAGTATGAGTTTGAAGGCCGAGCCGTAGGCGAGGACTTCACTAATACGAGACAGGCAATTGCTATTTCCGCCGAGGCATATATAGTGCTTTTCTCAAAAGAATGCAGGGAAATAAAAGTAGGTAGTTAAGTTTCCATAATTTTTCAAGTTAGTGCCGTTTTTAATATGAACTGTACATTTCAGCATGGAATAAATTGTCCATAATGTAGATGGGTTTTTAGTTTTAGCAATCCCATTAAAATACGACAAAAATACTGTTTCAGAGAAAATGTTCACTTTTTTCTCGTTTTTCCAAATCATAAAATTATCAAATACTTACCTAGTTTCATGTATTTTTCTTTTGACTTCGCTGGAAGCAGGTTTTCCATTGCCAATTTGGCTTCTGATCTTAAATCTGTGGAGTACCTACAATCAATCTTCATTTCACTTTATATTTATTATGAATGTAAATTTGTTATTTACATACATAATACTTAAATATAAATTTTCAAATCAAGATGAATTTTCAGCTTTGCCGCCAATTTTCTATCTAACATCTGTGCCGAAAGGCATTTGTGGCTATCTATACAGCCACGTGAACGCAATTTATACTAAGCAAAGAGACTGCCATTGGTATGCCAAGAATGATAAAAGAGATCCAATGAAAGAGTATTTAACCCAGCACGCCGTTTCATACAACA
The DNA here is from genome assembly GCA_905163495.3 of Cosmia trapezina. Lineage (NCBI taxonomy): Eukaryota > Metazoa > Arthropoda > Insecta > Lepidoptera > Noctuidae > Cosmia > Cosmia trapezina. The sequence continues at coordinate 1,639,429 of LR991033.1, read as the reverse complement.
TTGCTGGAGCGCTCCAGCAATGTTGACATTGCTGGAGCGCTGTAATGTTCCAAATTCAAAAAACGCTCCTGCAATGGATTTGATTTTCTTTGACCGTAAATTCGATACTTCGCGTGTTCTTTATTCGAAAATAATGACAACATTTCCATGCATGTTTGAGAAAAATATGATTCGCGGCCGTAGCTAATATGGCTTTACAGAATTATAATCATTAGAACCAGCAATACAACTCCATACGTTAGCATTTATCTCAAATCTAGCGATTTCATGAAATCATGAGGTTTGAGGTAAATGCTAACTTATGGAGTTGTATTGCTGATTCTAATGATTATAATTCTATAAAGCCATATTAGCTACGCCCGCGAATCATATTTTAATCAACATACAAGCTCACACTGACCTACAAATTGCAAAAAACGTAAGAAATTTTGAATTTCGCGGGCTACCCTGGCGCTTTCGCCTTAATGACTTTCATAGCGAAAGTTGCTGTTAGAACCACTACCCTACACCCGTAGATGATTAATCCACCACTCTGTATAAATGATTCCTCGTCATCATCAACCTACCTGCAAATGATGCATGACACAGCAGAACATGACGACATGCAGCCTGCCCACATAGACGCGCAGCTCGCCGTCCGCCTTCATCGACTGCTCGGCGCTCGCGCCGGCGCCGTACACCCGCGCGGCCGCGCGCACATACTTCATCTCCAGCACTTTGTCTTCGTCGGGCCATACCAGCTGATAGAGAAGGATTTCGTTACAATCCTGATCTGACTGTTTCATCTCAATTATCTAAAGATCTGGCATAAGTAATGCAGGATAGAGAATTAGCATAGTTAATAGTATTTTAATAAATAACTACGTTCTTACAAAAAAATATGGCGACATTCAGTTTCCTCACCATCTGCCTAGCCTTTTCCCAACTATGCTTATGGCTTCCAGTCTAACCGGATGCAGCTGAATACCAGTATTTTGACCTCAACAACCTCCACAACTGGATAACTCGAGACACCTCCCCGTCTCCTATAGTACCTACTCCTATTTAGACCCCACCACTCACCTTAGGATACAGAGTAGCTTCAGTCAGGTCATCGATGTGCAGCGAGCTCAGATACAGCTTGAAGATCATGCGGTCATTGGCTCTGAACACGCAGTCACTCTCCAGAGATCCTAGTCGCATCTCTAGCACTGGGTTGTCTAAGTGACAGAGCCTTATTGAGACTGATGATGCTCTGGAAAGAAGTATACACAATCTTCAAAATAATCCATGCTAGTGATCGGAGGAACTTATGGTAATTCATAAAACGTACAAGGTGATTCATAATGATGATGGAATTGGGGCTACGTTACGTCACACGTTAAGGGGAGGGAGGGAACTAACAAAATGTGAAATCGTGTGACATGGGTAAGTCGAGTCAACGTGATATCACATGAAGAAATCTAAAGTATTAAAACTATGAACTTCACTTCTAATGAAAAACTTTAAATAATACCAACACTCAACATACCTAAGGTTTAATTTAAAATAGCAAAACATTTGACGTCACACCAGCGGATCACAAAATCAAAATCAAAATCAAAAGTCCTTTATTCGAATTAGGCTGAGAATCAGCACTTTTTGAACGTCAAAATTACAGTAAGACAGTCCCCACAAAACGCCCGCCCTTCACCACACTAATGTGACGTCCTTTGACAAGGACAGGGGGTGGGGGGGTTCCAAAACTCATGAAGTTCGTGTGGTGTAATTTATGGATGGCCCCAAAACCATGGCCTTGGTCCTTCAAGACGTGTAACCGTAAAGCACTAGCACCTATCTCTTCAATGATCTTACCTGACAGAATAGCTGAATTTAGTAGCACCCGGTGGCACAGGAGGGTCAGCTTCGGGCTGCATCAGATACTCCCACAGAGACCTGGACTTTGGCAGGACTGCACTCTTCAGGTTTATCGAGTGTCGGTTCTGGATCCTAGAAATATGACGAAGATTACAAAAGGGGATTGAAAATGGAAGATGAGTATAATTTTTCAAAACGTAAAATTGCACTTAAAGCTTTCTTGAATCATGACTGATTTTACACGGTGCAATTAAATTGCTTGTGGCTTTGTGGCACCGTATCAGTGTTTAGAAGATTTTATTGTATGCCACAGGCGAGAAATTTGCATCGCATAAATAGGGCATGGAAGTTTAACCTTTGAGCGAAGCAACTTACTTGTCACCAATGTACTGCAGATATTTTAGCAGTGTTGGCAGTGCATCCGCATGTAGCAGTAGCGCCAGGTGTCCTACATCTGCTACTAATGCCTGCTCCACGCTGTGGAAGTGCGAGCGGAACTCCGGACAGTCTGCACGCACCTGCATAAATATTAGATACATGTTTAACGCTTTAACCACTTACTTCGGATTAATCCGACAAATATTTTCGTCTCCATTTTGCCAGAGTCGTATATTTACAACCAAATACCACAGCTCCTTCTGCTTTTTAGGGTTCCGTACCAAAATGCTAAAAAGGAATCTTTATGGTGCGACTCAGTCTGTCTGTCTGTCACAGCTGGATATCTCAAGAACTACGAATGCTAACAACTTGAAATTTGGTACAGTTTTAGATGACGCTTGCCCAACTATTTTGCAAATAAGAAAAAAATTAAAATATATATAAAACGGTAACGATACGAGTCTGGAGCTGGTAATCATGTATAATAAGAAATACTAAACAATATTGATGATGATTTTAATCCATCTGAAAGTTTTGAGATGAGAAGATTAGATGCTTGAAGATATTTTAACAGTGCATGCAAAGAAGTCAAATCGGAATGTAAGTAATTAGTACCTACTTATGTCTTTTGATTGCTCAAGAGCGTAGCAAAGCGTAGAGATATAGACAACATCGACTCTTTCTGCTACAAAGGGTGTAAAGACCATTTTGGGCCAAACTCACTTTTTGATGCAGTCTTCTATTATCAGATCAACGACGACTACGACAAAAACGAAACGAACCAAAATGTAAATTTTCCCCAAAATGGTCTTTACGCCCTTTGTAGCGGAAAGAGTCGATATAATATATTACCTTCCTATACAGCAAATTAAACAGCTCCCCAGAACTGGTGATCAGTTCCAGATACTGTCCAGTGCTGCTGTGATGTTGCTTGTCAGTCAGCAGCACCTGGCTGACGGACAGCTGCACAGCCGGCCCGAACTCCATCAGCGCCACGTCTAGGCACACCTTCGTGACGCTCAGCATTACGTACGGCATCTCCGTTTGCTCCGAGGAGCGGGATAGGTTGATTACGATTTCGCCTGAAAATCAATCAAATCAAATCAAAATCATTTATTTCCATAAAATGTGGTGGTAACTACAAAAGATGTTACATATAAAAAGTGCAAAGACACATTCCGCCGCAGTTTTGGCATGCAAATATTTAATGGATGTTAATGTTAGTTAACATACAATAAAATTATAGAAAAATAAATAACAGTTGTTAGGTAATAAATTCGAGTTATAACGTTATAAATCTATGAACGAAAATAACAATTTATTGAAGTCAATAGGTAACAATCCGAATTAAAATTACACACTACATATTTATAAATAGTAAGGTATGTAGCTAGCGACAAGGTAAATACCAAAGTAACTTAAAAATAAGTAACTAAAAGTGACTTCAAATAACTAAGTGACTACAATGCATTCCTGAAGTGGTAGGACTGACATGTTTTTTTGTTGAGAAATTCGCTGATTGAATAAAAACTACCTATGCGATATCAACCATTTTTTTCAAAACCACGCAGAATTTTTTGTAAGGTAGTTCTGTTATCCAGTTAGGTAGTGAGTTATATATAAGTGGCGCCATATACACACAACTGCGCCTGAATAGTTCTATCCTGGGTACAGGGATTTTCAATTATATTACGTACGTTTCATTCTTCAGATAAATAATAGACACCTGTAGTACTTTCATTGTACTGGCAACTTCGCACTTTTTAAATATTCGGGTAGATTGAAAAACTTCCCTGCTCGCGCTCCAACAGCGGCGCCGCTCCTCATTCTTTTCTTGTGCGCGGCAACAAGCACTCACTCTTCAATACTTGTATTAATTTAGTGATATTTCGTTAAAGTTATCTTCTAATTACTTTTTCATTATGTCTAAGCGTACCGCTGACAACAAAATTAGTTACTATGAAAATAAAATTAAAAGACAAGAACGTGCAAATAAAAACCGAAGTCGTGTGATTATATATTCATCTTCGTCGGATTCCGAGAAAAATGAAGGTTAGTTATGATGTATTTTTTATTAAGTGATTTCGTGTACGTGTTATAACCAAATGTACAAAACTTTTTTTATGTGGTTCAAAATAAATAAATTAGCATCTCTAAGCTAGCCTGCAGGATATCACTTTGAGGGTATCACGAAGGTATAGCATGATGCGTACAATACGCCTGGAGGTTGACTGCGGGTCAACACGAGGGTTTAAAAAACGTTTACATTTGAAACGTTGATCGTTCCAGACGACGAAACCATATAGCATGATGTGTAATATACACCTGGAGGTTGACTGCGGGTCAACACGAGGGTTTAAAAAACGTTTACATTTGAAACGTTGATCGTTCCAGACGACGAAACCATATAGCATGATGTGTAATATACACCTGGAGGTTGACTGCGGGTCAACACGAGGGTATAAAAAACGTTTACCTGCTTTTGAAATTGATCGTTTCAGACGACGAAACCATATAGCATGATGTGTAAAATACACCTGGAGGTTGACTGCGGGTCAACACGAGGGTCAAAAAAAAAAAAAAAATTACATTTGAAACGTTGATCGTTTCAGACGACGGAACCTTGCAAGATGATATCACGGCGATGCAGCTAAACGTTCCAGTTGAATCTCATGACGTTCAAGAAAACATTGAAATGACTCCAGAGGCGCCGATTCAATTAGCGCAGGGTGATTCTCCGCAGCTCGATCCGGAATTACTATCAGCACTAGGCGATACCATGGATGAACAGCCGATTTACGGCGAAAACATACACCATAGTTTAGCACAACGTTGGATTCCTTTGCTAAAAAAAGGACTTTCCAAGGATCTCAAGGAAAAAATACTTAAAGAGTATCAGATACCGGAGAGCTGCAAATTTCTTAGGGCGCCTACTTTGAATCCGGAAATTAAGGCTGCGGTCTCAGAAATTATTACTAACCGTGATAAAAATCTACAGTTGAAACAAGATCAATTAGGCCTCGGAATAAGCGCGCTTAATAAAGCTATTACCCAGCTTCTTCTAGGAGATGATAAAATTCAGGCTATTAAGATTCTTTCTGATAGCTGTAGGATCCTGACCGACCTACATTATACCGAAACTCAGGTGAGGCCAAAACTCATAACTCCCTGTCTGGACAAGTCTTTTATGCCACTTATAAAAGACCACGAAAGAGACGAGACGCTTTTCGGAGAGAAGCTCTCAGAAACCATAAAAGCTTCTAAAGCTATTGAGCGACAAGGATCGCTGATTAAAAAATCCGCTCAAAGGGCGACGTCTTTACCCGCACCCACAGCTGGACCATCGACAGCGAGGACTCGGTTTTCGGGAAACGGGACTGGCCCCCCTCGTTATGTCTCGGCAAGCAGGGGGGGGCGAGGAGGATATCCACGAGCAACGACAGCTTACCGGCGGCAGCCGACGACGACGCGACCACGAGCTTACCCCAGCCAGGGCAAGCACCGTGCCCAGTCGTCGCTAGCGATACAGGTACACGCGGGTCGTTTACAATATTTTTACAATTGTTGGATGAACATCACTAGTAATAATACAATCTTGGATTGGATTAAAAATGGCTATGTGATACCATTTTCTAAAAAAGTATATCAACATGTTGTACCCTCTAACACGTTTACGAATGAAGAACAGATATGTCTGTAGCGATCGACAACTTGTTACTAATTAGGCGCAATACATGAATGTGAGCCACAATCAGATCAATTTATTTCTAAAATATTTTTAACTTCAAAAGCAAGTGGCGGAAAACGATTTATTTTAAACTTAAAATTGTTAAATAAATTCGTAACTCAAAATCATTTTAAAATGGAGGACTATAGGACAGCTTGCAAATTAATTCCTCATAACGGCTTTATGGCCACAATCGATTTAAAGGAATCATATTTATTGGTACCAATTAATCCATCACACAGAAAATACTTCAGATTTCAATTTGAAAATTTAACTTACGAATTCAAAGCTATGCCTTACGGCTTATCATCGGCACCAAGAACATTTACGAAAATTATGAGAGAGGTTGTGGCTCACCTAAGATATCGCGGCTATTCATCTGTTATATATCTCGACGATTGGTTATGTATTGGCCATACATATACTGAATGTTTAAATAACTTAAATGAGACTGTTAAACTGTTACAATGTTTAGGATTCGTGATAAATTTCGAAAAAAGCTCTTTACAACCATCACAACAGACTAAATTCCTAGGTTTTAATTATAACACTAATAACATGTCTTTATCTTTACCGAATGATAAACGAGTACATATTTTAAAATTAGTGAATAAATTTATTTCCTTACCACGTTGCACTATTAAAGAGTTTGCCAGTTTAATCGGCGTTTTAACATCCGCCTGTCCGGCGGTTAAACACGGCTGGGTGTATACTAAACGTCTCGAGAGACAAAAGTACTTAGCATTAAAGACTTATAAAACATACGAATCAAAATTTAGTCCTTCGCCTGTAATACTGCCGGATCTGGAATGGTGGTCTCAGAATATTTTTTCGACATCTAATTCCATAAGGCTTGATAAGTTTCAACTAGAAATTTTTACAGATGCCTCCAGGTCTGGCTGGGGCGCATTTTGTGATACCGAAAGAGTTAACGGTAAATGGAAGCCAACTGAGTTAGAATTCCATATCAACTATTTAGAGCTGCTGGCAGTATTCTTTGGTCTCAAATGTTTTGCACGCGACATACGTAACTGTTCCATTCTATTACGTATCGATAATACCACAGCATTAAGCTACATTAATCGCATGGGTGGTATTCAATACCCCCATTTAAACGACTTGACACGAGAAATCTGGCGTTGGTGCGAAGAGCGAAATTTATTTTTAACTGCCTCTTATATTAAAAGTAAAGATAATAAAGAAGCTGATGAAGAATCTCGCAAGATTAACAAAGACATAGAAATAAAATCGTCGGACGAAGTATTTGATAAAATTATGACTAAATTAGGCAAACCTGATATCGATTTATTCGCTTCCCGCACCAATGCCAAATGTCATCAATACGTATCATGGAAACCAGACCCAGATGCCGTAGCGATAGACGCGTTCACAATTCCATGGGATAACATGTTCTTTTATGCCTTCCCACCTTTTTCCATAATATTAAAATGTTTAGAAAAAATCATAATAGATAAGGCTGAAGGCATACTTGTCTTTCCGTATTGGCCTTCGCAACCCTGGTTCCCTCTATTAAAAAAATTGCTCATTTCAGATATTATGTTTATAAATTCCGAAAATAAAAATGTATGGTCTTCCTCTAGGAATCCACAAATCAAAGGACCCTGGGTGCAGCGAAGCTCTCAGGAACGCGTTCATAAAACGAGGTGTCCCTGTGGCCTCTTTGGATTTAATGATGGCATCTTTAGCCAAGAACACATTGAAACAATATAGTGTGGCCTTAAAAATGAAATAGATCCATACAAATCTTGTATACCGTCAGTGTTGTCATTCTTAACGGAACAGTTTAATAAAGGTGCAGCTTACGGCTCTCTTAATAGTTACCGTTCGGCTTTAAGTTTACTATTTGGTGATGATTTAGGATCTCATGAACAGATCAAAAGGTTATTAAAAGGAACCTATAAATTAAGGCCAAACATCCCAAAATACGCATCTACGTGGAACCCTCAAATAGTTTTACAACACATCGCTCAGTGGGGCCCTAATATAGAATTGCCTTTAAAAAAGATTTCCCAGAAGCTTGTAATCTTATTAGCCTTATGCACAGCTCACAGAGCGCAAACAATTACATTAATTAAAATTAAAAACATTCATATTTGTCCTAACGGAGTCAAAATTGTAATTTCCGATATCATTAAAACGTCTGCTGTCGGCCGTGACCAACCAATTTTATTCCTGCCTTACTTCAAAGAAAATGTAAATATTTGTCCAGCAACAACTTTGAAAGATTATTTGTCGGTTACAAAAGATTTAAGGCCAAATACAGTTGAAAACCTTTTGATGACATACAAGCGACCTTATAAGGCCACCTGCACACAAACCATCAGCCGATGGATAAAGCAGGTGCTCGCGGAGAGCGGCGTGGATGTGTCAGCGTTCGGTGCGCACAGCACCCGACACGCTGCCACATCCACGGCGCGCACGCAGGGCGTCTCGCTTGACGTCATCAGGAAGACTGTTGGTTGGTCGCAATCATCGCAAACATTTGCTAAATTCTATAATCGTCCAGTGAGCGATGATGCTTGTTTCGCAAGATCAGTTTTTCTCCCTGGTTAACAACAACGGGACTTTATTACCTATGATTCATGTATCTGATTGTTCCTGATTTTCTTTTTACCAAGTGTCTAAATTAATGATTGTAAAATTAAATAAAAGAGGAAACTAATAAAACCTTTTCTTTTGTTTTGTACAAATATATGAATGTTGGAGTTGTGTATCTAAGAATGTTGGAGTTGTATTGAGTAATTAAATGATTTCTAGTAGTAAAACATCTTATTCATTTATTACTATCTAAAACAGAAGCGTGTGAAGTTACAGATGATCTAGAAATAATACAGTGAAGTTTCTTTTTATTTTCTTATTTCAGCAACGTATATGTACTATGCGTGCCAAATAAGAATAGTACTGTCAAGACGCCATTTTGTTCCGCAATACTATTTCAATGCTCGCAAACTTAATTACCAATTAGTACTAATTTGACAGGCTTATAGGTCGTATATAGCTCCGTCTCTCTCTCACACTGGAACCATGATTGATCCATGATATTTTTTCACGTCATAGTACGTCCCTGATCAACCACTTCATCAGCTAGGTAAACGTTTCGTCACTCCCTTTTTCTTCTTTTCGAGTCGATCGAGACTCACCCACAATAAACCTAAGCAGCGTATTGATGTTGTTGCTAGGCGACACGTTGTCGTCGAAGCCGGGCAGGTCCACGCTCCTGGCGTACACCTCCATGTCCTCGTCGCTGTGCTCGGACGCTGCCGATGCCTGCTGTGCTGCTTGGAAGCCGAGCTTTGCTGTCGCTACGTCGAATGTCGTTTCTGCTGCCCTGAAGGTATTTCAATCGTCAACGTGACATTTCCCATTCATATGTAATTTCAGAGTTTATCTTGGACATTACTGACATCGGTGAAGGAAAACATCGTGAGGAAACCTGGACTTGTAGTTAATATATCTGACATCGCCAACCCGTCTTGAGCTAGCGTGGTGATCACTGCTCGTGCCTTCTGTGTATGAGAAGAGGCCCCGGCCCAGCGGGGGGACAATAGTAGGCTGGTACCTATTATACTATAACATCATAGCTTAGTTAAAACCACCCAACCACCCGACAAAAGACAAAAGATTAATATTCAGAGAGTGAAGATACCTGAAGGAAAAACCGCGAATTCTCAAACGACACATTCGTGCTACTCGTATTTTCGTGAAACTAACAGCATGAGACTCACAACCAGTTGCAGAAACGAACTTTAGTTCAATGGAGACTTTACATTCATGCCATCCCTTATGTTAGTATCAAAAAGAAAGTGACAGCATCAATTTAAAGTCTCCATTAAACTAAAGGTCGTTTCTGCAACTCACCGTTAGCGGCTTCAAAATACAGTCGCGTGAATTGGTCCTAAGTTATAGTAGGTTTTGTAAATACCCATCAATTACACACACATAAAAGCTACCATTAAAATATTTTATCATTTTAATTCTGTTAACTTCGTTCCAATGACGAAAACGTAATTTCAACTCACCTGCTCCTACTCAAATATGCCGCCACAATCTTCTGCCGCAGATTCATGAGATCCTTATACTCCGGATCAGCCGTCACTCTATCTATACTCAGTAGTTCTGCCAGCTCTGGTTCCTCCACCACCTCAGTATAGTCTCCCGAGTCCATGAAGGAGACGGGCACGGTATTAGGAACAGGTACCGGTAAGTTGTCGATGAAGTCCAGGAGATTGCCGATGATACGGTCTGATAGGTTCAGTTTGATGCTTGAGAGGGAGATGTTTAGCTTGTACCTGATGGAGAAAAATATTTTAAAAGTCTAGCATGGCAAAATGTCCTTGTAGCACTCCTTGTTTCTCAGCTAAAATAGTCATGGCAGATAGTCGGACAGTGAACTAACTTGGGCAGCAGCTTGTAGTCCTTCTTGATGCTGTTGGAGAACACCACCTGCATCTTGATCCTGGGCACCAGGTGCAGCTCCGAGTCCGCGTGGCGTCGTGACTCGCGCCACGTGTCCGTCCACTCGCTGAACAGGATCTGACGAGGAATCAATATTGAGTAGGTACTTGGGGTAAGCGTAGTGTGGGACGCCCCCCAGCTAGATGGACCGATGACCTGAAGAAAGTAGCTGGGACAGACTGGATGCGGAAGGCGGAGGACAGGGTGCTATGGCGCAGGCTGGGGGAGGCCTATGTCCAGCACTGGACTGCGATAGGCTGAGTTGATTGATTGATTGACTCGGGTTATCTGATCACCTGCCTGGCCTTTTCCCAACGATGTTGGGGTCTAACCGGATGTAGCTGAAAACCAGTATTTTACATGGAGAGACTGCCTATGTGACGTCCACAACCCAGTTACTGGGCAATACGATACCCCTTGTTAGGACTAGTTGTCTGGCTTCTGACGACCCGTAACGACTGTCAAAGATCCACGAATTACAGTCGGGACCAACGGCTTAACGTGCTTTCCGAGGTACGGAGGAGTCTCGTTTTGTAAAGATGGTCATCCATCCACGGACCAACCGCTGACAGCGTAGCTTTAAACGGTGTAAACGGTGAGATGCTTGGTTTATATCGAAAGTGGTAAATGCCGCATCTAACAGCCACCACTGAGATGTCTCCGTGTTCTGTTATATTTTAATTTATGTACTGCCGATGATTGGATGCACAATAATTACTAGTGGACGTGGTGGCGTTAGAAACCTAGAATCCTAACGTGACAATCATCATAATTCTGTTGTTTATCTTTACCTGACACGAACATTCCGCGTGGAGTCTGTCATACAGCCTCTCCTCCAGCTCCATGCACGTGGCGTCCTCCAGCGTCAAGTTGGAAGGCTGCAGATCTGACTTGACTATGATGCGGCTGATGTCCAGGACCATGACGCGACCGGACCTGTGAAGAAGACCATCATTACTGCTGACTCGCAGTATCGTCGTGGAGGCCTTCTCCATAAAGAAACTTACGATTGAAGCCGAGTAAACGTGATTCAGCGTCAGCGAACCCACCCTAATTGCGTAACACATTATCAATCGGAGTTTGAATCCTTTTGAAACAAATTGCTAATCCATTGCTTCATAATAACTTCGAAAGATTTGTCAGCTTCGACTATGTAAATAATGCAATGAATGTTGTTGAACTGTCAAAATGAAACCGTAATTTATGTGTTAAGTCGGCGTTCGCACGAGCGTAATAAAATCGCGGCGGGATTTTATCGCGCACTGGATTTTCAACTCTCTGTTTAGCGCCGGGAGTTGAAAATTCAACAGTGTGTTTTTCGTCGCGCTGGGATGCACTCTGTTTTTGTTAGGTTGGATTCTCAACGCTCGGCTGAACAACGAGAGTTGAAAATCCAGTGCGCGATAAAACCCCGCCGCGATTTTATTACGCTCGTGTGAACGCCGACTTAGGGTGCCGAGCGTGAAATACACACTGTTCACTGTTCAGAAAAACAGTGAACGAAACTAATTTGAATTTCGTTCACAGTTTTTCTGAACAGTGAGCGAAGTTTTCACTTCAAAAATACGTAAGTTTGTTGGACGACATCGTCATAAGTGTTCACGCGTTTAATAGGCCTCATCAGTGTGAAATGCGAGTATTCACCGTTCAGTACAATTTAATGAAAGTTTGACAGTGATAAGAGTCACGAAGGAATAATTACTTCACAAATACTTGTGTAAAATCGATCTAATTTCGCCACCAAAGTTATTACTTTTTTCAATGATCCATCTCGATCAACACCGCTAATAAACGCGCGCCTTGCGCATACTTGGCAGACGACTTTTTTATCAAGGTCGCGCGGCTTTTTCAGTTCCAATTCGAGGTGGCTCAAGAAAAGGATACTACACCGCGAGGCCTAAGATGAGCTTTGCATTTGTGTAAGTGATGACCAAAATGGTACGAGAGCTCATGGCCAACTTTTTTGTCTTATCGTTTTACTATTAAGACAAAATATTCAATCGTCTTATCGTAAACAGCCGATTGCCAAAAAGCAGTTTATGCCGGTTTTAAATCAAGCAAAGGGCGAATCGCGCTCTATGCCGGACGTCACACCTACACTATCTATGTGCACTCACACAAATGCAAAGCTCAGCTTAGACCTCGCGGACTTACCTACTTGAAAGAATTTCGAGAGGAGGCTACAGAGGAGGGGGAGACAGTGTCGGCTAAATCACACAATATAATGACGAAAGTTTGTGAGTGTGTGTGTGTTTTTGTTTGTTACCTACTTCTTCACGCTCAAACGGCTTGACCGATTTGGATGAAATTTGGTATGTAGATGGCTTATACCCTGGACTAACACATAGGCTACTTTTTATACCGGTCTACGCGGCTGAAACCGCGGGGCGCAGCTAGTAAGTAATAATCCTTACTTATGCACACATCCGTGCTCCGGTACCACAACACAGGGTCCCTTGACGTCCACGTTAAGGTGGAACACCTTCCTCCTGCTGATGGCATACGCCAGCACGGACTTGCTGACGGCACCAGCTCGCACCACAGCGCTGGACACTTCCCCTGCCAGCTCCTCAGCCGTCATCGAGTGGGTTTGGAAGAAGTTGATCAGTTCCGTGAAGGAGTGCTGAGGAGGAAATTACAGATTTTAAAATAATTTAATAATTTGGACATGTATAAGCATTGGACCAAATCGGCCGCGTAATGTAGTTGTTTATTAACCCAAAAACACCCGCCGTAAACACTACTAAGAGAGCAGTGGTAACGGACCCGACTTACGAGTTGTAGGTCGTGAGTTCGAACCCAGACAGGCGCTTTACTTTGTGTAAATGATTTCATCACCACTATAAAACAATATCGAAAACGGAAAACTTCGGGAAACAAGTAGGTACCTGTTTACCTCGTTAAAAAGAATATCGCGATAAGACCCGTTTTCGATATTGTTTTATAATGTGTACAAATCGCGAAAGTTTAAAAAGTTCATCGCCACTGCTCTCAAAACGGTGAAGGAAAACATCGTGAGGAACTGGATGTGTCCTAGAACCTAAAATTCGAAGGCATGTGACATCTACCAACCCGCATTGGACCCGCGTGGTGGATTACGTCCCATTCCCTCTCGAAGAGAAGAGGCCCGTGTCCCAACAGTGGGAACATTATAGGTTGATTATGCAAACACTACTAACATAATATGTACTTGAAGTAAATATTATTATAGACCAAGACCAACTCTTCAGATTCTCAAAGACAACAAGTCGCTTACTTGAATCGCTTTCCTGCACGATACCTAGATCTTAAATATGTCATAATTATTAACTTCATAGTTCAAATAAACTCATAAGGCATCCTACCTCAATGTAGACCAATTCCACAGGCTCCATCAGACAGCACAGTCCATAATCAGCTTCATTGCTGCAGGGGTTCTTCTCCAGGTCTATCGCCAGTAGATTGGGGCTGGTGACGCCGGCTCCTCGCTCCGGAGTCAGGAGCGGAACCAGGTCACCATCAGACGTCACTCCCTCAATAACCACGCTCTCTGCTCGGGCTGATAGCTGTAAATTTAATATCATCAATATTATATTTTTATTATTATTTATTTATTTTTATCAATATTTTACATCATCGATATGATCTTTTTTTAGTTAATGACCCGCCCCTGGGGTCTACTCCGTAAGCACGAAGTCCGTAGTTTCGGCCTTCGTTACGGGCGTTTCCTACTCCGTATCACCTACGGACAGATGATTGGTTCGAGGCCCGAACGAAGTATGAATGGTAACACGATACGACAGTTGTCCCTACTCGCGATAATTATGTTTTTGCCCGTCCGAAAAAAATAACTTTTACACTTGTTTAGATGGATCGTTATGTCAGATGGACGGACATAGGGAGTAGGCCCCCAGATTCGCACGGTTTTTACGGTTTCACAAAACATGGAGATTTCTTTAATTATGTGTAAATGTATCATCACATAAATTTTCTGGAATAAATTTTCTAAATATTATGGTGAATACCGCATCAAAATCCGAAGAACAGCGCGGTTACACAGACAAAAAAACCGGTCAAGAGCGAGTCGGACTCGCGCACCGAGGGTTCCGTTCCAATTTCTGAAAAAGTATGCTATTTAGAGACATCGTTTTATTTTTCCTGTAATCTTTACATACACTTCTACCACATATAATTATTTCAGATTTTTCTCTATGCAAACTTCGGAGATAAGGTATTTTTTTTTTATTTTTCATCAAAAGTCGAAAACTATACGGCCTAAAAAAAAGAAAAAAAATGTTTGAGAATGTGTAAACAACGCTCTTTCATAATGATATACCACATGCCCTAGTAGCCCCATTTCTAAATTTTAAGGCCCTATTTCAGTCCCCGTTGCAAAAAATATATAGATAAACATTTTTATTTCTTTCTTATTTGCAAAAAAGTTGGACAATCGTCATCTAAAAAGCTGTTCAAAATTTCAAGTTGATAGCATTAGTAGTTCTTGAGATAGCTGTGATAGACAGACAGACAGACAGACAGATTGACGCACCATAAGGGTTCCTTTTTTACCATTTTGGTACGGAACCCTAAAAACTGCTTTGTTTTTATACAATGTATAAATTAGGTCATTTTAAATTCAGTGTGTCATAGAATCTCATGAAGAAGTTAATATTATTATTATTTCTTTTATTTTACTTTTCACATATTTGTTACATTTTTAAATATTAGTATAAAAAGAATAATAAAAACATTTAAAAATATAAAAATAGTACCCCACCGGTATCGGGAACAGGGTCCAAGCTACCGGCGGTCAGGGCTCCAGAGAGAGAAACCTCCTAACAATGCGGGCCGTGTCCAGAAGCACCGCTTTCTGAATCAAGCCCTTGATCCAGCTGCCCAACGAGAGCCTCCTTAGGTGTTGGTCGAGGCTCTTGGCAATTAAGCCATTGGCTGATACGACTATCGGCACAATGACTGCTGAGTCCACATCCCACATGTCGACAACCTCGCGAGCCAAGTCAATATACTTGATTTGTTTATCTTTCTCGGCTTTCACGAGGTTCCCGTCATGCGGGACTGTTATGTCAACAATCATTGCGCGCCGCTCTGTTCGATCCACCACCACTATATCAGGCTTATTGGCAACAATAGTCCTGTCAGTGATGATGGATCGGTCCCAGTACAATGTGATATGTCCATTTTCGAGAACTGGGTCGGGCACATACCTATAGTACGGCACTTCTGATTCCACAAGGCTGTATTTCAGAGCAAGTTGCTGATGGATTATCCTGGCTACAAGGTTGTGTCTATGCAAGTACTCTTCGTTAGCTAGACGAGAACACCCGGAGATAATGTGTCGAATTGATTCTCCCGGTCGGTGGCATGCCCGACAGATGTCAACCGTTCCGTCTTTCACAATAAATCTCCGGTAATTGTTCGTCATGATAACTTCGTCCATAATTGCACAGACAAAACCTTCGGTTTCCCCAAAGAGGTCACCGGAACGCAGCCAGGCTACGGACGCTAGCAAATTTACATCGGGTCCATGTAGGGCCCGGAAAAAGCGTCCGTGGAGCTCCTTACTCTGCCATACTTCCATGCGGTCGTTAGCATCAAGCACTACAGGCTTGCGCCAGTTCTCTTTAGCCAAGGAGAGCGGGGTGAGGCCCTTGTCCACCGCGACCACATCTCGATGCATCCCCACGTCGGTTTCTAGGAAATATTCCCTGAGACTGCATATCTCGCGATTGTGGAGGGTCTTAGCGTTTAAAAAGCCTCGGCCTCCACACTTTCGCGGGATATACAGTCTCATTACCGATGACCGTGGGTGATGCATTCGATATGCAGTCAACAGCGTACGGACCCTCCGATCCAGGGCATCGAGTTCAGTCTGAGTCCATTTGAGTATGCCGAAAGAGTACATCAAAACCGGCATGACCCAACCGTTGAAGGCGCGCACCTTGTTTCCGCCTGATAGAAGACTATTAAATACTTTTTTCAGGCGGCCAAAGAAGCGCTCCTTCAACGATTGCTTCATGTCAGCAACATTGATGCCTAACGCTTCCGACATACCCAAATACTTATAGGTTTCGGCTGCGGAGAGGGTTCTAAGGTTTATGGAATCCGGGAGTTGGGTTCCCACGGATTCCACAATCTCCCCTCGCTTTACATGCATGACCGCACATTTGTCCACACCAAATTCCATCCTGATGGCGCTACTGAAAGTTTCAGTTACTTTCAATAGCTCCATCAGTTGCAAATTGCTGGGGGCAAAGAGTTTTAGGTCATCCATGTAGAGGAGGTGGGATATAACCTGACCACCTCTCCTCAGCCGATAGCCTAGACCTGAATCCTCCAGCAGTGTGCTTAGAGGATTCAAGGCTAAGCAGAACCAAAGTGGACTCAAACTATCGCCCTGAAATATGCCTCGCTCAATCCTTATCGGTTCGCTATTCCTCTGGATATTTCGACATCCTGGATAGCGAAGCACCGTCCTCCATTGCCCCATACACGACATCAGGAAGGTGCGCAGAGTTGCATCTACTTTATACAACTCCAGCACCCTCATGAGCCATGTATGTGGCACCGAGTCATAGGCCTTCTTATAGTCTATCCAACATGTCGACAGATCCCTACGGGAACGACGAACCTGTTGGCTAATGGCCATATCAATGAGGAGTAGCTCCTTAGTACCACGGGACCCGTTCCTAGATCCATTTTGAGAGGCAGACATGATGGAGTTGGTGTCTATATGTTCGTTAATTTTAGCTCTCAAAATGGATGTAAGAACCTTATAGACCGTCGGTAGACAAGTGATCGGTCTATAATTTTTGGGCTCCGTAGTACTACCTGATTTATGGAGCAGGTGGGTTATTCCTGTCGTTAGGAACTGGGGTAGCGACCCTGACTGTAAGGCTGACTGGTACTGAGCCGCCAAGCGAGCGTGCGACCCGAGAAACCATTTGATCCAGAAGTTATGCAGTCCATCCGGGCCTGGAGACTTCCAATTTGGCAACGGACGGACTGCACGAGCTACATCTTGGGGACAGATGGTAATAGCCCCCATTTCTGGTATTGGATCGCAGGCTCGCCTGACTTCCCGAGCCCAATCACCCTCGGTGTGACTGACAGGCACCGACCAGATACTGCGCCAGAAAGAACACATGGCATCATCATCCGGCAGGCGCGTGTCAGTCACACCTTGGTCCGGTCGCTCCCAACCCCTATAAACCCACCTTTCATCGCTCTGGAAGGTGCGATTCTGAGTGTATCGGTCCACTCGCCGCTTATACCTACGAATACGGTTTGCCCATGCATACACTTTCTGCCTCAGGAAGTCGATGCGCTCTGTGACACGGGACATATAGTCCTGAGGGCTGACATCAGTCCCTGAGAACGCCCGTCTCACAAAGCGCATCACTCTGGGGCGAGTATTGCCCTCCCTGAAGCAGATTAGTTTGCCGATGAGCGCTCTGGCCCCACCAATACGGCGTTCAATCCTGCACTGCCAAGCTGGTACGGCTGGTTTCGGTCGTGTAGCTCTAGAGTCATTAGCAAATTTTATTATTATTCCCTTTATTTCATTTGTATATACATATAAATTACATTTTTAAATGTTGAAATATAAAAAGTATAAAAACATTTAAAAATATAAAAAATAGTAGCCCACCGGTATCGGGAACAGGGTCCAAGCTACCGGCGGTCAGGGCTGCTGAGAGAGGAACCTCCTAACGATACGCGCCGTGTCCAGAAGTACCGCTTTCTGGATCAAGCCCTTGATCCAGCCGCCTAACGAGAGCCTCCTCAGGTGTTGGTCGAGGCTCTTGGCTATTATGCCATTGGCCGTCACGACTATCGGCACAATGATTGCTGTATCCACATCCCACATGTCGACAACCTCGCGAGCCAGGTCAAGATACTTAATTTGCTTATCTTTTTCGGCTTTCACGAGGTTCTCGTCATGCGGGACCGCTATATCAACAATCACCGTGCGACGCTCTAATCGATCTATCACCACTATGTCAGGCTTATTGGCAACAATAGTCCTGTCAGTGATGATAGACCGATCCCAATACAACGTGATATTGCCATTTTCGAGAACTGGGTCGGGCATATACCTATAGTATGGTACTTCCGATTCAACAAGACTGTATTTCAGAGCAAGTTGCTGATGGATAATCCTGGCTACAAGGTTGTGCCTATGCAAGTAGTCTCCGTTAGCCAGACGAGAACAGCCAGAAATAATGTGACGGATTGATTCCCCCGGACGGTGGCATGCCCGACAGATGTCAACCGTGCCGTCCTTCACAATATACTTCCGGTAGTTGTTCGTCATCATAACTTCGTCCATAATCGCAAAGACAAAACCTTCGGTTTCCCCAAACAGATCACCGAATCGCAACCAGGATACGGACGCTAAAAAGTCTACATCGGGTCCATGTAGGACCCGGTAAAAGCGTCCGTGAAGCTCTTTGCTCTGCCATACCTCCCTGCGGTCATTAGTATCTAATACTATAGGTTTGCGCCAGTTCTCGTTAGCTAAGGAGAGCGGGGTGAGGCCCTTATCTACTGAGACCACTTCTCGGTGCATCCCCACGTCGGCTTCTAGGAAGTATTCCCTGAGACTGCATACCTCACGGTTGTGCAGGGTCTTAGCATTTAAGAAGCCACGACCTCCGCACTTCCGCGGGATATACAGTCTCATCACCGATGACCGTGGGTGATGCATCCGATTTGCGGTCAGCAGTGTGCGGACCCTCCTATCCAGGGCGTCAAGTTCCGTCTGAGTCCATTTGAGTATGCCGAAAGAGTACATCAAAACCGGCATGACCCAACCGTTGAAGGCACGCACCTTGTTTCCGCCTGATAAAAGACTATTTAAAACTTTATTCAGGCGGCCAAAGAAACGTTCCTTCAGCGATTGTTTCATGTCAGCAGCGTTGATGCCTAACGCTTCCGACATACCCAAATACTTGTAGGTTTCGAGTGAGGAGAGAGATCTTAGGTGTATGGAATCCGAAAGTTGGGTTCTCACGGATTCCACAATCTCCCCTCGCTTTACATGCATGACCGCACATTTGTCCACACCAAATTCCATCCTGATGGCGCTACTGAAAGTTTCCGTTACCTTCAGTAGCTCCATCAGTTGCAAATTGTTGGGTGCAAAGAGTTTTAAGTCATCCATGTAAAGGAGGTGAGATATAACCTGACCACCTCTCCTCAATCGATAGCCTAGACCTGAATCCTCTAGCAGTGTGCTTAGAGGATTCAAGGCTAAGCAGAACCAAAGTGGACTCAAACTGTCGCCCTGAAATATACCTCGCTCGATCCTTATCGGTTCGCTATTCCTCTGGATATTTCGACATCCTGGATAGCGAAGGACCGTCCTCCACTGCCCCATACACGACATCAGGAAGGTGCGTAGAGTTGCATCTATTTTATACAACTCCAGCACCCTCATGAGCCATGTATGTGGCACCGAGTCATAGGCCTTCTTATAATCTATCCAACATGTCGACAGATCCTTTCGGGAACGACGAACCTGCTGGCTAATGGTCATATCGATGAGGAGCAGCTCCTTAGTACCGCGGGACCCGTTCCCACATCCATTTTGAGAGGCAGACATGATGGAGTTGGTGTCTATGTGTTTGTTAATTTTAGCTTTAGTTAATATTATTATTATTAATTCATTTATTTTCAGATAATACAATCCATATACATTAATTTAATTAAAATCGAATTACACAAATCATTAGGTACATTAAATTAAATAATAATCAATAAAATCAAAATTGTGTTAGTAATTTCTTATTAAGTTGTTAGTGAATGCCCAAACCAATGCGCATCCATTTATTTTGGATAGGGCAATCGGCACGAGATACAATCATCTGCAGGATGCCGTTGCTACTGCCTCGCGCACGCTGGGACAAGGAAGCTGCCCTTTTGCGCACAATCGCCTGGAAGCCGTCCGTTCGCGCCTCCGCAAACATACCAGACGCACTACAATAGCGAGGCAGCCGCATCAGCATCCTGAAAATGTTGTTATATTGGACACGCAGAGCATCAGCAGCCCGAATAGTGTAATTTATCCACAAACTGCTCGAGTATAAGGACTGGCAATACGCCTTAAAAAGAGTTATCTTTACTTCCCTCGAGCAGCGTGCAAATCTACGCGCAACCATATTTCCTCTGACTGCCAATGCTCTGCGCTCCCTCTCAATGTCAGCGTCATCCTGCAATTCATCTGTCACAATGTGCCCCAGATACCTGAAACTGCTCACCACTGCCAGAGCTTCACCATTTATCATAATAGGCGGAACATGAAGTGGACCACGTTTTCTGCTCTTAAAAACGAGAACTTCACTCTTTTTACAGTTATATTTCAGTCCATGTTCCGCCGCATATGCCTCACAGATCGCCACAAGTTTACGAACTGCACCCACCGATGGGCCCAGCAGTACCATGTCGTCTGCATAACTAATGTTATTGACGCTAACTCCATCCACGAAACAACCCACATGAGTACTGCTGAGCTCACCGATGAGGTCATTAATATAAAGGTTGAACAACAGAGGAGAAGTAATGCCCCCCTGCCTCACGCCACACTCCATGCTATATTCCTGGGATAGAGTCCCAGCCCATCGTACTTGGTTTCGCTGGTACCGATACCAATGCCTTAACACTGCGACAACCTCTGCCGGCACACCAGCGCTCTCCAGCTTCACCCACAGTGCATCGTACAAAACAGTATCAAAGGCTCTTGATAAGTCCAGAAAGCACGCGTATACCGGCGTACTCCTCTCAGTGTAGTACCCGACAGCCTGTTTAACACACAAGATAGCACTTTCCGTAGAAAGTCCACCTCTAAAACCGAATTGGTTGTCGTGTAAATCCACGTAAGTTTTAAGGGTGTCATTAAGCAAGCTGTCAAATACCTTGGCCATTACCGTAGCCAGCGATATAGGCCGATAATTGCTTCTATCTGATAGATCCCCGGTCTTGTTCTTTACAACCGGAACAACGATCGTTCTGGTAAGTTCATCCGGCAAATAACCATGACACAAACAGAGATTGTAAAACATGGAGAGTACGCGCGGCAGGTGAACTCCTGCATTTCTTAGGTGCTCAATGCCGAGACTGTCAAAGCCCGGAGACTTACCTCGCTGCATGCTGTGAATAACTTTTTGCACATGTTTTGCTGTAAATCTCACAACTCGCTTCTGAGTAACAGTCTCAGCACCATTACACCCAAGAGTTGAAGGACGCCTCTGTTCCGTAGAATCACAATTTGGCACTACTTTAAAATGATCTTTAAAGAGATCAGCGATCACGTCGTGATCACTGACCCCATCCACGCTCACAGGAAAGCCAGGCCTAATATGTCTGTGATAGTGCTGTCAGTGTGTTCAATGTGCCTACAGATGATGGAACATTTGTGTGTATGATTCTCCAGACCGGTAATTAACAATCACGTAATTCAATATTGCCATTTTTGGCATTATTTAAGTTTTTTTTATGGCATTTTTGAGATTCTTGCTGCTTCTTTGAATCCCTGTGAAGTTTCACCAGCTTATTTAATTTGACCCCCTAAACCGCACGGATATTGAAGAGTACATTAATAATATCAGTTTGTTTATTAGTAACGTCGTACCTTGTATGCTTTAGCTGAAGGTCTGGTCTCCAGCGACGCCAGGAACTGAGTGAGGGTCACCACCAGAACTTCCTTGCTTCTATTCATCAGTGTCAGAGAACAGTTCGCCAGCGTCAGGTTTATTTTGTGTTCTGAAATTATTTTAAAAGCAAGGGTTGTTGACAATTTTTTTTTATCCGTCATGTACTTAGATTAATAAAAAATATTGACACGTATTTTTTCTTTTGAGTTAAAATGTGGCATGACGTCACTCCTTGCTAGATTTTACACGTGGTTTGTTATACATTGTGACATAGCGAGCCCCCACTGAACTTTAATGCGTTTTATCTAAGTATTTTTTTTATTAATTTGATAAAGCAAAAAACACGTGTCTAATGTTTTTTTTATTATTCTGACGGACTAAATAGAACTTATATTTTTTTTTTACCCAGGAAACATCCCTATTTTGTAATACTTCTTGAATGATCACATAATATTTTGTTAGAAAATGTGTTTATCCGGCAAACTAATGCTGCACTTATTTGTGTAGAAGAATTTTCAGATGAAAAGAGGTACCTACTTTGTTAAAGAATTCATCCGAAAAACTACTGCTCCACTTATTTCTGTAGGAAAATTTGCGGGTTTGCACATTAACTTGGTCTTTAGAGTCGAAAGGCATCGGAAACCCCTTACATGACCACATGCTTACATGCCTTACATGTGCCCATTATTGTCTCACAGCTGGGCAAACCTCTTCTCACACAGAAGGCACCAGCATTGATAACCACACTTGCTCAAGACGGGTTGGCGATTTCAGACTTATCAATAACTAGTAAATTACATGCTGTAAAGGGCCATATTGATCTATAGTAAATGCACAATTTATTTAAGGTACTTAATTGGATAAGTATTAATGCTGTATTGCTTAAAATCGCTTCGTAAATAAGCCATTATTTCTCGTAAAAAGTAAAGGATAAAAGAAACTTTTTACAAAAAAAAAAACAACCGACTTCCAACAAAACACTACAAAGTGAAAAATAACTTTAATTTCGGAAGTCGGTGTCTTTGGTTTTTTTATTTACTTTCGTTTTTTTTTGCCACCGACTTCCGAAATTAAAGTTATTTTTCACTTTTTAGTGGTGCCTACCCCACACAAATGTGAATACCACTCTGCAATATAAATTAGAGGAGCATCATCCACATAGACTAAAACAACTCAAGTAACTAGCGCAATTTGAAGCGCCATATAGTAAGCATTAAATCATTTATAGCCAGAGTGCACCTCATGACAATTCCAATAAGCCCAAACACGGCTAGGATACATTGTTTTATTACTGAGCTCCGATGCCTACCTTCCGGCTCCTTCATCAGATCGGTTCGATGGTACCATTTTCATCAGAACCATTTATTTAAAGCTTCGCCATAGTCACTTAACTATTAATCGAGATATCTTATCGCCACCCGTGAAATACTTATCGTCGTTGAGGAGTTCCCTTGGCTTTCTGTGATTTTCTTCATCAGTTCCACTTCACCAGATGATACTTTCTGATTGCAAACGCTTGATTTGTTGATGAAAATACCAAAATAATTGTATGTATGCCTATAATATTTGACTTGTGTCATAGTGTGATCTTAATCGAGATATATCTTTTCGCCACCCTAATTGAAATACTTATTATAATTGAGGAGTTCCCGTGGCCGTCTTCTTCATCATTTCCACTTCACTAAATGATACTTTCTGAATGCAAATGCTTGACTTGTTGATGAAAATACCAAAATCGCTATAAGTATGTAGGTATGGCTACTGTTGTAATATTTGAGGAGATCCCTCAACTCTTCATGGATCCCATCATCATAAATGGATTTTGATAAAAATGGGACCAATCTGGAAGTATACCCTTTCAAATAAAAAACAATTTTCCGAATCGGTTCATAAATGACGGAGTACTGAGGTAACAAACATACAAAAAAAAAAAAAAAAAAAACAACCGAATTGAGAACCTCCTCCTTTTTTTTAAGTCGGTTAAAAATGGTTATTGTGTGTTATCCCTGAGAGATAGACATATACCATCGCGGACTTTTTTGCAGACCAGATATTCCCAAAGCTCGCATTAAACTATTTCCATAAGGAGGTGTGGCAGTTTATCCTGAAATGCTGCTCACCAATATACTGCTTCGACTTATCCTTCTGCGGCGCCCCCTCCACGTAGCCGATGAGCTCACAGACCCTCTTCTTCTCAGGACTGGATAGATGGCTCCACAGAGTCTTGCTCCTCTCAGTCTTGACGCATAGCTCCACATGATTCTTCGCCACTTCGGGTTCGGTCTCAGTTGGAGAGCTGGTTGGCTTCCACCAGTCAAATTCGGTTTCTACTACTTCTATGCGCTCCGGTTCTTGCGCTAGTAGCTAAAAAGGAGTTAAGTTTGTTGATTTATTTGATTTACTTATTTACAAAAATCAATCTTTAGTCGATTCTGTACTAATCGATTTACTGTAGGTACTTATTTACTGTAGGTACTTATTTACTGTAGGTACTTATTTAAAAAGTAAAACGGTAGCCCGCCAGCGCCAATCCTACCCACTACAACTCACTTCTCGTTTGCGCTCTGATCAAATCGGACGTATAAACTTCCTAGTGACTTTCAATTGGCTAATAATAATTTATACATTTTAAAAAGCCCATAACTCGTTTTATTAAAGTGTTAGAACCTAGATTTCCTACAAAGTTAAAACCATTATGCATTAGGGCGTTGAAATTAACACGTTAATTTTTGGTCAATATTTTAAAACAACATGATAGCATTTCCTAGCAGAATGATCCCTGAGAAGAAATTAGGAAACAAAGTCAGAAATCATGGTCTCTTTTTAAGTTAGTTAGGGACCGTTTGACTACACGAACTGTTGGCCCAAAAGCAAGTGTCTAACAGATTAATTAAAAAAGATAATCTTATCCTGTAGAATGCTCTAAGGTAGGACATTCATGATTCACAATCACAATCTTTGAATGACGTAAAACCATTGCAATGTATACGTAACTCTTAACCTCATTGTAATCCATATTTATAAAGCTGACGAGTTTGTTTGTTTGAACACGCTAATCTCTAGAACTACCTACCAGTTGGATTTGAAAAATTCCTTTTGAATTTGATAGCCCAGTTCTTGAGGATCGTTATAGGCTATTTAACATCACGCTACGACTCTTAGGAGCCGAGCAAAAAGGAATGAAAAAAAGAACGCTAAGGAAAAACGAAGCAATAGCGCGGGTAGGCAATGTGATGCGACGGGGTGGGTCGGGGGAACAAGAATAGTCACGGGCAGAAGCTAGTAAAGTATAAATTAGAATGATTGCCGTGAGTTTGATAAAACTCTCGGCTATCATTCTAATATATTATATAAATCTTACTTTACCGAGATTGTTAGAATATTAGAAGAATATATTTTTACTAGCTGACCCGACAGACATTGTCCTGTCTCAATTTCAATAATTCCCCATAGAAAATCCATTTTCAGTTTTCCCGAATTTTCTATTTTTCCCGGCAACTTTTCTATTTTTTCTCTACATAAGAACCTTCTCCTGACAATAATAAACACAACAAAAAAGGAATTAGCGAAAGCGTTCCAACCGTTCACGCGTGATGCGATGACCAAGGGAAATAGGGATTTATTTTTAATACAGATTGTTCAACAAGGACTAGATTACATGGCAAGGTCGGTAATGTATAAAGCAAAGCATAGTTAGTGGGTGCCGTACTGTTCTCCTAGATAGGTTACAGCATAACCTGTGTTTATGAGAAAAAAATATTGTAGTTTTACGTCAATCGTAAAATCCTAACTAGGTAGGTAGTAGGACCCTAATTGATACTCAGATGTAAATTTTTATCCAGTCTACAAAAAAAGAACATATAAAACACACAACACGTTCACACTCACTTCAAACTTGGCCTGCTCCCGTGCTATAATGACCGACACGATCGGCAGACTGTCCTCACACTTCTGCAGGTCCAGCTTCAGCTCAATATCATTAGGACTCCGCAGAGTACTCTTGTATATCTGTTTGTACACGTTGTAGTTCTCTCTGTGCTTCTTGATGGCTGCCCAGGTGTAGGGTCTGACTCTCTGTTCTACCACCACGTTGAAGGCGTAAATCCACCATTTTTTTATGTTCTTGGAGAGTGGTATTCCGGGGTGGAGGTGGCGGTATTTTCTGGAATTAAGTTGGTGGATTAAGGTGGTGTGTTTTATTAACATATTTATTTATTTACTAAATGATTCGGTGAACTTCGTACCACGTGAGAGAGAAAAAGTAGTTTCCTCACCTATTCAGCTTAATCCTGTCAAACGAAGCCAGCAGGTTATTTATTGACAGGTACTGTCGCCGAGACAACTGCAGCGCACTGTCCTGAAGGACTGCATCCAACAGCAGTCGAGGAACGCGTGCCTCACCGGAGCGGTTGATTAGTACCTTCACTTTGCACGTCACTGGTTTCAATACTGGAAAAATAATTAGTTGTTAACGTATATTTAGAGGAGCTTCCTCAATACATTTAAGTTGGCATCTAAGTTTGCCATTGTTTATGCAAATTTCCTTAGGTAAGTATGCATGCAAACGGATGGAAAGTGACCAGGGGGCCTAAAAAACGGCCACATTAAGCAATTCCTCTAAAAGCGACTCATTTCCTGAATTCCCAGCAATTTATTATGATTGACGTATTTGACATTAAACTGCAATAAAGCAATTCATAATTTTTGGACCATTTTACGAATCTCCATACAAAACTGTCAAACAGATGAATTGCGTGCTATGAAATAAATTATGAATTGTCAGTTTGTGACCGTTTTACGATTTCAAATATGATGACATAATGCTTAATATCCTATTATGATTCTGCCAAAGTGGCCGTTTTAGCCCCTCTGAACGCAATCTATGTGCCATTAACAACATACGACCTCTTTGTATGACTTTCAGCCATAGAGCAACACGGCCCCGGCGAACCGGAGTTCGCCGGGGCCGTGTTGCTCTATGCTTTCAGCGAACCAAGAATTTTCATGAGATGAGAACCTTGACCATCAACTCCGAATATTTTCTCCTTGTCCTTTGCAAGGTAGAACAACTCTGCTGACTCGTGACTTCGGTTTAGTCGCGAATATTATCTACCAAGACTTTTTCTTCGGCTAACATTTTCATTTTTAGGGTTCTGTACCCGAATAGTTTATGATGTTTCATAAATGTCCATCATGTAAGTTAAATGTGAAATAAAATATTTTTAATTGAATTATTAGCCTCAGACAGAATTTCTGCTGGGGAGTTTATTGCGCCACTTCTTCTTACCAGTTTTAAAGCACTGGGAAGTGGTGAAGGGCGGTCATTTTCGGCGGGGGACTGTCTTATAGTTTTAATTTGACGTCCAAAAAGTGCTAATTCCCAGACTAAATTAGAATAAATGACTGTTGATTTAGCCTAGCATTCAACCTAAAAATCCACTCACAAAATTCAAAATCCTCATGATGCATGGAGAACTTGTCAAGTCCAGTGAGCATGTAATGCTTCCAGTTGTAATACTGCATCGGCGTGATGTGGGCCGTCTCGTTGTCGTCCAGCGCTGTGGCGGTGGGGTTCCAGTAGGCCGACATGGACTCTATGCGCATCATCTGGTAGACTGTGGACGCGTTCGCTGGAGTCACTGATGGTTTCCATTTGCTGGAAGATGGAAGGATTACAATAGGTCATGCCACTACTTTAGACCACAGAATGATGTGGTGCACGTAATACAAAGAATGATGATTCATTCTCAATAGGTAGGTACCGCCAGTTTTCGTAAAACTGGCGGTACCTAGTTCTTACTGGGCATACATATAGGTACACGTATAAGAAAAGGAGGACTCCGCGCCACGCATATCGAAAGTGAAGTACCGTACCGATCTATGTGTGCGTGATTTGAGTAGGTACCTGCAAAGACGCCGTCGCTCGTATCACGAGTAAATGTGTCCGTGAGGCGTGTTTGTACAAACGGCTGGCATGCTTACTGTGCTTTACTTTCGATATGCGTGGCGCGGAGTACTCCTTTTTCGTGTTCCGTACCAAAATGGTAAAAAAGGAGCTGTGACAGACAGACGGACAGACATAAATATTTTTATTTCTTTCTTATTTGCAAAATAGTTGGGTAAACGTCATTTAAAACTGTTAGTTCTTGAGATATCCAGCTGTGACAGACAGACAGACCCTTATGGTCTCACTCAGTCTGTCTAGTCTA
Source organism: Cosmia trapezina (assembly GCA_905163495.3). NCBI lineage: Eukaryota > Metazoa > Arthropoda > Insecta > Lepidoptera > Noctuidae > Cosmia > Cosmia trapezina. Next base: position 1,611,152 of record LR991033.1, on the reverse strand, counting down.
GACAGACTGAGTGAGACCATAAGGGTCTGTCTGTCTGTCTGTCTGTCAAAAAACATAAAAATTAAAAGTGGGGCGACTAGTTGAGTATCATATGAAAGAGCGTTGTTTGCACATTCTCAAACATTTTTTTATTTTTTTAGGCCGCATGGGTTTTGACTTTTGATGAAAAATGTAAAAAAAATTTTACATTTTTCCCCCCCTTAATTTCGAAGTTTGCAAAGAGAAAAATCTGAAATAATTGTATGTGATAGAAGTTTATGTAAAGATTACAGGAAAAATAAAACGATGTCTCTCAATAGCACACTTTTCAGAAATCGGAACGGAACCCTCGGTGCGCGAGTCCGACTCGCTCTTGACCGGTTTTTTTTATAAGACTATATGGGCATATAATTCCGCAATGCCGAATAAACATTCAAAATCCTCATAAAAATACAGAAAATAGCATAGCTAACTTACCTATTAGTAGTTTCAATAGACAAGCTCTGAAGACAGAGTCCACACGCGAGAGGACCATCCTTAGAGCTGATGGAGTCCTCATACCTGATGTGGACATTCCTCACATAGATCTGGAGATTATTCACAATCGCTGTGAACAGATGCTCGAAGAAGTTCTGAGGACCTTTAAGGACCTCACTCTCAGCTTCCAAGTCTTGAAGTATCTTTCGTTTGGCAGCTCTCGTGAGGCGCCTTTCGCGTTCGGGATCGAAATGGCTGTTGGATATGGCTGGGCCAACTAGGACCAGCACATCTTCAATGTTGACCACGACGGGTTGGGTGTAGAGGCCTGACCATGGTATCTGGAGGCCAATACGGCCGATTGTGCCGATTTTCACATCTATTGGTAGGTCGAGTTCGTACTGGAAACAATATATTTTTTTAAATTAATTCCACTCTAGCACCAAAATGACTAGCATGTCCTAGAACCAAAAATTCGAAGACATGTGACATCTACCAACCCGCACTGGGCCCGCGTGGTGGATTACGGCCCACTCCCTCTCACCGAGAGGAGGCCTGTGTCCCAGCAGTGGGAACATTATAGGCTGATTATGTGTTATGTGTAGCACCAAAATCAATCTAGCCTAGCCTTTTCCCAACTATGTTGGGGTCGGCTTCCAGTCTAACCGGATGCAGCTGAATAACAGTATTTTACATGGAGCGACTGCCTATCAGACCTCCACAACCCAGTAACTGGGTAGTACGATACCCCTTGTTAAGACTGGTTGTCAGACTTTCAGGTTTATGACGACCCGTAACGACTGTCAAAGATCCACGAATGACAGCCGGGACCAACGGGTTAACGTGCTTTCCGAGGCACGGAGGAGTCTCGGTATGTAAAGATGGTCACTATCCACGGACTAACCCCGGCCAGCGTAGCTTAACCTGATGGATCGACCCGTGCGGCTGTTATTACTTAGCCACGAGCTCTACGAGGCCAAATGTAAAGTCCGCAAAGGACAACGGAGTTTAAAATAAGAGGAAACCATCGAAAAGAAAGGATTCCTTACCAAAGCCTCAGGCTTCAGCTTCAAGTCAGTAAGGTTGACATTTCCGGAGAAGATGCCCACGTTGAGGTTCTCGGTGTCCAGGTCCTGGACGTACTTGCCCAGCAGCCGGTTCAGGATGCCGGCGACCGCGCCCTCGAACATGGTGACGGTGGCTGGTGATCAGCTGGAAGGAGATTAAAATTCTTTATTTACAACGAAAATACCTTCTAAAACATAAGTTGTTAATTTTATGTTTAATTAAACTTGGATTATATATAATTTATCAACTAATAAAATAATATCGCCTCTGCAACAAAAACGTGCTTTCTCCAAAAATTAAATTTTACAGGAAGCGTCTAGTAAATTTTTAAAAAAATATGACAAGTAAATGCATGTTTTAAGATTCTACAATCGAATATTAAATTATCGAATAATAATAAAAAATGCCTTTTCCGAAGAAAAGGCATTTTTTCACACGCACAACAAATGTCTCAAAAATGCCTTTTCCAATGAAAAGGCATTTTTTATTATCATTCGATAATTTAATATTACATTGTAGAATTTTAAAACATACATTTACTTAATATAAATATAAATTGACGACACGGTTGGCGCAGTGGTTGAGCGATTGACTGCTGCGCAGCATGTCACGGGTTCGATTCCCGCACGAAACAAATATTTGTACGACCTACAAGTATTTGTTCCGAGTCTGGGTGTTTTTCTATTTATAATATGTATGTATTTACAAAAAAAAAATGTTGTTGTTAAAAAGTAGTTTATCAGCCATCTCGTTACCATAACACAAGCATTAGGTTGCTTAGCTTGGGACTAGATGGCGTTGTGTGAAATGTCCAAGGATATTTATATTATTTATTTATATATTTGTGGCGGCATCTACATCGTCACATAAGAACTACGCATCAATGACATGACGTCACGCAAACCTGCATCGCGCAATTAGAGTTTACCACGCGATTAGCATATATACAACGTCCCGACATCAACCGTCGGGCAGTAGCCCACCAGACATAACACCCGTCTGGTCGGAGGATCCTCCCTTTTCAATAGAGGATGAGTGAACTTTACACCCTGTTCCTCATGCCTCTAAATTGGTGACCCCGAGCATGAACGTCAGCGCAGCCTTCGTGCAACTACATCAGCGTGACGTCATCAGCATCACTTCCTCAAGCTTTCGAGCGGCGAGTCACACAGCCAGCCAGCATCCACGGCTTCAACAGGTATCCTGACCACCAGCATGCAGCGGACGCGCATTCCTGGTCATCACCTTCAGCCTCAACCCAGCGCTGTACACTCCGACTCACTGGAGCATAATGCAGCGCCACCCCGACTCACTGGGGTATCACCGCAGACAGTTCCGACTCACCGTGAACTATGCGGCACCCGGTTCCGACTCACTGGAACCACAACTGGCACTGGCAAGCATCGCAAGATACACGACTCAGCCCACTATCGACCTCCGGTCTCCGGAGGGGAGTGATGTGGCGGCATCTACATCGTCACATAAGAACTACGCATCAATGACATGACGTCACGCAAACCTGCATCGCGCAATTAGAGTTTACCACGCGATTAGCATATATACAACGTCCCGACATCAACCGTCGGGCAGTAGCCCACCAGACATAACACCCGTCTGGTCGGAGGATCCTCCCTTTTCAATAGAGGATGAGTGAACTTTACACCCTGTTCCTCATGCCTCTAAATATTTATAATTGTCATATTTTTTTTAAAGTTTACTTAACTTTTGGAGAAAGCACGTTTTTCTCAAACATGCGAAATGACATGTCTAAAAATAGGGAAAAGGAATCATAGGGCATCATAAAAAAACAAATAAAAAAATAGGAAAAATGTCCAAAAGGCTGCCACGCCACTGGCACTGGCACTGGCAACATTGCCACGTTGAATGGCAATGCTGATTCTTTAACCTAAAAATAGGCCAGCCCTCTGGTCACGTCATGAATCGACCAACAGCTTGGTGATGTCCCGAAATCTTAAATATTGAAGGTAAATGTGTTCATGTTTAGAAGTTGCCAAGCGATCCCGAAACATGCACGTCATTACATAAGATAAAGAAACAATCATCGTTATACAACTTTAGTGAAGAACATTACCGAAGAAGATCTTAGAAGTATCTAGTTAATTGAGTTTGTGTAGTTAGGTATTGTCTTCTACCAAACATAGGATTACCGAATAGAAACTTCTTTCGATTCGATGCGTCTGGATTCTCCTGAACAATCAATATTAGGTACATCTAAGTGCAAACTTCCATTCCATCTAGACAAAGAACGTCTAATAAAACCACATTCAGAATACTTAATGAGAGAAATTAAATAACCAGTACCTACTTATTTAATGTATCTCATGACTTTCAATGTGAATTATTCCCTTATCCCAAATCCCCATTATCTTACAATCATCTCCGTAGATACCTTCCAAATAAAAGAGAAAAGCCATTTAACCAAAAGTTTTAAGTTTTTTTATTTAATTACTAACTGTTTCCAATAACGAAGTAGGAAAAACAAAAACAAAACATAAAAGCAAAATTGGAAGTGATTCATAAAATGTTATAGCAAGAAATTAACTGACAAATGAAGGACAATATTGAACTATTTAAATCATTGATATATTAAAGGAAGATATGTCACGCGCTAACATCGCAATCACTAAACCTGCATTCCTAATTGCGTAACACACTATCAATCGGTATCAGTCTAATGTTGACTGTTGAAATTAAAATTTTTGGCTGTAGGTACTTACGAGTGAAAAGTAATCCTGTGGCACATTTTGAAAACACAGGAAGGAATTTGTAGCTGTTTATTTAGACGATTACGGTAATTTTACCACAAACGTCAGTTCGATTGTGACTAAGGTCAATTGTGTCCGTGAGCACAATTTATGCGGGCCACGTCGAGAAGCGCGAACCATATCTTCCTAATTTACACATCAATGACTTACAACATACTTAATTAAAACTCTAAATCCGCCACCAACCGTGAACTTTGTTACCCTCAATAAGTATAATCGTGGCTGCAATCACGGCTTCCACCACCAAATGTCATCGATGAATAAATTATTGGCAGTACCCTATTCAGTAGGTAACAGGGGTGTTGCATAACTTATTCAGTCATTGCTAGAAAAATGTTAGGTAGGTACGTAAAACAACATAAAATCTACACACGCAGACAGCGAATTTCCTTCAATCCAAGTCGATCCCAAATTGTTTTGAAAAGATGTCTTATATCCAATCACTCCTCCATATTTTCTTGGCCAGAACCCGTGTATATAGGTACCTACAATTTCTCAATAACGTGCCCAAACCTCAATTCTATCTCTATCCGTGGACAACATAATGTGACGAAGAAGAAGCCATGCTGACCCGAAATTAGGATAAAAGGGCTGGGAGATAATATATCAGTAATGATATTTAAATAGATTGCTTTGAGTTTGAGTTTGATAGACATGGCCACGGAACACACCCCATGTTCCATGTCCATACTTGAACACTATTTACGTCCATAAAAAAGTTTTAAAAAACCACATAACAGCTGACTGTTTTCCCCCGTACCTAATTATCGTAAGTTGCAACGAAAACACTTTATTAAGGCTCTTACAGACAGAGGCGATATCGCGTCGCGACGCGATATTTTTCTACGGATATAATATCGAAATATCGCGTCGCGACCGCGATATCGCCTCTGTCTGTAAGAGCCTTTATTCGGAATCGATTCGGTCGACTATTTTTAACCCACTTCATAAAAAGGAGGAGGTTCTCAATTCGGTTGTTTGTTTTTTTTAAGTATAATTTGTTACTTATACATATAAGTATAATTTGTAGGTAATTTATTTATAAACCGATTTGGAAAATTCTTTTTTTTATTTAAAAGGACAGCTTCCAGATTGGTCCCATTTTTACCAAAATCCAGTTCTAATGATGGAATCCATGAGGTGTTGAGGGAACTCCTTAAATATTACAACAGTAGCCATACCTACACAATTATAGCGATTTTGGTATTTTCATCAACAAGTCAAGCATTTGCATTCAGAAAGTATCATTTGGTGAAGTGGAACTGATGAAGAAGACGGCCACGGGAACTCCTCAATGATATTAAGAATTTCAATTAGGGTGGCGAAAAGATATCTCGATTAAGATCACACTATGAAACAAGTTCAATTGTGCCGAAAAATAGCTAGGTCTTAAGTCAAGACCTAGACCTCTTGACCTCTGTCCGGCGAAGCAGACACAATGTTTCGTGATTATACGTTTATACGGTATAGGAAAAGGAAGATAAATAAGTTTAACTAATCTATCTATTCTTATTAGGACCAATTTAGTAAAAAATGCTGAGATCGGGTTTTAGTGATAGAAACCGGGTAAGTAAATATGTTGGCAAGACTACTACTTATTCCAAACTATATGGGTGTTGCCAAGACCCCTTCCCCCTGTCTACTTCCGTCCTTGATTTAATTCCCAAGCGCCTAGACATCACTTCATAGCTTCAGATTACCATACCGATGCCGATGAGTATAATCTGTTCCAAAGGATCTGTTAAAAATGTAAACATTTATTTTAAAATTATAAAAAATATGTATTTGAGACCCTCATAGACCCTTTCATTTGATATGTCACACAGTACAGTTTGCAAAACATTTTTTTTAATTTTCTTATTTGCCCCTAAAAGTGACCCCCATATTCAAAATTCATTTATTTACTTTACCTGTTCGTGTTTGGGTCACAGAAATCCATATGTGTACCAAATTTCAACTTAATCGGTCCATCAGATTCGGAGCAAATTGGCTGTGACCGACGGACAGACAGACAGACACACGAGTGATCCTATAAGGGTTCCGTTTTTCCTTTTGAGGTATGGAACCCTAAAAAACAGCTGTTGCCTGTTGCCTATATGTACTTACATTATATTCGCTTATCTTGTCAAAATGTACGGAACAGCAGATATTTTTTCCGCGATTTCAAAGTTGGTTCCATAGTAAAAGTTATTTAGTTCGATGATCTAAACTACTGTTAATTTTTAAACATCATAAACATATAAAGTTGAAACCTAAATACAGATCACTATGTTACTCATTCCCTTTAGTAAGTTATTGCGTAAGAATTTAACATTTGTTGTTGTTTAGTTGTTTATACTTTAATCAGATTATTTTGAAACATACTTATAGTTATGTAAGTAAGTATAATCTATATACTTATAATAAATCTGTAGAGAGGTCAATTCTGTACATGATATATATTTTCAAAATAACTATCAGGGGGTAATTAGTGATCGATACTGATGCCAAAAATTCAATCAGTAAAATTTTTGTCTGTCTGTCTGTATGTTCCTTATAGAAACAAAAAGTACTCGACGGATTTTAACGAAACTTGGTACAATTATTTTTCATACTCCTGGGGAGGTTATTGTATACTTTTCATCACGCTACAATTAATAGGAGCAGAGCAGTGAAGGGAAATGTTGGGAAAACGGGAGAAGTTGCTCCATTTTTTAAGCTTCCGTCGCGTGTGCAGCCTTAATGGTTAAAGCTACATAGAAATCATTGATGACGGAAATGTTTTACATAAAATTATCTAAAAAATATCCCACAACAGCATATGTCTATCTTTTATGGTTGACTCACAATAACACGTGTAACTCCCGATAGCTTAGCAGTCCAATACATTAACTTAATAACATACAAGGAGTTACACGCTGACGGAGTCGCGGCACAGCTATTAATAATAATATTCTGCGGTTCCTTATTGCGATATTTTTCAACAGTATTGTGGATTGACATATTATATTTCCCTACTAAAATACGAAAGTTAATCTGTCTGTTACATCAAAACCACTGAACCGTGAGGAAGGACATATGGTACTTTTTTACGAAAAACGACGGAAACGCGGACGAAGTCGCGGGCAAAAGCTAGTGTATAATAAAGTGCACGTCTCAATGGCCCTTAAGCCCACACTGAAGGACTAACATGCACTCTAGCACTAAGCTAGTTTCAAGTGCAATTTGCGATTACACATGACATTGACGAGCATCGTAGTTCAGTCATGCACATGGAAATGCGTGCACGTTCAGTAATTTAATATTAAGTCCTGCGTTAAATAATAAAATTGTTAAAGAGAGTTATAGAGTAGAATTTTAAATGATATCATGACAAAGGATGTATGGAGAAGATTACTTAACTGTGCCTGAATAAGCCTTTTACATGATATCTATATAGGTAGGTACATACATATTTTTAGGGTTCCGTACCTCAAAAGGAAAACGGAACCCTTATAGGATCACTTCGTTGTGTTATCAACGCGTGGAGTTATCAAGTTGAAATTAATATTAAATACGTCGGTCTTTGGTCCCTTGGAGTACTAAAAAAATCAAGCTTCTAAGTCAACGCAATCAAAAAATACGGCCATTTATGCGACATATTTTGATACTTGCAAATAAATAAAAACCTGTAGGGTAAGTACTTCCCACTGTCCTACAATCATAAAATTTGGCAAGAAGCAAGGTCTCACAGCACAAGTAAATAAAAAGTCCAAAAATTGTTAATTTGTAATTTTATCACATAGGTAACATTTTTTTTTTTGGATTAAGTACAATATTAAATTTGTTCTTGGGATACATTCTTTTGAACTACCTACAGAATTGTGCGTGGTCTGACACGCTCTTGGGCGGTTTTTTAGGGTTCCGTACCTCAAAAGGAAAAAACGGAACCCTTATAGGATCACTTGTTTGTCCGTCTGTCTGTCTGTCAGTCTGTCAAGACCCTTTTTCTCAGGAACGCGTTGAGGTATCAAGTTGAATTTAATATCACATACGTAGGTCTGTGGCCCCTTAGAGTCCTAAAAAACTCAAGGTTCTAAGTCAATGCAATAAAAACATACGGCCATTTATGCGATATATTTTGATACTCGCAAGTAAATCAAAACCTATAGGGTAAATCCCGTTGTTCTAGAATCATGAAATTTAGCATGAAGCAAGGTCGTACAACACAAATAAAGGAAAAAGTCCGAAAATTGTTAATTTGTAATTCTATCACATAAAAAAAATGTTCAAGTCGGTCCGTCTGTCAAGACCCTTTTTCTCAAGGACGCGTAGAGATATCACGTTGAAATTTATATTAAATAGGTAAATCTATGGTCTCTTAAAGTTCTAAAAAAATCAAGCTTCTAAGTCAACGCAATAAAAAAATACGGCCATTTTGCGACACATTTTGATACTCGCAACTGTCGCAAGTAAATCAAAACCTCTAAGGTACTTCCCATTGATCTAGAATAATGAAATTTGGTAAGAAGCAAGGTCTCACAGCACAAGTAAAGGAAAAAGTCCGAAAATTGTTAATTTGTAATTTTATGACAGATTTTTTTTTTGGGATCCAATGTTATAAAAGTTTGTTTTTGGGATAAATTCTTTTCAACTACGGAACCTTTCATTGTGCGTGGTCCGACACGCACTTGGCCGGTTTTTTTTTCAGATGGTTTAAATATATGAGAATGCAAAAGTAGGTACACACGCTCCAATAATCAATCAACATAATTATATAGTTCCCACTGCTGGGAGGGATACTGGCATGTCTCTTTTCTCTGAGAGGGAATGGGCTCTAATCAACCACTAAAATACGCGGATTTTTCAGTTCCAATCCACGAAACAGCCAATATAACTAATAAGTACAAAAACCAAAAAAAACTAGATTTTTCACCAATCAATAAATAAACAAAGGATTTACCTCAGATCCTGATGTACTTATGTCTAAACACGAAGAAGGCAGGCGAACGATTCGCGCGTCTCTAACAATAACAAAATCGATATCTCCGATTGGTCGCCGAGCTAGTAAACAACGGACACGCTTGCTCTATCTAGTAAACGTATATTAATTCGTTATCGATGTTTTATCTGAAGATAACTTATCTCCGGATTTATCGATGCGTTGTATGACGTGTGTATAATGCTGTGTTTAGCAATGTTTGACAAGGGAGAGAAAAATGGGTTGACTCAGTTTTATGATATGGCATTTCTTTCGGAAAATTTTATGGATTTTAACACTTTGAGCGGAGCGACGTTATAATACGTAAAATTTGATAAACGCTATTTGACACAACGTTTAATCACGTCAGCAAAAAATATGTCTTTCTTTAAAGAACGTGTACAAACGGCTGCGGCCTATACCAATTCCTTCAAGCTACGTCATCGCGCCGTATCACTTTAAATTTTCGGACTGCTAGCGCCACTCCACGTTAGTTTTGTTGTACACTTTTTAAGGCTACTCACACACATACATTCTAATTACGCGTCCATTCGCAACGTCGACGTGTAGTAACGGTTGTGTCACATTTCATATTATCTTTGCTTGTATGAAAGACCAGAACGTCACTAATCGTCATATATTTTGTATGGGAAAATAGTGTGCCGCGCAACAAACATTTGCATACGCAGATGCTCAGCTGAAAGTGTTAATGTATCTATAGGTTGTTAGAATTGCATCGACACAACCGAAAATACGAATATTCGAAGAACAAGCAAATAGCGAAATCAAAGTTACCTACTGCGATTATCTTGCAAGTACCTATTTATACAATATCACCGCTTTTCAGTACCGTAATCAGCCTACAATGTTCCCACTGCTGGGCCTCCTCTCTGTGAGAGGGAGAGGGCTGTAATCTACCACGCGGGCCCAGTGCGGGTTGGAGATGTCACATGACATGTCTTCAATTTTTTTGGTTCTAGAATAGGTTTCTCTCACTCACGAAGTCACGATGCTTTCCTTCACCGTTTTGAGAGCAGCGATGATGAAATAATTTACACAAGGTAAAGTGCCTGCTTGGAATCGAACCCACGACCTACAACTCGTAAGTTGCGGCTGTATCCACTGAGCCACCACTGCACACGCACTTTCAGTACCTAAGGTTTAAGGCACCTTATTGTCTTATGGGATTATGGGATTCTTCTCTGGGGAACATGTGCGTGCATTAATACTATCTTTGTTCTACAGAAAAGGGCTGTTCGAGCCATTTACAATCTAGGTCCAAGGGATTCCCTTCGAGAGAAGTTCAAGGAAATAAATATTCTGACTGTAGCCTCTCAATATATATTTGAAAATCTATTGTATGTACACAAAAATATATCCAATTTTAAGAAGATGTCCGATATTCATAGTTTAAATACTAGGAATAAACACAATCTTGCTGTACATCGCACTCGTCTCCACAGAGTAGGCAACTCGTTCATGGGTCAATGTATATGCTTTTACAACAAACTTCCCATTGACATTCGAAACTTGCCCATTAAACGATTTAAAAGCTGCATTAAAACCAAACTTTGTAAAAAGGGCTACTATAAAATTTCTGATTATTTAGAAGACAAAAAAGCTTGGGTTTGAGCTATTCAATCAACTTTGTAATATATATAATACCAAAACTCATTATAATAAATAAAATGACAAACCTTTGTTAAAAAATCAATGTAAATTGTTAAAAAATTAAAATTATTGTAAATGTGAGCACTATGTGTATCTTTTTTTTTTTTTTTAGTATTATTGATGGTCTGATATTTTTGAGTACTTTATGCGACCTACCCAAACGTCCTTTCTTTGGTATTGTTCGTCGAGTTATTGAGCTCCTGAAATCCTGAGTTGAGCTGCACGATTGTTGACAAATGCTTGCACTGACTGGACAGGTCCACTCAAATTTTTATGGTTCTTTCCTCAAAAGACCATTTCAGACTGGATCTACATGGTCCTCACATGATCTGACCAAGATTATGTCTGGACTTTAATAAAAGAGACTTTGACCCCTGAGTTTGTTTCGCCATTTCTTCTCAGGGTAGTCAGATAGGAAATGTCGACTTCATCTAGCTTATTTAAAAAAAAAAAAAAATATAACGTGTAAAAGTGATTTCGATATCCTATTTACAGAATAAACAATTTCATTTCATTTCATTTCATTTCATTTCATTTCATTCCGAGGGGTTCTAAAATTGGCACCATATTCCGAGGTATTTGTCAATTAGTTTTATTCGAAAGATTATTTAGCTAAATAAAAATACAACCGTGACTGTGATTGTACACACATCCATTAAGTGAACGTTTCCAGCAACTAAGCGTTGAACGATTCTATCTTGTGAATCTTCTATTAGTTTCGAAACCTTGTGTCATTTCTTTTCTACCGTTATTGATCCGATGTAAGTGAACTTTGTAGTTAGGTGAATTATTTACTTACCTTAACTTACCTACTTACAATGTACAGTGAGGGAAATCAATTCTAATTGTATACGTGCATTTATTTATTGTAAGCAAATTGACATCCTAAAATACCGTTATACCATCCTCGTCAAATTTCAGGGTGTGGTACAGAATATTAAACCGAATAACTTTCTCCATGGGACCAACATCGTATTCGCGAAAAAAAATTCAATGGTCCCATAGAAAACTTCAAAACCTACACGATGCAAATGTCATGGGACGGCTGATTATTGTGTTGCGATTACGGTGTTGATGCCATGGAAAAAGTTGTTCGGTTTGATGGTCTATACCACACCCTTAAATTTGACGACGATGCAAAACGACACGTTGTATAGCAATTTCGTAGTACTGTCCTCAGACTAAATAAAAAACCCAGACATTGCGCTGCGAACAGTACCTACTGTGAAGCACGCGCAAAACTACGCCTCGCTCTGTGCATACACGCTCACAATTAAACTACACCTCATTAAGTGCACACATGTTTACGAAACCCGAAACGTGGGGCTTCACGTTACTGTTGACAGCGGTATGTCTTGATTTTTTATTTAGTCTGAGGTACCTACTGTCAAAAAAATATATTTGTGATTTGACAACGGACCGTATATGTTGATGATAGTCAATGGAGTTGTTTATTTGGCCGCAAGCAATGAATTAAGAATGTTAGCCGCAAGACAGCACTGGGCCCGTGGGCCCCAAGTTAGCTATTTTTTACATTCCAACACGATCCCATTGTCACTGCATTGTCATTTTGCTAAAAGTTCGTAATCTGCTAAATTCATAATTTCATACAATAGAGTGTCAGTGGTTGACCATTGGAAAGTCATAATGGCGTCATTATGACGCCATTATATTAGTAGATTACCAAACTTCAATTTAATTTTTGCAATGATAGACCATCCTGACACTATTGTATTAGCAGACTTGAGGCCGTTTGTCACTTGGCTTGTGCTACTCGGACATCGTGAAATAGGCCCTTAGTCTCCGAGATTGAAACAAACCCAACAGAAACAGACCAATTCCCAACTATGTTGGGCTCGGCTTCCAGTCTAACCGGATGCAGCTGAATACCAGTATTTTACATGGAGTGACTGCTTATCTGACCTCCACAACCCAGTAACTGGGTAACACGAATACCCCATGGTTCAGACTTTTGGGCTTCTGACGACCCGTAACTACTGTCAAAGATCCACAAATGACAGCCGGGACCAACAGCGAGGCGCGGAGGAGTCTCGGTATGAAAAGATGATCACCCATCCACGGACCAACCCCAGCAAGCGTAGCTTAACCTGATGGATCGACCCGTGCATCTGTTATTACTTAGCAACGAGCTCCTCCAACAGAAACAGACCATAATAAAATATCGCTGCATGTAGACCGAAGACTATCAAGTTCAGTTGCCAAGTTTTAAAACATTTCTGTCACAGAATAAGAAGTTTCATACAAAATAATGTCCATTAGCACAGGGAATATCAAGCGAGGGAACATCACACAATTTTGTGCTTCCGCCTCACCGACACGACAGACCGAAATTCATTTAAAAAATGCTAATGCCTCCCGCCGGCGATGTACTAATGAAAAATACAAATAAATACAAACACGCCATCTTGGATTCGGTTACTTGCGAAATTGATGCGGAATTCGAAGATTACCATCAAGTCATGAAGGTTTTGTTAAGTAAACTAGGTTGACAAAACGGGCTAAAAGTTCACCTGTTAAGCCGAAGGTAGCTAGCCTATATTATGTCAATGACATAAATAGTTGAAATGCATCATCATCATTTCAGCCGAAAAACGTCCACTGCCACGTCATAGCCCCGCCCCACCCCCCCAACTGTGCTTCCAGCATCCAACGGATTCCTGCGGTTTTTGAAATGCCTCAAACAGTAATAAAATGCTGCTTGAGGACAGAAACACAATATGGATGATGAATTGATGACTAGAGATTTATTTTTCCCTCCGTCTTTAAAAAGAATTGAACACGTAGGTATCTTTCTTTATTTACGTAACTCTAAAAGATCACGGCGATACATTGAGTTAAAATGTGGCATGACGTTTCTCCTTGCTAGATTTTATACGTAGTTTGTCATACTTAGTTCTCCCCTTTTTTTTATCGTGTGGAAATCCTCATGGTTGTCCTCCACCCTCGGGTGAGTGGAGGGGTCTATCAGACTTTTACCGACTAAAACCACACGGTGTTCTGCTGCTACCTTTAGCCGGGGTGCTGGAGTGCTTACGCATTTCATCACGCTTCCCCGCCCAGGGGTCGGCCCGCATGAATTCATGCGGACCCTGTCAACCTCAGCGGTCATATATGGCCGCAATTCCTCTACAGAGGCGCGCGCGGAACACGGCGCCGCCGTCTCGGGCCTTACACTGTTCAGGCAACAAACTCCCCAAGTCTGTTGCCTGCAGGCCTCACCGTAAGGCGGCCGGAGATCATTCCGCGCCCTCCGTCACCCGGTGCGTCTGCTATGGATTGGAAGGGATGTTGTATCTCCCTTTCCGCCGCCTCCTTGGCGACCATCACTTCCTCGCAGAAGGAGGCGACGGCGTCCCACGCGCTCTCACTTTCGACCATGGACTGGACCATGTCCCGAAGCGAGAGAGTATCCGCAGCACCAATCACCTCGACGAGGTCACAGCGTTGCACTGCCCAAGCAGGGCATTCCTCAAGGGTGTGCTGCGCCGTGTCGTCGAGGCAGCTGCAATAGTGGCAACCGGGTGTCGGTTCCCGACCTATGCGGCACAGGTACCTTCCGAAGCACCCATGTCCGGACAGCACCTGTGTCAGCCGGAAAGTAAGGGCGCCATGCCGTCTCTCCAGCCACTCCCTCGCAACGGGTCTTACCGCCGCTATAGTGGCGTGCCCTGCGCTGGGTTGCGCAAGTCGCTCCTGTCACTCCACCACTAGGATACTTAGTTCTCCGCTACTTTTAACTAAGTCATTTTTTATTAATATGATAAAGCAAAAAATACGTGTCTAATATTTTTTTATTATCTGACTGACGGACTAAATAAATTTGTTTTTTTTTTGTTACCAGGGCATCATCCCTATTGTAGAATAGTTGTGGAACCCTTATGGTGTGACTCAGTCTGTCTGTCTGTCTATTTGTCACAGCTGGATATCTCAAGAACTACTGACGCTATCAACTTGAAATTTAACTATTTTGCAAATAAGAAAGAAATAAAAACATTAATTTTTTTTTGCAACAGGGACTGAAAGGGGGTCTTAAAAATTCAAAGTGGGGCTACTAGGGCATGTGGGGTATCATATGAAAGAGCGCTGTTTGCACACTCTCAAACATTTTTTTTTTTTTTCTTTTTTTTAGGCCGCATAGTTTTCGACTTTTGATGAAAAATATAAAAAAAAATACAGTTCCCCCCCTTATCTCCGAAGTTTGCAAAGATAAAAATCTGAAATTATTCTATGTCATAGAAGTTTATGTACTTAAAGATTACAGGAAAAATAAAACGATGTCTCTAAATAGCACACTTTTTCAGAAGTCGGAACGGAACCCTCGGTGCGTGAGTCCGACTCGCTCTTGACCGGTTTTTTTATTTTATTTATTTGGGACAAAAAACAGTTATACAGTACAGCATTTACAAAGTAGTAATTTAACAGTCGAGAAAACGTATAACCCACACTATTGTCCACGAAATGACATTTCAGTATGATAACGAACGCAATATATCTTCAATCAAGTTCTTTCCCTAGTTTGTATGAGTAGCAACCTAAGTAAGTATATTTAGGACCATTTCGTTTAACCAAATCCTCCCACATTATGTGGTATACCCATTATACAACTCAGTAAAATTATGTCAGTAATATGAATATTGGATATCCAGCCGAAAAGGATCCGAAAGTAATCCACAATGGGTTTACCACAAAGTGACTGGATTCAATCAATTATTAGGGTTCACGGTTCACCCCTGAACCCTGAATCGAGTCAGCATATACAAACGAGATTCCACATAAAGGCTCCTACAGACAGAGGCGATATCGCGAGCGATATTGCGATATTATCGCGTCACAACACCGCTACGCGACACGTCGCGACGCGATATCGCCTCTGTCTGTAAGAGCCTTTACAAAAAGAAAAGATTCTCCGAACACAATCTAAATCACATTTGTGAGGAAATGCCGATAGTTAATCAGCCCTACGACATATTATACTTTTGAATTAGACCCCCGATAATTGAAACTCGACTTGGCAGAGGTCTACCTATGTCCGGCAGAGAACGATATTATGATACGCTGAGTTGTTAGATCGATTGATCAAGTAGAAACTCAAGATCATTGAATACCATTGCACCCCTGCAAAAAACATTATTTATCAATCTTCACAAATGTTGTAAGAACCCAAACCGTGACTGAAAAGTTGTGTGCGTAAAACGGTTGTTATGCTATGGGTGGAAAATGTCGTGATCAAAGTTTTGAGTATGAATGTGGGTAGCTTTATGAGTAGGGTAAGACCAAAGAAACGATGGATGGACTGTGTGAAATTTGTTATGGCTAGGAGGGGGTGGCTAGGTACAAGACGCGAGACGACTAGAGAAGAAGAAGACATGTTGCGCCGACCGCAAATTATTGGTATATGGGCAGGAGAATCAAGATGTGAATCTTCTCAAATCATATAGGTATTTTGCAATGATATTATGTTCGATGCTTGTGTGTTGTTGTTGTATAGCGGTAGGTCAGATAAACAAGCGACACATAAAGCGATATGATTGTATAACTTTCCCACAGAAACAAAGATTTTCTGTGTAAGGTTTTTATACACGCGTCAACGTTAGAGGCATATAAGTACCTACAGCAAACTTCGTGTTTCGGCAGTCGTCGGATTTCTATCAGATGCCCTATGCACTTGGTGCAGACTGCACCAACTCTATATATTTCCAAGTCGATTGAGAGCGTCCAGTCTGCACCAAGTGCAAAGGGCAACTGATAGAAATCCGACGACTGATGAAACTTAAGCTTGGAGCTTGGCTTGCTTTACTTTGAAGCTTGGAGTAGCTTGGTGTGTAAGTGAAATGGCGTTATGGCTGTCTAGTTTGACGCACGAGATAGAAGATTCTCACGCGCACCGGAATTATGTCGTAAAAGTGCAAATAAAATCGTATAAAATTAGAAATTAACTATTTAATAAAAGTAATCCATCACTGGATGCAGTTTGGAATTTGACATTTTATGGTATATTTTTAATTATAATTATAATTGCTAATGAATGGATAAACAGCTTTTAAAGATTATTTGGAGGTAGGTTTAAAGATTTTTTTGGTGCATTAAAGTATGTTTAATTATGTTTTGGCTTCCATCACTGTATGCGAAAAGGACTTGAAAATATCATATTTTTTTTAACATGTCAAAATTATTTACGGTTTATGAGACACACAGCTTTAAAAAACCACCTTTTTGATCGTTTTCCGGAAATCTGAGTTGTAGATAAGTACTTGTACACGCGTGGAGGTGGACTGCAAATAGTTCTGAAGTGATAAAATAGCAGACACGACAGGCTTTGCAAGCGTCGCTTTAGGTCGTCGCTGCCTCTGCCGTTGACGTTGTCGCTCATGTGTAAGAACATCTTATTCGATTGTTTATTCTATAAGTTAGCCACCGCTCCAATCAATATAGTTACTGTTGTAAGTCCCTTAAGCGACAAAGTAATCCGGAATAAAGGTCACGTCTTAAGAGCTTGCCGGAGCTGGCAACATTAATGAGTTTTGATGACTTTGTTGGCAACTTTATTTTTTATTTAGATTATTTACGGCGCGCCCCTGTTTAGCCCTGAAGATGAAGGGATGATCAAGATATCAAAGCGGATTATCTTTTTTAAAAGTTTATGGAATTTTCTAAATTGGGTTGGCCGAATAAATTGGATATACTTACCTACTTAATTTAAGACATTTCTTAAATAGACAATGTGAAACTAAAGATTTGTGATCATAATATCATAGATGAAGTAAAATGACGACATCCGTAAAAATAGAGATAAATAATGTACTTAAGAGGAAAGGCGGGTGGCCAGACTTTTAAAAATTAGGTATTTTAAGAAGGTAATTTGCTGTCGCTCTGCGAGCGCTCCGCCCTCGCATTCGTGCGATAAGGACAACTGCAGATCCGACTAAATAGCCTATGTAAAAAGTCACATTTCGAGGTTTGGGTCTCGCCTATTTCCTCCTTTTTTCTTTGGTCCTTTTGGACCAATTTAAAAGATATTTCATAAACTGAATAAAAAGGATATATACTATGCCCCTATTTTTTTCATTTTTCGTTAATAGTTGTCAAATTGGTACACTAGGCGTCTGTTGACAGCGGTCTGAATAGGCAATTTTGAGCATTTTTGGAGGGTTCTAGTTCTTATAAAAATAATATATTATCAAAAGGAAAACATAGGGGCATACAAGTAACTGTTATTTATATTTCTGTAAAAAATCATTGCTTTATGGTCACTAACCAGAAAGAAAACAGGCGAGAGCGTTTGTATCTTTTTGTATGGAGAAAAGAGCACCCACGTTTCCTCTTAAGTGATGGTTTGAGGCTTGGAGGTGGCCTGTGTAGTTGAAACGATCATCAATTCCATATATCTGCCTAGCCTTTTCCCAACTATGTTGGGGTCGGCTTCCAATCTAACCGGAGGCAGTATTTTACTTACATGGAGCGACTGCCTATCTGACCTCCACAACCCGGTTACTGGGTAATACTAGTTGTCAGACTTTCGGTCTTCTGACCACCCGTAACGACTGTCAAAAATCCACGAATGACAGCCGGGACCAACGGCTTATTAATATGCTTTCCGATGTGTAGGAATGACGATGATCATATTGCAATTGCAATTTTCCTGAAAGATTTATATTATGTCTTCGAAAAAATTTACTTACTTGATTCTTTATCTCAGGTCAATGGAACTTCTAAGACTGCAGGCAGATTATGGTGATTTTTAGCTTAAAAGTAGTAAAATATCTGTAAAGAAATTCTAAATGGGCAGACTTGGATTTTTACTATTATAAAAAAACCGGTCAAGAGCGAGTCGGACTCGCGCACCGAGGGTTTCGTTCCGATTCCTGAAAAAGTGTGTTTATTTTTCCTGTAATATTTACATAAACATCTATCACATACAATAATTTCAGATTTTTATCTTTGCAAACTTCGGAGATAAGGGGGGGGAATGGTATTTTTTTTACATTTTTCATCAGAAGTCGAAAAATACCTAAAAAAATGAAAAAAATGTTTGAGAATGTGCAAGCAGCGTTCTCTCATATGATACCCCATATGTCCTAGTAGCCCCACTTTGATTTTTTAAGACTCCCTTCCAGTGCCCCTTACAAAAAAAATATAAATATTTTTATTTCTTTCTTATTTGCAAAATAGTTGGGTAAACGTCATCAAAAACTGTTCCGAATTTCAAGTTGATAGCATTAGTAGTTCTTGAGATATCCAGCTGTGACAGACAGACAGACTGAGTCACACCATAAGGGTTCCTTTTTTACCATTTTGGTACGGAACCCTAAGGAGGAGCTCGTGGCTAAGTAATAACAGCCGTACGGGTCGATCCATCAGGTTAAGCTACGCTTGCCGGGGTTGGTCAGTGGATGGGTGACCATCTTTTCATACCGAGACTCCTCCGTGCCTCGGAAAGCATGTTAAGCCGTTGGTCCCGGCTGTCATTCGTGGATCTTTGACAGTCGTTACGGGTCGTCAGAAGTCCGAAAGTCTGACAACCAGTCTTACCAAGGGGTATCGTATTACCCAGTTACTGGGTTGTGGAGGTCAGACAGGCAGTCGCTCCATGTAAAATACTGGTATTCAGCTGCATCCGGTTAGACTGGAAGCCGACCCCAACATAGTTGGGAAAAGGCTAGGCAGATTGATTTTGTACGGAACCCTAAAAAGGATCGATGAAAGAAACAAAAATTGGCAATAAACAGCAGTATCTTCACTTCTGTCTACCTCTAAGCCGACGTTCGCACGGACGTAAAAAAATCGCGGCGGAATTTTATCGCATACTACATTTTCAACTCTCGGTGTTGAGCCGAGCTTTGAGAATCTAATCTAACAACAACAGCGCGAACATCATCCCAGCAGCGCGACGAAAAACACACTGTTGGATTTTCAACTCCCGGCGCTAAGCAGAGAGTTGAAAATACAGAGCGCGAAAAAAACTCGCCGCGATAATTTTACGTCCGTGTGAAATCAAATCAAATCAAATAATTTATTTGCATAATACAGGTTACAAAAGGTGTTACAAGTATAAAAAAGTAAGTACCTACATTGTATTATAACCTACTGAGGTGTGCAAATTAATATATTAGGTAGGTACTAAGCAAAATTAAATAATTATACTGAATAAATTAAATTGAGTTACATAAAAAATAGAAATGTCAAAAACGAACGTCGGCTAAGTCGGCGTTCACACGAGCGTAATAAAATCGCGGCGGGGTTTTATCGCGCACTGGATTTTCAACTCTCTTTGTTGAGCCGAGCGTTGAGAATCCACAACCTAACAAAAACAGAGTGCATCCCAGCGCGACGAAAAACACACTGTTGGATTTTCAACTCCCGGCGCTAAGCAGAGAGTTGAAAATCCAGTGCGCGATGAAATCCCGCCGCGATTTTATTACGCTCGTGCGAACGGGGGTTAAGTGAGCAAACTAAACGCGTGAATATTTTTTAAAAATGTAGAAACACAAGTCTACAACACCGAATGCAGATGGCCATTTTCCCATGAATAGGTATTTCAAAGTATTTGCTAATTAGTGTCAGGACTTGAAAGGTAGTTAAAATTAACTCGACATTCAATATAAAGTGCAATATTTATTAGTTCTAGAGAAAGAAACGCCCTAACGATATGAAAGTCATTATACCTATACGTTGAAATAGATAAAGTCAGGGTAATCAAATTGACTATCAATATCAACTATTGTCATTCTTTGACGGTTGTATGAAATGGCAAAGCACAACAAATTGACACAGGGTGTCAAATTGCTTATCAATTCATTTCTTGGCTGCATCTATACATATTGTAATGCATTTTTATATTTTGTTTTCAGATATAGTGAATTCTGTCTGAAATAGGTAATTGTCGTGTTTGAAGGCGGATCTAGGACTTAGACCTTCGATGCTTCTGTGTTACGATTCTCTAAACTCTTATTACGATGAACGGAGATATGAATGCCAATTTTTTTCTAAAAGGAGAAACGCAAATTCGCTAAGTAGGTACTACGTTTTTCGATAATAGTTACGATAACAGAAGCCGATTTACGAAATAACAACCATCCGCTGAGAGCTTTTCCATTATGTTTAAAGTGAGAGAGGCGTGGAAAATAACTTTGAAAAATAATGAAAATGGATAAATATTCTGTATTTTTAACTGACTTCTGAAAAAGGAGGAGGTTATCAATTCGGATGTTTTATATTTTTTTTCGGGAATAGCGAGCAATATTTTGAAGGTGACGAGCAGTTGACATTGGGCTATTGTATAACTTAGATAAATTACAAACTGACCCATTATAAAGTGAAAAATAAAAACTTTCAAAAAAAAAAAACAACCGACTTCCAAAAAAAGAACACTACAAAGTGAAAAATAACTTTAATTTTGGAAGTCGGTGGCAAAAAAAACGAAAGTAAATAAAAAACCAAAGACAACGACTTCCGAAATTAAACTAATTTTTCACTTTGTAGTGTTTTTTTGGGAGTCGGTTGTTTTTCTCATAGGTTTTCACAAGTACATTGTCTTGTACCCCCTACCCAGTAGTACCCAGCGCAGCGCCCACAGCAAGGTGCAGATAAAAGAGCCATGATTCATAGAAATTCGTTATCAAAATGTTACATACCTAATAAGTATCGATGAAGATCAATTACTTAATTGTCTTTTAATCAATTACCATCAAATCAGACACTGTTAAGATTAAAGGTCACGAGACACGCGCAATATCAGTCGTATACCTACAGGTACATGTAATTGTTATCACATAAACCATTGGCCTATTAATAGACCGAAGGCTGTCATAATCTACGTCTCAAGTTTATTCATCGATCAGATATCAGACTATTGAGACCTATTGAGAGTGAAAATTAAAAAGTGCGATCAGATTCATCACGATATAAAGATTAGAACACCGACATTTTAAATAGGTATCAAACCTCCATGCTATAAATTCGTACGAACACGGTACAAAATTCAGAGTAACAATTAAAAAAACAACATTCTGAGAAATGGAATCGAGTTTTCCACTTACCTAATTTTACATGTTTCTCCAAAATGCACTTGGATTTCCCGTAATTATGGATGCAGTGACGTCAAACAGTTCACGGCACTGGGGAGGGACAGACTGATTTTGACAGGTGTCAGAGAGGGCACGCTGCGGGGCGCATGCGCGGGAACCAGTGGAAAATTATGGAGAGGGCGGGAAACCGTGGGTGGGAAGCGCTCGATAAACGAAAGGATATGACGTGGCGCAGGAAATTAAAGCCTCGATTGAAATTGGTTTTAGTTTTATTTGCGAAAGCTTAAGATTGAGTTTTATTACTAGTTTTATTTATTATGTCGCTTTGATCCAGTGGTTATAATTATTTTTATAAAATAAATTGTCAGGATTCAGGACTCGTAAAACTATTTCATATTTCAATACGTCAATACTATTGTTGTTGAATATAATTCAGAAGCTTTTCGAATTTGTTCGATCTTTTTCGTCTCATCGCTAGAAGTTTTGCAAAAGTATTGTCGGATTTTCCTCAATTTAATGCAGGATTTTTTAGTTTTATCGAAACTAATATCGTCTGACACGGAGTTAGTTACAATGGCCCATTGTGTAGACACTGGGACCCATCGCTACAGCGAGCTGGCATAAGCTGGCCAATGTATCACGTGCTGTATTTTCTAATGCCTCGTGTTTCCCGGAAAATCATGGTCCATATATTGAATTTCAGTGGTTGTATTTTGCAAGGTTTCGTAACTTTACGATTTACCTAATAAAAAAAAGTTAAACTTATTGCTCCATTTTGAACGTTTTCAGGTATTAGTAAGTTCGATTCCCGGTTCGATGAAATTATGATGAGGATTTTGTCTTCTACTACTGTCTTATCATATCACCTTACTGAAACTGACTTGCTTTGGTGTCCTGAAAGTAAGCATGCAATTTATTTATTTTATTTATTTATTTATTAACTCATCATCACCATCATTACAGGAATTTCCTAATTCAATAGTGTGGCCTTAATTACAGTTTTATTATTAAAGTGTAAAGCAATTATTTCAGATACCTAGGTAGTCCTATGATCACTGCAGGTAAGTAAGAATGAGTAGGTACAGTCAGCAACAAAAGTCGATTAACACCTGTGTTTTCTAAATCTATTGAGAAAAATACTTTAAAATCGGAACAGATGTTAAATTTAAATTTTAAAGAAAAGGAACTCATACATAATAAATGAAATGCTAAAAAGTAGGTTATTGTATCATTTTGTGTTTAATTTTGGTGATGTCAAAAAGTTGCAGTGTTAAGCGACTTCTGTTGCTGACCGTACCTCTCTAGAATAATTCACTAGGTACTTAATATCTACTCTTTTAACCATCCGGTTAGACTAGAAGCCGACCCCAACATACTTGGTTGGGAAAAGGCTTAGCAAATTGATTTGAGGTATTTAAAAAAAAAATAAAAGAAGCATTCCTTTTCAAAATAAGTTTATTTTGAATCGTTCTACGGCATTTCTAGGCAGTTATTGGCTGTAAGTAGCAGGCGTTACAGGATCCATAGGGCACCTGTGCAGTGAAGCAGTCGCTGGGGCACACGGGGCAGGCGCCTGCGTACGCGCGGGGGTACGTGCACGACGTCGAGGAAGACCACTGAGATGCGCTCGCGTGCTGAAACATTATACAGACAGGGTGTAAAAAGACCCATCACGAAGCAATCATCTACGCATTCAACTAAGCAAACAAACACATCGCATCGCATCAAATAAACACATCGCATCGTGTCAAATAAACACATCGCATCGTGTCAAATAAACACATCGCATCGTGTCAAACTAAGTAACTTTGTGGAAGAATAATTGCTGGCTAACGACTTTTATTTTTGGTGTGAAAAATCACTGTTTACTGTAGGTAAGGCTTGTCCACTCTGAAAAAAACCGGTCAAGAGTGAGTCGGACTCGCGCACCGAGGGTTCCGTTCCGATTTCTGAAAAAGTGTGCTATTTAGAGACATCGTTTTATTTTCCTGTACATAAACTTCTATCACATAGAATATTTTCAGATTTTGCTCTATGCAAACTTCGGAGATAAGTGGGGGGACGTTATTTTTTTTACATTTTTCATAAAAAGTCGAAAACTATGCGGCCTAAAAAAAGAAAAAAAAATGTTTGAGAATGTGCAAACAGCGTTCTTTCATATGATACTCCACATGCCCTGTAGCCCTACTACGAAATTTTAAGCCCCCTTTCAGTTCCTGTTGCAAAAAACATTTAGTTATGTAAATATTTTTAATTCTTTCTTATTTTCAAAATAGTTGGGCAAACGTCATCTAAAACTGTTCCAAATTTCAAGTTGATAGCATTAGTAGTTCTTGAGATATCCAGCTGTGACAGACAGACAGACTGAGTCGCACCATAAGGGTTCCTTTTTTACCATATTTGTACGGAACCCTAAAATTACGATAATAACGGAAAGAACAATAGTGACATTTGGCTTTGTTTTAAGGGTTTTGTATTACCCGTTACATTGAAGGAAGGCGACAGAGTCACCTACATCCGTCAAGGGGAAGATTCTACCCATCACATTAGACAAGTTTCGCCAAATGTAACTCGTGTGAGTGTGTGACACAGCAGACAGACTTTTTCGATGTATTTGCCACCTTGTAGACGTTAATTATAGCTGAGATCGCTGAGCCTCCCTTCCAAACTTCTAAGGAACAACTAACGATGTGTCGACAGAAATAGAACATAACCCTGCGATTCTAGCAAAGGCATTGTAAATGTGTGTGTTCGGCGTTAAAGTTGAAATTAATAAATAAATAATAAAATAAATATCCTTGGACATTTCACACAACGCCATCTAGTCCCAAGCTAAGCAACCTAATATAATATAATGTATATATAATATTATATGTTATACTAGCTTTTGCCCGCGGCTTCGCCCGCGTGGATGTCGGAAAATATCCCATGGGAACGTACATGTGGAAAACATAGGGCCGTCCGATATAACTGTACAAACTCAAATCGCTACGATATATCGTTACCGTGTATAGTAGGCATAAAGCTACCAGTCGGCATGATTTTTTCCGACATCTTCAACAGTCGTCGTCATATTTCAGCCAATTTACACAAAACCACAATGAATTACACTGAATCACTCCGTTCATTGGAGAAAACCGTATGAAAATCCGTTCGGTACTTTTTGACATTATCGCATTCAAACAGACACACTTACGCGGCGGGGGGACTTTGTTAATTACTTAAAATTTATTATGCCAGTCACGCTTTAATAACAAATAACTTTTGTCCGAGTGTCCACTCGTTCAAATAATTTCCTCGTAAAAACTTCGAATGAAATAAAGACTAACTAAATGTTACCTCAAGATTCGAACTATGACTACATTTCCAATCCCTTAAATCTCTTAAAAAGAGGTAATTACACAAACATTTGTCAACCCCTATTGTAACCCCTCAAAAACGCTGTACCACATATTTCTTTATTTCCTACCAAAAGCATAAATTTGAATTTTCATATCCCTAACTTAAGAAATGCTGGGTTTCCCATCTTTCATCCCTTATATCACCCCTTGAGTATTGTTTTTGAAAGTATACTGTGTCCTTTCCCAAGATGCTATAAAGCCTTGCCAAATTTTGTCGAAATCCGTGCAGTTTTGTAAGTTTTAAAATCAACCCCTATTTTACCTCCTTAGTGGATGATTTTTCAAAAACGCTGAACCGCATATTTCTTTATTTCCTATCAAAAGCATACATTTTAATTTTCACATCCCTAACTTAATACATACTGAGTTTCCCATACAAACTTTCATCCCCTATATCACCCCCTGTAGGATTCTGTTTTAAGACAAAAAGTAGCCTATGTCCTTCCCCAAGATGCTATATAAAGCCTTGCCAAATTTTATCGAAATCCGTGCAGTTTTGTAAATTTTAAAATCAACCCCTATTTTAAACCCTTAGGGGATGATTTTTCAAAAACGCTGAACCGCATATTTCTTTATTTCCTACCAAAAGCATACATTTTAATTTTCACATCCCTAACTGAAGAAATACTATATCACCCCCTGTAGTATTATTTTTGAAAAAAATTGTATCCTATGTCCTTTCCCAGGATGCTATATAAAGCCTTGCCAAATTTTGTCGAAATCCTTGCAGTTTTGTAAATTTTAAAATCAACCCCTATTTTACCCCTTAGGGGATGATGTTTCAAAAACGCTGAACCGCATATTTCTTTATTTCCTATCAAAAGCATAAATTTTAATTTTCACATCCCTAACTTAAGAAATACTGAGTTTCCCATACAAACTTTCATCCCCTATATCACCCCCGTAAGATTATTTTTTAAGACCAAAAGTAGCCTGTGTCCTTCCCCCGAATGTTATATAAAGCCTTGCCAAATTTTATTGAAATCCGTGCAGTTTTGTAAATTTTAAAATCAACCCCTATTTTACCCCTTAGGGGATGATTTTTCAAAAATGCTGAATCGCATATTTCTTAATTTCCTACCAATAGCATATTTTTTTTATCCCTAACTTAAGAAATACTGGGTTTCCTTACAAACTTTCATCCCCTATATTACCCCCTGTAGTATTGTTTTTGAAAGTATCCTATGTCCTTTCCTAGGATGCTATATAAAGCCTTGCCAAATTTTGTCGAAATCCGTGCAGTTTTGTAAATTTTAAAATCAACCCCGATTTTACCCCCTTAGGGGATGATTTTACAAAAACGCTGAACCGCATATTTCTTTGTTTCCTATCAAAAGCATACATTTTAATTTTCACATCCCTAACTTAAGAAATACTGAGTTTCCCATACACACTTTCATCCCCTATATCACCCCCTGTAAGATTATTTTTAATACCAAAAGTAGCCTGTGTCCTTCCCCAGGATGTTATATAAAGCCTTGCCAAATTTTATCGAAATCCGTGCAGTTTTGTAAATTTTAAAATCAACCCCTATTTTACCCCTGGGGTGATTTTTCAAAAATGCTGAATGGCATATTTCTTAATTTCCTACCAATAGCATACATTTTTTATCCCTAACTTAAGAAATACTGGGTTTCCTTACAAACTTTCATCCTCTATATCACCCCCTGTAGTATTGTTTTTGAAAGTATCCTATGTCCTTTCCCAGGATGCTATATAAAGCCTTGCCAAATTTTGTCGAAATCCGTGCAGTTTTATAAATTTTAAAATCAACCCCGATTTTACCCCCTCAGGGGATGATTTTTCAAAAACGCTGAACCGCATATTTCTTTATTTCCTAACAAAAGCATACATTTTAATTTTCACATGCCTAACTTAAGAAATACTGAGTTTCCCATACAAACTTTCATCCCCTATATCACCCCCTGTAGGATTATTTTTTAAGACCAAAAGTAGCCTGTGTCCTTCCCCAGGATGCTATATAAAGCCTTGCCAAATTTTATCGAAATCCGTGCAGTTTTGTAAATTTTAAAATCAACCCCTATTTTACCCCCTTAGGGGATGATTTTTCAAAAACACTGAACCGCATATTTCTTAATTTCCTACCAATAGCATAAATTTGTTATCCCTAACTTAAGAAATACTGGGTTTCCCTTACAAACTTTCATCCCCTATATCACCCCCTGTAGTATTATTTTTGAAAAAATTAGTATCCTATGGCCATCCCCTGGATGCTTTATAAAGCCTTGCCAAATTTTGTCGAAATCCATGCAGTTTTGTAAATTTTAAAATCAACCCCTATTTTACCCCCTTAGGGGATGATTTTTCAAAAACGCAGAACCGCATATTTCTTTATTTCCTATCAAAAGCATACATTTTAATTTTCACATCCCTAACTTAAGAAATACTGAGTTTCCCATACAAACTTTCATCCCCTATATCACCCCCTGTAGGATTATTTTTGAAAAAAAAAGTAGCCTATGTCCGTCCCCAGGATGCCATCTATAGCCTTGCCAAATTTTATCGAAATCCGTTTAGTGGTTTAGGCGTGAAAAGGTAACAGACAGACAGACAGACAGACAGACAGACAGACAGACAGACAGACAGACAGACAGACAGAGTTACTTTCGAATTTATAATATTATATATAGTATATATATATAGTATATATAGTATATAGTATATATAGTATATATAGTATATAGTATATAGTATGGATGGATTTAATATCTGCTTGCAAATGGCCTATGTACAGACGCCAGCACATCAAGATACTACATTATGTCAAGTTTCTTTAATAGATTTTCATCTTTATCGCTAAATCATTAGGTTCAAAGTTGATTGGGAAAATTTGACAGTTTCGGGTGGCTTGACCTGCTGGCGTCTGTACATCCTTCGTCTTCACGTATTTACCATTTGCATTTTGTTTTAATATGATACTATATAGCTGACCCAACAGACGTTGTCCAGTCCAAATTTTATGTATGAGACAGTTAATTTGCTTCATAATTATTTTCACCAAGGAGTTTATTACTACAGGTAGGCCTTTGGTGTGGGATGCAACCTGTGTTGACACCCTCGCGCCATCCCATCTTCCTAGCACGGCGTGATGCGTTGGAGCGGCTGCTGCAGGTGCAGAAAACTAACACGGCGCAAATATTGTTATATTTGCGCCGTTTGAGGTTTTCTGCACCTGCATTATTGGGAGCTATATGTTTGAGCCGTTTGGGGTTGAAACACTAGGGCCTTGGGGTCCGAGTGCTCATCGAGTATTTCAGGTCATCGCCAAGCGGTTGGTCGACTCTACACGGGACCAAAGGGCTGGCCTATTTTTAGCCCAAAGAATTAGCATTGCCATCCAGCTTGGCAATGCTGCCAGCCTTTTGGGTACTTTTCCCACTGACAGCGATGTGGACGAATTTTTTGATGCCTTAAGAGCTCTTGCAAAATAATTCCGCCTCGAATGCAATAACAAACATTCTCCACTTGTATCAAAATGTACTATTATTTAATACAACTTATTATCATTTGGTAAAATGGAAGCGAAACTGAAACTCGAGAAACATAGAGACGTGATAAAAAAGACTGTAGAAGAACCAACTCACCTTAATAAAGCTACCTAACGCACAATGCATGACGTCATAAGCTGGGCAGTTAAGGTAGACCCCTTGTGCCTTCAGCTCCGCCCCCAGGCAGGCTGTCTTCAGGTGCTGGATGGCAGGACCCCACTCCGCATGGTCCTTCTCGAACTGGTCGAAGTAGGCGGCGACCTTCGTCTTGTCTACTGCTGCGCCATTCAGCCATTTGGATTCACGGAAGATGCAGGTCAGTCTGTCGCACTGGAAGTATTTTAGAATAAGAATCATTTATGTGTAGAAATATAAGTAGGTGTTACCAGTGTAAAAGTTTGTACAGAGTGTGTGGGTACAGAGTCCATATTTTGTCTGTTTATGGCAAGCAAATTAATTTTACATTAATACCTAATAGGTACAAGTTAAATATCCAGAATATGCAATATGATTTTATTGAAATGTTAAATTAAAATAAAATTTAAGTTAAAATAAATAAATACACAAAAAACCGGCCAAGTGCGTGTCAGACCACGCACAATGAAGGGTTCCGTAGTTGAAAAGAATTTATCCCAAAACAAACATATATCATTGTAAGCCCAAAAAAAATTTTCGGGCGTTTTCCTTTAGGTACATGTGCTGTGAGACCTTGTTTCTTGCCAAACAGTATTTTAAGTCAACGGGACGGGAAGTACCCTGTACAACATTAGTTTTTGTACCCATCATTTTGAACAACTTTTTTTATAGGACCAACCTTGAAATCGCGAAAAAAAATCAGTTGTTCCATAACATTTTGTCGATTTAAGTGAACACAAATGTATGGAACAGCTCATTTTTTTTTCGCGATTTCAAGGTTGGTCCCGTAGAAAAAGTTGTTCAAAATGATGAGTACAATGACACCTTTCCGGGTTTAGTGGAAACAAAAACTAAGGTTTTGATTTACTTGCGAGTATCAAACTACGTCACTTAAATGGCCGTATATTTTAATGGGTTGACTTTTGGTTGACTTAGAAGCTTGATTTTTTTAGAACTTCAAGGGACCATAGATCTACGTATTTGATTTTAATTTCAACTTGATAACTCCAAGCGTTCCTGAGAAAAAGGGTCTTAACAGACAGACAGACAGACAGACGGACAACGAAGTGATCCTCTAAAGGTTCCGTTTTTTCCTTTTTAGATATGGAATTCTAAAAACAATATTTCAAGGTTACTATAGATTATTAGGGTTCCGTACCTCAAAAGGAAGTCAAGTAGGTGGTGAAACAGGACCTTGGTAATATAAGTAACAACTATACAGGGTGTTTCTTTTAAGGTGTCAAGCCAGTGCGTGCTGATAGCAGAGTACCATACATCGATTTACCCCCCCCCCCCCGTATACATGTTCTACGATTTTTAGTAGTTTTCGAGTTTTTTTTTTTTTTTTTTTTTTTTTTTTGTTTATTTTTCAAAGAATAGTTTACACACATAGACTTATAAAAAAAGATGGACTCCGCGCCACGCATATCGAAAGTGAAGCACCCTACCGATCTATGTGTGCGTGATTTGAGTACCTGCAAAGACGCCGTCGCTCGTGTCACGTAATGGCGGCCGGTCGGCATACTATGATGTAAATGTGTGCGCGAGGCGTGTTTGTACAAACGGACCCGGCATACTTACTGTGCTTCACTTTCGATATGCGCAGCGCGGAGTCCATCTTTTTTTATAAGTCTATGTTTACACATTAGTTTTTAGCTTAAACATACCACGGAAACCGTCGCGGGTTTAATGGCGGTATGGCCAGACACGGCAACTCGGTGCCACTATATATTAATATTTTTACGACAAAAATTACGTAGGTATAGGTATACTTGGCGTCAGGTAAAAAGAACGCTGGGCGAGAGTGGGAGGGGGGACGTGTGTCTGCGCATGGGAAACAGTCGCGCGAGAAAGAGACCACCTGAGTCTCGCCAGCGCTCCCCCTACGTGACGCACCTTGTATTACATAGATATTTATTCCTATACAGATACAGATAGATATACAGAACTAAGAGTGTTCTATATATCCATCTGCATGCATACCACAAAAATACAGATACCCATACTTAATGTTGAAATTTTACATAGTTATAATTTTTTTTCGATATTTTCCTGATTCAACGAGATGATGGCTTTAAAATAGTACATTTTGATACAAGTAGAGAACGTTTGTGTAGAAATAAAATGAAATAACGAAAAATATTTTTGTCTCATTAGGAAACTATGATTTAGATTTTCTTTTTTTTCCGCGCTTTGCTTTCGCCAGGTTGAAGGAGAAGCCAAGGTATAAAGCAGATAAACAGCCTAACATGACAAATAGAAAATTCAAATATTTTTGAGTTTAGATCACAAATAAATGTTAATTTTTTCATAAACCTATTTTTTTTGTTGTAATAATCATGGTTTTTGATGATATTCTATTTATAAACATTAGGTATTTAAATATTCAAAAAATATTAACGCCGTAAAGACGCATATCTGTTTGCCGAGATTTAAAAAAACATTCACCTCCGAATAGAGAGTTGTGAATAGAAGCTTGAACCAATTTGGACTAAGTATAGGTATAAGTTATCTGTGGCAATTTTTATTCCCGCACACGTGTTGGAATATGAAAAATCACACGCGTGTGAAATACATTGCATTGTGAACCTAATCGTAGTGCCATATGAGCTCAGTAAAAACATTAATTTTATACCTACTATACTACTACCCTTAACCACTACCATGCATTGATATGAAATGAGGGATCCAAAATAACTCGAAAACTACAAAAAATCGTAGAACATACATGGGGGTTAAATCGATAGGTGTGGTACTCTGCTATCAGCTCGCACTGGCTTGACACCTTAAAACAAATACCCTGTATTAAGTATGAACAGACCGGCTGTAGGAATTGTAATTACCTCGTCTGCATACGCGGCCCCGGTACATTTGGCGGCCACCTCGGTGCTGACGACATGTGGAGAGTTGAGACATTGAAAGATCTGCAGAATTAAAACAAACATCATAAATAATGCCATAAAAACCAGCCAAGTGCGTGTGGGACCACACACAATGAGGGGTTCCGTAGTTGAGATGAATTTATCCCGAGAACAAACTTAACATTGTACTAAAAAAAAAAATATTTTCCCATACATCCCAACTGCAAATGTAAGTTGGTCGACTCGTTAACTTGTAAAGCCTACTTAACTGTGATAGTTTAAAAAAAAAGAATGTAAGTATCCTTTCTTTCCGGTGAGGTCAAAAAATTCCACCTATTTTAGACAAAAGCTGTCAAATTGAAATATTTATTCTTCAGATGAGAGTTACCTGACTATAAAAAACACCTGACTAAAAATTAGCCCTTAGTCGGGTCTATTATTCAGCTGCATCCGGTTAGACTGGAAGCCGACCCAAACATAGTTGGGAAAAGGCGCAGATTGAGTCGGGTCTAAAAATTTACCAGACTTTTGCAAAATGATTTTTTAAACAAATCCAAAAAATGTTTTTGACGCACTTTGAAATTATGGGAGAGTTAGGCCCTGCGCGCACTTCGGTGCGTTTTTCTAACGCATACTCTGTGAAGTATGGAATGTCTTTGAAGTGCGCGCACTGCTGCGGCACAAACGCTTGCGTTTTGTTGCTGTAGGCCCCGCCCAGTGCGGCAGAACGCATTCCACCGCACCGCAGTGCGCGCACGGGCTAATATAAAACCCTACCTACCTATTTAAAAACAATCCCAAAAAGCCAGATCAATTTTGGTGGAATTTTATACCTGTAGAGTTGTTCACACGCACTAAGATAAAAAATCTCGATCAGATGATGATGATCGTGTGAACAACTCTATAATTTAGCTTGAGGTGCGAAAAATTGTAAACTATAAGGATTCCTTGTTAACTGCGGAACCCTAAAAATGTGAAACTGCGCCAAACGGTACGACCTCGAATCTCTGGATACATTTTGTAGGTTTGGATAACTAACCACATCCAGAGGAGCTCGTAGAGCTACGCTTGCCGGGGTTAGGTCAGTGGATGGGTGACCATCTTTACATACCGAGACTTCTCCGTGCCTCGGAAAGCACGTTAAGCCGTTGGTCCCGGCTGTCATTCGTGGATCTTTGACAGTCGTGACGGGTCGTCAGAAGCCCGAAAGTCTGACAAACAGTTTTACCAAGGGGTATCGTATTACCCAGTAATTGGTTTGTGGAGGCCTCCATATAAAATACTTGTATTCAGCTGCATCCGGTTAGACTGGAAGCCGACCGCAACATAGTTGGGAAAAGGCTAGGCAGATTGATGGGATAAGTTACCACATCCGGTGTCTTCCCACAGTAGGTGCCAGACGCGCCAGCTTCCGGCGCAGCGTAACAAGCCTGAAATAAAACACACGTTCATTTAGAAAGACAAAATAACTTCCTAACATGACCTTAAACACCAGAAAACTTCAATCAACAGCTAAGCGAAAAAAGTATAAAATTAAATTAAAAATTTAAAAACCCCCATTTAGTTTTAGTTTTTTGTATATTCTGTAAAGTTTTGTTAGATCTAACTCTTATGTTATTAAATTCCACAAGAAAAAAAAAAAAAAAAAACCCAACGCAGAAAAGAAAAGCGAACTTCTAAAAAGTCAAAAATAATAGGTACCACTCGTTAAGCCTTCAAATTCGATGTTTTAATTGATGGATGGCACGTTATGGTTTGCTCATTGAAATGGCGCTATAATGTCACGGCGCGGGTCGGTACCGCGTAGTCAGACCCTTCACTTGATTGACTATCTACATATGCGGTACCCCGCCGCGACATTATATCTACATTTCAATGAGCAAACCTGATCATGCCATCCATCAATTTTTATAATTAAAAAACCGACTTCCAAAAAAAACACTACAAAGTGAAAAATAACTTTAATTTCGGAAGTCGGTGTCTTTGGATCTGTATTTTAGTTTTTTGCCACCGACTTCCGAAATTAAAGTTATTTTTCATTTTGTAGTGTTTTTTTTGGAAGTTGGTTTTTGTTTTTGTAAAAAAGTTTTTATTTTTCACTTTTTAGTGGTTCAGTTTGTAATTTATCTAAGTTACAATAACGCAATGTCAACTGCTCATCACGTTTTACAAAATGTTGCTTTTCCCGATGCAGGGACGTTAATTGTTGAGGAGTTCTCCTAGTAAGAACCAGGAGAAATGGAGCTCATGGTGAAGTCACCATTACCATTATTTTGACGAGCATAAACCATATTAAAGTAATCGAATCGCAACCTGTTATATACTTAGATATAATTGAGTATTTCCGATGGCCCTCTGTGGTCTTCATCATCAGTTCCAGCTCACCGAATGGTACTTTCCGAGAATGCACAAGTTACTATAAAAAATACCGAAATCGATATAGGTGTGCCCATAAAATTTGAGGGTTTCCCTCGATTTCCATGGGATCCCATCATCAGATCCTGACTTGATGATCATGGGACCACTTGGGACGTATACCCTTTCGAACAAAAAAAGAAAAATCCAAATCGGTCTAGCCATTTTCGAGTAATCGGGGAACATACATAAAAAAAAAAATTTAAAAAAAAATTAAAAAAAAAAAAGGTTCCGACGAATTGAGAACCTCCTCCTTTTGGAAGTCGGTTAAAAATATAAAGTAGGTACTTAAGGTTGATGCGCCAGGGTAGCCCGCGAAATTCAAAATTTCTTAGGTTTTTTGCAATTTGTAGGTCAGTGTGAGCTTGTATGTTGATTAAAATATGATTCGCGGTCGTAGCTAATATGGCTTTACAGAATTATAATCATTAGAATCAGCAATACAACTCCATAAGTTAGCATTTATCTCAAATCTAGCGATTTCATGAAATCATGAGGTTTGAGGTAAATGCTAACTTATGGAGCTGTATTGCTGATTCTAATGATTATAATTCTGTAAAGCCATATTAGCTACGGCCGCGAATCATATTTTAATCAACATACAAGCTCACATTGACCTACAAATTGCAAAAAACCAAAGAAATTTTGAATTTCGCGGGCTAGCCTGGCGCTGTCGCCTTAATAAACCCGACAGACGTTGTCCTGTCTGAACGATCCTAGAACCCGACTGCAGCGCCACCAACCGGTCCACATTGTGTTTTCAAGCCATCCAGGAACCCATTGAAATATACACACATTTCATCCAAATCGGTTCAGCCGTTTAGGAGGAGTTAGGTGACAAACACACGTACGCACGGCTACAGATCAAGCTATACATTTCCAGTATAAGCTGATCTCGCATTGTAAAGGATTTCCTTATAGTGAGAGGTCAGTGTAAACTATGAATTCATCAGCATTTTCAACGCTCTGCCTAAGCAGAGCACGCTAAGCAGAAGAAACGCGCTGGGATGCACTATTTTGTTGTTAGGTTGGATTCTCGAAGCTCGGCTCAACACCGAGAGTTCAAAATGCAGTGCGCGATAAAATCCCACCGCGATTTTTTTAGGTACGTCTGTGCGAACGTCGGCTAACTCAATCGAATTTGATGGCTCAACGGTAGGTATTATTTTTGACTTTTTAAAAGTTCGCTTTTCTTTTTTGGGTTGGGGGGTTTTTTAATTTCATAAAACCTCCACTTAAGTTCACTAACACAACATAACATCACGTATAGCTGGCAGCTAGTCACTAACATACATACTTTAAACTGCGCATGAGTTCACTGATGTCTCATCTAGTCATCTCACAGGATACGTACCTACTTACAGTGAATTAAATAATGCCTAGGCCGCACACATCGCGATAACCCGAAGATTCGCGTAATTGCGATGTATGTAGCCAAGTATTCGCTTATACTTCGGAGCTTCGTGCGTAGTCGCAAGGACTTCGCTCCGCTGTCGGTAAACTCTCGCAGATCAAAGCGTTTTATCGCGATGAACTTCGCTTGCGCGGCCACACTTCAGTCGGCCCCCACCCATACTAGTCTATGCCCCACCCTTCGTGCGTCAGTGCATAATATAGCTAGATTTGTGAATAGTTATCATCCACTTCCTCCTTTTTCTTGCTTTTAATTTGTTTTTTACATGACATAAATGTAAAAAATAATTATTTGCTGCCATAAAATACAGAGCAACCGCGGCGTCCATTTTGTTTTTTGCGTTTGTACATCGCTCGTACATCACGATAAACACAGAGTACTTTGAATATATTGACAACACGCACTATGTGGCCGCGCAGCTTCGCTGTAGACCGAAGACGAAGTTTATCGCCCGAATGTCATCGCGATGTGTGCGGCCTAGGCATAAGTGCTATTACCTAGGTAGGTACTTGGAAAATTATTTCTTAAGCAGCAAGAAGATTAAAAAGAAAGAAAATTCATTCTTAAATTGATTTGACCCAAGTTAAAGCACACAATAAACACACAAAGTAACCGACCAAGTGCGTGTCGGACCACGCACAATGAAGGGTTCCGTAGTTCAAAAGAATTTATCCCAAAAACAAACATAACATTGTAATCCAAAAAAAAAAATATTACAAATTAACAATTTTCAGACTTTTTCCATTACTTGTGCTATAAAACCTTGCTTCTTGCCAAATTTTATTATTCTAGGTCAACGGGAAGTACCCTATAGGTTTTGATTTACTTGCGAGTATCAAAATATCGCTTTTTTATGGCCGTGTTTTTTTATTGCGTTGACTTAGAAGCTTGTTTTTTTTTAGAATTCCAAGGGACCTACGTTCTTGATGTGTTCCTGAGAAAAAGGGTCTTGACAGACTGACAGACAGAAGGACTACGAAGTGATCCTATAAGGATTCCGTATTTTTCCTTTTGAGGTACGAAACCCTAAAAAACCGGCCAAGTGCGTGTCGGACTGCGCACAATGAAGGGTTCCGTAGTTGGGATGAAATTATCCCAAGAACAAACTTAACATTATAGGTGAAAAAAACTTTTTACAAAAAAAAAACAACCGACTCCCAAAAAAACACTACAAAGTGAAAAATAACTTTAATTTCGGAAGTCGGTGTCTTTGGTTTTTTATTTAATTTTTTTTTTTTGCCACCGACTTCCGAAATTAAAGTTATTTTTCACTTTGTAGTGTTTTTTTGGGAGTCGGTTGTTTTTTTTTTGTAAAAAGTTTTTATTTTTCTCTTTTTAGTTGTGCCTACTTACCCCACACAAATCTGAATACCACTCTGCAAAATAAATTAGAGCATCATCCACATAGACTAAAGGCTCTTACAGACAGAGGCGATATCGTGAGCGATATTGCGATATTATCGCGACGCAACACCGCTACGCGACACGTCCCGACACGTCGCGACGCGATATCGCCTCTGTCTGTAAGAGCCTTAAATGGGAAAAATACGTATTAAATTATTGAAGCTAACTCAAAAGTCACTCATAAGAACTTGAAGATATTTTTATGCCACCATCTCAGGAGTATACCATTTCAAATAAAAACTTTGCAAAAAGGCAAATACGTCGCGCTAAGTCGTGTCAGAAGTTTGGTAGGCGTAGTTTTAGTTGACGGAGATGACGAGGCTATGAAATCTGCCTTCTGACAATCAAGGCCACACATAACATACAACTCAAGTAGCGCAATTTGAAGCGGCATATAATTACAATTAAATCATTTCAAGCCAGAGTGCACCTCATGACAACTCTAATAAGCCCAAACACGGCTAAGATACATTGTTTTATTACTGAGTTCCGATGCCTACCTTCCGGCTTCTTCATCAGATCGGTTCGATGGTACGATTTTACAGTCTGGCTACAGAGTGCACCTCATGACAATTCCAATAAGCCCAAACACGGCTAGGATACATTGTTTTATTACTGAGTTCCGATGCCTACCTTCCGGCTTCTTCATCAGATCGGTTCGATGGTACGATTTTGCAGTCTGGCTACAGAGTGCACCTCATGCCAATTCCAATAAGCCCAAACACGGCTAGGATACATTGTTTTATTACTGAGTTCCGATGCCTACCTTCCGGCTTCTTCATCAGATCGGTTCGATGGTACGATTTTGCACTCTGGCTACAGAGTGCACCTCATGACAATTCCAATAAGCCCAAACACGGCTAGGATACATTGTTTTATTACTGAGTTCCGATGCCTACCTTCCGGCTTCTCCATCAGATCGGTTCGATGGTACCATTTTCATCAGAACCATTTATTTAAAGCTTCGTCATAGTCGCTTAACTATTTTAATCTTATCGCTATCCGTGAAATACTTTTCATCGTTGAGGAGTTTCCGTGGCCATCTGTGGTCTTCTTCATCAGTTCCACTTCACCAGATGATACTTTCTGAATGCAAACGCTTGATTTGTTGATGAAAATACCATAATCACTATATGTATGCCTATAATATTTGAGGAGTTCCCTCGATTCCTCATGGATCCCATCATCAGAACTGGATTTTGATAAAAATGGGACCAATCTGGAAGTATACCCTTTCAAATAAAAAAAGAATTTTCCGAATCGGTTCATAAATGACGGAGTACTGAGGTAACAAACATACAAAAAAAAAAAAAAAAAAAAAAAAAAACATACAACCGAATTGAGAACCTCCTCCTTTTTTGGAAGTCGGTTAAAAACATGTTCACGAACATTCCAACAGTAAATGTAAGTTTGTACTCACAATATTGAGAGATTTACCATGTTATTTTAAGACCACAAACTGCTTATGTTTTCCTGTAATCTACAGGTATAGAACTATTTTCGGTTTTTTTTTTTTTATTTTAGCCTCAGTACTTTCGGAGATAAGGGGGGGATGGTAAATTTTCGTCTATTTTCTTAAATAACTTTAAAACGATTTATTTTAAAATTATAAAAAAAATATATATTTGAAACCCTCATAGTAAGCCCTTTCATTTGATACCTACCTACTTACATATCACACGGTATAGTTTGCAAAACTTTTTTTTTTTAATTTTCTTATTTGTCCCCTAAAAGTGACCTTATATTCAAAATTCATTTTGAATTCATTTACTTTATGTCTACGTGTTTGGGTCACAGACATCCATATGTGTACCAAATTTTAACCTTTATCGGTCCATTTCATTAGGAGCAAACTGGCTGTGACAGACGGACAGACAGACAGACAGGCACACGAGTGTCTGTCTGTCTGTCTGTCTGTCCTATCCTATAAAAAAACATAAACTTAGAGATTTGTAGAGTAGTGCTACTGCTTATGTGAGTAGGTACCTATAACAACAAGCATAAAAATAAACTGTACCTACCTACTATAATTTGTTACAAACACATCTATCACATAACTTCATAAGGTTACAAACTTCCGT
The DNA here is from genome assembly GCA_905163495.3 of Cosmia trapezina. Taxonomy (NCBI): domain Eukaryota; kingdom Metazoa; phylum Arthropoda; class Insecta; order Lepidoptera; family Noctuidae; genus Cosmia; species Cosmia trapezina. Next base: position 1,571,967 of record LR991033.1, on the reverse strand, counting down.
GGAACAAATTGACATAGTCTTTAACACAAACAAGGTCTCTATATTCCGGTTAATTGAGGGATTAGCTAAAGACTAGAGAATAGGTACCGCCGGATACCTACTATGCTGTCATAAAAACAATAATGCGTCCTCAACATGATAGGTACTTACTATAAAACAATATTCTACAAAGGTTACTACTAACTAGATATGTAAACAAAAGTTGAACCCTTCAAAACGTTGGTAAAGAACTTACCGCTACACAAAACGCAAGAAAAACACAAAACTTAAACATTTTAACACACGATCGTCCTCGCCAGCTGTAATAAGAAGACTGGAGAACAAAGGCAACAGGCTCAGATACTAATCAGTAAGGTCAAGTCGGAGGTCGGGATCGCACAATGATAGTGTTACCAAATTAGTCAACAACCTGTTTTTGAACCTCTTGGCAACGCAGATATGGGTAGGTTCGTTCAAAGAAGAGTATCAAAATGGTAAAAAGGAACCCTTATGATGCGACTCATCGTATTTATGTCTGTCACAGTTTTTCTAAGTTGATAGGCCACGGTAACTTGTGCCTGGATAGTGAGAACTAAGGCATTTAAAGGAAGATTTTTGAAAATTCTGCCCATAAAGGGGTAGCTGTACATCATTTTTGCCGATGTGAAACCATCGGCACCCAGCTTTTGTAGAAATAAAAGCTAACATAACAGGCCTAGAGATATCTCATGGAATGTACGGTCAGCTACAAAAGTCGATTAACACTTCAGTTTTTGAAATCTTAATTATTGAGCAAGACATTAAAATCGGAACAGAAGTTAAATAATTTAGAGATCTAGCTAGACTCTTAGGTATTTTAGGAAAAAAGAAGATAGGTAATCAAATCATGAAATCATTTTGTATTAAGTTACATGATGTGTAAAAGTAGCAGTGTTGCTGACCGTACCTAATTTTAGCAGTGACCAACAGGTTTCCACTTAGAATCACATCACCTAACTGTCTCTGGCTTGTGCCTTAGAATTAGCTTTAGCGTGAACATAGTCTATGATATATCAGTGGAAATATCTCGGAGTCAAAATCACCGATCCAGCCGAAAGGTTTTATTCAAGTTGCTAGTTATCAGATATGGCCGCGAGATGGCGCTAGCTACCAGTTTATCAACGGAACGTGGTAAGTATTTTATTTCGAATTAGAAATATTGTTCTGATACCTGAACGTGAACTTATTGCGATATTAGATACATAACGAGCATTGTCTATAGTTTGTTTTCAGCGCGAGAAGCTCAAAAGGAATACCTACATAATTTTATTAAACTCAAAACAAACTCAAAAGCTAGAACATTTATATTTTTTAAATTTACTGCCTTGGGTATTAACAATTGAATCCATCGCATGAAATAAAAATAATAATAATATTTTACAATTTGTTCAAAACATGCTTTGTAAATTTCATTCATCTAGTTTCGTAACGACCTCTGTGGACACTACGAGTAAAATGGTGGCAAAGATTAAAAAAAGTGTCGAGAGTGTAAGATAGGCATGAAACTCGTACGTCCTCCGAACCGTTCCGTTGCGTTTGCGTACAACGTTTATTTATACAAAACAAATACATTAGGTTTATGTATTTGAGATTACATGGAGTATATCCGGGATACCCATTATTATATCCAACCTTATTTATTTTGGGAATGGTTGGATATTATAAATTGGAGATTAAACGGGAACTAGTAGTAGCCACATACTTGTTCCATGTAATGAGGGGTAAAATTTCAAATTTTGCCATACTACAGTCAATCCGGCTGTGCGTACCAGATAAGTATGTGAGCAGGCGGCGGCGGCCGCCGCTGCTGGTGGTGCCGCCCAAGCGCACCAATCTGCTTCAGCGTGCACCGCTGACGCGCGCGCTGTGCACGCTCAACAGGGTAGCGGATAAAATTGACTTGTTTTCTTGTTCCCTGAACGACTTTACTTTGGCGACCTTTAGGGTGTTCTGTTATAGTTAAGTTAAATTAAGGTGTTTGTTAATTTATTGGAAAAGTATAATAGGTAGTATATTAATTATATATATGTAGACTCTATCGCATTAGGGCAACCTGTAATGATAGGTTTAAGGTGTTATAAATAAATGTTAAGTATGAGTATGAGGATAAGTGTAATGTGTTCCGCGCGCGCCTCTCTAGAGGGATTGCGGGCGTATGTGGCCGCTGAGGGTGACCGGGTCACCTAGGCGGGGAGTGTGACGAAATACGCAAGCACTCCAGCACCCCGGCTGAAAGTAGCAGCAGAACACCGTGTGGTTTTAGTCAGTAAAAGTCTGGCGGACCCCTCCACCCACCCCAGGGTGGAGGACATCCATGAGGATTTCCACAAGATAAAAAAAGGGGACAACCGGACAAGCCTATTGCCATCAACCTGGCAAAAATCTTTACTCCGAACTATTATTGAAAAATTCTTAAATATACTATAGAAAAACCCTACTATATTGGATTTAATTAGGAACTTTTCATGGTGTATCATTTTTTTAAGCTCAGGCGCCCATTGTGTGAAGTAAAGTACCTATCTTCTTTCTTACTTTTTCAGTTTTTTGCTTCTTTTCAACTGTTAGTGAGTTGTTTCATATCTGCGATTAGAATATTATCTTTAATACTACTCTTTGTTCTGATTGACGTTCCATTCCAAGATGGCAGACATGCCGCTTGAGCCATGATAGTATGGAATCGTAGGATTACGATTTTTAGGTGTGTCTTTCCAAATATCGAACTAGAATGTCTCCCGAATTCTTGACTAATGTCTTGTACGAATGTTCTGACGATGTGAAACAACTTGCTCGCGTTAAGTGCGCTAGTTTTAGGTAACGTTTGTGCCGGGACATATGTAATAGAACGGTGATCGAAATTGTGTTTTTCGGTGTGTCGTGTACGATAAGTATTCTGGTTTGATGTTAAATTAAAATGTGGAATATGATGTGCGACGTGATGCCCACTATATCGGAGGACAGTATCAGTCAAAGAAGTTCGCAGTTATCGGGTGAGGATGCGAACTTCGAGCAGTTGATGGTGTCTATGCTCGATGAGCGCGATAAGCTGGTGGAGAGCCTGCGGGAGACGCAGGAGCGCCTGGGGGACTCGGAGGTGCGCCTCAAGGAGGTGGAGAAGGAGCGGGACTCGCTGCACAGACAGATCGCCGCCAATTTGCCTCAGGTCAGTGACTTGAATGCTAATGCCTAGCTGCTTATGTAAAAGCGGATATTATTTATATTGCAGATAGTGCTCAATTACGGTTACGATGTAGACATGCTTGGGGTTACGTTCAAGTTCATGTCTAATATATTTTCTTGTCTATTTGAATGCCCCTTTGCTTATATTTTTACTTGAACCATGTAGTTTTATTTACTGAAACAAAAATATGTGCTCTAGAACCTGAATGCTATCAAATAAATCTTCCTTAAGCCATTAATCCAACAATAGTGCCAGTCTATTGTATTGTATAATCAGAGTGAACCAGACGTTGACTGTGCTAGACAATTACTGTGGATGTGCTATTGTTATTTTTATTTCTCCGTAACAATGATTAGAACATCTGATTAAATCACCAATCAGTCCATATAATTGTGTTTTGACATCTGTGAGCTTCCTGCATTGTGTCAAGTCTGAAATACTGCTTAAGTTTCTGTATTGCTCAAGGTTAACCGTTTTCATAGCTGTGGTCCTCAAGATAATAAATAGCTACTCAGCAATCAATCACATTACGAGGTCTCATATTTTGGTATAGTCTTAAAGCATCTTGTGACTAAAGAGTCCATTTGTCATTAGGTACTTGATCTTTCACTGTTTTGTAGTAGGCAAATAAAATCACGCAATAGAATTTTATTTATTTAATAGCTGACCCGACAGACATTGTTTTTTTTAACTATTTTTTTCTCTCTATTAAACCACCCCCGTAAACAGGAGAATAAAATTTAAAAATAAATCAAGTTGAGAACGCTCAAGTTAAGGTGTGACCAAATTAAATAGCAATTTATATTTGTCTATGTAGATTTATTGTATCAGTTAAAATAAAAATTACTGTCACTTTATCTCTCATAATATCAAGACGTTGATCAATAATGCTTTCAAATAATTGTCCACTATGTTACTTTACGTTTACTTATTCATGGTTTTATTTTTCATGCTCCAAGAAACTTCAATATTTATAAACATTTTCAGTATTCGTAATTTTACTACGTGCGTGCATGTATGACCAGATGTATGAACGTAAACAAGGCAAAATGAGTATGTAACGATCGTAGCAAGTGGTGTTCTATAGTTTCTGCCTACCCTCATTGGAGGAAGGCGTGAGGTTATGTTACCTAGTGACTCTTGTCAAATCTGATATGTTGGTTCTATATCTTAAATAATATAGTATGCAGTGGCAAAGTAACAATGAACATTGTTACTGTGCAGACGGTGTCAAGGAGAGTTGCAGACATAATGCTCACCCAACGGAACAGAATTAAATAAATGTACATTCTGTAACTGAGATGAAGAATTATATTTATTATGGCCTCGTTTTGTGCTGTGATTTCAAATACCTAGTTGCTGTTGAAATATTGGTCTGGCTTGATGTAGACAAATTGGTCAAATGTCATAATTTGAAGTCACATTTTGTCTCTAACATTTTGCATATCGTAATTACAGAAACAAGTCTCATACGACATTTGAGAAGTTAAATACAACACAATGGTACTTAATTATGTAATAATAAAAAATGTTGTGACTTAATCAATATGTCAATCAAAGTCTTGTCTAAAGCCCTGGATATAGATCTGATGATATTATTGGATTGATTGTTGATCTTAAGCTTTAGGTTGAGATTATAAAGGTTGCTTGATAATTTCTGTATTCTAATGAAGTCTAAGGCAACCACAGAGCTGGGGGCCTAAAACGGCCACATTAAGCAATTCCTCTAAAAGCGATTCATTTCCTGACTTCTCAGCAATTCATTATGATTTGACATAAAAGTTCAATAAAGCAATTCATAATTTGCGGACCATTTTACGAATCTCCATACAAAACTGTCAAACAGATGAATTGTACGCAGATAAATGATTAATTGTCAGTTTGTGACCGTTTTATGATTTCAAATATGATTCTTATTACCCAAATTCTATTATTATGATTCTTATTCTGTTATGATTCCACCAAAGTGGCGGTTTTTGTCCCCCTGGTCAGTCTTATTATCCTAGTTCTAGAGGCTTCTCAGCCAAGTTCCAGTTAGTCTGTATCTATGTAGGTATATCGAATCTGATGTGTTTTTATTAGCAAGCGTACTACTTGCAAGGATTTGTACCACAAATAGGCATAATAAATACTTATTGGATTGGAATGTTGTGGTGTAGCGATTGTTTTAACAATAAACTGGAAATCACTTACTTACTTACGTACTTTACCCACTGTGGTTATTGTAGAATAACAATAATATTCCATTATAGGTATAAAAAATCAATTTATTATTTTAACAAGTAAGTTCACACTTCGTAAAAATGATCATTAAGTAAGTAGTTGAATGATGAGATGGAATCAAACTTTGAAACAATTATAGTTAGCAAAGTAAACCTAAACATTATTCAAATACTGATGTTAGGTCAGGTATCGTTCACATTATACATAGATAAAATCTGTGATAGACTGAACACTACAAAATTGTCATGGCACTGATAACATAACATACATCATAGTATAGTTTGTGATAATGAACATTCCACTGTGTCTTCTCTGGCAACAGATCCTGAATTTAACTAATCGCTGTTATCAAATCAGTATTACATTGTAACTGGTCAGCCTGAAACATTTGATCCTCTTGGTATTAGTAGCTTATTTGTGTTGTGATAATTATCAGAGCTTTGCATATTATTAACACACATGTCAGAATAACTCGGCATTATACCAAAGTTTAGTACTTAACATTATAAAGAATGTAGTATTATTTATCATATTACATAGTTGCATTTTTATACAACATTAGTTTTTGTTTATAGTAAATCCGAAAAGGGGTCATTGTACTCATCATTTTGAACAATTTTTTCTATGGGACCAACCTTGAAATCGCGAAAAAAAAATCAGCTGTTCAGTACTTGATGAGTTTGATGTAGTTAGATGTACTGAAAAGCTGATTTTTTTTTTCGCGATTTCAAGGTTGGTCCCATAGAAAAAATTGTTCAAAATGATGAGTACAATGACCCCTTTTCGGATTTACTATAAACAAAAACTAATGTTGTTTAGATGCCGATGATGGAACAGTTTTTTTTTCCTCTAGATATTTTTATTGCATCAGCAAAAAATCCTTGTTGTAGGTGTCCCTATTTAATTGCATGCATTCCATCTTGTTTGCAAACCATATACTGTCACCCTGTAATTTGATAGTGTGGTCCTGTGTTAAATACCTACTGATCTAATTGCTGTCAAACAAAGCCGAATTAAATTTATCAAAGGTCTTCAAAACAATTATTGGTAAGTACTTCAAGTTCAAATCACCAAACTGCTAAACATTTTAGGAGAATGACGTAAACATCGCCAAAAACAATGTTTCCTCGCCCACGTTTCTCCTTTACATCGGTTTGTTTTTGATTCAATTTCGATACAAATTAAGCAAGGTTTTGATCGGTTGATTTGTTCGATTGTGGAAGAGGCTCCAAAGTTTCGGCTTCAAGTTTAAAATGGCGTAAAAACTGCTCGCAAGAACACCTTTTCACCGTGTTGTCTGTGTTCAAGTTATTAATTCATTACAGCGGGTTAGTCTGACCACGAAGACCTCATCATTTCGCAGAGCGCGTGAGCCATTGAATGGGTTTTTAGCACTATACCTTCCTAGTAGACTGTTGCTGGTCGAAGATAGCGTTGCCCATCTTCTTGACATTATCTCTTTGACATGAACGTTCGATGCTTGTGGTGTTCGTTCCGAGTATTAAACGATAGACCGTATACCTAGGAATTAAAAAAAATAATACGCTAAGGTCACCTTATCACTAATCAACTGTGATCGTCTTCCCTTTAACAATCATTGAAGCGGTATGAAACTCGGTTCAGCACTGTCTATTGAAACCGATCGATTTTGCTCCCACATGTTATCTAAAAACGGTCAAAAATAGGAGTGGCGTTACACTTTTATTATCATTAAACAACTTAACATGTTACAATTGGGTTATCGTTGCATTCCTGGGTTATAAAAATGTTGGCTGTTAGAATATATTATGGTACCTACTTAAACGTGCGATGTCTTAGGTGTGTTCGACATTTTTCGAGCGGAGCCTAATTCTATTATATCTAATGATAGCGTTCCGATTTGCAAGGACCCTGCCCGTAGAGTTACGAGGTCGGTTACATTTGTCAGGAAGTCGTGTTCCGTTAAACAATGAATTTCGCCTTCAAGAAGACACTTATCTGCTTTGGTCCGAATATCGTACGGAATTACACCCGCTACCAACATCTTCAACTTCCGCGTTTCTAACTAGACAGGGTCCAGACAATGCCATATCATAAGAAATTACGATTTCATACTGACTTTATTCAAATGCAATTTATGGCCATGTCAAATGATCCATTACTGACGACCCAGAAAATTTTAAGGGACCCCCCCCGCACTCGCACCAAAAATTCGCTCTCAGTCTTTTTATATTCGCCCAAATAATTTTGTTGAGTTTATACGAAGTAATTTGCGTAGGGAATGACTAGAGTTTTCCTCGCAGTGATTTATGAATGTATCCGTAGCGCAATTAGGCTGGATTGTCAGCGATTTTGCATGAATTAAGCAAGCCTAAAGTACCTGATGGTAATTCGGTGGAATTTTTCACTAAAGAATATTGCGAAGCCGTGTAGGGGTTTCAAAATGGAGTGTTATTAACTTTGGAATGGTTTAAAAAGGTTTTAGAAGGTGTCGAGGCGGTAGCAGCTTGGTTTAATGAAGATATTTATGATTATGAGCATAGTTTCGGCTGTGTCATAAAAACTTTTTAACAGCTTTCTGAACGCTATTATTAGCGCTGTCTTGTTGGCGTGAACAAGCCCTGTGATTTGCCCTTTATGTTACTTAATGTGTTTTAATCCTTGAATAATGGACAGTTTCAGCTGAACAATCTACCCAGCAGGACATTGTATCATACTAGATCGTTTGAACATTAAAGAACATCATTTTATCCCCAGCACTGGGGTGCTTTCACGGCGCTCGTAACAAAACTATTTGTTTTATCTCCACTATTTTCTCAAGCCGTCCGTCCAACAATCTTGCCCAGAGCTCTCCTACATTCCTGATAATCAATGTCTTCCTAGAATGCCACTACACATTTCCGGAAGCATCTATTTCGGTCAGCAGCGTGGCCGAGTCAAAATATCAATGAACTTCTAATGCCCCCCTATATTTAGATCCGAGATAATTTGGAACGCTTTCTACTAATGTCGGTGCCGTCAAACGGTAGCTATTCGTGGAGTTTGGTTTTGATTGTATTTTAATTGTTGAAAATATATTATTTTTGGATCATTAGTAGGTAATATCGTTCGAATGTGTATCTGCTATGTGTGTATCTTCTTCAATCAATCAACTAAAATTGTTGCAGTCTTGATCTCTTCCAAGTTGCGAACAGCGACTGTTTCTTCGCGTCCCGTATCCTTCCTTTATTTTTCCTGTCGGTTCTGGCCTGCTAATCGCCTGTTAGTTTAGTAACCAGAATCCAGACCGTTACGTAATTATTAGGGTTCCGTACCAAACAGTTTTAGGTGACATTTACCCAACTATTTTGCAAATAAAAAAGAATTAAAAATATTTGTTTTTTTTTGTAACAGAGACTGAAAGGGGGTCTTAAAAATTCAAAGGGGGGGTACTAGGGCATGTTGGGTATCATATGAAAGAGCGCTGTTTGCACATTCTCAAGCATTTTTTTAAATTTTTTTTAGGCCGCACAGTTTTCGACTATTGATGAAAAATGTAAAAAAAAATACCGTTCCCCCCTTATCTCCGAAGTTTGCAAAGATAAAAATCTGAAATTATTCTGTGTGATAGAAGTTTATGTAATGATTACAGGAAAAATAAAACGATCTCTCTAAATAGCACACTTTTTCAGAAATTGGAACGGAACCCTCGGTGCGCGAGTCCGACTCGCTCTTGACCGGTTTTTTTTACAGATGAATCAAATATTTTCGTACCTAATCGATAAACAATCGAAAATGAAAAACTTAATTAGTTAATACGATAATTGAAACTTGAAAGACATCTAATACTTGTAATTGTAAGCCAACTAACGGAGTAGGACAAAGTACCGTTTTGCGTTTAATAGCTTGTGGTTTAGAAACTAATTATCTAAGCACCAACTGCCTGGCTGCTTTGCGTAATTAGTTTTTTCTGCAAGATCTATCTTGCGTACAAGAACGAGTTACAAACAGAAATAATTAAAAAGAATGCTTCGCAGTGGGGTGACGTCGCATCGCACCGTGGTCGTTAGTCAGTCGCAATACTCGAATCACATGTGTATTCAAACGTCTGGAATCGAAACTAACATCTGTAGGCCATACAAATATTTGTCGCGATGCCGCATTCGTACCGGGGCGACCCTGTGGAGGAGCGGGCATTCTGCTACCATCATCATTCTATTGGGTTAGGTATTATTTGCTGATAGAGAACTACATAGTTATTGCATTTTAGGGTTCCGTACCAAAATGGTAAAAACCCTTATGGTGTGACTCAGTATGTCTATCTGTCACAGCTGGATATCTCAAGAATTACTAATGCTATCAACTTGAAATTTGGAACAGTTTTAGATGACGTTTACCCAACTGTTTTATAAATAAGAAAGAAACAAGAATATTTTTTGCAACAGGGACTGAAATTATAAGTGGGGTTACTAGGCCATGTGGGGTGTAGCGCTATTTGCACATTTTCAAACATTTTTTTTTTCTTTTTTTAAGCCGCATAGTTGTCGACTTTTGATGAAAAATGTTAAAAAAATACCGCCCCCACCCCTATCTCCGAAGTTTGCATAGAAAAAAATCTGAAATTATTCTATGTGACAGCAGTTTATGTATAGATTACAGGAAAAATAAATCGATGTCTCTAAATAACACAGTTTTTCAGAAATCATCAACAAAAATGACATATAATAAATAATGGTAAGGAACCCTCGGTGCGCGAGTCCAACTCGCTCTTGACCGGTTTTTTCTTTGTATTTGCAGAATAAGGCCTTCCTTTTAAATGATAATAAAAGTACCTACGACAAATTAAAAGACAGATTATGCTGTGACATGCGGACATAATGATTAAACTAAGGTTTCTATGCTATAACACGAAAACTGAATCAAATTCTGTGGACATTGTGAGAAATCCAATATAAAGCCGATCAGGCTCAGGTAGGTATTTCATAAGTTCACCGAAAATTAAATATAAATATACCCAACAAATTCAATTTAAGAATTACACGAGCTCTGTTTAGTCGGGTCCCGTGAAATCGGTTGAAGTTGTGACGTAACCACAAACTAACTCGAACCAACATAAGCCTTCGACACGTTGTTAGGTAAATGATAAAATTCCTCGATTTCAACCCGTTTTCGACTGCTCACATTTTGACCCAAGTTTCTGTTCCAACTTCCAAGTATGCCGAATATTTGAGCATGCTCCTTGTAGACTCGTCTCGACTAACCTCAGGTGTAATTTAACAATTTACTAGCAAATATGAATGTTTGACGTTTTTGTTGGGATAACTTTTATTGCTAAACTTTTTAACGCCGAACTGCTCTAGTGCTGTAGCAGAACTGTTGTAGTGATGTAGGCAGGAAAGTTACGAGTTAGCGTTGTTTTCTATAAGTTAACTTACTTAACCTACCAATGTAGAACTTGCCAGCGAAAACCGGTACGATTTGCATTAAAATCACACTAATTCACGATTTAGCAGATAAATCGCGAGATCTGCATCATAATACTATTATACCTTTATGTTATGTACACAACAACACAACATTTCCATCACAATGACTCAACATCTTCCAATTATCACCGGACATTGGTCTCAAGCTTTCCCGCCCTTGAACAATGTCGTGACCACAATAAATACATTTATTTATTTGGAGCATTTAATAAACACACTGGTAACAAAGTCGATATGAAAACATCCCTATTGGCTTTGAGCCAGTGCGCGTTAGAGCGCGAACGGGCACACACCGCCATACACAATCCGCCATACTCTTTTACACGACGCTAAAGTTTATGGCTGCAGATATTACGATAAACGGACACGTTATTGTTGGGATTTTGGAGATGTCTCCATGATTGTTTGTACCTATGTGTTAACACGTTGACTCGTAAGCTTTGTTAGATATTCGGAAGATCTGTATAGATAGTGCAATCCACGAAGACGCGCCCTCCTCCACTCCCAACCGTTTTCTATCTATATCTTGCTATTATGGAACAAGAAGTGTTAGTTGCGCTAGTAGCCAGATGTCAAGCATAGCTTTGGGAGAGCACTATTCAAACGGAGATCCTTATGTGCTGAAGGCCATAAAGTTTAAGTCGTTAAATAGTTTAGAGCTTCAAACGTTATTATTACGAAGTGGTTCCCTATTAGGTATATTGAAGTAGTTTCAAATGTGACCATTTTGTAGAAGAGCCAATTAATAATCAATGAAACAAGCGACCGAGAAGAATGCTTTTATTTATTAGATGAAAGGCATCCCCATTCAGAGTTAGTCATGCGTTCAATTGTGACAGTAGAACAATTTCTTTGAAATGGTTCTTCTTAATCACTAAATTTTTAAACGAAAAATATCAATAGAAACTTGTAAAGATTCTTTCAATAAGACAAGACCATGTCATCTGCAGCACATTTCATCGAAGCATAATGTATTCTACTCCAGCAAGGATAAAATCTACTACTAACAATTTTCCGCTATTCGAACGCCTAAACATTCCGTCTAAATCTTTTCTCAAGTAAATCTGTTTACACTCTGTATGTGTACACAACAAGCTGCGCCTGATTTGCAAACAAACGTCAAATGTTTGAACAAGAGGAAAGTAAAATGGTGACGCGGACACAAGAACGCGGAATAAACTACCTATGGCCTATGTTATTGTAGTGCAAGTAGTGACGTGTGGTGTTGTCACCATTATAATGATTTTATAGTAAACCACCAGGTAGATGGAGCATTCAGTTTCGAGGCGTAACTTATGAGTAATCATGACGAGTAGTGTTCTAGTCTAGATCAACAAAATCTATGATTTTAGCCTTTATGAAATGCGTTAATTCAGAAAGGCCTCAATTCTCCACTGAATACGTCACCTTTGAGTGAGTACTGCTTACCATCAGTGACGAATGGTGAGATACTAATTTGCAAACAAAAGAAAGTACCGACGTGGACGCATGCGCGCGTAATGAATTACATGCTAAAGTAATGGCAGTCGATGACGTGCAGAGTTCGTCGTTATAGTACATTGCGTAATGCAGATTATTATGAGGAATCTGGATTCGTAGAAAATATTATTAAATGCCGGGTAGTTTGGTTGCGAAGTTTAAATTGTATTGGGTCTGCGGAAACAGGCCAATTAGGCGATTTTGAGAAGGCTCATATGAAAACATTGATTGAGGCTCTAAAACAAGGTTAGGACTACAAAATACAGCATACATTTAAAGACTAACTCCCACAATCATTAAAAAAAGTAACGCTCTATAAACCAATTTTAGTTATCTTCTCTTCTTTAGGTGTCTTGTCTTCTTCTTATAAACTCAAATCATAATTCGAAAGAAATTGACAAAATATTTCTATAACTAAAATAGGTTTATAAAGCGTTTTAGGCTTTTATGAATAAGGCGGTAAAACTATACTAATGCTATAGTATTGCAAACACGTCGTCGATGCACCCGATGGTAAGTGGTCACTGCGAACAATGGATATCAACAACATCAGAGGCATCGTAGAAGCACTGCAAGCCCTTTAGACAAACCCATCATCATCCAGGCAACCCAGAGGCATTTGACATCAATCGCAATTTATCGTGACGTTACTGATCCACAAACAAATGAAAACGTTGACGCGAACTAAGCGCATAATGAATTACATGCTGGAGTAATGGAAGTCGAACGACTACAGGGTTATTACATCATCATAGTAATATTGCGTAAAACAACTGTAGTTAGAAGACAAATAGTTTTGGTTTTCGGCGAAAAAACTTTCTGCCTCAGAAGAGGAATTAGGAGGGAGTAGAATTGTGGAATTATTGAAGCAAACGGCTGAACTGCAGATTCAGAAACACGGTAATTGTAATGTATAATAGGAAATTACCTATGGCCTAGGAGCATTCTAACACAGAACTTGTTGAGAAATGGTGTATGCTCATGTGCCGTTAGTTACAATCTATAACCTAGATCGTAATAGACAGTAATAATACAGAACTATATGTCGACCGAAACGAATCTTTAGACTAGCAGATTAGGCGAGCGGAGTTCTTAGCCAGAAAGAGGCCTTACGGTAGCTTCAGCTACATTCGAATATTTGCAGGGGATTTGGACTTCAAAGCCGGGCACTTTTGTGAAGTGAAGATTAAATACTGAAGTGACTGAGAATCTCGAGTTCAACACAAGATGTTTTCACCGCGAAAGAAATGAAATATACAAAAACATTGCCAAAAACGTAATTAATTTTCCATTCTACGTTAGCGCTTTTCCAAGTATTTCAGCCTGTACTTCACCTTTCCAAGTAGAGCCATATCAAAATCCAATTGCCATTTGGTACGATGCCGTAATCACAAGTTGAATACCGCTTAACTTCATCCGTGCCCGCATAAACGGCGCACCGGGATGTTTCTACGGTTATGGATCCCTATATGGGATTATTGATCCTGTTATTGCACTAGTGTATTTTGAGGATTATAGGGATTTATCGTTTTTGTTTGCAGATTGAGAAGGTATAGCATCTACCTAGATGATTTAGTTTTACGTCTGACTGCATTTGAAAACACATCTTTAGAACAAGAACGAGATCGTATGTTAAGTTCAGTCGGGCCTTGTAAAATTGGAACATCCTTCGACACTTCCAGTGCTGTTGGCAGTTTTGTGGGTTCCCAAGCAACCTGTTGTCATAATTCGATCCCATCACGATCCTCCAATCAAATTGTCATGGTTCTAGTGGAGCTAATCGCTGTTAGTTCTGGTTGATATCGCATGGAAATCTGTTAGACAATTAACGGGAAATACTAACACGATGCAAGATTGTGCCTAATTTATCGATTCCCGTTTGTTTTTAATTAGTTTTTGAGACAATGGGCAGGAGGCACTATACATATAACATGACCAAGTCTATTTTTAGTGTGTCGTGTTTTTCAAATAATTTTAATATGAACTCTATTGAGTTCATCTTTTATAGACAAAAATTTCTGTAAATCGTGAAGCTTTGTTTGTATTTTCTCTCAAATAAAGAACCGTGTTGAGTTTTGTTTAGCGATGCTATTTTAGTAATTAGTGAGCCGAGAGCCGAGAGAGTGATGAGAGGAACTCTAACAGAAATGGTACGAATGTACTAAATTATTTAATGATCCTCTAACTAAGCTTTTCAAGCTATTAAAATTATTCGGTACTAAAAAAATATGCTGTAGAAAATGGTGTGTCATTGAAATAGGATTTTGATCCAGTTTTGTGGGATCACCAAATTGTTCTGATTGCATTTGCACAAAGCCACAGTATCCTCAAAAGAAAAGCTTGTCCGTATTTTGACTACTAATATTACTTGTGGCAAATTCTTAGGTTGTAGGTCTTCTACATCAGATTAACAGCAAATTACAAGAAACTGTTTTTGGGCTAGATTTGTCCAGTAAGTGAAATGTCGTAACGGTTGATAATGCGGACAATTGATATTATGATCGTGAGAAGATACGCATGGCTGGACAATGGTCACCGCTTCAGCAGCACCGTGTTGACATTATTGTAAATGCATGATGTAATTGTTGGATAACCATTTTAGAAAACACGGCAGAATAATGAATGAGCGTAGAAACGCTGGCTTTGTTTGTTATTGATCTATCGAAATATGCTAAGACTGCACTTGAGTCCGATTTCACGCCTAGACTGTGAGTCTTATCTTGGTGCATATGCGAATGCCCTTGGATGTTATTATCATTTATAAACCTATTAGGTAATTTGTACACCATTTTGTTATTCAATGTTAGTCAATCTCAGGTTCAGGGACTTATTTTTGTCAACACCCAGTTTTTTTGCATCAAAGCGTTCTACTTACTTTGTTACCAACTTCTTTATTTGTGTAACGCCTAGATACTGCTTCCTTTTATGTCTTGTACCAAATTCCAAGCTTCGCCCATGTCGCTGCGAACTAATCAGGGCGCGACAGCTTCTTTCATAGCCACTGATGTCCTAGACTGGCCGAGTCCGTATTATGATCTGTAAGGACTGGGCGTTTCTACATCTATCTATAGTTATATATTCTATATACCTATACTCTATGTACCTGTATGTTCTATATTCTATGTACCTATTCTATATGGCCTATAAAGCTGAAGAGTTTCTTTTTTTGTTTGCTTGTATGTTTGAACGCGCTAATCTCTGGAACTATCAGTCGGATTTGAAAAATTCTTTTTGTATTTGATAACCCAGTTCTTGAGGAAGGTTATTAACATCACTCTAGGACCCTTAGGAGCTGAGCAAAAAGAAAAAAGTCGGAAAGAACTCTAAGTGGTAACGAAGTAATAGCGCGGGCAAGCGATGCGATACGTCGTGGTGGGTCGGGGGAAAAAGAAATTTCACGCGGACGAAGTCGCGGGCAGAAGCTAGTCTTTATATTAATAAAAAATAATGGCTAAATGTATTGCTCAGCTCAAAACTCGAGAACTGGACTGGACCAATTCAACAATTTTTTTTTGCAAATTTTCCAAGTCCGTGGAAGTGGAACGTTCTTATGAAGAGAAAAATTTGAAAAGCTTCCGGTAAAATTGGAAAATTCGGAAAAACTGAAAGTGCATATTCTATGGGAATTTTGTATGAATTATTGCGACAAGACAACGTCTGACGGGTCAGTTAGTTTAGTACTGAGTAAAGTTAAAAGTTTGTAAGGTGGTATCCTAATAGATGATATCATGATCACAGAAAAAATCAAGAGTTTCCTACAAAACATCCGTAGCTATTTTCGTCCACACACCATCGTAAAACTGACATTCATATCGTTATTAAAAAAATAATTTCCCTGCTTCTGTTCCGAAAATATTTAGCGCGAGCTCTAAAAACCAAATAAGAATCTAGCTTTTGGACGGTAGCCCACATTTTATGCACAGCTGCAATTTTATAACGCCAAAGAATGTGGGAAATTTTATAAGCTGCTATTACTATTAAATTCTGGAATTATTGCGCATCCAATAAAATTAAGTAGCAGTTAAGGGTAATGTCATCCGGCCGAGTCTGTCTGCCGCGTATATTCAGATAATTCTTTCAAACTACTTTATGGGTTTTTATGCCGTTTACTCCATCATCCAGATCATTTCTCGATGAATGTTTAGAACTAGATAACTACAATATACTATCTAAATTAGTAAATTATGTTTTGTAACTGTATTTCCTACTCCTATGTTTAATGCATGCCGTGGCAGCCTTTAATTAAGGCTACACTATAAAATGTAAAAATAATATGGGTATTTTTAGCATGTATTTTTGGTGTATGCTTTGTTGGTTGTCCTTAAATAAATAAAATAAATAACATTTTCTGACTAGCTTTTGCCAGCGGCTCACATACTACCGGCAATGCCTTCCTTATTGCTTGTCTACATTATAAAGGGAACATCTGTGAAAATTTTTAGTTTTTTAGGTCTGGTTTGGACTGGGCGTTGATGAGTCAGTCAGTCGGACTTCTCTTTTTATTTATTATATAGATCTCGTGCGAAGCCGGGGCGAATTCCTTGTGTAAACCGTATTGACGCATCCGTGCCGCTCAAACCTTGCACCATTCGTGTCTAGCAGATAATCAGTGCGCAACGGGCGTTCCCTTTCATACAAACGTTCACTCGGATATTGTTACGCGTTTCAGTCGCAGCCACGTCGTGTTGTGTTAGGTAATGGCAGAACTCAACTGCGGTAGCTACGTTACCAATCTAATTAATTACTTCAGCTTTGCCATTTACATCAAGGAAACACGAATTTGCCAATTTCATTAAAGTTTTTAGATGGTCTCATTGCTGCGTTTGTACATTTCCGAGTATGTTATTTTCAAGATTGTTTCTGCATAGTAAGAGTATAACAGACCTTCCAAATGTTGAGGAGAGGCAGACTTTATGGTGTCTAATCGATTCATATCTCAGAATATATCGACATATATTCTGCAGCGTTCAGACTCCAGCCGAAATATAGTCCACCAATGAAATGACGTCTCGGTTCAACGGTTTCATTGAAAACCAAACAAGGGCTGATACGGCCTTTATTTACAGATAATTTTATTGATGAAGAGTTTTACTTGGTGGCTTTAACTTTGCTCTAGAGAAATCCTGCTTCATGCTCTTTGGCATTGATTTGGAACAATAATCTTTAAATCCTTTCATAATATTATTTTCCTTTAAGTTATGTAAGCAAAGCCTAACGCTGCCCAAAGATATCAAGGACAAAGTTACGAAACATTTCATAAATCCTCAAAGAAAATCCACCCTATATTGTATTTCTTAAAAGCGATTCTGGTCCGGGTAAATAATTAATGTCCTGTATAATATATATATAGGGTAATGCACCTCTGTAGAACACCATTAAATATGAATTAGATCTGACCCATTATAAAATCAATGTTTCGGGTGCCTTGTGATACAAAATACAAAGTTGTCGATCGCGCCAGTTTCTATTTCAGGACTAATCTTGAATATTACTCGGTGGGGTTTGGTACGGTTAACGCTCAAATTGGCTTCACGCATAGGAATGTGTGATTCGCCAAAGCTGGTAAAATAAATTCAGAGAGTCTTTGCATATTGTATGTACTTAGTTTTCGAAATAAGTTAGTTTAAACAGTTCTTGGGTTAGTTTCTCGGAATTACCATTTCTTGACACGTTTTAACAAAATCTACGTTCCTTTCTTCTCATATCTTTATGAATTCTCGTTCCAATAAATCCTTTAAGTTTAGCTAGAAGCTACCCAATTTGGAAACTCGGTAACAGTTGGCAAAGAAATAGATACCTACGATAAATTTTCCAAATAAGACTATTTGAAAATTTATTGCTTTCCCAGCTTTACCTTAATTTACCGATACGAGTCTCTGGAATTGAGCCCCAATCTATTTGGAGACTAATTGCCCGATATGAATATCTTACTTCATAACCAATAAGTACTCCACTTATTTACTGTTACTTTGTAGGTAATCGTTGGCTCAATATACCCTTGATAATACTATAAAACATATTTTATTGTTTGATTTTAATACGTAACAACATCAAATATCGATTATCGCTCCTTCAATGCAATGAGGCAAGGTCGTTAGGGTAATCAAAAATCTTGGAACCATTTCAATTGCAATTTTATACTTTAATGCATTCAGAAAGGAATTAGATTTCTTTGACTTTTGTCCATTTCTACATGCCATAATGGTTTTGATGATGAATGGGGTATTATACGAATCTTGTTGTTTGGAATGTCGACGGCCGATGAACCTGTCTCTTTCTCTGACGTTTTTCGAATTTACTTTGTTGATTAGGTTTTTAATCTTGAAGATGTTTCTCGTTAACTTTGTCCTGTTACAGTGATTTGATTTGTGATGTTTTAAGGATGTGATTTATCTGCCTCTTTACTGTGTTCTTTTCGGAAATACGATGTTACTAACAGATAAGGAAACAACCAGGCATGCTTTCGGATGCGATAGCACCTACCGCAATATCTTTTAGGCATGTCAAATTCGGTAATGTATTTACTTGCAATGAGCAACTCCTGAAAACAGAAAACAATCCTGTTAAACTTGTTTCAGCTTCAACATCCAAAGTTTTTCATGTTTTTGTGTCCATAAAAATTAACGAACCATCGCCAATATCACAGACTCCAACGCCTCTCTCCCGGGAGACGTGTATTGATTATGTAACTGATTATCCGGCCATGTGTACCATAAGTAATGACACACGACACTGAAGGGAATTGCTGCCCCAACAATATACGAATTGTATCTGCCTCGATGTTTTCATGAGCAATACTCTGATAAATTTGCACGTGTAAGGGTATCAGAAAATGTTTACGCAATTAAAAGTTTTTAACGAAATAAGCTGTGATGATAGGATCGCCGCTAATTATAAATTTACTAAGTACTAGTCTCCTGGTTTTTATCTAATGGGTCAATTAGGTGTATATTCCGTATATTGTAGGAAGCTAGGAAGTGGTTATTCCAGTAACCTGTTGCTTCGTTGAAGCTGTCTAACTGCATCATGTGGGTAATAACTTAAAATCGAGGAGTAAACGAAGTAGACAAACCACTAGATCATTTTCCAAGTCATTTTTAGGGTTCCGTACCAATATGGTAAAAAAGGAAACCTTATGGTCTCACTCAGTCTGTCTGTCACAGCTGAATATCTCAAGAACTACTGATGCTATCAACTTGAAATTTGGAATAGTTTTATATGACGTTTACCCAACTATTTTGCAAATAAGAAAGAAATAAAAATATTTATATTTTTTTGTAACAGGTGCTGAAAGGGGGTCTTGAAAATTCAAAGTGGGGCTACTAGAGCATGTGGGGTATCATATGAAAGAGCACTGTTTGCACATTCTTAAATATTTTTAAATTTTTTTAGGCCGCATAGTTTTTGATTTTTGATGAAAAATGTAAAAAAAAAACACCCCCCCCCCCTTATCTCCGAAGTTTGCTAAGGGAAATATCTGAAATTATTCTATGTGATAGAAGTTTATGTAAAGTTTACAGGAAAAATAAAACGATGTCTCTAAATAGCACACTTTTTCAGAAATCGGAACGGAACCCTCGGTGCGCGAGTCCGACTCGCTCTTGACCGGTTTTTATATATACCTTCCATAAATTGGTATAACTTTGGAAAACCCACCTTATGTTTACTATGGGCTCGTCTATTTATTTATCTTCTTGAGATCGTTTTCAGTAATTTAGAGATGTTTATTAAGTACACAAAACGGTATTTTACCGCCCGTATCGATTGTATAAACAACATCTAATTTGTTTCAAGGAATTTCTTCACAATTTTCAGTATTAAGACGCCTTTGCCAAAAGTATTTTAGTTCATTAGTAAGAATATTTAATAAAACTATTCATCAAGGACGAATTTTTTTCATTGCGAGGGAAATGGGGGCTCAATTTACCATTACGGCATTTTGGCGCCCAACTGGGACCATTTTCAAATCATTATTTTGCATGTAATGATAGCAGTAACTGGAAATAATGTAAGACGTCCACAGTTTGAAGCCAAAAAGTAATATTACTTGTGTAACAAGAAAAAGATTACTAAAGTAAGATAAATTTTATTTTCGCCCTCTGAGTTTGAAGAGCAAAGGTCATCCTGTTGCCATGATGGTAATTGAGTTACGCCGAGTTGCTAAGTTAAATGCTTTGTTATTACAAGTACTAAATAACAATAATTAAACTCAATTGGTTTCTTCTTTGCTTAAGGCTGCTCCTTCCTAAAATACGGCGAAACTAAGTAACTTTGTAACCATCTTTTACAGTAACTATAGCATCTTTCTGATAGGAAAAAATACACAGTAATCTACAATACATAAGAAGTGATTTAATGTGTCCTGAAATCTATTTTAGTTTGTAGAACTAAGGAAAAAAAAACCTAAATCTAGGTCTATTTTTTCGAGTTGTTACCATATTACTCCTACAGTTTTCATTAAAAGTGTTCATAAATTTATGCAGTTCTCAAGCTAATAAGGAATGATTTCTTGTCATTACTTTTTTAGTTTAATCAACAGATTTTTTGTGAATCGATAATTACTTCATATTTTGCAAGCGTTGTGTCATCGCGCTTCTCTTTTTTTTCTATGCAGTCCGACAGTGACCGCGCTTTTTGCGACGGACAAGCCTTAATTAAAATACTACTTTCATGCTAATTTTACAAACAATTGAAAATGAAACTGAACTCACCAAATCACCAGCAAATAAGTATTATTCACCGTTTCATTATTGAAATAATATTCTTCTTCGCTCAGCATGGTGACCATGACTAGTAATTATCACTGATTAGACCCGTTAAGGAGCCTTAAGTATTTTGTACATGACATATCTTTTCATTATTCGACAAATAAATAGGTCACAATAATATTGTCAGACTTGGTATACAAAAAATGTCGGTTTTATACAACAGCATGAAACTTATTACCTCAATATGAATCTTGGTCGGCAAAAATCAATAATATGCAAGATTGTATTCCTTTGAACTGTGAAGCGATTTAATTTAATTTCTCGAGGCAACTCTCTGGCTGGAGCACCACCCACTCCGTGCCTTATTGAAGCCGTAAGTGAATCAAGATATTTTGCAGTGTTCGGAAATATGTTTGCTAAGGTTTTGGGTGCCTCGTCGTAATGGTAAAATTATTGGCTCAGAAAAACTGCTGGCCTTGTAGAATTAGTTTATATGATATTAAAATACCAGCTTATTACTATCCCACTGCTGGGCAAATGCCTATGCTCATACAGAGAAGGCACGAGCATTGATCACCACGCTTGCTGAAGAGGGGTTGGCGATTTCAGACTTATATTTGGAGTACATGAAACTTAATTCTAAGTTGTCATGTGGGTATTTCAAAGACTGTTTGGCTCAATGTTTTTCGTGAATTGGGCGCACCGACTGATCAAAGACTAAGCTCCGGAGTCGCGAGTCTTCTCACACAACCTCAACATAAACATATCCAGCCCGCTGGGAATGTTCAACACTGTCTACAAGGCAGTGTGTGGGCATTATACAAGCAGCTTACGCCATAGAAGCCAGGAGAGTTACGGATTCCCATGTACATGAGAATCCGTTACGGTCATCCTTCTTAGGCGACAGTCTTCGTTCGTCAAACAAAAACAATTAAGTTTACAACAAAAGGATCATCCTTCATTCATTTTTCAAACTGAAAAAGGGTGTTTCAATCTACTATTTCAACGTTCAAACGAAAAAGTTTTGAAAACGATAACGCACAACGCCAGCCGATAGTACGTGTACTCTCAAACAGTGCCTCAGTACTCCAATCCTTAGAGAAAAAATGCATTACCTCGAGACTAACACTATGTAGAATTTCACAATGCACTAGAACGAGTAACAGTATCTAACCACAACACAGTGACACTGCAATGGATAAAAGAACACTACGGACACTGGGTAACGACGCAGCTGACGAACTAGCTAGAAGAGCATCCGGCACGTCAGTCTGTGGACCCGAACCAATCGTACCCATCCCCTTCAACTTGCTTGCATGGAGGCTGAGGAAACCGTTGTGCACGTGCTCCTTGAATGCACAGGCGTCACCCAGATTAGAACAGTAAGCCTCGAAACACCCGGATCTTTCACAGATGTTCTCAATAGACCAGAAGACTTGCTGGAGGGAGGTGGGACATAGGACGGGCAGAAGTAAATTTCCAGAAAACCTGAATTTCGCCAAAACTTAGCTTAAAATAAGACTTTTCGAATCCTGTTGGTAAACCGCCTCAGACATTATAAATGCCTTGCCTTGAAGAGGAGCTAGCTCTAAAAGAATACGGCTTAAAGCTATAAATAAAACATTCCTTTCGGTACAATATGGGCATGGTCACGTTTTTAGGGCGGTATTTGCATATTATGTTAGAATAATATTGAAGATTAAACTTATTGGTGTGGTCGGAGGATGTCAGGGCTACAGGGTATTTTTGCTGTTCGAAAACATCTAGTTAGTTCATAAAAAAATCTTGCGGTATTTTTCGTGGAATTTATAGCGAACTGTTCCAATTTTGACGGCAAAAGGATAAAGTTTTGAGAGTCGGATTTGTGGAACATACATTATTTGATATTTTAAATAAAATAGAAAATGTGTTACTGTGTTATCCAATGAAGGTGGTGGGTTTCCTGGTGTACCATAAAGTATACATTTGCCTAGCGGACATAAGGGGTCACTTGGTTGCATATGACCTCTCCTACATCCCCTTAATGTATTTCCGACAACTTACCAATAAGCCGGTATTTAAGTCGGTCTTTCAGGCTAAAACTCGAAAGTAAAGTCTGCAAAGTAGACAGAGCTCGACAGACGGGTGGTTGCCATGACTACAGCCATAATAAAGACCGCAAGCTCACAGGTGAAAGCTTCATTTCAATACAAATCAGGCATTCACAAACATAAACACCACTTTCCCCCATAACTAATTAGATTCAAGAACTGTACCTAAGCTGTATTCACGGTGATTGTAATTAATAGAGGGTTCCGCAGCTTCATCAATCAAACGTTTTATAGAACGTCCCGCCGTAATTAGGGGCTTTCTCCAGATTCCTCATGTTTTTGTTACAAGCTCAATATGAAAAATGGAGTCGAGATTTTATGGGTTCAAGTTATATATTTTTGGATATTCTTGGGCGGCTAACCTCTTCAAATAAGGTTGTAATTATAAAAATACTTAAGTAATTTTCCGCGAGTTAACTGGTGTTTATTTCTCATGCTTTTAAACAATCATGAAATACACTGCATCTTTGATTGAGATAAAACAGGTCGTTCTAGTAGAGTACCAACACAAGTCTCGTGACAAGTTGTGTGGTGGGTGTACTTGCAACCTGAACTCAGCTTAACATAAATTGTAAGGACGTCCTTAACGACCTTATACGTCCTTTGACTTGACACCTACTTATGTACACATTGTTAACTTATTTTATTATTTAAGGCGCGGTATTAGCTCAATAATCACAAAAATTGGTTTCTTGGATTGTCGAGTATGACGTAACGCAATAAAACTATCCGACGCAAACAATACGCCACCGTATTGTACAGAGAAGGGTTTAAAGAAAAATGTTAACCGAATAGAATAGTAAATAAAAAATAGTTTGCTATTCCCAATAAAAAATTTGGAAGTTGCTCCACAAAAATAAACTTTGGCGTTGAACATCTCTGTATTTTCAGGGATAACGACATTAATTTTTTTAAGAATTCAATAGAATTAGCATTTTTTTTTAAACTAACCGGATAATTATTTCATTTATGGTTTATATTCTGAACAATCTAAAGAAAACCCGGAAAATAAATGCACATTCGCAGCTTAGTCACATCTCGGCAACTCGAAACTTATTTTCAATTTTCAACCTTATTTCAAGCCAGCTAATGGTGAGAATAGATTACGCGGTTGTGTGCCGTTTAAAATCGTAGTCAGTCCGCATCTTAAGTTAGAAACTGATCTACGCAGAATACACACGAATGGAAATTGTAAGTAATACAGGGATCCATTCGTACTCCTCAGCACGAACCGATAATGATTAGATAAAACTGGCACGCCATTGATTGAGAATCAATTATAGTTATCAACTTCAAAGTTTCGTAAATTCATAAAATAAAAAAAAATATACAACATCAGTTTTTGTTTACCCTAAACCCGAAAAGGGGTCATTGTAATCTTGTTTAGTGTAAACAAAAACTAATGTTGTATAAGTCTACTGTAATTGTGGCGCCCTTAAAATTTTATTATCTCAACCCAAGAATGACGAAAAAACAAGTAAATACGTTTTATTACAGTAAAACGGTTGTATTTCTGTTTTGTTTAATAAAATTCAGGCTTCAAGTTATGAGCGGCTGAAAACGTTTTGTAATAGAGTAACAAGAATTGTTAATTTGTCTGGGAAACGTTGTTTTCAACAGAAGCAGTAATTAATTATTAAAAAGCAACGACAATGAGCGACCAGTACGCTGTACTATACCCGGGCAGAGGCTGAGTATTTCAAGTTAAATATTGGATGCAAGTTATTCAGAATTGAATAGGTTCTTGTTTTATACAAGACCTTCACAATTACCGAGAATTCCATATACCTCAACTTCTAATTTCTCCTGTAAGATCTAAGCTGTAAAAACTCGTGTTTGTGAATTAGTTCATTTATTACGTAAGTCTTCATCAGGTTACAACCAAAAATCGTTCAAAGTTTACACCGTCTCGCTTACCTTTCATGAAAAATCTTTTATACGTCAATTTACGAAATTTTCTGAATACCCAGCAAAGAGGCTTGGCCCAAATTCGCAGGTCCCACAGCTCGTTTAGGGCAAAGGGCAGTTTTCACAAACCCGGCCTCTGTAATATTTAAAGGAAACACTCAGCACGGCCTCCTCAAAGTATTTACAAGCTGTTTTTGTTTAGATTTATTCATGTTCATCGTATGCCGCGGATTTACGCCGTTATGTTGTCAATTTTCCCAATTATGTAGTGTCGAGCTAGATATTGAGCGGATGAGCAGAAATTATGTTGGAAGCTGAGCTAATAGACTATTCCTGTTGCTATTTTCTGTGACACATGATTGAATAATGTGACTGTTTGGCGCGTGTATTGTTCGTTACCCCTCCTATGTTTTTCGAATTGAAGTAGTTCAAGGAGTCTTCTAGAGAGAATTATAGAACACATTAAAATTATAAACTTCGTGTAGTGTTTGGGTCACCAAGATACAAGGCTATGCTGTGGCTGTGGTAGTCTTATGTTAGTGACAATTTCATACCATGCTGCTTGTATATTTTAAGAACTTTGTGTAAGCTAAATAAATTAATTTTGATTTTGAATTCTTAGAAGTATGCTTTTCTTCCAATTCCTCGTACATTGCTTTAAAACTTGACCGCATTTGATCTTATCGACCTTGTACTTGACCTAATTTTTAGGGTTCCGTACCAAAATGGTAAAAAAGGAACCCTTATGGTGTGACTCAGTCTGTCTGTCTGTCTGTCTGTCACAGCTTGATATCTCGAACTACTAATGCTATCAACTTGAAATTTGGAACAGTTTTAGATGACGTTTACCCAACTATTTTGCAAATAAGAAAGAAATAAAAATATAGATTTTTTTTTGCAACAGAAACTGAACTGCCCTAGTAGCCCCACCATGAATTTTTAAGACCCCCCGTCTTAAAAATTCAAGGTGGTGCTACTAGGGTATGTGGGGTATCATATGAAAGAGCGCTGTTTGCACATTCTCAAACATTTTTTTATTTTTTTTTAGGCCGCATAGTTTTCGACTTTTGATGAAAAATGTAAAAAAAATACTTCCCCCCCCCCCCCCTTATCTCCGAAGTTTGCAAAGAGAAAAATCTGAAATTATTCATAGAAGTTTATGTAAAGATTACAGGAAAAATAAAACGATGTCTCTAAATAGCATACTTTTTCAGAAATCGGTACGGGACCCTCGGTGCGCGAGTCCGGCTCGCTCTTGACCGGTTTTTATTCAGTTGTCATTCACTTGTACAGTTGTTTTATCTCACTGAAGCGGGCGAGCCATACTTATATGTGTAAATGTTACATGCACATTGTCTTTGTGTGCGTAAGCTCGGGAGCGCGCTACCTGCACGTACGCACACAAGAGCGCGTGTCTATACGCATTACATCTACAAGTATGACTCACCCGCTTTCGTGAGATAAAACAACTGTAGGTACTTTTCATTTTTAGACACGTTTTACAGCAGTCTATTCACTGATGTAAACATCAACAAAACCAATTCCAATTTATCTAGGTGCTGTGTCCAGGTTATCAGATCATGCGGGTTGGAAAATATTACGATGCACCATTGAGAGTAAATTCCAAGGCGAGATAAACATTCCGTGAATAAAATAGAAACGATTACGACAGGTCTGATAAAGATAAACTATCAAAATGAGATAAAGTGCAGTAAAGTCAATACCCTGGCCAGTAAACAAACAGTACGGGGAAAATGTAATAAACGTGGATTGCATTTACTTTGTCGGTCTACGTAGACGATGTGCTGTGTCCAGATGAACTAGTGTCGTACCCTTTGCTATCTAAGACTATATAAGCTAGAAGAAAGAAGAAGTGTATAGAAGCTTGTTTTTAGGGTTCCGTACCAAAATGGTAAAAAGGAACCCTTATGGTGCGACTCAGTCTGTCTGTCTGTCTGTCACAGTTGGATATCTCAAGAACTACTAATGCTATCAACTTGAAATTTAAAACAGTTTTAGATGACGTTTACCCAACTATTTTGCAAATAAAAAGTTTTTTTTTTTTTTGCAACAGTCTTAAAAATTCAAAGTGGGGCTACTAGGGCATGTGGGGTATCATATGAAAGAGCGCTGTTTGCACATTCTCAAACATTTTTTTATTTTTTTTTAGGCCGCATAGTTTTCGACTTTTGATGAAAAATGTAAAAAAAATACCGTCCCCCCCCTTTATCTCAAAGAGAAAAATCTGAAATTATTCTATGTGATAGAAGCTTATGTAAAGATTACAGGAAAAATAAAACGATGTCTTTAAATATATACTTTTTCAAAAATCGGAACGGAACCCTCGGTGCGCGAGTCCGATTCGCTCTTGACCAGTTTTCTTTTTTGAAAGATGAAACTTTAATTTCTGCTTCAGTTTTCTTTAGGATCTGGTGTTACCAATCGTGATGCTGTCGAGTCTGAGCACTTAAAAAAGTAATGTAGTGAAGAATTGTCCAGCTGATTTCCAAATTGATTGATACGTCGCATCACACATGTTAAGGATGAAGCCCATAATGGATCTCAAAACATCATTAAGATAGACGAAAGATAATTCTGTTCGACATAATTAAGAGGGTCATGTATGATCTGCGAGTTAATTACCGATGACCCAAATGTAATCTGCAAGTAATCCTTACATCAACTCTAAATAAATTCAAACCAACTTACCAACTCGGGTGTTACAGAATCAAGTTTTTAATAAGACCAATCCTTTTCTAGACCTAGCTTACTATATTTGTATTTAAATAAAAAAATATATCAGTGCCGCCGGTTATAATCGTGTGGGGCTCTCCGTAGGGCCGACGCTGATATAAATAGCCTGGTCGATACTCACTCCAGACTTGATGCTCGAAATCAGACCTAAATGCGTGGTACATCAGTCTACTTACTGTGGAGACTAATACTTTGTTACACCACAGGATAAAAGAAACCAGTAGGTTGATGTGCACTAGTAATTTTTATCTACACCCATGCTATAAATTCTCTCTATAAAAGTTTCTGAAACAGTTAGCTTATTGCCAACATTAAAACAGCCAGTGTCATAGTAACCATGGTAACCATAATAGCATCCAAACGGGTGTTTAAGGTCCGTATTACAGAAGGAAACTCAAGCACTGATCTTTGTTTAAATCTAGTTTGAAACTAGATTCAACCAATCAAATGGCTTGAATCTAGTTTTAAGTAGTATTGAGTGACGTTCTGTAATACGGACCTTAATGTTGTACTGAATTTCATAATGCAACTCGTTTTAAAAAAAAGAACATTGTAATGCACGCGCGTTTCACTACAACAGGGGCGTTTTAAAAAAAATAACTTATTCGAATTCACGTCGTATACTATGACGCCGGCCGCCATGTTCGATACGAGTATTAGTATTGCAAAAAACTGTTTCAGAACCTTTTATAGAGAATTGATAACATGGATGTAGATAAAGTCTTGTATGCAACTGTACATAATTAGGTATTAAAACACTCATGTGATACACATTCGTGTTTTAATACCCCTTATTATACGTCAGTTGCATAAATAACTATTGTTGAGTATTGAACCTGGATTAGGCTGACACAGGAGAGTGGGGATTGGCACAGGAAAGATAGGGTTATGCCCAGCAGTGGGTGAAGTCGGGCTGTGGGTGATGATGATGATGATTTACTGTTTGAATAATACTGCTTGATAGTAGTAGTGTATATGCTCATACTATTATGGATCTTGGAAACGTTTTCACCATGGCGATCGAAGGATTTATGTCAAGCAGATAGGCAGTAGCAGCACCTATCAATCAATGGGCCCTCGCCCACGGCGACTTTTTGTAGCGATGCTGTCGCGCGTTTACGAAATGCGCGACTGCATCGCTACTAACGCGCGTTAGTCGCATTTGCAACGCGCTACAGAAGCGATGTCAACGCGCTACAGTCTCGCGACTGTATCGATGCAAACGCGCGACCGTGTCGGACGACATCGGGGAGAGAACAGAGGGAGGGTGGCGCGTGAGTGGAGAACCGAGCTTTCGTTGCCTACGCTTCGGCTGCTTACGTAAAACCAGCACCAAAGACAACGTGACGAATGTTGCCTCAACGGAGTCCGTCTTACAACTGTAGCGATCGCAGGTATTTTTGTGCCGTTACTGAATCGCGTTTGCATCGCGACAGAAGCGCACCAGTGTCGCGTTTGCATCGCGACTGGATCTGGGCCCGTGGGCGAGGGCACACAGCTGGAGACCGCTTCGCGACTGTATCGATGCGGACGCGCGACAGCATCGCTACTGCATCGCTACAAAAAGTCGCCGTGGGCGAGGGCCCAATAAATCGTCTCTAAACAATCGGTGATCAATTGGTTTTGTGATTATGAACGACTACATTTTGCCTGCGTTGTAGTCGGAAATTATTGTTCGGGAACGTACTACCGGGATAAAAAGTATCCTATGTCCTACTAACCCAAATCATGGTCCGTCCTTTTGCCAAATTCCATCCAAATCCGTTTAGCCTTTAAGGCGTGAAGAGGCAACAGACAGATATGCAAAGTTACTTTAGCATTTACTTATTAGATTATTAATATTATAGTATTCTCTTAATAAATTAGTTTATACTACAAGTTTAATCTATGGAACTGCTTAATCGATTTTTATAAAAATATCTTACCTATTAGTTACAGATTAAACCCTGACGAGGCATCTTAATTAATTTCGTTTCTAATCTTATCATCTTAAAATGATAGACAACATCCCGACAGGCTGACACTATCATTCAATATTATAATTAAAACGATCATTACAGGCTTCTCTTACATTTCCCAATAATTTTAAGAAGTTAGCCATTTCAAAGGAAAATACACTAGAATAAAACATGTAATGGGTTTTCACTGAATAAAAGAAATCCAAAAAGTTTTCAATTTTATTTTATTTTATGACACATGTAGCAGCGGCAGTAGGTAATAATTAAAGTCGAGTTACGTTAGTAATAGGGGCAGATAATTACTTGTTAATTGACGGTAGTTTTACGTTATTATTTTATTTAATTAGGAATTAATAGCAGCTCTGGACGGTGCTGTTTCGCCTCCATTGTCTCAAAATCAATTTTACTTTCAACCACGAAATTCGTATGTTTATTTGGTCCTTGTTTAGACTAAATTAAAATTGACCACGGATTAGATTGAAACGGTTGCACTTACACACGCTTGTGCTTGTTTTAGACTGTTTTTAGTAAAATGGGGGATTATACATACCTCCAACTGAATGCGAATGCGGTGCTCCTGACCAAACCATGCCTTATTATGTTAGAGTTGGAGTGACCAAAGTGTCCAAACACCTGAGGACCTAAATACGCCACTTCTGGGCCACCTACTGAGCCAACTCATTTAACATAATAAGTCCACTAGTACCTTCGATCAATAATAGCTCTTGATAATAATTATTGATCGAAGACCAGTACCATTGACTCGAAAGACCGTTTTTACAAGCTTTGTTTAGTAGATTCTTCCAATTTCTCTCATGGCTCTCAGAACTAATAGCAATGTAAAAAGTATGCATATTATTTTATTATTGTTCTTTTCCTGTACACCACAATAACACATTAGCAACACACTCATAATAATAATTGTCCAGCACGATTGTGCACACAGTTATATCAACAAAATGTGATTTAATTACTTCAATTAATCATGTCGAGTTTTGAACGGTACCACCCACAATACGCACACTAGAAGGACCATGGTTGTTAAAGCACGATAGAAAACTCATTACGTTATAAGTAGTTTAAAAAGTACTTTCAAATAACTGCCCTGGCTTATCAGTTATCAGTTTATCACACAGGGTAAAATTTGGTTCAGAGTCCAGACATATTTTAGCCCACTACACTTCTTTGATTTTTATTCACCTCATTCTGCTATCTCTATATGTACCACAGACTGCGGTGAATCGCTAATGGTGTGCAAACAGCTTAATAATTGTGTATTGTATGAACTCGGTCTACTGTGTTCATCCATTCTGTGGCTAACGTTGATGTGAGTTCACCATTATCAGCAACATCAGCGTGAAATATTGGGAGGAAGTTTTGTTTTGGCGTGTTTTAAGTGCGCAGTACTTAAGGTGCTTTGTTGTAGAAATTACGCAATATGTTAGAGTGAGGATTTGGTCTTGAAACGTTTGAAGGGCGAGGAGTAAAACTTTCACGGAATTATTTCAGGGCAGACGAGTTAAAAAAAGCTTGTGGCTAAGTAATAACAGCCGCACGGGTCGATCCATCAGGTTAAGCTACGCTTGCCATGGTTCATACCGAGACTTCTCCGTGCCTCGGAAAGCACGTTAAGACGTTGGTCCCTGCTGTCATTCGTGGATCTTTGACAGTCGTTACGGGTCGTCAGAAGCCCGAAAGTCTGACAACCAGTCTTACTAAGGGGTACCGTATTACCCTGTTACTGGGTTGTGGAGGTCAGATAGGTGTGCATGTAAAATACTGTATTCAGCTGCATCCGGTTAGACTGGAAGCCGACCCCAACATAGTTGGGAAAAGGCTAGGCAGATTGAGACGACTTAAAATACGTTGATACTGGAAAAGGCTGGTTACTGTTGAGGAACAAATTAGTTGGTAGGTGCCACTGAGAGACAATCCGGTTTATTTATATTTATCTGGACAGAAGTCTTCAAAATGCTTCTCTAGAACATGTCGGTTTCTTCGCGAAAAGCTTTTAAAGACATTTAATAGCAATCTGTGCCTTCTAATATATTGCACTAAACCGCAAAGACTAACCTAACCTTTGGAATTCCCCCTTACTAACCAATCGTAACCCCTATTCCTAAGAACAGTAGTCACATAAAAACCCAACGCCATAACGTAAAAAAGCGTCACAATAGTATGAATGAGTTGGTCCCACGGTGTCGAGTAGAACCGGTCGCGACGACCTTGTCAAGGCGAACGGGTTACATATCGCACCTTGCCGAGGAATGTTAATAGCCATTCTATCTCTATTTGGTGCCTGCGTTAGAGCAGTGAAGGGACTGATAGAACAGATGTTTTGTCTCCTCTGTAAAGCTGTTTTAATTGGCTAATGGGGTTTAGAGGCATGAGGAACAGGGTGTAAAGTTCACTCATCCTCCATAGAAAAGGGAGGATCCTCCGACCAGACGGGTGTTATGTCTGGTGGGCTACTGCCCGACGGTTGATGTCGGGACGTTGTATATATGCTAATCGCGTGGTAAACTCTAATTGCGCGATGCAGGTTTGCGTGACGTCATGTCATTGATGCGTAGTTCGTATGTGGCGATGTAGATGCCGCCACATCACTCCCCTCCGGAGACCGGAGGTCGATAGTGGGCTGAGTCGTGTATCTTGCGATGCTTGCCAGTGCCAGTTGTGGTTCCAGTGAGT
Source organism: Cosmia trapezina (assembly GCA_905163495.3). Classification (NCBI taxonomy): domain Eukaryota; kingdom Metazoa; phylum Arthropoda; class Insecta; order Lepidoptera; family Noctuidae; genus Cosmia; species Cosmia trapezina. The sequence continues at coordinate 1,539,516 of LR991033.1, read as the reverse complement.
CGGAACCGGGTGCCGCATAGTTCACGGTGAGTCGGAACTGTCTGCGGTGATACCCCAGTGAGTCGGGGTGGCGCTGCGTTATGCTCCAGTGAGTCGGAGTGTACAGCGCTGGGTTGAGGTTGAGGCTGAAGGTGATGACCAGGAATGCGCGTCCGCTGCATGCTGGTGGTCAGGATACCCGTTGAAGCCGTGGGTTCTGGCTGGCTGTGTGACTCGCCGCTCGAAAGCTTGAGGAAGTGATGCTGATGACGTCACGCTGATGTAGTTGCACGAAGGCTGCGCTGACGTTCATGCTCGGGGTCACCAATTTAAGGCATGAGGAACAGGGTGTAAAGTTCACTCATCCTCCATAGAAAAGGGAGGATCCTCCGACCAGACGGGTGTTATGTCTGGTGGGCTACTGCCCGACGGTTGATGTCGGGACGTTGTATATATGCTAATCGCGTGGTAAACTCTAATTGCGCGATGCAGGTTTGCGTGACGTCATGTCATTGATGCGTAGTTCGTATGTGGCGATGTAGATGCCGCCACATCTTTTTTTTTTTTTTTTTTTTTTTTTTTTTTTTTTTTGACCAGACCAAAAAGTCATCTAAATAACCAAAACAGAAGTCCAGGCCTCGCAACATTTCATCAACAAAACGTTGGAAAGTTTGCCCTGCATTGCGTAATCCAAACGTCATGTAAGGAAACTCATATAGCCCGAACGGTGTCGTGATGGCTGTCTTCGGTATATCCTCTGGATTGACGCGTATCTGGTTATATGCTTTGACCAGGTCTATTGTGGAGAATACATGACACCCAGAGAGGTTGTGAGCGAAGTCATGGATGTGGCGAATCGGGTACCTATCGGGTATGGTTCGCGCGTTGAGCATCCTAAAATCACCACAGGGGCGCCATCCATTGTCCTTCTTAGGTGCCAGGTGCAAGGGTGAAGCCCAAGGTGAGTCGGAGGGTCTGGCTGTGCCATTCGAAAGCATAGATTCAAACTCCTCCTTAGCGATCTTTAATTTGTCTGGAGCCAAGCGGCGCGGTGTGCACGATACGGGTGGTCCAGGTGTTGTACGTATATAGTGTAAGGTGTTGTGTGTAGGTGTACGTGGTATACCCGACGGCCGGGTTATGTCAGGAAACTCCCGGAGTATGTCGTGATATGTAGTGTCACCAATTCTTACCTTAACCGAAGAAACAACATCAGAAGGACGAGCAGGCAAAGCAGGGGTCGCCAGCGTAGTGTTAGCGTCGATTAGGCGCTGCATTCTGACATCTACAATTAAGTTGTAGTGTGATAAAAAATCTACCCCTATTATCGGTTTTGTCACGTCCGCCACTATAAATCGCCAAGCAAAGTCACGGCGCAAACCTATATTTAACTTTAAATACGCGTAACCGTAGGTATTTATTGCACTACCGTTAGCCGCACATAGTTCGTAACTAGTTTTATTACGGCGTTCTTTCACTGCTGACCTTGGGTACACACAAACGTCACTACCGGTGTCGACGAGGAACTGCATCTTGGTGTTCTGGTCCGTAACAAATAAGCGACCAGTGCTATGACAGTCGCCGGTCGCCATTACCGACTGCCTGTTGCTTTTCCCGACTGGTCGCAGGGTTTTACGCACTTCGTTGCTTTGTCGCCGAACTTATAGTGGTACCAGCAGTTTGGGAATTTTCTATAATTGGAATTTGACCTTCTAGATGGTGATCGTCCCCGACTGACACTTCTGCTGGACCTTTGCCTTGACCGGGATAACCGGTCGACCTGCGACGTGAGGGCTTGCACTTGTCGCGTGAGTTCGGCGATTTGACCACTCATCTGGTCTACGCTGCTCCCCGGTGTCACTGTCTGACTTGTTGTCGCTGCTACTTGTGGAGTTGCTGGCACCACATCCTGAATGCGGTCAGCCAGCTCGGCCACTTCCTCCAGGCTCGCCTTCGCTTGCGAGGCAATAATAGTCTGCGTAGTGCTCGGCAGACGGCTGGTCCAGATAGTCCGTAAAAACTCCTCTGGTACGCTCGGTCCCGCCAGGTGGCGCAGGTGTCGCAAAAACTGCGAGGGCTTGCGATCACCAAGTTCCTCATGAGTTAGGAGCTGCTGCACCTTCTTCTCTCTCGACGCAGACAACCCCTTCACTAGCTCGCATTTTAGCCGCTCGTACTTGTCCGGCGCTGCAGGTGCCGTGATTATATCCTCTACCTCGGATGCGTATATGGGGTCCAGGCTTCCAATAGCGTGGTGGAATTTCGTTGCATCGGCGGTGATGTTCGCGAGCACGAACTGGCTCTCCAGCTGAGCAAACCACAACGCCGGTTTTTCTGGATAAAACGGGGGTACCCGCACACCGACGCGATATACATCGTAGCTCGGGGCGTCCTTCGTTTGACCTCCCGCATCGCTTCCTTGTGGCTTTGACATGGTGTTCTTCCGGGGTCACCAATGAAGTGGTACGTACGGGTGATGAATGAAAGCCGGTATGATCACTAGCTGTGTATAATGCACAATCCAAAGTTTACACACGTACACACATAAGTTTGAAGAACAGAAGGTGAGAGTTTACACACAAGAGAAGCACAGTAAGATAACGGAAGCACAGGTAGATAGAAGGCAGATAGGCAGAGTACATATAATATTAGCGTTGGGTAACAAGCGCGCGAGATGCATAGGTAGCTTAGCGAAAGCAGAACGTGTTGTCAGCCCAGCGGCATCCAACGGGCTGGCGAGCCGGTGAGGCGCGAGGAAGCGGGAGGGGTCTCGCTCGCTCGCTGCGCGCCCGCCGGCTGCCCGGGGTCGATGACTCACGCGCTTGTTATTCACATGAAAGTTAGGTATTAACTACTAATAACAAAATGTGTACGTCCGTGCTATTGTAAACATTTTTATAAGCATTATTTATTTTATATATAGATGTGAATAATTATATATTTACAGCGTTCACAACTAACAGTGACGCTACAGGGGTTTTGAATTTGATTAGTTGCACAGTCTGCAGTCATCACATTAACTCAACACAGCTCTCTAGTATCTTCGAAGACTTTAATTTGGGAATTATCTTAAAAAGATTAAACTTTAATTTCGGAAGTCGGTGGCAAAAAACTAAAATAAAGATACCAAGACACCGACTTACCGACACCGATAATTTTAAGTTATTTTTTTTTGAAGACGGTTTAATTTTTTTGAAATTACTTTTTCATTTCGTAATTTTTAGTCTCAAGTAAAAAACTGGAATATTTGTTTGTAAGAAGTTAATAGTTTTGTTGTAAATAATGCACTAGAATTTGACCAAGGTTTTGAGAAAATTTCCCTTTGATATCCCACCCGTAGCTCGTAAGCCAGGCCGTCACCCACGTATTGGGCCATATCTTGAAAACTCCTACATGTTCCCTAAGTTGAAGTAATTATAAGCCAATAAAAAAAAATGTCGCAATCTAATTAATAGTTTCGGAGATATGCGTGGATAAACATACATACAAACTCCAATGATTTTTTTTGTATTTTTGCTTGGAAGTAAGTAGATTATCACATACGGGTCGAATACAGAACCTTTATTGAAGTCGCTTAAAAAAGAGATCTTGCTTGGTTCTCGTTGTGCTGCATCAAAACTTGACCTAGATCTATATCTTAATTAACTATTCAAACAATTTAGTTCTTAATTAGTGAACACAAGCGCTGAGCATTGCACACGCACAAGATTTTGCAAACGTAATCAAGATCACGCTTTGCAAGCAAACAAGATACATTCATATTAATTACTTTAGCTTTAGACTAGCTAGTTTTAATTTTGCATAGAACAAGGCCACTGATCATAGCATTCCTCTTTGTGTATAGATATTAATGAGGTCGCTAAGAAATTGTAATAGCCTGGTTGAGACGCGCACATACCAGGGAACATTACCAGGGAAGCATGTCACAAGCGGCGTCACTATTAGTATCATCTCTGAACTAAAAACCCATGTCTCTGTGGAAGCAGATCGAAAGAACTTTACGGACTATTATCTAATGGAACAGGTAATCAGTAAAAACGAGTACAGACAGATATAGCCTATTCAAATCAAATTTATTTGTACGAGCGCACCGCGAAATACACTTACATTGCGTCTACCGAAATACTGATCGAATCATCGAGAACTCATTTTTGGAAGTACACATGTGTCAATGACGTCAAACGCGCCCAACATACTGTGCCTATATTAGCCTCACCTGAATGGCTTTATTCAGATCATAGGTAAGTAATGCCTCAAGGCACCTGATATAATTTCCCCGATATACTGACACTGATAAGTAAAGACCGCTTTGCCATGACGGCAAAGCGGTCTTTACTTATCAGTGTGATCATGAAGTTTCGTAATGATAGATGTAATTTTTAAGAGCTAAAATACAGTATTTTTTTAATGGGAGTCTTTCGAAATAGTCTAGACAAGTTGTGCTGAACATCACCATTGGTAGCAGTCATAATAGTAGTCACTGATTGGTCCTAGCATGTTTTGATATGTCCAAAAAATTGACATCCAAGACAAGAAAAAAGGTGCAATAGCAAACTTACCATTTTACCGCACAATCAATTTAAGATCTTCACAAAAAGAAGCAGTAATCAATATTTTGTTAGCCCATTCATCCTTTTAATATGTCCTGAATGTTACGCTTCTCCTAATTTTTCACCTTGACAGCTTATACTAGTATTGCCGTGTAGTGTAGTATAAACTTAAGGACAGAAGGACCAGCCGTACAAAGAGGCGGGAAAAAAAACTTGAAGCCCAACGAAACGTAAAAGTCAATGAAGTGAGTACGATTGGAGCTGTTGAATTTTTCTTATCGATAGACCCACTGGAACCAGATATTAAACTTTATAGCATATTTTGTGCTTTTATTGATTACCACGTGTTTTTTTTTGCTATTAGGCAGGAATCCCAAGTTGTCGTGGTCGAATGCATACTAAATCCAAAAAACTATACATGTGATAATGTGATGAAGGCTCGGATGTCCAAAGATTGCTTTTATCTGACGAGGTCATCAGAGATGTATATTGAAATACATATCTGTCACCAGCAACTTCATGTGTTCGGTATTCTAAAAAGGCCTTCTGAATCGCCTCACATCACGATTGTATCGAGTCCATTAGCCAGCATACGGCACTCAGCGAAAATTTAAACGCATTTGCTCGTCGGCTGTGCGGTTATATGTAGTGACCGTAACGTTGTAAATAACTAATGTGTTCTCTGAAGGATGGGGCATGGCGGCACGAGTGGCGGCGAGAGGCCTGAAATTGTGCTGAAAGTGGGTAGTTGAAAATTTTCAGGCTTATTGAACAGTGGGTAGCATTTTCGCTGAGTTTTTTTTTTGGAAATTCGTTTCTGAAAATGAAAAAGTTCCTGTCTCCTCTTGATGATTCTTGTCATTAATGTGATGGGAATCGGTGTCTGGTTAAAGCTTTAGTGTTCAAACTCTAAAGCTTTTATGAGAAGACTTAACCAAACACACACACATACATAACGCCTGAAGGATGCTCGTAAATATTGATACTCAATCCACAACACGTGCTCCATCGACAAAATGTGGCTTTACCTTTTAACTAAATTACAATGAATTAATTATTTACTTTCCCATGTTTATTCAGCTTACAGTTGAGCATTAAAATTAAAACTTTTATCAATAAACCATCCATAAGGTTGAACGATCGCTCATTGTAGTGAATAGCTATAACTACCCTCCTGAGTTTATCCTTCATGTGGCACATAGTTAGCAGATTAGTTGAGACTCGGGACTTAGCTGCGTTTAGAGGGGCTAATTACTTATGAATTTATTATAGTAAGCTGATAGCTCGCTACAAGGTTCGTGGGCCAATGTCTCACAAGTGACATATATGCGGATATTGGCATAGTGTCGTGTGATACGGGTGGGCTGTGGAGTTCCATGAAATCTTGGTCGATGTAACTTTTTGGCCGACTGACAAAAGTATGGCTTGCCTAGCAGACTTTACGTCTAGCCACTTTTGACCAAAGCCTTACTTTGTTAAATATATTTTCTTCTAGATTCTATGTGTAGGAGGAGCTCGTGGCTAAGTAACAGCCGCAAGGGTCGATCCATCAGGTTAAGCTACGCTTGCCTAGGTTGGTCCGTGGATGGGTGACCATTTACACACCGAGACTCCTGTGTGCCTCGGAAAGCACGTTAAGCCGTTGGTCCCGACTGTCATACGTGGATCTTTGACAGTCGTTACGACGGGTCGTCAGAAGCCCGAAAGTCTGACAACCAGTTTTACTAAGGGGTATCGTATTCACAGTTACTGGGTTGTGGAGGTCAGATAGGCAGTCGCTCCATGTAAAATACTGGTATTCAGCTGCATCCGGTTAGACTGGAAACCGACCGCAACATAGTTGGGCAAAGGCTAGACAGATTGATTGATTCTATGTGTAGGTTGTTCCTTTCCATCCATATTCATCAACTTTAATTGAATAAAAATTAACTGATAATCAAGACCCGGTGGGCAGGCCATGTGTGAAATGTAAAAAAGTTGTTAAATATAACCTCGGTACGAAGTCTGGGCTGCTTTCGACTCTAACACATGTCTACGTCTGCGCCCACACGAGATTTATATTGAAGGGCAATTTTAAGTTCTCAAAGCTTTCAGCCCAGTTTTTAGTACAACTTCTTCAAGACTTTAGCGGCTGGTAGGTCTATTTTTAGAACCTTTTGTTGGTCCGATCAAAAGATAGGCTAATTTTAATGTCAGATTTCAGTCTAACCAAAATACTTACTTTATTTTGACAAAAAAAAAACAAAATACCAAGGAACGTGCAAATTATAAAAAGATGTTAAATATAATCTCGATGGTCGAACTCTGCCCAACCGTACGCTTCAACACAGATGTCTCCGCCCACTCCTATTTTAACTTTAATTCCCTTTAAAAGTAGGTTATTTCTGGCCAAGTTGAACACTCCTGGCGTTCTGTTTGCCAAATTATTAATTTATGAAACGGATAATTTATGTTCCTTTTGCCAAACTGATTTATGAATGACTTGAATGTCTCTTGTTTGCTAGGAATCGATGGCTTGGTTATTGTGAATGGTCATAACTTGAGCTCCTTGTCGCGTTTGACAAGTAATATTGACGTGTCCTGTATTTGAAATGACGTTTATAATAGCTGTGTTTGATGTATTGGCTGGCAGGTGTACAGTTCAGGCTGACTTGTAGGCTTGTAAAGATATGCATAACAAACCATAATCAGCCTATAATGTTCCCACTGCTGGGACACAGGCCTACTCTCTTCGAGATGGAGTGGGCTGTAATCCACCACAGATGTCACATCTCTTCGAATTTTTGGTTCTAGGACATGCCGGTTTTCTCAAGATGTTTTCCTTCACCGTTTTGAGAGCAGTGGTGATGAAATTATTTACACAAATTAAAGCGCCTGTTTGGGTTCGAACCCACGACCTACAACTCGTAAGTCGAGGCCGTTACCACTGCTCTCCTCAAGTAAAGATAAGTATGGTGTAAAGTCCTCCTTAAAAGTACTAAAATACCCGCATTTTAAAGTAAATTCTCACGTGTTCAATTTTCTCGTTCATAAAGCATAGTGTTTATCGGCCACATATACATTTTCGCAAACGTTGTGAAAGTCAATTGAGAGGAACGGGTTACTTATGCGTTAGGTTACATGTATTGTAATTTCTAAACCTAAAACCTGCTTGACTTGACTACAAAGGTCTAACCTCATTTTAGATGGAATTTAAGTTCAACATTGCCAAAGGCACCAATGTCGCGAAGGGTCTTTAGTAATCTCACCCTGTTCAAAAACTGTGATAAATCAATACTTGATACAAGCATACTCATCTTAATTGGGGTTAACATCAAAGGCATGAAACAGTTAATTAACTGATTTTCTCCTATAACAAGATCTACCGCTCCGAAAAAAACTCTTTTTAGTTTTACTAGACGAGTATCGTTGCCACATTCATGTAGATGTGAGAAAGCTAACATGATCATGAAATTTCCTAAGGCCCTGGTTCCAAGCTTGGTTTAGCTCGGTGTGTAAGTGAAATGGCGTTATGGCTGTCTAGTTTGACGCACGAGATTCATTGGTGTTGGTGCACGAGAAGATTCTCACGCGCACCGGAATTATGTCGTAAAAGTGCAAATAAAATCGTATAAAATTAGAAATTAACTATGTAATAAAAAGTAATCCATCACTGGATGCACTTTGGAATTTGACATTTCATGGTATATTTTTAATTATAATTATAATTGATGATTAAACGAACTTACCTTACGTGAAGTTCAATCATAATTATACGATGGCTTCGTCCGAAAAGATTAGAATAATAGACAACTTGTAGTACCGCGCAGAGGTTCGCCATTTACGCACTATATTGAGGGTAAAAAGATTTTTTTTTTTTTTTTTTGTAGGTATCTAACCTCGTTCGCCTTACAATTCTATCTTATACTCATTTAGTTTAGAGCTATTAACCTATATTTCGTGACTTTTTGGGGTGATACCTATGATAGGTAAGGGAGGGTGGGATGCTAATCTTTTCGGACGAAGCCATCGTATAATTATGATTGAACTTCACGTAAGGTAAGTTCGTTTAATCATCAATTATACTCGGCTTCGTCCTTCAAGATTAGAATAATAGACAACTTGTAGACTTTGAGAGTTTGTTACGAAATATCGGGCTATTTAGTCAGAATAAGGTATTTGACTAAAGTAAAAAATTAAGGAAAGACATGATTATGAATGTATGATTTATTCATTATATCAACAATCATTGCCAGAGTAAGTCAAGCAAATGGCACTAATCAATAACAGAATTATCAAATATGGCCCTTGCAAAGGCGTCATTATTTTCATTAATCAATGGTCTATTATAATATTTGAAAAAAGTGCTGGAGGAACCGCTCCAACCAGCAGTTTTTCTTATATTATTCAAACTTACGCCTAGCCTGTGCGCCGCGGACGACGCCGCGTGACGCGTGCTGTGAGCACTAAACATAGAAACGTCAATCCCACTTTCAGATAAAACTTGCTTAATCCATCTACTCAATGTCTGTGATGAGACTGATTTATAAGGTTTACGAAAACTAATGAAAAGATTTTTAATATCTTTGCGGAGTAATTTTGTCCTTTCTAAATATGTAATAAGAGTATTTCCAGGACAAATCTGAATTTTTTCAGTAAAAAATGGAATAACTAACAAAGGTTGCACTGAAGCTGCCCGGGAAGTTTTAATCATATTAGGTATTTTAATTACAATTTTGTCAGAAAATATGTCAATGTTTTGGATATCTATTATTGAAAATGTTTGAACTCGGTGTGCCGTAGCTAAAGCTAATAAGGCTATTAATTTTTTAGAATGAATTTCTAAAGACATATCTCCATTAGGATACCAATTTCCTAAGAAATCCAGAACCACAGACGTATCCCAAGTGATATTATACCGAGGCAAGGGCGGACGAAGACGATAAACGCCCTTCAAAAAACGTTTAATCCTGTCATCATTACTTCTTAAGTGATTTAATATAAGGGCAAGTGCAGACTTGTAACTATTAAGTGTGCTGTATTGTGCACCTTCTTGAAACAATTTCATAAGAAAATAAATTACATTGGGGATTGACGCTTCAAATAAATCAAAATTATTGGAATTACAGAAGTGGAACCAACGTCTTAAATAAACATCGTACTGTTTTAATGAGTTACTGGAAAGGGAGGCCATCATTACATCTACCGCTGATGGAGGAATCCTTCTTTTCAGCCACGCTGTCCTGATAAGACTCCTACCACCAGGGTAAGTTTGGTGTGTATGTTGTGGTGGCTGGAATGACAAATTATTAAATTATCTTCAGGTTCAAATATTAATGGTTCACTTAGCAACAAATTTAGAAATAACGGGTACCATGGTTGCGAAGGCCAAAAAGGTACAACCATTATGCCCTTAGCTTTATCTTCAACGATTTTTCGTAAGGTTTTTAAAATCATTGAGAAAGGTGGGAATGCATAAAAGTACAAGTCTTTCCAGGAAACTGTAAAGGCATTAACCGCGTAACAATCTGGATCGCGATGCCATGATATGTATTTATCGCACTTCTTGTTTATTCTACTAGCGAATAAGTCGATAACTGGTGTACCAAACTTAGTTATTATTAAATGAAATGCATAGTTGGCAAGTTCCCACTCTATGTCAGGATGTATACGTCTCGACTCATAATCAGCCGTAGTATTATCCGACGAACGAATATAAGAGGCAAACACATGTAGCCCACGACATTCACACCATTGCCATAGCTGCCTAGTAACATCGGTAAGATGTGGGAACTGTATTCCGCCCATGCGGTTAATATACGAGATTGCAGTCGTGTTGTCGATACGCAATAGTATTGAACAATCCTTTAGATTTTTTGCAAATATTTTTAATCCAAAAAATGCCGCTAAAATTTCAAGGGAATTTATATGACAATTTTGTTCCGTTTCACTCCACAACCCACTTGCCGTCTCGTCCCCGCATGCCGCGCCCCACCCCGTTGTTGAGGCGTCTGAGAATATTTCCAGGCAGTATTTATCAGTTTTAATTTTATTACTAGAAAATTCTAAGGCATTACTCCACCATTGTAGGTCCGGTACTAATGAATCTGTTAAATTCATATAACTATCATAATTATTATTTTCTCTTCGTAAATTTAAAAATTTTGTCCTTTCGAAATTTTTGGTATACAACCACCCATATTCTATGGCTGGACAACACGATATTATGAGACCTACAAAATGAGCAAATTCTCTGATTTTGCATCGTTTTAATGAACTAAATTTTATAATTTCATTATAAGAAATTAATTTTAATGCTGTTCGTAAATCTTCCAGCTTAAAATGTTGTGTACTAATAAACTTATTTAAGTTTTTCAGGTTTAAAATAAACCTCAAATACTGGACCGTATCAAAAAAATACTGGACAGGAATTGGCCTTCACATGGCCTGCACTTCGATATTGCACCGATAGTCAGTAAGTTATTTATAGCTTCCTCAAAATGAATTTTCTCTGAATGAGAATAATTCGGCATCTTAGGTGGACACATTTGATGAACTGAGGGATCAATAGGAATTTTGTAACCTTTTACATATGATAAAACATTATGATCGTGCGTGATCATAGCCCATTGATCGTAAAATAAAGATAATCTGCCAGCGTACTTTACCGGGTCTAGCGCCGCTTGTTGCTCTGCTGATGTCGCGACTGCTTGTATGAGCTCGACGGCTGCCTCGTCTGTGTAGTCGACTCCCTCGCCTTCTGCGTTGCTGCCGCCGGCGGTTTCTTGTTCGGAAAGGGAGCTTTCCAGTTTTTTGATGAACCTGGTATTTGTTTCTTCTGAACAAACTGTTTTGCTGGTGGGTTGGCTTTTAATTCTGCCCCGGACTTGCTGATTGCTTTGGCAGCCCTTAGGGTGTCAGGTAGATTTTCTCCAAAGAGGAAACTATCAACCTTAGTATTCTGCAGTTGCTCAGTCAACTCCTTTTTTAAAGAAGAAAGAATAAAATTGCGTCTTGTAATTGAGTCTTGATATTGGCTGTCGCATAATAAACGACTTGCATCCATAAGTGATCGTATCAAGTTGGTGTCCTTGGATTTGGATGAAAAAAGCGAGGTCAGCGCATCACTAAGGCAAGACAATGCAGCGGCTACCTGTTTCTGTTTTGATTCGATGTGCTTATCTCTCTTGGTTAATTGTTCAGAAACAGCTGCTTTGATTTCTGGGTTCAATAATGGAGCGTCAATTATTTTACAGTTACTCGGAATGAGGTATTTATCGCATAACTCTTTCCGCGCCTCCTTTGTCAAGCCAGCCGTTGCATAATGCTGAAGTCGGACAGCTAAGTCGTTGTTTATATCCTTGCCAAATTTTATGTTCGAGGTAGGGTCGATCCCTAAAATTTCGAGGACGTCATTATCCAACAATTGCTCCGGTTCTTCCGGTTCCGGTTGTGATTTTGCATTCACATCGGTAGCAATACTAGTACCAGGTGTGTCGAGCACTAATGTCTCGGCTTCTTCCGTGCAAATCGGTTGTTCTGACTGAGGGTTAGGAATGACTACCTCTGACCTCAAGATCTGGACATGGTCTGGACTGGTATTGACCTCAATATCAGAGATTTCCATCATTGATGCTATTCCTATGTCCATTTCATTGTCTGTAAAAAACAGGCCTTATGTAGGTACCTATTTAGTTATAAAACAGTCCTCATATACTGTTCGCCAAACTAATTAACGGGTAGTGACAACTCCACAGAGAAGCACGCAAACCCAGGCACTTATAGGTGTATAAACTACACGTCATAATTTACTAAAAGTAAAGGATGGCCCAAAAGACATCCGCAATACTTTTAAACGGTAAGAGACAGCCCCTCGAACTGCTCGCAATACCACAGTATTATGTACTTAACACGTAACAGTACAACAAGTAAATTATGATTTACAACGTTACTAACCTTCTTTGTCCGATAAAACGTTCGAAAACTCTGCCGAAGACGACGAATCACACCGGGTTTTACGACGAATTTTTCTTTCTAATTTTCTTAACTTCTTACGCAAATATTCATAATCATCTTTAGACTTGCGTTTAGGCATGTTGAAACACGTAGGTATTATCTAAACACACAGTCACTAGTAAGGCTAATCCGTAATGGAGAAGCACTAAAACGCGAATGAGTATAAGATAGAATTGTAAGGCGAACGAGGTTAGATACCTACAAAAAAAAAAAAAAAAAAATCTTTTTACCCTCAATATAGTGCGTAAATGGCGAACCTCTGCGCGGTACTACAAGTTGTCTATTATTCTAATCTTGAAGGACGAAGCCGAGTATAATTGCTAATGAAGGGGTAAACAGCTTTTAAAGATTATATGGAGGTATGTTTAAAGATTTTTTTAGTGCATTACAGTATGTTTAATTATGTTTTGGCTTCCATCACTGTATGCGAAAAGGACTTGAAAATATCATTTTTTTTACCATGTCAAAATTATTTACGGTTTATGAGATACACAGCTTTAAAAAACCACCTTTTTGATTGTTTTCAGGAAATCTGCGCCTTAATATAGGATAGGGTCGCGTTATGCCGCTATCTCACCGGATTATAAGCGATGTTGCTGTCGATAATGGTGCACTACTGCGCGACAACAAAGGCAGGGTTTTTCACGCGATTCTATGTATTTTAAATTTTTGTATGTGGAATTCTTTATACCCTCGAATCATCCTAACGGCTGGATAGTTTTTGTACATGAGGCGTCTACCGACTCGTCTTCGTCGAGCGATGGTAGGTACAGTAACAGCCAGAAGTCGACTAGCAATCTCACAAAACCATGGCATAGCAATATTAGTTTACTTATGACCTTCTTTAGCGTCGCAGCCTATATAGGTATAAGCGCCGCAGCCCGTATAGCGCAGGCGATAATGGTCATTGCGGTGTAAGTGGACTTCTGGCCGTTGACTGTACATACAGTGGGCTGCATCAATTGGGTACCCGAGTTGTATTAAATTTTTAATCCAACTGGGGTACCCTATTGATGCAGCCCACTCTACATGCTCAGCTCACTTTTCAGGCAGTTCTGATGTAGTTGGTGGCGCCAGACTGCTTGAAAACTGCTTGTTTTGAACTTTGCAGTTGTAGTCGGGTTTTTTGATATTTATTTTTTTCTTTTACGATATAAAATGGAGTGATCAAAAAGACTGTTCTACAATATTCATCCTACTAATGCCGCGGTCCCACGGCCCGCTTTCTCACAGGCCAGAACGCGACAGGCCAGGCTGACAAGTCGTGGGAACAATCGGCCTGCGGTGGCCCGTCGTTGTCCGTCTGATCGAATGTATGGGATGATCTGTGGCACGGGTCGCGACAGGCCTCGACAGGCCGTGGGACCGCGTCATTATGGACCTCAAAACTTTTCACCATAGAATCCCCTGCGACCAACTGATCAGCTAATTTGTATACGTAGTTAAGGCCCCGGTTCCAAGCTTGGTTTAGCTGGGTGTGTAAGTGAAATGGCTTTATGGCTGTCTACTTTGACGCACGAGATAGAAGATTCTCACGCGCACCGGAATTATGTCGCAAAAGTGCAAATAAAATCGTATAAAATTAGAAATTAACTATTTAATAAAAAGTAATCCATCATTGGATGCAGTTTGGAATTTGACATTTCATGGTATATCTTTAATTATAATTATAATTGCTAATGAAGCGATAAACAGCTTTTAAAGATTATTACGAGCTATGTTTAAAGATTTTTTTGGTGCATTAAAAAATGTTTAATTATGTTTTGGCTTCCATCACTGTATGCGAAAAGGACTTGAAAATATCATATTTTTTTTACATGTTAAAATTATTTACGCTTTATGAGATACACAGCTTTAAAAAACCACCTTTTTGATCGTTTTCAGGAAATCTGCGCCTTAAGACTGTTAAGCTGTTTGTTTGTTTCTAACCATGTTATACCTACTTCTTATGCACAAACTTGGGTGTTTTGTAAATGTTTGTGTTTTGATCGTGTTTTCACGGTTAACGAGTGTTTGTTGTGCTTGACTCGTTTAGGGATAAGTACTATTTTGAAAATGCAATAAAAGTAATATTCGAATAAAGGTGCAGTTTTTTGGGAATATGTGTGAATTGTCTAGGTTTAATTGAATGAAGAATCTAAAATTGATAGTAACTTGACTACAAAATGGTTTAAGTGAAGTGCTGAAGTGTTGTTGAAACTAGGTTTCTATGAATCGATGTATGTATCTATATATATATGTATATATTTTCGTTTGTATGACGATAAAGTTTGCGGTTGCAGTTTGCAGTCTGCAGCCAATCTCGGACTTGTACCTTTAGAAAACTAGGTACTTACTTCAATTCATCCTTCAGATAATGCGTAGTTCTCATTCGTCCAAACCCTGATGATTACCTAGTTTGCCATATTATAACAAAGCATTGTCGTTTTCCCGATCCCATTACCTAAAACCATTCTCTCTTCAATACTCATAATCACCAAACTCATCTTATTCAAACGAACGTCTTCACAATTCCGCGACTCCGTTGTCCTAACTCGGAACTGGTTTCATCCGGCGCGATCCGCCGTAATCCGGTTATATCCGGCCGCCGGCGGATATAGGACGCAATATAGGAAAGCTCAGAAGGTCCTCTTTTCGTAATAGAACTTATTCAACTAATATTATACCAATATTGTGTCGCCACGACGCGGATACCACGCGCGTTGGCGAATTTGCGTTTAATGGCATTTTTCTGTGATTGAAAATATGTAGTTTTTGAATAGCGGATTTAAAATTCATACCTTTTTATCGTTATAAATCATACAGTTATCGAATTCGCAGTCAAAAGACGTATTTCCGAGCGGGGCATCATTTGCTGAGACATGTGCTATAGAAGAAATCTGAATCTGACCAATTTGAAAACAAAATCCCATGCCGTGTGCATGGGATTTTGTTTGATGACCACATCTGTTAGCAAGTGTTACCTACTACAGCGGCCGCGCGCTTCAAGCAAGAATAGTCCTTACGGTGTATAGATGCAAGTTTCCTCGATAGTGCATTGTTGGTAAAGGCAAACGTTTCCACCAGTCCACGCATGGTAGGTATGGCATTGTAGCTATCAATTTCCTTATTACTCTGTTTTGATTCAGCTCGATATCGAGTATTGTATCAAGTGAACTTTCTCTATTTATCTATTGTGTGTATTGTACGCCGGTTAAGTTAATCGTTGCCGAAGTAAATGGCTTTTAACAATCGACGCCGAACTGTAAACAGGGATACGGTTTATTGGATAATTGACTTTATTTTTGTTCGCGCCTGTCCGGTTCTGGGAAAGAGAGGAGATTATGGTGTAATAGTGCTGGGAGGTATATTATTGTCAGCACTGGAATTTAGATGTATTGCTCGTAGCTTGTGAGAGTAATCGGTTCTCACTTACCGAGTGTCCACATGGTAGAAATTTGTAACTCTTCTGTATATTTTAACTCTTACATCACTGTTCCATCATTTCTGTATTTATTGTTATGGCTTTAGTAAGACTTATGATTATGAGTGTCTAGGGTTCCGTACGTCCAAATGAAAAAAGGGACCCTTACAGGATCACTCGTGTATCTCATCATCATCCTGCCCTCATCCCATGTTACTTGGGGTCGGCGCAACACGTTTTCTTCTTCCATTCTCCTCTGTCAACCGTCACGCTCTCATTCACTCCCTTCTCTTTCATATCATTCCTCACACAGTCCATCCATCTTTTCTTTGGCCTTCCTCTGCCTCTCCATCCATCAACTTGTATATTCATCACTCTTTTAGTCACATGCGTTTCGTCTCTCCTCATCACATGCCCATACCAACTCAAACGATTTCCTTTCAACTTTTCTGTCACTGGCGCCACTTTCAAACTTCCTCTTATATACTCATTTCTTACTTTATCCATTCTCGTCACTCCACACATCCATCTCAACATTCTCATCTCCGCTGCATGCAATCTTTTTTCATCCGTCTTCTTCACTGGCCAGCATTCCGATCCATACAGTACGACAGGCCTTATCACGGACTTGTAAATTTTCCCCTTTAACTTGAGGGGCATCCGTGGGTCGCAAGTTGTTCCTGTAACCTGTCGCCATTTCATCCATCCTGAGTTGATCCGGTGTGTTACGTCTCGGTCTACTTCGCCATCCCCTTGGACAAGCGACCCGAGGTACCGAAAATCGGAGCAGATCGGTAAGGGCGTTCCGGCAAGAGACATGGGCACCGGACCCGAGAAGCCGCCAAAATCACAAAACAGATACTCCGTTTTGGTCCGACTTACTCTCAGGCCAACGGTCTCCAGTCTTTTCCACCACACCTCCAATCTACTCTGGACCTCTAGGATCACTCGTGTATCTGTCACAGCCAATTTGCTTCGAGTCTAATGGACCGATTAAGTTAAAATTTGGTACACATCACATAATATATTATGAATCTCTGTGACCCACACACGGACGTGTAACGTAAATAAATTAATTTTGAATATGGGCCACTTTTGAGCGGCAAATAAGAAAATGAAAAAAGAAAGTTTTGCAAACTGTATCATGTGACACATCAAAATTAAATGGCTTACTGTGATTCTGAAGGCCCCAAATATTTTTTTTTTTATAATTTTAAAATAATAGATCAAAAATTGACCAATATCGTTATCTCAAAAATATAGAAAATTGTTCTATGTGTATTATAGATTACTTACAGGAAAATCTATAAGAAATCTACGGTCTTAATAATATGGTAAAATCTCTAAATACTATACGTACAAACTTACGTAATTAAAGTTGCAGTTAGAATGTATGTGAGAACATGTTTTTCAACTAAAATGTTAAGTTTCTTCTTAGGATAAATTCATACCAACTACGGAACCCTTAATTGTGCGTGAACCGACACGCAATTGGCTGGTTTTTACTACTGCCCTTCATGTAAAACCTTGGAAGGATAATCTCCCGTTGTTGTTGATGCGAGCCAGGTTAGCAGCATCGACGATAGGTCTATTTGGCTGCAGCTTTGTCTGATTCTCACTTTTAATCACATGCTATTCTATCATGACCACATCTTTTCGATTCTCCGATTTTAAAGCGATTAAATCTTTACTCACTGCCTTCATTTACTTATATTAAACTAGCTTTTGCCCGTGGCTACGCCCGCGTGGATGTCGAAAAATATCCCACGGGAACATAATACCGGAAATTCCTTCCTTATTCCTTGTCTACATTATAAAGGGAACCTCTGTGCAAAATTTCAGTTTTCTAGGTCCAAGGGTTTTGGCTGGGCGTTGATGAGTCAGTCAATCAGTCAGAACTTCTCTTTTTATTTATATAGATAGATAGATAGAAGATAGATGGATAATCAATTCAAATGTCAAGTGCAAAGTGTCACACAACCAAGTTCCCCGTATTGTAGTCAATACGGAACCCGCAAGCCGTTTTGTTGTGATATCTCGCATTGTGATCACAATAGTATCAATGAGCACCCCAATTACCAATTTTAGTCCTCACAATTGGTTTATATCGTGGGATCACGAACATCTTGAGATGCACAAGCGATAATTTGTTATTAAGAATTATATGAGGACGCTCTTGCAGGTCTGGGGGCCTACTCCCTAAGTCCGTCCGTCATTCCGTCCGTCCGTTCATCCGTCCGTCTGACATTACGATCCATCAAAACAAGTGTAAAAGTTAAATTTTTCGGACGGGCAAAAACACATCGGGAATAGGGACAACTGTCAAATCGTGTTGTCATTCATACTTCGTTCTTGCCCCGAACCAATCATCCATCCGTAGGTGATACGGAGTAGGAAACGCCCGCAACGAAGGCCGAAACTACGGGCTTCGTGCTTAGGGAGTAGACCCCCAGGTCCGATTATTCAATCAAGGTAACAACTTCTGGTTGTTTTTTTATCCTTTTTCTGCCAACTGGCATCGCCCGAAGTGTGTTTACGATGTTCGTATTCATTTATTTATTGCATTCCATAGTGTGATAGTTACAAAAGACTTTAGGTACTTAAGTATTAAGCTAGGTACAACTTATTAATTTATTATACACAGTTGTATTAAAATTTTATTTTTTTAATACAACTGCGATACCCAATTGATGCAGCCCACTGTACCTTAGGATAAAAATCTTCGAGTAATCGGAGTAATAAAAATAAAATGCTGTTCGTTGGTAAGCCCATCACTTGAGAACAGCTGGACCGATTTGGCAATTTTTGTTACAAAATTTTCACAATAGTCCGAATCAGGGGGCCTACTCCCTAAGCACGAAGCCCGTAGTTTCGGACTTCGTTTCGGGCGTTTCTTACTCCGTATCACCTACGGATGGATGATTGGTTCGGGGCCCGAACGAAGTATGAATGACAACATGATTTACCAGTTCTCCCTACTCCCGATGTGTTTTTGCCCGTCCGAAAAATTTAACTTTTACACTTGTTTTGATGGATCGCAATGTCAGACGGACGGATAAACGGACGGACGGAAAGACGGACGGACTTAGGGAGTAGGCCCCCAGGTTTTACGGAAAGAAAAATTGGAAAAAAATCCAGGAAAAATTTCAAATGCGGGAAAAACTGGACATCCTTTATCCATGGGATTTTTATATGAACTATTGAAAAGATAGGACAACATCTGTCGGGTCAGCTAGTTAATAATATTAGGTAATATAGGTTACGCTGGTCAGACAGAATTATTTTTTTGTAATATTATGAAATGTATTTGATTTGGTCCTATCATCTGCTTCTTGGTTTCATTTCTTAATATGCTGTCCCTTTGTCCAATATTTCCTCCAGAAGACGCCACATCGAATATTTAGGACAACTGTTATAGTGGTCAATCAATACCTATGATCACAGAACAGATTTGTCTGTTCTGTGCCTATGATTGACTTTCTAAAGACTCATTCTCTTGCCCTTATCCCAATTTCTTTGCGGTCAGTTAAACAATTATGTGATCTTCTGCTCACTTTGTCTTAAATCATTCATTTTCGTTAGCACGTATCCTTTCTATATTTTATGTTTCCTGTAACATTATATCCTATGTAATAAACTAATCAACGTTGTCTCCGCTCCTATTACAATTTTCTACGTGACTTCGTTCACATCCACGTGTTTCACCCTTGTTCCAACTCTTCGCCTTAGGTCTGTACGCTACCTCCACCTAGCGGTGAACGTAGGAACTGTTGTCTGAAGCAACAGGGTTGTTTGTTTCCAGTCAACGCCTCCGCCCTCATTTTAGTTCCACTACCCTCCGATAGATGGCCATACTAGTAGCATTATATTATTTGTTTCATGTCCTGTTTTGACTCGAGTGTTTTTTTGTTGGCGTTTGAATGTAAATAAAATTATGTTCTAAATTTTGAGTGCAGTCTTTGCCAGCTCAAGAGTCAGAAAAAGTTTTTTAGCATCTTAAGATATTCCTGAACCAACGTAAGATTACAAGATTGCATTTGCAGCAATAAATCAACCATGTTTACTATCAAGCGAAGCAAACCGACTATCATCCCCATAACAATCTTAACACCTCATCTTCATACAATAACTCCTCACTATTACTCTCATTATTACGTAATTTTCCATACAATAGAGATTAGTTCCCAAGATTATGTTTACGTGCGTCCGTCATCGCCAGCTCCGCGTAAACTGCATTATAATTATGACGTCATTGGCAGTTACGAGTACTTACGAGCCGGTTATTATAAACAATGCTGGCAGATGGCGCGTGCGAAGTGACGTCAGAGGTTTAATGTTAGGTTTTAGTGGCGATGAATGTGGTCTAGACTAGACAGCCAGGGTTTTCGCGACTGTTAGTTCCAGGTTTTGGGACTAGATGGCGTTAGCTATTGCACTAGGCGTGAAAGCTCTTACGTATTCGCGTCCTCGTGAGATTTTACTGTGGTATCTCAGGGGCAATTCTCGACCTTTTAGAACGTTCGCTTTTGAATCTTAGTCTCTAATTTATCTACATTTCTGACAAGTTTTCATACATTGACTGTAGCTGATACGGGATTGCGACTTGATATTGAACGTTTTTAAACATACAGTTCAATTATTTTACCTCTGACAGCAGAAATCCAACAGCAACCTTATTGTAACGAGAATAAAGATCACTGATTTTGACAGACTTGTCAGTGGCAGCAACCCAACAGCGACCTTATCGAAATGAAATTATAGATCATTATGATTTTGACAGTGATGCAAGATCAGCATAGCTATTCACAACGTTACGATTCGATACCGTATCGAAATTGACACATGTACGATAACCTGATTTCTGAACCGTAGGACTGTCAAAACGCTATTCACAGATCCGTACGGATGGGTTATTTTTTGAACCGATTGTAGGTGTGTTTAAGGGGAACGCTACGAAATGGTAGTAAATAGATAATTGTGGTAGAAAATGTAAAGTGGTACATAGACGTTATTTATTGGGTATTTCATTAAGTGCAACTATAATATTACATCAAGTGACTATTAACAAGAAAAAAAAACAGTAAACAATGATTTTATTAATTAATAAAATTTACCAGCTTTCTATTAAACTTGCTTTGTAAACTTCAACTTTCTGTACCAAACCGGGAAAATATTTTGTTCTCTATTTCAAGTTAGTTCTCTATTTCATGCTACATGAATATAAGCTCATTATAAATTTATAATGTATCCACATTTTTAGACGATGTTAGTGTTGCTGCTATTGTTCGTTAATAATTATGATTGAAGGTTAACGTAGTAGGTACCAAAGGTTAGAGTAATAGGGTTAGAATAGAGTTATGCAGTAACCGCCTAAAATCTCAGACTAAATAAAAAACCCAAACAGCGTTGCGAACAATACAGCGAAGTATGCTGCGCAAAACTACACCTCGCTCTGTACATACACGCTCACACGCTCACACGCACACATTTACACCAAACTACAATTAAACTACACCTCATTACGTGCACACATGTTTTCGAAACCCGAAACGTGCGGCTTCACTTTACTGTTGACAGTGCTATGTCTTGATTTTTTATTTATCCTAAAATTATATAAATATACTTACTTGGATCTAAGCAGCGGTCAAAACAATAATAAAACTTTACATAACTACATTACTTATATAGTAAAATACTTCATAAAATGCTTAAATATCTATGTTTATAAACAATATTTATTATTCGATATCACTTCCGACAGCAAACACCTGTCGGAAGAATTGATGTCTTCATACCGTATACGAACTGTCAAAATTGTACGGTTACGGATTTGTGAATAGCGTTTAGTGGACTTCGTCGATATCAATGGCGTTCGATACGGTAAGAAACCGTATCGTATCGTTCTGAATAGGTATGCAGAGGTGAAATAACTGAACGGATTGTACTAGAATTGGCCTTCTGTTAGGTGTAAATAAATTAAACCTCGTTTACAATACATAATCAGCATTATAACGTTCCCACTGCTGGGACACAGGCCTCTTCTTTGTGAGAGGGAGTGGGCTGCAATCCACCACGCGGGCCCAGTGCGGGTTGGTACTTAGATGCCCGTTTACAATAGCAGCCATAAATTGTTGGTGGAGCTCAGATCCAACAAGATTTGTCTGATGATGTAATTACATCGGCATACCTTCCAAATCAAAACAGCTTTCTGCTTGGTAACAGAAACAAGAGTACCTATTATTCAAATGAAAGCACATTAGAATCTAAAATTCGACACCAATGAATCGATTTCTCGGAAACTGATGATGCGGACATGTTATATTTGTTAATGTTTCCGTGGAAATGGTCGAGGGGGGAGGGGGATACGTTTATTGAGTGTTAAGTGTGAACACGTGGTAGGACAGACTTCCATTGAGCTGTTCTTGGAATGAGCTGGGTGGTGCGTTGGTATGTTCTGTTGATAAGGTCTTTATTATGCCCAGTACAGTAAGACAGTGGTTTTGGCAGTGTTTGATATTGAGCTGTTAATTAATGAAATCTGACTTGTCTATCTAAGTATTTATTTATTTAATAGGCATTATAAACATGTTTGAACTTTTACGACGAGCAGTAGAAGTAATTCATTTCCAGCTAAATAAATAACCAAGTTCTTTTTGTTTTTACAGGTACGTTCCTTTCACATTTTCGAGTAGAACGAATCATAATCGAGATCTAACGTCGAAGATCAAAGTAAGTATTGCCATTAATCATTAAACACTTTTTAAGCGTTTACAAAAAACAACAACAAAAAAATCAAAGAATTTTAGTTTAACACACGTAACATCTACGTGACAAAGGTAAACACAATTTAAAGTATTTTAAAAATCAATAACATTCATTTGGCACACCGCCTGAGGGTCATGGCACTATTTTTGTATGCGCGCACGCATTTAGAGTTCATTCATTCACGGTTTAAATTTAGAACGTGACGTTTCCCGTTGTACTCGGTCAGTTCGTTCGGAACTGTGGGCGTGTGCGGTTGTCATCCCAACTAATTAGATAGGCGATAAATAAATTAATAAATACGGTTTCCTTCCGTTTAATGTTCAGTCGATGCTATTTTGAGAATCTTCAGTAATTTCGATGATTGAATTATAGCACCTAGCTTACCGTAACTGGTAAATATCCGGTGTTAGCGTGTAATTTGTAGTTCAATTGTGAATAAAATATTATAAATAGATTATATACAGGGTGTCCCGTAAATAATGGATCAAACGTAACGGGTAGGTAGCTTACCTAATTTCCAACAACTAATTTGAATATTTAAAAAAAAACCGTTACAGTAACCAGGATATTAATTTTTTTTCGAATTTTACGATTTTGTCTTCCAGAATTACGCTTTTTTAATGCTGTCGCTGCAAATGATGACATTTTTAGGTATGATTTTTATTTAACATTTCTGAATAGCTTACTAATGTTATAAGATACCATTTTTTTGAATACCGTTTTATTTGCCTTAGAAAAAAAATCTTGAGTTGAAAAGTTTTTTCTTTACGATGTTAGGACCAAAATTGAAAAAATTCTCCTGTAAAAAAAATGTATGACACCGAAGACCACCATTATTTTAAAAACTTGTAAGTACATTTAATAAGGTTTGCAAATTGGTATAAAACTTACGTCTAGTCCTTATCGTTACAAAGATATTGCTAAGAATGTGATGAAGAAGACAGAAAATAAATTAAATTGGTACTATTCCATTTTTCCTTTTCGTAATGGCTTATGCTTGAATGCTTGTAATCGAAGCAGGTAGTTAAGCGGATAGCATAATTCCGACCCGATGACGTCATCTGTCCGGAATTTGGGACCGCTACCTGTGGCGGAGTTGCACCTCAGTCAGTGTGAAAGGGATAGATAGCGCCGCTTTTTGGTAAATCGGTTAAATCGGTATGAAGTTGCGCAGGTTCTTTTGTTCTTTCCTGCGCCCTTCACTCGTACAGGCTTCATTGTTGCTTGATTTTATTAGTTTAGTTGTAACTAGTCTCTCTTCGAGTTGCTACGTCAGACAACTTTCGCTCCCGGTCAGTGGCTCGGTGTTTTCTTCTGTAAAATTTGACTTGTGCTGTGTTTTTGGACTTTGCTTTGCCTATCGATTTGGAACTCTTTGCGTATTGGACAAACGACTTGGCGATCCTACGGACTCCGAAAACATTCGTTTGTGTGTGCTTGTACGTGTGTGCAGTAGCGCTGACGTCGCGTGATTACCAGCCAAGAATAGAATTTTGCCAAAGGATGCTTAGAATGATTCGGGCGGACCCGCAGTTTTTTAACAAGATTTTATGGAGTGACGAGTCTTCATGCCGCCGAGATGGATATTTAAATTTGCATAATTTGCACAGTTGGCAGCTGATAAACCCACATTTGATGCGAGAGGACAGGAGCCAACATCAATTTAAAATAAATTTATGGGCGGGAATAATCAATGGGCAAATAATAGGGCCCTTTGAACTACCAGCTACTCTAAACGCCGAATATTATCTCCATTTTTTAAGGAATGAGTTGCCAAGGTTATTAGAAAACGTTCCAGAAGACGTACGGCAAGCAATGTGGTTGCAAAATGATGGGTGCCCCGCTCACTATGCGACGGCAGTAAGGGCGCACCTTGATGAAAGTTATCCGGACAGATGGATCGGCCGATTAGGACCAATTTTGTGGCCTCCGCGATCTCCGGATTTAAATCCCCTAGATTTTTTTTACTGGGGATGTTTAAAAGACAGGGTCTACAAGAATCCAATAACGTCGGAAGAAGAATTACGACAGCGCATCCAATCTGCTGCATCAGAAATAAACCAAAGCCGTTTTGTCCGTCGGATAAGAGCTTCCTTTATTAGGAGATGCAGACTTTGCATTCTTGTAGAGGGAAGGCAATTCGAACATTTATTGTAAAAACCAAATAAAACGATTTATTTGAACTAACTGTTTTTTTTAGTACGGCCTCCTAATTCTTTTCATACGCCTCAATAATTCAATGAACATTGCCTCTGAAATGCTACAGTTACACATTTTAAAGAAAAAGTTTAAATGTACACACTTTTTTATTTTTTTTATTAACGTTGATTTGGAGCACCTCTCAGATTCATAGCAATTATCTTTGTAACGACAAGGACTAGAATGTACAACTTCATACCAATTTACCAAAAATACAAAAGCGGCGCTATCTATCCCCTTCACGCTGACTGAGGTGCAACTCCGCCACAGGTAGCGGTCCCAAATTCCGGACAGATGACGTCATCGGGTCGGAATATGCTAGCCGCTTAACTACCTGCTTCGATTACAAGCATTCAAGCATAAGCCATTACGAAAATGAAAAAATGGAATAGTACCAATTTAATTTATTTTCTGTCTTCATCACATTCATAGCAATATCTTTGTAACGATAAAGACTAGACGTAAGTTTTATACCAATTTGCAAACCTTATTAAATGTACAAGTTTTTAAAATAATGGTGGTTTTCGGTGTCATACATTTTTTTTACAGGAGAATTTTTTCAATTTTGGTCCTAACATCGTAAAGAAAAAACTTTTCAACTCAAGATTTTTTTTCTAAGGCAAATAAAACGGTATTCAAAAAAATGGTATCTTATAACATTAGTAAGCTATTCAGAAATGTTAAATAAAAATCATACCTAAAAATGTCATCATTTGCAGCGACAGCATTAAAAAAGCTTAATTCTGGAAGACAAAATCGTAAAATTCGAAAAAAAATTAATATCCTGGTTACTGTAACGGTTTTTTTTTTAATATTCAAATTAGTTGTTGGAAATTAGGTAAGCTACCTACCCCTTACGTTTGATCCATTATTTACGGGACACCCTGTAGATAGAATACTCTTTATTATGCACACCATAAAAATTACAGATATAAATGTTGAAATTTTACATAGAGTGACACAATGGGCGGTCTTATCGCTAAAAGCGATCTTTTACAGACAACCTTTGGATGGATTAAGGGGAGATGGAGGTGTGGCTGACACTGGCTTGGCCACCATCAGGGATTTTACTTTTGATAACACAAAGATTAAGTCGTTAATTAGTCGAAATTTGTCGCCAAATATCAGAATTTGTCGGTCACTGGTTCAAAAGTTATAAGGGGTCATTGGTGGCCGATCTGGAGAGTCTCCCCAGCTTGGCCACCTTTATATCTCAAAAACTAGGGCACCTAGCGAAGATCTGTTTTCTCCCAGATTTAGTCGCTAATTAGTCGCAAGTTTTCGCCAAGTCACAGATTTAGCTGGGTCTTAGTTTAGAAGATATAATGAGTTCAATTTTTAAGTATAGACCAAGAGCTAGATCAAAGATTGTAAACTCTTCAATATAGCTCTTGAACTATACTTAAAAATTGAACTCATTATATCTTCTAAACTAAGACCCGACTAAATCTGTGACTTGGCGAAAACTTGCGACTAATTAGCGACTAAATTTGGGAGAAAACAGATCTTCGCTAGGTGGCCTAGTTTTTGAGATATAAATGTGTCCAAGCTGGGGAGACGCTCTCCAGATCGGCCGCCTATGAACCCTTATAACTTTTGAACCAGTGACCGACAAATTCTGATATTTGGCGGCAAATTCCAACTAATTAGCGACAAATTTTTTGCGTTATCAAAATTAAAATCCCTGATGGTGGCTATGCCAGTGTCAGCCACACGAGAAGGAGATAATACTGTAGGTAGTCAGTGGTGTACCATATTCACATACAATATATAGTACATACATATATACAAATATATAATATATACTAGATTATGTCAGCTGTTGAACATCCCACACACGACGGGTCAATTGATGGGTCAACAATCTAATATATTACTATTAGAGATGTGACTTCAGCCGAGCTGATACTATTAGTATGGTAGAATTGAGATTTATCTGATTCAACACGTGGTGGGTGGGATGACAATCATCGCAGATTTAGCTATAAAACTTAAGGCTGGCAAGTATTCTAGCTAGGACAATGCTCAAGTATCAATCTCGATTAAAAGGTAACTAATTGACAACTCAAAATGAAGTTTCCTAATTCACGTGTTAGGTCCTATTAGATCAGCAGTAATGTCGTCAGGACCAGCATCCTATTAACTTGTCATTGAATCTGAGACCCTGTTCGTCACTTACATCGATAGGTACACATGTTACCCATCATTCAGATCTCGAAGCCCTTAGAGCTGTAGATTGATTGCCTCCGTCACTACACATTTACAGTATTTGCTAACATGGGATATATTTGCATGTGGATATTATAATTATAGTCTTATGTAATCTGACAGTGAATAATTTTCCATTTATGCAGGTCTGCGATTAGAGGAGCTCGTGGCTAAGTAATAACAGCCGCACGGGTCGATCCATCAGGTTAAGCTACGCTTGCCGGGGTTGGTCAGTGGATGGGTGACCATCTTTACATACCGAGACTCCTCCGTGCCTCGGAAAGCACGTTAAGCCGTTGGTCCCGGCTGTCATTCGTGGATCTTTTGACAGTCGTTACGGGTCGTCTGAAGCCCGAAACTGTCAACCAGTCTTACCAAGAGGGGTATCGTATTACCCAGTTACTGGGTTGTGGAAGTCAGATAGGCAGTCGCTCCATGTACAATACTGGTATTTAGCTGCATCCGGTTAGACTGGAAGCCGACCCCAACATAGCTGGGAAAAGGCTAGGCAGATTGATGCAGGTCTACGATGAATTAATTATACTTGAACATTCCTTAATCAGCTACAGATAATGATAAGTCTATTTGCAAATGCTTTAGTGAACAACATCAGCTTTTTGACAATAGGGTAAAAAACAATGAGCAGATTGGAAGACAACAGTTTTTGGGCTTCAACATTTTGGTGCTATAATTGGGCCCAAAATGCTAGTCTATTTCAACCACGGATATCGATATCTATGATTTCAACCTATAATAATCCGATCCTCTACATAAGCCTCTCCCAAATTGTGCCACAAAATCCGCAATTCGTATAGCGCCAAATTTCCTATGCTTCTCAATATATTGTAACCAACACAAGCTGAACATACTTCAGCAACACAAATACAGTCTGACAATAGATCCGGTTGTACAAACACCAGAGGGGCAATTCTCGTACCTAAAAACGTTCACAATCTCATGCCAGCGTCAATCAAATGTCAAAAATTTAGGTAAACGCTATACAATTTTTGACAGATTGAGTCTTGAGATGATATTGCGAACGTTGTTAAAAATACGAGAATTGGCCCTCAGTTATTATGTGGGTTAGTGCGAGCCCCACCCACCATGGATACGGGCGCCATGTGTGCCAGATGGACTGTGACTGTTGTCATAGTTGGATCAGCACAGAATTGAACGGATATCTAATTGAGGCCGCGGTTCATGATATTGGCAAGTCGACAAAATTTTAATGGAAGTTGATTAGCGTTGGTTTGGAATATTCAAATACGCCGCCCGGGATGAATAAGCTCGTTCTTTATATACAAAATAAAATAAAACTTTTGCTTTGAAATGTTAAAAGATACGTTAATAGAATGACAGGCTCTGGTTAAGATGATTGCGCTGTGTAGCCCGCGAAATTCATTTTTTTTTTGCGTTTTTTGCAATTTCCAGGTCTGTGTCAGGTTGTACCTTGATCAATGTATGATAAGCGGCAATAAAACATATGTATTTATTTAATTTTAACCATAAAAATCATCAATACATCACTCTAAGTTAGATTTCGTGCATACTCCTCAAACGAACGAAATCTAACGAATCTGCACGAAATCTAACTTAGAGTGATGTATTGATGATTTTTATGGTTAAAATTAAATAAATACATATGTTTTATTGCCGCTTATCATACATTGATCAAGGCACAACCTGACACAGACCTGGAAATTGCAAAAAACTCAAAAAAAAAAAATTGAATTTCGCGGGCTACCACTGCGCATCATCCTTAAATTATAACTGCGAATCGATTAGCCAGCAATGTAGCTCAGAATGTATGTACGGTCAGCAACAGAAGTCGGTTAACACTGCTATTTTTTCACATCATCTAAATTAACACAAAATTATTCGATTTAACCTACTTTTTAGCATTACATTTTTAATGAAGTATTTTTCTCAATAATTAAGAGTTAGAAAACTCTAATGATAACTCTAATGACTTTTGTTGCTGACTGTACTACAGATTTTAATTTCCGTACCATCGAATTTACAAAAGTGTATCTTCCTAAGCTTGAATGACAAGGTTGTCATTTCAAGGAGTCCCCAAATATGTCAGGCGTGTTTAAGAGGCTTTTTCGGGACTTGAATTTATTTTCTCCACTTGTACTACCAAACATGTCGATGTGTTCCGCACCCACGCGTTTCCTACTTGAGCGGTACTTCGTAAGAGCTTCCTAATCTTGATGACTGACATGCTCCAGCGGCTTTCGGTCAAGGTTGAGGCTTTGGGGAGTACCTACTTTAGAATTTGGCAGTGAACTTGATGATCTAATACTAAGGATCGACTTACGTTGAGTTTCAGGCAGATACTACTGGACTGTTTATTCTATCAGAGTATTTAGCTTATTAGCTGAATATTTAATTGCAAGTAACACCCTTCCTAAAAACTAAATGCATTCGATGGGTGTATCATAAATTCATAAAATTGATGCAGTGACGATTGTGATGAATATTTATTATTTAACTTACAAACATTGTTCTCATCTCATGTAAGTGTTTTAAACTTACGAGTCCAAAGATGAATTTGAACTCGTCGAAAATGATGTAATTAGCTCGTGGCTAAGTAATAACAGCCTCACGGGTCGATCCATCAGGTTAAGCTACGGTTGCCGGGGTTGGTCCGTGGATGGGTTGTCTTTACATACCGAGACTCCTCCGTGCCTCGGAATACACACTAAGCCATTGGTCCCGGCTGTCATTCGTGGATCTTTGACAGTCGTTACGGGTCGTCAGAAGCCCGAAAGTCTTACCAAGAGCTATCGTATTACTTACCCAGTTACCGGATTGTTAAGGTCAGACAGGCAGTCACTCCATGTAAAATACTGGTATTCAGCTGCATCCGGTTAGACTGGAAGCCGACCCCAACATAGTTGGGAAAAGGCTAGGCAGATTGAAAGGCAGAACTCGTGAAATAAATGCTAGCTAAGCGGATTCATAAACAAGAAATGAGACCGCTTGCAATGGATAAAATAGATACTATAGCAGACCGACTACTTTAGTTAAGGTACAGACTTGACTATGATATTCGTTCTGGCGATATTGACAGCAATCCTTCCACAAAAGAACTGAAATCAATACTCAATACTCAATCATTTATTGCATTCCACAATGTTTATGCTTAGGTGGTAAGTAGACATTTGTAGTAACAATCGTGGACCCTGTCGGGCACAGCTAAATAAAAGTTGGAAAGAAGAGGACTTATATTAACATGCAAATTAACTTAATCTAAGTAAAATTAGGGTAACATTTTATTAATTATTAATTAATCTAAATTATTTATTATGTATTCATTTATATAATTACGTCAGTTAGTCTATGGATTTGTCAATTAAATATTCTTCTATACTATAATAACATTTATTTATTAATATTTTTCTTAATTTATTTATAAAAATAGCAATTTTTTTTCATTTTTGAGTACTTCAGGTAGTTTATTGTACATTTTTATCGACATAACCAGTGGACTAGATGAGTGCATCTTTAAACGGGATGTCGGTAGGTTTAAACGTGTTTTGTGTCGGTGTGTATCTAGTTTGTATGTCTTCTCGTTTTGTGTACAAGTGTTGGTGTGTGTGTGCGAATTTACAGATCTCCAGTATGTATAAAGAGGGAAGAGTTAAAATGTTAAGCTTTATGAAATGGGGTTTGCAGCTATCCGTTTGTCTTAAATTAACTAAAATCCGAAGTAACTTTTTTTGAGTTGTGAACAATGAAATCAATACTGAACACAGCTAAATTATTCCACAGCCCCGTCGCCTGATCACGTGGCAGCTAACTACAAACAGCAATAAGTTCAATACACCTGCGCCGGCCTGCATTGCGATAAATCTGTCCCCGTTCACAATATGACACAGCCTGCGCTGCCCGACCAATTGCAGCGCATAAATCAATTGTCCTACCACCAATGTTATGAATTTCGCTGAATATCTTATTAGGCTGTGATGTATTCACAGGTAATCAAAGTATCTCTTGACTCTGATCAGCTAGCTCTTGCCCGCGGCTTCGCCCGCATGTAACCGACATAAAAAAGTATCAGAGGCAATTAATATTTTGCTGTTAAGGCAATTTATGAATACTAAAGTAAATAAATTAATTATCTATATAGGGTGACTGGTAATTAGTGACCGATACCTAAACACATGATTGTGCTCATGATAACAAACAACTTTTACTATGGGACCAAACCTGAAATCACGAAAAAAAAATCAGCTGCCCCATACATTGATGTTCGCATAAGTCGTCAAAATAAATAAATAAAAAATAAATAAATAAATATCCTTGGACATTTCTTACAACGCCATCTAGTCATTAGTGCCATCTAGTGGCTAAGCAACCAAATGCTTGTGTTATGGTAACGAAATGGCTGATAAACTACTTATATACATTTTTTTTTTTGTAAATACATACATAATTATTATAGATAGAAAAACACCCAGACTCGGAACAAATACTTGTAGGTCGTACAAATACTTGTTCCGTGCGGGAATCGAACCCGCGACATGCTGCGCAGCAGTCAATAAATCATGATCATGTAAATATCACGGAGTCACGGACACGCCTTCGCAGCCGCTGGTAGTGGCGGCATTGTCAACACTTTCTGTTCAATGCTACCTTTGGACATTGACTCAGCACGCGGCCCAGATAAAAATAAGTGATTTCGTTGCATCTAACACGCACGAAACACAAAGATTTTGTGCAATAGTGTGTGTTAGGTAAAAATAGTATATAAGCGGAATCTTTATGCAAATAAATCAGATTAGAATTTTATATTCTTGTCTCATTTCCCCTCACTGTGGCCAAGACACCTTTAGCCATCTCTGATCAGTCTCGTGAGTCTGCGGGACTGGCAGTGAGTGTACCCTTCCCGCACCCTGGATTCCTGTCTACTGTCCGTCTGTTACCTTAGGTCGCACGGTGCAGACATCCTGAATTTATTTATATATTTATTTATCACATATTAGGTATATGGTAGGTTAGGGCTGTAGGGCTTATAGGGCTTAGGGTCGTAGGTACCGTTAGGCTTGTAGGTCTTAGTAGGTTCCCGTAACTTATCACATAGCTACATGTACCACCGCACCTTTAACAGTATTGCGGCCTTACGTGACATCTGTTAAGGGTGGGTGTACACTTTCCATAGAAAACAAGCATGTCACCGTAGCACTGCGTACACTCGCACAACGATACAAAATGTGAAATTGACGGCTTTGACGGTCCGTGGTAGAAATGAACTCAACGCACATATGGCGCCACATTTT
Organism: Cosmia trapezina; assembly: GCA_905163495.3. Classification (NCBI taxonomy): domain Eukaryota; kingdom Metazoa; phylum Arthropoda; class Insecta; order Lepidoptera; family Noctuidae; genus Cosmia; species Cosmia trapezina. Next base: position 1,507,132 of record LR991033.1, on the reverse strand, counting down.
TTTTTAATTATGCCGCAGTATAATAATGAACGTATGTCTAACCTATGTCCTAAACCAGGTCTATAATACAACGTGTAACGTTAAATGCGCAAAACCTCTTAAGGGGACATTGTACTCATCATTATGAACAACTTTTACTATGGGACCAAACAAGAATTCGCGAAAAAAAAATCAGCTGTTCAGTAGATTTATGTTCGCATAATTCGTCAAAATGTACGGAACAGCTGATTTTTTTTCGCGAATTCATGTGTGAGTGTGGTCATGAGTACAATGACCCCTTAAGAGGTTTTGCGCATTTAACGTTACACGTTGTGTGCGAAATTTCATCCAATTCCGTTCAGCCGTTAAGTTGTGAAAAGTTTACAGACAGTTACTTTCGCATTTATAACATTAAGTTTGGAAGTATGGCTAAGAAGTTAAGATGCAGATATAGCGCGTCGTACGTCCAGCCAGTAATAGGACTCGCCCATCAAAGAGCGCTACCTATTCCAAATTAGACGCATTTATTTTCATAAAATAAAAGGTATTATATTAAAACAGGTAAGTATACTAAAAGATAATCTTTAAAATGGTGAAGGTTTTATAAAAATACGCTTGATGGTTTTTGAGTGATTCTCAGTTTTTTATCCGCGTTAGACATAACTTAATAAATTAATTACACTGTTCTTAAAGTTGTTAAAGTAAGATGGTGCAACCCAAACTTTGTTAAAGTTCCTGTTAGACAAAAAATGGGTTGTTCCATTTGTCAGTTCAGTCATAACTTTAACTGTAACCTTAGACGCCCACGTTTCGCTGGTTAAAGTTATTGTTAAATATCTGTCACTTCTGTCCCTGCTCCGAACTTTAACTATTACAGTTTACATGACGGTGCAACAGCAGGTAGTCATTCTATGGTCATTTTAACTTTGACGGAAACTATAACCTAGCCCTCGGTGCAATCCACCCTAAGTTATTTAGAAAATGCTATAATTTAACATTTATAATATATTTTATCTACACCCATGCCATAAATCCTCTATAAAAGTCTCTGAAACAGTTAGCTTATTGCCAACATTAAAACAGCCAGTGTCATAGTAACCATGGTAACCATAATAGCATCCAAACGGGTGCTTTAATGTTGTACTGAATTTCATAATGCAACTCGTTTTCAAAAAAAGAACATTGTAATGTACGCGCGTTTCACTACAACAGCGCCGTAATTTAAAAAAAGAATTTATTCGAATTCACGTCGTATACTATGACGCCGGCCGCCATGTTCGATACGAGTATTAGTATTGCAAAAAACTGTTTCAGAACCTTTTATAGAGGATTTAACATGGATGTAGATGAAGTCTTGTATGCAACTGTACATAATTAGGTATTAAAACACTCATGTGATACTATTATCACACTCGGCTTCGCATCGTGTGACAACCCACATTCGTGTTTTAATACCCCTTATTATACGTCAGTTGCATAAATAACTATTTTCCAAATCTTTAACACTATGTACTAGTTAAAGACGTGATTTTCAGTTTTTGTACTATTTCGTCTAGTAAAATTTGTCGCTCACTGTAATAGTTGGTTGGCAAAATACATTAAAAGTCGGTTATCCAATGTTCTGTTTGTACTATTTCGTCTAGTAAAATTTGTCGCTCACTGTAATAGTTGGTTGGCAAAATACATTAAAAGTCGGTTATCCAATGTTCTGTTTGTACTATTTCGTCTAGTAAAATTTGTCGCTCACTGTAATAGTTGGTTGGCAAAATACATTAAAAGTCGGTTATCCAATGTTCTGTTTGTACTATTTCGTCTAGTAAAATTTGTCGCTCACTGTAATAGTTGGTTGGCAAAATACATTAAAAGTCGGTTATCCAATGTTCTGTTTGTACTATTTCGTCTAGTAAAATTTGTCGCTCACTGTAATAGTTGGTTGGCAAAAAACATTAAAAGTCGGTTATCCAATGTTCTGTTTGTACTATTTCGTCTAGTAAAATTTGTCGCTCACTGTAATAGTTGGTTGGCAAAAAACATTAAAAGTCGGTTATCCAATGTTCTGTTTGTACTATTTCGTCTAGTAAAATTTGTCGCTCACTGTAATAGTTGGTTGGCAAATGATTGACAAGGGCTATTGTCGTAGTAAATGTTTGATTCGTCATAAGCCAACGCAAGCTTGTTTACAACAAAACGTTTGTCACGGTGACAAGCTACTATAGCAATTAATCACTACTACCAGTCGCCAATGTTAGGTTAGCTCCGACATCAGAAGTAAGATAAAAGCTTTAGGATTCTCTCCAGATCATCATGATCTGTTTCTCTACTATGCTGGTTGGGCTTGGGTTTCAATATTGCCAGATGTGGCTGTATTTGTCCCGCTTAGCCGAGCAACAAAACAAATATAATCAGTTTGGAGATGTTTTTCTTATCGTGAAACGCCTGAAACATGAGCTTCGACAATATTTTCGCTTTCGAAATAAGAAAAATAGATCTCAGTTTGTTTTATTTATTTAGTTGATTCTAGTTATTTACTTTAGATTATCCGACTATGTCACGTATAGAATTTCTTTTGTAGCATGACGATATACGCACGAAGATTTGTTTGTTTTTCTTACTAGTTCTGCTAACAACGAAGTATGAAAATAATCGTTTCATAAGGATTATGTGGTACCTATATTTTGTACAGCCACAGATCTCGATAACAGGATTCAGTTCCATATTATGGGGGTCCAGCCTATCGCCATGTAACGATCGCGGTTCCGTTTCAGGGTCATATAATTGTAACTCTTTCTAACAGAAAAACACAAAGAAAAGAAGAAATTTCTTTTCGGGGACATTTTTTTTAAATTTTTTTTTTGTCTCTTTTCTTACAATCTGACACTACCTATGTATTAGGACATTAAGTAATTTTATGGCTTGTTAGATGTCTTGCTTGGTATGCGTCCTATGACACATTCTACACTTGCGTGCAATAAAATCGATCCACCCCATTCTCTTCGATATGAAACGTGAAAATTTAACAAGTTTAATTAACAATAACCTAATATATTGTGTACTAAAACCTTCCTGACTGTATGTAGATTACGTAAGTGAAAAAAATATCAAAACTGATTCATTCCTTTTTGAGAAAAACGCGAATTTAAAAACATACAGATCGAATGAAAAACCTCCTCTTTTTCAAGTTGGTTAAAAATTCAAGTCAAATGATCAATAAACGAACAGTAATAAACAAAATTAAGCTTATGTCAACTTCACTGACAAAAAAAAGTCACGCAGTTTTTTCAAACAAAAGTGATTGATGAGAACATCAGAAGAATCGAGTCGATCTTGTCAAAAATATTGCTTTTATCAAAGTATATGTGTATGTGTAAATAAACTTTATCTTACCTACCTTCACACAGTATAAAATAATTAAAATAAATACATTAATATCTTTGAGCTATCGTCTCTCAAATAGAGAGCATGGGGTGGGCCAATTTTTTTGCACGCAAGTGTATTACTTTTAAAGCATAAAGCTAAGTTTGTTCGCTGAGATCTTGTGGAATTTTGTGTTTTAGGCTGCGGGTTCTCTTTTCATCCATTCGGCGCGAAATTAAACTTATTGTCATGTTTTTATATGATCAATATGTGAAACAAACGCTACAACAGCTGGGGTTTTATTCTTCGACTATTTATAATTTCTTTGATAAATACCAATAGTCGAGATCGTACCATATAGATGAATAAAAAAAATTGTGAAAATTAAACGTTTTCTCCAGATTTAAACCCTGTCATTAACTGTACTCATCTCCCATCAAGAAGCGAGATAGAAAGGTCGTAAGGTCATCGTGTAGTTTCACAGTACATTTGTTTGTCCTGAGGCACTTACGCCGATTTATAGCAGGCCCGTTAGCCGCAGAAGACGTGGCTGAAACATACGGAATAAACTCAAACTCAAACTCAAAGCATTTATTTCAATTAAACCAATTACAGGCACTTTTGAATTGGCAAAGAGTCGGTCAGTAGGTAAGTCGGAAAGTTGAAGTTAGATGCCCATTCCAAAAAGTAGATCTATGGAGAAGAACGGGCAAGAAACTCCACGGACACTCTTTTAAATCAAAATATGGTTACAAAATATTGGTTACATCATTCATGTTGAAATTATACATGTGAGAACGATGAACGTTAAAAGCGTCCGTAATAAAAAAAAATTAAAAAAAAAACTTGAGAGGTGTCAAGGGACACCCGGATGGAACGAAGTTCCTTTTGATTAATTAGTGAAGTAACACAATTTTATTTTTATACTCATCATCATCATCATCATCATCATCATCATCATCATCATCATCATTATCAACATCATCATCATCATCATCATCATCATCATCATCATCATCATCATCATCATCATCATCGCGACACCACACTGTTCAATGCGAAATAGAAATGAAAATATCTGGCTTGCTTTCTATAAGAGAGAGAGAGAGAGAGAGAGAGAGACAGACAGAGAAACATGCGCACGCCGCACGGCTTACAATAGCTACCTATAGCAAAAAGTGTCGTGACAACTTTTCGTGAGACTTTTTTCCGTCTAGCTCCCTTTCACAACGCGCGATAAGGAACTTCGTTCCAAAAACAATTCAAAATTAAAATAAGCCGTGGCCTCCACCAACAGCGCCCGTTGACGAACCTGACGTATGGATTCGTTAAATGATCCAACACACGCGCCACCATCAGCGAGGCATTAGAGTGAGCATGACACACTCTCAGCCGCCAGGGCACATCCAAGTCAAATAAAGACGTACCCAGTAAAGTAATAAAGATAAGCTTTTACTTTCACTGTTCTAATCTCTGAATGTTGCGAAGGAGATGAGAGATTAAACATCATCATCATTTCAGCCTGAAGAGATTCCAGTGCTGGAAATAGACGCCCCTAGCGTCCCACATCACCCATAATACAGGTTGCAGACCAAGAACTAAGCTAAGTAAGTTAGCTTAGCTCGCATAGCTGAGATAATTTTTCAGACTTTGATCATAGTTTGCGGTCTGCACACAAGTATGAAAAACGGGCCAAGTGCGTGTCGAACGACGCAATGAAGGGTTCCGTAGTTGAAAAGAATATATCCCAAAAACAAACTTAACATTGGATATCAAAAAAAAAAAAAAATGTCATTAAATTACAAATTCACAATTTTCGGTTTTTTTCCTTTACTTGTGCTGGGAGACCTTGCTTCTTGCCAAATTTCATTATTCTAGGGATATTATTTCAACGGGAAGTATAGGTTTTGATTTACCTGCGAGTCTTGCGACGGTTGCGAGTATCAAAATGTGTCGCAGAATGGCCGTATTTTTTTATTGCTTTGACTTAGAAGCTCGAGTTTTTTAGAACTTCAAGAGACTATAGACCTTAGTATTTGATATTAATTTCAACTTGATACTTTTACGCGTTCCTTAGAAAAAGGGTCTTGACAGACTGACAACTTTGAATATTTTTTTTTGTGATAGAATTACAAATTAACAATTTTCGGACTTTTTCCTTTACTTGTGTTGTAAGACCTTGCCAAATTCATGTCAACCTTCTTTGCCAAATTTCATGATTCTAGGACGACGGGAAGTACCCTATAGGTTTTGGTTTACTTGCAAGTATCAAAAAATGTCGCATAAATGGCCGTATTTTTTTATTGCGTTGACTTAGAAGTTTGATCTTTTTAGAACTCCAAGAGACCATAGACCTACGTATTTGATATTAATTTCAGCTTGATACCTTCACGCGTTCCTGAGAAAAACGGTCTTGACAGACTGACAGACAGACAGACGGACAAACAAGTGATCCTATAAGGGTTCCGTTTTTTCCTTTTGAGGTACGGAACCCTAAAAATTACCTCAGCTATGCGTGCTAAGCTAAAATAAATTAGCTTAGCTCTTGGTCTGCAACCCGCTTAAACATCCACTCCTAAAAATGTGTGTCTCTCCGACAGACCATTACATTTCCCATTCTGTGTAAGATTAAAGAAAAAAAGAAAAAGTATTTGTTGTGACTCGCACAGGAATATCACTGACTAAACTAAAAATACAATGATAAAAGTATAAAAACAAAAAAAAACAATACATGATGATATTTCTATGATAACAAGCTTGGTAACACGGATTTGTGACCGTCGTATGTTTTATTAGCTAACAAGGGGACGCTACTGCACACATCATCCAAGGGGTATCGTGTACCCAGTAACTGGGTTGTGTAGGTCCGATAGACTGGAAGCAGACCTCAAAATAGTTGGGAAAAGATGATGTATTTTAGACATACACACAGTAGCCACATTTGTAGTAGATGTCTCTAATTTACTGCCAGAAAACACTTGACTTCTTGTTTCTAATGAATTACGAAATAATAAACATGTGTCCAATTAAATGTTATTGTTGTCCATTGGCGAATTGGTGCGTATGCCTAACTAATAAAAAATAACAGTCCAATAGAGACGAAACATGGATAAACCGTTTTATTGCATTCGTAATTGGGGATATATGGCGATCGGCGATTGCTCCGCAATTCCGCGCCCTTATACGCCTGCTAAAAACCTCGCATTGCACGTTTTATTAGCAGCTTTTAAGAAATATCAGAAGTCGAAACACGTTTGACGGCCATGGTAAAAAAAAAACTGTAGTGGAGAGAAATGCTAAGATGCTATAAATTCCGTGTTAAATGGCCGTATTTTTTTATTGCGTTGACTTAGAAGCTTGATTTTTAGCACTCCAAGGGACCATATACCTACGTATGTAACTCTTTGAACGTCGATTGCACACCCAGGTGTTCAGACAACAATAGAAAATCTATTGTGTCTGCTAATTGGCGTGCGACGGCTCAATATTAATTTCAACTGGATACCTCCACGCGTCCTTGAGAAAAAGAGTCTTAACAGACAGACAGACAGACGGACAACGAAGTGATCCCATAAGGGTTCCGTTTTTTCATTTTGAGGTACGGAACCCTAAAAACTACTTTTAATAAGCCTTTGTATCTCCCAAAGAACACCAAAATATTTTGAAAATTTCCTATAATCTGGTCGTCTATCCAGACTTTAGATAGATGGATAGAATATAACTACCTTATACCACCAGAATTGTAACACAAGTAACTCTTTTACAATATAGCTAAATCTATGGCTACAATAGCTGGAAGATATCGCTGGTAGCGATATCTTCCAGAAGACCGTTGGCTAAGCAGAACGAAATTAAAATAACCAAGAACGTCACCCCGTATGTTTTCACACACTTACTGTCAGAAGTGTACATTAAAAGGTGAAACTTTCAGCAACTGTCCAGTCATCACTGGTAATAAACATTGTTTTTAGACACTTGTGTAATTAAGGACATCTCCAGTATGTACTTAGTTTTAAAACAAAGTGGTAGTTAATATCTTGTTTAATGGACCAACTGTTTAAAACTACCGCACATTAAGGATGATGCGCCAGAGTAGTCCGCGAAATTCAATTTTTTTTACGTTTTTTGCAATTTGTAGGTCAGTGTGAGCTTTTATGTTGATTAAAATATGATTCGCGGCCGTAGCTAATGTGGCTTTACAGAATTATAATCATTAGAATCAGCAATACAACTCCATAAGTTAGCCCGTCTATTTAGGCCAATCTAATGTAAACCTCATGCTCCTTTTACAAGTTCTATCTAATCTATATCTTCACTCTATTACATAAAGAAACAATTATATTCAGAACTAGCTCTTGAAAAGTAATAAAAAAATCTTACACTTGCATTGTTTTCAAGATTAAGAAGTGTATAATATAAGAAGAGTAGCGGAATAAGACTCTTGTATCACGGAGGATAGCCGCCTCCCGGAGGCCCGGTACAGAGCGCCAATCAAAGCAACTGTCTCCGGGCGGCTATTCAATTAGAAATGCCCCTCTACAGTTTTTTGTGGTCCTAGGGAAAGGTGGAAGCGGAGTTAGAGTTTTTTGCTGATAAGTACTCTAAATTATATGCAAGTAAAAAAGTGTCAGTCAGCGTCTGTTCAGAAATAAGCTTGAATTTAAGATTAGCCCTTTTATTTCAGCACACCCACATGGTTTTGCCGAGTTAAAAGAAACCATAGAGTGTCGTAGTATTACAATGCGTGCCACGAAAGATGAGACTTGACTCACCACGTAGTTTGACTTGCGCAGTAGATTATAATTCTCTGATTCTGATTATTCTGATTTATAGGTGTCTTTAGCGGTATGAGGCCTGAGACGGGAAGGGACCGGGCGTCATCGGGGCGGCGAAAAGAGCGCGGGAGGCGCGGTACTGCACTCGTCAAGTCTTATCTTTCGTGGCACGCATTGTAACTATATCGTAGCGTATTGTTTAATTCTCACAAATGCTTATTCAACAAATGTGCTCACAATTTGCAGTCAAGGCAAAGGCAATCTGGTTAAACTAGTTGCTTCAAAATATGTCTTGTAAATGCACCCGCGAGGAGCTCGTGGCTATGTAATAACAGCCGCACGGGTCGATCCATCAGGTTAAGCTACGCTTGCCGGGGTTAGTCCGTAGATGGGCGACCATCTTTACATACCGACTCCGTGCCTCGGAAAGCACGTTAAACCATTGGTCCCGGCTGTCATTCGTGGATCTTTGACAGTCGTTACGGGTCGTCAAAAGCCCGAAAGTTTGACAACCAGTCTTACCAAGGGGTATCGTATTACCCAAGACAGGCAGTCGCTCCATGTAAAATACTGGTATTCAGCTGCATCCGGTTTGACTGGAAGCCGATCCCAACATAGTTGGGATTAGGTTAGGCAGATTGATTGAAATGCACCCGCGATAAGGGAAAAAGTCTCAAATTTTGCGTATACAATACAAACGCACGGGGGCTGCACAGAAATCGCACTAAGCTTATGTCTCGCGTCCTTCTATCAGACGGGTGGGCGCGACCGTCGCGCTGTACTAGCTACAGTGGGAGGTGAATCGGCTCCCAACACATAATACGTCTTTTTGCAAACCTCGCTCACATTTCCATGTCCATATGACCCCTTTATTTTCTTTTTACAATTCCGTTTAATTCCGATTTCAAAGGGGAAAGCAGCTGAATAGATTGTTGATGTTGGTCTCCTGCTGAGTTGTATATTAATACTGGTTCGGGTCTTTGTTCTGGTGAATGGGAAAATAAAAGAAAACACTGCTTCTTGCAGAAGCTATGGTATGTCATGTTGATTAACACAAAAATATTTGATAAGGTTTAATTAAGGCTTGTCCGCCGTAAAAAGCGCGGTCACTGTCGGACTGCATAGAAAAGAAAGAGAAGCGCGATGACACAACGCTTGCAAAATATGAAGTAATTATCGATTTACAAAATCTATTGAATGGATTAAAAAAGTAATGACATGAAATCATTCCTTATTATTTTGTAGAGAACTGTACAAATTTATGAACACTTTTAATGAAAATTGTAGGAGTAATATGGTAAAAACTAGAAAAAATAGACAGAAATAGACCTGGATTTAGATTTTTTTCCCTTAGTTTTACAAACTAAAATAGATTTCAGGACAAATGAAATCACTTCTTATGTATTGTAGATTACTGTGTATTTTTTCCTATCAGAAAGATGCTATAGTTACTGTAAAAGATGGTTACAAAGTTACTTAGTTTCGCCGTATTTTAGGAAGGAGCAACCTTATGTGAAACAATCTGCCTAGCCTTTAGAGACGGTCACAAAGTTATTTAGTTTCGCCCTGACTTATAACTTATTCGTAGGTTTCGTCGTATTTTAGGAAGGAGGAGCCTTAAGATAAAAATGAAAAGAAATTTTTTTTTTTTTACTGACAATTTATTAAGGAAACGCAAATGAAATAGTCCGCTGTTCTCACGCGTCAAACGTCTGTTCAATCTTCAATCAACTTGATAGTCAAATCTCTCAGAATTCCCAAGCCTAATCAAAGAAAAGACAGTCTTCGTTCCTCGCATGCTCGCAGTAAAAACAAACGATTCCCAACCTTCCTGCAGCCGTATAAAAGTGTATAGAACAATTTATTTTTATGTGTACACTGGTATCAATAAGGTAAAACACGACACGTTTGTTTACGAGCGTGGGCGTGCCGAATGTGGTGTGTTTCGGTGGTTCCACGCCGTGTTAGTGCATGGTTACATGTCGTTGGGTTATAGTTTAACTGTGGTGGCACATGCAATAGGTAAATGAGCAGGCAATGCTTGGTGGTTCTGTTCGTCGATGTTACAACTGGAATAGTTATAGAATTGATGAAAGGCTTTCCATTTAGCCGAGTTGTAGCGGTAGGTCACAGAAATTAATTTCTAAGCAAACTGACTAGTAACTTTACTACCACCAACATCTTAAGGTTGATGCGCCAGGGTAGCCCGCGAAATTCAAAATTTCTTACGTTTTTTGCAATTTGTAGGTCAGTGTGAGCTTGTATGTTGATTAAAATATGATTCGCGGCCGTAGCTAATATGGCTTTACAGAATTATAATCATTAGAATCTGCAATACAACTCCATAAGCAGTGGCGTGCACAGAGATTTCAGACAGGGTATGCACGGCTAAAATGAAAAAAAAAACAAACTATCAAGTTTTTTTTTCCCCGACCGTTTGTTTTACCCGACTCCGCTTACCCTACCTTACTCTTACCCTGACTCTTAACGCACGGCGCGGCGGCGCCCCATTGGCTTCGCATGATGTTTGTTTGCGTCCACCACGAATTCTTATCTAAATTATTTTAATCAGAATATCCGACAAAGGTCCAAACATTATTAAAAATTGATTTGTAACAAAAAAAAAGCAAGGCATACAATACAATGTGTTTGTATGTGGTTACACAACATGTTAGCCAGTAATAATTATCATAAAACTTTTTTTATGAAAATAACAAGACGCATTACCTTTTTTTTTGAGCTAAATCAAACCCGGGTACACACCTTCCATTTACAATCAATTTAACTTTTTCCTCAAAAGACAACGTCGAAAAAGCGCAAGATTTTGATTTGTATAAACACACTTCGGCGGCACAGAATCAGAGCCCATATCCACAGATTACTTTATTTTTTTTACAATAAGTACATATTAATGTAATTACTGAGTCAGTCAATCAAGTGATTGACAAGAAAAACAATCAAAACAATATGGCGAAAAAACAAACATTCAAACATTGCAAGTTGAATAAAAGCTTGTACATAAAAACTGTACTATTACAAAATAAAACGAACGAATTTTGGTCAATCCGACCAAAAACAGTCGACCCTCTGTAATCAACTACTAAGCGGTGCTTTTACGGCTTCTCAATTTGGACGGTTTGCAATGTAAGCTCTGCTTCCAGAACTCAAACACGAGCACACATTTTCACGCACACAGTCACACTTTTGCTCTGTACTACACCTGACGCGTTGTATGAAAAATAAGCACTGCATGTTACTGCTTTTGCCACGGGTGCGCTGCCTGCGCGGTGTTCGCCGCTCGCTCCAGAAAGTTAGTTCCGATAAAAAGTAATAGATGGCACGTAAATCGCGTCTTAAACGGTGAGATGGTGATGGTTAGATTTATAAAATAATTACCATGATTTTTCTTGAGTTACAGTTATTTATCATTTAAAGGGGCATGTATGTATAGGACTACAGGGTATGCAGAGCTTATTTGCATGTATGGAGTGCACGCCACTGTCCATAAGTTAGCATTTACCTCAAATCTAGCGATTTCATGAAATCTTGAGGTTTGAGGTAAATGCTAACTTATGGAGTTGTATTGCTGATTCTAATGATTATAATTCTGTAAAGCCATAATAGCTACGGCCGCGAATCATATTTTAATCACCATACAAGCTCACACTGACCTACAGATTGCAAAAAACGTAAGAAATTTTGAATTTCGCGGGCTACCCTGGCGCTTTCGCCTTAACAACTCAACTCAACTTTAGTCATCTCAACTCAACACAACAACAAAATTTTGAATTTCGCGGGCTGCCCTGGCGCTTTCGCCTTAACAACTCAACTCAACTTTACTCATCTCAACTCAACACAACAACAAAATTTTGAATTTCGCGGGCTGCCCTGGCGCTTTCGCCTTAACAACTCAACTCAACTTTACTCATCTCAACTCAACACAACAACAAAATTTTGAATTTCGCGGGCTGCCCTGGCGCTTTCGCCTTAACAACTCAACTCAACTTTACTCATCTCAACTCAACACAACAACAAAATTTTGAATTTCGCGGGCTGCCCTGGCGCTTTCGCCTTAACAACTCAACTCAACTTTACTCATCTCAACTCAACACAACAACAAAATTTTGAATTTCGCGGGCTGCCCTGGCGCTTTCGCCTTAACAACTCAACTCAACTTTACTCATCTCAACTCAACACAACAACAAAATTTTGAATTTCGCGGGCTGCCCCGGCGCTTTCGCCTTAACAACTCAACTCAACTTTACTCATCTCAACTCAACACAACAACAAAATTTTGAATTTCGCGGGCTGCCCTGGCGCTTTCGCCTTAACAACTCAACTCAACTTTACTCATCTCAACTCAACACAACAACAAAATTTTGAATTTCGCGGGCTGCCCTGGCGCTTTCGCCTTAACAACTCAACTCAACTTTACTCATCTCAACTCAACACAACAACAACAACAACAACGCAACCCCGTTCTTTTCTCACCTTTATTTTTTTAACTTTCTTTTTTTGTCCCTTCATTACACATAAGCACACTGTTTGATCACCGCGCCGGGAACGGCACCATAATTCAGTAACTCACTATCAATCGGAACTGATTTATTTCATTTTGATAGTTCAACAACATTCATTGCGTTATTTATTATAGTGTAGAGAAGACAAATTTTTCGGACATCTGAAGCAATGTATTAACAATTTGCTTCAAAATGGTTCTGATTCCGATCGATAGTGTGTTACGCAAGTCGGAGGAGCTCGTGGCTAAATAATAACAGCCGCACGGGTCGTTTCAACAGATTAACGCTTGCCGCGGTTGGTCCGTGGATGGGTGACCATCATACATACCGGAGCTCTTCCGTGCCTCGAAAAGCACGTTAAGCCGTTGATCCCGGCTGTCATTCTTGGATCTTTGACAGACGATACGGGTCGTCAGAAGGCCGAAAATCTGACAACCACCCTTACCAAGGGCTATCGTATTACCCAGTTACTGGGTTGTGGAGGTCAGGTAGGCAGTCGCTCCATGTAAAATACTGGTATTCAACACATCCGGTTAGACTGGAAGCCGACCCCAACATAATTGGGAAAAGGCGAGGGCTAGGCTAGGCAGTGTGTTATGCAATTAGAGTGGGGACGTCAACGAGAAAACAGATGACGGGGCGCCAAAGTAGCGACAGTACATTTACTATGGCCGAATAATCTCGTTTCTCGTTGACGTCCCGTTCACACTGCCGTGGACAAACAGTCTTAGGTGTCAATTTGCATAACAATTAATTTACCTCATTGAGCAAAGAATTTTACGTGTGACGTTTCATTCAGATGCTTTCTAAATAAAGATCACAGATTGCATGGAAAGCCTCAGACAACTTTTGCGGTTATAATATAAAGACATTCTTGTAAATATTCGGCACTATAGGAAAACCTGATGAATGCCAGTCGTAAAAAGGAAAGAAAGAAAAAAAGAAGAAAAAAAAAGTTGATAGTCCTAAATTGTTATCGAAAGCGATGCACTTATAACCAACAGACCAGAAACACGTATAAATAAAAAAACGTTCAAGTGTGTGTCGGACCACGCACAATGAAGTAGTGATGGCAATTAATGCGATTTAGAATAAATTTCATTAGCATGCGAATTCTTGAGACTTAGCATGCGAAATGCTATTGCTATGCTATTTGCTAATATGACGATAATTAGGTAATAATAATCAAGTATGTGAATTTTGTTACTAAGTGAATTAAAGAGCGCGTTTGCTGTTTTTAAGAATTTAAAAAGAATCACGCGGCACGCACGTGCCACACAAAATCACAAATTATTATTAACAATACGATCACACGCATTTATTCAATATACGATCCTAAGTACGAGCTAATCGAAGATAAAAAGCTAATAATTGCTTGACTTCATTCTTCGCACCACCAAATTGCTAATAATTTCACTTGCGAACGTAGTCAGGGTCACGTGAAACAGATAGATTTAGTAGTTCCGACTTTTCGTGGGTGTGACAGAGAGCGCGCACTGCAGCTGCGCGCTGTCAACCTATGAAGTATGAAGGGATGAATAATAATTCATTTCACATTTCACGGAAATTCGCAACTACATTTCATTTGCTAAATGCTAAATAAGCATTAGCATGCTAACAATGAATGCGAATGCTAATTAATCCATCACTACAATGAAGAGTTCCTTAGTCGGGATGAATTTATCCCGAACAAACTTAACATTGTAGTTGAAAAACATGCTCTCCCATACATTCTAACTGCCAATGTTAGTTTGTACGCACAATATTGAGAGATTTACAATGTTATTGTAAGACCATAGACTTCTTATAAGTTTTCTTGTATATTTACTCTTTATTTATTTTTTTATTTACTTTTTACTCTTTTTCAATATTTTTTTCAAAATTTTCGGCTCAGTAGTTTCGGTGATATTTTAACCGACTTAAAAAAAAAGGAGGAGGTTCTCAATTCGGATGTTTATATATTTTTTTCATAAATAACTAAAGCAATTTATATTATTATTTATTTATTATATATATTTATTAGTAAGCCCTTTTATTCGATATGTCACATTACATTACGGTTTACAAAACTTTATTTTCTATTTTCTTTTTTGCCCCCCAGGAATGACACCCATATTCAAAATTCATTTATTTACGTTACACGTCCGTGTTTGGGTCATAGAAATGAATGTGTACTTTTCAACTTAATCGGTCCATTTGATTCGGAGCAAATTGGCTGTGACAGACGGACAGACAGACACACGAGTGTTGCTATAAGGGTTCCGTTTTTTTCTTTAGAGGTACGGAACCCTAAAAAGCCAACTGAAACAAATTCCTAATTATTTTTCTTCGCCTCAAGGACTAAATATTTTCACGGTTGCTTCTAATATAGACCTTGATAATAAAATAATGTAAGAAGTTTAGCCCGAGGCTTCCAAAGTAAAAGTTTATTTAAGTTAGCTTTGATTTTGTTCATCTTTTACGTGGCTTGGATGTTTTTAATACAATGGAGTTTGTAAACTTTTTTTTATTCAATTAGCTGTTCACAGACCATGATAAAAAAAAAGAAATTTTAACAACCAATACCGCCTACAGAGTTACTAATAGGCATTTAATCTTGTTTCTCGTTCAAAAAATCGTTTTGAAGAGCCACTACATTCAGCTATCTACCGGATGATTGTACTCATCATTATGAACAACTTTTACTATTGGACCAAACCTGAAATCGAGAAATAAAAATCAGCTGTTCAGTACATTTATGTTCGCATAATTCGTCAAAATGTAGGGAATGTAGGAAATCTAGGTTACAACACTTTAATAAAACGAGTTATGGGCTTTTTAAAATGTATAGATTATTATTAGCCAATTAAAAGTCACTAGGAAGTTTATACGTCCGTCTTTATCAAAGCGCAAACGAGAAGTGAAGTACCTAATAGTAATTGTAGTTACTTTTTTTTAAATAAGTACCTTTACTATACATCGATTAGTACAGAATCGACTAAAGATTGATTTTTGTAAATAAGTAAATCAAATAAATCAACAACATCTGTTTTTTTTTCGCGATTTCATGTTTGGTCCCTTTAGGAAAGTTGTTCATAATGATGAGTACAATTACTCCTTAAAAGATTGCCGTTTACACTTACACCCTGTATAGGCATTTTTGACGAATAGGAAATAACCGAACTAGAAATATGAGCTGTCAAACATATTGTCTTAGGCTGAGGCTACATTAGGCCTCGACGCGACCTGCGACATACGAGCGATTGAAACAAATAAATGAATTCTCACGTATGTGGCTACACCGTACATCAAATATTACTCTCGTTATTTGTTTCGCTCTTCCAGTCGCATCGCAAATCGCTGCTTACTGTAGCCTCAGCCTTAGAGATAGTCTCGTCTCAAACAAGCACCACGATAAATCATGTACTTCATGATACCCGTATAGTGGTTTCTATGAGGCTCCATATATTCAGCACTTAACGATGTTAATATATCATGTTTGTGTGTATCTAAGCTTCAAATATTCATCAATATCTTAGTAACACGCAAATATCTCTGAGCCAAATATCTTGCCCTAATGTATTCCATAGGCGACCCGTCCTTTTAACTAATCTAAAGTAAGTTTGTAGCTTGTCAAAGTCGCTGACAGCGAGCAGGACGTCCTCCGAATAGTAAATATTTCATACTTTTTAGGGTTCCGTGCCAAAATGGTAAAAAAGGAATCCTTATGGTGTAACTCAGTCTTTCTCTCTGTTGTCACAGCTGGATATCTCAAGAACTACTAATGCTATCAACTTAAAATTTGGAACAGTTTTAGATGACGTTTGCCCAACTATTTTGCAAATAAGAAAGAAATAAAAATATTGATATTTTTTTTGAAACAGGGACTGAAAGGGGGTCCTAAAAATTCAAAGTGGGGCTACTAGGGCATGTAGGGTATCATAATTATGAAAGAGCGCTGTTTGCACATTATCAAACATTTTTTTTTTTAGGCCGCATAGTTTTCGAATTTTGATAAAAAAAAATAAAAAAAATAACGTTCCTCCGTAATTATCTCCGAAGTTTGTAAAGAGAAAAATCTAAAATTATTCTATGTGATAGAAGTTTATGTAAAGATTACCTACAGGAAAAACGAAACGATGTCTCTAAATAGAATACTTTTTCAGAAATCGGAACGGAACCCTCGGTGCGCGAGTCCGACTCGCTCTTGACCGGTTTTTTTTTTATTTGAAACTGGATTAAAGGATCTACGCTTGAATGAGCCCGGTAATGTCTTTCTTTTGTTTTCGTTTTGTGTGCTCGCCTAGGACCGGACGTGAATCTAGAATTTTAGATTTATTTTCAGGACTCTGAACTTTTGAAGTTTTCAGCAGACATTGGAAACACAGAAGCTAATATTAATGATTAGCTACAACATTCGTCTTTAGGGTTCCGTCCCCGAAGGGTCCAAATGGAGCCCTATTGCTGTCTCTCACGTCCGTCTGTCCGTCGTCTGTCACACAGGTTTTAAAGCCAAACGGTTGGAGCTACAGTTTTCAAATTTTCACAGTATAAGCACCTGGTTGACCCAAAGCCATACAAATTGTGAAAAAATATTTTAAAACGTTTTTAAGGCGGGCTCCCAGGACGCGAAAAAAAAATTGAGCTACCCCATCGAGTGGGTTATCGTTGTTTAGAGCTCGTTGAGTAGATAGATACCTACTGTATTTTCTGTTTTAAAAAAATATTGGGAAACAAAGAAAAATGAGAAGCCACCAGTCAGGTTTTTTTTTACAAAATTTTGTTCCGAATAATTTTTATTAATTTCCCATTGTTCTATGAATTTGTGATAACGTTTATTATTACGTATATTTTACTAACAAGTACCAATCTAATGATAAATCAGATTTGGTACGGAACCCTAAATGTCCAAAGTCTGACACGCACTTGGCCGGTTTTTAGGGTTCCGTACCAAAATGGTAAAAAAGGAACCCTTATGGTTTCACTCAGTCTGTCTGTCTGTCACAGCTGGATATCTCAAGAACTACTAATCCTATCAACTTGAAATTTAGAATAGTTTTAGATGAAGTTTACCCAACTATTTTGCAAATAAGAAAGAAATTAAAATATTTTTTTTTTTTTTGCAACAGGGACTGAAAGGGGGTCTTAAAAAATCAAAGTGGAGCTACTAGGGCATGTGGGGTATCATATAAAAGAGCGCTGTTTGCACATTCTCAAACTTTTTTTTTTTTAGGCCGCATAGTTTTCGACTTCTGATGAAAAATGTAAAAAAAAATACCGTTCCCCCCCCTTATCTCCGAAGTTTTCAAAGAGAAAAATCTGAAATTATTCTATGTAATAGAAGTTTATGTAAAGATTATAGGAAAAATAAAACGATGTCTCTAAATAGCACACTTTTTCAGAAATCGGAACGGAACCCTCGGTGCGCGAGTCCGACTCGCTCTTGACCGGTTTTTTTTTTGGATTAAGAGATTTAAAAACTCACTTTTCTTTTGCGCTAATGATGAAAAGGTAAACTTAGTTAAACTTTTTCACTGTCTAGTATTAGTTTGTGAAGTCCAAGCTACTTACTGTAATTTACAAATACTTAAGGTCTAACACCATCCTAGAATATTCCATTCAAGTTAAACTTCAGAAACTAAACAATTCCCCGTAACAATCATGATACCTTACCCTTAAATGATAAACAGCTTATGAAGAACCCTCGTTACTTAAAGTTCCGCGAGCCCAGGCTCGGCCTCTTATTACATCGCGCTGTTATTACGGGTTTTTTCTCCCCTCGGACAAAGGATTAGATGTTTTCTTTGTGAAATCATTTCTTAGTGAGGAAATATACGGGGGACATGGAAAGAGCGGCCGCGACGTAAGTCAATACTAGTTTTAAACTGGTAAATCAATCCATCTGCCGAGCATTTTTCCCTAACTATGTTGGGGTCGGCTTGAAGTCTACCTGGATGCAGCTGACCAGTATTTTACACGCGACTGCCTATCTTATCTGACCTCCACCACCCAGTTACAGGGTAAAACGATACCCTTTGGTAAGACTGGCTGTCAGACTTTCGGGCTTCTGACGACAAAGATCCACGAATGACAACCGGGGCCTAACGAGCTTTCCGAAGCACGGAGGGGTCTCGGTATGTAAAGATGTTCACCCATCCACGGACCGACCGCGGCAAACGTAGCTTAACCTGATCGGTCGACCCGTGCGGCTGTTATTACTTTGCCACGAACTTAACCTTGTAAATGTATTCTATTAGTATTCTGTAGTGGTTCATCTTTTTACACCATTTGGGGTAGGTAAAAGGAATAAAAAAATCTTTTTTTTCATTTCGTTACTATATTCTGAATTAATACACACAAGTGTAACAACATTGTAAGATAGTTCTGATTAGCTGCTGCTAGCGCTTATGCGTTTACCCATTATAAATGCAATCTGCAGCCCGCAATATTCGTTAAAATTCATAGTGTTTGAATTAGAAAACTCATTCCTGTCCCGAACGTGTTTATTACTAGCGAGCCCGTTCTAATTTGCGTCCAGTATGTTTTTACAATAATATTGTGAACGACTTTTCTTCAACGCTTGTTTTCAGACAACTATTCTTACTTCTTGTGACGGTTAATGAAGCCGGTCAGAAGATTTAAACAAGGATAGATAGTCTTAAGTTTATTCCAGACTTAATTAAATTGTCGGTTTTCTTCCTTGTTTTTGTGAAGTTTAAACATGCTGATGACGTTTAAAAAGATATAAAATGGAGTCTCAAAGAAATGCCTTCACCGAGTAATAAGAAAGCCATGTTTATTCAAAAAGGTGCTCAAAGACATCGAGATTAGACAGCTCGCACAATAGAGAGAGATTGCTACGAACTGCGAAGTGAAACATTTCTCTTTGCAATTTAAGCTACTTATACGTTTTTATATTTCAATAAAGTTCAAGTCCAACAAAATGCTTTTACGCCAGGACACTTTAAACGCCCGGGTTCTAAATCATGCCCGGCCCACTGATCTAAAGTCTATACTTACCCGTTCGGCCATTATCGCCTGAAAACTTCGTAATAGTTTCCAAGCCGAACGTTGCACGTAATATGTGGCCACATAAATTGCACACTGCATATAATTCAATTCTGTGAACAAATTTTTGGTCACCGTTAATTTAATTTTACATTTTATTATAGAGAATATCAATTGGTTCAATTTATCAAATTGGTTATCGAGCGGAAAGCCGATACTTTTATCTCGCTCCGAATTCGGCAACTGACAAATAAGTGGGTAGATCGATTTCTCAGTTCTTGGAATCAGAAAGTACACTTAAGGACTTTCGTCAGTCGTCAAGGCTTGACGGGTGATTGATTGCTTCGAATGGGATCAGCAGTGGACGTGATCGACGATTGCTGGGATTCGCACGGAGAGAAAAAATTAAAATCACATTACAAGGCGCTGTTCAGTGCTTAAAAAAACCTTAGTCTGCGTTGATAAGGGCTGCGATTTCTTTTGGTCAAAGAGTACAGTATGTGTCCTCACAATGTGCACAAATTTAAAGGTGTGGTGCAGACCATCAAACTGAAAAACTTTTTCGCGGGGACCAACATCGTAATCGTAAAAAAAAAAAACGTTCAAGAGCGAGTCGGACTCGCGCACCGAGGGTTCCGTTCCGATTTCTGAGAAAGTGTGCTATTTAGAGACATCGTTTTAACTTTCCTGTGATCTTTACATAAACTTCTATCACATAGAATAATTTCAGATTTTTCGCTTTTCAAACTTCGGAGATAAGGGGGGGGAACGGTATTTTTTTTTACATTTTTCATCAAAAGTCAAAAACTATGCGGTCTAAAAAAAAATAAAAAAATGTTTAAGAATATGCAAACAGCGTTCTTTCATATGATACCCCACATGTCCTAGTAGCACCACTTTGAATTTTTAAGACCCCCTTTCAGCACTTGTTACAAAAAAAATATAAATATTTTTAATTCTTTCATAATTGCAAAATAGTTGGGTAAACGTCATATAACACTGTTCCAAATTTCAAGTTGATAGCATTAGTAGTTCTTGAGATATCTAGCTGTGACAGACAGACAGACTGAGTGACACCATAAGGGTTCCTTTTTTAGCATTTTGGTACAGAACCCTAAAAACAGTCGTCGCATACATTTGGTCAAGTAGGCATTGAAATTTTGTAAGGAACGAGTCGACTGTTTTTTTTTTTTCACGATTACGATGTTGGTTCCCTGGAAAAAGTTGTTCAGTTTGATGGTCTGCACCATTTGGTTGATGGTTTGTGCACATTATGATTGTGTTTGTGATTATTATTAGTATTTGCCACAATAGTCGTAACAATCCTTTTTCACACAAGAGAGTAATAAAAATATTTATACTTAGCACATTTCTCTAACCAAAAATCCAACGGAATCGTGAGGCTCAAAACGCTAGCCTCAGGCAAAAACCCGCCATTACATCGCACGATCCCATATCAGAACTTCCCTATACAATCATGGAACACATGAAATACTGAACTTCGATCTTGAATTATGAATATGACTTTAGTACTTTCCAGAACTGCAGGTTTCGATCTTGAAGAGTTAGCAGGTTTCTACTTTATGATAGTAGGAATTTCATTTCCCTGTATCTTGCATTGCATAAGGTATATTACTGGTATCCGAACTAGGATGGGTCCGCTGCCTATTTCATCTACTTCCACATTATAGTATCGTACGATATAACAGCTGTTGTAAGTTATAGAAGTAATATTATGTAATATCTAAGCTAGATTCGGAATGGACGTGAATTTTAGGATAGGACGCCGATTGGCAAGCGTGGAGAGACAATGTTCTGTTCCACATTTTAGCTCAGGAGTAGATGTTACATTTTCGGACAGATATAAAATATGAACTAACATTTCTAGAAACAAGCCGAAACCTATTTTAGATCAGCAACATCTGTTGTGCACTCCTTAACATTAGCCCATCTCCACCGCGAAACCGCATGATATTTCGCTGATATTCCGCTACTCGAGTAGCGAAACATCACGCGAGTCAGTTGAAATAAACTACTGCGGTTTCGCTGCTATGGTTTCGCAGCGGAGGTATGCTAAGGGCCTAATTAACTCTTGTCCTTCGAGTCTACTCAAACTAAATAGACACTAAGGTCCGTATTACAGAACGTCACTCAATACTCAAGCATTACTTATAACTAGATTCAAGCTATTTTTAAACTACATTTAAACAAAGATCAGTGCTTGAGTTTCCTTCTGTAATACGGACCTAAAAGCATGCTCTACTTTTAAGCTCTTCAAAATGATGTTTCCAATATGTTTGTAGCAGCACATACCTCGCCTCTACTGATACAGTAATCCCCTCCGAAGGTTTCTACTCTACGTTAGCTTTTAGAAGGATTTCAGTGGATATGTTTTAGTACGAATACTTGCCAACATCCTGGTTGATGTCATGTCATGAAGGCTGCTACTGATTCTAAGCTAAAGCCTTTACTTCCAGTCTTGTAACTGTCGTTGTAAATTGCAGGGTACTTGTACTTGTAACGGTCGACTTTACGAGCTTCTCTTTAAGTGATATTTATTGGATCCTCATACGTAATCGAAAATATTGGGTTGGTGCTAAAAAATGTAGGGTAGTTCAGTACGACGACATAGTGGGTATGCTTTCCACTTTTTGTTTCTTAAAAAAATAAATGATTAGAATTTGATGTAGGTTTATCACGAGTATAGTTTTATAGAGCCTTTTTCAGTAATTTTGAAATGTGTAAAAATGTCTACATTTTGTAGAAAATGTAGATTCTTCCTCTTTCGCTCTAAAGTTACAAAGTTAAGAACCATACTCTAGATTGATGTAAAGTAGTTTCGTCTCAAAATTTATATCTCAAAATAGATTTCGCAGTTTATGACAAGTTATAAACATAAAATGCTTGAGAAACTACCAAAAAGCGCTTCAAAACTCCTGGCTTTTTGACATTACATTTTAAAACCGGAAAGTTTTGCGGAAATAAAGCTTTTGAAGTACTAAAACCAACGTTTTCTCGTTTCCAGGGCTTGTGTGCCTGTAATCTTAACGGTAAATAGATAAGACAAACTGAAACGGTGAAGACAGTTGAGATAGAACCTTGGGTTAGTTCTGGTCTAGCCTTGGCCGGGATAGTGCTAGAACTATATCAATATCCTACCTGCTTCTCTGCCTCGATATAAAAAAAAACCGGTCAAGAGCGAGTCGGACTCGCGCACCGAGGGTTTCGTCCCATCATTTATATGTAATTTTTGTTGATGATTTCTGAAAAACTGTGCTATTTAGAGACATCGTTTTATTTTTCCTGTAATCTTTACATAAACTTCTATCACACAGAATAATTTCAGATTTTTCGCTTTGCAAACTTCGGAGATAAGGGGGGGAGGAACGGTATTTTTTTTTTACATTTTTCATCAAAAGTCGAAAACTATGCGGGCTAAAAAAAGAAATAAAATGTTTGAGAACGTGCAAACAGCGCTCTTTCATATGATACCCCACATGCCCTAGTAGCCCCACTTCGAATTGTTAAGAGGCCCTTTCAGACCCTGTTGCAAAAAAAATATAAATACTTTTATTTCTTTCTTATTTATAAAACAGTTGGGTAAACGTCATCTAAAACTGTTCCAAATTTCAAGTTGATAGCACTAGTAGTTCTCGAGATATCCAGCTGTGACAGACAGACAAACAGACAGACAAGCAGACTGAGTCACACCATAAGGGTTCCTTTTTTACCATTTCGGTACGGAACCCTAATAAAACGTTAAACGCAACTTATACCTATAAGCCAGCTTAATCCAAAACCCACTTAACAACTTCAACCTCACCTGAAAATATACCAAATACTAAATACACAAAGAGATAATTAATCTTCCCAGTTTTAATTATCAGCTCGTTAAACTAGAGGCGTTCACCGAACGAATTATTAGCTTCATTCTGTCTCGTTCAGTCATAGGCCGACTGACAACAGATTGGCAATTTGCGCAATAGTTGACCGTTAGTTAGTCGACCGTTGGAGAAGCCACAGGATTATAATGTTAGCAGTATTTTGATGTCGACCCGAACTTGCACACAATATCTAACGCTAAAAGTTGATTTGAATAACGTATTGTTTGTTTTGCTAGTGATGCAAAATGTGAAATTAAGTAGCCACGACTAAGTTTTTAGTGGAAATAAAAAGTTTAAACTGCGCGGATTTTGTTTCTAATGTTACCGCAACTTAATTTCAATAACATGTTTGTGAGTAAAAAGTTTATTTTCGCGCGGAAGGCCACCCGCCCAAAACGTATAAATGAATAACAAACAACAAGTGCCCCGAATACTTCATACTTTAAAAAATCATCTCACTTATATCGTACGACTGATTCCACATTTTTGGCTGACATGGGAAAAATCGGCTTTCGACCATTACGTCATATTCGGCGCGACCTTTCGCGTCGCATTGCTACGGTCGAGCTACGCGCGGCTCGTAGCGGTCGCGTAGCAGTAGCTACGGGCGCGTCAGACGCCCTGGCTGAACGCTACGAGACGCTACGAAACTCGTAGCGTTTGAACTTCGACGTAGCGTGTGAAGTGAAGTTTGTTTATTTTTGATGTGATTTGTAAATTAATAAACAAGTGCGTGAAATTGACATTTTAATACAATTAAGTATAAATATTCAATTAACTGGAGCTTGTGCTGATAAATTATCCTCATTTTATTTTAATTAACAATTTTTCTGGATATCAATTTTAATTTTTTTTAAAGTGTGAGTGTTCTCAACATGTGAGAGTGTGCTATGGGTGAGGGCTCACTGCCAGGGGTGTTCTTCTGTGCCGGGGAGAACGGCAACGGGTACAGGCTGTCGGTGCAGGGCATCAGGACGCTGCAGGGCTTCCTCAGGGAGCATGGCGCGGACTGCGTCAGACAGTTTATGCAGGTACGCAAGCATACACTCTGAAAGCACGTTAGGCCGTTGGCACCGACTGTCATTT
The DNA here is from genome assembly GCA_905163495.3 of Cosmia trapezina. NCBI lineage: Eukaryota > Metazoa > Arthropoda > Insecta > Lepidoptera > Noctuidae > Cosmia > Cosmia trapezina. The sequence continues at coordinate 1,482,547 of LR991033.1, read as the reverse complement.
GTATTCATTTGACAGCCGTTACGGGCGGTCAGAAGCCCGAAAGTCTGACAACCAGTCTTACTAAGGGGTATCGCGTTACCAAGTAACTGGGTTGTGGAGGTCGGATAGGCAGTCGCTCCATGTAAAATACTGGTATTCAGCTGCATCCAGTTAGACTGGAAGCCGACCCCAACATAGTTACGAAAAGGCTAGGCAGATCATGACAAGCCTACAGTGAGTATTTTGTTTATTTGGCTGGTCCCACCTAATAGTCATTGAACATCTGCTGTGAGCCAACCCAGGGCCCCAAGTCTGCTATTTTTTAGAAATTCGTCATTCCAACACGATCCCATTGTCACTGCATTGTCATTTTGCTAAAAGTTCGTAATCTGCTAAATTCATAATTTCTTACAATGGAGTGTCAGTGGTTGACCATTGGAAAGTCATAATGACGCCATTATATTAGTAGATTACCAGACTTGTCAAAATCAACAATTATGAAATCAATGATAGACCATTCTGACACTATTGTAATAGCAGACTTGAGGCCCTGATACAATGTCCATTCATACTTTTCAAACATGAACAGCTGTAGCAGTGATAATCTGAAACTTCCAGCAAACTTACAATTCTATCAAATTAATACTTTGAATCAACTGGTAGTTTTACGAGTCCATTCTTAAGTGTTATGTTTCTTATACTGAAACTGTTAGCATTAAATCTAGGCTCTATTTATATGCCCCTTGCTTTCTTCAAAATGGTTGAGCTAAATGGTGATCCATTGATGATCCATGACCAATGCGTCTTCTGAACGGCCGCCGTCAGCTGGGACTGGTCATTTCTTAGCTATTAAAAAAAAATCTGAAAATAGTTTTTATAATAATACAATTTAAAAGAGTTTCCGTGGAGTTTCTTGTCCGTTCTTCTCCTTAGGAACCTACTACGCTTTTGAATGGGCAACTAGCTTCATATTTCGAACTAACCGAATCCATGACAAGTGTACTAAATGGTTTAATTCAAATAAATGATTTGAGTTTGAGTTTATGCTATCACTGTTACGGAACTGAAATACCAGTATTCAAAAAAGTTTTAATTAGAAGGCAGTAAGGTCGCGTAATAACAGTAACAGTATTGTGCGTTTATTCTCGCATACTAATGGTAGATTTTTAAAGTCTACACCAATTTTCCTTTTTATCCCTCTTTGTGAATATTTTCTTCAAGGTATGTAATCTACTCTGAAATAATAAAGTTATGAACATGTATTATTTTAAACTTACAGCTTAAATAAAGCTTAGGCTCCGTAGTATTTATAATAGTATTTATAAATCCTTTTAAATGTATATATACTTATATAAGAGAAAAAAAAAATAGTAATTAATTTTGTAAAAGTATGGACAAATAAAGCTTAAATAAATAAATAAAAGAAAGTCGTGTTAATTACACTATTTATAACTCAAGAACGGCTGAACCGATTTGGCTGAAAATTGGTGGAGAGGTAGCTTAGAACCAGGAAACGGGCATAGGATACTTAAAAAAAAACGGATAAAACGTGGTATAGGTAACAACGGCTAGACCGATTTAGGTGAAATTTTGTGTGTATATTTGAATGGGTTCCTGGACGGTTTGAAAACATAATTGGACCCGGTAGGTGGCGCTGCAGTCGGGTTCTAGGATCGTTCAGACAGGACAACGTCTGTCGGGTCCGCTAGTATCACATAGTTTTTAGTAGTTTTTATATCACACATCATAGTTATTGTAGTTTGTCATATCTTAATTCACACAAGACACAATAGTTAATTTATGTTAGACAATTGTCTGCTAAGTTTGCTTATGGATCTTGCTCAAACTATTTTCACTGTTGGATTAATTTGTGGATAACCATGCTGGTTGCGTGATTACTTAAGTGTTCTATTAAATATCTGTACATAAATATTAAGCATTATTACGCAATCGTTTGTTATCTTGAATAAATGAAAATAAAATAAAATACTTTCTTTTATTTTGTGAAAATTTCACTAGTCTAAAAAAGATACATAATTCTGTGTCAGACAGACATTAGGCGTAGACTTAATAATTCCCTTTGGCACCTTTTGGTACGGATCCCTAAAAAAGCATTCATAACATCTTAAGTCCTCAACTCCCGCCCTTAAATAACCTTATCTTACTTAATGAGTCTACCGCTTTAGAAAAGCAGTACTTACCTACTTACTTTCAAACTTGAGCACAGTTCCTCATAGGCCCTGGCACGAACGCACCACATTAAAATAAGTTCGAACGATTTTTACCGACTTCACAAAAAGGAGGAGGCACTATGTTCGGCTGATTGTATGTATTTTTTGTTGTATGTTTGTTTTTAATTAAAATTTAATTAAAAATTAAACAAAAATGTTATGGGATAAGTTGTATTTTCGATTCAATAAGTTCGAACGATTTTTACCGACTTCACAAAAAGGAGGAGGTACTATGTTCGGCTGATTGTATGTTTTTTTTTGTTGTATGTTTGTTTTTAATTAAAATTTAATTAAAAATTAAACAAAAATGTTATGGGATAAGTTGTATTTTCGATTCAATAAGTTCGAACGATTTTTACCGACTTCACAAAAAGGAGGAGGTACTATGTTCGGCTGATTGTATGTTTTTTTTTGTTGTATGTTTGTTTTTAATTAAAATTTAATTAAAAATTAAACAAAAATGTTATGGGATAAGTTGTATTTTCGATTCAATAAGTTCGAACGATTTTTACCGACTTCACAAAAAGGAGGAGGTACTATGTTCGGCTGATTGTATGTTTTTTTTGTTGTATGTTTGTTTTTAATTAAAATTTAATTGAAAATTAAACAAAATTGTTATGGGATAAGTTGTATTTTCGATTCAATAAGTTCGAACGATTTTTACCGACTTCACAAAAAGGAGGAGGTACTATATTCGGCTGATTGTATGTTTTTTTTTGTTGTATGTTTGTTTTTAATTAAAAATTAAACAAAAATGTTATGGGATAAGTTGTATTTTTGATTCAATAAGTTCGAACGATTTTTACCGACTTCACAAAAAGGAGGAGGTACTATGTTCGGCTGATTGTATGTTTTTTTTTGTTGTATGTTTGTTTTTAATTAAAATTTCATTAAAAATTAAACAAAAATGTTATGGGATAAGTTGTATTTTCGATTCAATAAGTTCGAACGATTTTTACCGACTTCACAAAAAGGAGGAGGTACTATGTTCGGCTGATTGTATGTTTTTTTTTGTTGTATGTTTCTTTTTAATTAAAATTTAATTAAAAATTAAACAAAAATGTTATGGGATAAGTTGTATTTTCGATTCAATAAGTTCGAACGATTTTTACCGACTGCACAAAAAGGAGGAGGTACTATGTTCGGCTGATTGTATGTTTTTTTTTTGTACTCCTTGACATCACTGAATTAGTGCGAAGACTAAAAAGGGTAAAACTTTTTGAGTTAGTTTAGTGCAGTGTGAGTGAACCTAAACTGTAGTGAAAATGGTGACTAAAGAACACGTGAATTGAGTGTCTTCCCATTAACTTAAAGTGAATAAGAAAGACGTTATTGGACGATTTCTTAATTTTATAGTTACTTAGCAGTTTAAGTTATATTTAAATTACTTATTAGCGAATAGGCTAGATTGTAATACAAATAAAGTTTCACTACCCGTGGTACTTTATATAAGGAAAAAAAAAAAAAAAAAAAAAATAAGTTCGAACGATTTTTGAATCGAAAATACAACTTATCCCATAACATTTTTGTTTAATTTTTTGCGACAAACACCGTTGGACATTTTGAGAATTGGACATTTTGTCCCTGAACGGAAACGAGTAGGTACCTATTTCCGATTTTGAAATCATTCGAATTTACGTTAAGTTTAGTCCGTCCGTTCGTGGTAGGCCCACTGATCTCCTTGATACCTCACGGTAGGGAAGGTACGCGCAAGTTAGATGTATTGTCTGCACGACGGCTGCCAACTGACGTCGTTTGTCACAAAAGAGGACGCGAACTTCCAAGGATCATTGTTTTATGGCAAATTATGTAGATAGGAGTATAGGACCTTTAGTTGGTCCGACTAAGTCAGTCGTACACTTTGTTTTATCAAGAATTTGAACCTACGAATTTGTTTTTATTCAAGGTGTATACGGAAATATGAAATACTGGCTGCGCCCCGCGGTTTCATCCGCGTAGACCGAGATAAAAAGAAGCCTATCTGTTAATCCAGGGTGTCGGCTACCTCCATAACAATTTTTATCAAAATTGGTCCAGCCGTTTGGGCGTCAAGAAGTAACAAACATACAAAAACACACACACAAACTTTCGTCTTTGTAATATTAGTGTGACTAGCTTTTGCCAGCGGCTTCGCTCGCGTGGATATCGGAAATTATCACGCGGGAACCGTACATTTTTCCGGGATAAAAATTAATCTATGTGCTATTCTAGATTATAATCTATCTCTGTACCAAATTTCATCCAGATCCGTTGAGCCGTTCTGGCGTGATTGAGTAACAAACACCATCCATCCACCCATCCAAACTTTCGCATTTATAATAGTAGTAAGAAGTAAGATTTAGTAACTTTCATAGTTCCGTTCCATAACACTCAAATAACCAAGTAAAGTTCTCTAAAGATCATGAACGAAACAATTACTGTATAACCAATAAATAACTAACAACTTAACTTATAACAATAAAACATCGTACGCAAAATACGCACTAGGACGTGTACATACAATGCGATACAACAATCTATCTATCGTCTATATAAAAAAAGAGAGAAGTCCTGTCTGACTGACTGACTCATCAACGCCCAGCCCAAACCATTAAACCTAGAAAGTTCCCTTTATAATGTAGACAAGGAATAAGGAAGAATTTCCCGGTAGGACGTTCCCGTGGGATATGTGCCGACATCCACGCGGGCGAAGCCGCGAGCAAAAGCTAGTAAAACATATTTTAGCCACGCTTATAAGAGACTAAGCTGCGTAAAATACACGCTTCTTTCAAAGATCACCGCACACCTATTCAATAATTTTACCGCCAGAATTTCCCTCTAATTTCCTTATCTTACCCAAGACACCGGACACCTAGGTAGTCCTAGTGTCCGATATCACAAATCTGAGCCGTCCGGAGCCCCATTAATTTTCCCACTTGATATCTACCGATATAATTAGTACCTACCCCAGCGCTGTTTGACAAATTGCCGAAATATTTTCACTACTACGTATATTTGAGCTGAGATTTTCCTTTCCTTTGAGGATTATATCGTTTGCATTTTAATTTTTGGATTAAGAATGTCAGGCTTCGAGGTAAATTTTCAGTAGGTAGTTTCAGCACGTAAATGTAGAAATATCTGGTCTATTATATTTATATTCTCGATCGTGGTGAGAATGGCACGCCGTCCATCTTACACCACATGCCCTGTCACCTGTGTATTTGATGACCATATGACTAGGTATGTCAGAGAGCGGAGTTCACGCCGAATTTTGGGCCAAACATCTTTTTAAGGTTCCGTAACAAAATGGTAAAAAGGAACCCTTATGGTGTCACTCAGTCTGTCTGTCTGTCACAGCTGGATATCTCAAGAACTACTAATGCTATCAACTTGAAATTTAGAATAGTTTTAGATGACGTTGACCCAACTATTTTGCAAATAAGAAAGAAATTAAAATATTTATATTTTTTTTTGGAACAGGGACTGAAAGGGGGTCTTAAAAATTCAAAGTGGGACTACTAGGGCACGTGGAATATCATACGAAAGAGCGCTGTTTGCACATTCTTAGACATTTTTTTTTTAATTTTTTTAGGCCGCATAGTTTTCGAGTTCTGATAAAAAATGTAAAAAAAATACCGTTCCCCCCCCCCCCTTATCTCCGAAGTTTGCAAAGAGAAAAATCCGAAATTATTCTATGTGATTCAAGTTTATGTAAAGATTACAGGAAAAATAAAACGATGTCTCTAAATAGCATACTTTTTCAGAAATCGGAACGGAACCCTCGGTGCGCGAGTCCGACTCGCTCTTGGCCGGTTTTTTTTTATTGGTACGTTAAAACAACTGTAATTTAAAGTTTTACGACAACTTTATTCAAGAATTAAAGTATTTTCCTAATTCTAATCCAGTATCTGTGCCGACCCCAAATAAATTGGGATAAGGGCTAGAGAATGATGATGATGTCATCAATAGGCTAAGAAGAGAGGCGGGTCTGTTCTGACTTATTATTGTTATTTTTGTACGATATGGGTTAATATGCTGAACGTTAATTATTACAATTACAAATCCGTAGAGATAAGCGAACTAATTAGGAACTGGACTACAAAATATAGATTAACTCAAATTGTAACTGTCAGTCAGCTTAAATTATTGTTATTATTAATTTAAAATAGGGCTGATGCCTGGGTAAAAAAAAAATCTATTTAGTCCGTCAGTCAGATAATAAAAAAATATTGGACAAGAATTTTTTGCTTTATCAAATTAATAAAAAATTACTTAGATAAAACGCATTAATGTTGGGGGAGTGGGGGCTCGCTACGTCACAACTATAACAAATTACGCATAAATTTTAGCAAGGAGTGACGTCATGCCACATTATGATTACGTAAAAAAAGAAAAATTTTTTTTTTTAAATAATATACATGACGGACAAAAACAATTTTTAGTCATCATCCATATTATTTAAAATATGTCAAAACCAAATCAAATCAGTTTATGCAAAAATGTTTACAGAGGTTGGAATATACGTCAAATTAAAAGTTTCAAATATGCACGCACCTGCACTGCGTAACAAAATGAATTAAGTAAGTACGTTATATATTATTTTCTTACCCTTAAGTATTTATTATTTCTAAATCTAAACCTTAAGATACTTCCATCACCAACTAAAAGTGGCTAAAGTTACACTATCTAAACCTAAATTAGTCGGAAGCTGTGTTGATAATTAATTAGCTTTCAGCGTGCTCTAGAACCACACGACTGATGTTCTCAGATGCATCTCGAGAGCGAAGCTGTGAGCGGTGAGAGCCGAGCGAGCGGTACTCTTATCTGTGAGCGGATTGACTTTGATCTATTGCTTGTGTTTCTACCAATGTGGATCTGGATTTGGCACGAGTGGGGGATAAGGGGCTGATTGTATGGTTACGTTTTGTGATTTTGATTGGGAACAAGCTGTGCCCGATGTGGTACCCCCTTAGGTGAAATTTTTTCAAAAATCACTCATCTATATCAATAAAAATCAATTGCCGATTGTATGTACGTGTATGTATGTATTTTGTTATGTTTGCAATTGCCAGGACAAGGTTTGTATGAAAGAAAATGTTTGAAAAATTGTACGGAAAAGTGAAAAATTTTGGTTAAAAAAATGAGTGAGATAGAAGACAGTAGGTACTTATCAGTATCTTCCAAAATTTACCCGAAAAAAATTTTATTTGTTGTTTTGGTTGTTTTGTGAAAAAAGTAGGGAAAATTGGAAAATTTGAGAAAACTGAAAGAGCATTTTCTATAGGAATTATGTATGAATTGTTTTTTTGAATTTTGTTTGTACTGTCCAAAGACAATAAATACAACGTCTGTCGGGTCAGCTAGTTTTCGATAAAAAAGGAACTCCTCCAAAAAGAAATTGATGCTTCTAGACCCAGTGATTTAGGCTACCTATGCGTTGTCTGTCAGTGAAAGAATTTAAGATTTTTGTCAAGTAGGTTATTGTATTGATGCAAATGCAAGCCATCTGTGGCTTGCTGATGTCAAAGCTTTTGATTGAACCAAGTAACTCAATGTACTATGCGAGCCAAATAAGAATACTACTGTCAAGACGCCATTTTGTTCCGCAATACTCGCGAACTTCATTACCAAAGCGTACTAATTTGACAGCTATCGTGTGTTTTACAGCTATCGGCAGTACTAATTTGACAGTGATGATCGTGTGAAGTCGATCCTATTCTTAGTTGGCACGCATTTCCGACAACAATCAGAAGCATTAATGTTTAGTAATTATCCTAAACTGTCTTCTACCAAATTTAATTGAGCATGGCGCAGATTCTGGTTTATTATTCTGAAAATACTGTAATTTATAAACGTCACTTCCTAAATAAACTTGCCGCAGCTGTGAACAGTACCTTTCAGCTACAGTCATTTTAAAAGCTTGACTCTTTGAATTCTTAACAGACTTACAAAACGATAAAGATTATGCAAATCTCAGCGCAGCTTCTTACAAAAATTTAAGCGATCGAAGGCGAAGTCTGGCTAAAATAATGTACCCAAATCCTTTAGCTAAACCAAGTTTTCTTTGATCGCTTCCATTATTACAACTCAACTCAACTCAACTCAAAGCATTTATTTCAAATAAACCAATTACAGGCACTTTTGAATTGTTAAAGGGTCGGTCTTGGGTCGGTCAGTCAGAAAAATGAAGCTAGATTACCCATTCCAAAGCGTAGATCCTATGGAGAAGAACGGGCAAGAAACTCCACGGACATTCTTTTAAAATCAAATATTTTACAAAATATTGGTTACATCGTTCATATTGAAAATATACATGTGAGAACAATGTAGAAAGACGTGCACGTTAAAAGCGTCCGTAATAAAAAAAAAAGATAAAAACTAAAAACAACTAAATTAAAAAATAAAAATAAGCCGTGGCAGCTAAGAGACGACCAGTCCCAACTGACGGCGCCCGTTCACGAACATGACGCATGGATCAGCACCAATTAGCTCAACCATTTTGAAGGGAACTTAATGATCCAACACACACGCCACCACCAGCGAGACATTTGAGTGAGCATGACATACTCTCAACCGCCAGGGCACATTCAAGTCAGTGAAAGACGAACCCAGTAAAAGGTAGCTTTATATTAGCTACATAGTGCTCACACATGTGCTATGCATTTATACAATACTAAGAGATTGAATTTAAACAATGCAAAGAAAAATTTTGTTTCTTCTTAATCTTCAGCAGGTCCAACAATATTTTTGAATGCTAATCAATTAGTTTACGCGTCCTTGTGGAGCAGGACCAGCATTTAGCCAAGCATTTCTGTCAGCGATGTAATCTCCTAACTTATAATATGCCTGGCTACAAGTATGTACCATTGTACAATCAACCACACGGTAACAATTTGGCATCGGCAACACCTTTATGTAAGGGTTTTCGTAGTCAGTGATACCACTGAATATGGTATTTTACTCTGTAGGAGAAATAATCTAAAAATATATTATTTAGATAGCTTAGGCAAAAAGCAGTCGGAAAATGTTCGTAAAATAACAATATAAATTTAAAAATTAAATTCAAAGTTTTCAGTTTTTTTAATCTGTTTTGTAACACCATGAAAGTAGCCGCCATACCGCTGTGTACATTAAAAAGTGTCAATGTCAACTGATCGGCGATAAAGTGTTTACACTGCCAACTGACGTCATGACCACAGAGCAATATGGTGTCCACTGCGTCCAGCGTTTTCGAAATTTGAAAATGAAAAATTTAAATTGCATTTTTAGTGGTTTTTTTATTCGCTTATTTAGCACTATCGAATCTAATTGAAACACTTTTTAAAAATGGGTGTAATACCCTATTGTGGTTCAATATCAATATGCAGTATGAACATGCCTTAACGAGTGGTAGCTTTTAGCCGTCCTCACAGTGTACACCATGTAGGTACCGATGTTAGTGTGTTTGTCAAAAGACTACGTCACATCGATTTTTGTGGCCGTATCGCGTTACGTGAGCCTGCAAACCAATTGGGGACATCGGTTTTATGAAGGGAGTTTTTAGATCTGTAGGGAGGAAGGTTGGGTGTAGATAATTGTGTTGTGTTGCTGGATATTGATTTAATGTTTTGATTATTGAAATGGCAAGTTATTTCCATGTAAACTTAGAAGTAAAAAAGTAGCAAAAAGTTTAAAAATTTTGTTAACGTAAAACTAGAAAGTAGTCACCCCCAGGACTTGGATCCGGTTTTGAAATACCGGTTAATATTTTTCATGAAATCGTTTTATAATTCTGTTTATTGATTAACCGGTTTATTACACAAACGGTTTCGACTAAACCTGAATAATTTTGGTTGCCGGTTATTACAGAAAATAGAATTTTAAAACTCGCGATAACCGATACTAATACCCGAATAAATCGGTTGTACTCTGTCGCACGCGCGCCGCCGCCGTTTGTCACATTCTCACGCGCTTACTTGTTTGTGTTTTCTTTCGTCGTTCACCGCAGAGAGAATTGGGTTCGCGTCTTTCATACATGTGGCGTGTATAAGACAGATGGCGTAGTATGTAGAACTCGCCTATACCGACGAAACTCAAATTAACCTGTTAATTTCGCTCAACCGAATCGGAATTTGTAAAACGGTTTACTCCCATTAACCGGTTAAATTACCGGTAACCGACAACTAAACCGCAATAAAATTGTTTCTGATTCGGGGTCAATCACCTAAACCGGTTAGATAAATTAACCGGTTTCAGAGCCCTGGTCACCCCATGTTAGTTGTCATCTCAGTAGATGACAACTAATAGTGAAGTATGGAAGAACAAGACATGTTACGCAGACCCTAAATAAATTGGATTAAGGGCAAGAGAATGATAAACGTGGCAAATGTTAATATAATAATTGCAATTTTTCAAAATCTGTGCATTTTATCATAGGTACGCTCAAACACATTATTGTAATAATAATAATTTTGACAGTTCAAAATTAATATTGATCTTAACATCAAGTTGTTTGATCGTAGCTAAGAACCACACCATCTGAAACTACGTCAGGTACAAGAAGTACATACTTTGTACAAGAACAACATCGTGTTCCACCTGGTATGGTTCCGACAACTTTAATACTAGAGTTCTGCTAACAGTGTAGACCTCGCGAGCACACACTTTTTTTGCAATAATTAATTAAGTACCTCCACTAAATTTCTTTAAAACGGGATATTTACCTTTTTTTTCTTCAGGCCTGCAACAAATTTTTAGGAGAAAAATTTAACCTTTCAAATAATAAGAAAACCGGTCAAGAGCGAGTCGGACTCGCGCACCGAGGGTTCCGTTCCGATTTCTAAAAAGTGTGCTATTTAGAGACATCGTTTTATTTTTCCTGTAATCTTTACATAAACTTCCATCACATAGAATAATTTTAGATTTTTCACTTTGCAAACATCGGAGATAAGGGGTACGGGAGAACGGTATTTTTTTTACATTTTTCATCAAAAGTCGTCTTTTTTTTTAATTTTCTTATTTGCTAACTGTACCGTGTGACATATCAAATGAAAGGTTTTACTATAAGGGTCTTAAATATTTTTTTTTTATAAATTTAAAATAAATGGTTTTAAAGTTATTTAAGAAAATAGACGAAAATTGGCCATTCCCCCCACCCCCCTAGCTCCGAAACTACTGAGCCTAAAATTTTGAAAAAAAAATACAGAAAATAGTTTTATACCTGTAGATTACAGGAAAACCTATAAGAAGTTTGTGGTCTTAAAATAACATAGTAAATCTCTCAATATTGTGAGTACAAACTTACATTTACTGTTGGAATGTTCGTGTACATATTTTTCAACTATAATGTTAAGTTTGTTCTTGGAATAAATTCATCCCAACTACGGAACCCTTCATTGTGCGTAGTCCGACACGCACTTGGCCGGTTTTTTTTATTAAATATTCCAAAAAACAATACCGACCATTTCTATGTAAAAGCAAACATAGGCACATAAAGCGGGTAAGGAATTTATGATTTATTTATGGCACCCATAGATGTGCGAAATGTTGGAATACAGTTCTTTCATGTATTATTGAAAAGGGTTCAAAGGTAAAATTGTACCCAAACAGGATACAGCTTTTAGATTTTATATTTTGCTTCCTTATTAACAGAAAAATAATAAACCCGCGTCGTTCGCCTAGTGGTTGCCAGCGGCTGAACATGAGCTTCTGTGTTTGATTCCCGGGTCGTGCAGTGTTAATGGGTTGTTCAGTAGTAGCCCTGAGTTTGGATTTGTGCCCGGTTGATGACAATAGGCTCGCCCCCTATTACATAATAAATGTGGATGTACAATAGGCTGCATCAATTGGGTACCCCAGTTGCATGGGCGTACCCAGGGGGGGGCAGCTGCCCCCCCCCTGGATCTTGTATGCCTAAGTACTGTTGTCGAAAAAAGTTATGTTAGAGCCACGTCACGTTGTCGTTTACTTACTTTACAATTAAGTAAACTAAAAAAAGCATTAATTTTAGAAAAAACTGCGCTGCGCGGCCATAAACCTGTCTTTCTTAGTCTATGAATTAAGCGACTGCATGATAAGGGCACCCCCTATGGTGTACGTCGCTCGGCTTAGGCCGTCGCTGGGGGGAGTACAGCAAGGAGGGATAGGCTGGATCATATCTGGATAATTACTGCTACAGGCTCAGCTACGCCACCAGTTGGCACTCCTTCACCGATCAAGGCTGGGGGGGGAATTACGTGGGGGTCGTCGTCGCAAGGGACCTGGAAGTCGGAATGTAGATTTGTGTTTGTAATCTGTGCTGGTGCTGGTGTAATCTGTACTTTTCTCCTGGAAGAGGGTTAAGGGGTCATCGGGGTCGGTGAGAACATGCCTTGACTTTACTGATTTTAGAGGGGATTTGACTAGACGATTCGATAACCAGAGGGATTGCGATGTTTCGCGGGGGTATCGAAGAAACGCTTGGAATTGCGTTTCAAGAATTGATGGATAGTTGGGATTTTAAGGTCTAGGTGGAGGATTTCATCCCGAACTAACCAAAAGGGTATCCCGTAGCCGTTCGGAGGAAACGATTTTGTAAGGTCTGCATCCTATGGATGCTTTGGAAATGAAATGAAATGAAATTGTTTATTCTGTAAATAGGATATCGAAATCACTTTTACACGTCATAATTTTTTTTTTTTTTAAATAAGCTAGATGAAGTCGACATTTCCTATCTGACTACCCTGAGAAGAAATGGCGAAACAAACTCAGGGGTCAAAGTCTCTTTTAAAGTCCAGACATAATCTTGGTCAGATCATGTGAGGACCATGTAGATCCAGTCTGAAATGGTCTTTTGAGGAAAGAACCATAAAAATTTGAGTGGACCTGTCCAGTCAGTGCAAGCATTTGTCAACAATCGTGTAGCTCAACTCAGGATTTCAGGAGCTCAATAACTCGACGAACAATACCAAAGAAAGGACGTTTGGGTAGGTCGCATAAAGTACTCAAAAATATCAGACCATCAATAAAACTAAAAAAGAAAAAAAGAAAAAAAGATCCACATAGTGCTCACATTTACAATAATTTTAATTTTTTAACAATTTACATTAATTTTTTAACAAAGGTTTGTCATTTTATTTATTATAATGAGTTTTGGTATTATATATATTACAAAGTTGATTGAATAGCTCAAACCCAAGCTTTTTTGTCTTCTAAATAATCAGAAATTTTATAGTAGCCCTTTTTACAAAGTTTGGTTTTAATGCAGGTTTTAAATCGTTTAATGGGCAAGTTTCGAATGTCAATGGGAAGTTTGTTGTAAAAGCATATACATTGACCCATGAACGAGTTGCCTACTCTGTGGAGACGAGTGCGATGTATAGCAAGATTGTGTTTATTCCTAGTATTTAAACTATGAATATCGGACATCTTCTTAGACTCTTAGACATCTTTCTTAGACATCTTCTTAGTCTTGGGACTTTGCGTGTGCAAATACTGAACCCGCATAAGTCATGATTGTGAAAATACATGCTGTATAGATGCGCAACTTGCACTTAAGTGACAATTTGCTATACGTGCATTCAGAACGAGACTGTTTTATGTGCTTAGAGGTGCTCATCGAGGGTCACACCCGGATATTGGGCTCGCTTCTCCCAAGGGATCGGCTTGCCAAACATGGTGATCGGTCGGTGGGGGGAGATCGATTGAAACGCGGTTTCAAAAAGAGAACCGCTTGACTTTTGTCGGGATTGACTACGATTCTCCACTTTCGAAACCACGCGCCGAGTTTATCGACTGCAGTTTGGAGAGTTCGAGATATCGGCTCTTGGCGTTGGCCGGAATAGTAAATGATAATATAATCGTATCGTCTGCGAACAGAGCCAACTGTGCCTTTTTACTTTTCGGGATATCGCTGGTACCTATATAACGTGGAACTGAGTGGAGAAAACACAGAGCCCTAAGGGAAACCTGCGTGAACGGGGTGGGAGAGGATAGCGCTCATTCGGTACAATAGCGAAAAGTGCGGAAAGACAGAAGTTTCGTAAGATGAGCACGAGACGGTCTGGCACACTGAGTTTGTAAAGCTTATTATAATAAACCGTTGTGCCAGACTTTGTCAAACGCTTTCGCTATATCGAAGAAAACAGCACCCGTCAACGAACCAAATTGGAAACCAACGCTTATGTGTTCGTTAATGTAGTGAACCTGTTGTAAACAAGATTGTTGGGTTCGAAACCAAACTGTTCGTAAGGAATTAGGCCCTTTATCTCGGCATAATCTTTAAGGCGCTTATAAATAAGTCTCTCATAGATTTTGCCGAGGACATTGAGCAGACTGATGAGGCGAAAAAAAAACATGTGGGGGGAGCCGGCTTAAGAAATTTCTGATTTGCCCCCCCCCCTGGGCCAAAAGCTGGGTACGCCCATGCCCAGTTGTAACGGGTGATTCATTTGGAGTTACTTTTTCCAAAACTAAAAAAAATATGAATAAAACAAATTTATCGGGTAATCTTTATTATAATACAAAAGAACCATTCCTTACATTTACTTTTTAAAGATTATTTCTTTCAAATGTTGTCCGTAACTGCGATTAAGGTGGTCCATTCTGGAGTTCCAGTTTTCGATGACCTGACCGAGCATTTCCAGTGGTATTTGGCGAATAACGCGAGTAATGTTGGCTTCCAGTTGATCAATCGTACGCGGCTTATCCATATAAACTTTGGACTTTACATAACCCCACAGAAAAAAGTCTACGGGTGTGATATCACAGGATCTAGGCGGCCAACTGACTGGTCCGAAACGCGAAATTAACTGTTCACCAAATTTTTCTCGCAACAAAGCCATGGTTTCGCGTGCTGTGTGGCAAGTGGCGCCGCCGTCTTGTTGGTACCAAAAGTTCTGAAGATCACGGGCTTCAATTTCAGGAAACAAATAGTCCGTTATCATTGTACGATAACGGTCACCATTGACAGTGACGGACCACCTTAATCGCAGTTATGGACAACATTTGAAAGAAATATTCTTTAAAAAGTAAATGTAAGGAATGGTTCTTTTGTATTATAATAAAGATTACCCGATAAATTTGTTTTATTCATATTTTTTTTAGTTTTGGAAAAAGTAACTCGGAATGAATCACCCATTATTAAAATTTTAATACAATTGGGGTACCCAATTGATGAAGCCCACTGCACATAGGTACAGTCAGCGTCTATAGTATCGGGACGAACGGGCTATGAAGACAGTACATGACAACACTGTCATTCTGACAAGAACTTTATCCAATTGAGATAAAGTTTAATTTTTTTAGTTATTGAGATCATTTTGAACAGTCTGTTCGTCCCGATATTTTTGACTGTACACCTTTGCCTAACCCGCCGGGGAATTCAGGTCATCAGGTGTGATGATATGTTATGTAGAAAACAATTTTTTTTCCACGACTGTGCCCACATACATAATTATCTCATTTAAGTGTTACTAATTTATTTATTTCTTTTGTTACAGGTAAAACCTAGCTGAAATAGGGTAAAAGTCACTTCATTTTGTTAAAACAATAATATGTTAGAAGATCTTTCGAGAAGCATTTAAACCGGGTATACATGAAAAGGCCAATGGAAATTCTATCATGCAGATCACGTCTTCATATTTGGAACTACCTACATAGAATATTGCCGAGAAATGTTGTCACTAAATAACTTTGAATATCCAATTGAAGATATTCTATTACAAAATGAACGTACACGTCCATTTGAAGTATGAGCCTCATTCGTTTAAAATAGTGTCTGTAATTGGGGGACCCTGATTCTAGAACTTAACTTAGGTATACATAAGAACTCCGTGGCAGATTCGTGATACAAATTATAGGAACAGTGTGATAGGAAACCAAGCAACACCAACACAGGTTTTTTAGGGTTCCGTACCAAAATGGTAAAAAAGGAACCCTTATGGTGTGACTCAGTCTGTCTGTCTGTCACAGCTGGATATCTCAAGAACAACTTGAAATTTAGAACAGTTTTAGATGACGTTTACCCAACTATTTTGCAAATAAGAAAGAAGTAAACATATTTATGTTTTTAACAGGGACTGAAAGGGGCTCTTAAAAATTCAAAGTGGGGCTACTAGGGCATGTGGGGTATCATATGAAAGAGCGCTGTTTGCACATTCTCAAACATTTTTTTATTTTTTTTTAAGCCACATAGTTTTCAACTTTTGACGAAAAATGTAAAAAAAAATACCGTTCCCCCCCTATCTCCGAAGTTTGCAAAGAGAAAAATCTGAAATTATTCTATGTGATAGAAGTTTATCTAAAGATTACAGGAAATATAAAACGATGTCTCTAAATAGCACATTTTTTCAGAAATCTGAACGGAACGGAACGGAAGGTGTGCGAGTCCGACTCGCTCTTGACCGGTTTTTTTAATTCTTATGAAAGCACACATACCTACGATTTCCGTCTGTGCAATAACCAACACCAAAAATAACCCGATTCAAGTCCCAAAATATGTTATAGTCGATACTTTCACTTAATATTCTTTGTGTATGAGCCTATATGGTATATTGAATAAACCATTTCCTCATAACATGTAAACTACTTCATACAGGTTGTAGTGCGCGTCACATAATCTACAATTTGTCGATACATCGGATTTCTTTCCTGTCTCAAATCGGTATGCGTATAATACGTATATTCTAAGAATGCCCGATATTTTCGATCTTATAGGGTACCCCTATTAATATTTATGAGAAGCCGTAATGCCTTCATATGCATGTGTGAGCGAGAGCATATCAGCGTTGACCCGCGAGTTCTTGAACTGAGCTGAACTGAAGGTTGGAGTTCAGTAAATGGAATGGTTAGTAATGGGCTTGCGTGAGTTTGTCACTAACTGTCGAACCCTAGACTTTGTTTCTGTGAAATTTATTCACTGTGAAACCATTTTGAATTCGTTAAAGCTTCAGTGGGTTCTACTGAAAGGTTTTCAGTCAATTAGTAGTTGTATATATTTGCCTGGCTTGTTTACGTATTTGAACTACCGGGTTTTCCACAAGTATCCAGATTTAATAAGCAACTTGAGAATTCCTGAAATGTTCGTCGGCAGAATAATTCTTTCTTTGAGCTGTTTACTGTCGTGGCCATGACTTTAATTCATTCATTTCATTCATTTATTTGTCAGATAACATGATCCATTATGGTTAGTAACAATAGGAGCTTATAAACTATGTTAGTAGGCAATGAAATTAAATTAAAATGACAGTCAAACATAAAATAAAATAAAATAAAATAAATAAAATAAATAACAATTAAAATTAAAATAAAACATTAATTTAAATATCTTTCATCAGCACCGGGCCCGCAGCTATGTCTACGGGACCAGTGCATCAGAAAAGGGCAGTCTGGCCTCTCCACAATGACCTTCAGGATGCTGTTGGAGCTTCCACGTATTCTACGCATTAGGGATGCCGTTCTTTTGCGCATGATAGCCTCAAAACTATCTATACCTGCCTCGGCAAACATACCCGACGCACTACAAAACCGCGGAAGCCCCAGCAACACCCGAAAAGCATTATTATACTGAACACGAAGGGCGCTGTAGGCCCTCTGCGTATACCTGACCCACAGGCTGCAGGTGTAAAACGTCTGACAGTATGCCTTAAACAGCGTAATTTTCACTTCTTTACTACACCTAGCAAACCTGCGGGCCAGCATATTACATCGAACCGACAACGCCCTTCGTTCCCTCTCTACATCCTCGTCATCAAAAAGATTCTCAGTCAAAACGTGCCCAAGGTATTTAAAACGAGACACCCTCTTAAGTGCCACCCCATACATGTAAACAGGAGGAACTGTCGTCAGTTTTCTAGAACCCGCACGAAACACCATAACCTCACTCTTTCTGACATTGTACAGGAGACCATGGGCCGTGGCGTATCGCTCACACACTCCAAGTAACTGTCTGAGCGCATCAATTGAGGGACTCAGCAGCACCATGTCATCAGCATAGCTTATACTATTGATAGTTTTACCCCCAATAGAGCATCCGACACCAGTGCTACTAAGTTCCTCAACTAGCTGGTTGATGTATAAACTGAAGAGCGCCGGGGAAGTCAAACCTCCCTGCCTCACACCACACTCCAGTCTATACTCACCAGATAATGCACCCGACCATCTGACCTGGTTTAACTGGTGGTCGTACCAATACTCGAGGAGGTCAACTAGCTCATGAGGTATGGCTTTCTCCCGTAACTTTGACCATAGGATCTTGTAGTTAACCAGGTCAAACGCCTTGGAGAGGTCCAAAAAAGCAGCATACACCGGAGTCCCTCTGTCAGTGTAGTACCGAACCGTATGCTTGAGCGCCAGAACCGCAGTTTCCGTGGACAACCCTGCTCTAAAACCAAACTGCGAATCATGCGGATTGAGCTGTCCCGCCATTCTACGCTCAAGCACACCGTCCAGAACCTTAGCCGCTATGGTGGCCAAAGAGATGGGCCTATAGTTGTCACTATCCGACGCAACCCCAGTCCTTTTCTTGGCTATAGGCACCACTATCGTCCTCATCAGCTCCGAAGGTAGATAGGAGTGTCTCACACAAAAGTTGAAAAGCATGGATAAGACCCTAGGGAGGTGCGGACCAGCATACTGAAAATGCTCAATGCTTAGGCCATCATGACCTGGAGATTTGCCTCTAGTCATACCTTTAATAAGGTTTCTTATCTCCTTAGCTGTAATGTTTATTGGCTCTCCAGACATGATGGCCCCAGCAACAGGGCTCTGCTCTTCCACTTGCCGCGAAGTTACTGCAAAATGTCTCCTAAACTTGTCCGCAATCTCTCCAGGTTCAGTAACGCCATCAACGCTCATAGGGACCGCCGGTTTTGGGTTCAGCTTTTTTGTCGATTTCCAGAAATTCTGAAAATGCTTACGCCTATGCTCAGTCGCCAGCATGTCCATTTTTATTTGATCCTCATGATCCTGACAATATTTTAATCTTTGTTTAAAAATCCTTCGCGTCTCATTCATTTCCTCACAAAGCAACCCAGTGCGAGGTTTATTATGCCACACCCAGTTCAGAAAAGCTCTCCTGGCGTTTCCATGAGCGTCTTTGACGTACCTATTCCAACCGATCACCGGACGCCGTTTCCTACCATCCCCCACCAGGCCAGAACTGCCCTCTGCCGCTTCCCGAAGGGAAGTCACAATAACACCATACAGTTTATCAATCACCATTCTGTGATTTTCGTCTAAACAAAAATTATCACAACAGTTACCTAAATCAGAGGGAAAGTCTATATCCCTAAGCTTCTCCATACATAATCTATAGTAGTGATCTGTTTGTGAAACATTCCTTTCACCCCATACAGCCTTATCAATATTCTTAGTCGCTTGTTTTACTGATGCATCCGTAGGCATCACCATCCCCAAGTTAACTAGGCAAACAAGTGGATAGTGGTCCGACCAGTAAATGTCATGATTAACTTCAACCTTTATGAGTGACCTCCACGCCGCCTCAGATACCAGGCAATGGTCAAGCCACCGTCTGCTTCCACATACATCACTGACAAAGGTGAAAGTGTCAGAATCAATACCCAAGTATTTATAGTCAGCACAAAACCAATTTTGTTCCTCACAAAAACTCATTAACTCTCTATTAAACAATTCACCCGGGTGAGCATTATAATCACCTAACATGTATACATAATCCACATTTGCGCTTTCAACAATAGCAGCTATTTCACTTAAACATTCACAAAAATTCATTTAAATTATCCGAAGAGTCCGTCGGCATATACAAACTAAACATTAACAAAGTACGGCCAGCGCAATTCGCTTTAACGGCCACGATGCGATCACTAGTACAAGGAATGACAGTCACGGACGTAAATATAGACTTTCTCCACAATAGTGCCACACCACCGTATGGTCTACCCCTCAACACTCCTGCCGACGTATCGACCGAAGATTTCCCAACATAATCAAAATTGATATCCAAGTTACCAAGTAAACAAACTTCATGTGGCAACAACCAGGTTTCTTGCAGAGCAATGACATCCATAGTTTTACACAAATTTTGTATACATACAGTCGACCTCTTTAGAGATTTACAATTATAAGTCACAAAGCTAGCAAAACTATTACATTGAGAATTATCCATTAAGTACCGATGTTTACACTGTCACTCGACCGCAGATCACTCTGCCTCCTCTCTGATTGGCCCTTATAATAAACAAACTTACGAAAAGATACGCCCGCAGGCCATAAGTTTTCATCCATAAAAACATTCAAACTCCGTTTAGGTATCATAAACCTGTAAGCCGCATAGCCCTTGTTCCTTTTCATATCCATTTTTTCCAACGAAATTTGCACATTTGTCTTCCTTTTAATGTACGAAACAATATCCTCGGTCTTCGTTTCACAGTCAACATTATAAATATAAAAAGGAACACTGACATCCGCGGCCTTAAAAGAACACTGAGGCGAGGTATCTGCCCTGCCTTTTAAACCAACAAAACGATTTTGCAACCGTTTACGCTGAACTTTAATCCATCCGTCACTCGGCAACACCTCTTTCCATTCACCGTCTTGTTTTAAAACATCTGACATTAGTTGTTTACGCTGACTACCGCCACCGCCCGCGGTCGATGTCCTTGAGCATTCTGCACGCGCCATACGCGCCGACGACTCAACGACTGGTACCGCAGTGGGCCCCAATGCTCCTTTTCTTTCTTTCGCCCTCTCCGGTGTCGCTGTAACCGTCGCACAGGCAGGTATCATAGACGAAACCGCGGTGCTGGCCTCCACGCGTTCAAGACTGCCCGATCTACCACAACTAACCTCTTGCGCCGGCGGCGAGACGACACTACTAATATTTATGATGGTATCATTATGCCTCTCGTTCCCACCTGCGCGCTTGTCACTCGCAGCGGTCGTTGACCCCTCCGATATAATGTGCGTCAATATACCAACCGGCCCACTATCACACTCAAAACTATTATCTAGTAGATACCCTCCTCTCCTGCGATTTATATTGATATTTCTATAATGATGCTGATCACACGGTGATTTTAAACGAGTCAGGTCATCCATAGTAACATACTTTTCCTTAATTATTGCCACATCCTCCTGTAGTTTAATTAAATCTCTCAGCAACCTTGTCGCATCCAGGTGGTCGAACGTAACCGGTGGGAGTTTATGTAAATACCTGGCAACAAAAACTGGCAATAATTCAGGATCTGTTTCTTTTACCAGGCCAATTATATCCTCCACATCTCTTTGACTTTTCCCTTCATTTCTTCTATTAACTTTTCGGCGAGATGTATCCACCGACTCGAACAATAGGTTTTTCGCAAGTGTTATATCCTCACTAGAAAACGCGGTTACACATAGCCTAATCATGCTGTCTTCGTCCATGATTCCCGCTTTATTTTGAATAAACGCCAGCACCTCGTTTATCACGACATTGCAGTTATTACACTTCACTGTTTTACTCGCCATTCTCAAAACACAAGGTCAATGACCGCTTGGAGCTCGATACACACGACACGTACGCTCGCACGCACAGCGAAGTGTCCCAACAAGTGTTTAATAGCTGTTTTTAAATCCAGAACTGTTATAATGATTGTGATAAGAACACATTACTTTCTTTAATTACCATTCGTTGACTCCACGGTTAATTTGAATAAGCTATTGTTAAGTTTGTGCTTACCTATTCCAATAAATTATTTAAGTTAGTCAAGACAAGACCTCTTGTCTTAACTTTGAAGTTATTAATAAAGATAAGATGAATCAAATCAATCTATGGCATCAATATTTCAATTTGACTAAACTTTTAAAAACTGCGTTTTTGCTTTTTCTCGTAACCTGCAGTGTGTTACAATAAAAACCTATAATTTTACAGAAAGGTAGCAGACGTATTAAACACACAGATACCATAGAGTATTCCAAGTACTGCCCCTACTTGGAATACTCTGTGGTACCTGTATTATAAAACGCTGTTATATAGTGGTTGTTTAGAAAAAGTTCGCTTCAGATTATATACGAATGATAAGTTTTCTTATAGGTTTTGTTAGCATTAGCATTTTTTTCCCATAAAGTTATTATTCTCTCTTACAAAAATGTATTCGTCTCCGTTTATTCTGTCTTCTCAAAAACAGATTATCTTGAAAACATTTAAGAATTAAAACACTTCCTAGATTGTAGCGGTTCCTCGGTAAACAAGGCGTGTTTACAGAGCGAAACAAGAACAATATGAAATAAAGCTGTTTTCTACTGGCATCATAACAACTTAACAACTTATAAGTACTTTCAAACTGTACGATACGACTTTTTTTACAAGCACATTAAATTCGTTTTTAATGTCGATCAGTAAAAAATAATATCGATTCGTGTTTATGTTGCACGCTATTGTTTTATTAACGTGATTACTCATAATTGGTTTTAATGGCATTTCCTTGTATCAATGCTGTAGTTATGACTAATATGGTAAAGGGTGAATAGAGTGATTATACACCCGTAAGTACATATTATATTAATAATATTCGTAATATATTGAGGAGCTCGTGGCTAAGTAAGCCGCAAGGGTCGATTCATCAGGTTAAGCTACGCTTGCCGGGGTTGGTCCGTGGATGGGTGACCATCTTTACACTACCGAGACTCCTCCGTGCCTCGGAAAGCACGTTAAGCCGTTGGTCCCTGCTGTCATTCGTGGATCTTTGACAGACGTTACGGGTCGTCAGAAGGCCGAAAATCTGACAACCACTCTTACCAAGGGGTATCGTATTACGCAGTTACTGGGTTGTGGAGGTCATATAGGCAGTCGCTCCATGTAAAATACTAGTATTCAGCTGCATCCGGTTAGACTGGAAGCCGACCCCAACATAGTTGGGAAAAGTCTAGGCAAATTGAATATTCCTAATATATTATCACTACATAGTATAAAACAAAGTCGCTTCCCGCTGTCTGTCTGTCTGTCCCTATATGTTTGCTTAGATATTTAAAACTACGCAACGGATTTTGATGCGGTTTTTTTTAATAGATAGAGTGATTCAAGAGGAAGATTTATATGTATAATAAACGCGGGCGAAGCCGCGGGCAAAAGCTAGTTATTAATATTCGTATTATGTCGTCCACAATAGGTATAGGACATCCTCAGAGTTAAGCATAGGGCTCACTGTGTCATTCAAGACGACGTGTTCACTGTAAGGGACTAACTACACTTCAATCAATCTGCCTAGCCTTTTCCCAACTATATTGGGGTCGGCTTCCAGTCTAACCGAATCCAGCTGAATACCAGTATTTTACATGGAGCGACTGCCTACATGACCGTGGATGTGCAGGTCTAATACGACAACCCTTGGTAAGACTGGTTGTCCGACTTTCGGGCTTCTGACGATCCGTAACGACGTCAAAGATCCACGAATGACAGACGGGACCAACAGTTTAACGTACTTTCCTAGGCACGGAGAAGTCTCGGTATGTAAAGATAGTCACCCATCCACAGACCAACCCCGGCAAGCGTAGCTTAACCTGATGGATCGAACCGTGTGGCTGTTATTACTTAGCCACGAGCTCCGTTAGTCCCATCCGTCCTCTGTTAGTCCTATCCTATCGTCCCTCCATCCCACCCTCCGTTAGTCACATAGAAAACACCCGTTTTGTATAGAGATACGTTCAGCTTTCCGCGATGCGTATGCATCTTCATACACAACTGGTGTTTTCTATGGACAAAAGCTGAATTAAACTGAATAAGCGTATAGTTAGTCCCTTACGCGCCTACACCAATAATGTCCTATTCACAAACGCTTCTTTACAATATTTTGGAAATTATTCTAAATTCGCATGAGTAATCAAATGCAACCAGAATCATTTTTCTGCCAACCTGCATGGTGTAAGGTTCTCTTTTGCAGACAACCTTTACAGTACCTACGAGTACCTAGACACTTTCAACTTTTCAAGGTAGACTTTGAAGTAAATTGCAGTAATAAATGGGTAATGTATGTACCTACTTACTTACACAGACATAAAAGGTCGTCAATGTCCCAGGTAAACATTCAGAATTAATTTCAATCCCAACAAAAGAATTTCATCATATTTGTCAAACTTTAATCCTGATACGAGCCCAAGGAATCCAATTTGAAACGTTGACCCGAATCTAGAGCGTAGGAGTAATATTGCATTATTTATTAGTTTAGTAGCATGATGTAAGTAAGTAGTAAAGAATGACATAAACAAATCGAATCAACCATCTCTGTATAGCACATTGAAAGTAGTGGAACATTATATTGGTACCCATTGAATTAAACTAAAATTCTCGGAGGAGGGGAGGAGCTCGTGGCTAAGTAATAACAGCCGCACGGGTCGATCCACTAGGTTAAGCTACGCTTGCTGCGGTTGGTCAGTGGATGGGTGACCATCTTTACATACCGAGCCTCCTCCGTGCCTCGGAAAGCACGTGAAGCCGTTGGTCCTGGCTGCCATTCGTGGATCTTTGACAGTCGTTACGGGTCGTCAGAAGCCCGAAAGTCAGACAACCCGTCTTGCCAAGGGGTATCGTATTACAAAGTTACTGGGTTGTGGAGGTCAGATAGGCAGTAGCTCCATGTAAAATATTGGTATTCAGCTGCATCCGCTTAGACTGGAAGCCGACCTCAACATAGTTGGGAAAAGGCTAGGCAGATTGATATTGAATTAAACTAAAATTAAACTTTTGCCATGGACACCACAGTTACAGACAGTTTTTGTTGTGCCCTGTCGTTCTTCCCTTCAGTATGCAAAAAGAATAATATCTATCCACTGTCTGTTCCAATAGTATGTAATGAATGTATAAACAAACCCTGTTCAGTTTAAATTCATAAGCAATGAGTCACTAAAGGGAAATAGTGACACATTCATCTGTTATAACTTATAAGGTTTCAACTTTATGTCTCATTCACTGTTCAAGCAGTACGATTGTGGAATGACTTGCCCGTGTCGATAAGGCGTGCACAATCTTTGTCAACTTTTAAAATTTTGGTGAAAAAACATTTCCTCTCTCTATAAATATCGTCATTACGTATAGTTCCTTGCTCTTTTTCAAGTAGTATATATAAGTATATATTTATATAATTTCTGTATTTATGTATGTATATATGGTACACCACAGACTACCTACAGTATTCTCTCCTTTCTCCCCATAATCCATCCAAAGGTTGTCTGTAAAAGATCGCTCTTAGCGATAAGACCGCCCATTGTGTCACCCTATGTAAAATTTCAACATTTATATCTGTAATTTTTATGGTGTGCATAATAAAGAGTATTCTATCTATCTATCTCACTACTTTTTCCAATAAAATAAATATTGTTTGAATAACGTTATGAAATCGTTATTGGAATATCATCGACGTAAATTGAGGTTATAAAGTTAACCTGAATAATCTATATAAATAAAACGAGAAGTCCTGATTGACTGACTGACTCCTCAACGCCCAGCCCAAACCCTTGGACCTAGAAAGCTGTTTTGCACAGAGGTTCCCTTTATAATGTTGACAAGGAATAAGGAAGGATTTTTTGTTTGGAAGGACATCCAGAGGTACGTTTTCTGATCCATTTGTTAACATTTTCATCAGATACTTTGGAACAGACTATACTTCACATTGTAATTTTGGCACAGTTCATCTGGTAGAGTATCTGGACAATATTTTACTTTGATTTAGGTTCGTATTACAGAAGGAAACTCAAGCACTGATCTTTGTTTAAATTTAGATTAAAACTAGTTTCAACCAATCAAATGGCCTGAATCTAGTTTTAAGTAATGCTTGAGTATTGAGTGACGTTCTGTAATACGGACCTTAGTATTGTTTGCTGGCATACTTGGCTGGAGTCGTGTCCTGCTTGGCATGCGCTCAGCCTTGGAGTCAGACTGTCTGGAGACTAAGGTCCGTATTACAGAACGTCACTCAATACTCAAGCATTACTTAAAACTAGATTCAAGCCATTTGATTGGTTGAAAACTACACTTAAACAAAGATCAGTGCTTGAGTTTCTTTCTGTAATACGGACCTAAATCTAGTATCCAGTGAGCTAATATTGACTAAAGTTCCATTTAAAGTAGGTTACGGGGGCAATCCCAGTACAAAAAAGGTTGCTCTTGACCGGTTTTTTTACTGTGAAAACACAGTAAAAAAACCGGTCAAGAGCGAGTCGGACTCGCGCACCGAGGGTTCCGTTCCGATTTCTGAAAAAGTGTGATATTTAGAGACATCGTTTTATTTTTCCTGTAATCTTTACATTAATCTCTATCATATAGAATAATTTCAGATTTTTCGCTTTGCAAACTTCGGAGATAAGGGGGGGAACGGTATTTTTTTTTTTTTTTTCATCAAAAGTCGAAAACTATGCGGCCTAAAAAAAAGATAATTTCTCTCGCTCTTTCATATGATACCCCACATGACCTAGTAGCCCCACTTTGAATTTTTAAGACCCCCCCCTTTCAGTCAATGTTGCAAAAAAAATATAAATATTTCTATTCCTTTCTTATTTGCAAAATAGTTGGGTAAATGTCATCTATAACTGTACCAAATTTCAAGTTGATAGCATTACTAGTTCTTGAGATATCCAGCTGTGACAGACAGACAGACAGACTGAGTCACACCATAAGGGTTCCTTTTTTACCATTTTGGTACGGAACCACAGACTTAACGTAGAACGTAAGTCTGTGTACGGAACCCTAAAAATGATGCCTTTTCATTGCCATAGGCGACAATGTGTTTCTATTTTTTCTTATTAATCGCTGCTTGGAAAGCGTGATGCATGCAATGATATTTAAAGACGTAGATAGGTTACCTACGCAACATTCGATGTTTTAAACCGGCACAATATCGCACTATTAGATGACACGTGGAAGTAGGACGGCATGTCGTAATTATCAGGAGCGAAAAAGGGACAAGACGACGAAAATGTGGCTAGTTAACCAGATTTTGACGTGTCATCACTTGCGGTTCGGGGCGTGTATAACCTATCTACCAGTTTTTACTTATAATATCATTGGGTGCATGTAATCTTTAATTGTGGATAATATGCACAATCATTTCACTCAACACAATTTGAAATTTTAAAATAGTTTTTAGTTTGAAACGAAATGAAATCTGTTTCCAGCGCCATCTGTTGCATAGTTCTCAAACTACGCGCTTGGCGTCGTAGCTTTGTATTTCCGCCGTTCTCCGCAAACATTGAAACTAGATTAGTTTGCCTCTACTTATCCTCGCAAGAGGGATATTGGCGTGACATTAACATTTTGTGTTGGAAATTCCGTTGATTATAAACAGCGTCACCAATACTACTTAATCTGTGAGCGTCACCCTGGAGCAGGTTCATCCTCTTTAGACACTAATAGTAGCGAAGAACACTGTACTTTTATAATTGGGATCTGGTCATTTTGTTCTTATCGCTCATAAAGTCTACCTACTCTGTTTTCATCTACATAAAGTAAACGAATATTCTGTATTCAAACAACGAGCTAAAGATAGGGATCTAGATTTCCGCACAGACAACTCCCTTCAGCCCAGAAGCCGTTTTTATTTTACGTTTCACGACTTTCGCTTTCAGTCTGAAAGGGTTAAACCCTTCAGGAATAGGAATTGGTTTAGGGCCCACATCCTAAATCATTTGTAAGGTCTAGCTAGAATATTGTATAACCTTCGACTTTCGTTTAGAATCTAAACGAAAGTTGAGGGTCTTTAGATCGTGTACATAAATAATCTTGGATGTTAATGCCATGTTGTGTGAGCTGCGAAACTTGTCGAACCAAAAAGGCTGTCTGTTCGTTATTTTATGGTATTTAGAACATGTTTTATTTATTTGGGGTAAAAGTGATATGCTTAGACACCCTTTTATAAAATTTCGTACCCATCCTTCAGAAAGACGTCAAATTCGCAGTAGTTTAGTGATTAATTAAAGTAATTAGGTATCAAAATATTGTTTGCAACTTAAATAAACTTTTCTAAACCATAAACCTCACAAATCTTCCATAACTGATTAGTTGATTACACAATTAATACGACCATAATTCTGTGGTTTTCACTTATCCACGTAATCGCTTTAACGCAGCTTTTGCTTAATCCGTGTTACCACATAAATGGGACTTACAGAAGGACCACAGTCAATAGCAACATCGAGTGTGACTGACCTGGCATGGCCACCATCAGGGATTTTAATTTTGATAACATAAAAAATTTGTCGCCAAATATCAGAATTTGTCGATCACTGGTTCAAAGTTATAAGGGTTCATAGGTAGCCGATCTGGAGAGCGTCTGCCAGCTTGGCCACATTTATATCTCAAACACTGGGGCACCTAGCGAAGATCTGTTTTCTCCCAAATTTATCCGCTAATTAGATTTTATGATTATGTTTATAAGTTATTTTGTCATTATTTTATGATATGGAGTTTTTCTCTGATGTAAATAAATATAATAATATTAAATAATAATTAGTCGCAATTTTTCGCCAAGTCACAGATTTAGTCGGGTCTTAGTTTAGAAGATACAATTGGCCTTATTACAAAACAAGGTATCTTTAGACCCAGGTTGAAAGCATATAATCATTTTTGAATTTCGAACTTTAATCCGACAGTGTCAAAGTTCTAATTACAAAAACTGGCGTTAGACACGAGTCTAAGTTGTTAATTTTGTATGAAGAACTTTACTGCTATTGAAATTAAGTTTAAATTACAATAACTGCCTCCAAGGTTTGGGCTTGGATTAAAGTTAGTACTCGTTTTGTAATAAGACGGATAGAGTTAAATTTTTAAGTACTAGCTACTACTAGAGTACTACTTCAAGAGCTAGATCAATTATTTTATCGTAAACTCTTCGATCTAGCTCTTGGACTATACTTAAAAATTTAACTCAAAACGCAAGCGTAACAAAAAGTGAAATAGTAATTAATTTGTTTGTTTCAAAATGGAATGTTTACTTTCTTTATCATATTGTTTTGCTCATGATGATCTACTTACATCCTTCTTGTTGTACATAGTTCTTACTTCAATTCATGCTTCTTTTTCTTCTTCTATATTAAGCTTCCGGCTCTAAATGTATAATTAATATTATGTGAATGAAAATGTGGGTGCTGATACCTATATTACAAGATATTAAGTTATCTCAGCTTAGGTGCAACTCTACATGTTAAATATTGTATCTACCTTTCGGCCTATTTTATTGTAAACCTGTTTCTTTATGTTAATTTTGAAGGTGCCAATAGACGTTTATTTATTTATTTTCATCGTCAAAAATAAGTGTCAAGTGCGTTCCAGACAATATCTCTATTGTGTGTGACACACTTATTTTTATACTAGCTAACTAAATAATCAGCCGTCCCATACATTTGGGTCGAGTAGGTATTGAAGTTTTGTTTGGGACAATTGATAATTTTTTCGCGATTACGATCTTCCCATGAAGAAAGCTGTTCAGTTTGACAGTCCAGTTCAGTTTGTTCAGACCAGACCCTTTTATTTTACCACACCTTTCTGGACACCCTGAGTGAGCCTTCTTCACCTAACTACTCACCAACTATTACTTACAAGGTTTCCCCCATAAATATTAACATACACTAATAACGGCGCCTCACCTATAATCTGCCGCCGCCGATATTTCTCACGCTCCGTCGAAGGGAATGATGAGCCAAATCGATGGCGCTTGTTAATAGTTACAGGGCAAGCTGTAGTTACGGATTAGCGATGGAAGGTTTAGTAGTTTCTAATTAGATAGTTGGTGTTAATTTTAAGGCAGACTGTCTGAGGTGCCGTGATGCGGAGGTAGACAGATAAGTTGGGAGTGATAAATGATGAGACGATGTCAAATGCCGACGATTATTATATGAAGCTCACTGTCCTTCTTCAGAGAGAGTAGGTTGTGTCCCAGCAGTGGAAACACTTTTGGCTGATTGTGTACTGCAATCTACACGGTGTAGGTACCAAAATGGTGTGGTCAAATTTAAGGGTTTGGTACAGACCATCAAACTGAACAACTTTCTACATGGGACCAATATCGTAATCGCGAAAAAATTATCAACTGTCCCATAGAAAACTTCAATAAATACTTGACGCAAATATACGGGAGGGCTGATTATTTTTTCAGCGATTACAATGTTGGTCCCATGGAGAAAGTTGTTCAGTTTGATGGTCTGTACCACAGACTGACCACACCTTTCTGGTACACCTATACAACGTGTAACGTTAAATGCGCAAAACCTCTTAAGGGGTCATTGTACTCATCATTATGAACAACTTTTACTATGGGAACAAACATGAAATCGCGAAAAAAAATCAGCTGTTCAGTACATTTTGACGAATTATGCGAACATAAATGTACTGAACAGCTGATTTTTTTTTCGCGATTTCAGGTTTGGTCCCATAGTAAAAGTTGTTCATAATGATGAATACAATGACCCCTTAAGAGGTTTTGCGCATTTACACGTTGTATAGTAGTGAACTAATCAATGACGGACCGCCGCGGCGGGTTCGCGGTTGAGTGTACGCGTGCCCGTGTTCCCGCCGTAAGTGGCAGAGGACCCCGTGGAGTTTTAGTGAGTTAGAGTCCCACATAACTGCGCTATCTCCCCGTGGTAGCGCAGTATGCGTGAGCATTTCTCCGCTAAAAAAAAGGTCGACTAATTACAGATAATGACAGACAATGAGTTTTCATTGAATCAAAAGGAGACTTTCTGATCCTCACTCAAGACAAGCATTATCAGTTTTGCTTCATTTAGTTCACATTTCATTTAAAAGCTTGTTTAAAATAAAATAAAGCGTTTAAATATACAGCTATGCCGTAGGTTTTCCTTTGATGATATTTAGCTTTAATTAACAAATGTCCAATTAACATTAATCCCACGTTATCCAAGCAGTAAGCGAATTTCAAAGAAGAGAAACATAAATTAAAACTTTTCAACTCCCAATTGAACATCATTAGAAAATACAAGCCTATTTCATACAAACAATCGTCCGAACTATCTCAAAAGCAACCTTTATTTTACGATACTACCCACGATAAATGTGATACTTTATCGACAACTTGTACCTTCTCTTAAGATCGAAACAATATCTGACAAGACAATGGACGAGAAACTCTATCTCGCACCCTTTTGTTTAACAGCCTCGTAAATATTGATATTATTCTATTGTGACTTTCGAAAGTGAAATGGCGGTAGTTTGTCGAAATATGTCACTTAGAAACGTTAAAGTTTTCTAAGCATGAAATGGCGTGGTACATTCAATTTCCTCTGAACGGTTTTCTATCTAATGTAAGTGCTTTGAAGCGGAATGGAGTCACCTAATTCGCTTACTCAGAGTTCTTTGAAGTGCACCTCTGCGTTTTCCCGTTTTAGTTAGATCCTGTTTAAAATTTCTTACAGATTTTAATTACCTACTAAATTGATTGCTTCCGCGGTTGACATTACATCACGCATGTAATCCCAAACGGCCTTATTACAAAACAAGGTTTATCTTTAGACCCAGGTTGAAAACATCTAATCATTTTTGAATTTCGAACTTTATTCCGACAATGTCAATGTACTACAGGTTCTAATTACAAAAAACTGACGTTAGACACGAGTCTTAAGTTGTTAATTTTGTATTAAGAACTTTACGATTATCGGAATTATCTTTAAAATACAATAACTAGCTCCAAGGTTTGGGCTTGGATTAAAGTTAGAACTCGTTTTGTAATGAGACGGCGAAGGTTTAGACAGAGGTGTACAGTATACCCACATTTACGACACTACACAGACATTCGACTTATGACAGAAAACTGCAAATCCCGTCTCACACACATATTCTGCTAAGAAAGACCTACATCCAACATTACTAACACCAGTCGCGTACCTCAAAATCGACGCGTATACCCAGAAAAGATGTGCCACATTAAAAAAAAACTCCTGGGCGCTCCCGGCTGTCCCGACGCCAAACGGCGTCGCGTTATCACCTCCAAGATTAAGCCCTAGGGAGAAAACACACGTGCCAGCGGTTGGGACGGGTATGTAGCCCTTGAAGTGATAAGGCGCTTGACTCACTGACAAGTGATGACCACGGTTGATCTGACGGTGAAGTTCCGGGCTATAAATTCAATTTAATGCTGTGTGTGATTTTTTTTTTTTTTTTTTTTCCTTATATAAAGTAACACGGGTAGTGAAACTTTATTTATATTACAATCTAGCCTATTCGCTAATAAGTAATTTAAATATAACTTAAACTGCTAAGTAACTATAAAATTAAGAAATCGTCCAATAACGTCTTTCTTATTCACTTTAAGTTAATGGGAAGACACTCAATTCACGTGTTCTTTAGTCAGCATTTTCACTACAGTTTAGGTTCACTCACACTGCACTAAACTAACTCAAAAGGTTTTACCCTTTTTAGTCTTCGCACTAATTCAGTGATGTCAAGGAGTTGGATCGCCTCGACATTCACGTGATGATGAAGTCTGTGTTCATGAGCTTCTGCATATTTTTTTATTACTATGTCTACGAAATCCATCTTGAGGTCCCGGTGGAGGTCGCTGTTTCTAATGTACCAGGGCGCGTTGACTATATCCCTGAGCACTTTATTTTGGAATCGTTGAATGATTTGACGATTGCTTTGGCTGGTGCAGCCCCAGAGCTGAATACCATAGGTCCATACAGGCATTAAAACTTGTTTGTATAACAACACTTTGTTAGATATTGACAATGGCGACTGTCTACCAAGTAGCCAATACATTTTTTTGTATCTAATATCTAATTCGGCTCTTTTCTTTTTGACATGCTCTTTCCATCTCAGTTTTGCATCCAGGGTCATGCCAAGGTATTTAGCAGTATTCGCATATGGTATTGGTTGATTATTCATGAACACCGGGAAATATTGTGGCTTTTTATTGGTGAAGTCAATGTGGACAGACTTACTTTCATTAAGTTTGATACGCCATGTTGCAGTCCACTCATAGATACGATTTATGGACTCTTGAACCTTTTCTACAGCTTCTTCGTGACTATTTCCAACAGCCATGATAGCTGTGTCGTCAGCAAAGGTTGCAATGAAATTGTTTTCTAGCTCTGGAATATCGCAGGTGTATAGAAGGTACAGGACCGGACCAAGTACACTACCTTGTGGTACGCCAGCTTTTATCTGCCTAAGGTCTGAATAAGCGTTTCTTTGTCTTATCCTAAACAATCTATTTGATATATAGGACTCTATGATGTCTGAAAATTGTTGAGGCAGCATTGTTCTTAGTTTATAAAAGAGGCCATCGTGCCATACTTTATCGAAAGCCTGTGCAACATCAAGGAAAACCGTGGAGCACACCTTCTTCTCCTCTAGTGTTCTTTCAATAACATTTGTAATTCTGTGTACTTGGTCAAGTGTAGAGTGTTGTTTTCTGAATCCGAACTGGTAATTAGGTATTAGATTTTCTGTCTCAATAAGAGGCTTCAATCTCTTTAGAAATAACTTCTCAAATAGTTTTGACAACACAGGCAATAGTGAGATTGGTCTGTAAGATGTTGTTTCATGAGGTGGCTTCCCGGGCTTGGCTATCATAATGACTTCAGCTACTTTCCACATGTCAGGAACGTGTTTTAACCGAAATGTAGCATTAATGAGCGTGGTAAGCTTGACTATGGCTTTGCGTGGGAGATTTTGCAAAACTTCTCCTGTAATTAAGTCGTAACCAGGGGATTTTCTCCGATTAAAATTACACTTAATTTCTCTAGATACTTCTTTTGGGGTAACCAACTTTATATCCAAACTATTTTGTACACCCTGAATTATCCTCGAATTGTGAGTCTGGGCTTCATTTGGTTGGAATATTTGCTCTAAATGCTCAGCGAACCTTAGAGCTTTTTGCTCATCCGTCGCTGCCCATTTTCCATTTTCTTCTTTAATAGGAGGAATTTGTATTATTGGTCGTTTCATGTGTTTCGTAGCCTTCCATAGCGAGTAGCCTGTTTTCGCATCACTCGTTAATTGGCTAAGGTAGCTATTTGTTGAGGAGTCATTGTAGTGCTGAATTTCTATCGTAAGACGCTTAGTAAGGTTGTTGAGCAGTCTTTTATCTTGTGGACATCTGGTCTGATGCCACCTGTTTCTTTGTTTCCGCTTTTCGGTTATGAGACACCTAATACCTGCAGGGTAGGCGTTTGCTTTGACCCGGTGTGTTTTTTCCGGTGTGTTTTTCCAGGCAGCTTGCTGTATACTAGTTGTAAATTTAGCTAGTTCTAAATCTAGTTGTTCCGGAGTTTTTAATGGAACTTTTAATTCTATTGTATTATCTAAGTCTATTCTGAAACTTTCCCAGTCTGTATAGGTATTTACAAGTGTTGGATTGCTCTCTATGCGTAGGATCCGATGCCATACTGATAAAATTATTGGTGAATGGTCTGAATTCATGTCAAAGCATTCATCGATGCTTAAATAATTAGCAGAGATATTTTTAGTTATAAAAAAGTCTATTAGGTCTGGGACTTTGCATGGATCGCTTGGCCAATAAGCTGGTTTACCGGTAGAAATAGCTTCACATGTTAGCTCTTTCATGGCACTAAAAAGTTCCTTTCCTTTAGTGGTGGTTAGTCTTGATCCCCAATGCGTATTTTTAGCGTTGAAGTCGCCACCCAATATGAATCTTTGTCCGAGTTGCTGTAAGAACCTCACATAATGGTCTTTTTTTATATTGTATCTTGGAGGCGAGTAGATGGCCGCTACAGTGATTGGATACAGATGAGATTGTATACAAATCGCCACAGCTTGAATTTCATGACATTCATACTTAACTTCTTCATAATGACTGAGATTCTCTTTGACTACAACCGCGCTACCACCTCGGGCAGAATTGTCAGGGTGCAGTGCATGGTACACGTTATAACCTCGAAACTTTATGTATGATTGCTTGGTAAAGTGAGTTTCCGATATAAGGCAAACATCGATGTTTTCTGTGATCAGGACTACTTCTAATTCTTGTTGATGTTTAAGTAGTCCGTTTGAGTTCCATGCCATTATTTTTAATGGATCCATTTTTTCTGCCTGGAAATAGCATCCGTAGCGCTATTTTCTAGTCTATCCAAACGAGCGTTAAATGAGGACATCAATTTAATAATTTCGTCCAATTTCCCTTCCATACCTTTATCGGCATTGACATTCTCACGAATATTCGCAAGGTTAGTAGTTTTGGCAGTAACATGCGCGTATGTTTTCTTGTGAGGGTTTTGTGTCACGTAATGGTTTTGCGTTTGTGAGTTAGTTTGCACTTTTTCATTAATTTTGCGCTGGCTTTTTGTTGCGGGCTTCTTAATGGTTTTGTTTTTTATGCCTTGCATTTCCCGGGCTACTATACATCCTCTATAATTAGCAGGATGTGGTTCCCCACAGTGGACGCATTTTGGTTTTTCATCTGCCAGTTTTTTACAGTCAGCAGTCAGATGTTTGCCTGTACATTTGACACATCTAGGTTCCTTAGAACAGTATTTGTGCGTATGCCCGTACGCCTGACATCTCTTACATTGAGGTACTAGCCTCGAAGTATGGAGAGGATGTACTTCTACTTTACATCCTAATATTGACTTAATGCTATATATTTTATTTATGTCTTCCTTATTTCTGAAAGTCAGCATAAACATGTTCAGA
This sequence comes from Cosmia trapezina, assembly GCA_905163495.3. NCBI lineage: Eukaryota > Metazoa > Arthropoda > Insecta > Lepidoptera > Noctuidae > Cosmia > Cosmia trapezina. Next base: position 1,446,790 of record LR991033.1, on the reverse strand, counting down.
GGCTCCTTATCTTTCCACCTCAATTTATTTGCTGCATCTTCGATCTGGAAACCTTTATTTTGCAGGTCCTCAATAATTCTCTCAGGCTTGCATGTGAAATGAAGGTTTTTCACCATAACTCTTATTGGCCTATCCTGCTTGTTTTCGTAGGAGTGCCAGAGAAAGTTATTTTCGTTTAATAACTGTGTAATAGACTTATATGTGTCTTCGTTCACTGCATTTATTTTAACGCACTGCCTATTCAGCATTTTAGTTGTGAATTTATCACCAGACTCAGACTTTGACAACAAGTCAAAAAAGGCCTGGTAGTTCCCGACGCCATCTACTACAATAGGCGGAGGTGGCGGAATCTTTTTAATTTTCACGATTTCGGGTTGAACATACTCTAGGTGTTCAATGTTGGGAATGTGGGTGGGCGATGTTTTCAATTTGCGTTTTTTTCTGCTCTTTTGCCTGATCCACTCAGTTTCCCTGGCTAACTCCTCCTCGTCCGTACAGTATTCCGGACACTGTGTTGGACTTTTCATTGGCTCATCTGGCTTACTGGTTGCAGGTGTACTTTGTTCTGCTTTATGTTGTAAATACCTCACTTGTTGTTGGAGGCTTTCTATTTGTTTTTCCATATCAGAAATAACATTACGCAGTTGTTCATTATCTGCTCTTTCTGCGCTGTAGTATTTGTACAGCAATTGTTCATTTTCAGTTTTCACCTGAATTTTGGTAGTCTCAGCCATGTTAGTGGCGAGTTAATAAATAATAGCTATAATTAGAATGTAGGTCAATTCTTACGTAATTGTGTGTGACATCGCGGCGAGCGCGGTCCGGCCGGCGCGGTTGGTATGCTGCGTCTGCACTTTGCACTTAAGTAGAGCACGCGATCGACGCGACTAATCTCAACGAATATCAAAACACAATGATGCTGTGTGTGATGATAAATAAATGCTGCATTCGTAAATTGTTACCTAAAAAACCGGTCAAGAGCGAGTCGGACTCGCGCACCGAGGGTTCCGTTCCGATTCCTGAAAAAGTGTGCTATTGAGAGACATCGTTTTATTTTTCCTGTAATCTTTACATAAACTTCTATCATATAGAATAATTTCAGATTTTTCTCTTCGCAAACTTCGGAGATAAGGGGGAACGGTATTTTTTTTTACATTTTTTATCAAAAGTTGAAAACTGTGCGGCCTAAAAAAAATGAAAATATGTTTGAGAATGTGCAAACAGCGCTCTTTCAAATGATACCCCACATGCCCTAGTAGACCCACTTTGAATTTTTAAGACCCCCTTTCAGTCCCTGTTGCAAAAAAAAATACATATATTTTTATTTCTTTCTTATTTGCAAAATAGTTGGGTAAACGTCACTTAAAATTGTTCCAAATTTCAAGTTTATAGCATTAGTAGTTCTTGAGATATCCAGCTGTGACAGACAGACAGACAGACTGAGTCACACCATAAGGGTTCCTTTTTTACCATTTTGGTACGGAACCCTAAAAAGGAAAGTTTAGGTACATTGGAAAATGTAAAGAATAACACGTTTTCACTAAAAAACTAACTCAAAGCATTTATTACAAATAAACCAATTACAGGCACTTTTGAATTGTCAAGGGGTCGGTCTTGGGTCGGTCAGTCAGAAAGATGAAGCTAGTTGCCCATTCCAAAGCGTAGATCCTTATGGAGAAGAGCGGGCAAGAAACTCCACGGACGCTGTTTTAAATCAAATATTTTACAAAATATTGGTAACATCGTTCATATTGAAAATATACATGAGAGAACAATGTAGCAAGACGTGCACGTTAAAAGCGTCCGTAATAAACAAAAGATAAAAACAACTAAATTAAAAAAATAAAAATAAGCCGTGGCAGCTAGGAGACGACCAGTCCCAACTGACGGCGCCCTTTCACGAACATGACGCGTGGATCAGCACCAATTAGCTCAACCATTTTGAAGGGAATTTAATGATCCAACACACACGCTCCCACCAGCGAGACTAATACTAGGTCACACCTAATGAATGCCTAAATAAAAGCGCACTGTTGGATTTTCAACGTTTTTCAGAGAGCAGAGAGCTTTTCAGAGTTGAAAATCCAACAGTGCAATAATACATATTTAGTTGTTTTCTAGAATTAGTGAAAACGGGCAGTTCGTACGGCTTCTATAGCTTTCAACATTTGCTTTTGATTAACAATAAATGATTAATTAACTAGAATGCAAATAATGCAAATCACGGGGTTTTTATAACCTAATCTACAAGAATTCCTTTTAAAAAACAAAACGTCGCAGTTTTTACGCAACCATGAACCGTATGCTCCCACAATTTCCATTTTTCGCCGCGTTTCAGCCTAGGTACAAAATATGCGTTGATCCTCTAATCTTCGCTTCAGCTGTGACGGTACTACTAATGAAATGCTGCCTCGAAGGATTCGGTAAAGTTACCTTAGTAAGTGATAAGCGCAGCTTAAGTTATGCGTGTTAAGGAAAGATGAAAATTAGTTGTGATGTGGGGAAATGTATACGGACGTGGAAATAGCGTTTTTTTGAAGGCCGTGTCATAAGTTGACGTACGTTATTTTTTGTATTCGACATGTTTGTTTGTCCGCCATTTTCTCAAAAACTAATGAACCAATTTTGATGATTCTTTCAATACGTGATCTATATACTTTCAGAATAGTTTTAGTATATAATACATTATGTAATTATTCTTATGTTCGGCTTGGCCTTACTTAAGTAATTGTATATTCAACTAAAAATAAATTTAAGTACTTTAAAAAAATAAAAACCGACTTCAAAAAACTAATAAAAGAACATTCATAAAAAACTTAACTGCTTCTGAATCTGAAGTCGGTGCCACGCTAAGGTGCATTGAAGAATTGAAGACATCGACTTCAGAAGCTGTTAAGTTTTTTATGAAAGTTATTTTATTAGTTTTTTGGTTTTTGAAGTCGGTTTTTACTTTTTCGGTAAGAATGATAAAAAATGTTTCGAAGTTAAATGAATTTTTAAAAGGCAACGTGCATGATGTCAATTAGCGGCTAATATAAAAACTACATCTTACTGTGTCAGTTTAATTACTTCTAAATCTAGACCAGTCAACGACCGATGTCTGATTCAGGCAGTTGCGAGAGACTTACTAAAACTACATCTTACTGTGTCAGTTTAATTACTTCTAAATCTAGACCAGTCAACGACCGATGTCTGATTCAGGCAGTTGCGAGAGACTTACTAAAACTACATCTTACTGTGTCAGTTTAATTACTTCTAAATCTAGACCAGTCAACGACCGATGTCTGATTCAGGCAGTTGCGAGAGACTTACTAAAACTACATCTTACTGTGTCAGTTTAATTACTTCTAAATCTAGACCAGTCAACGACCGATGTCTGATTCAGGCAGTTGCGAGAGACTTACTAAAACTACATCTTACTGTGTCAGTTTAATTACTTCTAAATCTAGACCAGTCAACGACCGATGTCTGATTCAGGCAGTTGCGAGAGACTTACTAAAACTACATCTTACTGTGTCAGTTTAATTACTTCTAAATCTAGACCAGTCAACGACCGATGTCTGATTCAGGCAGTTGCGAGAGACTTACTAAAACTACATCTTACTGTGTCAGTTTAATTACTTCTAAATCTAGACCAGTCAACGACCGATGTCTGATTCAGGCAGTTGCGAGAGACTTACTAAAACTACATCTTACTGTGTCAGTTTAATTACTTCTAAATCTAGACCAGTCAACGACCGATGTCTGATTCAGGCAGTTGCGAGAGACTTACTAAAACTACATCTTACTGTGTCAGTTTAATTACTTCTAAATCTAGACCAGTCAACGACCGATGTCTGATTCAGGCAGTTGCGAGAGACTTACTAAAACTACATCTTACTGTGTCAGTTTAATTACTTCTAAATCTAGACCAGTCAACGACCGATGTCTGATTCAGGCAGTTGCGAGAGACTTACTAAAACTACATCTTACTGTGTCAGTTTAATTACTTCTAAATCTAGACCAGTCAACGACCGATGTCTGATTCAGGCAGTTGCGAGAGACTTACTAAAACTACATCTTACTGTGTCAGTTTAATTACTTCTAAATCTAGACCAGTCAACGACCGATGTCTGATTCAGGCAGTTGCGAGAGACTTACTAAAACTACATCTTACTGTGTCAGTTTAATTACTTCTAAATCTAGACCAGTCAACGACCGATGTCTGATTCAGGCAGTTGCGAGAGACTTACTAAAACTACATCTTACTGTGTCAGTTTAATTACTTCTAAATCTAGACCAGTCAACGACCGATGTCTGATTCAGGCAGTTGCGAGAGACTTACTAAAACTACATCTTACTGTGTCAGTTTAATTACTTCTAAATCTAGACCAGTCAACGACCGATGTCTGATTCAGGCAGTTGCGAGAGACTTACTAAAACAAAGCAACTCGATCCAACCAGCACCCTAATTGCGTAACACACATCAATCGGAATTTGAATGATTTTGAAGCTTATTGCTAATCCATTGCTTCATATGTTCGAAAAATTTGTCTGCCCGACAACGTAAATAACGCAATTAATGTTAACTGTCAAAATGAAAGCGATTCCTACTGTATAGTGTTTTACGCAATTATCCCGCTGTACCTAAATCTTAAACAAATTCATTATCATCCATATTTCCTCACTACAAAAAGAACTGAAAACCCATCTAGAATTCTACTAAAAAACCTGGACATTTTCTCTTAACGTCAGGCGTCGACTGTCATTGTAAAGTGCAGTCTTTCCTTACGACTAACCGACCAGCCATGCTGAAGGCGTCGGAACTGTCAGGAAAAGCTGAGAAAATCTATTGTTAAGTACGCTGCACTGTTGGAGTGACGTGACAGAAATATTGCGATCAACGGGAAAGAATGAAATACAAATTAGGTATAGGTTTACGCCAAGTAACTGTCTTACACGAAAAGATAACTGTCTTAGAGTACAAGTTAAGGTAGACAATATCAAGTTGAATAAAACTATAGTTCAGCACCCTAATTGCGTAACACACTATCAAACGGAATCATTTCAGCAAATTGCTAATTCATTGCTTCATATCGTCGCTAATTTAACTAACTGACATATATGACATTTTGGACTAAGCCGTTAGCCGACCTAACTATAGTAATTTAATACATTTTCCAAGTCGTATCGGTCTGTCTAATCGGCGTATAGTATGCCTATGCCTTATGGTCCCCATGATAATGCAAAAATCGAGCCCAATGTATCTACAGTTTAGAAAAAAAAAGAAGAAAAATAGCTTGCCCTGTAAAATTTTCTTTGAATCAGTTACGTCACTTAGTTAGATTAGCGACGATATATTCGTAAATAACGCAATGAATGTTGTTGAACTGTCAATATAAAACAGATTCCGATTGATAGTGTGTTCCGCAATTAGGGTGCTGATTGGATCAAAGGACCATGTCAAAAAAACTGAAAGTTTTCTACGGAAATGTAGATCTATGTGTAAAAGTTTTGTCTTGCAAGTCGAACTATTACTGACAGGCTGTTTACGGCCTCTTAGGTTCATACATAACATTTCATACAAAATGTTGTGATGAAATAAACTGCAGCAAACTACGAAAACATACCCAGAATCGACTCAAACAGTACAGCCAGAACAACACTTATCACACATGCAACGAATGTACACGTGTAGCTAATACGTTCGCTTTGCCAAGGTTCTGCTTATGGCACCTTTTAGCTCGTACAATGCAAGCCCCGACGACGGTACATAGGCCAGTGAACCTGTACGTGGTATGACACAATACTACCTTTTTTACCAAAATGGTAAAGGTATAATTAGGACAGGTATGACTGTGTTTGTAATTCTCTTTGACGCAAAAGTTTCTTTCAGACGTGGATTAAAAGTGAGAGCTTTTTTAACCGACGAAAAAAGAGGAGGATCTCAAGTCGACACGCATATATTTTTTTTTATGTATGACTTTACAGAATTGTCCGATTTGAAAGATTCTTGTTTTATTCGTTAAAGTATATATCGAAGGTTACATGGTGCCATGTAAAATGTATTAACTTTGTTTGGGTAGTTTTTTGAGTTAGTGTCAATAATACGTTTTATTTTCCTACTTTTATGTCGATGATGTTCTCATTTCTTTTGCAGGTAGTATTCGAATTTGTGTGGGTAGTACCACAGTTAAAAAGTAAAAATAAAAACTTTTTTAGGGTCAGCGCACACCAAGAGCAGAGCAGAGCAGAGCATTTTCTGAGACTATTGAAAAATAAATGTTATGACAATTCCATACATTGCAAAATTAAATACACGCCAAGCATGCTCGAGCGTGCTCGAGCGTAGTGGAGCATCAAGTTTGGACGATTGAATTTTGCAATGTAAGGAATTGTAATAAGAAAATTTTTTCAATAGTCTCAGAAAATGCTCTGCTCTGCTCTGCTCTTGGTGTGCGCTGACCCCTACAAAAAAAAAAAAAAACAACCGACTTCTAAAAAAAACACTACAAAGTGAAAAATGACTTTAATTTCGGAAGTCGGTGGGAAAAAACGAAAATACAAAACTAAAGTTATTTTTCACTTCGTAGTGGTTTTTTTGGAAGTTATTTTTTTTTTTAAAGTTTGAATAAAACTTTTTTACAAAAAAAAAAACACTGGTTTTCAGCTATGTTTCAGACAATTTATAAATAATCAGATATTCCCAAAACAGGAAAATGAAAACAAAAGCGTGTATTACATTACAATACGGCCGTATTTCCATTTCGGGGCACATTTTGGTCTTATTGGCATTACAAATGATACCGTACCTGAAAAACACGAACAACAGACGGCCAACACAATGGGATTTCAATTGCCGACAAAAGTTGAGGCCAGGTGGCGGAGACGTCGCGGTTCGATTCCCGACTCGTGCATGTAAATAGACTCATTCGAGGCGTCTATAGTTTACAACAGCGTTGTTTGTCGGAGCCTTCATTTCCATACACCTGCGAAATTCCGACAAGAAAATATTCTGATGAGAGTTTGTGCTTTGAATGTCGGTTGTTTTTGTTTTGTACCTATATTATGGCCCAAGGACTATAATTAACGCCCTCTGATGTATCATCAAGGCGGTATATATGACAATTATGACTGTCATAAAATTACAGAGACAAGATGGCCAATTCTCGTACCTAAAAACGTTCACAATCTCATGCCAGCGTCAATCAAATGTCAAAAATGTAGGTAAACGCTATACAATTTTTGACAGATTGAGATGAGACTGCTAACGTTGTTAAAAATACGAGAATTGCCCCTAAGGTGTCAATTATTTGATAAAAAAATACGTAATGACAGCTTCATAATTATTGTTATTATGGTCAACTGATCCAAACAAGTTTGGTCCTTCCAGTCGAGTAAAGGCGTCACTCGCGACACGCGGTATAATCGCGCCTTTACTAGTCGCCTAGGAAACTTTAATATTATTTCAAATAGAAAATCAGGATGGTAAAGCTAATGGTGTTATAATTGAGTTCGACTTTGTGGATGTTATTCTTGCTAAACTTTGCTCCGTAGTGTTGAAGTTTGCCAAGTTATTTCATCTGCGGTTTTTCTTGGTTTAGAGTTTAAACCGTGGGCTATTTTGAAATTGAAATCAATTAATTATTGATTGATGTTTAGGGTAGTTTTTAATCTATGAAATAAAGGAGTCTGTACGACGCATAATAGTTTAACATCATCACTAATTTAATTAAAACATGACTAAAGCTAGAAGCAACATTTCATAAAAAATATTCCTTTTAGCAGTTAGCGAAACTGTAATTACTTGCCAAAGCAGTGAATCCGCCCATTCTGTCTGAATCCTGACTATCCTGAATACTTGTGAGCCGGTGACGTCATTAGCGAATCAAAACTGTACCCCCGCCCCTCCCTTGCACTGCTCTTTAGTGTAACTAAGTACTACGCCAGCGTACTACAGTGCACGTTTTTGTGAAGTCTGGTTTAATCCAATCCGAAGCAGTTGCGACCCGATTCAACCGCCTCGTTCCGGAGTTGAATGCATTCTGTTAAGGGGGATGCGCAGTGGTAGCCCGCATAATTTATATTTTTTGGGTTTTTTGCAATTTGCAGGTCCGTGTCAGGGGGTCTACTCCCCAAGCACGAAGCCCATAGTTTCGGCGTTCGTTACGGGCGTTTCCTACTCCGTATCACTTACGGATGTATGATTGGTTCGGGACCGAACGAAGTATGAATAACAACACGATTTGACAGCTGTCCCTACCGATGTGTTTTTGCCCGTCCGAAAACTTTAAGTTTTACACTTGTTTTGATGGATCGTTATGTCAGACGGACGGACTGACGGACGGACGGACGGACTTAGGGAGTAGACTCCAGGTTGTATCTTGATCAAAATATGATACGCAACAATAAAACATATGTATTTACATAATTTTAACAATTAAAATCATCAATACTCTCTTTAGTTACGTCGAACGAACGAAATCTAACGAATCTGCACGAAATCTAACTTAGAGAGATGTATGGATTATTTTTATGATTAAAATTATGTAAATACATATGTTTTATACGTCGCGTATCATATTTTGATCAAGATACAACCTACCTAAGTCCGTCCGTCCATCCGTCCGACATAACGATCGACCAAAACAAGTGTAAAAGTTAAATTTTTCGGACGGGTAAAAACTCATCAGGAGTAGGGACAACTGTCAAATCATGTTGTCATTCATACTTCGTTCGGGCCCCGAACCAATCATCTATCCGCAGGTGATACGGAGTAGGAAACGCCCGTAACGAAGGCCGAAACAACGGACTTCGTTCTTAGGGAGTAGACCCCTGACACGGACCTGCAAATTGCATAAAACCCAAGAAAACTTGAATTTCCCAGGCTACCACAGCGCATCCTCCTTAACCCTTATAATGGAATTTACTTACAGTATTGTCGCTTTAATATTTGTACTCATTATTTTAAACGACTTTTTTAACAGATGTTGTGGAAAGGAAAATGTGTTTTCTTCTTTTCTAATTGTATTTAATTTAACTGTTGTTTGCACATTTTATACGATTCTTTGTATTGTTGTTTGGGACAAACATTTCGAATTTCATAACACACAAAAACTCAAAAGAAATTCTCAAACCGTTGAAACGTCAAGAAGTTGGGCTCTTTTAATTTTTGCTCCCAAAACGATAAATCTTGGATTTATTACAAGCGTTTCCTTCATTTGGGTAAAGTTGGCGTGTTTTACGAATAATTGTAAAACTCACTTGGATTTCGTTTTTTTAGAACTTATGAAAAACGTCAGTTTAGTACAGAAGGATCAGAAGGAATGCCTTGATTTCAAATTAAATTCTGTAACATTAGTGAATGGACGCCAACTCCCAAGGTCAATAATGATTAGATGAGATAAAATTGTAGAGTTTTGCCTTTTCCTGGAATTAGGGAAAACCGTCCTACCTGCTTTACCAAAACCCACCCGTGTTCCTTCAGTTGCCTATGCCAGGGCCGCGGTATCTTCTTAAAACAACCCGCGACCCCAGCGGCGCCTTCCATATCCTAAAGACACGTCTTCCCTATCATTATCGCGCCCCCCGTTACCTACTCCTTGATATACAATGGTCTCTGTTGCACCATGAAGCATGAGTTCATGAGTCAATAGGTGCTAGTGTTAATCTTTGGGTTCGTTCAAGTAATCGAGTCTGCTTAAACATTGGTTCGGTGTATTTCATTCATTCATTCAGTCCTATCTCTGGGTCTGCAGTCTTAAAATCCAAACCAAACACCAAATTATATTGTCAACAAACAAATAACGGGTGATTCATTTAGAGGTACTTTTTTCATAATTAAAAGAAAAGTGAAAACACAAATTTTATCTGATTATCTTTATTATCATACAAAAGAACCATTCATGACATTTATTTTTTAAAGATTATTTCTTTAAAATGTTGGCGATAACTGCGGCTAACATGGTCCGTTCTGAAGTTCCAATTGCGAGAAAAATTCGGTGCACAGTTAATTTTTCGCTTCGGACCGTTGAATTGGCAGCCTAGATCGTGTGATATCTCACCTCTAGACTTTTCCTTTGGGGCTATGTAAAGTCCAAAGTCTACATGGATAACTCGGGTATGATTGAGGAATAGAAAGCCAACATTACTCGCGATATTCGCCAAATACCACTCGAAATGCTCGGACGCGTCTAGAAAATTGGGACTTCAGAACGGACCATGTTAGCCGCAGTTATCGCCAACATTTTAAAGAAATAATCTTTAAAAAATACATTTCATGAATGGTTCTTTTGTATGATAATAAAGATAATCAGATAAAATTTGTGTTTTCACTTTTCTTTTAATTATGAAAAAAGTACCTCTAAATGAATCACCCATTACAAACGCTAAATCATTATCAAATTAATTTGTAAGTTAACCTGAAACTCAAACGTTACAGTCCTAAACTACAATCCTTTCAACTTGTCGGCACGTTGCAGGGTTGCCGCTGTCGTCAATATTAAAACTAAGTAAAGGACATGCATGAGAGCAGTGCAGGTGGCTCAGTGGTACCTAATGGCCGCGACTTACGAGTTGTAGGTCTCAGGTTCGGACCCAGACAGGCGCTTTACTTTGTGAAAATTATTTCATCACCACTGCTCTCAAAACGGGGAAAACATCGTGAGGAAACCGGCATATCCTAGAACCAAAATTTCGAAGACATGTGACATCCACCAACCCGCACTGGGCTCGCGTGGTGGATTAAGGCCCACTCCCTCTCACAGATAGTAGGCCTGTGTCCCAGCAGTGGGAACGTTATACACTGATTATGATGAAAAGACATGCAGCGTGAGTGGAGGGGGAGATAGGCCTTTGCCTTGCAAAGAGATATTACAGGCTTGTAATATAAATAACTATAATAAAAAACTACTTTACTCAGTTTAGGAAAAAATATACTATCGGCAAAACTTAAGCACAGATAATCAGTTTAGGAAACTGCGGATGAGCAGCCAGTGACAGACTCACACCCCTTCCTGGTTTACCCCAATTAGAGACAATATGCATTTGTGTGAGAGTACAGGGCGTGCAACAAAACATAACAACATAGGTACATTAGCAACAAATCAAATCAAAAACAAATGTGCATCCTATTGGTCAAAACGCATGCATCAGGCGACCGAGTCGTGAACCGTGCTATGCGATTATCGCCTTAAAGGTGAGCATGCGAAAGATTGGCCAATAGTACCTTCTGTGCTCTTCTACCACGTTGATAGGCCGTTAATATTGCGTGGATCAGCCTATCAGGTGCCTGATTTTAAGCTGGTTAGTAAAAAGGCTACATTGGCTACTCCATAGTTTGAGTGTCGTAAAAGTTTTACCGATCTTTCCCAAAGAAACTTGCGACTTGCGCACTTTTAAAGTCTATAGTCCACTCCCAACTCAGCCAGCCCTAAATTGCCACAGATGCGAGTGCCGACCTAAACTAGATTTATAGCTCTTAAGGCAAAGTTGCGTACTAGGCGGCAAGTGTACATGAAACCGCTATTATGCCGGCGGTGCGGCCCTACCTTTTGTTTAGCGCTCTGCATATAAAATTGCACCGTTCAGTTATCCGCTAAATGCTGAATTATCTTGGCAGATTGTAGCGGTAATCGGGTTCCGTGGAAACGTACAACGATTTTGTGTTTAGTGTGGTTCGTTCAATGTGGTTGAAATTAAATGAAATTGCTTTAAATGAAGTAAAACTAGTATAAATCTAGTTTAGCAGATGTCTTGATGATTGTAGTCACATAGGCGAAGTGGATGAAAGGAAGCTCACATATAGATTGCAATTTTATTTCAGATTATTTCTGTTGGGTCCGCTTTTGTAACATCAGTTTCAATTCAATCGATATTCACAACCCATACATATAAACTACTGAAGATAAAGATCAGTGTCCCTAAAAACTTCCGTCGTAGCATGGAAGTATAAACACATTTTACTATTTTAAATTCCATACATTAGTGGTATTATCTCATACTAGCTGTACCCGCGACTTGTCTGCGTGGATAAAGAGTAGCCTATTTTTGTCCAGGTCCCAGGCTACCTTCAAATTTCAACCTGTACCTTTACTTTCGCATTAATGTTATCATGGATTCTTAAGCCACTGACGGAGTAATGCGAAATATGACGCACGAAGTAATGAGTAAAATTACCCGTATGTAATGTAATGATAGATCAGCTCGGCGTCTTCTATGAATATAATCAGCCATTTCCCATTATTAACTTCTAGAAAATTGTACAAGAACACGCCAGGCTGTTGCACTTATGTTTTTGTTAGAATAACCTGTCTTTATAACGGTATGATTATTATATTCAAACACTAAGCACCTAGTATTTTGTACACACTGTAGTATGCTACAATTTGGTTCCTCCCATTATCGCTGTCGTCAAGAACGATGGCCGATATCGATGAAACAACTCGAAATCATCATTTGAATGTAAATTAATGTTTAGAGGCATGAGGAACAGGGTGTAAAGTTCACACTTCCTCTATTGAAAAGGGAGGATCCTCCGGCCGAAGGGTGTTGCGTCATGTCATTGTGATGAATAGTTCGTATGTGGGGATGTAGATGCCGCCACAAATGCAAAAAAGTTTTTATTCTTTATGAGTGAATAAATTCCGGGAATTCAAAATAATGAGTAATAAACTACCGCTTTTTAAAGTCCTAACAACAAACTAACTACAAAAACTCCATATGACAACATAAAACAACTGAAAAGGGCGGTTTCTTAATCCGTAGTTAACTCAACCAATGGTTAAACATAGTAACTAATGGTTGACTTTTGGCTAAATGTGTTTGTCAAAATCATAGATATAAGAAAGGAGTAGATACAGACACTCGTGATAAGTGGATACAGGATTGAGGGAAAGATGATCAACAAGAGGCAAGTGATCTTTGATATACGATACTGTTACTCTTCTCCATGTGTTCCATATGGAAACTAATTTTGTGCTGGAATTTATAATAGGTAGTACCTGATGTCCAAGCTCGTTAGGTAGGCGAGGAGCTTTCACGTTTTTAGACTGCAAATTAACGATGCAAGCTGTCCATACTCGTTATTGTTTGCTTTGACATAATTTAAAATATCTAGTGTCTCGTTGGTCTAGTGATTGCAAGTGACCGTAGGATCCTGCAGTGCGATTCTGTAACCATCTCACCGTGAAAACTTAGGTGAAGTGAGCGTGGAGTGAGCTGTCAATAGTGTCAATTCCTAGCAAAAACAAACTCACTTCACCTAAGTTTTCACGGTGAGATTTTTACAGAATCGACCGGCTGGTCTCCTGGTGTACACTGTACAGGTTCCATAAAAGACCGCTATTAAGAAACATGCTTAGTTATCAATGTTATCATACAGAAAAATAAAGATAGGGGTATGGAGATCTATTTTTATGAAATGTATGAACATCCTAAATAGCTTGTTTCTGGTAAATAAATTACATACTTGAAACTAAGTACTTAGCGAAGCTTCTATAACTATACCAAAAGATTCCACACCTGGACATAGGCCTCTTGCCACTCCAAACACAAAAGTAATGCTAATCGGGCTCGTTCCTCCAAAAATACGGTAACAATAATCATAAAAGATCCAACAAAGCTCTCCTAAACGGCTTTAACTGTATTAATTAAATTATAATTGAACATTTAGGGATGTGCGCTGGATCCCGCGGGAATCGTAGAATTGAGAATTGAATACAACAGACGCTTGTACGCTGTTATGTTCGTGCGTTGTTGCATTGGTAGTCAGCTGTGAGGCAGTAATGTGGTTTTCATTTTTAAGAGCGAGTTAATCTGCCTAGCCTTTTCCCAACTATGTTGAGGTCGGCTTCCAGTCTAACCGGATGCAGCTGAACACCAGTATTTTACATGGAGCGACTGCCTATCTGACCTCCACAAACCAGTAACTGGGTAATACGATACCCCTTGGTAAGACTGGTTGTCAGACCTTCGGGCTTCTGACGACCCGTAACGACTGTCAAAGATCCACGAATGACAGCCGGGACCAACGGCTTAACGTGCTTTCCGAGGCATTTAGGAGTCTCGGTATGTAAAGATGTCACCCATCCACAGACCGACCCCGGCAGGCGTAGCTTAACCTGATGGATCGACCTGTGCGGCTGTTATTACTTAGCCACGAGCTCCTCCAACACTGTACAGATCTATTTTAGTTAAAATAGTGTTTTGTCAATTTCTTTCGAATTATGATTTGAGTTTGAAAGAAGAAGACAAAAAACAATTTGATTTTATTAAAATAGGTTTTTAGAGCGTTTTAGTTTTTTATTAATAAAGCTGAACGTCCACTGGTCCGCGCCCCGGCCGCAACGCACGCACGGCACGCAACGGATTTTGGTTTGTTTGTATGAAGAAATGAAAATACGGGCGGTACCGGTAGCGCAGTGCTATATTAATTCATACAAAGCAAACCGAAATCCGTTGCGTGCCGTGCGTGCGTTGCGGCCGGTGCGGACCAGGGGATGCTCACCTTAATGGGGACATAATTTAGGGTCATCAGCACGACAAAAAGTAGAAGCGAGTATAACTACCAAGGATCTCAGGCAAAACCTGGATGAGACTTCCACATACCAGGGAAGCATGACACAAAAGGGTGAAGGCCTCTACTCAGCTGTGGGTTTCCAAAAGAGCTAAAGCTGTTCCCTGATTACTTACCTACCTACTGGCCGATCTAATTGGAGTTGAATAAAGCTCTTAGCATCGTTTGTGATAACTTTTAAACGCAATTTGTGTTGTTATCAGTTGTTTTTAAAGGATCTTACGAAGCAATAGTCCTTTAGGTATCGGGAGAAGAATTGTTGTATTATAAAGTTATCTAATTTCATAAAGTAGACGCTCAGACCTGTCTGTAAACAATAATGAAGAGAGAATTTTAAGGAAAGAGAGCTTAAGGCCCTTTGTACACGGACATGGCTTATTTACGGTACGATGACGTTTAAACCGCGACGGAGAAAAAACGTGTCTGTCAACAAGCTCTCGTAGTGATCCATACTAAACTGATGACTGTGCCTACACACGAGGCGTACATAGATATAAGAAAGAAGGAGATGTGTCCAGTATGTTAAAATGTATCGGAATCCTGTGTCTCCACTTTTTCCCTTTGTCACTTTCATGATTTTAAAGACAAATACGGAAAAATACTTGTACTTACACATGGAGAGTGATTCCATAAATCTAAGTTTGGTTTTTACAAGAAACCACTGAACAACACGGCATTCTTATAAATTGTCACGGTCACAGTCGATAGCGCACTAGTTCGCGAAGTTATTTGACAAAAATATAATTTAATGTATTGTGTTGCGTAAATTATTTTGCATAGGTACTATTGTATAGAATCTAGTTCTTCTAACTGAACAGACAGCTGTGCTGCTGGGGAGTTTGTTCCGCTACTTCTTCTTCCCAGCTAAAGCACTAGGAAGTGGTGAAGGGCGGGCGTTTTGTGGGGACTAACTGTCTAAATTGATTAGCGTTTTGTGTGGTGAGCCTATAGATACGTTTATGTAGTAGCTATCGATAATACATGTATACTTACAGTCCACTGTGATGTTAGTTGCAAATAAACCTGCATTGTGACTACACGTTGTTTTCTTTAAAAAATCGAGGCAAACGAAAGTCAACCTTATATATTAACCATTTTGGTCCACATTCGAGCTGGATTGTGTTAATGAGCGTCGAGCCCGGCCGGCCGACCCGCGACCGCGAGAACAAAAGATTATCACCTGATCGCGATAAGGAGTCGTCGTCGGTGACACGTTTTGCTAATAGGTGTTGTTACAAGTTATAAAACGTTTATCTGGCAAACGAACATTAAAGTGAAATTGATTGACTATAAACTGTTACTTGTTTACAAGGTGTATGTGACTTTTGGTGAAAATAATATTAACAGTACATTGAGTGAGTGATCTATGAGATTAAAATTAAAAAACTGTTATTTTGTGAGGCTTTATTACCTAAGACAAGTGACCGAGGAGTGTTGTTTGCCGAGATTGCTGTTGCGAGTTTTTTATTATTACAATGGAGGTACTTGTTTCGCTACAAGATGAGTTGTTAGAGAATTTATTGAAAGCTGAGAAAAATTATAAGAAGACTCCGAAAGAGAGAATTAAACGTCAGTATTTAGAAACGAGATTGGAGCTGCTAGAACAACAATTAATAGATTTTAAAGACGGACACAAGGAGATAGTTGCAAAAGCGAAAAATAAAAAGGACGCAAATTATTTTACAGAAGGGAAATATGAGATTTTTGAGGAGATATATGTGCAGTATAAATCAAGTTTGCGGGAAGCTTTGCAACAGTTTTTGCCGCCAGTTACCGAGTTACCTAACCCAGTAGTTACCAATAGCGGGAACAATAATTGCAGTGATGTGAAATTACCCCGCATAACATTACCTACTTTTGGGGGTAAATATGAAGAGTGGTCGACCTTTTACGACATGTTTTCCTCATTAATACATAATAATAAGAATATTTCATTGGTACAGAAATTACATTACCTCAAGTCCAATTTGAGTGGAGAAGCATTAAATCTAATAAGTAATTATTCGACGACTGATGCAAATTATGAGGAAGCATGGAAACAGTTAGTTCGGCGATACAATAATAAGCGTTATAACTGCAACGCTATTATGAGATCTTTATTTGGCACAAAGAAAATTCAAACCGAGTCAGCCAATTCAATTAGAAGTTTGTTGGATACGACGTCTACCTGTCTTAAATCTTTGGAAAACTTGGGCATTAGTACTGATTCTAGTTACGCTAACGCGTCTGTCGTTCATTTAGTCGTTTCAAAATTGGACACAGAATCGGTAAAACAGTGGGAACAGCAATTAAATATGATGGATGATGAGTTGCCCACTTGGATACAATTAAGAGATTATTTAGAGTACCGATTCAGGACGTTAGAAATGATAGATACGAACGGGAACCGCGCCGCGCTACAAGCTAAGCCTGCTGCTAAGTCGAAATCTTTTCACGCATCATTAGAGAAGGAGAAAGAGAACAAAACTAAGACTAAACAAGAGTGTCCGATGTGTCATGAAACTCATTATCTCAACCAGTGCAAGCGTTTTAGCCTTATGACACCTAAGGAAAGACAGGACTTCGTTCAAACGAGTAAATTATGTTTTAATTGCTTGGCACCAACTCATGCGGTAGTTAAGTGTCGTCAGTCATACAGCTGTAAGAAATGTGGGAGAAGACATAACACGATGTTGCACTTTGAGAGAGAGAACCAGGAGCCAGCCAGTAGTCTGGAGCAGGCAGCCGCAGTGTCACCGAGTGAACCACAACAGGAGAGAGCGAGTACAACACGAGGTGACACAAACATAACTGCTACATTTTCTAGAGGAGAGCTACAACCCAACAGCGTGCTACTTGCGACGGCTAAGGTTAAGGTATTCCGTTCTAACGGTTTTAAACAAATAATTCGTGCTTTACTTGACCAAGGGTCACAGGCGTCTTTTGTATCTGAGTCAACTGTGCAATTATTAGGTCTTGTACGCAAACCAGTAAGTGGCTGGGTGTCGGGGCTGGGAGATGGCCGTATGAGAATAAAAAACACGGTTTCACTTCGCTTGGAATCACGTCATAATCCAGCTAGTTACATCCTAGTTAACGCTTATGTGTTGCATTCCTTAACGTCACTACTTCCTTCAACTAACTTGAGCACTTCTAAATGGGTAGAAATTGACAATCTTCCTTTAGCTGATCCTACATACGCGACGCCAGGTAAGATTGATATTTTGCTAGGTGCAGAGGTTTATAGTGAAATATTACTTGATGGCGTTATGAAGCATCCTGATTGTAATTTAATAGCACAGAATACTGTGTTTGGATGGATTTTGTCAGGAGGAATGTCAAAGGGATCTGGAACGTTAGCAAAGGATAATCTCATTAGCATGCACATACAGGTGAATGAGGATGAGTTACTTAAAAGGTTTTGGGAGATGGAAGATGAGCCTAATTTAATAAAGAAAGAGATGACTAATAGCGAGAAAGTATGTGAGGATTTGTTTGACTTAACTACAGTGAGAGATAAGGAAGGGAGATTTATAGTGAGCTTACCTTTTGCAACAGACGATCCTAAGTGTCAATATGGTAACACAGAAGAGAGAGCAGTGAAGAGGTTAGGATATTTGGAAAGAAAGTTATCGAAAGATTTAAAATTGAGAGAAGAATATAATAAAGTTATGAGTGAGTATTTGAGTATGAACCACATGAGACTGGTTTCTGAGAGTGAGTTGCAGAACTCTAAAGCTGTCTATCTTCCTCACCATGCTGTGGTGAGAGAAGACAAAGACACTACTAAAGTGAGAGTCGTCTTTGACGCTTCGAGCAAAGGTGACAACAGTGTGTCACTAAATGATGAGCTTCTTGTTGGACCAAGGTTACAACAAGATTTAAGGCACATATTGATAAGATGGCGTCATCATAAAGTCTGTATCGTAGCCGATATTGTTAAAATGTATCGGATGGTGAGAGTAGCGGACAAGGACACAGATTTCCAGAGGGTTGTCTGGAGATTTGATCCGTCGGAGCCCATACAACGTTACAAATTGTTACGTTTAACGTTTGGTACAGCATGCGCGCCATATTTAGCTGTCAAGGTGATGCACAGACTTGCTGAGTTAGAAAGAGATAAGTATCCATTAGCGGCGAGGTTAACAAAACAATGTTATTTTATGGATGACTTAATGACCGGGTCTGACACGGTTAATGAAGCATTAAAAATTTATGAGGAGATGAATGAGTTAATGAGGAGTGGTGGTTTTGAATTACAGAAGTGGAATAGCAATAATGATAAGTTTTTAGAACAGATTGGGAAAATTGAGTTGAGTGAAAGGCAAACTATTAAATTTAATGATCTAATCAAGGTGTTAGGTTTGAGTTGGAATAGGAAGAATGATAATTTTGAATACGTAGTAAACTTACCTGAACCTAAAGATTTAGTCACTAAAAGACAAGTATTATCTGAAGTAGCGAGATTGTATGATCCTTTAGGCTGGATTGCCCCAGTGGTAGTAAATGCTAAGATTTTAATTCAGAAACTGTGGAAATCTGGTCTTGAGTGGGATGAGAGTTTGACAGATGAATTACTTGGTGAGTGGCTAAAATATAGACAAGAGCTAACAGATTTCAAAAATCTCAAAATACCTAGGTGGGTAAATTTTACACAAGAATGTAAGAGAGAGTTACACGTATTTTCAGATTCTTCAAAATCGGCTTTTGCGGCAGCGGTTTACATACGAGTGATTGATAGTTTAAATAGAGTGCATGTACATTTACTATCCGCAAAGACTCGAGTTGCCCCAATCGTAAAGGAGATTTCTATACCCCGACTTGAATTGTGTGGCGCCACCTTAGCAGCCAAGCTTATATGTGAAGTATCACAAGTTCTGGAGATACCCAAGGAACATCTCTATGGATGGACCGACTCCACCATAGTGTTAGCATGGCTCAAAGGAGGCTCAAGTCGATGGGCAACATTTGTTAGTAACAGAGTGTCCACTATATTAAATATTATGGATTACCACCAGTGGAGTCATGTCTCATCAGAGACAAACCCTGCAGACTGTGCTTCACGTGGTCTGCAGCCCCAGGAATTGAGTGAGCATACATTGTGGTGGAGAGGACCGCAGTGGTTGTCAGAAACTACAGTACACACAGAGAGTAAACTGATTGAAGACACACACGAAGAGGAACGAATCCAATCTTTAACCGTTTTATCTAATGTTGACGAAGAATTTTTTTGGTCAAAATATTCATCTTTAAATAAACTATTAAAAATTGTATCCTATTGCAGACGAGTTTTGAATTACAAATTAAAGAAAGACAATAGACCTAAACTACCTAAATTTATCACACCAAGTGAAATGGACGAGACTTTATTAGCATGCATTAAACAAGTACAAGAGCGCGAGTTTTCATTGGAAATAAAACAGTTAAAGACTGGAGGATGTGTGCCTAAAAAGAGTAAATTGCGATCTCTTTGTCCCTTTTTGAGCCAAAAGGGGTTACTAAGAGTAAGTGGACGCATAGCACAATCGGACGCGTGTTATGACACGAAGCACCCGATAATTATGCCTGGTAACCATCATTTTACCGAGGTTTTAATTGCGGATGCTCATGCAAAAACATTGCACGGTGGCCCGCAGGCTATGTTAAATTTTCTTAGAACTAAGTACTGGATCTTACGTGCTAAGGAACGTGTTAAAAAATATTTTAGAGAGTGCACTATTTGCTTGAGATACTCCACAAAGAAGACTACTCCTATAATGGGCCTGCTTCCAGAGGCAAGGTTGAAACCCAGTAAGCCATTCAAATCTACTGGTGTGGATTACTGTGGTCCTGTTTTTATCAGATTTTCACCAGGCCGAGGAGCAAAGTCTTTTAAAAGTTATATTTGCATATTCGTGTGTATGGTTACACGAGCAGTCCATTTGGAAGCAGTAACCGACATGACTGCCAAAGGTTTTATTGCTGCTTTTAGGCGATTTACTGCTCGTAGAGGCCATTGTCAGGATTTATACAGTGACAATGGCACTAATTTTGTTGGCGCTGATAAGCAAATGCGAGAGATGTTTAATAGGGCCCGGTCGTCTGTTCCTGAAGAAATAGCAGAGCTACTTTCTTTGGAAAGGACCACCTGGCATTATATTCCTCCCCACTCGCCTAACTTCGGAGGGTTGTGGGAATCATCGGTGCGCAGTACTAAGACCCATTTGAAAAAAGTAGTAGGAAATAGTACGCTTACGTACGAAGAAATGTCGACTGTCCTGGCGCAAGTGGAGGCGTGTTTAAACTCGAGACCGATTTCCTTGTTGAGCAATGACCCAAATGACCCTCTACCCTTGACACCAGGTCACTTCTTGGTAGGCGAACCATTATTAAATATTGCAGATGAGGATTACACTAATTGTAATGTTGTTGGGTTAGATAGATGGCGTTTGACGCAAAAAATTGTAACAGATTTTTGGAATAGGTGGTATAAGGAATACCTAGTTAATTTAAATCAAAGGTATAAATGGAACACTAAACGTGATGAACCAGAAATAGGCGATATTGTTGTTTTAAAAGAAGACAATGTACCTCCAGCTAAATGGTTACTTGGTCAAATTATCAAAAAATATCCTGGACCTGATAATGTAACCCGAGTCGTATCCATAAAATGTAAAACTGGAGAATATAAGCGCCCAGTAAGCAAAATTTGTATTTTAACTAAATGAAAGTTGTTGTTTAGTTATTTTCAAGTTTAGAGTTTATTTACCTACCTGTCTAAACGAAGTTAAAAAAATGTTATACTGAAGTACTAGTATTTACCTACATCATTCATTCCAGTTGAGCTATGTACTAATGATCTACTTAGTAAAAGTGTTTGTTATGTATGTATCTAAATTGAATATTGAACCTGAGGCTGAGCCGAACGTATTCTGCGTTACTTGAATGTATTTACTTACTACAAAAATAAGAACCATACAGGGTTGTTCTATTTGTTCATTTTAGTTTTTCTTTATGAAGATGTTATGAGAGGCATGTTTCTTAGTTTGTATTTACACTTGTTATTTGTTAAGTTTACGCATAAGTATTTCTATTTTGTTAATTGTTTGAGATTAAGTAAAATTTTTGTTTTTTTTTTAAGTGTTGTTAAAGAACTATGTTCTTTGGCGGGCGGAATGTCTAAATTGATTAGCGTTTTGTGTGGTGAGCCTATAGATACGTTTATGTAGTAGCTATCGATAATACATGTATACTTACAGTCCACTGTGATGTTAGTTGCAAATAAACCTGCATTGTGACTACACGTTGTTTTCTTTAAAAAATCGAGGCAAACGAAAGTCAACCTTATATATTAACCAGTCTTACTGTAATTTTGACGTTCAAAAAGTGATGATTCTCAGCCTAATTTGAATAAAGGACTTTTGATTTGATTTGATTTGATTTGAAGGCGGAATTTGTGCTATGAACGGCTCATACTGAGCATGTCGCGTGGACACATTTACGCCCGCTTGCCACTTCTCCTGTTTTTTATATTTCTATGGGGCGTACAGACCGCGCCCGCCATAGAAAAAACGTACCTCTCAACTAAGTTCCATAGTGATCCATACAACACTGACGATCGTGTCTACATACGGCAAAAAAACCGAAGGTTTTCACGGCAAGAAAAACGTGTGTGCTCAAAGGGCCTATAAACGCTACATCTTTACAATCATGGTTACTTGAGTGGGCTATTGAAGAAATAACTTTAATTACTTAATATTCTTATGCGGCTACAGGCTTTCAGCATAAAGTGTTTATCGCTAGCTACTCTTATTATTAGCAAAATATTGTGAAAGAAAATGGTTATTAATTTATTGAACGCTTTTCATCTAGCTAAGTTAATAATCCAATTTAGCCAGCGCACATTGAAGAATTTTAATCAGAAATATTTCCAATAGATGGCTAATCCGACTACGTTGTTGTTTTCTTATATTTGATTCACAGTAACTATTAAAGTAATATAATAAATTCAAGTTTGTTGCGATTTTTCAGCTCTGCTATGTTTCCAATTTTCAAACGATGTCTTTCACTGCCATTCAGTTGTTATGATGAAATGATGTTTATTTCTGTAAGTAGATCTTTTTAAACAACCAAGGGGATCGCATCTCTCCAAGTTAGATTTGCCGTGGTCTGGTCTGATTTCCAAACCAAACCTCAGCAAATCTAGCTATCTAAGATGTATAATTGATGATTTTTATGGTTATAATTATGTACACACATATTTCTTATCGTCGCGAATCATACTTTGATCAAGATACAATCTCACACTGACATGTAAATAGCAAAAAAAACCGGTCAAGAGCGAGTCGGACTCGCGCACCGAGGGTTCCGTTCCGATTTCTGAAAAAGTGTGCTATTTAGAGACATCGTTTTATTTTTCCTGTAATCTTTACATAAACTTCTATCACATAGAATAATTTCAGATTTTTCTCATTGCAAACTTCGGAGATAAGGGGGGGAACGGTATTTTTTTTTACATTTTTCATCAAAAGTCGAAAACTAGGCACCCTAAAAAAAATTTAAAAAAATGTTCGAGAATGTGCAAACAGCGCTCTTTCATATGATACCCCACATGACCCCGTTTTAGTCCCTGTTGCAAAAAAAATATAAATATTTTTATTACTTTCTTATTTGCAAAATTGTTGGGTAAACGTCGTCATCTAAAACTGTTCCAAATTTCAAGTTGATAGCATTAGTAGTTCTTGAGATATCCAGCTGTGACAGACAGACAGATTGAGTCACACCATAAGGGTTCCTTTTTTACCATTTTGGTACGGAACCCTAAAAACGCAAGAAAATTTGAATTTCGCTGGCTACCACAGCGGATCCCCCTAACAAGCATACTGGTTCAAGTAAAAGAGTAGTGTTACTAACGGCGGACATTGTTAATCAAACGTCCACCTGCCCGAGCGTACGAAGATGTCTAGGTACAGTTACCATAGCACAGTCAACAGCATCAACCGTAACACTTTGACCTTGAATGCGTCTTTATGTCGTAGCGATAAGGACGGTTTTCGCAGTTCCAGTGTTTGATGTGCAGTTGACTGTGCCCATTGCTAATAACTTTGTTAATTACGTGGTGTATCGTGTTACTGTGTTGCTGTGCCGGATTAACTGACCGGTGCTCTGGCTGCTAAGGGTACGCACGCATCTGGACGCATGGATAGGCTTGCTAAAGTTGTATGGAACCGATTTTGTTAATGTTTCAACTCATTTTGCCGTAGTGCTTGGAATAGATAAACAGTTAGCCGACGTTCGCACGGACGTAAAAATATCGCGGCGGAATTTTATCGCGCACTGGATTTTCAACTCTCGGTGTTGAGCCGAGCTTCGAGTATCCAACCTAACAACAACAGAGTGCATCCGAGCACGTCGAAAAAACACACTGATGGATTTTCAACTCTCGGCGCTAAACAGAGCGTTGAAAATCCAGTGCGCGAAAAAAAATCGCCGCGATTTTTTTACGTCCGTGCGAACGTTGACTTATGCTCCTCAAACGACACTCCGATCAAGTTCTAGATGTATCAGAGAGATATTGCTGTAATCCTCTATCTATTTTTCTAGTTTCGATGGTCTTAGCCTCCTGGTTGAAAACTCTGCCAATGAGGCGTTCTTTTTTGGTCCACCATTTTGTTTTGTGTCAGTCGGTATACTTAGATATCTGAAACGGAAGGTATCCCTAAGCATTTTGACATGAAAATAGGGGTTTTGTAACATTCCCCAGTGGCATATCAGTGACATACATAACAAGAACTCATCTGAGCATATTGCATTACTTTTTTTTTTTTTTTTTTTTTTTTTTTGAGGGTGGGAAGTCATCAAATAACTTCTCCCGCTCTGGGTGGAGCGGGAGGGCGTGTCAGACTTTTACTGACTAAAACCCACCCGTGTTCCTTCAGTTGCCTATGCCAGGGCCGCGGTAACCCCTTCAGACAACCCAATGACTCGTCTTGCCACCCATAGCCTTTGCCATCACAATTTCACTGACAAGCGGATTTAGGCCCTTGGCACACCTCCGCCGCGAAACCATAGCAGCGCAGTAGTTTATTTCAACTGACTCGCATGATGTTCTGCTACAGTTGTTTTATCTCACGAAAGCGGGTGAGCCATACTTGTAGATGTAATGCGTATAGACACGCGCTCTTGTGTGCGTACCTGCAGGTATTGCGCTCCCGAGCTTACGCACAGATAGACAATATGCATGTAACATTTACACATACAAGTATGGCTCGCCCGCTTTCGTGAGGTAAAACAACTATACTCGAGGTAGCGGAACATCATGCGGTTTCACTGTTTCGCGGTTTCTCGGTTTCGGCGGAAAAGGCTCAGGTCCATGTTGTGTACCTACTCATCTTTATGAATGCAGTGTTTCTTAACCTTCAGAAGAAAACAGTAAAGCATCCATTATTGTATGAAAGTGTAGCCGTATGAGTGTGGTTACTGTAGGAACATGCTGGTTTATTTTTAGATGGACTTTAAAAGTCACGGGCAATAAATTATCTGTATAAATCTTAACTAGCAAAGCAGGCTTTCCTTTAGCACGTGTGAAATATTATGTGTAGAAAAGTTTTGTGCAGATTTACAAACAAAACTATTGTTATGCAGGCCACACACGTTACTATACAGGGAAAGTATATAAGTGAAAAATTAATGGGCAATATTTTTAGGGGTCATTGTAGTCACCATTAAGCCCCGGATACACTAGGGAACATTTTGCCCCACAACATGACGCGGAACACTCAATCTTACGGAACGCTGCAACGTTGCACAGTGACCCGCAACATGCCCCGCAACATTTTACGTGACGCGGGACATGTTGCTTGCTCCCGCTCCGAGAGCGAGCGCACGTGTTGCGCGTCAGTGACGCGCTATTTCTTGCTTAGAATATTAATTATTTTTTCACGTTGTAGTAAGTAATCCTGCATCCACCACCTCCTTTTTCGATTATCTTTCAATAAACTGCTCGAAATAAGTATATAGGCAGCACTAATCGCCACAACCTCCTCGGGCGACATTGACTGTGTGACCTGCAACATGTTCCGCGACATTATGTCTCGGGACATTCCACGTAGTTGTTGCGCCATGTACCCCAACATGTCACTCCATTTGTCCCCTAGTGTATTCGTGGCTTTATGGACAACTTTTAATAGAGGAACAAACCTGAAATCGCGAAAAAAACAGCTGTTCCCTACATTTTGACGAGTTATGCGAGCATAATGTATGAAACAGCTGATTTTTTGTCGCGATTTCAGGTTTGGTCCCACAGTAAAAGTTGTTCATAATAAAAATATTGTCACATGAATTAAATTTCACCCTGTATACTTGCGCAAAATTGGACTTGCACAAGTAAGTATACATTAAAGTTTGTGGGATGAATTAGCACAAGTTAGCATCCGAGCCATTCGGTGTCACGCAGACTTGTGCAAGAACTATGCATCTACATAATATAGTTTGATACCCTGCTGCCACTACTAGCTGCGTCGCCACAGTATCATAAAATCACATTAAATCCAATTAAACAACTTCACTTTGTCCCAACAGCAGTGCACTGAGCGTTTTATTGCCTGCAGTAATAAAACTGCTAGAAAGTTACTTTAATTTCCATCTAATAGGGATGATGCCTGGGTAAAAAAAAGAAATTCTATTTAGTCCGTCAGTAAGATAATAAAAAAATATTAGACACGTATTTTTTGCTTTATCATATTAATAAAAAAATACTTAGCTATCACGCATTAAAGTTGGGGAGTGGGGGCTCGCTACGTCACTTGTACGTATAAAACCTAGCTACGCGTGACGTCATGCCATATTTTAACTCAATGTATCGCCGTAATTTTTTGATTACGTAAAAAAAGAAAAAATACGAGTCCAATATTTTTTAATAATCTCTATGACAGACATAAAATAAATTTTTAGTCATCATCCCTATTATTCTTATCTGGAGCTCGTATGACCAGCTATTAACTATGCTCGGATAATTTGTTCATTATACCATTTCTCTTTTCATTTAATTAGATAACAAAATATTTTTTCGGCCTCCTATAACTCACAAAAGGTAAACGTTTTTCAATTACAAGGTCTGAAAGAACCTTTTGTTTTCGAACATTACTGTGCCGAAATAAGTATTTATGCCGTTTGGAAAGTTATCGATAACGATGGGATCTGAATTATGATCTAGCTACGATTTAGGATAATTTTATATTGCGCTGCTGCAAATCTGGTGTAACTGTACAGTGGGCTGCATCAATTGGGTACCCTATTTGTATTAAAATTTTAATACAACGGGGGTACCCAATTGATGCAGCCCACTGTACATGTACAACATAATTATTATTATTATTTTTCCCTAAACGGTTAGGATGAAGTGTGTCCTATCGTTCGCCAGTCATGTCAATGTGTGTCCCCTGTAATAGGTGGCAAGCCTATTGCCATCAAACGGACACAAATCCTGACTCCGGGCTGCTACCGTATTTATCAAAAATACTGTTTGCATGTCTAAATAAATTAAAATTAAGGCCGAACTATACGCCAATGACCTTGAGTGGTTAGCTTGCGCATTCTGGCCTGAGCTCACGCAACGCGTCGTACGTCCAGCCAGTAATAGGACTCGCCCATCAAGGAGCGCTGTCCCAAATTAGACGCATTTTTAATTTCTTATAATAAAAAATATACATGTTTTTAAAAAGTAACAAAACCAAATAATTTTCGTTTGTATTGCAAAGTAGTAGATATTTTTTTTATATTCTTTTGATAAAAAATGAAGGAGTAAAATGATTTCATCTTAACGATTTGGAGGTGTTTTGGGGTTTTTTTTTTCTTATTATGTGATACCGATAGAAAAATTATGGCTAAACCAAATTACGATTCATATCATGTAGATTACTAACAATTTTTTTCAGATGTAATTTCTCTGTAGGTTCCGGCGAAATACTGCTTCATCTGCACGCTGTTTTGAAGCTTTTTTCGAAAGAGTAGCCTTAACGACAAGTCGACGGAGCCTCGTCGTGCGGAGCTCCTATTTCTGTCTGCAGGTTTAAAGGAACCTAACCAAACCGAACCTCGGGTGCCCAATAATTATAATTTGTACAAGTTTTTATATTCAAGTAGTTAATTAGTAATGCAATCATTGATTTAATGAGTACCTACATGTACATTATTAGATGTAAGAATAATTTTCTAATTTAATAAGAAGTATTTGATGTAAGAATAATTTTCTGGCGTACGAGTAATAATTTCCTTTTATCATAATAACAATGAACCATATAAAACTGCCACTAATTTAAATAGCCACAGTGTTATCAGAAGCCCTAAATTCAAATATGGCTTCTCCATAATCACAGTGACTGGTAAAACAAGCAATTTAATCAGGAGTACTATCGATATCAGTATCTAATCACGCAGCCGAATCCTATAGTGCTTCTGAAAGGAATGGCGCGAGCGTTACCATGGCAACCGACTTGTATGTGAATGAGACAGCTGATAAAGGAGAACGTGTAACTAATGTGGGTTTTATACTGCCGTGTTTTTGGTGGCAAAAAAGGTAAAAAGCTGTTTAGTATCTTGTAAGATCTTTAATGAAAAGTGTAGCACATTTTATTTTTCTAAAAGGACGTGGTCTAAATCAGAAGGTGGTATGGGGATCTAACAAGAGCACACTGGATTGTCCTGCAAACAAAAGCGGACAAAGGCCAATAATATATTGTTTTAAGGCTCCTCCTTCCTAAAATACGACGAAACTAAGTAACTTTGTGACCATCTTTTACAGTAACTATAGCATCTTTTTGATAGGAAAAAATACACAGTAATCTACAACACATAAGAAGTGATTTAATGTGTCCTGAAATCTATTTTAATTTGTAGAACTAAGGAAAAAAAAAATCTAAATCCAGGTCTATTTCTGTCAATTTTTTCTAGTTGTTACCATATTACTCCTACAATTTTCATTAAAAGTGTTCATAAATTTATACAGTTCTCTACAAAATAATAAGGAATGATTTCAAGTCATTACTTTTTTAGTCCAATCAGTACATTTTTTTTGGAAATCGATAATTACATATTTTGCAAGCGTTGCGTCATCGCGCTTCTTTTTCTTTTCTATGCAGTCCGACAGTGACCGCGCTTTTTACGGCGGACAAGCCTTAATCATAATAATCAGTGACTCTCTTCTACTTAAACCCGCGAGGTAGAATAGAATAGAATATTCATTTATTTGCACAGAACGTAGGTATTTACAATAAGGTGGTTACAATAATATAAAATAATCCTTGTACATTCTACCATTTTGGCATGCAAACATTAATAATCAGTATCTCTACGTTGACGTCGTGGTGGGGCTTGCGTGCTCCGAATTCTAGGTCTGTGCCTGTAGAGTTACTCTGCCGGAACAGGTCTAGGATGAGGAGCCAGACCAAGAGAGATACAGAAACCCGCAGGGCAGCATGTGGCGAGCTGTTGGGCAGTAGCGACCCCACGGACCCTATCTCCCGGGAGAAGTCTTGTTCCTCACCTCTCGCTTGCCTTTATTGGCCGCCTGGAGTGAACAATGACGGGAACAGAGCTCCCACCTCATTCTTGCCTTTATTGGCTGGCTTGAGTGGAGATTCGCAAGAGCAAACGTGCTCGGAGGAAGGAAGTATTCCAGTAAGTGTTTGTAGGGATCTTGACCATCTTCCGGGCTCTGGGATTGTTCTGAGAACCGTGGAATACCTCTCCACTCCTCGCAAGCGCCTCAGGACATGTTGCCCCCTTGCCGCTACGACACTATGTGCTAGCGACCGTTTTTGGGGGCCCATTATGGAGTGTGCAAGTCACCCCCTGCCATTTTATCCGTCTATTATACAACATTGATCCGGCAGGGGCCATAGTCCTTTCATAGTTCTAGGCAACCAGTCCACTTTAGCCACTCAAATCCATAGTCCAATGTCTTTGTTTCCATATACTGCAATAGTCCTACACCAACCGGGGGTTGTCCTTGGGTGCACTTGCATGGTGCGTACAGGGATAATCGTCGGTTGGTGCCTCATTTCATTGCAAGCGTCTAACGGGCCTCTGCGAGTTGGCTTTGGCCCCTCGTATGCCTTTTAAAGGTCCGGGACCCCCAGGGTCCCGAGAATTGTCAAGACACTTAAAAATAATAATAATAATAACGTTTATTTGGACTCACTAAAATATAGCCTAATACTGTTATATTCTTAAGAACTAGGATACAATAATGTAAGTGAGTAAACGGCTAAAACTATATGACTCCTGAATTCCAAACTAGGTAAAACCTGTATCTTGGAAATCAGTGCTCTTCCGTCGTAAATTAGGTGTAAACTTACAAAACAAAATTACAATATTAATATAGATAAATTAGACTATGAAAGGAGGTAGGTACTTAAGTTAGACTAAAACTTGACGGGTGAGTGGTGTAAGTGAATGTGGGTGGTGTGGTGTGTGCAGTGTGGATGTAGGGTGTGATGAGTGTGGTGTGTGAGTGTAGATATTGAGTGTGTACGCGAACGTGTAGGTGCGCTTTTGGTATGTTAATTCTATTTTAAAATATCCAGTGTTTTTTCCGTATTTATATAATCAAGGCTAAGAAGCCATTTAGTGACAACTATTTTACATTCATGTTTAGTTACAGGATATATTTTTAAGATCTGATTTATTTTGTTGTACAAATGGCCACCTAAGAAGTTGAAAAATTTCTGTGCAAAACGAGTTTGGCAAGCTTTATATACGCAGACTGTATGTTTCCTACGTTTCTGTTGAAAAGCTGTAGGGTTATATGTCAGTAAGCCATGCATTTTGAGGATAGTGTGAAGAATGATGACATTGATGCAGTTCATAATCAAATATGGGTACAAAACAGTGAACACAAAACTAAAATTTACCAGCTAGAAAATCCGATACAGAGTAGTAACATTTATTTGATAAAAGTACAGGTAGTTGCGTAAATGAAATAAAGGATTATAATAATAAAATGTCAAGTCAGCAAAGTTTGAATTCTTTCAAAATCCTTCGGATTGCGCTTTAAATAGTCTCACGGTGTTTTTCTTTCACCATTTTTGTTTTTGCTCCATGTAAAATAAGTACTGGTATTCAGCTGCATCCGGCTTCACCTTTTCACGCCTAAACCACTGAACGGATTTCGATAAAATTTGGCAAGGCTATAGATGGTATCCTGGGGACGGACATAGGCTACTTTTTTTTTCAAAAATAATCCTACAGGGGGTGATATAGGGGATGAAAGTTTGTATGGGAAACTCAGTATTTCTTGAGTTAGGGATGTGAAAATTAAAATGTATGCTTTTGATAGGAAATAAAGAAATATGCGGTTCAGCGTTTTTGAAAAATCATCCCCTAAGGGGGTAAAATATAGTAAAATAAGGGTTGATTTTAAAATTTATAAAACTGCACGGATGTCGATAAAATTTGGCAAGGCTTTATATAGCATCCTGGGGAAGGACATAGGCTACTTTTTGTCTTAAAAAATAATTCTACAGGGGGTGACATATAGGGGATGAAAGTTTGTATGGGAAACTCAGTATTTCTTAAGTTAGGGATGTGAAAATTAAACGTATGCTTTTGATAGGAAATAAAGAAATATGCGGTTCAGCGTTTTTGAAAAATCATCCCCTAAGAGGTTAAAATAGGGGTTGATTTTAAAATTTACAAAACTGCACGGATTTCGATAAAATTTGGCAAGGCTTTATATAGCATCCTGGGGAAGGACATAGGCTACTTTTTGTCTTAAAAATAATTCTACAGGGGGTGATATAGGGGATGAAAGTTTGTGTGGGAAACTCAGTATTTCTTAAGTTAGGGATGTGAAAATTAAAATGTATGCTTTTGATAGGAAATAAAGAAATATGCGGTTCAGCGTTTTTGAAAAATCATCCCCTAAGGGGGTAAAATAGGGGTTGATTTTAAAATTTACAAAACTGCACGGATGTCGATAAAATTTGGCAAGGCTTTATATAGCATCCTGGGAAAGGACATAGGATACTTTCAAAAACAATACTACAGGGTGTGATATAGGGGATGAAAGTTTGTATGGGAAACTCAGTATTTCTTAAGTTAGGGATGTGAAAATTAAAATGTATGCTTTTGATAGGAAATAAAGAAATATGCGGTTCAGCGTTTTTGAAAAATCATCCCCTAAGGGGGTAAAATAGGGGTTGATTTTAAAATTTACAAAACTGCACGGATTTCGACAAAATTTGGCAAGGCTGTATATAGCATCCTGGGGAAGGACATAGGATACTATTTTTTTCAAAAATAATACTACAGGGCGTGATATAGGGGATGAAAGTTTGTAAGGGAAACCCAGTATTTCTTAAGTTAGGGATAACAAATTTATGATATTGGTAGGAAAATAAGAAATATGCCGTTCAGCAATTTTGAAAAATCATCCCCTAAGGGGTTAAAATAGGGGTTGATTTTAAAATTTACAAAACTGCACGGATTTCGATAAAATTTGGCAAGGCTTTATATAGCATCCTGGGGAAGAACATAGGCTACTTTTTGTCTTAAAAAATAATCCTACAGGGGGTGATATAGGGGATGAAAGTTTGTATGGGAAACTCAGTATTTCTTCAGTTAGGGATGTGAAAATTAAACGTATGCTTTTGATAGTAAATAAAGAAATATGCGGTTCAGCGTTTTTGAAAAATCATCCCCTAAGAGGTTAAAATAGGGGTTGATTTTAAAATTTACAAAACTGTACGGATTTCGATAAAATTTGGCAAGGCTTTATATAGCATCCTGGGGAAGGACATAGGCTACTTTTTGTCTTAAAAATAATTCTACAGGGGGTGATATAGGGGATGAAAGTTTGTGTGGGAAACTCAGTATTTCTTCAGTTAGGGATGTGAAAATTAAACGTATGCTTTTGATAGTAAATAAAGAAATATGCGGTTCAGCGTTTTTGAAAAATCATCCCCTAAGAGGTTAAAATAGGGGTTGATTTTAAAATTTACAAAACTGCACGGATTTCGATAAAATTTGGCAAGGCTTTATATAGCATCCTGGGGAAGGACATAGGCTACTTTTTGTCTTAAAAATAATTCTACAGGGGGTGATATAGGGGATGAAAGTTTGTGTGGGAAACTCAGTATTTCTTAAGTTAGGGATGTTAAAATTAAAATGTATGCTTTTGATAGGAAATAAAGAAATATGCGGTTCAGCGTTTTTGAAAAATCATCCCCTAAGGGGGTAAAATATAGTAAAATAAGGGTTGATTTTAAAATTTGAAACCTGAAATCGCGAAAAAAAAAACAGCTGTTCAGTACATTTATGTTTGCATAATTCGTCAAAATGTACTGAACAGCTGATTTTTTTTCGCGATTTCAGGTTTGGTCCCATAGTAAAAGTTGTTCATAATAATGAGTACAATGACCCCTTAAGAGGTTTTGCGCATTTAACGTTACACGTTGTATAGCATCTTGGGAAAGGACAGAATACTTTCAAAAACAATACTACAAGGGGTGATATTAAGGGATGAAAGATGGGAAACCCAGCATTTCTTAAGTTAGGGATATGAAAATTCAAATTTATGATTTTGGTAGGAAATAAAGAAATATGTGGTACAGCGTTTTTGAGGGGGTACAATAGGGGTTGACAAATGTTTGTGTACCTACCTCTTTTTAAGAGATCTAAGGGATTGGAAATGTAGTCATAGTTCGAATCTTGAGGTAACATTTAGTCTTTATTTATTTTTCATTCGACGTTTTTACGAGGAAATTATTTGAACGAGTGGACACTCGGACAAAAGTTATTTGTTATTAGAGTGTGACTGGCATAATAAATTTTAAGTAATTAACAAAGTCCCCCCGCCGCGTAAGTGTGTCTGTTTGAATACGATAATGTCAAAAAGTACCGAACGGATTTTCTGTAAAGTTTCTGGAGTGATTCAGTGTAATTCATTATGGTTTTGTGTAAATTGGCTGATATATGACGACGACTGTTGAAGATGTCGGAAAAAATCATGCCGACTGGTAGCTTTATGCCTACTATACACAGTAACGATATATCGTAGCGATTTGAGTTTGCACAGTTATATTGGACGACCCTATGTTTTCCACATGTACGTTCCCATGGGATATTTTCCGACATCCACGCGGGCGAAGCCGCGGGCAAAAGCTAGTAAATAATAATTTCCATTACATATCGTGGCAAATGTGGGTTAAATCAATTAAACAGTAAATTAATGGCACGACATATTACTTGTCATGTCACATGTGTCGTTTGTGTAAATGTCAGAACTGTACTAATTAATTTTATAAGGTGTTTGTCCACTTACTTGCACCACAAATCACTAAAATGGTTTAGCGTTAAGAGCCTATACAACCTCAGCTCAAATTCAAATTTCGCCCCCACTTCCCCGCGCCACCTCACTCTTTATTTCGCTCGCACACTACTACTCGCGGTGACGCGGACACACAAGGTCAAAGCGATTTTGTTAGAGTAAACTACACTAATATCGGACGAGTACTAAGTAATAAAATTATCAATAATAATTTAATATTAACTTGTCATTATAGGTACGAACATGAAATTATATATCGCAAAATTAATTTCAATGTACTAAGTACCTACTAACTTCTCATCAAGCTATATTTTCCAGTATAAGCTGACCTCTCATGGTACGGAAAGCCTATACAATGTGAGATCAGCTTATACTGGAAAGTTATAGCTTGATGTGTAGCCGTGTGCAGTATTTTACCTACTGCTACAAAATACTAGTCAAGAGCGAGCTAGCTTAGCGCTGAAGGTTCCGCCCATTGGTTTAGTAGTAAGTTTACGTTTTATAGTTTGCGCCGTGTATTTATGTAGGTAGTTGGTCTATGCAAGTACCTACATATACATACCTACGTATATGTTACATATTTTGCAAATCGATTCATAAATTCCAGTGTGCGTCTATCTGACAGGCCCCAACGAGATTCATCAACAGGTGATAGCTTGTCATAAAGACATTATTTTGTACCTAAAGAAAATAAATAAGATATATTTTGTACCTCGACAGTTTTTGATTAAATGACGTTTTTATGAAGTGTCTTGCTAGCGGGCCCTTTATGGTTATTTTTATTGTTATTATACTTTCAGATCGCACAATAGTGTTAGGAGCTTGATACTATTATGTACCTTACAAATCCAAAATCTCGACTTTCTGTGAGCTACACTTCAGAAGATATTCGTTATTTAAACAAGCGTCCAGCCAGCGGGCCCCTTTTTTAAATACTACTATTTTATATCATACAATAGTGTTAGGAGCTTGATACTATTATGTACCTTACAAATCCAAAATTTCGACTTTCTGTGAGCTATACTTCAGAAGATATTCGTTATTTAAACAAGCGTCCAGCCAGCGGGCCCCTTTTTTAAATACTACTATTTTATATCATACAATAGTGTTAGGAGCTTGATACTATTATGTACCTTACAAATCCAAAATTTCGACTTTCTGTGAGCTATACTTCAGAAGATATTCGTTATTTAAACAAGCTTCCAGCCATTGGGCCCCTTTTTAAATACAACTATTTTTCATCATACAATAGTAATAGGAGCTTGATACTATTATGTACCTTACAAATCCAAAATTTCGACTTTCTGTGAGCTATACTTCAGAAGATATTCGTTATTTAAACAAGCTTCCAGCCAGCGGGCCCCTTTTTAAATACAACTATTTTTCATCATACAATAGTAATAGGAGCTTGATACTATTATGTAACTTACAAATCCAAAATTTCGACTTTCTGCGAGCTATACTTTAGAAGATATTCGTTAATTAATTGTGATTTTTTATTTGCTTTAGCTCGTCAGTCATTATTATGTTACAGAAAACGAATTTTTTTTTTATTTTTTTTTTATTTTGCCAAGTATGAGACCTAGCTAGATCAATTTTTTGCACCCGTAAACCCCTATATTGCAAGTTTCATCGAAATAGTTAGAGCCGTTTTCGTGAACGTGAGTACAAATATTACTCGTTTAATAGTATAGGGATGTTGTATAAGGTTTTTGATGTTGTTTAAATTTCTAAGTTCTAAATTGACATTTGTTACGCGTTGTCTGAAATTTTAAAATTATTTAAAATTACTGTCGACATGTTTAGACATCTTTTGTTCCTAACAAGTTAAACAGATTAAAGATTATAATTACTATTACATTTCTCTTTTAATTTACATCGTCATCATTAGCGTCGTACTTAACTCTCTTACTCTTTTTCTTAATCCCAGTTTTGGTGTTATAGCCCTATTGTATTATGAACGTAGGTATAATGTTTGAAAAGGGGTTTGCTAGCTAGACGATCGTTTAATTAACGAATATCTTCTGAAGTATAGCTCGAGAAAGTTGAAATTTTGGATTTGTAAGGTACATAATAGTATCAAGCTCCTAACACTATTGTATGATATAAAATAGTTGTATTTAAAAAAAGGGGCCCGCTGGCTGGACGCTTGTTTAAATAACGAATATCTTCTGAAGTATAGCTCACAGAAAGTAGAAATTTTGGATTTGTAAGGTACATAATAGTATCAAGCTCCTAACACTATTGTATGATATCAAATAGTAGTATTTAAAAAGGGGCCCGCTGGCTGGACGCTTGTTTAAATAACGAATATCTTCTGAAGTATAGCTCACAGAAAGTCGAAATTTTGGATTTGTAAGGTACATAATAGTATCAAGCTCCTAACACTATTGTATGATATAAAATAGTAGTATTTAAAAAAGGGGCCCGCTGGCTGGACGCTTGTTTAAATAACGAATATCTTCTGAAGTGTAGCTCACAGAAAGTCGAGATTTTGGATTTGTAAGGTACATAATAGTATCAAGCTCCTAACACTATTGTGCGATCTGTAAGTATAATAACAATAAAAATAACCATAAAGGGCCCGCTAGCAAGACACTTCATAAAAACGTCATTTAATCAAAAACTGTCGAGGTACAAAATATATCTTATTTATTTTCTTTAGGTACAAAATAATGTCTTTATGAAAAGCTATCACCCGTTGATGAATCTCGTTGGGGCCTGTCAGATAGACGCACACTAAATTCCACTGCTACAAAAAACTTGTCAAGTGCGAGTCACCATTGCGTTGAGGGTTCTGTAGGTACGCATAAGGTTTGTATAAATATAAGATGCATAGGTATAGGTAGGAATGGTAGGATAGGGATGTAGGTAAGTATGTAGGTAGGTAGGTAGGATAGGTAGGTAGGTAGGTAAGTATGTAGGTAGGTAGGTAGGTAGGATAGGTAGGTAGGTAGGTAGGTAGGTAGGATAGGAATGTAGGCAGGCAAGTAGGTAGGTAGGTAGGTAAGTAGGTGGGTAGGGTAGGTAGATAGGTATGGTAGGTATATACCATAAGTATTTTGAAAGTAATTAAAGATCGTCAAAATTATACAACAATTATTTTAATTCGCTTAAATCTCTAATTGGCATATTTCGAACATGTCTGGGATCGCATAGCTCAGGCAACATGCATGTAATGTAAAAATGTTCTAATTTTGGTTCCATTTCTTCCCAATATTGGTCATCTCTCTCTATAATTTCAACTTTGATGTCTTTGTTGCATCCAGACCATACTCCGAAAATACATTTTTGCCTACCGGTGACATGTAATTGTCCCTGCACTTGTATATACCATGGATGTTGGCACCGTCTCCGATATTCAGGAGAAGTCCTGGAGTGAGGCAACATTATAAAAAAAAACAATTACCTACTACATAGATACCTACCTATTTCTTGTATATTGTGTCAAAACAAAAACAAACCTATTTAGGTAACTTTTTATTTTTTATAAAAGTTATCCCCACCTGGATTTATCCTAAATCGTGGACAAACACAAATCTTCACATGCCAACTATTTTACGTGTAAATGGCGTATATTTTGGTTTGTCTAAAGTTAGCAACTCAACTAAGTCGCCAACCGGCGCAACTACCCTACTTACTTCAGTACGTTTATCATATGTTTGCCTGTTTCTTTACGCCAACCCCGTCGCTTCTTATTTTTATTACGGTTATTTCCCATTGCGCCAACACTATAAACCTAAGTACTTCAATGTATTTTAATTTTACGTCGTCCTGTTGTGTAATTTGTGTTCTGAGCGCAAGCGACACAGCCCTCGCGTACGACAGCCGAAGCGAGACTGAACGGGGGTGTCGGGCGGAAGGGAATGAACGTCAAGACGCTGATGGTTTAGGTAATTTCTTTTTACAGTGAAAATAATGGTAATTTAAAAAAAGTATATAACATAAGACCTGCTTTACAGTTAGTTCAGTTAGTATGCAAAGTTTCATGATCCAATTTGACGTATTTTTTGAATAACAGCGGTTTTTTGTTCGGTTTGGAGGTAACTTTGGGATTTTTTTGTATCGAGAAAATTTCAAGGAATCGTGTTTTCGTCTAACATAGTACCTAACATTAATCCTCAACTTTACCATATATTTAATTCAAAATTAAAGCTGCTGTATTTTCGACGTAACGGAGGATCATGCTAAGCCATTTGAGGTAGTATAGGCTCTTAAATATTTATTTAAAATACGGAATGTTAGAAAGTTGGGTGCAAAGCTTTAAGGGGTGATAATAGTTGACACCATTTATAGCATTTTGGACCATCCATCATGTCTGTGTAATTCTGTCTCCGTCATTTTATAACGATTGACAAAAACAGGACGATGTTTTAAGGTGTTATTCCACAAATCTCATTTACAATCCCTATCAATGTGGATTTGTGGGCAAAAAGGGATTTGTGGAATAACCCGTTTTAAGTACGTTTAACGCTATTTGGTATCGAAGCAACACGTTTTTAGGGTTCCATACCTAAATGGTAAAAAAGGAACCCTTATGGTGTCACTCAGTCTGTCTGTCTGTCACAGCTGGATATCTCAAGAACTACTAATGCTATCAACTTGAAATTTGGATCAGTTTTATATGACGTTTACCCAACTATTTTTCAAATAAGAAAGAAATAAAAATATTTTTTTTTTTGTA
Source organism: Cosmia trapezina (assembly GCA_905163495.3). Classification (NCBI taxonomy): domain Eukaryota; kingdom Metazoa; phylum Arthropoda; class Insecta; order Lepidoptera; family Noctuidae; genus Cosmia; species Cosmia trapezina. The sequence continues at coordinate 1,408,267 of LR991033.1, read as the reverse complement.
ACGTGCTGAAAGGGGTCTTAAAAATTCAAAGTGGGGCTACTAGGGCATGTGGGGTATCATATGAAAGAGCGCTGTTTGTGCATTCTTAAACATTTTTTTTATTTTTTTTAGGCCGCATAGTTTTCGACTTTTGATGAAAAATGTAAAAAAAAATACTTTCCTCCGAAGTTTGCAAAGGGAAAAATCTGAAATTATTCTATGTGATAGAAGTATATGTAAACATTACAGGAAAAATAAAACGATGTCTCTAAATAGCACACTTTTTCAGAAATCGGAACGGAACCCTCGGTGCGCGAGTCCGACCCGCTCTTGACCGGTTTTTTTTTCCACTCTCCCCTGTCAGCTGTCACTCTATCATTCACTCCTTACACAGAAAAATAAGATTATGTATTTTTGTTCCAGGTATTTTCCCGACTTTTCACAACACAAAGATTTTGGATCAGTTTGAAGATTGTTTGTAAATATTGGAAAGTTTCCAATCCTGCGCACAGTAAGTACCTAAACACTAACACATGTGCAGTATGTTCAGTGGAAGCGTTTAGAGGCGATGACCGCCGCCCCGGTCTGACCCTGACCTCGATCAGTTATTAACGCAGGGTTGTCACACAGGGAAAGAAGGAAAATATCTTATTATTTACTAGCGCCGCGCCCTTGCTTCGCCCAGCTTTTACGACTTGACAAAAACTGCAATTTCTTTTAATATGTAAGTTTAATACGACGAAAAGCTTTGAGAAAAGGTAGGTAGTGTATCCCTGCTTTTTGTTTTTGGCTCGTCTTGGCGGGGGTACAATCTACGGGTACGGTACACATAAAACTTCCGGATTAAATTATCTAAATGATGGTGAAAGAGAAAAATAACACGGTCACACAGCAGACAAGAAAAGCGACTTTAATTTATAGCATGTACTAGCTTTTGCCCGCGGCTTCGCCCGCGTGGATGTCAATACTTCTCTGCATGAATCGGATTTTTTCACAAAGTCATGGGGACATAAAAAGTGTTTACTTAAAAAACTTCTCACTTCACTTTGTATTCTAGATTTCAGTAACGTAGCCTTCACAGGCACAGATTTCTCAAGAAATAAAAATATAAGCAGCATTACACAATCCTACACAGCGGCGAGGCAAACGAGATTGTTTGGAGCAAAAAGTACATAACGGAGCAAGTGGAATTGTGCCTCCCTCATCTAATCTTAATACCGAAGTTTTTACGTTGCCAAGATATCCGGACCGGGTAGTCCTACTTAAGATTACCGCCTAGTTTTTGCTCAAATTATTAGATGAGTGTTACTGTTAGATTTAGTTTCAAAGATTAAAGCTATACTCCTTCAGATTTCAACTGGAATTTATCATCGCTAGCTGTTTTGGCCTGCAAATTGATTACATTGCTGGTTAGCAAATCCATCTTTACATACCGAGACTCCTCCGTGCCTCGGAAAGCACGTTAAGCCGTTGGTCCCGGCTGTCATTCGTGGATCTTTTGACAGTCGTTACGGGTCGTCAGAAGCACGAAAGTCTGACAACCAGTCTTACCAAGGGGTATCGTATTACCCAGTAATTGGGTTATGGAGGTCAGATAGGCAGTCTCTCCACGTCAAATACTGGCATTCAGCTGCATCCGGTTAGACTGGAAGCCGACCCCAACATCACTGAGAAACGGCTAGGCAGATTGATTGCTGGTTTTAGGTTTTATTTTTAATCTTTTGACTGTCCAGTCATGAGGAATGCAATGAACAGCACTATCGTACTATACCGGACGTATGCGGATATGAGCCAGATGAGCCTGCATCCTTTTTGATCCTTTCTCATGTTTGAATACAACACACATGCGAGGAAAAGTTTCCACGAGTGTAAATAAGCTAAGTACCTACTAGCTGTGACTTTCCTCGTAGGCCTGCTTTCCCATCACAATTTTCATTCTTCCCTACATATGGCATCTCACAAAAAGAACGTGTATGTGACAACCTTCAGGTTTCAGGACATAACCCTAAAAATAAGAAGACTTAAGTGGAAATGGTCTGGACACATGATAAGGGGGAAGGACAAATGGAGCACAATAGCTACCCAGTGGTACCCAAGAAACGGCCAAAGAAAGAGAGGTAGACCACAGAAAAGGTGGGATGACGCCATAAGACAAGTCGCTGGGACGACATGGGGCAGAGTGGCCAGAGAGAGACAGGAATGGAGAAGCTTTTAGGAGGCCTTTGCCGACTGGCAAACGGACATACAACAAATAAAAAAACGCCAAATACGTGACTGAAAAGTACACTTTTTTTGTCCGATTAAATGGCTAATAATAAAATGTGACAACCTTGTAGCACTAACTGCATTCTAGATTACTTGAACACCACATTCATTAAGAGCGTTGTTGCATTTTTCATACGTAAATCGAGAACTTGGGAGATTTTGAAGTGATTTTGGTCACATAATTTATTTTTTTAGCTTCTTTTGACTTCAATCATCGTAATTATCATATATTTTTATTTAAAGTCTATTAAAAAAAACTTGTTCAAATTGAATTATTGACTACGAAAACAGTCGATTTCGAAGGCGCGATTTCCAGATGACGCGCGAAGGCTCAACTTTGAAGTAATCTCACACCAATTATTACTACTAATTAAGAAGGTAAAGTGGTATTCATTCGAAGAGGCATATCCTGAAATTTAAAATGCATTGAGAAAAGTTTGATTTTTAATTCATTAACTTGTATTTTAATCACGTCTAAGATAATCAAAAATCGAGAAATCGACTACAAAAAAACACGTCATTTCTCAGAATCTAAAAGTCATTTGGCAACACAAATCATTTTATACGTAAGAAGAAAGATTGTAGTATATATGTGTATAAAATAAAATATATCTGTCTTCAATCATTTACGAAAATAATTTTTTAAAGTGAGTATAAAATCGGGTGCATCGAACGGCCTAAGTCAGTCGCGCTCTGGCGCTCGTCGACGCAGGACCTATGTCGCGTGATATATAGTAAATTGTAGTGCGACTAAATATTTTTAATCCTTTCATTTAAGTAATATTTTAAGAAGCTAAAGTGGTAGGCACACTTACTTTAGGAGAATTATGTTACAATTCTTGAATTATGTTGTATTACTTGTAATATAATTTGTAATATTATTTGGTCAAAATGTAAATCCAAGATGGTGGCTGCGAAAATTTTTAAATTTTTCGTCATGGGGATCGTTCCCATTGTTCTCGAGGATGCTAAAGCAGATAGTGACGTTAAAATGTAAATCCAAGATGGCGGCTGCGAACATTTTAAAATTTTTCATCATGGGTATCGTTTTCATGGTTCTTGTGGGTGCTAACGTCGATAGTGTAGTCAAAATGTAAATCCAAGATGGCTACAAGAATTTTGGATGATGAATATGGAGAAAAAATTTATATCAGATTTTTATTTGAAATCTCTACTGCCACAATCTCTATTGTGGATCCGTGACAAAGGAGACGGAAACCATGTCATATAAACTTGGGCCTGGGCCTGGGTTGTAAAAAGATGAAATTGGTGTCAATTTATAGCTACTATATTATCAAACCATCACTGAACATTTTGCGGATTTTTGCGGTCTGAGTTCCGAGTTAAAAGAGATACATAATAAAAGTGAGGTTACATACCGATCTACATATAGGTACTTAACAGCTGATTTTTGAAGTTCTTCAGCTCGACGACCACGTAAACTACAGCCTCTAGTCACTTTGCCACAATTTACACAACGATCCATGGTGCCAATATGAAATCGGTAGGCTGGTCGTAATATACAAAATAACAAGTTCAAGTCCAACGTTTATGCGGGGTTCTCCGTACCGTGTCCGGTGTGGTAGCAAGGTTCGTACAAGAAGCAAGATCAGAAGTCCGCAGAAAGAAAACAGGGGTCGAGGAAAACATCAATAAAACTATGGGAAATACACTCAAATCGCGACCGCACTAAACGATACGAAACGAGTGAGGCATAGATAAAGGCACTATATAAAGGTGTGTCCGAATATAGGGCGGCATTTGAGCGCGGCTGCCACGCGCGGCTAGCCGCGCTCTGATCGGACAAGGGCCGCGCGCGGCGGTGTTGAGCGTAATATATCTTCTCATCTCACATCAGTGATGACCTCTGGCACTGAAACGTGCTCGCTCACAACATAATGGGTCTCAATCATAATCAGCCTATAATGTTCCCACTGCTGGGACACAGGGCTCCTCTCGGTGAGAGGGAGTGGGCCGTAATACACCACGAGGACCCAGTGCGGGTTGGTAGATGTCACATGTCTTCGAATTTTTGGTTCTAGGCGGTTTCCTCACGATATTTTCCTTCACTGTTTTGAGAGTAGTGGTGATTAAATTATTTACACAAAGTGCCTGCCTGAGTTCGAAACCATGACCTACTCGTATGTCGGGATCGTTACCATTGGGCCACCATTGCATTGCTCTCATGGGCCGCATAGTGCAGTCAATCATCCCTTCTACGATGATTGATTCACTATCGGCTTCATCCTCGAGAACTATGAAAACGACATCCATGACGAAAAATTTTAAAATCTTCGCAGCCGCCATCTTGGATTTTAATTTTGACTTCACTATTGGCTATAGTCGAAATCGAAAACTATGAAAACGATACCTATACAAATCCTTATCACTTACCACTGACGTGCGACGTGTGGTCGACTGTATAGTCATTAGGTCGACTGGGCACGTACAATACCTGCCTAGGCTAATAAACATTATAAAACCAACCCCACACGAACGCAGCAGTACTATTATTTATTCTGTGGCAGCGGGGTGACCTATCTATTTGAAATTTGAAAACAGTAAACCAATCATTTGCGCATGAGGCGGCTTTATGTATTTATGTATTATTGTTGGTTCAAATTCAACTGTTTTATGAACTTGATGCGGTTGCTAAACCTATAATGCCGCAAGAAAAATAAAAAATTATAGCTAGCGCGTGGCGTCTTTATCTACATTGAAATAGGGCTTAAATTCAACTGTTTTACACAAAAAAACAATGATTTTGGTCAAAAGATGGTTCCGCTGTTAACAAAATTTTATTCTGATTGTGTTCTCCCAGAAATTATAGATCCAAGGAAAAGTCGATCGATCTCCTTAGACAAATACTTTTATAAAACTTCAATTACTTATTAGTATACAAATACTTAAACAAATAAGTAAAATGAGTTTAGTTTTTATAAGTACCTACATAATATTATTTTTTCATCCATATTTGTATAAATTTAATTAAAATACACTAATAACGTATTGTGGACAGTCTTTTTATTTTCTCCGTAAACCTCTAGCTTTTACTTCAAAAAAATATAGGTACGCCATAGCTACAGATCAAGATCGTTTAATCGTCGTAGCTTCGCAACTGTGTGCCGTACATGAGGAAAAACGCACACACGCGCACTCGCTACGCGGCGTCGAGCGTCAGATGTTTAAAATCCGAGCGCGAAAATAGGGAACCACACTCTTAAACCAGGCCAGGTGTGGGCGACTTACATCATCTACCCTCCTTCATCCTCCAATTATGTCTAATATGATAACAGTTGGACTATCCGGTGAAGATATCGTGACACTATTGTCTTGTCGATGACACAAACATACATTGTGTCGTTAATTTCCTTTGATCCTACGATCATAAGTAATGCTACACTTCGTTTCAGTGCCATATCCAGTCGATATATCCTTACGTCTGCTCTCTGACACCATTTTCACTACCATATTTTGAAAGAAATATCATAGAAATATCATATGTATATATTGTACAAAGAATTGTGTATGATTTCCTGATATGAAAAATACTGCGGTATTTTTCCTGTGGGATATGCAATACGTAATATTTTCCGATTCAACTGTTGCTTCTACAATTATATGTCATGTAACACACTCCGACAGTCCCATCGAATATTTACATTCCGGAATGACAATTTTTTTCCAATTTATTTGAGAAATCTATGACAGGGATAATGCCTTATTTGCGTACCTATTTGCCTTATTTGTCTGTGTTCTTCGAAACATCAACTGTCTATGAGGTGCTATCAAAAGACTAGATCCTACCTTTTGTTTCTAATTACTCGTATAATGCCATAAACCTCTGGGCTGGTTGGTAGAAAGGTTAATTGACGTCAAACATCCCTTTTGATCCTGTTTTTGTATAGGAAATAACGTAAATTTTCTATTCGTGATATAGCACATTTTCATTCGCTACTCTTACACCATAACTTACTCTTAACATATTTATGATTAACCAGCCTCTTTCCCTTTGTTCTTCCATATAAATTAGGACCCATTAACTTTGACGGGCTAAGAATGGTAATAATACCTTAGTGTTGTTTATTAAAAGTATATTTTTTAAGGGATTCGTTTCCACCGACACATTTTTACCTTTCTTCGGAAGTTTTTCCGATAGCATTTCGCGTTGAATTTTTAACGCTTTCTGTACTAAAATATGGTGTTTCAGAGTTTAGGACCTGTATTTCTCGTCGACTCTGTATTTTCAGTTTATTCTACAAATTCTCGTAATTATTCTGATTTTGGACAAATGAATAGATATATTAGTTTTCGATTAGTAATACTAATAACATCAGACACAAATCCGCCAGCACATAACATTACCAAACGTTGATTAAAACTAGATCATAAATTAAACGTCAATGCGTTTTCATTAAAGCTTACAAAGCCGTTGGTTTAATTAAAACTTTTATCTCCAATACTCACAGAATTAGGCTCGGCGATAAAACCGGCCATTCTGGTGAATATAAAAACGTATGGTATAACGAGTAGCAATTAAAGGTAGCTATATAATGGTTCAGTACACTCAGACAAAACAATATACAGTAATTAAGGAGCGTCGCTGAATAATGAGCAAATTGGCTGTGTTAAGTTGAAATTTTTTACACATATGGATTTCTGTGACCCAAACACGTACGGCTAAAGTAAATAAATGGATTTTGAATATGGGGGTCACTTAGGGGGTCAAATAAGAAAATTTAAAAAAAAAATCGCAAACTGTACCGTGTGACATATCAAATGAAAGAGCTTACTATGAGGGTCTCAAATATTTTTTTTTTTTTATAATTTTAAAATAAATCATTTTAAAGTTATTTAAGAAAATAGACGAAAATTGACCATTCCCCTCCCCTTATCTCCGAAACTACTAAGTCTAAAATTTTGAAAAAAATACAGAAAACAGTTCTATACCCGTAGATTACAGGAAAACCTATAAGAAGTTTGTGGTTTTAAAATAACATGGTAAATCTCTCAATATTGTGAGTACAAACCAACATTTACTGTTGGAATGTATCTTCTGTAATATATGTATGTTCTTGGGATAATTTCATCCCAACTACGGAACCCTTCATTGTGCGTAGTCCGACACGCACTTGGCCGGTTTTTCACTTTAAACATGCTTCAAAATCCTAAATGTCAAAGTCATTAGAACTCACTCTATAATACACAAATCAAATCTGCCTAGCCTTTTGGCAACTATGTTGCGGTCGGCTTCCAGTCTAACCGGATGCAGCTGAATACCAGTATACATGGAGCGACTGCCTATCTTACCTCCACAACCCAGTTACTGGATAACACAATACCCCTTGGTAAGACTGGTTGTCAGACTTTCGGACTTCTGTCCGTAACGACTGTCAAAGATCCAAGAATGACAGCCGGACCAACGGCTTAAAGTGCTTTCGGTATGTAAAGATAAAAATGTATTATATTAGTCATAATATTTCATGCAACAAAAGCTGTTCCCTTGTGTTATCTATATGAGGAGGCCTATGTCCAGGACATGTCCATGACATAGGCCTCCCGCAAGGTGCTTGCCAAACGTTTATGGTATAATAAAATAATATTCATCTTGCATACCTATTATAAAAAAATCTCCACGAAGTCAAGTCTTAAAAACCGTACGAAGTAGGGGCGCTACTTACTTAAATACTTCTTAATAAACCTTAGCGGCAGAATAATTGATAACTGCCAATATACTGTTCAACATCCTCACTATAATTGACAGCGGTATAGATTTTATCGTTCGTTTGTTAGCAGTATCGATAGATAATTATTACTGTGGATAGACGGGCAGTCCGTCGCGTGTCCGCTTAATGTCCGGATGACATATTACGGGCCGCACAAATAGTGTGACACCCCTGGGAACGAGGCAGGGATGTGCAATCACTGGTTGTATTATATTGATATGATTGGCATTATGGAGGTGGCAATTAGATTATTTTTTGTATTGATTCCAAATATTTTATGCTATAACATTGCCATAAAGAAAAACAGGCCAAGTGCGTGTCGGACCACGCACTATGAAGGGTTCCGTAGTTAAAAATAATGTAAGTATCCCAAAAACAAACTTATTACAGTTTTTGTGTTTTGGACGAAAAGTTCTCTTTCAGGTGTTACCTAATAAGTATTTCGAATCAGAACCCGTAGTTTTACTCTACGTCTGTTACACCCTTAACATTCAAAATAATGACTTTATGCCACTTATTTTTAATAACGCAATTCTTATTCACATTATGAAGTAAAAAGGGCTTTTAAAGCCCCTTGGTCACTAAAGATCTAATTGCTACCTCTCCAAGTCCCAAACCAATTTTAAAAAGTACCATAACCTTGTCGGAAGAACTTTTATCATACTCGTTATCCTGAAATATTTTTAGACTTGATCCTCTTCTAGACATAATGTTTCGTGTCTGTCTGTGTGACCGCGTTGTTCTTCTAAACTCCGCAACGGATTTTGGTGAGGTTTTCACCATCATTTAGAGAATTATATAGATCGGACTAACTTACCTAGTGACGTCCGATCCTTAATTATGTGAAGTGATCTCGTCCTCATTGTACACATGTAGTTTGTACTTCTCATACCCGCTAATCACATTATTTAAAGATGAAAACCTTCATCATAAAAAAATATTAAAAAATAAAAATATTTTATCTGTGGTCCGCCCGTTGGCGCGTGCTGTCCTGGCATCTGTCAATCATTCTTTCAAAGCATAAGAACGGGACTTCACGATGACCGATACGGGCATTGTATAGTCCCGGCATAGTGCATACAGCACAACACAACTTTTAAGAGGGGGTTTAGATAAGGCAATCCATTACACATAAGTAGGTTGATTATCTGGGAAGGGCTGGGATACAATGAGGACGAGATCACTTCACATAATTAAGGATCGGACGTCACTAGGTAAGTTAGTCCGATCTATATAATTATGCTTCGTGATCTCGTCCTCATTGTACACATGTAGATGTTCAAAGAACAAAGTTGTGTTGGTAATAAGTTCAGCATATTGTTTAATAATAGAACATTGTAACTTACCATGTTTTTCTAAGTTTGTTACTTTGATTATTTACATGTCATGTAACATGTGACATGTAAATAATCAAAGGTTTGTTACTAACTCATTCATTATAAATTTATTTCTATTTATGAACCAGTCTTCCAGTTAGCTTAACTTAATTTAAAATTCTCTAAATGTTATTAGTTCCTGGAATTCTTATTCAGTCCTGAATCAACTAGTCTCATTAATAATCTAATATGGCACACATCAATTATCTACTTATAATCAGACATTTAACATTGACATTAAAATGTAACAATCACTGTGTATAGAGCACACAGCTTGTGCAAAAGCTCTAGATTGCACAAGGATTACTAATGGTAATATTGTTGGTATAATTTTGTGTTCCAACCAGCAGCTTTTCTTATAGTTAGGGAGGCGAGTAAGGGAATTTCGGTAATACTCGAGCGTGGCAGTTTAAGATATGAGAGATACCTTAGACCTAATAGAACAACCTTGTAAAGTATTTAGCTCTATATGTAGTGACGCGCGCCTAGGATAGACGATCAGATTAGTAAAAAAAAATCGCTAGTCTGAAATACTCGAGCGCGTCAGATTAAGATATTGGGGGTTGATTTTAGTGTTTTAAGACTAAATTTAACTAATCTGACGATAAGTCCTTGACGCCGCCGAGCTATAGGGTCGCGAACTTGTAAAAAAAAAACGTTAATGCGGCATTCTCGAGCGCGATTTTTTTATTTTTTATTTTGAAGAATATAATCTAAAACTTACTAAAAATACAAAATCTGCCGGTTTCCGCATGACCCGAAGTGTGGAGGAGCCATTTCGTCTTCCGAAAAACGCGTTGCGGCATATAAGTCGCGAACGATACATTTTACAAAAAAAAGTTTAAATAAACAAAAAAGGTAATTTTATTTTACACAAAAAAGGTCTCTTTACATTTTTGTCCAAAGTTAAAACTAAAAAAGAAAAAAAAGAAACCAAAAAACCTTTTTCGGTCAGATTAAGAGAACCCACCAACATTTTTGTCAGATTAAGAAAATATGCTTTCAGGATACCGAGATAAACCTCCCCTATGAAAATCTGACGCGCTCGAGTATTTCAAAAACACTTTTTTTTTTTGCATTTTCAAAAATTCATCGTAACTTATCGTCACGCCGAAATCGTCAGTTTTTTTAAAGGGAGCTTCCTTGGGGCCTACTTAACACCCCTTCCGAAAATCTGACGCGCTCGAGTAAATTTTTTTTTTTTTGCATTTTGACTACTTTATATGCCTACCCCCACCACGCAAACCGGCAGATTAGTATACCGTTGTTATCAGAGGCACTTGGGGCATACGTAGTATGAATATCTGACGCGCTCGAGAATGCCCAAGTAACTGTTTTTTTTAACATTTTTGAAAAACCGTACACGCCAAACCCACCGCTAAAATGGTTTTTACCAACCGAGCTTTTCTTTTCGAAATTATTTTATCTTTCGATTTTGATAGGTCTCGACGGCGCCGTTGAATTACGCCATTTAGCTACCTCGCCTCCCCAACTATTATGACCACAATGTTGATACCTCCTTCAGAGATCTTTTAAGTTGAAGTAGAGGCATGTCTGTTTATGTGAATTTGGAAATATCTATTCCACTACTACTTAAGTTTTGTTTCATACATCTACTAATGGTTGCAGAAGAGGTGGCATGAAAAGGTTTTCTCATAGTTCTAATTAATTATTTACAATCTTATCTTATACTCTTAGTAAAATCTAGATAGGGAAAAAAAGGGGCTAGGATACATTCTCTTTAAGAAATTATAATATCAAGTTGAGTTGAGATCTGCCAGGTGAAGAAGTTTTAATTATTTCTGGAATCTTTATCTAAATGTTATCCTCATTATCGAATGTTATCAATACTAATGAGTGACAAGGTTTGAATTCTGTGTGCTGTTACAAGAGCTAAATGGGTACTTACTAATTTTTTGTTACTTATTCTAAACTAAGGGTTTAGTTAAGAAATAAATTAGATAACCCACCGATACTGGGATCCCAAAGTATTTCATACTTAGGATTCTTTTGTCTTAATTTAAACATAAGAAACCCAGCCCGGTTACCCCTCACCCCACCCCCCCACCCCCAAGAAATCTTGACACTACCATATGAGCCATTTTGGGGGCCTAAAACTAGAAAAATTATTTACAATTATTATACAGCGCACTCATTAGGGTATTGAGTGAGTCATATGACAATCCTTCAATGAAACTTAGTGGTCAAAAATAATATCACCATGGTGACTGAGCCTAGGAGGGGTCAATATCTTGATTCCTACAAAAGAGAATCCGCTGATTTACAGTAGATTCATATTGTTTTCTTGTTTTGTTAAACAAGGAAGCTATCAATTAAAAGGATCAGACTTCCTCTTCTCAGGAAAGCGTCCCTGATAATAATATGGTGCCAATCGGTGTGAGACCGTGCATCTACAGAGCATGTAAGTACCTGGATCAGGGAGCCATGATATGTCACTCTGACACTTAGTAGTGGAGCTGCTTGCAAACAGGGTCAATGCGGGGCTGACACAGTTTAATAACAAATGACTTGTGGGCTATATCACATCACTTCCATTCAATTTTTATGCTAGGTTGTCTAGATTTTACATTTGCCATAGAGTTTTCTTTGGACTAATGTAAGATGCATAAACCCATATATTTTGTCTTTCCTGGCACCATTGCTACAATTAAAGGCTAATTAAGCTATTTAAATAAGTAAAACAAGTACCACACATCTTATGATGATATAGGCGGAGCTATGACATTGTGATATCTATTCTAAGTAATTCCTCACAGTACTCTGAGTTTGCTTGCAAATGTTTTGAGCCCTACAAACGGTTGAACACTGTTCAAGGTAATTTATATGGAACTTTATCATTAGCAGTCCAGTGCCCATGGCTTTTGATATCATAACATACCAGTCCCCAGCCAGTTTCAAACGCATCAGAGAATATTTCCAGGACAAAGTCAAATTGTTTAATCCTATTGTGATTTGTTGAAATGTGAAACAACCTTTGCAAATAGATGATTTTGAATTTGATTCTAGTTTTGTTGAACTTGCAAATACCTAAATGATTTTGAATTTTAATTTGAATCTAGTTCTGGCCTTGTTATTCTCATTGTTGTTTTTAAGGCCACCATATTTTACAGTTGGGCATGCAGCAACAAGAATACCTAATAATTACGCAAAATCTATTAATTGCATCTCATTTTTATGGAATAAGGGATAAACTATAAAATCTTTTTCTGAGGAAGTAAAATGGCAAACTGGACTGAATCTAACAAAAATCCTAGATACTGGCAGCACTGTCTGGGTTCTAGGACACTCTTTTCAGTATTAACAATAAATCTTAGATTTTTTAACGCAGTTTGAGTAGTAAACACCTTCTAACATTTTACATATTTGAATAGGCAAGACACAGAATATTGTCAAGATATATTGTGATAGAAAGTGACACTAATAACTTCAGTTGACAGCCACCTGGCTCCATGATTTGTAAATACAAATATATACTGGAGATACCTCTAAGATATTTTCCTATGGGTAATAAATAGTATGCATTTATTAAGTATATACATTTTTGTCGGCAAAGACTATACTGTCCTTAAATCTACCAGTTTAAAATGGTATGTGGGAACATAGTTACTTATTGTATTTTTAATATCCAAGTGCCATTTCATTTTGGGGAAAATTATAAAAATTCATTATTGACAGGAGAACATGTTTCTATGGCACCTAACTGTAAGATTAAATGATCTCTTAAAAATTAAATATTATTATTATTTATTATTAATAATAATAAAATAATAATAAATATTTTATCATCAGGCAACTAGGCCCATAGATAAAATACATAAAATTATCTAATTTATTAGGAAAATTTGTATGGATATAAGATTGCTTTATTTCTGAATGAAGTTTTTATTCAGAAGTTTCAAAAGGAAACTCAGTGAAAGGTAGTTTATAGTCCTTGATTCACTCATGTATGGTTGGATTAGTAGTAATACTATTCCATACTTCAGAAAAATACTGCAATCCACCATTGTGTATCTGAGCTAGTTTCAGTTCTGTTTCAGTACCGTTTGATGTCATTGAATTTATCTTGAAGCTTATAACCCGACCAGATTATCAAATAATCAATATCTGTTTGTTCCATCCATTCTTTCATTTCCTAGCATTAAGGATCTCCGTGTGATGAACTATCATGATAAATGTCACAGTTGTCTAGCTGAGTCAGTTAACGTTTCTATTTGATGCACTCCCTTGTGAGACTATTAAACTGTTAAGGACTTTGCCAGTGGATGTAATGGCAACAGCCATTATAATCCGCTGCAGTTGATTCCTCTTTCATTTACTGCTTCTGCCACTTAGATTACAGGTGTTTCATACTTCTTTTAAATGTTTTGCTTCTTAATTGCTATCTATAATTGCTCACCGGACCACCATGTGGCCAGGCTGCCTTGCTGTTCCATAGATAAGGTAGCTAACTGTACCGCCCCCCTCCTCTCTGAGTAGATTCTCAATACTTGAAGGAAGACATTACAATGACATGACATTACATGGCTGTGGTATAAATACCATTACAATCACAGCCTCCTTCTAGTTGTATTGTAGTAGAATTTAAGTACTAACATAGCATAATTAAGTTAGATTGTATACAACATCTAGAATTGTAAGTATTTTGGAATTTTTGAAAAACAACTGGAAGTTATCTGCTAAATAAAAGGGTTAAAATTGGCGGCATTGAGTCCGGCTGCGACGGATTCGGTCAAGTGACACAGCTCCTTGAACGTGTTCGACTGTAGTGTCTTCCACGGAAGCGAGCTTCATACTCATCTACAAAGAACAATTGAAGTTCAGTTCCAGACTGCATAAATCTAAATCCACGGCTAACCTCTCGTGATAGCTCTAGGGACACAGCAGGGACATGTTTTTAACACTGAACGTATCGTACCACTGGCTAACCTCTCGTGAAAGCTCTTGTGGTGTCGTTCTTCTGCAAGTATACAGCATATTCTCATGGTTAACCTCTCGTGAAAACTCTTAGAGACTCCTAGGGGTCTAATAGCAGAGACGTGTTTTTAATACTGAACGTATAGACCATCGACTAACCTCTCGTGAAAGCTCATATAGTATCGTTCTTTTGTAAGTATACGGCACAGATATTTTTCTCATGGTTAACCTCTCGTGAAAACTTTTAAGAGACTGCTAGGGATCCAACAGAAGCGTGTTTTTAACACTGAACGTATATACCATCGGCTAACCTCTCGTGGAAGCTCGTGTGATGTCGTTCTTTATTAAGTATACGGAACAGTTTAATGTTCTCCTAGTTAACTTTTCGTAAAAACTCTTACGAGACTGTTAAGCATCCAGGAGGGACGTGTTTGTAACACTGAAAGTATAGGCCATCGGCTCGTGTGATGTCGTTCTTTCGTAAGTATATGGCACAGTTAATTCTCATGGTTAACCTCTCGTGAAACCTTTAGAGACTGATATACATATTGCGGCACCCAAGGTAAATAAATTTTTAGGAAAATGATTTAAAATAAAGACAAATTGTTAGGTTTATCAAGAAACTTACTCGAGTTTCAAGACGACTCCGTTTTCGCTTTTCCACTCGATTTTCCAGATCTCGCAGACGCTCGTTCAGCTCCTCCATTTCCTTGTCTCGGATTCTTCGATATTTTTCCATTCCGTTAAAATTTTTCTTAACTTTTTAACGAAAAACGTGATCAGCGCGCGGCACAAAAAAGTACAATGATTGACAGATGCCAGGACAGCACGCGCCAACGGGCGGACCACAGATAAAATATTTTTATTTTTTAATATTTTTTTATGATGAAGGTTTTCATCTTTAAATAATGTGATTAGCGGGTATGAGAAGTACAAACTACATGTGTACAATGAGGACGAGATCACGAAGCATAATTTATTCTGGAAGGTTTAAGTCATAAAAATCAATCAATCTGCCTAGCCTTTTCCCAACTATGTTGGGGTCGGCTTCCAGTCTAACCGGATGCAGCTGAATACCAGTATTTTACATGGAGCGACTGCCTATCTGACCTCCACAACCCAGTTACTGGGTAATACGATACCCCTTGGTAAGACTGGTTGTCAGACTTTCGGGCTTCTGACGACCCGTAACGACTGTCAAAGATCCATGAATGACAACCGGGACCAACGGCTTAACGTGCTTTCCGAGGCACGGAGGAGTCTCGGTATGTAAAGATGGTCACCCATCCACTGACCAACCCCGGCAAGCGTAGCTTAACCTGACGGACCGACACGTGCGGCTGTTAATACTTAGCCACGAGCTCCTCTTTTTAAATTTTTATCATACACATTATCCTGAAATCTCTTAGACTTGATCGTCTACTATACATAATGTTTTGTGTCTGTCTGTGTGACCGCGTTGTGCTTCTAAACTCCGCAATGGATTTTGGTGGGGTTTTCACCATCATTTATTCCGGAAGGTTTAAGTCATAATATGTTACATATCGTCGCTAATCTATCTAAGTGACGTAACTGATTCGAAGAAAATTTTGCAGGGCAAGCTATTTTTTTTTTTTTTTTTTTCTGTAAACTAGATACCTATATCGGTCTCGATTTTTGCATTATCATGGGGACCGTAACAGATCGATTCGACTTGTAAAATGTATCAAATTACTATAGTTAGGTCGGCTATCGGCTTATTCCAAAGTGTCAGATACGTCAGTTAGTTAAATTAGCGACGATATAACACATAAAACTCGATTAGGTATTCTGTCAAGTCGTAAAAGCTGTGCGAAGCAGGGGCTAGTCGCTAGTAAATAATCAATATCCGATGTTTCTCCCACTTCGAAATTCGCGTAAAAGTAGATTTTTTCTCCTTCAAGCGGAATTTCGTTTGCAATTGAAGGCAGCTCGATTGCCATGATTGGCATGGATCAGGACAAGGCTTGGCGTGTTACAGATAAGGGCACAGCGGTGGGTAAATACGGGCTCATTAGCGTTACCACAGACCAATACAGATGGGACTCTCCGCAAAATCATTTAAATAAAAAGCGACTTGCTACGACAGAATAAAGTGCAATTCAGGTTGCACAACGCTTATTACCTACAGTTATATTCAACTACAAGTTGCCTCTCTTTCTATCGCGTAACTGTTATACCTTCTGATCTACTGGATTAGCCCCGCGGACGGGGCCCGCCGCGTACTTGTAGCTTCATACTGTGTCCCATCTGTATTAATCTGTGGCGTTACATAAAATATATATCTCTTTGAGCGTATGTAGAACGTATGTATTTGTGTAATGATGTGTTTAGTGTGTTAGTAGCGTTTAGGCGATCTTTTTCAGAGTCGCGAGTTAAGTAATCCCTGAAAAAATATTTAGGATACATAGCACACCTGAATAAATAATGAATTGGCAATAGGCTCGCCCACTGTTACTTACGGACTTAAAGATAACTGCCGAAATGTTGGTGTACAGTCGAGTTCATTAATATATTGGCTTTTTAGGGTTCCGTACCAAAATGGTAAAAAGGAACCCATAAGGTGTGACTCAGTCTGTCTGTCTGTCAGTCACACCTGGATATCTCAAGAACTACTAATGCTATCAACTTGAAATTTGGAACAGTTTTAGATGACGTTTGCCCTACTATTTTGCAAATAAGAAAGAAATGAAAATATATATTGTTTTTTTGCAACAGGGACTGAAAGGGGGTCTTAAAAATTCAAAGTGGGGCTACTAGGGCATGTGGGGTATTATATGAAAGAGCGCTGTTTGCACATTCTCAAACATTTTTTTTTTCTTTTTTTTTTAGGCGGCATAGTTTTCGAGTTTTGATGAAAAATGTAAAAAAAATACCGTTTCCCCCCTTATCTCCGAAGTTTGCATACAGAAAAATCTGAAATTATTCTATGTGATAGCAGTTTATGTATAGGTTAGAGAAAAAATAAAACGATGTCTCTAAATAGCACAGTTTTTTAGAAATCATTAACAAACATTACATATAAATGATGGTACGGACCCCTCGGTGCGCGAGACCGACTCGCTCTTGACCGGTTTTTTTTTGCTTTTTCGACTTTTCCTTTGGATGTATACATGTTACTGAGAAAAAGCAGTCACATTTAATGAATCCACACCTTGACCACAGTTTAATAATGCTTAGTTATAGGTAGTTATCACAATATTGAGAACTTTTTCAACATTCATATATTTTTGAAGCCTGAAAGGACCAATATATTAATGAACTCGACTCCTAACCGTGCGGGTGTGATGTTGTGTTATTTATCACATCTGAAAGCGCATCATCCGTGAAATAAAGCCTTTGACGCTAGAATGTAGGGTTAAAATATAGATTGTAGTTTCGCATCGAAATTCCCCTAAATGTGGCAGCACAAAGATTTGACCTGCACTTACGTGACGACATACGTGACATCATTCAGGCTAAACACACTCTGTACTTCAAACATCGGTCCGCAAATTCCTGCAACACCTCTAGTAGTGTCCGATCCAATGCACTCCCTGCTCAATGACACGCGACTCTCATGTACACACATCCTCACACTGTGTCGCGTGTATTGAGTGAACTCCGCCGGGATGTAGGAGAACAAGCTGGTTGCAGGATCAAAATAAAAAGTCATTTATTCAAATTAGGCTGAGAATCAGCACTTTTTGAACGTCGATCACTCTCGACCACCGCTGAATTTCGGAGATGGAATATTGTTGAACATATTTTGGTTTTGGAAGATGTTTTGTATGTAATACTAGCTTTTGCCAGCGGAGCTCGTGGCTAAGTAATAACAGCCGCACGGGTCGATCCATCAGGTTAAGCTACGCTGGCCGGGGTTGGTCCGTGGATGGGTGACCTATCTTTACATACCGAGACTTCTCCGTGCCTCGGAAAGCACGTTAAGCCGTTGGTCCCGGCTGTCATTCGTGGATCTTTGACAGTCGTTAGTTCGTTACGGGCCGTCAGAAGCCCGAAAGTCTGACAACCAGTCTTACCAAGGGGCATCGCATTACCCAGTTACTGGGTTGTGGAGGTCAGATAGGCAGTCGCTTTATGTAAAATACTGGTATTCAGCTGCATCCGGTTAGACTGGAAGCCGACCCCAACATACTTGGGAAAAGGCTAGGCAGATTGACTAGCTTTTGCCAGCGGCTTCGCCCACGTGGATGTCAGGAAATATACCACGAGAACGTACTACCGGGAATTCCTTCCTTATTCCTTGTCTACATTATAAAAGGAACCTCTGTGCAAAATTTCAGCTTTCTAGGTCCAAGGGTTTGGGCTGGGCGTTGATGAGTCAGTCAGTCGGGACTTCTCTTTTTATTTATAATAATAACTAGCAAACTCGACTGACTTTGTCCTGTCTCAATTTCAATAACTCAAAATTCCCATAGAAAATCCACTTTCAGTTTTCCAGAATTTTCCAATTTACCCGGCTTTTTTTTCCAATTTTTCTCACCGTTTAAACTTTCCCAAGACTACGACAAACAC
Source organism: Cosmia trapezina (assembly GCA_905163495.3). NCBI lineage: Eukaryota > Metazoa > Arthropoda > Insecta > Lepidoptera > Noctuidae > Cosmia > Cosmia trapezina. The sequence continues at coordinate 1,389,453 of LR991033.1, read as the reverse complement.
TTCAAAACCAAAATCAGCTAAATCGGCCGGCCGTTCTCGAGTTTTATTAGCCAGACAAACGAAAAGCAATTGATTTTTATATATAAGGTGTAAAAAAATTAACTGCAAGAACTTCGTCCACATACTCGACATCGAAAAACAAACACATTACAAAAAAAAATTTGAATGGAATCGCGAAAAAAAAATCAGCTGTTCAATACATTTATGTTCGCATAATTCGTCAAAATGTACTGAACAGCTGATTTTTTTTTCGCGATTTCAGGTTTGGTCCCATAGTAAAAGTTGTTCATAATGATGAGTACAATGACCCCTTAAGAGGTTGTGGGTTATTTATTTTACACCTTGTATATGTATATAGATGAAGATTTTTGAAGGTTTCGACGCTGCTCAAGTTTCGAAATAAAAATCAATGGATTTTTCTATATTTTCGAAGATGTTTTGTAAATTTGCGTAATAGCATACCGACTATTATAAAAATGCTTGCAAAACAACACGTTCTGGAAAAGTTATACGAAAAATACACCCAGTAATATCCAAGATGACACTACACGGCTTCACCTGAGTGCCCGCTAAAAGCATTGAATGCAGTGCAAAAAGCGGGTACTTCATAACTTTGTTGCGTTCTTTCACTGAAATATACAAACATATAGCTACACTATCAGTTACCACCTTTCATTCATTTGCCACATAAAACAGTATCGACTCCACCAGAATTCGATTAACACCAAACTCCGAAAAATTACTTGAGTCATTCTCGGGAACTCCCAATGTAAAAGTCGATAACCCAATTTTGAGCATTTTAGTGGTAGGTAAATCATTGAAATGCATTTGGGCGTGCCGTGAGCTGGGGCCTTTCAGCGAATGTTCATTAAATGCTGAAGCCTCATTACCTTTACGCACGCACGATGTGAAGAATGCTGTCAATGGATGCCTTCGGTAAGAGCTGCTGAAAAATGGATACGGCAATTTGGGAAATTATAAGCGGATTTGTTTTAGACAATCTTTTAACCAATTTCATTCCTGAAATGTGTTTACATACCGTGTTTTCCGGAGGCTATTCTTGTACGAAAAGCCTCCGCAAACTTGTTACTTGTATCTGTATGTAAATACGAAAATAGTAATTCCCCTTCCCCCCGGACCGCCACCTGGTGTAGACGTGTACTCAACCCGTATTTCTTTATTTATTTAATAAATAAATTCAAATTCAACTCAGTTAAATCGCGCATAAAAATAGGAGTGCATTAACCGGAAGAGCCACAGTCCGACCTACGAGCTGTTACACTCACTGACCTCCTCGCTACTCCTGGTACCCTAGTACATCGAATCAAGTTGGCCAATCTAAAGGTACGAATTACTCATTTGCCTGCTCACGCGCACAGCAACGCCCTTAAGAAGCGTAAAGCCCCACCTACCTGCGCGTCATTGGACCGTCAAGGACAGCCTACCGTGTGGAGAAGACCATAGCTGTGTGAAAACAAATCTGCACATCACCCAGCTACAATACTCTATCTCTGCGGGCGTGAGTTTCGCGCAGTACCTCCTTGCATTTATCTTCTCCTGGTACATTAGCCGATTTTACTTAATGAAAGTTGCGCAGTTCGTTACAAATAACTGAGCCAGTCACCAGACAGCACAAACTGCTAACCGGCTGTAGCATATCTTCTCTGATTTATTATATCCTGGTACTTGGAATGGAGGAAATGAGTGGAAAATCCCTTTCCGAATCGAACATTTCAGCTCAACTCGAACAATGCACCCCTCCTAACTTCGTATCTCATTCTCGTAGCCACAAGAGGTCGGTAGAGGATCTTTATAACTACGACTCTGACTTCTGCGCTTTCAAGGAAGAAGTCAAAGAACTGATAACATCTTTAATGTCAACACAACAAGGAGAGATTAAGAAGATCTACCAGACTCTAATGGAAATCAAAACCACTAACAGCAATATAGAATCCTCCATGGCTTTTTTGGCCGCACAAAATGAAGAACTAAAGTTCAAAATTGAGCATCTCGAAGAACAATCTAAAAATGATAGAAACTGCATCACAATTTTAGAGGACAAAATAGAAGACCTTCAAAGAGGTAGCAGGAAGGCGAATTTCGAGATCAAAAACGTCCCAAAAATAGCTAAGGAATCTAAAGAAGATCTGATAAAAATGACATTATGTTTATCCAATGTAGTAGGCTGTAATATCACAAAGCCAGATATTAGTGACATATATCGAGTAAAAAACAAACGAACTAGCACAAAAAATAGCCCTATTATAGTCGAGCTAAAGTCGACTATTCTTAAATCAGACCTCTTGAAGTCAACTAAAGCTTTTAATAGGAAACAAAATGGAAAATTATGTGCGAAACATCTCGGATATAAGACAGATGAGAATACGCCAATATACATCTCGGAACAGTTAACTACAAGAGGAGCTCGACTACACTTTCTTGCGCGTGACCTGGCAAAATCTAAGGAATATAAATACTGCTGGACAGCCTACGGGAAGGTGTACATTAAGAAGGATGATGATTCTCCTACTGTTGTCATAAATTGTGAGTCACAAGTACATCACCTTTTGCAGCATAAATGACTAGTTTTCATCTTACAAGCGACCGACAGTTGTTACTTTATTTTATTACTATATTTCACCTATTTGTTAAACTTTCATCGGTTTTTGAAACTCTTAAAATTAATTAGAATTAAGTTAAACACTAAGTTAAGTAATAAGTTTCTTTTTGTTCACCAATCGCGCCCTGACACTCATTCTTCATCACTCAAACCTACATTCAATCCGGATACCAAACTCACAAACTTACAAACCACACATACCTCTACACACTCACAGACACACACACCCACCCTCACCCACACACGAAATAATAATACGAATATAATTACGTTATCCTGCATTTATAAAACTTATCTAAATGGATAATACTCTACTCACTTTGAATGACATCGACAATTCCGAAATAGCACAAGTGTTTGATTGTGATATTGCTGACTTTACTAAGCATATAAAGCCTAACTCTTCCGGCTTTGCCATTGTTTCCCAGAATATTAGATCTGTCTACTCTAATTTTGATGATCTTCAATTAAATTTACTCAATCTTGGAACGGATACTGATCTGGTAATTCTGACCGAGTGTAGGTTGAACTCAAATAAACCAATACCTCAAATAACTAACTATAACTCGTACCAAACTACAAACCATCTGAATAAGGCTGACGGTGTAGTCGCCTATATAAAAAACACACACAAAAATAAAACAAGAGAAGTAAAGTTAGCTCATGCGTCTTGCTTAGAGATTCATGTAATGCCCGACATTATAGTTATTGCGATTTATCGATCCCCTTCAACTGCTAACGCAGACCAATTTATTCACTCCTTAAATAATCACCTAGCTACCCTTGCATCAACTAAAACCATAATAATTACTGGAGACATAAATATTAATTTAATATACAATGAAAATGAGCAGTCACACGAACGAACAAACAGACTTAACTATCTCAATATGTTAGCAATGCATGGTCTACTCCCTGGACACTCGCTTCCCACGAGAGACAAAACCTGTCTTGACCACTTTATAATTAAACTCAAACCTGGTGACCAAACTGCAACCATTGCAGTTATTCACACGACCATTACTGACCATTTCATGACTTTCTTAAAAATCTCAAACTATTGTAACTTTATAAGGTGCTCAAAAACAAAAACAGTTTTTAATTCGGAGAAGGCGCTTGAGCTACTCAAAGACAGTAACCTATCGGACCTATTAAAACTAGATAACCCTAACACCCTCACTAATAACCTAATCGAAATACTACAAAATTGTGTCACACTCAGTACAATTACTATGAATATACCTTTGAAAAACAGAATCCTAAAACCATGGATGACAATTGGCTTGTTGCGCTGTATTTTAAATAGAAATCAAATGCAAAAGAGACTTAGGCTTGACCCATATAACGAGGTGCTAAAAATCACATACAAAAGGTATCGTAATTACTGTTGTACCATTATTCGAAAACAAAAACGTAAACATGACAGAGATCAACTTTCTAAAGTTCACAAAAATCCCAAAAAGACATGGGCTATCATTAACAGCATCACACAACGCAAACCAAAAAAAACAACTAATTCAGAACTGCTAGATATACCCACTACCCCACAAAACTCTGTTGACAAGGTTAATGACTACTTCTGTAACATAGGTAAACTTCTTGCTGAAAACATCACAACTTCTCAGTCCTCAGCAGGAAATAATATCAACCCTGACTCATTTTCAGAAGGCAGTCCTTTGGCCACATCTTTTGTTCTTCTCGACACAGACCCTGACGAAGTTCGAGCTACTCTAATGAGCTTGAAATCGGATAGCGCCCCCGGCTGGGACAAAATAAAAGTCAATTTTCTAAAAACAGCACACGAACAAATTGTACCTGTCATAACCCACTTAATTAACACATGCTTCAAGCAGGGTCTTTTCCCGGACGCTTTGAAAGTAGCCCTCATAACACCTGTGTACAAGTCTGGTGCTAAGTCTGACCCGTCGAACTATAGACCAATTTCGGTCCTACCGGCCATTTCAAAAATCCTTGAGAGACTTATTAACTCACGCCTAATTAAATTCCTATCTAAATATAAAATACTGTCGCCTTCTCAGTTTGGGTTTAGACAGGGAAAGTCTACTGAGGATGCAGTTCTGTCACTAACTTCTGCTCTGGTAGACGGTGTAGATCGTGGAGCCAAGTGTCTAGCTGTTTTTCTTGACCTCAAAAAGGCGTTTGACACAGTGTCTGTCCCCTTACTTTTACAGAGGCTTGAACGCATCGGCATAAGAGGACCAGCTCTTGATCTTTTTAAATCCTACCTCAACAATCGCAAACAAACGGTTAAAATTGCGATGTACACCAGTTCCGAGTCAACCGTCACTTTTGGGGTCCCCCAGGGTAGTGTTCTTGGGCCGACCTTATTCCTCATTTACATTAATAATCTCTGCAACATGAAGATTGATGGCGGACTCCTTTTCTCATACGCCGACGATACTGCCATTGTCTTCACTGCTAAGACTTGGGATAATGTTCGTAAGTTGGCCGAGCGTGGCCTTGCTAAGATAGCAGCCTGGCTAAACCATAGTCTCCTCACGCTAAATGCCCCCAAATCTAACTACATCTGCTTTACTAAGTACAATAACTCCCAACCGTCTCAAGATTTCCAAATAAAAATTCACAACTGTACCAACCCCTCAACCCCCAGCTGCTCGTGCTTAAAAATCGACAGGCTACAGCATACCAAATATTTAGGTGTTATGATTGACCAGCGCCTGTCCTGGCACATGCACACCGAACTTGTTATGAAAAGAGTTAGGAAACTGGTTTGGACTTTTAAAGCACTCCGACATGTGGCTTCAAAGCAACTTCTGAAGCAAGTATACATTTCGTTGGCTCAATCTATCCTCATTTACTGTCTGTCTTGCTGGGGAGGGACTACAAAACAAAAATTTTTAGAACTTGAGAGGGCGCAGAGAACTTTGCTTAAGGTCATGTTCTTCAAACCCTATAGGTACCCCACCCACAGCCTCTACCTATTATCTGACCTTTTGTCTGTAAGAAAGCTTTATTTGCTGCAACTTGCACTTAAAAAACACACATCCCTTCCGTATGACCCCTCTAAGCCAAAAAGCAGAAGGAGCTACTTAGTCGCTCCAACGGTCGGGGTTAGATCTGTTTTCGCTAAAAGACAATACTCAAGGCAATCATCTTATCTATACAACTTGCTGAATAAAGAATTACGAATATATTCCATGAAGCTCCGAGATTGTAAGAAAGTTGTAACCGATTGGCTTAAAACTAAAACCTACGACGATGTTGAGTCTATTATATCTACTTCTCAATAACCAAGTTACATTTGGGTTGTTGTGCGCTGGGTTAGTGAATGTAGACTTGTGTAGCTTCTTTCGATCCCAAGACATTGTCACAGGGCTGACCGACAAACAACAACCTACATTTGGCCTTACGCTTCATCTATGTGTGAAAGCAGGATTAATAAGCAAACATACAGGAAATTGATTGGGAAGAGTGAACTAAGCATTGCTCGTTATCTCACACACCACACAATCTCACTTTCACTTTCACACTCACACCCACACTCACTCATAACACTCACTCACACACTCACTCATGATACACATATCACACGTACACGCGCGATCTGGCCTTTCTCTACATAACGCTCATCAAACTGCAGAACTGTTAGTATAATTTTTTAAGTTAACCATATTCATATCATTTATCTTATTTTTATTTTTGTTTAGTCCTACATGTACCTATAGACTGTCTAAATTTCAATTGCATAAAAATAACAAGTGGAAGCGCGGAGTCTCCTAATACAAGCAATTCCTTGCTTAAAAGGTGATCTCCAATAATATGTATCGAAATGCCTATTGTAATTGAAATAAACGTTTTTATTTTTATTTATTTATTTATTATTTATTTTCCGGAGGCTATTCTTGTACGAAAAGCCTCCGCAAACTTGTTACTTGTATCTGTATGTAAATACGAAAATAGTAATTGCCACGTTTAAAAAAGAAAGCTTTGGTAAGAAACTTTGTGTTTTTCTCGAATCTAAAAGAAAGGACCTAAATCCTAAAGAAATACGATAGATTAGGCTAACACGACAAAGTGTTTTTCTTATTTTTACTCGGAAGAAATAATCCGAGCGAAAAACTGATATAAATCGCTTTTATCTCGCCAGTTTTAAACCGACGACTTCGATTCCGTTATTTTCGCCAGTCCATCAGACGATTGGCACTTCTTCTCAAATAAGTACCGCGGTGGACCTTAAAGACATTATGGACGAGGGGGCGAGCACTTAAGACACTTAATTGCACGAAAGGGGTGCAACCCTATGGGCACCTTGAAACGGTAGGTGGTTGACAGTTTTTGTTACCGGAGAATAAGGAAAAAGTGCCCCAATTCTAAAAAAAGGGGGAGCAGAAATGTTGATAACGATATAAGTACGGTTGAATACAAAGTTTGTATTACAAAAAACCGGTGAAACGAAATTGTTGAAACTTAATATCAAGCGGTTTTGCGGTGCAGCTCCACAAAATTAACCACACCACAAAAACATGTAAAATTAACTCATGTGGTTAATTATATCTCCCAATACATTCGATTAACCAATAAAACAAAACAATACAACATTTAAAAGCTCTTGCAACACAATATTTAGCCGGTCCCATAATTAAGACTGCAATGTTTTCGTATGTCACCGAGGGCGGCAAGCCCGTCAGATGGGCGGGAAGAGCGAGCCGACCGCCCGCCTCGCGCGACCCACGCGCCGCGAATAAATACCCTAACCAATGGACCACCGAATTCAATTTTGAAAATAGAATAACGGTTTTATTCTTTTCCCGTTTTTATTGTTTCCAGCCAGTGACACGTGATTTTAGTGAATTCTAGTGTTGGGATGTGCGAGAGAGTTGAATAGTGAAATTTTAATAAACTAGTGATTCAATAGTGTTTACTTAACTTTTTAATCAAATCTTGTGCCAGTTGGATTGAACATTTTTATATCTAGTGGTGCTATATTGTGTTAACTATAAAATAGACAGTCTGCAATTTCGTTTTAATTAAGTTGTACTAAGGTTGTTCTTGTAAACGGATAAATTAGTGGGTAATTGAATATTATTAGGTTTGTAGGCCCAGACTTGGGATAAAATAAAACTAACAAGGTGTTTGATGTTGGCCCTACATAATAGTGACGTAAAATAAGTTATTTAAATGTATTAAGTAATAAGCATAGTGAAGAACATTAAATGAATCGAAATCGAATAAGCCGATTAGCTGACTATCGGCTCGTTTGTTTCGGTTCGTTATTCGTAATTCTCCGTATCTCATTTTAGCGGTTTTTAGATGGATAAGCCAGGATAGGCTTTTACTACGGCCTACATAATTTGACAGAGCCTGGCTCATTAAGATTTCTCGATTAATAACCAAACTTCATAGCTTAGGTACATTATTCTACAATAAGTTCGAAACATGTTCGCAGTTCTCAATCTAATCGACAATCCAATCTAGCCAGGAAGGATGTCAAAGTTTAATTAAACCTCTTCATAGAAAGGTCTTGAACATCCAAGCTCGAATCCAGTACTACAATACATCCTAATTGAACAACGCAATTTACAACCCTCTTCCTCGAAGTCATACAAATTGTATTTCATTTCCTACCATCTGAAGTACCTACGTATTTCCTGTAGGTACCTCAACTCGGGTCGAGATTAGCAACAGGCACCCATCGGCACCACGGGGCCAATAAGACGGGGTTAACGCACGAGATCGCACAAATAAGAATTACTACACAGTTTCTTTTCTTTTTCCCCACTTTGTATTTTATCTGCTCGACAGCGTAGAAGCCATTTTTCTTGAGATTTCGTAAATGTAGGTAGTTTTGTTGTAAGATTTAATATGGCGGTGGCGTCTGGAAATGTAATAACGTGTTTGTTCAACCATTGGAATGTGTTTGAACTTGAAAGAAATAGAATGTTGACCTTCGTCTTTTCAATCACTGCTAATTTATTGGTCCACTGACTTGGTCCGTATCCGTACTACGGTGATACCAACATTAAATACATACCTACCACACCACCATCTTTCACTAAAGCAAATTGGTCAAGCAAGCATCATAGTCTAAGAAATGATAATATCAATGTCAATCAAGTACTTATTGACTATATTACTGTTTAAGTACTTTATTGTAATTTGAACATGTCTTAAGACAATTACTGGTCGTTTTAACAATTATATTGAAAACAGTTATAAAAGTTAGAAATAATTAAAACACACGACAAAATTGGGTATCATGCCTACGAAATAATAATTGATTTATGAAACTACCCTTGTGTGGTTTTCATTGTTTCAGGACTTTTTTTTTTGTTTTATCGTACCTACAGGAAATTGAAATTTGAATAAGCTTTTGTAAAACCCTGGTACCTATTTACATACATACAGTCGTCCTTCTCTCTACTAAAACATTATCATATTATCATATTTATAACATGAAAATGTGGTTTATCCCCGATTTTTGAAAGATCATGTCTTCCATTCGTAATTTTGCTGTGGAATGTATGCTTGCTCCATTCATGCAAGTGTATGTGTTCATAATATCTGTTGCTCGCGACTACGTCTGCGTGTATTTGTTTTTATACAAATATCCAGGCTAAAAAGTGTTCTTCACCAGGTCCCAGACTACCCATATGCCAAATGATCGGTTCAGCGGTTTCGTGAAAAGGTAAAAGACGGATAGACGAGAGTTATTTTCGCATATTCATTATGGATCACGACATCATACACAAGTTATCCAAGCAATCCATGTCACATCACTACGCACTTCACGGACGTGATTCGTCGCACTAAAGTTTATACATACACACAACCCTCACTACTTCCACCATTGCAATTATTTGCAATATTCAAACTCAATTAAGTTTGCCTGTTGATGCGCCGTAAGCTGAGGAGTCAGTGAGATCCTTGGAAGTTTGTCATGTATTCTGTTGGTAAGACATGGACGTTTATTTAATTAATTATTGTTTTAGTTAATTATTATTAAATAAATACGTATAATTATATAGATCGGACTAACTTACCTAGTGACGTCCGATCCTTAATTATGTGAAGTGATCTCGTCCTCATTGTACACATGTAGTTTGTACTTCTTATACCCGCTAATCACATTATTTAAAGATGAAAACCTTCATCATAAAAAAAAAAAAAAATATTAAAAAATAAAAATATTTTATCTGTGGTCCGCCCGTTGGCGCGTGCTGTCCTGGCATCTGTCAATCATTCTTTCAAAGCATAAGAACGGGACTTCACGATGACCGATACGGGCATCGTATAGTCCCGGCATAGTGCATACAGCACAACACAACTTTTAGAGGGGGTTTAGATAAGGCAATCCATTACACATAAGTAGGTTGATTATCTGGGAAGGGCTGGGATACAATGAGGACGAGATCACTTCACATAATTAAGGATCGGACGTCACTAGGTAAGTTAGTCCGATCTATATAATTATGCTTCGTGATCTCGTCCTCATTGTACACATGTAGATGTTCAAAGAACAAAGTTGTGTTGGTAAAAAATTGGTTCAGCATATTGTTTAATAATAGAACATTGTAACTTAACATGTTATTCTAAGTTTGTTACTTACTTATTCATTATAAATGTATTTATATTTATGAACCAGTCTTCCAGTTAGCTTAACTTAATTTAAAATTCTCTAAATGTTATTAGTTCCTGGAATTCTTATTCAGTCCTGAATCAACTAGTCTCATTAATAATCTAATATGGCACACATCAATTATCTACTTATAATCAGACATTTAACATTGACATTAAAATGTAACAATCACTGTGTATAGAGCACACAGCTTGTGCAAAAGCTCTAGATTGCACAAGGATTACTAATGGTTTATAATTTTGTGTTCCAACCAGCAGATTTTCTTATGACCACAATGTTGATACCTCCTTCAGAGGTCTTTTAAGTTGAAGTAGAGGCATGTCTGTTTATGTGAATTTGGAAATATCTATTCCACTACTACTTAAGTTTTGTTTCATCCATCTACTAATGGTTGCAGAAGAGGTGGCATGAAAAGGTTTTCTCATAGTTCTAATTAATTATTTACAATCTTATCTTATACTCTTAGTAAAATCTAGATAGGGAAAAAAAAGGGGCTAGGATACATTATCTTTAAGAAATTATAATATCAAGTTGAGTTGAGATCTGCCAGGTGAAGAAGTTTTAATTATTTCTGGAATCTTTATCTAAATGTTATCCTCATTATCGAATGTTATCAATACTAATGAGTGACAAGGTTTGAATTCTATGCACTGTTACAAGAGCTAAATGGGTACTTACTAATTTTTTGTTACTTATTCTAAACTAAGGGTTTAGTTATGAAATAAATTAGATAACCCAACGATACTGGGGTCCCAAAGTATTTCATACTTAGGGTTCTTTTGTCTTAATTTAAACATAAGAAACCCAGCCCGGTTCCCCTCACCCCCCCACCCCCAAGAAATCTTGACACTACCATATGAGCCATTTTGGGGGCCTAAAACTAGAAAAATTGTTTACAATTATTATACAGCGCACTCATTAGGGTATTGAGTGAGTCATATGACAATCCTTCAATGAAACTTAGTGGTCAAAAATAATATCACCATGGTGACTGAGCCTAGGAGGGGTCAATATCTTGATTCCTACAAAAGAGAATCCGCTGATTTACAGTAGATTCATATTGTTTTCTTGTTTTGTTAAACAAGGAAGCTATCAATTAAAAGGATGAGACTTCCTCTTCTCAGGAAAGCGTCCCTGATAATAATATGGTGGCAATCGGTGTGAGACCGTGCATCTACAGAGCATGTAAGTACCTGGATCAGGGAGCCATGATATGTCATTCTGACACTTAGTAGTGGAGCTGCTTGCAAACAGGGTCAATGCGGGACTGACACAGTTTAACAACAAATGACTTGTGGGCTATATCACATCACTTCCATTCAATTTTTATGCTAGGTTGTCTAGATTTTACATTTGCCATAGAGTTTTCTTTGGACTAATGTAAGATGCATAAACCCATTTATTTTGTCTTTCCTGGCACCATTGCTACAATTAAAGGCTAATTAAGCTATTTAGATAAGTAAAACAAGTACCACACATCTTATGATGATATAGGCGGAGCTATGACATTGTGATATCTATTCTAAGTAATTCCTCACAGTACCTATATGAGTTTGCTTGCAAATGTTTTGAGCCCTACAAACGGTTGAACACTGTTCAAGGTAATTTATATGGAACTTTATCATTAGCAGTCCAGTGCCCATGGCTTTTGATATCATAACATACCAGTCCCCAGCCCGTTTCAAACGCATCAGAGAATATTTCTAGGACAAAGTCAAATTGTTTAATCCTATTGTGATTTGTTGAAATGTGAAACAACCTTTGCAAATAGATGATTTTGAATTTGATTCTAGTTTTGTTGAACTTGCAAATACCTAAATGATTTTGAATTTTAATTTGAATCTAGTTCTGGCCTTGTTATTCTCATTGTTGTTTTTAAGGCCACCATATTTTACAGTTGGGCATGCAGCAACAAGAATACCTAATAATTACGCAAAATCTATTAATTGCATCTCATTTTTATGGAATAAGGAATAAACTAAGTATAAAATCTTTTTCTGAGGAAGTAAAATGGCAAACTGGACTGAATCTAACAAAAATCCTAGATACTGGCAGCACTGTCTGGGTTCTAGGACACTCTTTTCAGTATTAATAATAAATCTTAGATTTTTTAACGCAGTTTGAGTAGTAAACACCTTCTAACATTTTACATATTTGAATAGGCAAGACACAGAATATTGTCAAGATATATGTGACAGAAAGTGACACTAATAACTTCAGTTGACAGCCACCGGGCTCCTTGATTTGTAAATACAAATATATACTGGAGATACCTCTAAGATATTTTCCTATGGGTAATAAATAGTATGCATTTATTATATCCATTTTTGTCGGCAAAGACTATACTGTCCTTAAATCTATCAGTTTAAAATGGTATGTGGGAACATACTTATTGTATTTTTAATCTCCAAGTGCCATTTAATTTTGGGGAAAATTATAAAAATTCATTATTGACAGGAGAACATGTTTCTATGGAACCTAACTGTAAGAGATAATAATCTCTTAAAAATTAAATATTATTATTATTTATTATTAATAATAATAAAATAATAATAACTATTTTATCATCAGGCAACTAGGCCCATAGATAAAATACATAAAATTATCTAATTTATTAGGAAAATTTGTATGGATATAAGATTGCTTTATTTCTGAATGAAGTTTTTATTCAGAAGTTTCAAAAGGAAACTCAGTGAAAGGTAGTTTATAGTCCTTGATTCACTCATGTATGGTTGGATTAGTAGTAATACTATTCCATACTTCAGAAAAATACTGCAATCTACCATTGTGCTAGTTTCAGTTCTGTTTCAGTACCGTTTGATGTCATTGAATTTATCTTGAAGCTTATAGCCCGACCAGGTAATCAGATAATCAATATATGTTTGTTCCATCCATTCTTTCATTTCCTAGCATTAAGGATCTCCGTGTGATGAACTATCATGATAAATGTCACAGTTGTCTAGCTGAGTCAGTTAACGTTTCTATTTGATGCACTCCCTTGTGAGACTATTAAACTGTTAAGGACTTTGCCAGTGGATGTAATGGCAACAGCCATTATAATCCGCTGCAGTTGATTCCTCTTTCATTTACTGCTTCTGCCACTTCGATTACAGGTGTTTCATACTTCATTTAAATGTTTTGCTTCTTAATTGCTATCTATAATTGCTCACCGGACCACCATGTGGCCAGACTGCCTTGCTGTTCCATAGATAAGGTAGCTAACTGTACCGCCCCCCTCCTCTCTGAGTAGATTCTCAATATTTGAAGGTAAGACATTACAATGACATGACATTACATGGTTGTGGTATAGATACCATTACAATCACAGCCTCCTTCTAGTTGTATTGTAGTAGAATTTAAGTACTAACATAGCATAATTAAGTTAGATTGTATACAACATCTAGAATTGTAAGTATTTTGGAATTTTTGAAAACAACTGGAAGTTATCTGGTAAATAAAAGAGTTAAAATTGGCGGCATTGAGTCCGGCTGCGACGGATTCGGTCAAGTGACACATAGCTCCTTGAACGTGTTCGACTGTAGTATCTTCCACGGAAGCGAGCTTCATACTCATCTACAAAGAACAATTGAAGTTCAGTTCCAGACTGCATAAATCTAAATCCACGGCTAACCTCTCGTGATAGCTCTAGGGACACAGCAGGGACATGTTTTTAACACTGAAAGTATCGTACCACTGGCTAACCTCTCGTGAAAGCTCTTGTGGTGTCGTTCTTCTGCAAGTATACAGGATATTCTCATGGTTAACCTCTCGTGAAAACTCTTAGAGACTCCTAGGGGTCTAATAGCAGAGACGTGTTTTTAACACTGAACGTATAGACCATCGACTAACCTCTCGTGAAAGCTCGTATAGTATCGTTCTTTTGTAAGTATACGGCACAGATATTTTTCTCATGGTTAACCTCTCGTGAAAACTTTTAAGAGACTGCTAAGGATCCAACAGCGGCGTGTTTTGGACACTGAACGTATATACCATCGGCTAACCTCTCGTGAAAGCTCGTGTGATGTCGTTCTTTATTAAGTATACGGAACAGTTTAATGTTCTCATAGTTAACTTTTCGTAAAAACTCTTACGAGACTGTTAAGCATCCAGGAGGGACGTGTTTTTAACACTGAAAGTATAGGCCATCGGCTCGTGTGATGTCGTACTTTCGTAAGTATATGGCACAGTTAATTCTCATGGTTTACCTCTCGTGAAACCTTTAGAGACTGATATGCATATTGTGGCACCCAAGGCAAATAAATTTTAGGAAAATGATTTAAAATAAAGACAAATTGTTAGGTTTATCAAGAAACTTACTCGAGTTTCAAGACGACTCCGTTTTCGCTTTTCCACTCGATTTTCCAGATCTCGCAGACGCTCGTTCAGCTCCTCCATTTCCTTGTCTCGGATTCTTCGATATTTTTCCATTTCGTTAAAATTTTCTTAACTTTTTAACGAAAAACGTGATCAGCGCGCGGCACAAAAAAGTACAATGATTGACAGATGCCAGGACAGCACGCGCCAACGGGCGGACCACAGATAAAATATTTTTATTTTTTAATATTTTTTTTTTTTTTTATGATGAAGGTTTTCATCTTTAAATAATGTGATTAGCGGGTATAAGAAGTACAAACTACATGTGTACAATGAGGACGAGATCACGAAGCATAATTGTACGTACAAGTTGTCTTTGGCAATATGTCATTGATAAACGAATTTGGGCTTGCAACAATTTCGATTGAAGTGAGAGGAGCTTGTGGCTAAGTATTAACAGCCGCACGGGTCGATCCGTCAGGTTAAGCTACGCTTGCCGGGGTTGGTCAGTGGATGGGTGACCATCTTTACATACCGAGATTCCTCCGTGCCTCGGAAAGCACGTTAAGCCGTTGGTACCGGCTGTTATTCGTGGATCCTTGACAGTCGTTACGGGTCGTCAGAAGCCCGAAAGTCTGACAACCAGTCTTACCAAGGGGTATCGTATTACCCAGTAACTGGGTTGTGGATGCCAGATAGGCAGTCGCTCCATGTAAAATACTGGTATTCAGCTGCATCCGGTTAGACTGGAAGCCGACCCCAACATAGTTGGGAAAAGGCTAGGCAGATTGAACAATTTCGATTGAAGCCAAAATTAAGCAAATACATAAGGTGTAGGTCACTTACAACTTCTTAAGGGGTTCATCATAACAAACAACTTTTACTATGGGACCAAACCTGAAAACGCGAAAATAAACAGCTGTTCCCTATACATTTTGACGAGTTTTTTTGCGCGATTTGTTGTTTGGTCCCAGTGTAAAAGGTACTTATTCATAATGATGAGTACAATGACCCCTTAAGAGTTTGTGCGTTATTTAAGATACACCTTTTAAAGATCTAGGTAATTATGGAAGATAATGGATATTTAACCTTTTTCGCAATAGATTGTATTGTGCTATTTAAACACGTCAGGCTTTTAAAAATGATCGTCATATTTTCATATTTAGGGGAGGCATGGCCCGATGGGGATATCAATTTTTGTATACTTTGGCTCTCTCCTGTGTGGTAATTAATCGCCTGCTACCAAGATGTGCCATCCGGATAAATTTTCATTATAGTCGGTGTTCAATATCTCTAAAAGTTAGTATTTTGCTGAAAGTCAGTAAAGTTCAATGGGTGGCTTAATCTCGAACTAGTTTTTGAGAGGTCGGAAATTATCCCACGTACTACCGAGATAAAAAGTATCCTATGGCCAATTCTAGGTCATGGTCTACCCGTGTGCCAAATTTCATCTAAATCCGTTCAGCCCTTTTAGCGTGAGAGCGTAACAAACAAACTCACTTTCGCATTAATAATGTTACTTAGGAAGTTAGGATTAGGATAACGTTAGTTTCCAAACAACCTCGGGATGGAGCAAAGGCCTTCTATCTAGCCTTTTATTGAAGCTCTCTAAGCCCTCCTGTACAAACTTTCAACTAGAACATTCTGTCTAACATAATACATAGGTACATACAGTTATAAAACCTTCCTATCCGTACTTTTATTGCCTCCAGCGTACTTTATAGCGATATTTAATACCGCCCTTGGGATTGACCGATTTTGTTATGTCACCAAGTATCGGCGAACCGTGCGTACGTCGATTTTAATGTTCAAAAATTCAAGAGTGAAATTGATTATAGTGTTTTTATCAGTCATCGGTATTGCTAAAGTCCGCTAAAGGAGCTCGCGGCTAAGTAATAACAGCCGCACAGGTCGATCCATCAGGTTAAGCTACGCTTGCCGGGGTTGGTCTGTGGATGGGTGACCATCTTTACATACCGAGACTCCTCCGTGCCTCAGAAAACACGTTAAGCCGTTGGTCCCGGCTGTCATCCGTGGATCTTTAACAGTCGTTACGGGTCGTCAGAAGCCCGAAAGTCTGACAACCAGTCTTACCATGGGGTATCGTATTACCCAGTACTGGGTTGTGGAGGTCTGATAGGCAGTCGCTCCATGTAAAATACTGGTATTCAGCTGCATCCGGTTAGACTGGAAACCGACCCCAACATAGTTGGGAAAAGGCTAGGCAGATTGGTATTGCTAAAGTCCACCTTTTTAATAGGTAATCAAACACTATAAGATCGAAGGTACCAAATTTTCTATACGATGAGAACAGTGTTTCTACGACCCAATAAAAATGAGATTACCTTAAATCTTAAACCTCCCAACAATTTTCCTTTATAGCCTGTTACTTTGTAAACTGCTCAATTTAATAAAGTGCTTTCCTTCAGGATTGCTTACACCTTCAGATGATTAAATAAATAATAATAAACATTTAATGCAGAATCACTTCCATATTTGTTACTAACAATGTAAACTTATAAACTAGTGTTAGTAACATTTATTCTAAAGCTGCGTGAGGCACGCCGGTCCTGGGGAGTGTCTACTTGACTGCGTGCAGTCGTATCCACCGCCCCAAGATCGGAGAGTCCCACCTATCAGCCAACGTTCTAAGAATGGTGTTGGATTGTCTTAATACAGGGTGTAAGGGACAGCCCTCCGCAAACTGATAGGGTGAATTCAGTATGTCATACTAAGATGACCGGTGCATGAAATTTTTTCAGGAACGTTAAGGGAATCCAATAAAACTGATTTGTTTGTGTTTTTGTGCACAAATCGGAGCGTCTATTACTGGTTGGGAGGGGTAGGTAATAGGTATGCGGTGAGTTCGATGAACTCTGTAGCTAGACAGAAAGTGAACAGCTGATTTCACGCGTCGTGGGTTAGAGTATTTCAACATCCATTGCTGGTTTTTTTTTTTGCTGTTTTTTTTACATAAATGGAGTGCTGCGAACACACAATGCAATTTTACATTGAAATAATGAAAATGTAACTGAAAAAAAATTTGAAAAAATGAAAATTTTCCTGAGAAAATTTCCGATGGAATATGATTCAAAATGAGGAGCTGAATGCACCCTGTTAGTTTGCGGAGGGCTGTCCCTTACACCCTGTATATCACCAAAGATATAAATATGTCTAGATAGATAGACGGAGCACACAGTCAAAGAACTCGTCGAAAAAAATATCGTCTAACTGTTCGCCGCAATTTGCACGCATACTAGAAAAGCATAATGCAAGCACAATGACTGGCGCGAGTGTAAGACGTCAGCTGTCACGCACACCAGCATAACAAAGTTAAAAAACCGGCCAAGTGCGTGTCGGACCACGCACAGTGAAGGGTTCCGTAGTTGAAAAGAATTTATCCATAAAACAAACTTAACATTGTAATCCCAAAAACATATTTTGTTATGTGATAATTTGATAAAGTTACAAATTAACAATTTTCGGACTTTTTCCTTTTCTTAAGCTGTGAGAACTTGCTTCTTGCCAAATTTAATGATTCTAGGTCAACGGGAAGTAGGTACTCCATAGGTTATGATTTACTTGCGAGTATCAAAATATGTCGCATAAATGGCCGTATTTTTTTAATGCGTTGACTGAGAAGCTTAATTTTTTTAGGACTCCAAGGGACCATAGACCTACGTATTTGATATTAATTTCAACTTGATACCTCCACGCGTTCCTGAGAAAAAGCGTCTTGACAGACAGACGGACAACGAAGTGATCCTATAAGGATTCCGTTTTTTCCTTTTGAGGTACGGAACCCTAAAAAGAACTAAAAGAAAACAGTCTTTTGCAGCGCGACACTATCTTGACATATTATATAATCAAAGTGTATCACATAATTTTCCTTATAAATTGCTATTTTCTCGACCAAAGCACAGACGGTAACACTTCCCTCTTTTCTTTCGCAAAACTATTGTAGATTAGAACCACGTACAACGTTGAGTTGCTAAGTTTTCTAAAGTGCACTACACACAGGTACATGTTCCTTACACAATAGCCACAATACAAATAAAGCTGATATTTCAAAACATCCACAAGAGCACGTTATTCTTACATTTAAGGGATAAATTTTGTGTTTTTAAAATTCCTATAAAACCAAAATTATATGGTTAAATCATTTGGATTTTCCATGTGTTATTTGATTATATTGTCTTTTGCTGTATTAAAACTGAAACATGATTACTTCAAAATTCGATAGAAAAAAAATCCTAAGTAGCACCGTCTATTTTCTGTTTTATACGATTATACGTAAACAGTTCCTTATTGTGCAGTAAAATTTGATTTAAATCGAAGGTATTTAAATATGTTAAGAACTTACTAAGCTAAAAATTGATTTAAGTATAGCATTTTGTCATAAATCTACATCTAAACGGAGCGCGTTTAGCTTCGGTGCGCGTGAGTCTACTATCTCTCGCGTCAAACTAGACAGCCATAACGCCAGTTAACTTACACACCGACCTAAACCAAGCTTCAATGTATTCTCTCAATATGGCCGTTTGTGCTAAACATTGCGCTAAGTATGTTACTTCATGGTTCAGGTTAGTTTTGATTATATTAGACTGGAGCTCGTGGCTAAGTAATAACAGCGGCACGGGTCGATACATCAGCGTAAGCTACGCTTGCCGGGGTTGGTCCGTGGATGGGGAACCATCTTTACATAATTATGGAGACTCCTCCGTGCCTCGGAAAGCACGTTAAGCCGTTTATCCCGCCTGTCATTCGTGGATCTTTGACAGTTGTTACGGGTCGTCAGAAGCCCGAAAGTCTGACAACAAACACCAAGGAGTATCGTATTACTCAGTAACTAGGTTATGGAGGTCAGATAGGCAGTCGCTCCATATAAAATACTGGTATTCAGCTGCATCCGGTTAGACTGGAAGCCGACCCCAACATAGGAAAAGGCTAGGCAGATTGATCAGATTGTTTTAGACCTTGTCTATGCTTTGGAGTGTCTCGCATACCTAAAGATCCGTGGGAATCTGGATATGAATTAGGATTAGCTTAGTACTTTCTTGCTATAGAGAAAGGATTAAGCCAGGTAAACTGAAGTTGCTCAACATTGTTGCAGCAACATGCTCTTTTGTTGCTAGAAGCATGATGCTGGCAACAAGAAAAACATTGTTTCTAGCAATATTTGATGTAATAAGCAATTGTTGCTCTAGTTTGGCGTACCATGAATACAAATGAGTGGTTCGGGGTTCGGTTAAAAGTGAATGTGACCTACAACTTCAAACCCTTTCGTGTATCTATTTCAGATGATGACTGGCTAAAAAAAAGAAATTCTATTTAAGTAATCCGTCAGTCAGATATAGAAAAATATTAGGCACTCTTTTTTACCCAACTGCCAAAGAAGAAGGGGTTATTGCTTTATCATATTTCACGCATTCAAGTTGGGGAGTGGGGTCTCGCCTCGCTACGTTATTTCTACGTATAAAATCTAGCTAGGCGTGACGTCTTGCTATATTTTAACTGAATGTATCGCAGTAATCTTTTCATTACGTAAAAAAGTAAAAAATAAATGTCCAATATTTTTAATAAATAACATGACGGACAAACAAAAATGTCATCATCCCTATTACCGATCTACAGTTATAAACAATTGTAATTATACAATTAATTCTGCTTAACTCGTCAACCGTAATTAGCTTACTAGCCAATATGTTATATCTAATTCGGCACACCTGACTAATTGGGTACTACATAATATGACATCTAAAGCTACTGATTATATTAGCTCATTAGTGGCTACGGTATACTAAGTATCGACTATGCATTCCACAAACACGTTTCAGAATACATAATCGTGATGATTTTAATTGGGCATCACTTTTAGGGTGCAATTATTAATAGGATATGATGCCTACACAACGTTTGATTATTACTACTCAATAATTATTATAACAGCTAACATTATATAACAATGTACGTTGGTATATATGAGATTGATAAACTCCAACATCGCTTGACCGATCACCCTGAAATTTAGCACATAATATGTATTTTTTTTTCATGGAGAAAGTCTTAATATAGGATTTTTTCAGATATCCACTCGGGCGAAGCCGCGAGCAAAAGCAAGTAGCATATAATTCTGATTAACACTCGCGATGACACTTCATTTTAAGTCGTTATAAAAAGTCTTTCTATCGCAACAATAAATGTTAAACTGACAAAGACAGAATGAGACTTAATGGTGACTTAAAATAGTGTTTCGTCGGAAAATTCTACCATCAGAAACCAGGGGTCAGCCATTCATCCAATCCAATCTCCGTCCAGACAAGTCCCAAGATAATTCACTTTAATATCGCTCACCTATCAATCTGCAGTCCAATTTACTCAACAATAGCTCGCCACTCACTCAACTCCATCGAAAGTCCCACAGCAATTGTTCGAAGCCACACAAATAAGTGTTGAAAATTCAAACGGAATTGAATGCCGTGCAGTGCAATGTTCGGTACAGTCGGCCTCGTCAACTTGTGCGGTTATTCGCAAACAAACTGCTGAATTCACTGCCTAACGCTTGCTACTAGTTGATCGAGTTTTGGATGGATCGGTAAATAGAGGTGGGACAGTCGTGCAGTGTGATGGGGTAAGTGTTACGACATGTGGACTTACGTACGTAGTGTTGGCACTAAATTAGTGTAGCTGCTGTTTCAGCTTGTCAAGATTCAATATTAAATACGGAGAGAATTTATTTTCCTTTTCTGAGGACCTTTAGCTTGTGTTATGAATGGATCAGACATGTTGATCCGTTCCCCAAACACCAGAAAGTTTACATACTCTTACTGAAAGCGTCTTTGGGTGTGTTTCCATTGACGCAGAGCTGGGCGGAGTGGAGAGGAGCGGACCATGAAGTGACCAATCACAGTGCTCGAAATCTCCACTCCGCGTCAGTGGAAACAGTGTAAGTGGATCGGAGCGGATTTTCAAATAAAATATATGAACACGCGGCCCCGAGGCGGACAGAACTGAGTCGAGCAGGACGGTCCGACCAATCACAATGCTCAAAATCTCCACTCCACTCCACTCCGCTCCGCACAGCTCCGCGTCAGTAGAAACGCACCCTTACGGTATAACACAACAACCCTTCAGCCCCTTAAATCCCCGAAGATTTAGACAGTGCTGTAACTCTGGATAACAATCACAAACAAAAGCAATCCCTATCTATAAAATTGTCATAACTAACCACTAATAGTAAGTAATGTGACATAAAACCCGTTACGGCAAGAAGCTCGCCTTCACAGAACTGTTATTAGCATAATAAGGCCTACACACATAACGATGATGGCGTAAGACATCGGAAAAGTTCGCAAACTTTTATTTTACTACCCTAAGATCAACAGATAGGGTGATTGCTTTGTTATCTTACTGATCTTTCTTTCTTTTCCGGGTGGATGTGCTGAAGTACATGAAGCCATTAAATCGTTCGTCACGCATATAGTCTATCATACACGCTACGTGTGTTTTCGTAACAGCGTATACATGGTAAGCGATCAAATAGTTTCATGAGGGGGTATCTTGCTTATTTCTGCAGACAAAAAACACAGAAAAGAGATTATAAAACATTTCAAACCCACATACAACCATTAGACCTCTCAACAAGTCATCAACATAAGTCAAAGGCACTAAAACTCAACACCTAATCGATGACCTGAATGCCGACAGCTCTCCGTGATCAATTCTATCTAAATCGGTCCATCTCACCACCGCAGATCAATAGCGACCGTTACAGCCGACAAATTATCAGGCAATTGGGAGATATGAAGCCACAATGAAGGAGCCTAACTAACGGAATAAACTCATTCGTATCGGAAATTGGTGTAAATGTTGAAGGCTTTCTTGAGGATTTTGTAAGCGTCTTGGGAATTTAGTTCTTGATTTTGTGGAAATCTTGGAAGCTTTATAAGACATTTTCTGTTAATCCCTTGAGCTTTTTTTGCAGTAGGATTGCTTCCTGTTTCTCGAATCATCCATTAACCAAATTAATTGCCAATATCGTGTATTGTATTTCCAAAAAAGTATGTTTCGACAATTCGATCAAATTCCGGTCTTAAACCACGACAGACGTTGATTCATAGGGATGAACTGAAAACCGAACGCAGTCCACTAAACCTCGGCTGGCTGGACCACAAACTGATCGGATGTAACCGCGACATCTCAATCAATAGCGTCCATTAGCTCACGTCGAATCGTGCGCTCATTAATTCAGACCACGCGCGCCAGCCGGTCTCGCTTTCACATGCAAATTGCTCATCGAGCTCTGATGGAATATGGAGCCCTAATACCGAAGGGCTTCAATTTTTCTCACGTATCCGAGAGTTTTAAGTGGAAAAAGTTCTTAATTATTTTGTAGAGGTATTTGGGGCAGTTTTTTTTACTGAAAGTGATACATCTCCACAAATATCGTGTAATAAAAATATTCGTCGAGTTTTTACCATTTCCTTTGATTTACGAAGTCCTAAAAATCTTACTTTGAAGGAAAGTTAGAATCAAATATTGGATTACCTTTACTCTCGGTAATCGCTCAAAGGCTTCCTTTATTGGAGAGGAAACAAGACTTTGAAATAACCAAAGGCTAAAAAGTGAAATGTAACATGGAGTTTGTGAGTAGACACTCCCTTGGATTTACCGCTTTCATAGTTTATTCAAGCTTTAACAAGCTCACCGCAACACAAGGACATTTATCTCGAGGATAATTCACCATTACACTAACGAAGCAGTCAGTTTCAGTCTCCATAACAAGACTGCTACTCTGATCTACGAGCAACTCAACGTTCAGAATATTATCATATTGTTCAAAGAACGGTGAACTGGCTAATTTCTAGCTTTTGCATAATATCGTAGTCTAAGAAACGTTAGTTTGTGTTGCTAAGTGAATTTACTGGAGTTGGAATGGCAAATAGTTGGCTTGATACTCGACTGGCAAAGAAAAACATGGCAGTGGCACATTGGACTCTAAATTGTATCTCCAGAGTCGGACAAAATAAACCTTTGTTATGCAAACAACTATTTGATCAAACCCAAAACTAGTAGAGGATCAATCTAAGATATGAAGTCTTACAAAACCTTCAACTTATTATTTCTAAAGTTGACCATCGCACCCGAAGTCAAACTTACAACCCCATGCATTCAACGTACCAAAAGTTTTCCCTCCATAATTTAGTTTAGAAATCTTCATAAGTTTTTCTTGTTTGCCAAAAAACTTTTTGCTAGCGTGATTTAGAATATGGAATGAAGGCCAAGACATCCGGACACCTCTATTGTAGGTCTTGGCAATCATTTCGCCTGGCCTGTCTATCTTAGTACTGTTTTTAGGAACGACACCTTTGTTTGCCTAAATTCGTCCAATTTACCTGATGTTGTTTTTGTTTCCTAGGCCGCATTTCTCGGGGGCCTAGTCGGCTGAATGAATAGAATTTATGACTTGGCTGTAAATCTTGAAGATGCTGGTTAGAATGTTTTTGTAAGTGGAGGCGGAGGAATTAATGAAGGGCGATAAATGTAGGTCCGTAATTTATGTTTTTCCAAAGGTTGTTCTTAGGCCAATGGGTGCTATATTTTTGGAGAAGACTTCTAAATGGGATTGCATTTGTTTTTCTTTTGCTCTTCGACTAACTTAATCTCCAGCTAATTTGTGACCTAAAAAGTCCTCACGTCGTTCAACAAAGTAAAAAACTCTTAGTTAGTCCTCGTCTCGTATCCTAATGTTTACAGAAGTCTGTTACGTACCTACTAACTTAAAATATACTCTTGCGTTTGCCTAAAACTTGCCTCGAACCCGCTTGTTATTTTGCACATGCATGCATTTCTCATTATGCATATTTAACTTAGTAGTTCGAAGTTGAGTTTAGTTTAGCTAATGCGCCTTGTCGGTAACTGACGGCTTGACACCGCTTTGTGGCTTTATTTATAATGGAAATTGGTTCGTTAACTTTTCTATCACCTTCGAAGTTAGCTGGTTCATTGTTTGAAATTATAATTCCAGTTATACCTACTTAAGTTAGAACAGTTTCCTGTTTTTTTAGAGCAAACAAAGAAGAAGAAGAAATTGAACAGGAAGCAAGTTTGTTAATCGTTGATAAGTAATCAAAATTAGTTCACTCAACAATTAGTTCACACAACAATTAGTTCACACAACACAATCACCTTTGTACGTATTTTTCTGTTCCTTTCTGTTTGTCTGTTTATTTGTGTGTACATAAATTATTAAATAAATAAAATAAATAGTTTTAGGATATTAACGAAGCATGCTGCCGTCACCAATTAAGAATTTTAACTTTTGACCCTCACAACAAGCAAAAAACTCGGTTTAAAACGATTTTTTCATAAATACACCAACTTTTTCTTCATAAAATCTTCCACAGACAATCCGACAGACATGCCAGACGTACCGCGAACTATTAGTTGAACATTTTTAATAGCTTCCCCCGCTCTATTGTGAGCCCGTCTATTAGGAGGATCACGCGACCAAACTTTAATTTAATTTTAAATCCGCGTCTTCGTCCCAAGTCACTGGCAGCGTTGTGGTTTCACGTCCTTTGAGTGAGCAATATAAGTTTTCTAGCTCTAAAGAAAATGTAGCTGTTGAGTAAATAGACTCTGATATCTTGTTAGCTAGGTGGCAGAGGACACATCAGCCTGTAATATTGGAAAGTCTTCTAAACTTCTAATACACTTCATGAAGGCTTGCTTAAGGGATCGCTGAATGTCATTGATGCTTCGTCATCGTCTTGTATTACCTACCTTTGTCTACATTTACATAAAAAGGTGAGTTTTCTTTTCTAAGATCCCAAATCCCTGAAGCTCCCAAGCCAACAGGTAGTTCTTTAGTCTTTCGACAAGATCTATACAAAAACTCCTGTCCAAGCTCCTGGCCTCCGTTCTCCGTTTCCCTCCGTAGAAGGGTTTCTAAACTCCGTGTCGTACGTCAGCCGCAACGTTAATAACCTGCAAATGTGAAAAACCTCTTTTGTTTGAGCTATGCTAAATATTGTTTTAGTCTACAATTAACTTAATTTAGTCCTGGGCGAGCTTTTATAAACGTTACTAGCGGAACATTTTGTTTGAGATGGATTAAAATGCGACACGTGCAAACTTCGACAGATTATCTGGTTTTCATAATATTTAAGAAGGGAAGAGATTTAGGATCAAATATGTCATGTTCAGTCGACCCTTTCTGACCTGAAAAAGGCCTGTATGAGGCAAAGTTTACACATCAATGAGTGCTTAGAAAAATAAACCTAGATACGTACATATTTATATGTTTTATGTTTATTTTTTTATCTAAAACTCTGAAGCTAGTAAAATTAATAATTATATATAGATATAGTATAGTAGTTGTCATTATTATATTGGTAATTAGCTTTTGCCCTAGGCTCCGCCCGCGTGGATGTCGGAAAATATCCCACAGGAACGTACTACCGGGAAATCCTTCTTTATTTATTTTCTACGTTATGAAGGGAACCTCTGCGCAAAATTTGAGCTTTCTAGGTTCAAGGGTTTGGGCTGGGCGCTGATGAGTCAGTCGGTCAGTCAGGACTTCTTTTTATTTATATAGATTGTCAAATAATAAATCATTTACTCAAACATTGGTATCGTCTCGCAAAGCACAAATCCCTCGGCTTATTTACTCAACAATAATACCTTAAATAAATCATACAGTTAAGTTTTAGATTCCGTGCAGTATTTTAACAAAGAAGTTGAAAGTTGGAATGCATTTTTCAAGGAATTATTGCCTCGTCCAGACATTGAACCCACTGCGTTCGTGTGGCTAATCATTCGAGACACGAAAATAGTTTTGCGCTGTGGTTTTTCTTGGTTGGTTGACAAGGTTTTCGTTAGTTTGATATGTTGAATTCTCTAATTAAGTTTTGATTTATGAATGTGAATTTGAGTTGACTTTACGTTTCAAATCATAAATCTCGTCGATTTAAAAATGAGTCCTGTTTCTGTATTTTATCATTACTTACTCTGCAAATACGTTATCAGAAATAGTGTGCAATATTCAATCAAAGCAACTCTAAGTGCTAACTCTAAAGCAAACTAAAATAACATTTCTAGCCCCGCTTCATCCACTGACATCATAAACTCCCGGCTTCCGCTAACTTCAGAAACTTGATCTTCGCAATTCTATTTTCAGGCCCTTTTTAGCCGTGATTCAGCTCTGTAGGCAATCTATTCCTACACATCTTCCTTGTTTTATGTTTCATTCGAACAAATATAACATAACATTACGCCTGTAATCGGCGAAGGGTTGGGCAGAGGTGTACCTATAGTAGACCCACATTGCGCCAGTTAGGTTTATGTCCCACGTAATAGGGGGCGACCCTATTGCCATCGACCGGGCACAGATCCATACTACAGGCTGCTACTGAGCTCAGTCGCCGCAGGAGACGCCCTGGGGGCGGGAATCGAGAGCCGATTCCCGGGCACCGTAGGCGCCGGCTTGCGGACGGCGAGTAGTGGGTAGCTCGCCGTCCGGTAAGGACCAGGCCCGGGTCGACGACGCGTTGTGTTCCACGCGCGCCTCAAAGAGATGTGAGCAATGGTGGGGTCCAATAGGGCCGATGCCGCCGAGGTCGCGGGTTGTTCGAAAGAGATACCGTGGCCCTGGCATAGGTAACTGAAGGAACACGGGTGGGTTTTAGTCAGTAAAAGTCTGACACGCCCTTTCGCTCCGCCCAGAGCGGGAGAAGTCATTTGATGATTTCCCATCCACAAAAAAAAAGGCTGAGAAATTCCTGATGGAATAACCCAATAACACTTTATCCGACCTGGGAATCGAACCCAGGACCTTAAGCTCACCAACGCTTGCGACCCACGAGGCAGTCATTCGAACAATATGGGGGATATCCTTGCTTATTGCGCTCCTTGTACGTGTGTTAGGTACAGGCATAGCTTAGTCTCAGTTAGGAGCATCATTTGGTATGCAAACAGAGGTTCCTAAGTCTTTGTTGGTTTATATGTGGTCTTTTGTTTTACCAGTTGAAAGCTGTGTGAGCTTAAAGCTTTGTTCAGTGTTGAAGAGGACTATGAGCAGGCAGTGGTACCTAACTACCGCGACTTACGAGTTGTAGGTCGTAGGTTCGAACCCAGACAGGCGATTTAGTTTGTGTAAATTATTTCATCACCACTGCTCTCAAAACGGTGAAGGAAAACATCGTGAGGAAACCGGCATGTCCTAGAACTAAAAATTCGAAGACATGTGACATCTACCAACCCGCACTGGGCCCGCGTGGGATTACGGCCCGCTCCCTCTCACAGAGAGGAGCCCTGTGTCCCAGCAGTGGGAACATTATAGGCTGATTATGCTGTTGAAGAGACTAAGGCTCCGCATTATTTTGGCGTCAACTGCCGTCTATCTAGATGAAACAGAATGTAACTACTTCTGTGAGTTAAACTTCTGGTCTCCGCGAATTAATGAGTGAAAGAAACAAGGCATCCAACTATAATTTACAATCCTAGACATGACAACTAGAACTTACGGTTTCAGACTGTTGGAAACAATACCAACTGCTCTATTACCGTTTTCGTGTTGACTATTCGCCGTGAGTGCTATACCGGCAGTACTTCCTGCCTTAACCCCGCAATTTTCCACGCCCATGTTTGATTGATTTCAGCGCGTAAATTGGTGGTTGGAATATCATGTATGAACTTGTAACCTCCAAAGTTTGAGTCTCTTCGTAAAAAGAATTAGTTTTCTCGTCTCAAAAAATCTGTCTTTAGTTTGGATTAAATCAGATTAGTTAATATAGCTGCTAAAATATTTTAATAGCCAGAAGGCTAGCAAAAAATCGTCTTAGCCTTTTCCCAATATGTTGGAGTCGGCTTACGCGGCTTCCAGTCTAACTGGATGCCGCTGAATATCATTATTTTACATGGAGCGACTGCCTATCTGACCTCCACAACCCAGTTACTGGGTAATACGATACCCCTTGGTAAGACTGGTTGTCAGACTTTCGGGCTTCTGACGACCCTTAACGACTGTCAAAGGTCTAAGAATGACAGCCGGGATCTATGGCGTAACGTGCTTTCCGAGGCACGGAGGAGTCTCGGTATGTAAAGATGGGACCGTAACAAGCGTAGCTTTACCTGATCGATCGCCCCGTGCGGCTGTTATAGCCATTAGCCCCTCCTATAACAAAATCTAGTACTAGTACAAACTGTGGTAACAGCTGTCTGTCTAGAACTAATTCAGAGTCAGAACTTCGATGAATTATATTATCTAGATTTTACGGTATTTTGACTGCTTTCAACGAAATCGCTCATCCAAACATTATGATAATGTTATACATTACAATGAATTGCGAGAATCTAGAAACCCTAAGAATATATTTTCTTGTAAATATGAAAGTCATACCCTTATTTCGAGTCGGCACGAGTAGCGGAGCTGACTGCTAAGTATTATAACACGAGGCTCTAAATGTACCGCAAACTTATACCCGAAATGTGACTAGTAAACTAGGAGTACGAATCAATCAGTCTGCCTAGCCTTTTCCCAACTATGTTGGGGTCGGCTTCCAGTCTAACCGGATGCAGCTGAATACCAGTATTTTACATGGAGCGACTGCCTATCTGACCTCCACAACCCAGTTACTGGGTAACACGATACCCCTTGGTAAGACTGGTTGTCAGACTTTCGGGCTTCTGACGACCCGTAACGACTGTCAAAGATTCACGAATAACAGCCGCGACCAACGGCTTAACGTGCTTTCCGAGGCACGGAGGAATCTCGTTATGTAAAGATGGTCACCCATCCACTGACCAACCCCGGCAAGCGTAGCTTAACCTGACGGATCGACCCGTGCGACTGTTATTACTTAGCCACGAGCTCGAGTAAACTAGGAGTACGAATACGCCCCACAAAATTAGTGATGTGTAATTCCTGTGATAGTGTTGACAGTAGACACAGTGGGGCGTCTCGACTATATTACTTGCATAGTGTGTGACTAGGCAATATTTGTAGTGATATATGTTACTGTAATCTCAGTTGTCGACAGCTATGTAGCATGGTGTGTGTTTATTGGCACGAAACATGAGATATAAATAAACCGGTCAAGAGCGAGTCGGACTCGCGCACCGAGGGTTCCGTTCCAATTTCTGAAAGTGTGCGTGTGTGTGAAATCTTTACATAAACTTCTATCACATAGAATAATTTCAGATTTGTATCTTTGCAAACTTCGGAGATAAGGGGCGGAACGGTATTTTTTTTTCACATTTTTCATCAAAAGTCGAAAACTATGCGGGCTAAAAAAAAGAAAAAAAATGCTTGAGAATGTGCAAATAGCGCTCTTTCAAATGATACCCCCAGATGCCCTAGTAGCCCCACTTTGAATTTTTAAGACCCCCTTTCAGTCCTTGTTACAAAAAAAAATATAAATATTTTTAAGTACTTTTTTCTTATTTATAAAATAGTTGGGTAAACGTCATCTAAAACTGTTCCAAATTTCAAGTTAATAGCATTAGTAGTTCTTGAGATATCCAGCTGTGACAGACAGACAGACAGACTGAGTCACACCATAAGGGTTCCTTTTTTACCATTTTGGTACGGAACCCTAAAAACGAGCAGCGACAGTAGTCGCATATGATTGTGTATCATTTTACATCTCACCTTGGTAATAAACAACATTAACATTATATCCTGAAAAAAATATTTCTCTTTGGCATAATTATGGTATAATAGGTGAAAGATGTAGAAGCCTATGGCACACCTAGTTTTTTTTTAATTATATTACACAGAAATTGATACAAGTATCAATAAATACTAGTTACAAATTCGAAGTAAACTTTTCATACTAGAACAGTAAAAACAATTTTGAAAAAAATTAATAAGTCGTTAAAACATACATAATGATTTCAATTTTTTTATTCAATTTTTTGAAAAAATAAAAAAGCTTGGTATGCCATGGGCCACCTATTATAGCCTATTTTTTCAAGACGGTAAAAAAAACCGTCCAGTACCTATATAGTATGTACCAATGTTTTTAATCTACTTAAGATCAGATTTATGTAGCGCACAGCTGATGGCTGACAGTACCAATCTCTCGGAAAATGTGTTGGTACCATTTAACGACCAATTCTAGCACCACGCGCGCTCATTGGTCAAATCAAATAGCGCGCGCTTCCAAGTGTGAAAAGGGACGGAAGTGTGTATCACTTCCGTCCGTCCCTTTTCACGAAATCACTCCCAGAGCTTGCAGAAAAGCGAGAGGAAAGATGTTACACATCAAGAATTGGTGAAATAGTTACTGGATTGTAAGTTTTCTGGTAAATATCGTACCGTAGTCGGTTTTGCGAACGCAAATGTGAGAAAAGCTTGGTATATGATACAAACGAAAATGAGAGAAAGAGAAAAGGCATTGTGTTAGTAAATAATTGCCAATCTATTCTTTCTTCCCTCATAAAAGTGATAGATATAAGAAATAATGAGTAGGAATCTGTTTTCAAAGGAAAACTAGAAAAGAAATACAAATATCTAAGGTTAGGTTAAAGTAAACAACAACGTAATAATTTTGAAACGCCTCTTGAAAGCTGTAAATAAAACACAGACTCCCAGACCAAATAATAGTGACAAAAATACACGTCCCAGAACA
Organism: Cosmia trapezina; assembly: GCA_905163495.3. NCBI lineage: Eukaryota > Metazoa > Arthropoda > Insecta > Lepidoptera > Noctuidae > Cosmia > Cosmia trapezina. Next base: position 1,358,267 of record LR991033.1, on the reverse strand, counting down.
CATAATGCCATACACTAACTTCTAATAGGTCATTCCGAATGTTGTGAGTTAGTGTCTATTGTCACTAGTACCGTAAAAGGTCCACGATAGCGGCGAATGAAAGAAAGAATAGGATTTAGAAACAGACTCGCTTTCACTCTTGTAGTATTGAACTCACTATTAAGGCGGAACTATCCGTCAATGACCTTGAGTGGTTAGCTTGCGCGTTCTGTGCTGAGCTCACGCAACGCGTCGTACGTCCAGCCAGTAATAGGACTCGTCCATCAAGGAGCGCTGTCCCAAATTAGACGCATTATTAATTTATTATACATAAAACAAAAGACATTTTAATAAAACACGTATACTAAAAGATAAATAATTAAATTACCTTTAAAATGGTAAAGGTTTCATAAAAATGCGCCTGACAGTTTTTGCGTGATTCTCAGTATTTTATCTGCGTTAGACATAACTTTACAAATTAATTACACTATTTAATATAAACATAATCTAAAATATTCACATATTAAGTTATTAAGAAAATGCTCTAATTGAACATATATTTTTTCCAAATCATTAACACTACTCGTTTAGACGTGATCTTCAGTTTAAAGTCATCAAAAGTCAGATAGCGTCGCCTTAAGAGGAGCAAGGAAATTGCTCACTTACTGCATTAGTTAGGAGGAGAGCAATTACTACTGAAGCTTCGCTAGATAATGGATTGTGGCTTTTGGCAAGTCTTAAAATGATTATAGCTTGGCTCTTGCTGTAAAAACTGTAACATACGTCTTATACTTATGAACAACTTTTACTATGGGACCAAATCTGAAATTGCGAAAAAAAAATGTGCTGTTCAGTACATTTTGACGAATTATGCGAACAGAAATGTACTGAACAGCTGATTTTTTTTTTCGCGATTTCAGTTTTGGTCCCATAGTAAAAGTTGTTCATAATGATGTGTACAATGACCCCTTAAGCGGTTTTGCGCATTTAACGTTACACGTTGTAGAGTCCTTTGCCTACTCGGGCTTTTCATAGTAAGATATGTCTTAGCTAGTCGATTCGTATAGTCGTAACATGCTTTCAACATTATAATTTTTAATTTTAGAATATAGTATAACTGTGGGTGGATTTGAATCTTTGGTTACTAACATAATTCTTAAGTATACTACTAACAAAAATATGGATACTTGAGTCTGATTTAAATAAATAAATTAAATAACCAGGTCGCCGATCCCTATGTTAATATAAACAGTGAAAGAGAGCACAAAGTGCAAGTTCACTAACTATTCCCGCGTTCAACTATAAAGTTGCCAACTTTAGCTTAAAGCAAACAAATTACGTATGAGATCTTATTAGCCGTTGAACGCGAGCTCGCCTAACTTGATAACTTTTAAAAGTACACGTACTGATACTTAAGTATTTAAGTAAACTCTGTTTGAGGATTCTTTAAGGGGCTTTTAGAGAAAGAAAAAGGAAGTAACGTAATACATCACCTAACGTAAAAGCTCACATGGTCATTCATTTTATACACATTTGCATTAAGTTTTCATAACAGACAAGAAAACCTAATAGGAATGTGTATGTGAGCTTTTTCAGTATGATTCACTCCTTTTCATTCGTTCTAGTTTTAGGCGAGAGATGATAACTAAAGACATGAGTGATAGCAATCTATCAGGTGCAACCTGTTGAAAACCGATTAAGTATAGCTTGAGAACCTAATTCTACTGAACAAAATCTAAGTAAATCTAATATTTAGGTAAAAACTTTTCGTAATATAACATTGACTTGTGAAATCGTCACAAAAGACCAACTGTCAAATTAAACATTAAATAAAAATTTAACAATAAACGTAAGTCATTACCATTGACTTGTGCAATTTGACAACTATTAACGAAAAAAGAAAAACATAGGGGCATAGTATACAGGGCTATTTTTAAATGACTAGCTAAATTTTCACAGGGTGTTCTACCCATGAATATGAACAACTTTCACTATGGGACCAACTTCTTATTCAGTTTATGAAATATCTTTTAAATTGGTCCAATATTGGAGGAGGAAATCGGCGAGAGCCAAACCTCGAAATGTGACTTTTTACATAGGATATTTAGTCGGATCTGCAGTTGTCCTTATCGCACGAATTCCAGGGCGGAGTGCTCGCAGAGCGACAACAATACCTTCTTAAAATACCTAATTTTCAAAAGTCTGGCCACCCGCCTTTCGTCTTAAATACTGTTTTGCAAATTGCAAAAAACCTAAGAAAATTTGAATTTCGCGGGTTACCCTGGCGCTTTCGCCATAAACAAAGTAGTTTTTGGTTCAAATCTAAGCCCGTTGAAAGAATAATAAAGAAATATTGGTCGACTAATATTAACCGCAGCATTGAGGCTTTTCCATTTTATTACGCCACAGTTCAAACATTACTTATTTATACCAGTAGTTCAAGTTTAATAACGCTTTAATTGCTAAAATAAACTTATTTTAGCAATCGAGCAAAGACCATTGTATAGGTGCTTTTAACTAACCTTAAATGGCTTCCTTATTTTCCTGATTAAACAATCTTTTCATACGACAAATAGGTCATGTCATCACCATAGATTACTAAATCCCTCTCATTGTACTATTGGCATTCTAAACTATTTCCGAAGTCCACTTTGCACCCCATTGCGCAACTCTCAGGCTAATCCTTCACAGTGCATGGCTCAACTCTCAGCCTACTACTTCATTGTATGCCATAATTCTATTGTCTAATCTACTGGCCATTCACTCTCGACAGAATTCACCATCAAATTAATTTTCTGAGTTCTCAAACTTCATCATAAGCCGTCTGTAAGTACGGTCAAGATGCATGTTCTGTCGCAGCAGAACTCAAGTCAGCTCAACAGTACCTAGAACTAAAATCTAGCCATAATTTAGTTTATGGTCTAAGCTAGAACTGTGGGCCCCCAGAGACGCGTAAGTCACATTAAGGTTTAAGTTAGTGCTTCAGAAGTGACGTATTCTGTATGCCGTTAAAACTTTGCTGCTTAGTCATAGAATTAGCTGAAATTAATTAAACTTATGTGTATTTGTAAACAGGTAAAATAATGTAAGCTGCAGCTTCTGAAACTGATTAATCTTCTTTAAATTCTTGCTTTATTTTCGTGCTACGTATTTGCCGGCTTTGACCGCATTTTTGCGTTTCAGTTTTTCTATTTTGCGGTTGGTATGTTGAAAGTTTGGAGGATATTTTCCAAAGTCCTTTTGCAATCACCAAGCTACATAAGTATATTTTTTAAAATTATGTTTGGCAGTTTGCTTTGAAACGTACCAAGATACTTAGAACGAGATTTTTACCTTTTCTTTTTTTTTTTATTAAAACTTAATGCACATGTAAAAAAATACCCTACAAAGGCAGACTTAATGATGAGCCATTTTCTACCAGTCAACCTTAGGGTGATGCAGAGAGAAAACATGGCAGCTGCAACATAACGGATAGATAACACGAAAATAACTATAAAATACAAGAATAATGACAGTTTGACATATTTTCTGTACAAAAGCTGTCAAACCACCATATTTATTTATCTGATACTTAACACTTATCTGACCATTGAAAAATCAGCCCAAAGATTACTGAATCGAAGGTCATACATTAGATGTGAGTGAAATATCTCCATAACCATTGCAGACAGAGGTTGGTGTTACCTTTCTGCCGTCTCCCCGGGTTTTATGTGAGCTACGTGACGTCACGGGTCGTCTTTTGTGGCGCGCGATTTATAGGCATACCTTTATGTTTTACTGGGCTAAAGTGCCACTTTTACCACCTTTAACGACTTTATTTTCATAGCTGGACAATTTTTAGGTCTCCTTTGAAATTGTCTGGAACTAAAATGCGGACATATTAAAGTTTAATTTAGTCTTCATAAAAGTTTTATGTCCTTAAGAAAGGAGCAACTCGGGACTTCATTGTAATGTCCCTCATTTCACAGTCCCTTTATTCATTAGGAAATAGACCGCTACAATTCACCTGTAACCTTTTCACCTCACAAATCATAGACCACCACACCATCATAACTCAAAGATTTAAACAATTCACAGTCCAAGGTAAACGTTACCTCCATAATTTATAGGCTCATCCATTTCTTACCAGTTAGTCCAGTCATCTCCTATTGTTCACATGGATACTATAAGATACAGAGGCCCGAGTACGAACGCGCGACGTATAAAGCTAAAGTTTCAAGTTGCAAGTTTCTGGAACGTTCAAGAGCAAAAATCGCATGCCTTAGAGCACGTTCAATTTTATTGCCATTCAAGAATTGCATACAAGTGTTTACACGCGTCCGGTTTCCATAAAATGACATACAATTCTTGAAGGTAAGTTTTGACATTCAATAAAATTGCATGCAAGTTTTTCCTCGTCATAACGCAGAGTTGCACGTCCTTCAAGTACTTATTACTAGTATTTGCGCTGCCAAATATTTCATTACATTTTATTGAACGTCTTGTTTCGTTCGCTCATGATTAAATTAAAGAAAATTTTCATGCCAGAATTTAGTGCGATTTTTTTGTACGTGCAATTTTATTGAACAAACGATACTTGTATCGTTTGTTAAAAAGTAAGTAAGTAAAGTAGTAAGTGTTTACATGCGTCTGGTTTCCTTAAAATGACATACAATTCTTGAAGGTAAGTTTTGACATTCAATAAAATTGCATGCAAGTTTTTCCTCGTCATAACGCAGAGTTGCACGTCCTTCAAGTACTTATTACTAGTATTGGCGCTGCCAAATATTTCATTACATTTTATTGAACGTCTTGTTTCGTTCGCTCATGATTAAATTAAAGAAAATTTTCATGCCAGAATTTAGTGCGATTTTTTTGTACGTGCAATTTTATTGAACAAACGATACTTGTATCGTTTGTTAAAAACACAAAAACAACAAAATTGCACGAATTGTAATTCGTGCAATTTTGTTGTTTTTGTGTTTTTTCGTTGTATAAACTTGCACTGTGTAAATGGAGCTTTAGTAACGTAAATTCGAACGATTTTTGAATCGAAAATAGAAATTAATAAAGTCTTAAAGCTACCTAAATATGGTATGGGAAACGAGTATTTTCATTATTGAAATCGGGAGAATTTACGTTTTGTTTATTCCGCGTTCGTGCTAGCCCCACTGATTACAGACGTCATGTCATGATGACACGGTATGAACTGAAATAGACGTAATTTGTATTGTTTCTGATTGTTATTCTAAGGCTTCTTATGTACGAGTTGGTATAATTCTGGTTCATTACATAACGTGTAGTAGACACAGACTTACTGTATGCTCTGTGTTAAATTAACATAACACATACATTTTCCACCGTACTTGCAAAAAAGGTTAAGTGAATTAAACACGCAAAATGTCATACTTAAAAGTTAGTTTTTCATACGGTCCAGTTTCCTGTTCACACTTCATATAAAATACGTTAATTTTATTCGCGGTCAAAGTGTATGTTCAACAGTAAATTTTACTTATAAAACTGTGTTCTTGCATCAAGTATTCGTGCGATTTGTTGGCATCCCAACCTCCCAGTTCCATGTTGCATACTCACCGGTTTTCGCCGCAAATGTAGGCATGCATTTACCGTGTCATGTATCACGCTCACGCTCCCTCTAGCTCCGTCATTCATCTGCCATGATTCTAGGGCAGGCTCTGCTTGGTATAAGTTTCCTTAACATACCAAGTCTGAAAATTCATCTTGTATTCAATCTTTTAGCCTCCCCTTAGCGAGATGTTCGTCACATAATCGTTCGAAAATCTTCTTACATGCCGAACGTGACTTCCGTATGTTTGGGGGGCTTAAATAGTTTTTGAACATTGCTTAAACGTTTTGTATAGTCATCCTTTAGGCTGCTTTTCCACCAGAGATGAGCTATGCAGATATGCTACGAAGATTTGAAAGCTAAGCGACGAAACTATGTGACCGTTTCCACTGATGCTAAGCTGTGTAGCGGAGCGAGTAAGACGTGCTATGAAGATGCGCCGCCGCGAGGTAGCTGTGCAAGGAAGATGCACATAGTTACACCACTCGCGCTTCCATAGCTCCCATCCATAGCACACATCCATAGCTCGCATACTTCCATATAAAAAACATAGCTTTGTTGAACACGTTTCCACCCATGCTATGCTATGTGGACCAATGAATATGATTGGCATCCATAGCAACGTAGCATAGCACATCTTTGGTGGAAAAGCACCCTTAGTCTCGGTTTTTTTTTGAATTACAAGAATCTTTACTGAGTTCATTTTCAAAGTTATTAAGCCACAATATGGCCTTTCACGGAAATTAACCGAAGAACAACTCTTAAATTTAATTTAATTTTTAAACTATTCCCAGATTAAGTATACCAATTGTGTATACTGAAACTCAGTTGTCTTCCGTCCCTAATACAAGCTAACAACCTAAAAAAATAAGCACAACAGCTTGAGCTGGAGTGTGCAACCGCGCCAGCTCTAATGAACCGATGGCTCGAAGCTTCGAAGGTAATTGTATGGAAAAATTGTGCAATCCGACCCCGACACAACCAGCCATCGCCGTCGGTTCTCCAGACTAGTTAGCGAACACGAGACTTGCGAGAAAAAGTAGAGGACCCAACTAATTTGACGTCTTTTTCTTCTCACGTAATAAGCTGGGTGTGAAAACTAGGAAATGGAATTCGTTTTTATAAACTTCAAGTCAATCGGAAGGTTAGGGTGAAACAATGGAAATTTATGCCTACAGAGTTAACATAACATAATCAGCCTATAATGTTCCCACTGCTGGGACACAGGCCTCCTCTCGGTGAGAGGGAGTGGGCCGTAATCCACCACGTGGGCCCAGTGCGGGTTGGTAGATGTCACATGTCTTCGAATTTTTGGTTCTAGGACATGCCGGTTTCCTCACGATGTTTTCCTTCACCGTTTTGAGAGCAGCGGTGATGAAATAATTTACACAAAGTAAAACGCCTGCCGGGGCTCGGACCTACGACCTACAACTCGTAAGTGGAGAGTTAACATGTGAAGACTATATTAGTGATGATAGAGAACGAAACTTGAGCTTGTGGCTAAGTAATAACAGCCGCACGGGTAGATCGATCAGGTTAAGCTACGCTTGCCCGGGTTGGTCAGTGGATGGGTGACCATCTTTACATACTGAGACTTCTCCGTGCCTCGGAAAGCACGTTAAGCCGTTGGTCTTGGCTGTCATTCGTGGATCTTTGACAGTTCTGACCTGGATCTCTGGATCAGATTTTTCCTGGATCTTCAGAAACCCGAAAGTCTGACAACCAGCCTTCGGCTTAAAGAACTTTATTTCTCATAAGAACTTAACAAACAGTAGTTTGCTTATAATGAGATACATAAGTGTTAGTTTAGTACTACTAGCCTTACCAAGGGGTATCGTATTACCAAGTTACTGGGTTGTGGAGGTCGGATAAGCAGTCGCTGCATATAAAATACTGGTATTCAGCTGCATCCGGTTAGACCGGAAGTCGACCCCAACATAGTTGGGAAAAGGCTAGACAGATTGATTTAGAGAACGAAACTTCATATTAAAGGCGGACATCACGAACATAATATCCGAGCTTATATTATAAACAGTTTCTATTAAAAAACAAAGTCGAAAAAGAGGAAAGAAATAATTAAACGTCGCTTTACGTTGTGGAAATAAGAAATAATAAACAACAATTTCCTTTTGAACAATTCTCAAAGATGAAATCTGAAAGCGGTGAACAGCGCTTGGTCTGAGTGTGTATGTTCAAATATTATTGTATTGAGTTGAATCTTGTGCCGTGGGTTTGGGTTGGTTTGAAAATTTGTCCACGAGGCCAGGCTTCACCAAGTGTTCACACACCGTTGCATTGAACACCTGTACCTTATTTTTGATAAATATTACTCAACTTTTTTATCGCCTATACGCACTTTAATATGGTTAGCAAAGACTGAATCCAAGCTCTTTGAACTCCATACTTCCATCAAACGTAAAACCATCTTCTTAAATGTCAGACAAGAATTTCCGTTGTTTTCGAAATTTACGATCCGTTGAATACTCCAGACGCATTGCGGTCGTGTACAACTGTACATATAGCTTTTAGCATTAGTATAAAAAGGTAACATTGGACGGCATGAATGCGTCCTGCCGCCGTTGTAGCTCTTCATAAGTATGTACTACCGTGATTCTGACGCGATATTACGTTTTCAAAGGATGAAAGTGAAAATTTAATTTCATAACTTTGCATAGCTTAATGTTCACCAAGTATGCTGAGCGCTAGCGAACCTAGAATGAGGAGCAATAAAGAGTATATTAAAATAAAACAGAATTAACGACTAACAATGTTTGTGGTTATGGGTCAAACTTCCTCAGCTGTAAAGTCAGAGAAATTATGCCATACAGCTTCATCTTTTCACACATAGGTAGTCCTTCCCTGTGGTTTTCTGCATTGTTAATGCCCTTAGTGGAAGTGTTTAGGTGACGTTCGAGGAAGTGCCGTTCAAATCAGTGACCTAAGTGGAATACCTCGAATTTTCTTACCAACGAAGCTTTATCCTTCTTTTTCATTTTGTCCTACAGAGTTCTTTAGTGTTAACAGTGTTAATATGTAGGTAGAGGTACTATTACTACTACAACGATTCACTTTCCACTTATTATCCATCACTGGTGAACAAACAGCTCGGCTCTCGACTCGTCACATCGGGACACTCGGGACTCTCGGTACACACTATCGCAGTCCTCGTCGCGATGGCTCGGTGTCCAGTTACTTTTAAAAGCATTCTCCACACTTTTGTCATTTCCATCCTATCCAGCCTTTCTAGACTCCGGTTGCGCTTTATTAAATTTCTGATCCTACTGTAAATATTTAGAATTATCATTTTTTTGAGTTGAGAATTAACATCAAAGTAAAATAACTCTGGTTTTGTTCAAAGAACATTATAAATATGCCTTTCATCTCAAATACAATTTAATATCCATTCTCTTGGAATGGTTAAATTGTATTTGAGATGAATTATATATTAGATAAATTATAGAATAACGAAATACTGTATTCTTTTAATTTTCGTATCGCTTTATACCTAATCGTTTTGGGTCAAAGATATGAAAAATTGTATATAATTTGTAGATGGAATTTCGTTTCACGAGTTAATTAGTATACCTACGTAAATTCGACTCTCGCTATTAGGTGAAATCATTCTCCTGCCCTTATTTTATTTGGGGTCGGCGCAACATGTCTATTTCTTCGATACTTTTCTATTAGTCGTCATCTCGGTAGTCACTCTCTTTCTAGCCTTATCATCTTTCACACAGTCCATCTATCGTTTCTTTGGTAAACCCCTACTCGTATAGCCACCCACAGCGAAAGCGACGCTTGGTGCAAGCCTGCAGCCACACTGAACTCGTCGGTATTGCCAGCAGCCGACCGGACGTAGGTACGAGATTGATTATACATAGCACGAATTAACTCTACATAGTTCCCGGGCAATCCCTTCTCTTTCAAGGCCCACCAAGAGACAACCTGAGGTAACCTATCATACGCTTTCTCTAAATCAATGAATACCATGTGCAAGTTCTTGTGTGCACGTCTGTACTTCACGCAAAATTGGCGCAGTGCAAAAGTGGCGTTCACTGTTCCTCGACCTAGCATAAACCCAAGCTGGTTTGGGGTAATCTCACTCTCTCGCTATGAGGTAAAAATTAATACAATTTACATTAAAACAATAGTGAAGAGCAACAAAATGACAGGAGACGTAATATTTACATAAACAAACCTCAAGCACACGTTACCGATGAGAATACCCTCGCTGCTCACAAAAGTTGAATCCTCCCGTACCACGACAGACTGACAAGCTGAATAATAAAGCTGAGCTGGGAATAATAGTGCAGGTTGTCAGTAACAATACAATGGGTACAGTTATTTATGAAATTGTTTTGATCGTGACTAATACCTATTCAGACTGGAAGCCGACCCCAACACAGTTGGGAAAAGGATGCAGAGGAGCAGATGATGATGATTGTTACGACGGTGACGTGACGTAGTAGGAATTTGAAAGTGAACATTTTCTTACAGACGACGTTAGTTTAAAAGCTAAAGATAACATGGTCTGTGATAACCTAAGTTTTCGAAGTTATATTCATCGCTGCATCGAGCAAGGGAAACTTGGAGACTACTGCTGAATAATAAAGCAATTACGATAGTATGGCGGTGCTGATGTAGAAACTTCTGTTTTAGATTGCAATACAATTGGTTTAGGGATCTATGTTTCCTGGTTTATATAATGACATCCAGAATGCAAAGGTCCATACAATCAAATTGGGTGTTCGTGGTGTTCATTTGGCGACATGGAAAAATCCTGTCTCAAAATGTATTTGTGACTTCATTAACTATTTGAAATTGTAGGGAGTCAGGACACCGGAACAGAGATAAAATTTCAGATAATGTTTCTAAAAATGTTCTACTCTTTAGGCAGTGGCAAAAATGTTTCAAGTCGGCTTGCCCTCCCGCCAGTCAGCTTATTGTCACTCACCTGGAGTTGGCAAACAGCACACAAATAGGCACGTCTGTTATTGGGACCACGAAGTTAACTGGAATTTGGTCAAAAATTTACCTACACATAAGCAACCAATTTGTCTGTTGACTATTAAACGTTGTCTTGATCAGACAAAATCTTTATTCCGACAATAAAATAAAACCCAACTGGCCTTATTACAAAACAAGGTTTATCTTTAGACCCAGGTTGAAAGTATCTAACCATTTTTGAATTTCGAACTTTAGTTCTATAATGTTAAAGTTCTAATTACAAAAATTATTAAAACTGACGTTAGACACGGGTTAAGTTGTTCATTTTGTATTAAAAACTTTATCGGAATTAAGTTCAAAATACAATAACTGGCTCCAAGGTTTAGGTTTGGATTAAAGTTAGAACTCGTTTTGTAATGAGGCGAAGTTTGTCTTTTTCCTACAAATAACCAAGCAATTTTCTAAATCCTATGAGCACTAGGTACCTCGTCTGCACAATGCTTTGACGTGGCCGCTCTGTAAATCCGCTGTATTGTACCCGACTACTATAATACCCATTCCTTATTGTTTTCTTTGCCCGTGGCGATTAAACGAGCTTCCATTGAAAACGTATCAGAAACAAGGGTATTATTGCTTCATCTTTCTGAAGACAAAAGAACGAAAATATCTCTTAAGAGTGTTAAAAATTGTTTTTTTTTCCTTTAACTGTAGAATATTCATGAATGGCTTTAGGGGGAATGTTTATTCTTCTTGGGGTGACATAAAGTGAAGTGCCTTCGTGAAGATGGGGAAAAACAACATGCTTTTAGAACACGAATTAGGAAGAACCAACATTGTAAGGACATGATGTGCTTTCAGGCTCTTATGTAGACAATTTAAACTAGCTGTGCCCCGCCGTTTCACCCGCGTAGACCGGAATAAAAAGTAGGTAGCCTATGTGTTAATCCAGGGTACATGTTAGCTACATACCAAATTGCATCAAAATCGGTCGAGTCGTTTGAGCGTGAAGAAGTAACAAACATACAAACACATCCACCCACACACCCTCACAATTTCTGAGACAGAATATATTCTACAGTCTTGACAGTTCCAACTTTCTGACATAAGTACACCATTATTATGATTCATGTTTTTTTTTTTGACAGTCGTTACGGGTCGTCATAAGCCCGAAAGCATGACAACCAGTCTTACCAAGGGGTATTACCCAGTAACTGGGATGTGGTCGTCAGAAAAGCAGTCGCTCCATGTAAAATACTGGTATTCAGTTGCATCCGGTTAGACTGGAAGTCGACCCCAACATAGTTGGTACTTGGTAGCTAGGCAGAATCAGATGATGATATTATGATCGATGTTCTTTGTGATGCGAGTTTAATACTATCAGAAAATCTCACTCACTCCTATAAAGTCAAACCAAGAATTTTTCTGCACCCCAAAATTGCCCTTTCGAAACAAACAATCGGCACACAGCAAGCAACAATTTTGACATATCTCATGAATACTGCAGCCGGTTCCTGCGGTGGTTGTGCCGGGCCCACGGGGGGCAAAGGGGCCCGGTGGGGCTGTAGCTAGTAATTGGCGTGGTTTACGATGCTCTGCCCCCGGTTACACGCCTGCACTGGGGTTGGAGTGAACGCTGATAGATACATGTCGGGGTTAAGGCGATTTGTCAAACGAGGCGTAAAGGGAGATTTGAGATTGAAGGCTTTTGATTTTGGTTTTCTGTGATGTTGGGGTAAGTGATTTTTGTCATTGTGCCTTGAGATCATGTTGTAGTGTTCTGGATGTTCCACCTCCAGTTTTCTACAGACTACATTCTGTAGATTATAGCCCTTCAAAAATGCCTCTCAATCTATTGTAATTGTAATTTCCAGATATATCTGCAACTCCAATATTGTATTCTAATTTTTGATTGGCATTCCGGATGAGACTTCGCCTCACCGTAGTTATAGCTACAGACCTTTCAATAAAACATGGCTGCGGTAACTTGCAGTTGGCACCTGGTTTAGTGGCCGACTGAATTCGATAACGAACTGTCTGTAGTATTGAACCGTCTTACGGTCTTATACAACTGTTTATGTTAGTTTGGGGTTTTAACAAACCAGCTTTCAGGTGTCTTTGTGTGAATACATTTTTGAATAAAGCACAACATCTGGTTTTAAGAGAATGTTGGTATGTTTTCATATATTATACTGGCTATCTGTAACAAGAGGTTTCAATGCCAAGCTCAGATAGAATTGTCTAAATTGCTCGCTGCAGTCTTTGATCAATAAATTATGATAAAATTGAATTATTTGTAAACATGCCTTTCTATTTAGTTTTTAGTTTTATCTTTAGTGTCAGTGAGAGTAGTAAATTTGCATCATGTTTTGATACCTAATTACTGTTTAGATTAAAATGAGATACGGAGAGATAGAAGGTGATACAAGCACTTAAAGCTCATTAAGCCTTATTACTTTAAAAAAATTTCTTAAATTGTTGTTTAGTAGTTTCTGCTTACCCCCATAGGAAGAAGGCGTGAGTTTAAGTATGTATATAACTATGTTGCCTGGGCCGCACACATCGCGATGACATTCGGGCGATAAACTTCGTCTTCGGTCTACAGCGAAGCTGCGCGGCCACATAGTGCGTGTTGTCAAGTTTATCGCGATGTACGGGCGATGTACAAACGAATAAAACAAAATGGACGCCGCGGTTGCTCTGTATTTTACGGCAGCAAATAATTATTTTTTACAATTATGTCATGTAAAAAACAAATTAAAAGCAAGAAAAAGGAGGAAGTGGATGATAACTATTCACAAATCAAGAACTATATTAGCTATATTATGCACTGTAGTTTAACTTAACACGTCAACTACGCACGAAGGGTGGGGGCCGACTGAAGTGTGGCCGCGCAAGCGAAGTTCATCGCGATAAAACGCTTTGATCTGCGAGAGTTTACCGACAGCGGAGCGAAGTCGTTGCGACTACGCACGAAGCTCCGAAGTATACGCGAATACTTGGCTACATACATCGCGATTACGCGAATCTTCGGGTTATCGCGATGTGTGCGGCCTAGGCATGACAGCATTTTTCTTAAATCGTGTGATTTGAAGATGACAGAAACTTAATCTAAAACACAATTATAAAACGCAATGAAAGTAAACTTCAAACGCCAGTGAACCTAAGAACGAAGTGCAAGTGCAGTTTACATCCATAATGCTCGCGTAAGAACATTTGCGCGTTGTTAACGCGCACGAGGGATGGTCGCGCGCGATGAAGCGCGGCGGCGGCGCGTGCGCGTGGCTCGGCACGCCCTGCGCGCGCAAGAATGGCGCCGTGTGCGCGTGCCGCGTGCATACTGCACTGCTACAGGTAAATATGGAAATTAACACTACGTTTTACAGACAAATTGGTAATAGCTTTTAGAAAGATACTCTCGTCTATCCTTTTGTCTTGAACCTTCTCCCACTTATTCCTTGGTGAAAGATGTGGTGGTCTTTGATTTAAGAGATAGTAAGTAAGATGCTGATTCGCAACACAACACAATGTTTACCTACTCATCACCAGTTGAGACCCCTGGTGTATGCCAATATCTGGGTAGCGTTGCTGGGGTCTCTTGCAGCTTGCAGCCAAAATAATGTAGAAATCGAAATTGATGATACGAAGATACTATGCGCATCTTACTTACCCACACTGCCTTTTGCGATAGCTTTTTCAGAAAGCGGTTCTTTCACTAGTCAATCAATCTGCCTAGCCTTTTCCCAACTATGTTGGGGTCGGCTTCCAGTCTAACCGGATGCAGCTGAATACCAGTATTTTACTAGTTCTTTCACTAGTCAACACATAAATATGTGATATAGGTACGGTGAGTTGCACAAAACCAATATTAATTTAATGGAGACTATAAATCGATCCTGCCACTTTCTTTTTGATACATCATATTCATAAATAAGGGGATGGCGTGAATTTAAATTCTCCATTAAAGTAAAGTTTGTTTCTGCAACTGGCTGTAAAAGTCGCTCCCTATTGTGTTAAATAGTTGCTTGAAGATGACGATAAGGTGTTACAACACTTTTAAGCAACTTGTAACTCTATAATTACACCGTGAATGTAATTAGGTCGGTTCTGAACGCGTGTGTTTCTGTGGTAGGTCTTGGTACTTAAACGTGAATTAATTTACCACCTCAAAGTGTGGCTGAGCGCTTCGCTTTTATGCTAATAAGAATGAGTATACAGAGAGCAAAACTTGCGTTAAGCGTTTCTATTAACGTTCATTTTAATTAACATAGTAACTTTCAAGAAAATTAGGGATAGAAGAGAAACTATATCTGCCTATGGAATCGAACACAAGAGAAGGCATGTGTACCTAAATACAACTGGTTATCGTAACCCGTGCAAGACGCGTCGGTCGCGCGCGAAACTTCGCTAGCGCGATGCAGGATTTTGCGTGACGTCAGTGTGATGCGTAGGTCGCATGTGGCGTTGTATGATATTCATAATGTTTATAGTTGTTTTATCTCACAAAAGCGGGTGAGACATACTTGTAGATGTAATGCGTATAGACACGCGCTCGACACGCGCTCTTGTGTGTGTACCTGCAGGTAGCGCGCTCCCGAGCTTACGCACACAAAGACAATGTGCATCTAACATTTACACATACAAGTATGGCTCGCCCGCTTTCGTGAGATAAAACAACTTTATTAAATTAAATACGACTTAATCATCATTCTCCTGCCTTTATACCAATTTATTTGGGGTCGGCGCAACATGTCTTTTTCTTCCATACTTCTCTATTAGTCGTCATCTCCGTAGTCAGGGTCCTTTCTAGCCATATCATATTTCACATAATCCATTTATCGTTTCTTTGGTCTTCTCCTACTCCTATAGCCATCCACATTCATACTCAAAGACGACTTAAGAATCGATAAAAATATTTCATAAAAATTCTTTGAAAAGCTATTACACACTTGAGGCATATTGCGATGTAGGTATAGTCGGATTTCGCAGCCACTCTGGACCGATTTGATTCAATTTGACGCCCGCGCTGCCGCCAGATAATAGTTAGCTCCAACTACTGCTAACAACTTCTGCACACTTTCCTTGCACAATCTAGTTTACGATGCTGAGATTTTCACCAAAGATTGGTCTTATGTGATGCAATTTAAAATTGTGACCCAGTAGGTACGAAGTATTTTGTTTTATCATTTGGAAAGATATGAGCTTTGTCTCGTTTTACTTGGAGTGTCTCGCACCCATTTTTGTTTCTGCTATTATGTCGTTCGAGGCTTCTGTTTCCTTGAAACCAACCCTGATCAACCCCGTATAAAATCTTGTCATCAGTCAAATATTTCGAACGGAATCGCGGATGCATTCGCTGCAGTGTTCTCCCAACTCGATGGGATTAATATTTTTAACGAAACCAATTAAAAACTCATACTTAATTCAGCTACCGAGGCAATACTACCAATCCGGCAACAATGTGGAAGAGTGGACAGACAGACTGACCAGAAATAGATCGCAGCGCGCTACTATATAAGGAATGTATGTTTGAGTTCAGAATTCAAGTTTATTTCGCAAGTTCTAGACTAACAAGTGTATTGTGTTATTGTATGTTGAAGAAGCTAGATGTGATTTCCGATTGCGTGTAAATATTGTTTAACTGATTGTTACTGGAGGAGCTCGTGGCTAAGTAATAACAGCCACACGGGTCGATCCGTCAGGTTAAGCTACGCTTGCTGGGGTTGGTCAGTGGATGGGTAACCATCTTTACATACCGAGACTCCTCCGTGCCTCGGAAAGCACGTTAGGCCGTTGGTCCTGGCTGTCATTCGTGGATCTTTGACAGTCGTTACGGGTCGTCAGACAGAAGGCCGAAACTCTGACAACCAGTCTTACCAGGGGTATCGTATTATATACCCAGTTACTGGGTTGTGTACAGATATTCAGCTGTCTCTGGTTAGACTGGAAGCCGACTCCAACATAGTTGGGAAAAGGCTAGGCAGATTGATTGATTGTTACTGGATGTTCGATGCAATAATTGCAATCGACCACATTTGCAGACCTAGCGGTATACGGTCGCACTAAATGCGCCGCGAGCTCACTGCATTACGGACAGCAACCGGGTGCAGTTATTTCCATCATTTTGCTCATTTTAGCGATAGCTTAGCCTAAACGTTACCCTGTTAACTCTCTTTCTCAGCAATAAACCTTTGAAAGTTATTTGAGTGTTTAACTTAGCAGCGTAGTGAATTCCATCACGTACCTACCACTTAGGTCGCGCCCTACACTGGATGTGTCTATACTTATTTAGTACCTAACGAAAACCTGCTTAATAGTCACATATGAACGGCAAACGTTGACAAAATACCTATCAAACGCTGTGGAAAATTAAAGCTGAGCCACGACCAAAAGTAGTTTGAGGAATAATAACCGCAATTATTGCGGTTATTATAAACTAACAATGGTTATTTATTATAAATAACCATTGTTAGTTTAGTATAGCAACAATTCTCAGTCTTAACAATTAAATTCCTGTTTCCAACCGCCACAAAACATCGGACCAGTTTATTGAAAATCCATTTCCTCAGCTTATCTCGGAATATAATTTAACGAACCACAATTGTTGGAACCGCTATAACGCTGACAAAATACACAGTACCACTGTACAGTCAAGGGCAAAAATGTAGGGACGAAATGACAGTTCCAAAATGATCAAAACTTTTTAGAAAATTAATAGAAAATTAAAGTATATTTCAATGACATAAGAGGTGTTTCAGAATCCACACATTGCACGACCAAATGTTTTATCAAAGGAGATCATTAATTTTGGGCTGAAATATAATATTATTAAAGTCCAACCAAACAAAAGTAATATTCCGTTCTCCACTTTACACTATGGGACCAAATCTGTAGAGCCATTCCCTGCGATGCGATGTTATACGAGTTTGAAAAATACTGTTTTAGTTAAAAGAATAATAGAAAAAAAAAATCTTTTAAGGGGTCACTGTACTCGTCATTATGTACAACTTTTACTATGGGACCAAAAAAAAATCATCTGTTCAGTACATTTATTTTCGCATAATTCGTTAAAATTATACAGCTGATTTTTTTTCGCGATTTCAGGTTTGGTCCCATAGTAAAAATTGTTCATAATGATGAGTACTGTTTACACTTACACCCTGTATTTCTGACGCCGCCGCCTGTACGAGCTACATCATCTCGACGCTCATTCCGCTCGAAAGCCGTAAAAACGGATCGGGAACGTTCCGGAATACCGTTGTGTGTCATGTTTAATATATATATTTTTTGTTCGTATCACCGGAAATTGATTCGGTTGAAACTAGCGGGCTGCTAATTGGAACAACTGGCACGATATGTTTGTAGAAGGAAATTGAACTGATGCGGGGAATGTGGGAGCGAGTCTTGGTGGCAAGTGGGGGATAGATAATAACTGTGTGTGTTTGGTTAGAAGGTTTGGGAACGTTTTGAGTATTACACGACTGTTCTTTATGCTGTTTTTTGAAACATCTGGTTTTGCGACACATAACTCGAATGACAGAAACAAAGTCTTGTTACTTCGAGTATTTTTATTAAAGCTCCAGAAACTACCAAATTTTTAGTGTGAAATGACGTGTTGACTTTTAGAGGAGTTAAGCTACGCTTGCCGGGGTTGGTCCGTGGATAGGTGACCATCTTTACAAACCGAGACTCCTCCGTGCCTCGGAAAGCACGTTAGTTGGTCCCGGCTGCTATTCGTAGATCTTTGACAGTCGATACAGGTCCCCAGAAGCCCGAAAGTCTGACAACCAGTTTTACCTAGGGGTGTCGTATTACCCAGTTACTGGGTTGTGGAGGTCAAATAGGCAGTCGCTCCATGTAAAATGCTGGTATTCAGCTGCATCCGGTTAGACTGGAAGCCGACCCCAACATAGTTGGTAAAAGGCTAGGCAGATTGATTGACGTGTTGACTGAACTTGATAGTTAAAGCCTCTGAAGGAACAACATTTCATCCTGTTTATAACTTCTAATTAAGGCGAGTAGTGCCGCCACCTAGCGCCACCATTGACAAAAAAATCATAATCATAAGATATGGAACATTTTGAAATTTCCTATGCTCACATTTTTAGTCAGATGAGGTAGGTCAGGGGAGGTCAAAAAATCTACCTCCTCAGACTAAAAATGTGAGCATAGGAAATTTCAAAATGTTCCATATCTCCAGACTTATTTTTTCTCTCAATGGTGGCGTGGCTGCATTACTCGCCTTAAATATGCAAACTATTCATGTAAGCTGCTTAATTACTAGATGCCTCGCTCTGCAGGATGACGTGTTAATGAAATTCCACCGACTTCACTCTGAGGACATGGGTCAGTTGGGTCACCTACGTGGACTTGCCCCGTCACCCCGCCACCCTGGCGTTGCGACGTGATCTATCAAGATTTGCAGATTTTTACCTGAATACGGTATAACCGGATTTATGATAATGTCTTTTTTGACAAATGCGTTACGATGCGAATGATGCGACCATACATCATGGAATATGTCGTTTGTGATGGATGGCCGAAAAATTAATCCGATGCCTGATATTTTGGTATGGGAACGTTTTGTTTTAGAGCGGAAATATGTTAACTACAAATAACTCCTTCTTGAACACAGAAGATCAGTGAAATATAAAAAACAGGAAAAGTAATTTTCCTTATTTCCTTAGACATTTCACACAAAGTGGCAAGCGGGCGAATCTGTGTCCGCGCGACATGCTCAGTATGAGCCGTTCATAGTACAAATTCCGTCTCCACGAACTAGTGCGCTTTCGACTGTGACCGTGACAACTTAGGTATAAGAATGCCGTGTTGTTCAGTGGTTTCTTGTAAAAACCGAAGCCATGTAAATCATGGAATCAGTTTCCATTTGAGTACAAGTATTTTACCGTATTTGTCTTTAAAATCATGAAAGTGAAAAAGTGGAGACACAGGGTTCCGATACATTTTAACATACTGGGCACATCTCCTTCTTTCTTATATCTATGTTCCTTATTGATAAACACAATATCGCAACGACAAATGAAGAACACAACCTTCACTTTCAGCAACCCGAGCTACACTAACCGAGAAATATTATAAGTGCACGCCTAAGCACAAATGCATAATATAGCAATCATCTGACGATACGGTACCGAAATCGTCGCGTTCGACGCTCTGTTTATCGCTACCTTTGAGCATGTGTTTCAGGTGTTGTCAGTTGGCAAAGTGCCAGACACATAGTTTTCTACCCAGACACTACTAGAATTTTCAATTGTACCTAGTTTTGGGACTTGTACCATTGAGGCTGTATCGCTTACTTAGTTCGTAGAATAGGTATGTCCGACAAGAGGAAAATAAAAGGCATTGTATTTTCACTTTCGATGGACTCGGAGTCTCGAGTAATTAACAAAAAGTTCATAAATTATAGAACTACCTAAAGTAATAAGGCTATTTCAAAAAGTTCCCATAAATACGAAATCTCATTTCTTTTCAACCCGTATCACAATACACGTAAATAAGCAGAAAACAGCAACATAATGGACAAAGCTCAAAATCATCCATTCAAACAATAGATAACCAGCGTTCGCCATCCACAGCCACATGACAAGGACGACAGACAAATGAAAGCGAATAAACAACTCAATAGATCTGTAGGCTGTCAATACAACGCGGTGACACCACACCACAGAGGAGTCGGTAGACCAACTGATATCGCGCGGTAAAGGAATTCCTTCTGCTGCTGAGCCGGGGTCGCGGGTGGTTTGAAAAAGATACCGTGGCCCTGGCATAGGCAACTGAAGGAACACGGGTGGGTTTTAGTCAGTAAAAGTCTGTCATGCCCTTCCGCTCCACCCAGAGCGGCAGAAGTCATTTGATGATTTCCCATCCACAAAAAAAAAATAGGGCAAAGGCAACGAATTACTACAGGGAATTCCTTCCTTATTCCTTGTTTACATTATAAAGGGAAGTCTGTGCAAAATTTCAGCTTTTTAGGTCCAAGGGTTTGGGCTGGGCGTTGATGAGTCAGTCAATCAGTCAGGACTTCTCTTTTTATTTATATAGATAGAAGATAGATAGATTGTGCGAAGTGAACCTTCTCAGTGTATCAGTTGAAAGCTGTCGGGTTACGCCGCAGGGTGCAAAGTGCGCCGTGGACGATGACACCGCCGGGGGGTTGGGAGGGGACCACACACCGTGCGCTATTACTAGAAATAGGATAAGCAGAATTGAGCCAATGAAGTGCCGCCGATCACTTGCTCAAATGTTTATTGGTGAGGGGCCGTATTGCTTTTTAAAAGGATGGGTGTGTGAATTTGGCGATATGGTGAAAATGGTATATGAATTATGAATAGTCGTTTTCCAAACATGAAGACCACGGATTTATGAAATGTATTCAGGATTTCCATATTTTATGGACTTCCTTCGGAAGCAAGAGATACTCAAGGGAGGAAGACACATAACTTCGAGTATAGTGGATTTTGTAGTTCTGAGTAAGTGAGGGGCATGTGGCTAAGTAATAACTGACGCACGGGTCGATCGATCAGGTTAAGCTACGCTTGCTGCGATTGGTCCATAGATGGGTGACCATCTTTACGTACCAAGACTCCTCCGTGCCTCGGAAAGCACGTTAAGCCGTTGGTCCCGGCTGTCATTCGTGGATCTTTAACAGTCTTTACGGATCGTCAGAAGCCCGAAAAACTGACAACCAGTCTTACCAAGGGGTTATCGTATTACTGGTACCTGGGTTGTGGAGATCAGATATGCAGTCGCTCCATGTAAAATACTGGTATTCAGCTGCATGTGGTTAGGCTGGAAGACGACCTCAACATAGTTGTGCTCCGCTAGGCAGTTGATGATATTTCGCAGTACAAGTAAAAGCGAATTTACCCATTAAGTAC
This sequence comes from Cosmia trapezina, assembly GCA_905163495.3. NCBI lineage: Eukaryota > Metazoa > Arthropoda > Insecta > Lepidoptera > Noctuidae > Cosmia > Cosmia trapezina. The sequence goes on along the minus strand of LR991033.1, from coordinate 1,336,883 downwards.
AGTAGAATTCTTTACGGACACTACTCGACACACTCTAATAATATCGGCATCTCTTTCATCTTGTTATATCCAACGACAGTTTGTTGCTGGAGATAAGGAGCTACACTCCGATGTTGCTCTTTCATTAGCTAGCTCAAACAGAATGCCGACTTCTCGATGAAACACTCATTTTTGATAATGTGTCACAATTCACAAACCATAAGATAGAATTTTAATCGTTGGTTATTTCGAGTATGTTGGTTATTTCGAGTTGGTTATCTCAAATAATGAAATGACCTATGCATTCTCTTAACAACGAAATCTATCTACGAGTGCTTTAAAACCTTTTATCAACACTTTTCGTAAAATTCGAATATAACACTTTTCTTTTTCTCTAACAAAATAATGTTTTAAAACATTTTTTTGCCAATACAATGCAGGGTAAATCCAAGAAGTTAATATCACCAAGGAGTTTCCATCTATTATTTTTTCCTAATGGAACGCATATTGGGGCTCACCATTTTTCATTACTTTTACAAAAAAGCTTAGATCCCAATGTTTAGTTGTCTGTGGCAGCGCCCGCTTTAGCGCAGAGTGCGGTGATTTGCTGTTTTTTGCGCCATTCGTACGTTTTGTTGTTCTGAATTTCGTGGGTTTTTTTTTTTATTTAGGTTCAATCCCTATGTATATTAGTAGATAAAGAAGTATCTGAAACTAAACATAACTAGGTGTTAAACCACTCGTGTGATACCTACTTAGGTGAGGTTTTTAAACACACACTCGTGTTTTAATACCCCTCATTATTACGCAACAGTTTCATAAACTACTAATACATACCTGTCGTTCACAATCACAGCCTCTGTCCGGTAGTGAATGATAGATGACAGACTAACTGAGGTAAATATCGTTATTAGCGAACAGGTGCACTGCCTCTTATACCACCCTCAACTGTCAATCATTAGACACTGTTATTATATTCACACACATATCGTCGCTAATCTACGTGACGTAACTGATTCGAAGAAAATTTTACGGGACAAGTTATTTTTCTTTTTTTTTTGTAAACTGCGGCGTGGGAGCAGAGTTGGGCGTAATCAACTACTTTTGTAATCGGATTAATAATCTGATTGAAAGTAATCATGATTACATCAATCATGATTACTTTTAATCTTGATTACTTTCAATCATGACTACATTTGTAATCATTAGTTTTGATTACAATAGTCAGTAATCTTAATTACATGGGTAGATTTGATTAATTTTTGGAACGAAGTTCCTTATCGCGCGTTGTGAAAGGGGGCTAGACGGAAAAAATGGGAACGAAAAGTTGTCACGACACTTTTTGCTATAGTAAGCTATGTATGTATGTATTGTAAGCCGTGCGGCGTGCGCATGTTTCTCTGTCTGTCTCTCTCTCTCTCTCTCTCTTATAGAAAGCAAGCCAGATATTTTCATTTCTATTTCGCATTGAACAGTGTGGTGTCGCGATGATGATGATGATGATGATGATGATGATGATGATGATAATGATGGTGATGATGATGATGATGGTGATGATGATGGTGATGATGATGATGATGATGATGATGATGATGATAATGATAATGATGGTGATGATGGTGATGGTGATGATGATGGTGATGATGATGATGATGATGATAATGATGGTGATGATGATGATGATGATGATGATGATGATGATGATGATGATGATGGTGATGATGATGATGATGGTGATGATGATGATGATGATGATGATGAGTATAAAAATAAAATTCTTGATTGTTTTCTTAAGTATAATAATTATTAAAAAATTTAATTCATGAGACTGATCAAAAAATAAAGATGATTTACAATGTTAATGATTTTATTTTTCGAATTCCTAAATGTAGTTAGTATGCATCAATCAAAAAAGTAATCAAAATCACGATTACAAACTAATAATCATTAATCACACCGATATGATTACTTTCTTGATTAATTTCCGTAATCTGTAATCTTGATTGATGATTACAAAATGTAATCGTAATCCTTAATCATTAATCTGATTACAATTTGCCCAACTCTGCGTGGGAGTCGGTGCTGTCGCGGAACGGAATGCGGGAATATTGTCATTTTCTGTATATTTTATCTATACCTTTAGAATTAACTTTATATTTTTATTTATTTTTTAATTGCATATTATTTGTTACGTGCTGCACCGGTCGACGTCATCGCGTCAACGCCGGCTATCGCTGAAAACCAGCGCTGGGGCTCCGTTTCGCATGTGGTCGCGGCATTATGCTGAGCGGTAGCCGTTTTGCGTAGATGTGACGCATATTTTCCCCAAAACTTGTTTTATAAATTGTTATTTTATTTTGTTGTTCTTTCCGTCATGTTTACCGCAAATAAACGTATTTTCTTTCTTTCTGTAGATATATCGGTCACGATTTTTGCATTATCATGGAGACCGTAAGGCATAGGTACAGATTCGCCGATTAGACAGATCGATTCGACTTGGAATATGTATCATTACTATAGTTAGATCGGCTATCGGCTTACTCCAAAATGTCAGATACGTCAGGTAGTTAAATTAGCGACGATATGTGTATATGTGAAGTATATACGGTATATGCACAGTTAATTGTATGTCAGTCAGTAAATTGAATGTCTGACTCTGACAACGTGTTGGTTGGGCCAGCACAATAGCTACATTAATTGTCTACATGAAAAGGCTTTTAAGAGCAAATAATTACTGAACAAAAACTGGAGTGGAGAGTACCTCTTAAAAGTTCTCGATACGAACAGTTTTCGATATATTTTTAACGAATTCGAGCAGTTTTAGATATACATAATTTAAAAAAAAACCGGTCAAGAGCGAGTCGGACTCGCGCACCGAGGGTTACGTATTTCTATGTATTTTTGTTGATGATTTCTGAAAAACTGTGCTATTTATAGACATCGTTTTATTTTTCCTGTAATCTATACATAAACTTCTATCACATAGAATAATTTCAGATTTTTCTCTCTGCAATCTTCGGAGATAAGGGGGGGGGACGGTATTTTTTTTTACATTTTTCATCAAAAGTCGAAAACTATGCGGCCTAAAAAAAAGAAATAAAATGTTTGAGAATGTTCAAACAGCGCTCTTTCATATGATACCCCATATGCCCTAGTAGCCCCACTTCGATTTTTGAAGACCCCTTTCAGTCCCACTTGCAAAAAAAAAAAAATATTTTTATTTCTTTCTTATTTGCAAAATACTAGGGCAAACGTCATCTAAAACTGTTCCAAACAAGTTGATAGCATTAGTAAGTAGTTCTTGAGATATCCATCTGTGACAGACAGACAGACTGAGTCACACCATAAGGGTTCCTTTTTACCATTTTGGTACGGAACCCTAAAAAGTAGGTACTTGACTACAAAACGTTTCGCACAACCCATGATACTAACTCTCAATTCGCCACGTTAATACGAAATATGACTACATGAAATACCTTTTCCCCCGCCCTCGACCCCCCGTCCCCAGCTTTATCTACCGACGTGACTACAGGCAGGCTTTGGCAATATCCTTCTTAATTTACAGCCTCAAGAGTGTGGAGCACATCGATTTATTGGTAGGGTATAACTTAGCTACATTAGATCGGCTGATATCAAGTTTGATACGGTTAAAAGTGGAGTCAAAGGATTCGCTGATTAAGTTACTTTCTTGTATGTTGAATGAGGATGTGGGAGTAAGGTACTAACTTTACGTGTGTGTCGACAAAGATGTTTTTGATGTCGTAAATCTCGGGACACCGATTTGATAGGTTTATGAAGATTGAAGTCTTAAAATAAACGTGTCTTTTTTCGGTGCTTATTATGAGTATGTTTGAAGTTGGCAGAGTTATAGCAATCAATAAGTAATCTGAGTGATGTAAATAAGGGCCCGATTAATGATATTTTTTAAAGTAAAAGCGCTTTTGGTTAGCAATATGACCGCTAGTTGTAACACCATGCAACTCATAAGTTCTCATTTGTAATTTGTTATGATGTGTACCTACCTATACTAAAAACTATTCTTTCTTAATCTAAATAAATATTTCAGCATTAAGTATTCCGATTTACACCTCACTTCCCCGAATCTAGTAATCTCTGCACGACAGAGTAGGCACAACTACTACCCTCGTCTGAAAAGCCTCGTTGTCAGAACGTAAACCACTGTCCAACATGTAGTCTACAAAGCGATACAGAATATTTTACTACAGCGTACATTGCAAGCCGACTATAAAAGTGAGACGTGCAGGCACTAAAACATACCGCCATGCTCTGTGATCTAGGAAATGCACTCGTTGTTTGTGTGCCTTAACATTTTAAACCACTATTCCACGTGAGGAATTGGAAGGTGGCTTTATAAGGAATCGCATCCCAACGTCAACTTTAAGGCGTTTGTGGTGCGCATACCAACATGCTACCTGCACTTGGTGATGGATGAAAGCTTTAGGCCGCAGGATGTGGTATTCCGCCGCTTTTGCGGACAAGTGCCACCGGAAAAGAAACTGAAACAATTTTTAATTCTTAAATGTTATTACTCCACAACTGAATTTATGGAGGACACCACTGACATTTAGATAGAATATTATATTATTTTGAAATTGGTAATTTATTATTATTTGACATTGATAATTGTGTGTTAGTACGTAAGGAATTGTGTGTTATTATGTAATTGAGTTTATTATTTTATTATTTCTTTTTAAATGTGTTTCTGCTGTTTCGACACAACGAACTAAGTAGTATTTGTATGCTTTCGAGCAAAATGTAGCGAACAGACATCATATTGTAACATCATATTGTATTGAAACCTACATTTACGAATAAATTTGATTTGATTTGATTTGATTTGATTTGGAACGCACAAAGACTTAGGCCCGTATTACAGAACGTCACTCAATACTCAAGCATTACTTAAAACTAGATTCAAGCCATTTGATTGGTTGAAACTAGTTTTAAACTAGATTTAAACAGAGATCAGTGCTTGAGTTTCCTTCTATAATACGGACCCTAGTGCAACTAAGTGAAACTAACATAGTTATTAAGTTTTATTTACTAACAAAATTATTACTGTATTATTATGTATGCTTAGGTTAAGGTTATCTATGGGTCTTTGTTACCTGAAAATAAATGGTTTATTTAAAAAAAAAATGGTTAAATGGTTTATTTAATAAAAAAAACTAAAAAAATTAGGTATTTGACTTGATCCAATTTCTTCCTTTCAGTCTCCATTAAACATGGCTAAATGTGAGTACCAAAATATTATTGCAGCACAACTTAAAAAATTGAGACTGTGTTAGTTCATTTATAAAGTTACGATAACACATAAAATATATTCTTGATCCATTCATAATAAATGGGGGTTTTATTTCCGGTCCATTTTGCCTCGGTGCGTTTTGCTTTTTGGCATAAACCACGTTTAAAAGTGTTCCCAAATTGGCACAGTGGTCAAGAATGGATATCCAAGGGATGATTTCTTAACATCAAGCATGAAGTACCTCTAGTAAAGTTTTTAAAGACCACTGCTGAACAACAGAGTAGGTCAAGTCTTACGAGTCAGAATAAAGCTGAAACTGTGGTTATCATATCGTTTAGTTAGGGTTCATTATTAAAATATTAAACACCAGAGTGGCTGTATAATTCATGAAGATACAAGGGAGATGGTTAATTAACTGCTAGAATATGCGAGGTCTATTTGCCAAGTTTATATCCACTGCCAGAGTAGTAAATATATAAAAATAAATAAAATTTATTTAATAAAAACGTTTACAAAAAGTGTACATTTAGCCTAACAGTAATAAAATTTTCCTATACAAATAAAGTTCATAATAATAAACTAAAGCTAAAATATTTTTTTTATTACTGGTGCAAGTAATGAGGGTTCAGAGTTAAAACAATAGGTAGCGACCCACGTAGACCCATCACTCGACGACCGAGTAGTGTGAAGATCCTTGCCCTGTTAATTTATATCGTGCCTTAAAAAAATTGTAGGTGCTAAAAGATGAGGATTTACTATGTAATCATTGTTAATTTTTTAACTGAGGGTCAATTATCTGAGCTGAATCTCTTTCTTATGAATGACTTCACGACAATACTGCAAAATCTCGATCACCACTCACTCGTCCTTACTCTCCATAATGTTGTCGTGTATGTCGCTTCGAAGTTTAATTTATTTCACGAATACTTTCAGTAACACAACCATCCCAAAATATTGATTTAAATATTAGCAGTTTTATGGAATATAACATTCCATAAAAGTGCTGATATTTGATTGCATCCCGCTGAAATAATACCGATACGTAGAAAATAATCAGAGTGCAATACATCTATTTGCTACACTTGCTAAAAGCGTCGGAATTAATTTATTTTGCAGTACTAAAACTATTTTAGGGTGATGAGTTATTCGGCAGATTATGTATTTTGTCTGCTCGTCAAATAGGGCAATAGTTTTGGATCGACCGGAAAAATTAATGCATCCAGCAAATTCAATTTCAACGACGTTTCCCATAATTATAATATGCAAATGTCCAAACGCCCATTAAAAGCAAGTTCTCCAATTTGCATGTTCAAAACTCGAGCAAAGTCAGCCAGAGTTGGAAAAACGTACGATTGAGAGAATTTGTTTTAATGGTTTGAAATGCTTCGAAGTTGGAAATCAAAGGTTTGTATTGTATTGCGATGTGATCTTGTTATGGAGTAAGTCTCAGTGGGTGTTTGTAAAGTCCATCCGCTTTGATAGTGCAACTCTTTGAACACTACCGCGAGGCACGTGCCATCGAACATGCCACGGCCACCACCGTCGAAGTATGGTTAACCTTATCATATCTATAAAAATCAATGCCACTTTTCTTTGTTTATAACTCAAGAACGGCTGGGCCGATTTAGCTGATTTTGGTTTTGAAATGTTTGACGTAGTCCAGGGAAGGTTTAAACGATGAGAAAAATTCGAAAAGTTGCCGGGAAAATTGGAAAATTCTGGAAAACTGAAAGTGGATTTTATATGGGAATATTGAAATTGGGACAGGACAACGTCTGTCGGGTCAGCTAGTAATTGCTATACAACCCTTCGTTTGAATGTCATTTGCACGTCATATTTAACGACAAGGTCCATTTGTTTACGTGACAGTTTGATAGTAGGTATCAACCTTACTGAGGTTTCAGTTTAAATCAAATAAAAATTTCTTTATTAAGACAACAATGATCCATAATGTTTGTAATATCTTATAGCTAGTGTTAGTAAGAAGCATTTTGCTTAGAAGATCACCGAGTAAGATTCTGGATTTAGGTACTGGGAATTTTTGTCAACTCGTCAAAACTAGTCAACAAGAAACACATACAACACAAGACACGCACACACACACACACACACACACACACACACACAACAAGAAACATACATCAAAAACACAAAAAGTAAGTAGAAGTACACATCAGCAAGAAATATTGTCATCTCACATCGCTGCATCAAAGTTAATAATTAGGTATTACATTAAATATTTCCATTTGGGTGGATCGTCACTATTTAAGGCGAGTAGTGCCGCTAAATAACGCCACCATTAACATGTTTAGTCAGGTGAGGTCAAAAAAATCAACACTAAACCTCCTAGGTTCGAAGCCTTAGCAGTTTTTGGCGTTTTGCTAAGCTGCTAAAAATGTGAACATAGGAAATTTCAAAATGTTCCATATCTCCAGACTTGTGATTTTTTTCTCAATGGTGGCGCTAGTTGGCGGCACTACTCGCCTTAAGCGGATACACTGTAAGCCCCGTGGGGAGCTGGCGTTTCGTTCCGTGTCGGTACCGCGACCTCGTTCATCTCTGAGAGGCTTAAACTTACTTTGAGGTACACCTGTGCTCTGACTGTCTAGACAAATCTTCGCAGCCTCACTCCGGTAAAGTGATTTTTACAAGTTCCTTTTACGAGTTCCGCGGATTTGTTATAGGTTTACGTGTGTTTTGTTATCATAAGAATCTTCGGTTTGAGAAATTCTTGCATCAGTTTATTTTTGTTGCAACGGATTTTCTGTTTGCTACAAGTTATGATCTCGGATTTGATTGCTTGATGTTTATGAGTATCATAAAATATGAAATTGAAAAATGACGACTATTAGAACCAACTGTTATGTCTATTTTCGTATAAGCATGACCGGCCAAAGGCTTTTAGATGATTGCTTTAGACATTTCCTCTAATGTTATTACTTTCTTTTGTCTTCAGGAATTCGCGACTCTCACAAAAGAACTCAACCAAGCACGGGAACAACTCCTCGAGAGGGAAGAGGAGATTTCAGAGCTCAAAGCGGAGAGAAACAACACCAGGGTGAGTTACACAATTTTTTGGAAGTAGATAAATATGATCACGAATTAGAAAATTAAACAGGACTTGAATCTCGTAAACATCATCGCCGCGTCAAAACGGTTGCTATGGAATGCATTAAGTGATATTTATAAAAGAATCACTACGTCTTTAAAAGTACTCTGACGCTAGACGTCACTGATGGCGATTAATAGGAGATCCCACTCTAAGATATGAATCATCATCATCATTTCTACCGAAAGTCGTCGCTCCCCCAAGCACGAAAGTCGTCGCTCCCCCAAGCACCGCTACTTCGACCGGTTCTGATGTGCTTCCCGCATCCAGCGGATTCCTGCGGCCTTTACAAGGTCATCAGTCCACCATGAGGCCTCCCTAAGTTATGTCATCGGCCATCTGTTCTGCGAGTAATGTGTCCTGCCCACTGTCACCACTACTACCAATATAAGATACCAACGTAAGTATTTAATTGACACCATTGACCAATTCAATACTGAAGGACTTCAAGATAAACTAGTGCTTTCGACATTATCAAGCTAAGTTAGTATAAAGCTGCCACAACGACACAGTTGTTCCCTGGTTCGTATGAAGAGTGCACATCACGTAAATAACCTTTAAAGAGCAGGCGAGAAGCCGTTTACAACGCTCAGCCGACCAGACGCGGTGCACTCACCGAGCTTCTTGAACCAATCTCACCCATTTTTATACAGTTTTCACTTTCGAAATATTTTTGTTGAAAAGCTCTTAGAATTTCATTTTGGAAGAAATACAAGCTTGTCCTAATTTTCTTAGCGGGTCGAAAGAAAATCTAGTCAATTTTGATGATACGATGGGCTAAGCGACTGAGCGATCAACTACTGCTCTACATTATGCGAAGCAAAAGGAGTTTGTAAGGTTCGTAGCAGGTGCCGTTCTGTAGTTTCTGCCATCAAATGGGAAAAACGCGTGAGTAGTGCGTATGTATTTGTATGTGTATGTATTATTTTTCCAACAAATACTCGTAATGATATATCCTACGGTTAATTGTTACCGATCTGGAGGAGCTCGTGGCTAAGTAATAACAGCCGCACGGGTCGATCCGTCAGGTTAAGCTACGCTTGCCGGGGTTGGTCAGTGGATGGGTGACCATCTTTACATATCGAGTTTCCTCCGTGCCTCGGAAAGCACGTTAAGCCGTTGGTCCCGGCTGTTATTCGTGGATCTTTGACAGTCGTTACGGGTCGTCAGAAGCCCGAAAGTCTGACAACCAGTCTTACCAAGGGGTATCGTATTACCCAGTTACTGGGTTGTGGAGGTCAGACAGGCAGTCGCTCCATGTAAAATACTGGTATTCAGCTGCATCCGGTTAGACTGGAAGCCGACCCCAACATAGTTGGGAAAAGGCTAGGCAGATTGAATTGTTACCGATCTGGGCATTTGTTTGTACATATGAGAATTGTATTAAGCCCACACACGACGCAGGAGAACCATTTAGCTGATTTCTTATAATGGCAATACTTTATCTGTCAAACGTATTGTCACAACTTCTGTTCTTGCTACAGCATTTTGATACTTTTAGCTCAATTATCTTATTTGTAATAATGGACATAAAGAAGAATAGAATATAAATATATTTAATGGAAAAATGCACAGATCACACTATTAATGTAGAAAACAAATATAAAGTAGGTACAGGATAATCAAAACGGAGTTGGAACCCTTCATCACTTTTGTGCGTAATGATACTGACAGTGATTTCTCTTATGAAGGCATTGAATTTCTAGATTCTGATTTTAGTTCTAATTGTGACTACTAAATACCTACATTGAAATGCACTTCCTTAATTTATCCCAAAGCAATTTTTTATCTACAAAAATTCAAGTATCAAACATGTTTTCAGCGTACTATATCAGTGTTGACAACTGTAAGATTTTTGAATTTGCCGCCTTTTTCATGGGACACGACTCGCTTGACAGACTCTAGCACCTGTTTATAAATGGCCCCTTTCCGCAATGCAAACTACATTTTCGGTGGCGACCATTAACTGTTCCCGCCCATACTCGTAGTTGACAGGAACACGAAACGATGAAAGGTCGACCATTGTCATTCACAAAATGAACTAGACAAAAGATTTAACCACTGTTTGTTAATTAAATGTTGAGAAGATTTTTAATTGGGTTTTTATATTGATGTCATGTTTCGGAATCTAAAATGTCTGATTCAAACGATACACAAGATAACCTATCAGCAGTAACTTCTTGAAGAAATGAAATTACAGTAACAGGCACTAAAGCAGTAATATTGTCACATCAGTCTTCTTTTACGAGCACTTGAACAATGAGTTTTAACTTAGCTCTTGAATACTCAATAAGTTAGGCATACATCCATCTTACATTATAAGCGCCATTTATACGAGTCTCATATTCAAATTCATTTATTTGCTAGAATGTAGTTTTACAATGTATGATCTTAGAACTATAATGGCCCCTTTACATTCTACCATTACAATGGTGTGTAAATACATACTTATCAAACTTACATTTATAAAATCTAACCCTCCACTATCGTCTATGTTAGACGATAGTGAAACATTGACGAACTGAGTGTGACGTTAGTGTCGTGTTTTTAGAGCTGTGTTACACTGGAACAACATAGTCGCAACCATGCTCGCGATATTATTTACGACACCAATTACATTAATTAACATAGGAACAATTATTAAAACAGAAAAAATAATATACTTTAATTTAAAACTAACATGGAACAGTGTTGAGACATATACTTACGCATAATTTTACTCCAGTCATCAAACAAACACAACACATCACATTCAGGGTTGGTAGTCAGAAGGGGATTTAGCATCTTTAAAGTACGACAGACTGGGAATTCGACTCTAGCTACAGTTTTGGATGTCTTTTGCGCAAACAGATTGTGTTGGCGGTTGTGATAGTGTCCAATGTATTTGTCGGGCACAAATAATCGGCAGAAAGGGCTATTGAGCTCTGGGCAGTAGACTACTAGATACGTCCCCGTAAGGTCTTACAGGCTACAGTGAGCTGATCAAGACTTCACCTCCAACGAGTTAAAGCCCGACGTTCCTAAAATTAGCTATATTTTGTAAACAACGCAAAGCGGCAGTTGTATTACCATGGTGGTCCAGTATTATTATACTGGACCACCATGCCATAATATTGCCCGTAGTGTCAAATAATACCTACCCGTAATCCATCTATCCATTATTCAATCAGAATTCAAATGTATAGCAACAATATATCTAACAATTCTAACATACTAGTATACTTACCTTAATATCATCTACAAACATGACATTAGAATATTTTCCTATATATCTTAGCGCCCCATATAAAAGGTGCTTCGGCTATTCGCTGAAAGTGTTGAATAATTCACGACGTTCCGCGTCTAGACCACGCCTCGTTCTTAGCTCTCTAGGGCTTTCAGCGCTTGATTGAATTCGATGTGCTAACTAGATTAGCGCTTATCACTTCATCCCTTTTGGAAGCGTTTCACGGTTTAAAAGTTTTGATGTGAAATGTGTCGAAGGCCTGGTCCAAATCCAAAGTGATGTTGTAGAAATATTTTTTTCTAGACTTAGTTGTGTGGCTTAAATTTCACAACATGAATAGTCAAGTTAATTATTTCCGAATTCCAAGACTAAAACGGATATTTTAAGTATACTAGTAGTTAGTAGTGTTCAAATAATAAACTAAACTTCTAAAGCATTTTAAATGTAGGTTAAGTCCCTTGCGTACTTTACCGTCACTTTCCGAAGTATCTATCTCTCACATGTTCCGGTTTCATATTCAGGATATTTGTGTATCTTTGCTTACTCTTGTGGACATGTATCTCGGTCTCCACAACAAGAATGCACGTGATGTCTAAACCCCGTCTCCTGTTTATCTCAAAGGCTCCTCAAAGTAAGAGGCGAGTAAGCTGCGATTAGCCTCTAATCTCTTTATCTCGCCTGTGTCGTTGACCCGGCTTCCTCGGTCAAAGTGTCTCCTAGTCGACTCATTTAGTTCTGTCCTGTCTTACTTTGTATCTCTTGTTTGCTAATTGACTATTATGATGGGTGTTTCTAGTATGTCTTCCAATGATGAGTCCCGAATTGTCGTTGACATTAAGGCTACAATATTGCTAAATATTGATGTTGGATTATAATATTGTTAAGCTTTCACTAACCCACTCTTGCTAATCTTGGCTGCCGATAATGTCCAGTATGATTATAATCTAAATAGTTATTTATAGAAAAAATCCTAGTAGCTATTGGCTAGTTGTTTATTTTAGTTTCCCTGCTGAAAACAGGATGTTACTGTATAAACTAAAAACCCGAATTGGTAAAAAATGTAACTTATTTGAATTATGGATTAAAACAAACTCGTTTCCAATAATTGTTTTTGTATCCGTTGAAATTTTGCATAAGTATTGCAATTGTACGTCCGTTTACTAACTGATACAGACTTTATACATCATTATACTCATTTTGATTATATTTCATCAACCCTATCTGAAAACGGTGATGGGAAACATCGTGAGTAAACCAGTTTGTCCTAAAATGGTATCCCGCAATGTTCCGCGTGGTCCACTTTTTAAAAAAAGTCTGTATTCCAGCAGTGGGGTACATTTAGACTGATTATACTGGAGAATTTCATAATTTATTTGTGTTTACAGTTATTGCTAGAGCACCTAGAATGCCTGGTATCAAGACACGAGCGCTCGCTGCGCATGACAGTAGTGAAGCGACAAGCGGCCGCGCAGTCAGGAGTATCCTCGGAGGTCGAGGTTCTGAAGGCACTCAAGAGCCTCTTCGAACATCACAAGGCATTAGACGAAAAGGTAAAGTACACAAATACTCATGTAATGCTATAGGGAGCAATGTATGTTTAAAGTTTAAAACGATTTGAGATGCATCAGAGATGACAAAGACAATTTTGAAGGCTACCTTCCTTCGAGTCTCGTTTGTAAGTGGAGACTGTATGTATCGACACCACAATGGGGTTGTTCCTCGGAAGCTTCGCCGCAAGAGGGCGCTGTGTGTTTGTCACTTGTCAGTCATCTTGAAGACAAAGCGACCAATCGGCGACAAGAAAAAACACTTAGCGCCATCTCGCGGCAAAGTTTTCGGCAAGAACTCCATTGGCAGCTGAATGAAAGAAACAAACATTTAGCGCCATCTACGCGGAACTAATTTGACAGTTTTCTTCCCCATTGCGTATACACTTTCTGTCATATAATCCAATGTTTAAAGAAATTAGGATTTTGAAGGAAATTAATAATCCATTGCTTCATATTTTTTAATAATTCGTCTGCCCGACTACGTAAATAACAAAATGAATGATGTAAATTGATAATAATCATATTTTTAGAAGCCCCCTTTTGATACTCTTCTAGTTTTTGACTATATTAGGTCTTTCACACTAATGACTTACTCGCACAACAAGGCTAGACTTTTGAAACTGAACCCATCATCATATTTATTTAATAGTTTCGTCTCGAACACGAACTGCGTAAAAGAAAAACGGAAACGATCCACACGTAAAAACTTATCTCTATTACTATTCCCTTATTCCCAATTTCCCTAACAATAGAAAACGTTTTTCTCTCGTAGATATGTTTCCAAACTAAGTTATTTCTACTTATAGGTGTGTCTGTAATACCGAATGTGTCTGTGTCGGTCCGTAATAAAAGAAAACTGTTTTTCTCACATAGATATTCTTCCAAATAAAGGTATTTCTAGTAATATAGGTGGTGTAATGTGTATGTCGGGACGTGTTACAGGTGCGGGAGAGATTGCGTGTTGCGTTAGAGAGGAACACGGCGCTAGAAGAGGAACTAGCGCTCACTAAGGAAGAAGTAAGTTCATTATTTTACAAAATTATCACTGGTGAATCACTCTCTTTAGAGATTTTTTTATTTTAGGGACTAAAATTTTTTTTTATCCTTCATGTAGATTGTTAATAAATATTGGACACGTATTTTTTCTTTTTTTACGTAATCAAAAGGCGACATTGAGACTTTCGGGACCGGGACCGCGGTCCCAGATTCCACCTTTATTATTTTAGAGTAGTATTTTGGGACCACAAGAAAAATAAGTTAAAGTACAGTTAACAAAATTCGTGTTCCACTGCCATGGCAACATATAGTAATAATTGAAGACTTTTTTTTCACATTTGAAAATAGAGCCATACTACCGTCATATTGATTTTTTTTTCAAAATAAATTATAGACAGTGTCACTCGGGATGATGTAAGGATTCTAGCGATACCCCATACATTCAAATTCAGGCACTCAAAAGTTATAGTGGAATAAAGAAACTCACAAACATACATGATCGCTGAAAACATTAGAATCCTTTTTGGCAGCAAAAATAGTTTTATTTGTATAACTTCTAAATTTTTGGGCTGACCGTACTTTCCCAAGGCATAACTTTTTTATTTTATTTTTGGTCCCAAAATACTACTCAAAAATAATAATGGTGGAATCTGGGACCGCGGTCCCGGTCCCGAAAGCCCCACGACCTGAGTTAAAATGTGGCATGACGTCACTCCTTGCTAGATTTTATTCGTAGTTTATTATAGTTTTTTGTGACGTAGCGAGCCCCCACTCCCCAACTTTAATGCGTTTTGTCTATGTATTATTTTATTAATATTATAAAGCTAGTAATACTCATGTCAATGTTTGATTAAGAATTTAAAATCAACACAATGAGTTAGAAATACGTGTGCAAATAAACGTGACAAAAGAGATCAAGCAGGTACCTACTTATAATAAGTACTGATAACACCTCCGAATCCAGTTTCCCAAACAACTCAACAGTCGTATCTCTGATTGCTCATTATGTAAAACAGAGCTGAGTCTCCATGAATAGCTGTCAATAGCTGTCCTGTAGTCCATTGCTTCATATGTTCGAAAATTTTGCCTGCTCGACAACGTAACTATTGCAATGAATAAATAAATATAAATGAGTGTTGTTGAACTGTCAAAATAAATAAATAAATATAAATGAATGTTGTTGAACTGTCAAAATAAATAAATAAATATAAATGAATGTTGTTGAACTGTCAAAATAAATAAATAAAGATAACAAATATAAGAACAAATACCATAAACTAATCTAAAATAAAAAAGAACCTAAAACTAAAAACCATAGTAACTAAAATATATTATTAAAAGGAGTCCCTTTAGGCAAGGTTCCGAAGATACTGGCAGCGTTCCCCCTTTGAATAGCTAGACTAATTCTTTGTCCGAGGTAGCTGCCAGCTCTTCGGTCTCCTGTGACGTCGACCAACCTTTTCGTAATTTCATTAAAAAGCCTTATAGCGGTAGGACCCCACGGACCAAGGGTCTCGACACCGAATGGGACAAAATCATATTCGGAGCCTAGACCCCTGTATTTTGATACTTTACCTTTTTCAGCCGCTTCACAAGCCGCACCAGCTCTGATGCTGGTTCCATGTAGATGGGAAGGGGCCAGCGTGTCTGAACAGGTTGCATCCCATACCAGCACCCGGCCCATCTTCAATGGAATCAAACTCATACCATCCGGTCTCTTGCCATCGTCTCTTGCAATACCAGTCGGCTCAAGTAGACTTGGCACGTTGACGGTGGCAAGGGACCGGCGTATGATGTCGTTAAGTGCGGCATGTCTCGAGAAGCGGCCTGCACTTTTTTGGCATGACAGTCCGTGATGTCCTAACCTGTCGACATCACTGCCACAGGGACATTTATGAGGAGCGCAGACCGGAACCCCAAGCCGTAGACAGGTTGCGATTCGGAGCGTGTCAGGCTCAGGAAATGTTCCGGTATTTGACGAAGGGTACGCGTGAAGCCAGTAGCCGGCCTCATGCGCACCCACGTCCAAAAGCCTAGCACGCGCAGAATCTGTACTACAGCTCAAAAGATTGTCGTGAGTCAATTTGCAGATTATGTCGTCCCAGCTCCTCTGTGAATTTGAAGAAACTGGAAAATTTTGACCTGGGCATGCAATTAAGAAAGCGTTTCTGGCTTCTTCCAAGCCAGCAATCTCAAAGTTTGAAGGGGATGCCCTTAAAATTTTACTTATGAGATTTGCTGAACTATGGACAGAAGATAGGAAGGCTGGTAAAGCGACACTGGAAATTTTGCGAATCCCTAAACCACCATAACGGATGGTTAGGGATGCTTGGGTCCAAGATTGCTCGTTCAGCTGCATATTAAGAATCGATTCTAAGCTAATTTTGATTAAGTCGTCTACTTGTGTCAAAAGATCTGGGTGATTCCAAAAAGAGCAGCAACGGAGCACATACGTAAATTTTGGGACGAAAAGACAGAATTTTAAAATGCAAAGTGCATAATGTGGACTAATTTCAAGGAGACGGTCAGCAGAATTTTGAAATTTAGTAATTGAATTATTAAAATATTCAGAAATAGATTCATCAAAAATTGGTGAACCTAAAAGGTAAAGGGAATTACTGTTAACTATTTTAATATTTGGAGCCAAAATATTAAATTTTTGTTTTACGTCATTTAAGTTTAAGTTGCAGTTATTTATAAAAAGTTCGCATTTGCTAAAATTAAGCTCCAAACCAATGGCTTCAAATTTATTTTTGATTAAAAAAAGGTCCGAAAACACAGTATCCACATCACCTCCTAGGGTTCCGTCGTCCAAATACCAAACGTTGAATTTAGAATTTAAATTTTTGATTATCGGATTTATGGCCAAACTAAAAATTGCAGGCCCAAGGGGATCACCTTGTTGACAACCTACTTCCGAGGAAAGTTCATTAGAACGATATAACAATTTTGTTGGGTCAGCGTAACTGAGAAGAAGATAATTGTATATTTCCGGTATATGTTGTTTTATTTCCGTCAGCAGGGTATCCCTATTTACCGAATTGAATGCATTTTTGACATCAATTTTGAGCAACACGTCAGGCTGTCCGTAAGTTAGGAAAGAGCGTAGGGCATGGACGGATGCCTCACACCCTCCTTTTACACCGAAGCCTAACTGTACGGGTTCAAATTCCGAATTTAATTTTGGTAAAATATGTCGAACAGCAATTTTGGAGGCCAGACGTCGTAGTGTTGATCCAACAGCAATTGGTCTCACCCCTCCGTCCTTTTTGGTGAGGGCAATGAGGTTCGCGCCGAAAAGAATGGGAACAATTTCTGGATTGACATTACCGGAATACATAAAGTTAATTAATTTAGTGATCGAATTTACAAGTTGCTCGCCTGCATCACCCACAGAATGCGATGTTAAGTCTTTCAAATGTTGGGGTGAGATTCCATCCAAACCTGCAGCCGAACCTGGTTTAAAAGATAAAATGGCAGCCGTAACATCTTTGTTTTGAATTTGAAGGCATGCTTGCCCTGCTGTTGGAGGGTCGAGAAAATAAGGGTTTACTGGAGCTGGAGGATGTTTTGTCTGTAAGGCCTGAAGGGTGTCAGGGGTATCTGGTGATAGCACGTCGTTGGAGAACAAAAGGCGAGCGGCACCTTTGAGATCTCCGTCACAGATTTTGTTTTCGATGAGTTTGTTGCGATTACGAGGGGCATCATGTTTGATTGGAGGTGCGGGAGAAGGCGAGGAGCTTACAGCACAGTTATTCTTAATCTTTTGTGTCAAGGATAAATACGGTTCATCAGTTTTTATTATATGTAGTGTGCTGTATGAAAATAAAAATAGGTTCTGCCAGTCTTGAGTACAATTGCTTATGTAACATTTCTGGATTAATTGTGATAAATGTGTAGCAACGGTTATTCGAGCTCCTCGAGGGATTCTTTTAACTATGGGGATACTATTTTTCAAATGGCTAAGATATATGTGGAAAGGAGTTGGATCGCTGGCTACATAAGTAGGCGCACTCGGAATAATGGGATGGATGTCTAAAGGTGAACTGTTTTGGCTAATACATTTCCTGTGTGTTTTTGTAGTGTGTATGTTGAGGCCTTTCAAAGATTTGAATGACTTGTTGCACTGTGTACATGTATGGGTCGCGTTCGACGTGCCATCACAAGATTGGGTTACGGACTGCATTCACAACAGTTAAATACATTCACAAGAAATAATAACTTAAAACAAATTTAAAAACACAATAAAGTAACACTAAAAACATAAAAAGTCAGAAGTCGAAATATGACGGCTGCTTGTTTTGGTAACAAGACGCATGCGTCGTTACGTAGATGCGTCACAGGATGGTCTTGCAATTGGACGCTGCAGTGGAGGAGACCTAGCGACGCATGTCGTCGCTAGGACAACCGATGGCGGCCTTAGCAACCGCGAATATGAAAATTATCTTGATAAATTTTGATATGCAGGTCTGAGCCGTCAGGAAATTTTACGGGCTTATAAATAAATATATTAAGTGACCTGAGCCTGCTTGTCACTTTTGTTATTATTCACAGATCTTGTTGTAGTGTATACAATGCTCCACCTGGTTTTTATTTCCGCTTATTCACTTTTCAAAGTTCCAGTGACATTATAGTTTTTCATATAAGTTAGTGGTGGCTTATTCATATGGTACACAAAACATTATCCAGTGTAATTCACACTCGTATCTCTGTATTTTAAGGTATTTTGAGCACTGATCTTACGTTATTTTATTATTAAAAAATATTTTTATGCAGAGCTAGATGTTGACGTAAGTGAATATTGACAGTCCAATAAATAAATATAAATGAATGTTGTTGAACTGTCAAAATAAATAAATAAAAATTAAAGAATGTTGTTGAACTGTCAAAATAAATAAATAAATATAAACGAATGTTATTGAACTGTCAAAATGAAACCGATTCCGATTGATAGTGAGTTACGCAATTGCCCCGCAGCTATCACGGATCACGGGAACTCATCTATTGGTCATTGGAGATATAGATGTTGAAAGTAAAATAAAAGTAAAATCAACCCATGATTACATGTATGTTGCCCTTACATAGCTTATGTAAAGGTCAACATATTAGATAAGCTATGTAAGGGTTTATGCATCAGGTATACTTATTATGCAGTTCTAGTGAAGTTACTAAACAGTAAATGATTTTTAATTCCAAGTAGTTACATATTGACTTTTTACCAGAGGGTCTGTAATTTTATGAACGGTTGCAGTCTAATCTCAGTCTCAATAATATTGCTGAAGAGTTTGTTTGTTTGAACGCATTATTCTCTGAAATTACCAGTTGGATTTGAAAAAATTCGGTCGGGGCACAAGAAATTTCACGCGTACGAAGTCGCGGGCAGAAGCTAGTTCGCCTATATTTTTGAGAAGTTTTTGAAATTGATTGTCGCTGAAATAAGATTGTGACTAGATTTTGAACCTTTTTCAAGTACGGGAGTTGGCGTTTTCAACCTTCTTGGTATACCAATATCGATTTCTTTTTCAGACCAAATCTGTATCTGTACCTATCTAAGCTTAACAATGATCCCCGGGTGTTTGAACATAGTCTACGTACCAAAATAATATTTGTACGCCGATGACGGTTAGACATAGCGTTCTTTAATAATTACAACGTGTATACCTAACCCACCTATGTTCAACAAAAAAAGTATTATTTTGTCTAAATCTAGCATATTTTGTTCTGCGGTATTAGAGATACCAAATTAAATCGAGTTTGTACCATCAATTCAAAATCAAAATCAAAATCAAAAGTCCTTTATTCAAATTAGGCTAAGAATCAGCACTTTTTGAACGTCAAAATTACAGTAAGACAGTCCCCACAAAACGCCCGCCCTTCACCACTTCCTAGTGCTTTAGCTGGGAAGAAGAAGTAGCGGAACAAACTCCCCAGCAGCACAGCTGTCTGTTCAGTTAGAAGAACTAGATTCTATACAATAGTACCTATGCAAAATAATTTACGCAACACAATACATTAAATTATATTTTTGTCAAATTCTACTAAGCACAACCTTCTAACGTGTAATTTATATATCAGTTACAGCAATACAAGTCGTCGCAAGACGACAAGCCGAAGGAGAACGGCACCGTGCCCACCGGCTCGCCCGAACAGAACGGGGAACAGCAGACTACTAAGGTAGGGGCACATACTATACACATAAATTGTGAAGACAGTTGGTAGGGTTATACAAAATGTTGTAAATTGAGTTTTGTGGGGTTGTCTGTAAATTACAGGATAAAAGAATGCTACAGAAATTCAATGAAGGGTGTTACAGCGATGATGCATGAGTGGCTGAGTGTTTTTGACAGTGTATACAGTGTGAATGATTTAATATAATGAATTAAATCAATTTAAGCATTTTAATAGTACAACGATTTTTGTATGTATAATTTTGGTATCGGTAGAATTCCTGTAGTTTATAGACAATCCTACAAAACAAAATCACGGGGAAACAAACAGCACCAATAATAACGTAAATTATAAAATATTCTACAAACACACATGACACTAACAGAAAATATATGAAGAAACACTCGAAAGAATAATTATGTGTTACTACTTAATCCCTTTAGATGCTTAGGCTGCGGATTAAACAAAGGCACATTTGCATACTTTATAATTTCCAACATTTTTTGGCCATCTCGACGGGTCACCACATTTTTTCAAGTTTTTCACATTTAAATAAAAAAGTTTCAAAGAACCACAAAAGAAATCTTCCATAAAAGAACCTTTTTTTATCGTTTCTGACTCTTGTCATTGTTTCAATTAAAACTCTCAATTATAAAGCTCGAGGTTTCGAGAAGTTAAAAATACTTTTAACAATTTCCCGATATTTCGATCTTTCTTATACGCCATTGATGTGTTCGCAGCCTTAGTGGTTGGTGATTGTGCTCAATTTATTTACATACCTCTTCTGATACTTCTATAAAAGTTTTAAAATAGTCTGTTTTTAAAAGTTACGTTGAAAAGTCATTGAATGCAATAATTATATCAGAAAAGGTATGTGTGTGTTGTGTGTATTAAATTTTTTGATTTATTTTGTTTTACTTAATTCATAATTTTGACAACCAATACTACCCCACTACCCCAAAGGTAACTATTTCAAGTACTTATGTAGGCTTTTATTATAACATCAATACCATTTATACTTGTTAATAAATGATGAATTTATGAATTAAGTAAAACATCTCTAGCAAAAAAACCGCTTAATCAAACTAAAGTGAATAGCCTTTAGTTTTACATTGAAAATTTGTTTTTTGATGGACGACCCAGGATCCAAATAATGTAAACGGCGAATCGGAGACGTCAAGGAAAATCAGTGAGCTCCAAAATACGATCGCCAAGCAGGTTAGATACATGCTGAAGCATCATGCTGTACTGAGGATCTGGTGGTGTTGAGGGTATGGCTCCAAAGGCTGGGAGATGGACATTTTATAGGGTGGCAAGAAAACAAAATATGTTAATAGTTAAAAAAAAACAATAAGAGACAAAAATTAAGGTGCTTCGGAAAATAAAAATGTACTTTAAACTTTACTACTTTAGGAAAATAAAACATAACCCTTCTTTTTGAGATTCGCCACAGTCGGGTATAAAACAAAGAGGCACTAATTGTCTTTTTACAAAATAATATGAACTGTTACAAGTTTGCAATAGAAAATATCTGCCAAAATATAAATTTACTACCTACATAACATTTCGTCTAGGTTTAATTTTGTTTATGACGTAAATATTTCAATGTGATGTATCGCACTGGATCTACATCTACATAAATCTCTCTTCCGCTTCAATGAAATTTTCATCAGAATTGGCCGTGACCCTAAAACGAGCCGAGACACGTATCTATGTAACTCATTAACCCTGTCGGCCTTTGTCATCCCTTTTCGGGTTATAAGGAGCCATCATTTTCAGTCCTACAAAGAAAATAATATGAGTTTTTGCTAAAGAGGATTATGTGATTATCTTTAAAGCTACGAGTAAGTTAGTCTATTGCAAGTGAAGTAGAAGTTTTAATTTGAAAAATACGAGCAAGTTTTTATTGAGTACAATTACTTACAAAGATTTGATTAATATAAGTTTATCTTGTACTTAGTTTGTAGGTGTTTGAAAAGTAAAATAGCAATAGGGAATTTGAATGTAATTTTTTTTTCTCATAATCAAGTATTATAAACCCAAGAAAAGTATAAAAGTCTAATATTAGACACTACTGTTTGTTGCTTAAAAGAATGGTTACATTCCAACAATTTTCTACTACAGTTCAAACAACCGTTATTGTCGCGGCCATAATGTGACGTCATAATTCACGATACTGCGTTGTTTTCTCTTTTTTAGCCAAACATTTTTTGTACTTTCTTCAAGCACTTACTAGGTACTTACTTCAGTGAGAATTCAAACAGTTTGCTAAGAAAAGATTATTTAATAATTTATTCACTTAACTGTTAAAGTCACTTCCGGCAATTTCGAAGACGACGCGTTAGCATAAAATAATGAATTGTAAAATAATTAATGCGTTAAAAAATGGAAAAAAAATTAAAAGACTTGACTCTTGACTCCTATAATACAATGTATATTTAAATAATGAAAGAGTTTTGAATTACATGTATATTCCCTATTGTAATGGATAAACTTACACTTCAGTGCTTACCAGCAGTTAGGTGCCTACTTGTTACTGTTAGCCCGGTATATGTTTCTAAATGAAGGAACACGGGAATTATAAAAGTTAATACGCCAAAAAAATGATAACTACTAGAAGTCCATCTTCACCATTGGAGCCTAGTCTGCAGCACCACCCAATCAAACTAACAGGCCCCTAACACCGCGGTCTGGTCGCCATTGCACGATCGTGTCGCCATCTATAACGCATACATCGTACTAATACGCATACGAACATGTACTACTGTATATTGCTAACCAACTGTATTTAGTACTAATACCTGCTAGATAATGTAGCGCAATACCTGCAGTCTTTTGGCCAGTGCATCGTGGAACTTTCTGAAAACATAAGTACCTGAAAGCCTTATCAGTAAATCTGCTGTTAAATGTTATGTTAGTGTTGACCAAAAAAAACTGTTCGTATAAGTTGACAGGTGATTTGATAATATTATGATTACATGCTAGAAGTATCTGAAACTGTGGTATTTCTTTAACAGTTGATAATTGGATAAACCAGATTTATTAGTTTTACTTTTGAAATTATTGAGATTTCAGCAGTTAGGTATATGCATAAAATGAAGCAAAAGCTTTCCAAGTTGACCTCTAATTTATAGTCTACCCAAATCATCATCATTCTCCTGCCCTTATCCCAATATATTTGGGGTCGGCGCAACATGTCTTTTTCTTCCATATTCTCTATTATTCGCCATGTTGGCAGTCACTCCCTTTCTAGCCATAATTATAGTAGATAAAGTAGTTTATTTCCAAAAAACGGCACGGGGAGTGCATTTTTCGAAGACACAAACATCGGAGGCATCGGTGCGCCATTATCATCTTTCACATACTAGTTCATATAGTTTACCCAAATGTGGGGCTATAAGCATTATCGTCTATGACTGTCTTGAAACCTAATATTAATTTTGAAACTGGGTTTTCCTCGATCGGTAACGAAAAATATCACAACTGTAGGCGACGCGTGATCCTATTGATGTTTTTTAATTTGTCTAATTATGTCATTGTATAAGTACCTAGGTTTCTATTGTTTACTTAATAAATCCAGGGCTCATAGAAGGCGCGGGAGACGCAAGGGACTGGGGGGGCGCGCGCTTAGCGGCGGGCGATCCGCTACGAATGGCTACGATAGCAAAAACACCGGCACTGACCGGCAGTGATCTTTACCTATGACCGCGCACGGACGTATTTGTCATTTGAGTCTCCCAACCCTTCACCCTTTCGTAAATCTGTCGGTTCACTGTACCTAAACGTCCACATCCGCTATAACAACTTTCACATTACTTATCTTAATTTTTTTTTTACATGCCTACTGTGGCCCACTCCTGGGCAATGGCCTCCCTCCACTCCTTCCATGTTTTGGGAGCCCGCGCGTCCTCTTCCATATCAAAAACATTATTAATTAACAGTTATCTTACATAGCAAAAACATTTTAGAATCAATTTGGCGTTCTCCCAGCACTTTTTTACTTACAATACGATGCAGTGGCCAGAGAGCTCAAACCTATAATAACCTACTAAGTTTGTTTAGTTTAGTTTCATTTGTAAATAATTATAGCAACTATATTAACCTGACCGTTTGTCAAAACTGGATTCGTTCTGTCTTGCAGACCATAATAAAACTACAGTAATGCTGTATTATTGAAAATTAAACCTTAGAAGCTTATCATTAAGGTCAAATAAGGTACTTTAACCTCTTCAAGACAGTATTTATAAAAATTCATTGGAAACCCCCTGCGTTCCTATAAGATGAGCCTACATACGAGGCCTATATGCAATAATGAGTGAGCATGCCTCCCTTATGGTCTACGATATGCTACCAATACCATACTTCTGCTCGATCGCTGAATGAATCCGCTTTGCTGCCTATAATATTACATGCTTAGATGTATAATTTAATTTACAGTTTTGACAAAAGGTTTGTTCTTTTATGGTCAGACTTAAGCAATCATCTTTTATAAACCAGTATAATACTGGGAATTGCTCAAGCCTACCCTACTAGTAAAGATGTTCCATTTCACGAAGGCGCGTCAATGATCCCAATTGAAACCGTATTATAATGAAATAAGAGTCATTTCGCGCGGTCGTGAATTGCATTGTCTATAGCATGCAACCCATAGACTAACCATCGGCGCGCACTGACATCACGTAAGACTACCATAGGAGCATAGGATCACATTCATTGACACTAACACTAACCATCACCCGTGAAAACCTCTAGTTGGGATACTCCATGGTAATCAGTATTTGTACCCCCTTCACACAATGGCTGGCTTGGATTGACCAATAACTTCCATCGCTTCGTATGTATTGGAAAGCACTATCAACGTAGTTAGTCAACGAGTGATGGATGTTTTTGGTAGCTGATAAGCTGGCCAAAATGTGGTGGTAGCTTTAGAATATTTTGTTGGTAAGTATATTATTGAGTAAAATAATATTTCTGTACCTTATTAAGAGAAGCAAAAGAAAAAAATATAAAAAAGTATTACAGTTCAAAATGTGTAAGTAATACATTATTACTTAGCGGGTCTGCCAACTTTAAGTCCTTCGCTCTGAATAAGGTATAAAATAAAATATATTATGAAATAGTTAAAAAAAAAAAACAAAGATAATCACATCATTTGTAAATAATTAAGTATTGTCCCAATAATCCTCCAAAAAAATTTAAACAACCTTCCATTAAAAAGTCATTTTAATTTCATAAGAAAGTACTAATAAACATATGAAAACTCTTGAGATACTCTCTCACATTTACCATATAAACGAACACTTGATTCCTCATGCAGTCGGCAGAACTAAGCTCGTGGCAGCGACGAGTGGCCGAGCTGAACAACAAGGTGTCCGAACTTGAGGACCGCCTGTCCAAGGGAGAGAAGGAGCTCGTCAAGAAACAGGACGAGTGCGTCAAGCTGCAGAGGGACTTGAGGGAGAACGTGGCGCAGAAGGAAGACCAGGTGAGCACCAGATATTGGAGTAGTTGTATACTTGTAGGTCGTGGGTTTGAACACAGGCAGGCGCTTTCATCTGCCCAAATTTTTCCCAACTATGCTGGGGTACCGGCTTCCACTCTAACCGGAGGCAGCTTAATACTAGTACTGTATCTGACTTCCACACGATACCCCTTGGTAAGACTGCCTGGTTGTCAGACTTTCGGGCTTCTGACGACCCGTAACTACTGTCAAAGATCCACGAATGACAGCCGGGACCAACTGCTTAACGTGCTTACCGAGGCACAGAGGGGTCTTGGTATGTAAAGATGGTCTCCACGGACCAACCGTGGCAAGCGTAACTTAACCTCATCGATCGACCCGTGCGGCTGTTGTTACTTAGCCACAAGCCCCTCACCCACCCAGACAGGCACTTGTGTAAATTATTTCCACTGCTCTCAAAACGGTGAAGGAAAACATTGTGAGGAAACCGACATGTCCTAGAACCAAAAATTCGTGGACATGTGGCATCTACCAACCCGCACTGGGCCCGCGTGGTAGATTACAGCCCACTCCCTCTCACAGAGAGGAGGCCTGTGTCCCAGCAGTGGGAACATTATAGGCTATCCATGCGGGGGTGACCACTAACCATGCCAACCAAAAACACAAAACAAGAGTATGTTTTCGTAATCGCACCATTCTTGTCTGATAAATATAGTTCCTAGCCAACTCTTCAATATACGTAGTAAAAATAACTGACAGTAATGCAACGTGTCCACAATGTACGGTCAGCAACATAATTCGATTAACACTGCTACTTTTACACATCATGTAAATTAATACAAAATGATTTGATTACTTATCTCCTTTTTTCTTAAAATACTTAAGAGTCTAGTAGATCTTTATTTTATTTTACTTCTGTTCCGATTTTAATTAAAAATCTTGGTCAATAATTATGGTTAAGATGAGGAGCTCGAGGCTAAGTAATTACAGCCGCACGGGTCGACCTATCAGGTTAAGCTACGCTTGCCAGGGTTGGTCAGTGGATGGGTGACCATATTTACATACCGAGACTCCTCCGTGCCTCGGAGAGCACGTTAAGCCGTTGGTCCCGGCTGTCATTCGTGGATCTTTGACAGTCGTTACGGGTCGTCAGAAGCCCGAAAGTCTGACAACCAGTCTTTCCAAGGGGTATTGTATTACCCAGTTACTGGGTTGTGGAGGTCAGACAGGTAGTCGCTCCATGTAAAATACTGGTATTCAGCTGCATGCGGTTAGACTGGAAGCCGACCCCAACGTAGTTGGGAAAAGGCTAGGCAGATTGATTGGCCAATAATTAAGATTAAAAAAACTGAAGTGTTAATCGACTTTTGTTGCTGACTGTACACAACAATGATGTCCACAACGATCAACGTGATGTTTGTTCAGGAGGAGCGCATAACGACGCTGGAGAAGCGCTACCTGAACGCGCAGCGCGAGTCCACGTCGCTGCACGACCTCAACGAGAAGCTGGAGCAAGAGCTCAACCACAAGCAGGCGCAGCTCAAGGTAACGCTACAAAGAAAATACATTTATTTGCGCTTAACACGACGCAAAGAATAAACACTAACACAAAAAACCGGTCAAGAGCGAGTCAGGCACCGAGGGTTCCGTTCCGATTTCTGAAAAAGTGTGCTATTTAGAGACATAGTTTTATTTTTTCCTATAATCTTAACATAAACTTCTTCACATAGAATAATTCCAGATTTTTGCAAACTTCGGAGATAAAGGGGGGAACGGTATTTTGTTTTTTCATTTTTCGTCAAAAGTCGAAAAGATTGCGGCTTAAAAAAAAGAAAAAAAATGTTTAAGAATGTGCAAACAGCGCTCTTTCATATTATACCCCCACATGCCATAGTAGCCCCACTTTGAATTTTTGAGACCCCCTTTAAGTCCCTGTTGCAAAAAAAAATATTTTTATATCTTTCCTATTTGCAACATAGTTGGGTAAACGTCATCTAAAACTGTTCCAAATTTCAAGTTGATAGCATTAGTAGTTCTTGAGATATCCAGCTGTGACAGACAGACAGACTGAGTGGCACCATAAGGGTTCCTTTTTACCATTTTCTCTGATCTCAAACGCATCCCGGTCGGGGTTCGCTTCGAATTTGACCAGAGCTTTATTTATCAGCTGTGGCAAATACTTAGTAAATAACAGTTGAGGATAAAGTGGAATCAAAACTAGAATCCTTGGAATATAAGTAGTCCTACAAAATCCTAACTCATTTTCTCCACCAGAGCCTTGTAACTAACAAAACTAACCTAGTCCCGCTTCCAGTAGTCAGCACTCTCATAGACCATGCCACGTCATTCGCATTGCAGCTGCAAGAGGAGAAGATCGCCGCCATCGAGGAGAAGCTCGAGCTGTCCACACAGAAGCTGGCGCAGATGTCCTCGCTGCCGGAGATGGAGGAACAGCTTAAAGCCAGGATGGAAGCGCTTAGCCAGGTGGGTTGAGGCTGAGGGGCATGTGGATGGAGGCTTTAAATGTTTATATGTAGGATGTTAAATGTTTTCCTAGTCATTTGGTTGTGGTGGGCATAATTACTGACGCTTAGATAGTCTAAGATCCGAAGTAACATCGATGTTCACCCGTCCGTTTACCGGAAGAACATAATTTTTATCAAATTTAATATTTATGTTTACAAATATATTGCAAATGTGTTGCCTAATTAAATATGTTCTTGGCTTGGCTATAGTTATTTAAAAACACTGCAGCAAAAATGTAGTCTTAAATATGAACACATCAAAAACTAAAGCAATGACCGACAGAGCAAAGGAAACTATCACAGTAAATAACTTCACAATATCATGCGTGGAAGAAATACTGGTCCTACAAACTAATAATGTAAGACAAGAAAATAAACGTCTCTATTAAAGGAAAGCTTTTCAACACCAGCACCCTTCCTATACTAACTTACGGGTGCCAAACATGGACCTTGACCAAAACCCAACAGACAAAACTTCAAACGTGTCAGACGGAAAGCAGTATGATGTGGAAAAGAAAGATAGAAAGTTCCAATCACTGTGTAATCAGGAAGGCAAGAGAAACACAAGATGTAGTACTAAAACAGAGAAGATTAAAATGAGATGTCAGGGGAGATGAGAAATGGAACAAAAATGATGAAGAAAGGAATACCCTTGAAAAGATGGATGGATGGATGGATAGTGAGGACGGCTGGACATAAGACATGGGCTTAACAGGCAAGCCCAATTTGACGGAAAGGGGTTGTTACATGTAGGGGATAAATGAATATAAGACCACGTAAACCAGTCAACATTTAAAAATAAGAGAAGGGGGGTAGGTAAGTTTATGGTCACAAGATTCCTTTGATTCCCTTGGGAAGGATAATTGGAAGCGGTTAGAGGAGCCCTTTGCCAATGGGCACACAAAGACTTAGAACTGAAATTAAACATTTTGTAATACAACTATAATTTTGAAAAAAGCTATAAATAAATAATAGCCAGGAACATATTTAAGTAGGCAACCCATTTACAATATATTTGTAAACATATTATATTTGATAAAACATCATTTTTATCTGGGAAACTGATGGGAGACGTTCGACGTTAAATATGTACAGTAGTACCCAAGTAATATGGCTTATCGATGTACCTGCGCAGAAGATGAATTTTCAAAGCGCGGGAAATGCTATTGACCAATCGGCACGCTCCATGCTTTTTCCTGTACCGCTATTGGTCGGTAGCTGCCGCCATGTTAGCGCGCGCCGCTTGACAGTCGCCATACTTGCGAGTGAGACGGAACTAACAGCTGCAGTGTATTATGAACCTTATAGTAGTGATCTAAGGTTGATTGTAAGTTTTAAGTATTCTCGTTAATCTTCGGGGCCATACTTTCTTTTCTGTGCGAACGAAGATTCACGACGCGCCTTATTAGTTGAGTACTACTGTACCCATATATTTGAAAGTCGAAGATTAAAATACCTACGGGTAAAACAATAATATTCGACGTTGAAATATGTACCCGGGTGAAGATCTACTTCGAATACTATAATAAAAGGCCAGAGTGGAAGCGCTTAGACAAGTTGGTTGGGGCATGTTGGAACGGGGCTTTAGATGGTAAAATGTAGGACTGTTACATTTTTCTTAGTAATTTGGATGTGATAAGCATAATGAGTAACGCCTAAAGGGCAGTATGGAAGCGCATAGCTAGGTGGGTTAAGAGACATATGTATGAGAAGGTAGCTTCAAATGTTTGTAGATGTAGTATGCTGTATGCCAGATTTTGCTCAGTAATTTAGATGTGGGAGTTAAACGAAAGACGTGTCATGTAAAATACTGATTTTGACTCAAAAATAATGTATTTTTTACGTTTTAGTGACTAACAAGTCGTGCTTTGTGCTTCTCATTTTCCATGCCCATTTTAGTGTTATGACATTTCCTCTTTTATGTGGAATGACCCTTACTTAACCGATTTTAATTATTTCTGTGCAGTAGCTTTTAAATGTTTATTGACTAACTTATTAACCTACTTTACCTTATTGTAGTTCCATTCTTCTATATTACGTGCGACGTCGACTTTTGATTTAAATCTCACATATTTATGAGCTCATGATATAAATATTTGCCAACAGTAACAATAATTAAATTAACTTCAGTTGTTTTATCTTTATACAACTGATTCGTTATTTGTAAATATTTACAAAATGTCCTTCAAGTTTACCAACTAAAACTGTAAAATAGTCGACTTCCGCAAATAAACTATCTATAGTCGAACTTTTAACTAGATGCGTAAAATGACACTTCTAATGTCATTTCTACTGTCATTTCGCTATCAAATGGGAACATTTTTTAACGAAATGACGGATAAGAAGTGTCATTTTACTGCAGGTAATTAAAAGTCCAAGCATAGTTGTGATGTAGAAATGACCCGTATTTTATTTAGATTAGAACATAAAATTGAACAAATGATAACGTAATTTTTTCTATAATCCAGGTTGTTTGTCCGCAGGCACAGGAGCGCCACGGCTCTGCAGAGGACCGCATCCAGCGCCTGGAAGCCAGTGTGGAGGAGAAGAATGCTGAGCTCATGCGACTCAACCAGCGCCTGCGCATGAATGAAGAACATAACACACGGCTCTCTGCTACTGTAGATAAACTGCTGTCTGAGTCTAATGACAGGTGTGTATGCTGTTTTGTAATTTTTTCTAAATTTGTTGATACATGCTTGCGAATAGGAGGGGCTTGTGGCTAAGTAATAACAGCCGCACGGGTCGATCGACCAGGTTAAGGTACGCTTGACGCGGTTGGTCCGTGGATAGGTGACCATTTTTACATACCAAGACCCTCCGTGCCTCGGAAAGCTCATTAAGCCGTTGGTCACGGCAGTCATTCGTGGATCTTTGACAATCGTTACGGGTCGCCAGAAGCCCGAAAGTCTGATAACCAGTCTTACCAAGGGGTTTCGTAATTACCTAGTAAATAGGTTGCGGAGGTCAGATAGGCAGTCGCTCCTTATAAAATACTGGCACTCAGGCGCATCCGGTAAGACTGGAAGTCAACCCCAAAATAGTTGGGTAGCCTTTTCCAAACTATTTTGGCAAGCATCATCTGCCTAGCCAGATGATGCTTGTGACTAGAGAAATCTTAAATGAGATTCAGTATAAGAGTTCTAGAAACATTCGAAGCTTTGTGATTGAGTTTAAATAAATTGGCACAGCGCTGTCGGTGGCAGCGCAAAGGTTACTTTGACTGCATGTTGTGCAAAGGTTACTTTGACTGCATGTTGTGCAAAGGTTACTTTGACTGCATGTTGTGCAAAGTGACCAAGTTTTGGACCAACAAAATCTGAAATACTGTCGTGCCAAAGACACCAAGAAAAACGTTAACTTTCTTTTGAGTAGTACCTACGGCAGAAAAATAAATCAGTTTATGATTGAGACAGAGGAATGTTTGAATAACGACCTTGTAACAAAAATCACCTTGTTACAACAACACCCTTTTTACAACAACCCCCTTATAACAATCCTAATCATACGAAGCTTTTGGTCTAGTGTTTGTATAGAATTTCAAATTGTTAACATTTACTGTGGCCCACGTTACAATGTTTTTCTTTCGTTACCAGGCTACAAGTTCACCTCAAAGAACGCATGCATGCGTTAGACGAGAAGAACGCACTGACGCAAGAGTTGGAGAAGACGCGAAAGTACGCCGACGAACTGCTGGCGGAGAAGCAGGAGATACTCAAGGAGCTCGCCAAGTGGCGCATGGAGACCGAACAGGTAAATAATTATAGCAGTTTTTCCATGCGAATATGCTGAAACCTTCAGGTACTTGAAAGAATTGAGCTAGACTAGACCTTACACATAAGAAAATAAAAGAAAAAATGTACGTTTATTTACGGTAAATAACACTATTAAAAATGGGTATGAATATTAATATCATTATAACAACTTTTAAATGTTTAATTTCAGCTAAAACGTCAGATGTTAGAGCAAGAAATAGCGTTCAACATCCAGCAGACGGACGCACTGACTCGTTCCTTATCACCTGCCGCGCAGCAGCAGCCGCCTCCTGGACTGTTCCAGCCCAAGGTATGACAATAACTTACGCCAACGATGTTTCAAAACCTGCCTTCCCAACGGGACTGTCCGTAGCTTCTCCTGGTAACCAGACCTCCTGTTCCCACTGCTGGGACTCAGACAATGGGAAGGAAGCTAAATCCAATGCGGGTTGATGGCTTTCCGTGGCTAACGTAAATCAATAAAAAGAGACTTAACAAAGCAGGCATCAGTGATTTCAATATATAAAAATAAGGTGATTGTGAAAAAAATTGTAGAGCTCAGAGTAAGCTTGAAAGGTCGAGCTGATTATTCCTGTTTAAAAACGACTCGTTAGCGTTTTTACAATAAAATATTCCGATGAAAAGCAAATCATACCTTTTGAGACTACTAGTGTCATAGAATACATAATAGTACAAGTACAGAAGATTCTCTCTGCAAAGTCATTTAAATAAATAGCGACTCTTGCTACTACACAATAAAGTGCAATTCAAGTCGCAAAGCGTTCATTTCCTACAGTTATATTTACCTAGCCACTCAAGCGACACCCTTCTCGACTCCCCCGTGTGACGTCATTAGGATTGTCCTTTAGACTTTGTCGGCGCGCGTCGGGGTGCCTAGCCACTTATACACGGCTTGTACACAAAATATTTCTATGAACTGATAGTCAACTAATGACTGATTCCTAAAGTGGATAGTCGAGGCTAGATTACGAATTTTCTTTTAGAACAATAGATGACTTAGTTTTTTTTCAATAGCCAATAAAAACAATTAACTCAAAATACTTGTAGCTTCATACCTAAAATGCGGAGAGCGCCTGGCCTGCTATTGTACACAAAATCGTTGGTTTACTCATAAAATAATACTAAATAAAATAGTATGCCTGTCCCCAGCTGGACGGTTCATGGGAGAAGCTGCAACAAGCGCACGTGTTAGCCAACGTGCAGCAACCGTTCGACGTGTCCAGCGACGCCGAGGTCAGTTCTCTATACGAAGTTAGTTGTTGCACATTTTTATTATCGCATGATTTTATTTTTATAACTATATCATAGCATTTCCCAACTATGTCGGGGTCGGCTTCCAGTCTAACCGGATGCAGCTGAATACCAGTGTTTTACATTGAGCGACTGCCTATCTGACCTCCACAACCCAGTTACTGGGTAATACAGTACCGTATGTAAGACTGGTTGTCAGACTTTCGGGCTTCTAACGACCCGTGACGACTGTCAAAGATCCACGAATGACAGCCGGGACCATATGTTTTCTGAGACACACGAGGGGTCTTGGTATGAATAAAGATGGTCACCCATCCACAGATCAACCGCGGCAAGCTTAGCTAAACGTGCTTGATCAACCCGTGCGGCTGTTATTACTTAAACTTTTTAAACTTTCGCGATTTGTGCACATTATAAAACACTATCGAACACACTACCACTACCCACCACCCCACTATAAATCTCCCCCCACC
Source organism: Cosmia trapezina (assembly GCA_905163495.3). Lineage (NCBI taxonomy): Eukaryota > Metazoa > Arthropoda > Insecta > Lepidoptera > Noctuidae > Cosmia > Cosmia trapezina. Next base: position 1,303,103 of record LR991033.1, on the reverse strand, counting down.
CCCCTCTATCCCCCACTATCTTATCGGGTCTTATCGCGATAAGACCCGTTTTCGATAGTGTTTTATAATGTTATTACTTAGCCACAAGTTTTTATAACTATGTTAACATAAAACATAAATCGCCAACCTGTGTGGAGCAAGCGTGGCGATCATTGCTCGTGCCTTCTTTAGATGAGAAGAGGCCTTTGCCCGTGGGTGGGACAATTCAAGCTGGTATTATTTAAACAGGCGCATGATCGACATCCAGATTGAGCGTGTAAGAAGTAGAATGACAAAATATCAGGAGCCTATTTAATAAAACGGAGAGGCGAGAATTCGACAATTTTATAAGTTTTTAGGGTCCCTTAACAAAATGGTAAAAATTAAGCCTTATGGTGCGACTCAGTCTGTCTGTCTGTCACAGCTGGATATCTCGAGAACTACTAATGCAATCAACTTGAAATTTGGTACAGTTTTAGATGACGTTTACCCAACTATTTTGCAAATAAGAAAGATTTTTTTTTTGCAACAGGGACTGAAAGGGGGGGTCTTAAACATTCAAAGTGGGGCTACTAGGGCATGTGGGGTATCATATGAAAGAGCGCTGTTTGCACATTCTCAAACATTTTTTTATTTTATTTTTTAGGTTGCATAGTTTTCGATTTTTGATGAAAAATGTTTAAAAATCTGAAATGATTCTATGTTATAGAAGTTTATGTAAAGATAACAAAACGATGGCTCTCTTATAGCACACTTTTTCAGAGATCGGAACGGAACCCTCGGAGCGCGAGTCCGACTCGCTCTTGACCGGTTTTTTTTTGCATAGCTTAGTTAGTGTTAGTAATAGCTTTAGTTAGTACAATAACCACTTAATAGGTCATTTAAGTTACACCTTGTACATAATTCCTGTCCCCACCAGAACGACGAGTCAGACGGCGGCGTCGAGGGCGGACACACGGACGCGGCCGCGCTCGCTCTCATGTTGCAAGAACAACTCGACGCCATCAACACCGAGATACGGCTCATACAGGAGGAGAAACAGACCACTGAGGCGCGGGCGGAGGAGCTGGAGTCTAGGGTGAGGACTTATCCTTTTTATGGGGGTTTTAGGGAACGGAGTTAGGATTATTCTAAAGAACCGCGGTACTTAAAATTGAGTTTCGTATGGAAGTAGTGCCGCCAGTTGGTGACAAAAATTACAGCACCGCTATATGGTGACCGTCATTGTCAGATAACGCCGCCGCATTTTAACATCTGCTGCAATACTACAGCTATATTATATTATATTAAGCAGCAGCATATTATTATATTTATATTATTTATAATAAAATAAATTATAAAAATAAATTAAATAAAACAAATTGAATATTTTTATATTATTAATAATTTAAAATGAATATATTAATATGTGGCGGCACTCTGCTTTCATAGGAAACCCAAGCTTTAGGTACTGTAGTAATATACGTGAAATATAACGTCGTTTTATTAGAGCCTATTTTGGGTTGGCGATTTTGAAATGTAGAATTGTATTGGTTAAAAAGTGTAGGGTTTAAAGATTGAAGATGTCAAAGACCTAATAGGAACTCCAAAGTGTTTTTATTGGTGAGATCCAGATAAAGGCATCAATAAAGCAATAATAAGGTAAGGTTATAATTTTTGGTGGGAGTAGATTAGTATAAAGACTAGATTTTCATCTTGTATACAATAGAAATAAATCAGAAATCAATGGTTGTGGAAAAATAACACCTCGGTGAACTCCTGTGTATCATAAATTGTATTAAAATGTTTCAGCTTGTATTCTGCTTATCCACACAACTTGTATTTTTAAGTAAAATAATAGAATTCTCGGTGATGGGTCATCCAATCTGTTCATTTCATGGTTTTTATATAGTGTTCAGTAGTGGCGGTGCGATAACTCCTCGAAAGATTAGTTTTGACATGTTCCAATATGGCAAAAAACTAACTTTAGACAAAATTGTAGATTTTTCTACAGTCTGTCACGTGCTGCCACTTTTCATTTCATTTAAGTTTATGGGACTTTAAGTAACGTAACAGCTCCATCGCCTAGAATCACTTCTCTAGCGCCTACAACATATTTGTACTACGTGTTAATCGCGGATAAACTTGCTTATGAAAAGTTTCATGAATGAGTGAGAAAATAGGCCAGTGTTCTGGGAACGTCGAAACGGTGATAAAAACCATAAGCTTTCAATTATTTAAGCAATGAAAGTAAACAAAGAATAATAAAGTCCACAGTTTTTCTTGAAACCCTATTCGCGTATTTTATTGAACAAAGTAATCTGCTATGCGCCGAGCTACACGTAGCGCGCACTATGCCGTGATTGCGTGTTTTCTGCGCCTTTGAATTTTTATAGGAACAAAAGTTTGATAACAAAGGTCCACAATCCTTATTATCATTGCCCTAAATCTGTCTACATTTCCGAAATGAATCTTGTTTCCAATGTCACTTAAAATATTAATTATTAACACGTTCACGGACACAAAAACGCTGTCAATAATTTGTGATATGGCACACAAACTTTCCATACAAAGTGGCATCACGTCTGGGGACGGATTGCCACATTACTCGGTTTTACAAGTATGTGTTGCGGCAGTAACGGTCAGAGACTTAATCGCCTGTAGGTGGACGTATTCTTTCAATGTTTGCGTGACAGAGTTAACTTGTGTGTTTGCTGTGGCACTAGCGGTCTGTACTGTAGCCACGGCACAGAGTCATATCCTTCCTATAAATGCTATGGGAAATAGTAGGCCGTGGACGGAATTCTACTTTTGGTGTATTTTAAAATACCGCCTACAGCCGTAGTGCCATATTATGAGGGTTATAATTAACGTCTCTCGACGAATCAGAATTCCCCACATTTTGAAGCCTTGTAAAATTCGGATTAGATATTATCTCAGAATACTTGGAACATTTTCTCGCTCATTCTTGTCAATTTAAATAACATGTTCAAATAATTTATGTGTAGTACTGGTATGTGTGTTGGGTGCGTGGCATGAGTCCGTATGTGCGCTATTAACAGGATGTATATAAGCGGGTGTGGTGTGGGCAGGTGGGCAGCTACGAGCACATGAACGTGCTGGCGCGCCGGGCCGAGTCCCCGCCGCGCGCCGCCTCGCCCTCGCGCCAGCACCTCGCGCAGCACCACAAGTACCATACTGTACGTATACACACACACACACACACACACACAACGCACAAGAACATTTCTTAGATGGAAAGGATAAAATAATATCAATGTAGATACTTAATTTAACACCATTGTCAAATGTCCTTTTTGCAAGCAGCAGGACTAAGAACGCAAACATAATTGCGATCGCGATTTGCTAATTGTCATAGCGAATCGGTGTCCATTTTGCAGATAAAATCTGAACTATTAATCATTGACCACACTGCTACATATCAAGGTATACAGTTCCAATATAAGCTGATCTCGCATTATACAACGTGCCGCCGCTATCGCGACATATATTAAAGACCCAGGTAAGGCTAGTGGTCAGTAATCATAAAAATTGTAACAAGATAAAATAATTAATAGAAAAAAAAACAAACAAAATAAATCATATAATAATCACCAAAATTAGGATCACTATGCAAATGACTCATTCATGAAGCTATTGCTCTATGTCAGCTGGTAAGGTCTTTGACTTTGACCCTTTTTTTTGTTCATCGTTTGTCTATTGTTCTGACCCAGCTGTGAGTAGCTTCATAAATGATTTTTTTGCAAAACCCCCAGAAAAAAAATCGAGTGGCAGGTTACGCCACTTGAGTTTTTTTTCTCGTTCGTTTTAATTCCATCTCTGCGTTACAGGTTGCTCCAAAATGCTATTTTAGAAAATTGTAAAGAAATAAATAAATAATAACGTTTAATGAAGTTAAAATAACTTTATAAAACGAAAACGTGGAACCGTGTTCGCGTCTCAAGTTAATGTCGCGATTGCGGCGGCACGCTGTATAGGATTTCCGTACAATTAGAGGTCATCTTATACTGGAAATACAATAGCTTAATATATGTACTACAAACATTGCTAAAATTAAGGTGTCGTTGCTGAAGTTTGATGATCGATGTTACGTCTTCAAGCGCAAAACAAATCTATACAAATGTTCAGTTGTGACCAAAGAATTCGCGCTAATAATCCGTTTGGGCATTGTCTACCAATCAATCATCAATTATTTCAGACCGTTGCCATTGGCATTCCACTAGTGGGCTGTTCTGTATGTACATGGTGTAAATAAACAATGTTCAATGTCAATGATACGAAAGTTAAGCAGTTAAACGAAGAATACATAAATGTCAGTATCATTTTGTATTCAGAATAAAATATACATTTAATAAGTCAAATATTCCTGGACTCGTTTAAACACCCTGTATAGTCAACCTGTCTGACGTCACAGATTAATACAGACGGGACACTCTGTAGTTTAGGTATGAAGCTACAAGTACGCGGCGGGCTCATCTCACTGGGTCAAATTCAGTGTGGGCTGCCGCGCACCGGCTGGCTCGCACGTTACTTCGATACTCACTCACGCGCCGCGTCGTAAAAGAAGACAACCATAACAAGTCGGAAGGTATAATAGTTACGCGATAGAAAGAGAGGCAACTTGTAGGTGAATATAACTGTAGGTAATAAGCGTTGTGAGACCTGAATTGCACTTTATTGTGTCGTAGCAAGAGTCGCTTTTTATTTAAATGATTTTGCGGATTGTCCCATCTGTATTAATCTGTGCCGATGTTTTGATACTAACATAACATAGTCTGAATAGAAAATCTTAAGTTGGTGTTTGGCTTATACTTGTAAAATAAATGACATTTTGGTTCAACGTTCATAAAAAAAAATCTGTAAAATAATACTTTGTAACTAATGTGTAATCATAAAGAAACAATGGGAACTAATTTCATGTAGAATCATAAGGTGTCATAGCTTACTAACATAACTTGGAACGATGGTGTACGCCCCAGGCGCCTGCGTCGATGTCGCCCGCGCACCACTACCGCGCGCCGCCTGCCTCGGAGAGCCTGCCTGCCAGCCAGGTCCGTCACATTACTCATTACTGCCAAATACTGCAGTACCTAACGTACTGAAGAGAGTGTACCGCATAACTGATGTTAGAGGTATCGGGATATCAATTTAATCAAAATTTTCTCTAGAATATTCTAGAGAAATTTTTTGCCACCTGAAATTTATTTTTTTATAATTTATAAAATCGAAGCTTTACCTACGAAGAAATTTACTGCATATTCGCCTATAAATTCTGTGTTGTTCTTACAAAAATAACACTCATACAATGTGATTTAGTGCTAACAAATTCGATGTTAAAGGCACTTTGAGAAGCAGTTTAGCGGTACATTCTGTACAAGAAAGGTATGCACGCGTACACAGGAATGGCTTACAGCTGTGTGGAAGTTTGCGTCACTATCACTTATTGTCCGAGTGTGGTGACATAGCTTGTTGTTATTTTCAACAAATTTCTATCATCATGATAGAAAATTTATTATTTTACTAGCTGCGTCCCGCGGTTTTACCTGCGTAGACCGGGATAAAAAGTAGCCTATGTGTTAATCCAGGGTATAAGCTATCTACATACCAAATTTCATCCAAATCGGTCCAGCCGTTTGAGCGTGAAGAAGTAACAAACACACACACACATTATATATTATTATAATATTAGTGTGATTTGATGGTTTGGCGCTGATAGCTGAAATATGTACAGGCTTTTACCTAGTTCGGCTACAGATGTTGGTTCATATATAAAAAAAATATAGCCTATAAACTCACTAGCCCTGTCTGGTTTCTACAAATTGGCTAGGAACAGATCTTAAAACTTAGTTAAACTATCAAAAAACCTTTGGCAGACAAACGAAACATTTTATTTGACTATTACCATTTTAAAACAAGCTGCTTCACCCAAATAAAGGTGCGAATGTTATATATGTAGCTTATATTTAGTGAATAATTTCTAAGTAAAATGTAAATATGTGACATCCTAGCCTTTAGCATGAAATACCCTCAATATTGTGATTAAATTCTATGATTCGGTATTATGCCTTATTGTCAATTACTTATTTAAGTTTAATTTGACCACTTCTCCATCCATCTTTTAACTGGCTAGGCTATTCAATCGCCAATGTTTACCGAAAGATTATACGGCATTGGCAACGCCTTAAAAAAAAGATATGGTTAAGTGGTCAAAAACAAACTTTTATTAAAATAGCGGCATGCCAGCTATACCTTTATATTATAAAACACTTTGTATTAGCAAGTAGTATATTATCATATAGCTGTATACATAAATTAATAAAATGAATAATATTGTCATAAAAGTGCACAGCACTGCTTGGCGCAAAGTAGACAGTAGGCGATGCTTGTATGTGCAATATTTTATTATATGTATGACGATGCAGCGGCACTCAACATGCGGTGCATTTTAAATCCTGACGTCTAGATAATATTTTGTTATAGTTTGACCGCTACCACCGTTTCTTGCCTTAGGTATGTGCGCAGCGAGACGGTGGGGCAATGCAGGCCGCTCATTCGCCAATGTTCACGACATCCCGCCCCCCGCGGTACAACGGTAGCGGTCAAACTATAGTCAATTTTATTTCTATAATTTTTCTAGTTGTTACTTAAAGTTATTTCCTCCTTTGGACCCGAGCGAAAGGTTGAGTATTGCTGTCTAGTGAGTAAAATAAACTGTTAATCTGTATAATGCATTATACCAACAATGGCGACATTAATTTTAGACACGGGTAGGTCTAGTGGCAAGTAATCATCAAAATTCTAATTAGATCAAATAATTCGTAAATAGAAAAATTAAAATTTTCAAACAAATTAAATAATCAAGCTTTCTCTTTCCTTCAATTCGTCTGCTCTTTGCACGTTATTCGTTTTAATTTCATTGATGCGATGTTATGATCCCTGACCCCGACAAATGGCCTCTACGCTACAGTTCTTTAAGTACTGGTTGCTGCAAGATGCTATTTTAGAAAATTGTAAATAAATAAATAATAACATTAATTAATTAGTGCACGTCTTTCTACATTGTTCTCACGTGTATACAGGGTGTAAGGGACAGCCCTTCGCAAACTAGTTAACGTTCCTGAAAAAAATTCATGTATCGGTCATCTTAGTATGACGTACTGAATTCACCCTATCAGTTTGCGGAGGGCTGTCCCTTACACCCTGTATTTTCAATATGAACGATGTAACCAATATTTTGTAAAATATTTGATTTAAAAGAGTTTCTTGCCCGATCTTCTCCATAGGGATCTACTACGCTTTGGAATGGGCAACTAGCTTCATCTTTCTGACTGACCGACCCAAGACTGACCCCTTGACAGTTCAAAAGTGCCTGTAATTGGTTTATTTGAAATAAATGCTTTGAGTTTGAGAATTAAAATATCTTCATAAAACGAAAATTGCGAAACCTTATACGTGTGTTAATGTCGCCATTAAAGCGGCACGCTGTACATGTAATAATATTTAGTTTATTTTTATTATTTTTTGTATTTGTCCATTTAGATTATATGATTGTGATAGATTTATGGCGTTAATTTTAGTCTAAAATGTGTATAATTTAAAAGTAATCCTAAAACAGTGTTATTTTGGCTGTTAGAGTCAAAAGAACTTTATTCATTACAAATAGAGTCATATTTTAAGTATAGTAAAATTCTTAGTACATCTTTAATACATAATAAATTAATATGAATTTCAGTAGTTTCAGAACATAGTATGGTGTAGAGATATCAATATCACACGTAAAAATAACTTATTATGTTTACTTTTGCATGTAACATATAATTTTAGCAGAAAACCTATGATTGTTTTCTACTGTCTAGAATCTTCTAGAGCATTGTCCAATCACACGTGATTACTATGTAATGTACCTACCACACTAAAGTTCGTATAACGTCGGCGTTCCGGAAGCGCAATGCTGGCATTTCATTTACATATTCAGTGAATTTGTCCAAAAACTATTTTAATGTTATGTGGCCGCGATACTTGGAGAAATACACCAAGTGAAGTGCTCCCACAACAGGAACAGATAAACATCGTACCAAAAGTTCGGTTCTAAAGCGCAGTTTGGACCGGTAGCTGATCCAAGAGAATGATCTCATTACAAAGTACAAAAAAAAAATGCAAAAATACATATTTATTTCAACTAAACATTGAGTCGTACATAAATTGAGGCAGACCCAGTAAGTTACAAAAGTACTTATGTCGGAGCTGTGTCACTCTTCCCTTAAGTGGTAGCTTAAGAGAAAAGTGAGATAGCCCCAGAAAATAAAAAAACCGGTCAAGAGCGAGTCCGACTCGCGCACCGAGGGTTCCGTTCCGATTTCTGAAAAAGTGTGCTATTTAGAGACATCGTTTTATTTTTCCTGTAATCTTTACATAAACTTCTATCACATAGAATAATTTCTGATTTTTCTCTTTGCAAACTTCGGAGATAAGGGGGGGAACGGTATTTTTTTTTACATTTTTCATCAAAAGTCGAAAACTGTGCGGCCTAAAAAAAAATGTTTGAGAATGTGCAAACAGCGCTCTTTCATATGATACCCCACATGCCTTAGTAGACCCACTTTGAATTTTTAAGACCCCCTTTCAGTGCCTGTTGCAAAAAAAAAATACATATATTTTTATTTCTTTCTTATTTGCAAAATAGTTGGGTAAACGTCATCTAAAATTGTTCCAAATTTCAAGTTGATAGCATTAGTAGTTCTTGAGGTATCCAGCTGTGACAGACAGACAGACAGACAGACAGACGGACAGACAGACAGACTGAGTCACACCATAAGGGTTCCTTTTTTACCATTTTGGTACGGAACCCTAATAATGCCTAATTAATAATGTAGGATAATTTAATGTCATGCATGCAATATTAAACCTAGCTGTAGGTACCTGCAAATATGTTTGCTGTGCCCTAGCAGGGTTCATGTTTGAAACAGAAACTATGTACCTACCTAACATCTTGTAGACAACATGAATGCAATAAATAAATAAATAAATAAATAAAATCATCATCCCTGTCATAGCAAGTATATACTTCTACCCACCAAGAAATAAAGCAAAAGTCACTTATTTCTTGCTGGAAAGCCGAGATGGCCAGCCTTGCCGACAGTGACTTTCAGTGTCGACGATGTACGAACGTTAGTACGATACACATCCCGTATCTAAACTGTCACGTGTTATTTCCATACAGCTCCAACTATGCGAGGAGGGCGGAGGCCCAGTGGTAAGCGGCGAGGGCGCGGAGTCTCCGCTCACGGCGCGCTCGCTGCGGCTGGAGCGAGCCGCGCGCGCCATACACGCCGAGAGAGACAGGCTGCGCACGCACTACCAGCCGCCGTATGACTCGTGAGTACCCTGCCTACACACTTACACAGCGTTGTACGACAGATAGGCGACGATGCTTCAAAAGGCGAAGAGGTTCTTGATGGTTCGTTTACAGGAGGAAAGATTCTAACAACTACAGAGCATGGTGAATACAGTCAAGGTTATTAGAACCTTGACTGTATTCACCATGCTGGGTAGTTGGTGAAGGTCATTTTGTTGTTTCTGATTTACTTGGGTCGAAAAGTTTAACTTACACCATCTGAAAACAAATTCTTCTAAAAAACTTTCATAAATGTTACAGTTCCTTCTAACACGTCTTTGAAATAAAGAGCCAAACAAGGGTATTACTGCCTTAGTAAATACAAGGATTTTTCTAAGAGATTTTTCGAAGAAGAAAGAAGAAGTTTTTATTAAAAACGACTTTCTTAAACAGACCGCAGTCGGGTAAGTTTTAGTCGCTGAGTAAGTTTTCCCGGTCGAAGAATACTTTTAGTTAGGAGATGTTTCGCTTATAGCTTCCGGAGCAGAACTTACTCAGCGACTAAAACTTACCCTACTGCGGTCGATCCCGAAAGGAGGGTTATACACGAAAATAACCATAATATATAACGGAGCTACTCGAAAAATTCTACTTCATCTTCCTAATCAAATCTACGCCTCTCTCAATAATAATTGAAGAAACCTCTCTCAACCTCAGTGTAATAGTGTGTTTTTTTGTATCTGGTCTGTATTTTTATCTTTTAGTTTTCAATATATAGCAAATCTTACATTAGCCCCTTTTATTTCATAAGGCTAGTAGATTTGTTACAGTCTGCCGCCCAATATGAAATCAAAGCTAGCCTTTTCAAATCTTTTTCTAAATTCTAAAATAAACTATTTCTAGTACTATTTCTTTTCGGACTCTTATTTGGCTTAGTCTCTTTTTTGTTACAACACAAAATTTCATCTAAATCGGACCAGCCGTTGTTATACTACGTTTTATCCAGTTTTTTTTTAAGTATTCTATGTCCGTCTCCTGGTTCTAAGCTACCTCCCCACCAATTTTCAGCCAAATCGGTTCAGCCGTTCTTGAGTTATAAATAGTGTAACTAACACAACTTTCTTTTATATAGATTAAAAACCGATGCGGCAGGCTTCCTGTAGAGAACTGTAGTAATAGTCAAGGGTGTAGCATTTTTATGTATTAACAAGTATAATATTTCAATCTAACTGTATTTTAACTTAACGGTGTCTTATAGATGCAAAGGTAGCAACATCCAGTTATATCAAAATGGCGGTAAACAATATATTTGGTTTCAAAGCAGTGCATTTAATATTGGATAGTTTTTGTTGCAATTTCAACGGTTATTTTTTAGGAGATGTTGCTGTTTTTGTTACAAACTTATTAAGTCAAACAATGAAGCTGATTTGAAATTAACAGATTTCATTCAAAGTTGCTAAAATTTAAAACATGGCTGTTGCTGCCTTTGCTTTTATATAACTCGTATGGACAACTAATCAACTAAACTAACAACTAACCTTTCCATTCCACGCAACCAGGACGTCAATAATGTCAGGCAGCCTCGCGCGGATCCCGATGCACAGGTCTCCGCTTTTACCTCACGCGGGACTCAAACCCTCGTCCCACCCGCAAGTGAACCTAGCTCACTTGTGGTGCGACTGTCCCGACACGCTGTTCAGCTATGTGCCACATAGGCTCTGCCTTAAATCCAGCATGTACCGCATCGTGGACAGTTATCTGTTCCATCATCCGTGTTTGGTTAAGTCGGCTAGTTATATTTGAATGTTGGTTATGACTGTTGCGTCTTTATGATCAAATGATGCATTATAAATGTGCCTTAACAAGATAACTATGCACAACTTGTTAAAAAAACCGGTCAAGAGCGAGTCGGATTCGCGCACAGAGGGTTCCGTACCATTGTTTATATGTTATTTTTCTTGATGATTTCTGAAAAACTGTGGTATTTAGAGACATCGTTTTATTTTTCCTGTAATCTATACATAAACTTCTATCACATAGAATAATTTCAGATTTTTCTCTATGCAAAATTCGGAGATAAGGGGGGGAACGGTATTTTTTTTTTACATTTTTCACCAAAAGTCGAAAACTATGCGTCCTAAAAAAAATAAAAAAATAATTGAGAATGTGCAAACAGCGGTCTTTCATATGATACCGCACATGCCCTAGTAACCCCACTTCGAATTTTTAAGACCCCCTTTCAGTCCCTGTTGCAAAAGAAATATAAATATTTTTATTTCTTTCTTATTTGTAAAATTAGTATTTTATTAGTACGGCAGACGTCATCTAAAACTGTTCCAAATTTCGAGTTGATAGCATCAGTAGTTCTTGAGATATCCCGCTGTGACAGACAGACAGACTGAGTCACACCATAAGGGTTCCTTTTTACCACTTTGGTACGGAACCCTAAAAATGTAGCTTGAGCGAAGTAATAAAAAACTGACCTATGTTGACACCCATAAATTAAGAATTACGCACTATTATGTGTCTATCAATACATGGAAAAACAATGTGTCGAGACAGCCAGCTTAAAACAATGTGTCGAGACAGCCAGCTTAAACAATGTGTCGAGACAGCCAGCTTAAACAATGTGTCGAGACAGCCAGCTTAAAATTGTGTTTTGTTTACGCATGTGCATGCATTTGATTCATTTCAGATAATTTATTATTATGTTAGACTTTTTAATTTTTATTTTAATAAATAGATATGTTACAAAATGGAATTACTAATTCTTTCCACCCAATAACCTCATGGAAATGGGATTTTAAATTGTTAACGGTATGTTATTTGATTATTTTTATGTGTGATCCCCGATTCCATAGTAGACGTCGATTTGTGGCTAAAAATATTTTTAGTAATTCCATTTTAGCTAGAAAGTTTACCACCACTGGCTAAGAAATAACACCAATAGTTTTAGACCAGAGTTACTCAATCTTCATGTGCCCCATTTGATTGAAATACGAAAAAACTGTTTTTGATAAGGAAACAAGTAACAGGCCAAAATAAATAAATGATAGATTCGTAGATTTTTCAATCATCAGATAACTTTTAATTATGGAATTAAAATTTCTGTTTGACAGCTTTTGTATAGAAAATATGTCAAACTGTCATATTTATTCTTCAAATAAAAGTTATCTGACTATTGAAAAATCAGCCTTTAGACAAAAGGCGCGGGTTGAGTGCTTGAGTACTATGTTAAAGATTGAGTAACCCTGGTTGTGGCTTACATAATTTTTAGAACGAAGTTCTTTACCGCGGCTTGCGCTAGGAGTAAACTGGCAGAAATTGTAACGTAACGAAAAAGCGTTATGACGTCAGTTTCAAATGTCTATACTAGATGACTCTGTATTTAATACAGTTCGGTCTCAAGTTTCAAAAGTTTTTGTTTTTTAAAAACAAAAACTTTTGAAACTTGAGACCATACTGAATAGTTTTGTATTAATACATAATACGGGGTGGAAAGGACATCCCGACACGCCCATCCCCCCCGAGATGGGCGTGTCGGGAATTTTGGAAAATTTTCATCGGTTGTTGAAAAAAAAATCTCCTGTTCCATAAATTTTGACCGTGCACTATTGTAGAAAACTGCAGATTTTTGTTTTAATAATCGATGACAATTTTCTATGCAGGGGGCTCATCGAAAGGAACTTCGCACCAACCGGGTGTCCCTCAACACCTCCCGACTTTATTTTTTTTTAAACTATTGTACCTACGTATATTTATACCTGCTGTGAACATAGAAAAGCATAAAAATTTTTATATAGTATTTTAGCACACTCCCAGACTACCGAGTCTACATTATTCGACACGAATATATTACTCACGCTCTTTCAGCTAACGTTTAGATTTTATGCAATTGACTGACTTGAGATATTTATTAGTCCCTAATTTTTTTAAAATCTTAAATGCACTTTTCACTCCTACCTAGCTATTAAATCCTGTATGTAAATACAAACTAACTGACTCCAACATTTCTTCACGTAGCAATATTTCATCCAGCTCAAGTCAAGAGTCGCTGGGCGGCATGTCGGTGCCGCTGGGCGGCGGCGCTAGCACGTGGGGCGGGGCGCGCGCGGGCGGATCCGCGGCCGCGTCGCTGGCCTCCATGCACCAGCAGAAGAAGCGCGGCATCAAGAGCTCGCTGGGCCGGTTCTTCAGTAAGAAGGAGAAGGCTGGGATGCCGGTGAGTGGCTTCATTTATTTGGATTAGGGGAACTTAATAGAGCGGCACGCGATTATGTGATTTAAGTTCGACGCACGTCTGCTGAAAATTACGTTGCGTTTTGATGATAATAATATTCATTTGTTTCGGATTTATAAATAAAGCCTTAATAGTTCTTTGTTCACAAAAATAACCATGTTAGTCAATCCCATACCATACTACATAAAACACACCATTACACCACCACACACCTACAAATACACATCACACACACCATCACATCACCATACACACATACACCTTACACCTGGTATACATCTTATACCTGTTCCTACATTCATAGCAAATAAAATTCTGATTCGGATTCTGAACAATCAGTCTGAACGTAAATATCGGTCGCTCAGAAGGCTGTCAAAGATCCACGAATGACAGACGGGACCAACGGCTTAACGTGCTTTCTGAGGCACGGAGGAGTCTCGTATGGTGATGGTCACACATCCACGGACCAACCCCGGTAAGCGTAGCTTAACCTGTTGGATCGACCCGTGCAGTTAGTGGCTAAGTAATACAGCCGTATTACTTAGCCACTAACGCCTCATTTTATTTGTTTGGCATAAAAATATAACTATGACGCATAATTTTCAGCATGGCAACAGTCACATTTTTGCGTCGAATAACGCGACGTAATTTTCGACGGGTGTGTCGCAGTTCATTATTACACAACCCCTTTATTTTAGCAAATCTTACAGCATCAGCACCCAGAATTAACAACTGCCTCTTTCGTATCTGCAGCAGGGCCAGAGTCCCCGATCCTTGTCCTCAGTGTCGTCGCTGGGCCTGTCCTCGCTCGCGGACGACCCGGCGTGCAGCGACGCCATGACGCCGCACGCGCCCATGTCGCACGCCCCCATGTCGCACCAGGACTACGCCAGGACCAAGAGCAAGTCAGTATAGCTGTGTTGGCTCCCTTCTTATTTGTGTCGATAGCATCTAAATAATCGACCTAAAATTCAGCTGCGAGTTTGGCACGTTCTTTAGCCTTCATAAGTTAAGTAATGTGCAGACAGCAGGACACGCTAGATATTAAGTGTTTAAGTGTGTTGACTCCCTTATGCAGTTTAAAAGATCTTGAGGTGGCTGCTTGTTCAGATAGGTTTTACGCGAAAACGCGAGCATTGCGCTCGCGTTTTCGCGTAAAACTATCTGAACAAGCACCCACCTGAGCGAGCAGAATGTAACGCGCGTCATGTTCGTGAACGGGTGCCGTCAGTTGAGACTGGTCATCTCTTATCTGCCAGGCCTTATTTTTAAAAGAGTGGCCGGCGAGTTTCTTGCCCGTTCTTCTCCATAGAGATATACGTTTTGGAATGGGCATCTAGCTTTAACTTTCTGACTTACTGACCGACTCTTTGACAATTCAAAAGTGCCTGTAATTGTTTTAATTGAAATAAATGCTTTGTGTTGTAACGAGACACCCCGAGTATCAGGACTCGCGCGTTGCAAGTCGAGTTGCACGAGTGATTACATGCATGTAGTGTAGACGGAATGCATCAGCTTCTAGTGTCTCGGATATTGCGTGAATTTGTACGGTCGTTGGCAGCTCACTTTAAATAAATGAAAACTTTTTAGATCTGTAATTTTTCAAGAAATTCCACCAAACAACCTGCAAGAATGTTGAATTCAGAAATAAAAGGTGTCTTTGTTTGTGACATGCAACGATCATATGTCATCATCCGCAGAGACCGCGACTACCGGCACGAGTTGCTGGGCGAGGCCATGCGCGCCGGCACTCCCTTCGCGCTGTGGAACGGGCCCACCGTGGTGGCGTGGCTGGAGCTGTGGGTGGGCATGCCCGCGTGGTACGTGGCCGCCTGCAGGGCCAACGTCAAGTCCGGGGCCATCATGTCTGCGCTCTCCGACCAGGAGATCCAGCGGGAGATCGGTATGGAATAAATAAAATAAATAAATAAAAACAGCCTTTATTTCCTCTGACCATAAAACAAGTAATACTAACTAACTAATAATAACATACTAATCATAATAATAATTTTGTCTAAATCTAAATATTTCTATCAATTTTATTATCAGCTACCAGGTCAGGCTGTCTTGCGACACAGGCCTCCTCTATTTCCCTCCACTTATTCCTGCTCCAAACTGTTCTTCGCCAACCTTTTGGCAGATCATCCTCCCACCTTTTTACTTGTCCTCCTCTACGTCTTTTACCATTCCTCGGGTACCATTCCGTGACTTTTTTGGTCCATTTTTCGGTCTTCGTTCTCATCCTGTGGCCTGTCCATTTCCATTTTAGTGTTCTTGTTTTTTCTCGTAACGTCTGCCACTTTAGTGATGTTCCTAATTTTCGTGGCTTTCCATTTGTCTTGCAGTCTAAGATTCATCATGCTCCTCTCCATTCCTCTTTGGCCAAAGCGGTATGGAATAGTTATTTACAAAATGTCGGCTTCTGCCCAGCAGAATCTGGACAGCAGGAATTTGTATTTCAGTAAAATTGAACAATCTTTTGATCAACTCAGTTTCAAATAAGGATCATTTCACTGTATTGGAAGAAATTCCCCATGCTGTATACTCGTATTACTCGTTCCCCATACTGTCCCAATTATTAAAACAAAACAATAACACAATATTGAACACCAGAAGGCCAATTCTCGTACTTATAAAACGTTCAAATTTAAGTCGCAGTGTCATCTCGGCGACACTCAATGTCAAAAATGTAGGGAAATTAGAGGCTTTTTTAAATGAGATTAGAATGCGAACGGTCTTAAAATTACGAGAATAGCACCTCTGTTTATTGTTAGTAAAATCTCATTTTATTTACCCAATTTTGATTTGGTTAATGGCAGCTATTGCTAACATAGGATTTTACAACTAGACCAAGCTTTCAAAAACTGGGAACATGGTTTAAAAATGTTAACTTTAAAAATAATTATATCGTTCAATTTTAAAGCCCCTAATATCTGATAAGCATTCTTTTTGTCGCTTACTAGATCGCATTAACTGCTTCAATTGCAACTACGATGTCTAATGCCATACAAATTTCAAAGCATCATAAATTCGTTAGGTATACTATCATCCTTTCCTGAAAAACGTACAGCTATACAAGGATCTTTTGCTGCGTGGCCAAAATCGGAACTAAAGATGTCATCTTGTTGTTTCAATACATTTCACAAATCCCATCAACGTCATTCACGGTCCAAAATATCCTTGTAAAGTCAGGTCGCGAAGCAGAAAGAATTTCGTACAACAACAACATTACTTTTTTTTATGAAATAAAGTTTTTATTTATTTATTTATTAATTACTTGCCTCTATCGCATTGCCGTCGCGCTCGCACATTAGAAGCGATCTAATGTGTGAGCGTGACGGCAGTACGTTTTCAATACATTTATGCGCGAGCGATAGAGATAAGTACAGCATGACCCTTTTCAAAAGGGTCATTGTACGAAATTCTTTCTGCTTCGCGACCGAACTATAGCAATCTTCATCTTTTGTTCTAAAGCCAAGATAATTATTAAAGTATTGACTTTAATAATCGTTGTGTTGTGCACAGGTATAAGTAACCCCCTACACCGGCTGAAGCTGCGACTAGCCATCCAAGAGATGGTCTCTCTGACGTCACCGTCGGCTCCTAGAGGCACCGCGTGCGCCGCGCTCGCCTTCGGAGACATGAACCACGAGTGGATCGGGAACGTGTGGCTGCCCTCCTTAGGTAAGTACACGAAATAAGAACCACTATACTGAAAAAACCGGTCAAGTGCGTATGGTACGGTCAGCAATAGAAGTCGGTTAACACTGCATTTTTTTATATTTTTTTTTAAATTTTCTCTTATATAATTTAACTGTCTTTTTTTATACCATGTAATTTCAGATACAATTTATTGTTCATGAAGTGACATCATCTAAATTAACACAAAATGATTCGATAAACTGCTTTTTTTTTTCGTTTAACTGTTAAGAGTTAATGTTCTTAAAATTGTAAGTACTTCTGTTCCGATTTGAATCAAATAAGTATTTCGCTTAATATTAAGATTAAAAAACTGCAAGTGTTAATCGACTTTTGTTGCTGACTGTACCACGCACAATTAACGGTTTCGTAGTTGGGATGAATTTAACCCAAAAACAAACTTAACGTAGTATATGCCGCTATAAACTTTACTAATAACTACTCTCCACCACTCAATATGTAAAAGTGGTCGAAGTCATTCAGTTTCTCAGAGTAAGAACGTAAAAGTTGACCAATTTCACGGTAAAAAAATCACGGTCGAAAATAATATGCCTCTTAAATTCAACGAATTAAAAATGATATAGAATACGAATTCCGCTCAAAAATGGTTCCACGCAAACCCCAATCGAGTGGGCGGGACGAAAAAAAGTACAACCGACTCGCCGCTCAGTCTGTCGCGCGCTCAGTGACAGACGCCTAAATCGTTTCGATAAGTGAAAAATCCAAGAAACACTTAGTTTCTCGAGGACAAAAATGACCTTCTGTGTGGTGAAGTGGTGTAAAAGACGGAAAGAAGGAAGTAAAAAACAAACCGGGATAACCTTATCACGGGAAAGTGACATAATTTCGTTTTTTGTAAAAATATTTTTGTCTGTATTATGCACCCAGATAACCAGCCAGTTTTTAATACGTAACTATAATATAATATTTTGTATGTACCTACTACCTACAGAGTTTTTATAAATGGATGGATGGGATTTCCTGTTAGTGTTTCGTATCCTTCAGTTTAGAGCACTCCCAAAAAAGAGATTCAATGATTACAGTGGATTACAGCAGCCCGCTTTGAAAGAAGACTGACGGATGAAGGATGACTGGAGTGGTTACCAACTAGTGCTAGTAGGGTATGCTGTATACATTTTAGGAATGAAGACATATATATATTTGTCACGCACAGGCAATCGTATGTTTAAAAAATCTGCTGTAACTATTTGTACAGTTAGTCCTGTTAATATTTAAGGTCCAACCAATCTTATCCCAACCTCTGTACAAAACATGTTTGCAATAAACTGATTTGAGTTGATTTGATTTAAATTTTGATTAGGTTGCATACAAAGTATTAAAGTACCTAATTCATTAATTTGTTTGCATTACATTGCAAAAAATTAATCTTTATTGAATTGGGCGATTCCATTATTACACACATTATTACATTACATTATTACATTATCACTAATTGATTTAGTTTTGAAAATATTTTCCGTTGAACGAAAAAGGTGTTTTATCGTAGAATACAGAACGAGAATTATGGCGTGGCATTTGCGTGACATTCATTTATGAGCTGATAAATACAGCGAGCCAATATTTAGATGTTTTTGTCCTTAATACTGACCAACTTTATTCGGAAACGCGAAAATTTTTGATACTACCATAATGATAAATGATAAATAAATGATAAATGAGTAGTATGAGTTTCTGTAAGTAGGTTTGTAAACACTTACTCGTCAATAATATTTTAAAAAAAAACTAGATGAGGTCGTCGTTTCCTATCTGACTCTGAGAAGAAAGGTCGAAACCAACTCAGAGGTCACAGTCTCTTTTTGGTCTGATCACTTCGATATATAATAAACAAGATTTCTATAGCTTGAACTAAATAATTTATTTATTTGTTCATCAAACGTACATGACACAGTAAATAAAACTACGGAAGGCACGACAGAGACATCAAGTGCCAGAAATAGGAACTTACACATCATTCTAAAACACAAGCACAGATACATGCATACAGGCAAGAGTATCAGAATGACATTTAATTCAATAAGACTATGTGAAGACCTTGTAGATAGGTGTCTGAAATGGTCTTTTGAGGAAAGAACCTCACAGAATGAGTGGACCTGTCCAGTCAGTGCACGCATTTGTCAATAATCGTGCACCTCAACTTAAAACTTAAGGACCTCAACGATTCGCCGAAGAATACCAAAGAAAAGGCATTTGGGTAGGCCGCATAAATTACCTACTCAGGCTATGATTAAAAACCAACTGTGTTCAATCTGCTGATTGCAAGTATACCTTACTGTATAGGAGGGCTGGGATATAAAAAAACACGTTTCCGGAAACAGATTCCCTGGTTGTCCCTAAAGTTTTTGAGTAGCACGGGTACAATCACCCCTTAAATTTTGGCTCGTACTTCTGATGGCGTTTGCCAATAAATGACCTTCCATCATACGATTACTTATCAAGAAAAAACTATTAAACATCAAGGAAATTGCATTTATGATGCTACCTACTTTAAAAAATTGTGACGAAATTCGATAGATCCTGTACTATGATGGAAATAATGATTTCCTCTCTACAATTAAAATAGATATTTGGTGAGTAATAAAATAACTATTTACTTTCTTTTTTTAAAGAATGGAATATTGGAAACTAAAGGTAAAGAGGTGTCATATTAATTCATAATAATTGAGTTCATAATAAATTACTGACTCCTACTTTATACTGCATTACACCATCCTCGATGCTCAATGTCACCACAGTCTTATGTTTTTATACTGTGATGTTACCATGGTTACTTAATAATCCATCTCGTACACACTCCCTGGCTTCGATATTTCCGTTTCACTCTAACATTATCTTACTAAATAAAATTGCGCCCCAAATTAATGGTTGGGCGAATTCATGTACGGAAAATAAATTTAGCAAAGTATTATATTTTGTCTGTGCGTGTGTTGCATTAGTATTATCAGTTTAGTAGTATGAGTTTGGGACCATGTTTTAGCGGGCTTCGTAAGAGAGTTATGATTCTATATTATTCTTAATTCGTTGCTTAAATTAGAGTACTTATAGTATTCTTAACTTAAAACATACCTACATCATAACTGTATCGGTTTAAAATAAGTTTATTAATTTTACTCATCATCGTTTTAGATCTTCTTTACTAACACTATGGATCTGATCTGAGAATAACGCCGTCGTGCATCGCCAGAAAAATATCATATTTTTTTTTATGTTTGCAGGTTTACCGCAATACAGAACGACGTTCATGGAGTGCTTAGTGGACGCAAGGATGTTGGAGCACCTCACCAAGAGGGACCTTCGGACGCAACTCAAAATGGTTGACAGTTTTCACAGGTAACGCATTCCCTTCAATTTGTTTCACAGTTTTTAGATTGCAGTTTTTTTATTTACCGTACTTGCAAAGGCCCGAAAACGTATCCTTGTGGCACTCCAAGTAGATCAGGCGTTCAGATGTGAATCCATATTTAGCATCTTGACTCAAGCGGTTAGCATAATAATATTCATGCAACGCCCAAAACTAATTAATAATGTATCAAGAAAAGTGAGATAATAAATCAATTTATAACTCCAATGAAATTATGCTAAACCTTGTCAAAAAGCCGTATACAGATCCACCAGAAATTTTAGTCAGTCTAGCCATAGCACAGATTAATACAGGTGGGACAAACCGCAAAATCATTTAAATGAAAAGCGACTCTTGGTACGACACAATAAAGTGCAATTCAGGTCGCACAACGCTTCGATTACCTACAGTTATATTCACCTATAAGTTGCCTCTCTTTCTATAGCATAACTCTTATACCTTCTGACTCGTTAGGGTTGTCTTCTTTTACGACGCGACGCATAACTCTTATACCTTCTGACTCGTTAGGGTTGTCTTCTTTTACGACGCGACGCGTGAGTGAGTGCGAGCCGGCGGATCCTATGACAGGGAAGCTTGTTTTTCCGTCCATTGCGCGGCGGTGCGCGGCAATCCCACTGACTTTACCCAGTGAGATGAGCCCGCCGCATACTTATAGCTTCATACCTAAACTACGGAGTGTCCCATCTATATTAATCTGTGGCCATAGTATGATCGAGTTATGTAATATATTCAATTATTCATGTCTTGATGAAAACCTCTTTATTTTTGCCTGTATAATTCTGTATGTAACTCACGATTGTTCCAGAACGTCGCTGCACTTCGGCGTGGCATGTCTGAAGCGCGTGGGCTACAGCGTGCGCGCGTTGGACGAGAGACGACGAGCCGCCGAGCACACGAGCAGAGACGTGCTCGTGTGGACCAACGAGAGGCTGCAGCGCTGGCTCATCGCTATTAATCTCAAGGTACAATCCATTGACAGGGATAAGACGTACCTAACTCGAGCGATGCTCGTCGAACAATAACAGATTCTCATCAAATGCATACCGGGTGTAAAAAGACACTTGCCGAAGCCGAAAGCCACGTATTCTACCCATTTTTGGATCGTTTTTTAGGGTTCCGTACCTCAAAAGGAAAAAACGGAATCCTTATAGGATCACTTCGTTGTCCGTCTGTCTGTCAGTATGTCAAGACCATTTTTCTCAGGAACGCGTCGAGTTATCAAGTTGAAAATAATATCAAATACGTAGATCTATGGTCCCTCGGAGTCCTGAAAAAAACAACCTTCTAAGTCGACGCAATAAAAAAATACGGCAGTTTATGTGACATATTTTGAAACTCGCAAGTAAATCAAAATCAAAATGAAATTTGGAAAGACGCGAAATACAGCGTTTCTATCGATATTTTTTGACTGTAGCAGTGTTGAACTTACAGTAATGTATGTGTTCTGCAGGAGTACGCGAACAACCTGTCGGAGAGCGGCGTGCACGGCGCGCTCATCGCGCTGGACGACAACTTCGACGCCAACAGCATGGCGCTGGCGCTGCAGATACCCACGCAGAACACGCAGGTAATACGACCTTCATACTCACCACAGATTATCATGAATGCCTCACCAAGTCATACATATGTCGGAAACGTCAGAATTTACTCAGTCAGATTTAGATACCATGTGGGCTATACTCGGTGATTATTAAAATCACAATCTAACACAATCACTCCAAACTAAGATTAACACAACTACTGAGCACAACGAGTCGAAAACAGTTCCGTGGCGTAGTAACCCCGATGTTGCCCCGATGCGATCAGACACTAGACTGTCCTGCTCGCCATGAGTTCAAAACATCACGACTCTGTAGAAGCGCGCTATAGGTGTGGGTAGATCATAGATCACGCGATGCCCGTGGCGCGCTTGCGACTCGTTACTTATACGTACTATTGACCGGATCCGACACATATTATGTTGATCATCCACCACAAACCGATCGAATAGGTTTATATGAACCAAATATTCATATGGTTCTGATTTGGCTACAGATTGACGATATTCGTTTGTTTAACAGAAACAAAGGGTTTAAGTTTTGTAATGTTACACCATTGCTTAATTTCAAAATATGGTATAAATATGTAAACGTACTACATGTTTGCATTACTATTTGTCTGAGTAACAAAACAACATCGTACATGAATGTCTGGGTAGCCCGCGAAATTCAAATTTTCTTGCGTTTTATTCAATTTGCAGGTCCCCGTCTGGTTGTAACCATACAAATCATCAACACATCTCTCTAAGTTAGATTTCGTGCAGATTCTTCGAACGAAATCTGACGAATCTACACGAAATCTAACTTGGAGAGATGTATTGATGATTTTTATGGTTAAAATTGTATGTTTTATTTCCGCTTATCATATTTTGATCAAGATACAACCTGACACGGACCTGCAAATTGCAAAAAAAACAAAAACAAAAAAGAAATTCGCGGGCTACCACTGCGCATCATCCTTAAAAAATTATCCTGTATATATTTAGACTCGACCAAGCCAGCCGATGTCCTTCATCCGAACGAATTGAACAGCAATGTGTTTGTCCGCAGGCGCGACAGATCCTGGAGCTGGAGTTCAGCAACCTGTTGGTGGCCGGCACGGAGCGCACGGCGCGGCTGCAGCACGAACACGCCGCCTCCTGACACCACACGCTCAACTAGGTAAACATTGCTGCTATAGTATAGTTAAAATCTCGCTGCAGACTCGGTCATAAATCATTCGAGTCTTTCGCTCTCTTTCCCACTCATGGGCCTTATGGGCAGGCCACGCCCACACGTAGTCCTGTACATTACTGCAGTCGATGAGTGATATCGATAGTTTTATATATTTATAAATGGGTGATAGAAATAAATACACATTTTTTATTTATTTTATTACCAAATGTACTACAAAGCATATTAAATATATAAACCAAAGACGTATATATAAAACTAAAAATAGAAAATTAAAATTCTTCGTCTGAGTCATCGTCATCATCATCCACATGAATCGTTATCGATAATGGCCTTGAGCGCGCGCAACTAGCGCACATCCCTACTCCGATTATGATTTATGACCAAGTCTGCAGCGAGATTTTAACTATACTATAACTTAACATGCTTCAAACGTTTGAACAGACAGACATGGTTTTTTTATCCCTACCTACTACTCATCGCGATTTATTTGCGTATTTGAAGCTACGGGTACAGCGGTATCCAACTGATAAGGCGCGTCTTGAATCTTCGTTCGCACATAAAAGAAAGTATATCCCGAAGATTAACGAGAATGCTTAAAACTTACAATCAACCTTAGATTTCTACTATAAGGTTCATAATACACTGCAGCTGTTAGTTCCGTCTCACTCGCAAGTATGGCGGCTGACTAACATGCCACGCGGCGCGCGCTAACATGGCGCCAGCTGCCGACCAATAGCGGTACAGGAAAAAGAAATGCGAGCGAGCCGATTGGTCAATAGCATTTCTCGCGCTTTGAAAATTCATGTTCTGCGCAGGTACCTCGGTAAGCCATATCAGTTGGGTACTATACTATTATCACAGTCTAAAAATCATACAGTCGTCCAACGAAGACGTCTCGACAGGGCAATCGTGCGGGGTGTGAGGGGCGAGACGCGGGTAAGCCGATCCCGAACTGCGAACAAAACGATGTTAGTAGTTCGGGATATGTTATTCAGGGCTAACGCGTGTTTATTTTTTATTTGTTTATTTAAATAAATATATTGTAAAAAAAATGTAAAGGTTATCGCACAGGGCATTCATCTGTTTGGAAATCCTACTTATATTATAATTGTGAAAGTGTTTGTTTGTATGTTCCGTGTCAAGATGGTGGACTTTTTTATTATTTACTAAGGGTGAATTACGAGATGGTGGACGTAATTTTTTATAATTTGATATGGGTGTCAATTTTGAGTTTAATTGGGGTGCTTGTTACGAAAAAGCCATCCTTTTTTAAATCCAAGATGGCGGACGTCATTTTTTTATAATTTGATATGGGTGTTAATTTTGAGTATAATTGGGGTGCTTGTTACGAAAAAGGCATCCTTTTTTAAATCCAAGATGGTGGATGTCATTTTTTTATAATTTGATATGGGTGTCAATTTTGAGTATAATTGGGGTGCTTGTTACGAAAAAGCCATTCTTTTTGGAATCCAAGATGGCGGACGACGTATTTTTTTTATAATTTGATATGGGTGTCAATTTTGAGTATAATTGGGGTGCTTGTTACGAAAAAGCCATCCTTTTTGGAATCCAAGATGGCGTACGACGTAATTTTTTTATAATTTGATATGGGTGTCAATTTTGAGTATAATTGGGGTGCTTGTTACGAAAAAGCCATCCTTTTTGAAAATAACGCTCATGACAAAAAACTTGAAAATTTTCGCAGTCGCCATGTTGGAGTTTCATTTTGACTTCACTATATCGGCTTTACCGTCCTCTAAAACCATGGAAACGATACCCATGAC
Source organism: Cosmia trapezina (assembly GCA_905163495.3). Classification (NCBI taxonomy): domain Eukaryota; kingdom Metazoa; phylum Arthropoda; class Insecta; order Lepidoptera; family Noctuidae; genus Cosmia; species Cosmia trapezina. Next base: position 1,277,974 of record LR991033.1, on the reverse strand, counting down.
GAAAAATTTTAAAATTTTCGCAGCCGCCATCTTGAATTTTGATTTTAACCTCGTTATCGTTATCAGCGATATCAAAAACCATGAGAATGACATCTATGTCGAAAAAAAAACTAAAAAGAAAAATAATAAAATTATTAGAAAAAAAAAACTTAAGAAATAAGCAGGCACTCAAATGTCGTTAATGGTAATGATAATGTTGATCTCAAATAAACAAAGTAATTAATTAATATCGTTTACAAACTTGGGAGTTGGGACAACCCTTGCTGTTGCGACAATGTCTAGACGTTGTCGGCATTTACCACGACATCAAAGGCGTCGTCCTACTGTATGTTTTTATACTGTGCTATTATACTGTAATATCTATGCTTCTCGTTGTAAGCCGGGATGTGAGTTAAGATTAGACCCTACTCCCAAAAAAGAAAGTTTTACTTGTTTATTGAGAGATGATGTATTTGTATATGTTGTAGTCAAACCTCGAAGCTCCGGCGCTCCTAGGTTTGACTACAGTCAATCCTCAGGTCTGACTTGAAGTCTTAGTCAAAGACCAAACAAATGAAGTTTGTTTTCGTCAAACCTAGGAGAAACTAATTTGGTCAAGCAAACGTCGAAACTCAATTTAATTAAATCGGGGTTTGACCAGTCAAACTAACTAATCTCAAAACACCTAAGTTAGTCAGCAGGTCTACGGAGCCCCGCGCGGGGCTCCTATTTCTGTTTGCATGGTTTAAAGGAACCTAACCAAACCAAACCTCGGGGTCTCCCTGACGTCGACGTTTGACCGAGTCTGCCAGTCGGTTCTAGGATCGACTAGGCAAAGCCCGAAACAGATTATTTTACTTTCAACGATTGCCTGAAAAGTTAGGAACTTCTAGGTTTGACTAAAAATACTTTAGTCAAAGGCCGAAATTGGTATTTATTTCGGGGTTTGCCCGGAGGCTTTGGTCAAACCTAGGATAAACCAGTCATTCCGGGAATATACTGCATATCGACCTTTGACTATCTCTAAAACCCTTTATTCTAAAATGAAAAGCCAGTAGGGAGACAAGTACGTTAATAAGTTATTTCGGTGTTCCAGGCCACGTCGTACCCGCGCTAGCCGCCGGCAGCCCACAGATCACAAATGAAGCGCGTCGCGACGCGATGCTATAGTCATACGATACGTTCACTACACAACACTATTTATTTGGTACAAATCGTTCACCTCGCCGCTCCGTGCGAGCGAGGCAATATGGCGGCATTTTATAGTAACGCTTCACTCATTTAAAACAAGTTTTTACATGATCATTATGTAAATACTTCAAGGTTGGCTGGTATATTTATCAGTAACCAACTCTGCTTCTTATATTAATAACAAACATGTACAGTAACCGGCCGTAAATATTGCACATGGGATTTACGTACGTTAAATACGTAACTACATATATACGATGTATAGATATATGTATGTATGTGTGTATAGTACCTATATGTGTATATATGTATGTAGTACTATTGTAGTACGTTATTTATGTAATTTTACGTATACCTACTTGTTTCATGTGCTTTTACGGCCGGCAACTGTAAAAATCCATGTGCAATATTTCTGGCCGGTAACTGTAAGTCTATCGTCGCCACAACTATCTACCAAAGTACTATAAAATGCTATCATAGAATAAGTTGTTGATACTTGATACAATAATATTCTCCATAAAGTGTATATTGAACTAAACACTCGTAGCTAAGGCTTCACTATAACAAAGTGCTCCGAAATCTGTAGACTATGTACTTAACTTGTAATCTGATATTTATTAATTGTAACTTGGATACAAATGTAGCTATGGCGCGATGTACCGTGTTTCTATATTATGATACACTAATGTAAGTATTACTCGCCTTAAAGTATTCTCTTAGATGTACAGTATACTTGTTATGAAGCAATATTGGCTGTTATTTGTGCTGCTATTCATCTGATAAATAGAACATAATACATAAGAAAATGTATATAAAGTTGTTAATTTGAGATGAATAGGACCACAAACACCTATACAAAATATTTAAACAAAATAGCCTTATATCGCAATAGTTTATAGAGTCAGAATCTTAGCCTATTATCTCACATTGTTATCGAATGGTGATAGTCTAGGATCCTGACAATCTTCGCCATTTTATTTAAACGTTGACAAAACACGGTACACGCAAATAAACATTGTCATACTCTGATGCCAAATATTAGTTATATTTTAACTAATATACATTTGTATATTGTCGATTTCACAGTCTGCAAATGAGCAAAATAACCTTCTATTTATTTTCAATTGCTAATGTCTTTTGCTATACTTCTTTAGTATCAAAAAGTTTAAATAAGAGGGGAAACTGGCTCATACGTTCAAGTTTCAAAATTAGATGTGGAAATGAACATCAAGAAATGTATTTGTGAAAAAGTAATAACTTTAAATAAAAGTACAATCTGAAACAAGATCTTTTATAATTTTTTTTTTCTATTTTTTTCTTTTTTTGTTAAAACGAGGTAAAAATAATGGCAGTTTGCAGCGTGTGCGATCGACTAGCTACTCGTAAAGTTACTGTGTTGTGAGAGATGACTTTATAGCTGGTCGGCGGCCGCACTGGGTCGCCGAGTTCTGTGTATTTCAACTGTGGACTGTGGCGCGCCTGTGATTCTGTGTTCGTGCTCACACACTTGACAGTTCAGCCTGTTTACTGTAAATTGTGTTGATTTGCATCGCATAGTGTCTTTAGTTAAAGTCCAGTCGCGAAGCAGAATATCGTACAATGACCCCTCATTATTATTTAACTCTATCGCTCGCGCACAACTGTATCGCCGTCGCACTCGCACATTAGAAGGACCGCCCTTATCGCGAGCGCGACGGCAATACATTTGTGCACTAGCGATAGAGATAAGCAATGAGGTGTCATTGTACGAAATTCTTTCTGCTTCACAACCAGACTTTAGCACTAAGTAATATTTTAGAGCGATATTATGACTGTTGTGTTATACTTATTAACCGTTATTAGTGTTTCATCGAAGTTTTTGGCAGACTTGCCCATACTGGGTTTGCAAGGTGTTCGAAAATTAAGATCAATGTATCTTTATTTTCAAACCGTACATTTCATTGACTATTCTAAACGTTAACATCGTCTTTAGGTGTTGCGCAGCTCTTACAATAAAAGTAAACAGGTAAAACTAACAAGTGTACAGAAATGTGTCTGGCCGTGTTAATAGTTGGAATACATGCTGTCTTTCTGTGTCACACAATTTAACGACAAGTTTCCGAAGTTTATATTAGTTAATGTATATCTGGATAATTAATAAAGATATAGCTACAAGATCACAAAAAAGTTACTTGTTAGTAAAGTTGTGTGTCACAGCAAGATGTTTCGTCTAACCTGTCTACCAAGTGCCTCGCTGAGGTGTGTACATACATAGCTTTATGTAGTTGAATGTGTGCCTCTCGGATGTCGAGTGCCGACACTCGAGTGCACGTTACTAGTCTTATGTACAGTGTTATTACATTGTTTTGTAATCTTCTATTTTATTAACTTGCTACTAGATCAGCTGAAACTTAGCTAGGTATATTTTTGTTAAGCGTTTTACAAATATCCTGAAGCGCGACAGCCCTACCGCACTGAGTGTGTACAAGTGTTCGTTGCTGTGAGTGCCGGTAGGGCTGCCGCGCGTATAACATGAATGTTGTAGTTTTATTTGGTCCGTTGACGTGCGGGCTGCGAATGATATATATTTTGTGAGGGATTGGACTGTTGTAATGTAATTGGCGTTATTACCACGCTCACCACTAAATTGGCAGTGTTGCCACTATGTGTTTTTTTAGATAATAGGGATGATGACTAAAAATTTATTTTTTGTCCGTCATAGAGATTATTAAAAAATATTGGTCACGTATTTTTTCTTTTTTTACGTAATCAAAAAATTGCGGCGATACATTGAGTTGAAATATGGCATGACGTCACGCGTAGCTAGGTTTTATACGTACAAGTGAACGTAGCGAGCCCCCACTCCCCAACTTTAATGCGTGATAGCTAAGTATTTTTTTATTAATATGATAAAGCAAAAACTACGTGTCTAATATTTTTTTATTATCTGACTGACGGACTAAATAGAATTTCTTTTTTTTTTACCCAGGCATCATCCCTATTACACAATTAAATGTATGTTTTAATTTTTTACTGAATCAATCGCACACCGCACGCCGACTTCAATAGATAATGAAATAAAACTTAATGAAATGTATAGCTAAAGCGATTTTAGTTTGAAAAGTGAATCTTTTTAACCATTAGCAAATATATTGTAAATATTATCGTTTATATATAATTTCTATCGACTGTAGGTGTAATAGCAATATTTAGCTAAGATGTGTTCAAAACTGAAAGGATTTTTATTGTATTATTACTTTGTAATGATAACCGCTTATTTATTAACTAGATTTTATTATTTATTAAGTTATTATAGGAAATGTATTAAATATACCGGTTTATTATAAAAATTACCTCAATAATGGTTTGTCTTACGGTTGTCGCGTATCACAAGTAGGTAATGTTATCGCCGTGACGTCACGGCCCTGTGTAGGCCTCAGCTAATGTATGTATAGTTATCGAGTAACAGTATTAATAAAGTAAGGTGAGAGACGGCGCCACCGGTGTGATTTTTTTATAAAATTAATTAATTTTTAATCGTAGATAAACATTTGGATATATACTTCTCGGAGTAAGTCTGCGCCGTCGTCAAATGTTGCAAGATGTGAAAAATATAACATTCATAATATAAAATTCGCGCCTATCCTATTCAACATATTGCTCATAATCCTTCAGACATCTTACAATACTTGACGCGACGCATTTTCAAAATTTTTCATAATAAATTGGAAAGTTAATGGTATCTACTTTGTATTGCGACGTGGCAAGTAAACGTAACGGCAAGGACGGGCGTGCGAGGGACGTGTCGCGAGTGCGCTCACTTGTTGTTTATGTGGCCATAGCTAGGGAGAAGCTTCAGCGGTTCCAAATCAGAAAAACCCTACAAAGAACAAAATAACAGAGGAGCAAGACTAAATTTAAACAAAAATACTACCAACTTTTCAATATTAGTCGGTTAACACTGAACGAGACACACACAATAGATTTTTTGTTGTTATTACGTCTGTGGGCGTTCAGTGTCCCTCACAGTGTTAAGAGCCCATACTACCTCAGCTTTTTATCTCGCTCGCACGATACTGCTTGCGGACTGAGTGAGAGCGAGACTGAGTGCGGTGCTGAGCGCCGATAGTTTAGGTAATTGCTTTTTTCGGTGAAAATAATGGTAATTTGAAATAAAAATTAAAAAAAACAATTCGTAATCTAGCCTAGTCTATCCACTTTAGGAAACAGTCATTGGTTTCCTATTTATTCATACAAATGTTTTGTGTACAAGACGTGTATAAGTGGCTAGGCGCCCCGTCGCGCACCAATTAAAAGTCTCAAGGACAATTCTAATGACGTCACGCGGGGGTCCGGTCGCGCTAGTGGGTATGCAAAGTTTCATGATCTAATTTGAAGTATTTTTTGTTCGATTTGGAGTTAACTTTGGAATTTTTTTCTATCGAGAAAATTTTATGGAATCGTGTTTTCGTCAAACAAAAAAACTTTATAATATATTTATTTCAAAATTAATGCTGCAGTATTTCCGACATCTCATGCTAAGCCATTTGAGGTAGCATAGGCTCTTAACTATTGGTTTTTGTGCTGTCAAACGTCACAAACGAGTTATTTGAAAAGTGGATAGTAGTTCGTTTACAATTTTAGTCTGGCTGCTCTAAACAAATTATATGGAGAAAAATACCCGGAAAATACATATAATATCACCGCTTGAAGTGTTACCCTGGCTAGATCCAATGTCGTTCGGTCACACTGTGCTATGTAGCACTGCGGCGGCTAGTCAACGCGGTGCAGGCGTGGGTAGGTTAGTGGTTCGAGCGATTGGAGTACGGAACGAAAGACGCCCATTTGGCAAGATATGGAGCCTATTATGTGGTTGAAGTCATTAGTAAAATGTAGTCTAATTGAATGTTCGTTTACTAGGACAAAACTTCAAGTGTTCTAGAAAGTGAATCTGTGAATCCCTGAGCGTAGCGAAACCTAATTCATCGCTAGACTCAGGGTTGTAATTATATAGAAAAATAAATAATGAAGTATCAAATACTTTTCGTTTCATACTCTTGTCGTTCGTTGTTCTGACGTGTCGTCAATAAAGCCTGACTCAATATCATACGTACACATCATGGTTTCATTATCAAATTATAAATAAATTATATATATTATATTAGCTACATAAAGTTTGTATACAATGCAAGTATGGAGTACTATGGAGATGGTTATTAGTTTACTGTTAGAGTACTTATAGCTTTTCGACGTAGCTAATCAAGTTTTGTATAAAGTGGTTTGGATGACGTAGTGTAGCCGAAGTGTCATGGCCGCTGTGCGGTCCCTTTGTAATCATACACTTTTATATGTTCCCGTCAGATAGCGTAGAGAACGTCAATCGTCCGGTTCCTTATGTTAAGCGAAGTTTAGATTAGCAACAAAACTTGCGGAAGTGAGCTCTGCAATTGTTTACACGGTAATAATAACTGCGGATTCTAACTTGTGCAAGTTTTGTTGCTAATCTAAACTTCGCTTTAGTGTCCGGTGCGTAACGCTCGGTGGCGAGTTTGTAACGTTCGGTGCGAGTCGGGAATGTTCGGTTACGAGTGCGTAACGTGCCTTGTTACTGTTGCACTAGATCATTTGTTTGGATGACTCTACTTTGTTCTGGGAAGTTATGTTTGTTATAATGATTGGAAAAACAACCCAATCACTTCTAGTGGACGAATATTGTCCACTGAGATTTCGTACGCATAAGTACAGTAGGTATTATTCTATTAATTAAAGAAGTTACATATCTGATGTTACAAACCCGTAGCCAGTGTTACATATCCGGACGCTAGCTGTTCCACTATGTTGTGTTAACGCGATCAGTGTTGCCAGTTGTTCCCATGTCCTCGGTGTGTACCGTAGTGCAGTAACGTGTGTAACTCCACAAGTGCCAAGTAACCGCCAGTTTGGAACGGACGCGACCGAACAATAACTAGAATAATTTTATCACATTCCAACACACTCCGATCACGCACTATCGGACCCGTATCGAACAAAAATAAAACAAATATTTTTTCAAGATTTTAAGTCCCCGTGGCTCGCGCTACCAAAGAATAAAGTTACCTTCACGTTAAGGAATTAATGTAAAATATGTTTATTAGTAAAAGAATTGGATATGTATATAATTTGGCCTGTGTGTGCATAGCTTGTTATAGTGACGGGATATGTATCGAGTTGCGCGCGAGTGGGAGTCTCGTCACCGTGCGCGTTACATTCCAAGGCTTTCCGTGTTATAAATGATCGCTTTGGCCCTCGACTAGATAATCGGTATATCGTTACAGGTGAACCCTTCTAACGGCCATTGTTTTGATGTCATAACGAAATTGTTAACTAGACAATGTTTATTTTGACCAATGTAATCTGTACTAATGTGTAATCTGTACGTTTGTAAAAACGTTTATCAAAAGTGCGATGACGGCAATACGTTGTGCATAATGATAAGAGGTAAATACAATTTACACGATACAATGTTTTGTTTTATTTACTCACTCTATACCTGTCATAATTTCTCACGAAAGATGGCACATACCTAAATACACAACAATAAATGACTGTTGTGAAGCATGTCTAGCCAGAATAACATCCTAACACTGAGTGAGGCCTAAATGGGAGCCTTGCGGAACGCCACAATAGACATGAAACTAAAACTAACTAATATACATGGAACTAAAACTGGACAAAGTGGAAATAAGATAATAAATGGACATTAGGAACATAACCCTAGTCAATATTATCTGAAACACCATAAAAAAGAAAATTATGTGAGAAATAGTGTCGAAACCCTATGAAAAATTATTTGTTAAAAGTTCATAATCTTGGTATTAGGGATACATATAGATGATATGCATCTTGCCGATATGATACTGATATTTATGAATACATGTCGGCGTTATCGATACCGATCCGTACCATCCGTTGTTGGTTTTAACCCCGATTTAAAATGCGACCGTGGCGCGGCCAGGAAGAGGACTGACTATTAAAAAAACCAAATTATTAAATAAAAATTGAACAATTACAAAAATATTCTCAGTTAATAATTAAAAATAACAATAACGAGATTTTTATTCAGGAATCAAATCTTTGTCAAGTTATACGGAGAAAGGCGATTTTGCAAGTCCGTTTGAATGAGGTCTGCCGTAGAAAACTAGTCCTCGGATGCGACAAAACTCATTTGGAAACTAAAGTACTTCTCGCCAATTTTTTTAAGTTGGAATACAAAACCTCATTGCGCCAGAAACCGAGAGGATCTGCTTCTCTTGATATATTGGGAGACCAGAGATATCCATCAACTTCTTCTTTCAAAGCAACGGTGCATAAAGTGGAGTGATTCATCTTCCTCAGATTCCTTAATTATATTTTCACAGAAGCCTGCCTCTTGGGTGGAGGGATCGTTACTATTTGTTATCTTAATAGATTACTAATCACCGCACGTTTACTAGTTTTTTAAACGCGCGAAATTTTAAATGTATCGGTATATCGGCAAATACATTCAACTAAGAATAGGAACGTCAATGGCCTCGAACTGTCAACTGAAACTTAAAATATACGGCTTGCAAAGTTTTGTAGTGTTATCCTTATCCATTTTAGTTCTGTTTTTGCAATTTGTTTGTGTGGCTGACACTGGCTTGGCCACCATCAGGGATTTTACTTTTGATAACACAAAGATTTAGTCGTTAATTAGTCGAAATTTGTCCCCAAATATCAGAATTTGTCGGTCACTGGTTCAAAAGTTATAAGGGGTCATTGGTGGCCGATCTGGAGAGTCTCCCCAGCTTGGCCACCTTTGTATATCAAAAACTAGGGCACCTAGCGAAGATCTGTTTTCTTTCAGATTTAGTCGCTAATTAGTCGAAATTAGTCGCCAAGTCACAGATTTAGTCGGGTCTTAGTTTAGAAGATATAATGAGTTCAATTTTTAAGTATAGACCAAGAGCTAGATCAAAGATTTTATCGTAAACTCTTCAATCTAGCTCTTGAACTATACTTAAAAATTGAACTCATTATATCTTCTAAACTAAGACCCGACTAAATCTGTGACTTGGCGACTAATTTCGACTAATTAGCGACTAAATCTGGGAGAAAACAGATCTTCGCTAGGTGCCCTAGTTTTTGAGATATAAAGGTGGCCAAGCTGGGGAGACTCTCTCCAGATCGGCCACCAATGACCCCTTATAACTTTTAAACCAGTGACCGACAAATTCTGATATTTGGCGACAAATTTCGACTAATTAACGACTAAATCTTTGTGTTATCAAAAGTAAAATCCCTGATGGTGGCCAAGCCAGTGTCAGCCACACAATTTGTTTTTGTGAAAATATGTCACTGACTTTGCAAATGTGTAAACGAGGTGCTGTTTTGCTAAATCTTCACAATATGGCGCAAGGTCATTCCTATTCTTAGTTGAATCGCATTGTAAATGTCTTCGATACGATCTTTATATAGTGCATTATCTATGGATACGATGTATCGGAAAAATCCAAATATCGCCGATATATGGGTATATAGAGATTTTTTGCTAATATTGAAATTGTTAGGATTGTCAAGAAAATCAAACACAGTGATTACATCTGAGGCTTCTTTTTATTACCCACTTTACTTAAATGCCTACATATTTTCTTTTTCAATTCCTTCTGTCGTTTCAGTTTCCTCCATTCCTCTTCTTCTAGCTGTTTCTTATGTTTCTGCAATCTTTGCGCGGTGGCTTCCTTCTGGACTTCTTTCTTTTTCTCATAGTTAGTCTTCAACATCTTCATGACGTTCGACACCTTTTGTTCTTCCGGATTCTTGATAACCGCTATCCTGTTCTTGAATTTATCTTTCGGGTTTATACCAGATAGTGTTGTGGATTTCTGCTTAGGTTTGAATCTATATGGCAAGCTTTTCTGCAGATTCTTGGGTATCACTAAAGGTTTGAATACTTTGGGAGCTCTGTTTACTTCAGTATACATTGAGTCGGTGTTCGCGTCGTTTATGATGTTTTGTTCTCTCTTGAGCTGTCCTTTAGTCTTCATGCCTTGCCAGGCATTCTTAGCTCCCTCTGGTAGTAATAGGTTAACGACAGGCGCATAGAACTTAGTGACGTCAACTTTGAACCATGTACGACAAAATATTATGTCACTCATCAAAATTTTGTCTTCAAAGGTAGCTCGGAAAGCGCCTTCTGGCTTGTTCAATGCTTTTTTTATCTGACCTCTGATGCCCGAAACTGTTTTTACTCTAGCGCCTTCAAACTTCGCGACCTCGAGAGTAGTTGTAAACATATCCTTGATAAAAGCAGTTTTCTTGTAGATTTTTAATGGAGTTCCAACTAATTTCAATTTCTTTACTATTTGAGTTGACTTATTAATTTCGTTCACACTTCCTGTAGCAGCTATTCTGAAGCCTACTTGCTTTATATCATTCGTTTTGTTATTGACACTCTGTAAGGCGAGGAAACCTGTGTTCTGTGGTGTAATGGGACCATAGAAGTGCATGTTGCATGTGACATGCTCAGGTGTGTACTTCAAGTATCTGCATTTCATGTCATCCTCTATCTTCGAATAGATAGGTAGTGTTTGGAAGCGTCGCCAACCCAACGAAATGATAAGAGGATCATTAGTCTTCAGAATTTTCTTATACCATCTGTGCTTCTTAACTTTGCAGGATACAAAACCTATGTTCTGCTCAGCCATGTTCAAAGCTCCAATAAGTATTGGGTAGCTAGAATCGAAGTTAGTAACAAATTCTGATGCCATGTTTTTGAATAACATTCTGACATATAAACCTGGTCTAAAACCTTCTACTTCAACCCTCAGACCCTGGTCTAAGTTCTCAAACACTGATTTGTTGAGTTCAGATTGTTTCAAAGCTTCTGCTTTTAAGTTTTCGTAGTAAGAGTGGTCTCCTTTGATCCTGTGGTCATCAGGATTGTCATACTCAGAATCGAATTTAGCTTTTAACTTCATCTTTTTGTCTAGGATTTCAGATTTAGTCAGTTCTGCTTTTCGTTTAGTGCCAGTTTCTGTAGTTGTGTCTGTGTTTTCTTCTGCTTTATGTTTCTCTCCAGTTTCCAAATCTTCAAAATCACCATAAAGGTCTTCTTCTTCACCATCGCTGGCATCGTCTAGTTTCAATAGTTCTGATGCGTCTTCGTCAGCCGATCGCTTACCAGTTACGAAATTGTTGATCAAAAATTGTTTATTTGATTCACTGGTCCAATCTCTAAGATTTGGTTTGTCCAAGGCATAGAAGAATGAGCACTCATCTAAATCTAATCTTTCCTTATCTTTATGCTTCTTCTTTTGCGTATCTGTAACTTTTTTAAAGAGACCGCCTAGCTCCTCATCTTCTTCCTCAGAATCGGCTTTCTTGTTTTTGGATTTGTTTCCTATCTCAAATTCGCCGTAAACAAGCTTCATGATGTTCTTGGAGGTCTTTTGTCTCTCTAGGTATGCTTCTGTGGCTTTCTCTCCTAACTTAACTTTCCATTTCATACCAAAATCTTCTTCTTTCTGTGGTTCTTCATCAGATTCGCTGTCATCGTCACTTTCACTCACATCCCGTTTTTTTTTGTCGTCCACATCAACGCTCATTTCTCCATCCTCATCATCTTCTCCTTCTGAGCCACCTTCAGAGTTATTATCCCATGGAAGTTTATTTCTCTTCTCTTCTTTCTCACTTTGATCTATACCACTATCATTATCAGAATCACTGTCATTGCCATCATCTTCAGAATCAGACGAATCTGATTCAGCTTTCTTATTCTGTTGTAAATACTCATCATCTTTGATCATATCAGGGTAGATAACTGCACCTCCACTGAATAGTTTGAACCCTGACTCTTGCATCTGTTCATCAACTGTCTCTTTTGTCTCCACAACATTCTTTAGAAGAGCTTTCTTTTCATTTGTTTCTTCATCTTCCTTCTTGTGTGAGTGAGAACCTTGCAGCTCTATGTAGACTGCATCTTTGTCATAGACAATGCCTCCAACACCAGCAAAGGGTGCATATATCTGTCTCTCTCGTTCCATGAGATGCCGTTTCTTCTCTTTGCTGGGAAGAGGACATGGGTCTGGCAGGTAAGATAGCTCACTGATCTTCATGTCTCCGACACCTGGAAAGTTTAATCAAGTTTGTTATTTTACTCTACTAGACCAACAGACTATGAAGTAAACTTTGACCTTAGCGGAAGTCAGGTTACACAAACAGGATATATTTTGTGAAAATGTGTAAATAAAGTAAACAACTGAATAAATAAAGGTCAATGTGTTCATAGAAAAACAAAACAATTCCATTTCTCAAACCATGTGAAAGTGTAGAACTGCACTTGCAATGCAAGTAACCAAATTGACTCAACCCCATACAACCCGTGCATACACAGTAGTTAAAAAGTTCTTATCCCATTTATAAAAAAGGTTTTTTTAAAGCATCACGTTTCAGCTTTTAGATGGTACCATAAGTATTAAAAGAGATCAAGAGAGTAAAGAAAAAAGACACAATACAACTTTTTTTACACAAACATAATGATAACGCATGATGATTATTAAAAAAACATACTTTCCTAGAGAGCCTTTAAAACACATTTACTGTCTCATAATGTTAAGAACTTGGTACTACGTAAGTATTTATAAGTTTCTAAATGTATTACTTTGTAAAAGGATGTAAATAAAATTAATATTTATTTATTATTTATAATGTGGTGGTAGTCATACATAAACACAACTTACCTGCTATATGAACTGAGGACTCCTTCATGAGCGGCACTCCCCTCACATATCCATACAGCACCACATCTCTGTTCACCTTGGCATCCTTTCTAATCAACTCCTGACTAGTTATGTCTTCCAAACGGTCCGCCAACACATACGCATGGGTCATCCTCCAGCTAAGCGGCCTGAACTTCATCACTGAGATGAATCTAGACAGATTCTTTATTTCATTCCTCAAATATTCTCCATGGACAATACCAGACAGGTAGAACAACTTGGCTCCGGAATAAACTTCAGTCCAGAACCTATGTTTTAAAGTTTTCTTTGTGGTTTTTAGTGTTTTAGCATTCTTTATCATGTCAAGATGAGTGAGAACACCCATGATTTTAGGCATTCCATGTACCTGGCATATGTTGAGGAATTCAAATATCTCCATCTCGAAGCCGAAGCTGGCGTCGCATAGCAACAACACGAGATCAGCGCACTTAGCTATGTCGATCATAGAATTGACGTCATTGTTGCATTCTATCAGTGTAATGCGCCGTTTCTTCGACGTAACGATAGTTATTGGACCGTTCGTGTTCGTCACGTTCGTTTTGATAAAACTCTTTATCAAATTATTGATGAGGGTGGTTTTACCGACTCGAGGTGGACCGACAATCGCCACAACAATAGGCGGCGGTTCTAGGGGAGTTTTGTCCACTTGTGGGATGTGCTGCTTCTTTGAGATAACATCTTCACGACGACGGAACTGTCTCTCAGCTCTAACAGCAGATTGGATAGCAAAAGCTTTAGGATTTCTCTGTCGAGCACTTAGGTTAGACTGATCAAGTTTGGTCTTGTTTTTCTTCTTTTCTGCCTTGCGCCCGGCTTGCTTAGCACGGTGCGACTTCTTTTTATCAAAAGCAGTTTCGTCTGCCATGATTAAATTTTACATTAACTGCGAGAACACATCTCAAATATTCCAAAATATTAAAAATAACCTCACGTGTTACATGACATGTTGAAGAAAGTGACCATAGAGTACATTATACTATACTGAAAGTGACAGACAGAATGTTTTTTTTTTAATTTTAGCAAGCAAAGAACGAGGAAAACGTAGGATTGGCTTTTAGCCTTTTCTTACTTGTAAAGACTGTTTAGTAGATAATAAAAATATTTGTTATTTTATATGGAAAAATGGACATTTGCGTGATATCTAAACTTCGTCCTACGATGGGTAATGGGTAATCAACATAATCATTTTTTAACTGACGAAAACAAAAGGAGGAGGTTTTCGAGTCGACGAGTATTATTTTTTGTACACATAAAATTACAGATGTTAATTTTATTAACCTTGCAACACCGCGTCCAGTTGTCATTGACTACAGCTAAAGAAAGAGATCAATTTTATATTTTTGTGCAAAAAAATCCATTATTTGGATGATGAAAGCAAAAAACGCAGCTGGTAATGATAGCTCACTAGTGGCAGAAACTATAGTGAACTAAACTGGACTGTTACCATGACTTCTTCAGAGCTAGACAGCCGGAACATCGCCATATCGATGTGAGTAATATACGCATTTTTCCTAATTATAGAACGATTGTGTTATTGTATTCGTCACTGGACATTGTTTATGTTGTTTACTAGTTTGTACTAGTTGTTCGCAAGTCTAGGATACGTCAAAACATTTTGATTGGTGATGATAGGTCGATGATCTTTGTGCTCAGTCGTCCCTGCAATGCAGATGTTAAAAATCATCATCAGCTCCATAGGGACATAGGAAACGTTCTCCCAAAGTCTTATTCCATGTCAAAATATTCCTAGACATCTTTAGGCAGTGTCTACATTATAATTTTTACAGGACTGTTTACCTAGAATTAGTCTTAACTTATAGGTCACTGTGACCAGTTTGTACAGTTAATTCTAACTGCTATACAGACTAAAATGCCTATTGTGTTTGATTACATAAACCTGGGAAAAATTCTAGTCATAAGTGGTACTAATTTCATAGACATTATATGAAAAATGCGGGGCTGAATTTGATGTTGTAAAACGAAAACAAATAAAAACCTTTCTGTTAATAATTTTATTTAAATAATAATAAATACAGCATGAACAGGTTAACTGCCAATAGAAAATGGTTTAACAATTAATTTTCTATTATGTCTATTGTCTGGCAGTTAACATGTTAATAATTCTAAGTAAATAATCCTTAAATTCACTGTGTTACAGGATTTAATACTATCTAGTAATCTCAACATGACTAAGTAAATGTTGAACAATATTTGACTTGTAAATAACTTTATTAAATTATGCTAATTAATACATTTTGGCACACAATAATATTCAGTTAGTATCAACCTTTAATTTTAATGAATTAAAGTTTTATACCACTTTAATTCATCACACACATTCACATCATAATAACTTGATTTTATTCAAACAATATGATCATTTTTTAAAATAATGTAGGTGATTACAAAAATGCTAATTATTTTAACCTTTAACTATGGACGCGCGGTCTGATAGACCGCTCGCAGTTTTTAATTTTCGTGTTCACGCACTTCCCCGCCCCCCTCACTACTGACGCGCTCAGTAGCTTCGGTTTTAGTAACGAAACGACTGTTGAAGCGGGAGGTTGCGTCGTTGGCTGCGAATCGGGTGAGTAATTTGACTTTAAACTTTGATCGCGGTCTGTGAGACCTCGGGTCCATATTTGCAATACATTTTATTTTTTATCAATACTGTGTTTGTTTTAGGTTAGGTTGGTTCAAAATGTCAGAAAATAATCCATCAAATACTAATAGATCAAAACGACCACAAAAATCGCCACTGCAACAGAGGCCAAGCAAAATATTGCGAGTTGATGATCCTACTTTCGAAAATGAAGTAAACGAACTACTTTTGGAGTCGGACCAATCCGACCTGTTGGAGAGTCCTCTACACCGGAAATGAATGATTCTAAGAGAAAGACGTGCAGGCTGTGTCCGTCAAAATTAAAACGAAAGACTAACTACGCTTGTGTAAGTTGTAAACAAGCGATTTGCCTGCAGTGTTCCAAGCCCTTATGCAAAGACTGCCAATAATGTTACCAATGTTGGACCATTGTCAGATTTTTTTTGTTTTATTTTGAGAAGTACATTTTTTGTTTTTTATATTCGTTAAACCTTAGATTTAAAGATATTTTAGATGATTGTTCAAAATACTTTAAAGTTTAATTTTTTTCTTCCTTTAAGTGATCTCAGGTAAAATTTAGACTGAAAGTGCCTTAAAATGATAATTTGTTGAAATTCATAAAAAATAAAATAAGTTTTGGTTAAATACATGTAAAGTCTTTAAGTTTGAAACCTCTAGTTGATAATAATAATAAAAAACTAATAAAAATACAAGCATCTAATCATTAATTTTACCATGAAATATAGCGGTCTGTGAGACCGCGCGTCCATGGTAGTGTGACAATAAAAGAACGTCCATAGTTAAAGGTTAATAAATAAGTACTTACCTATACGAGGAGCTCGTGGCTAAGTAATAACTGCCGCACGGGTCGATCCATCAGGTTAAGCTACGCTTGCCGGGGTTGGTCAGTGGATGGGTGACCATCTTTACACACCGAGACTCCTCCGTGCCTCGGAAAGCACGTTAAGCCGTTGGTCCCGGCTGTCATTCGTGGATCTTTGACAGTCGTTACGGGTCGTCAGAAGCCCGAAAGTCTGACAACCAGTCTTACCAAGGGGTATCGTATTACCCAGTTACTGGGTTGTGGAGGTCAGACAGGCAGTCGCTCCATGTAAAATACTGGTATTCAGCTGCATCCGGTTAGACTGGAAGCCGACCCCAACATAGTTGGGAAAAGGCTAGGCAGATTGATTTTTGAAGTACTTACCTATGATTTATTCAAACTGGTTGTTAAAAACTTCTAGAAAAACTAATTGTGTAAGTAATAACAATGCTATGAAAACTCCTAATTACAGATGTCATATCATTGTATACAAACAATTATTATACTATTTTAATTTAACAAACGCTACAGTAATTAAAAATATCAAACCTTAATTAATAAACAATGTTTGTTTAATTTATTATTTATTGATTTTTTTATTCCTAAATTATACGCAAAATACGCGCATTGTCGTGGAGTTGCGGATACCAGCTCGTATTACCTATTTCTAAATTGTCCTTAAAAGCATTTTAACAGCACTTCATACTTCTACTATTTTGTTAATATTTGACAGGAGAAAATCAGTGGAGAACCTGGTGATATCATCTCAGGATGCCATCGGGCAGAGCATCAGCCAAGCTCTCACATTCTCAGGAGTGATCACGCAGCATGCCAACATCATACAGGAAAACAGGTAAGACTAGTAAAACAATGTCATCATTGAGTAGGTATCAAGTTTTATGGGCATTTGTGCAAATGTGGAGATAACACTGTGTGGGTAGGTAATTAACAATAAGAACTCTGAATTAACTCTTAATGAGCTATTTGAGCTGCTTGCTGCTTATTTAAGAGTAGCTGTTCGTGCCGGGTGTTGCCCAGGGTGTTTACGACTATACCGGTGGTTTTTAAAAAAATCTTTCATGTAAACCTTGTCCTCACAATTACAAATACAACATAAAAAAAAATCTACTAAATCAGTCAGTGCAACATGTCTTTTTCTTCCATACTTCTCTATTAATCATCATCTCGGTAGTCACTCTCTTTCTAGCCATATCATCTTTCACACAGTCTATCCATTGTTTCTTCGGTCTTCCCCTACTTTTATAGCTATCGACATTCATACTCAAAACTTTCCTCGCATTTTCTTCATGCCCATACTAATACACAATCGACACCGTCTCTACTCCCATCCTTATAAAGAAGATGGAGAGCATGGGTATAAGGGGTTTGCAATTGAAACTTTTCGAGGACTACCTTAAAGACCGTACACAGACCGTTAAGATAAACAATCACATAAGTTCCGAGAAATTTATTACACACGGAGTTCCACAAGGCAGTGTGATCGCGCCTACTCTATTTTTAATTTATATTAACGATCTGTGTGCGCTCAATCTCGACAAAGGCAAAATCTTCACATTTGCTGACGACACTGCTTTAATATTTAATTCTACTATGTGGCAAAGCGTTTTAGAAAGTGCTCAGTCTGTCTTGAATGAGGTGTCAAAATGGTTGCATGACAATGTCCTTACCCTGAATGCAGAAAAAACAAAATATATTAATTTTGCTATGCGGAGGGGTTCTCAAAGTCTAGCGTCTCTAATTTCTATCACCGCACATAAATGTCCCATCCCCTACAGCACGACCTGCACGTGCACCCGCCTTGAGAGAGCAAACTCTATAAAATACCTTGGGGTTATTCTGGATCCTTGTTTAGGCTTCCAACCACACATCGAATCGCTTACCTCTAGAGTTCGAAAATTAATTTATGTATTTAAGAACTTAAGACACGTGGCGGGTGAAAGCCTTAGGAAGACGGTCTATTACGCACTTTGTCAGTCTTTGTTAACATATTGCATAACAACATGGGGTGGAGCATCCAAATCGACTCTAATCCAACTTGAAAGGGCGCAGAGAGCAATATTAAAAGTATCATCTTTTCGACCATACCGCTACCCCACAACTGACTTATACCGGGAAAGTGGTGTTCTCACCGTTCGCCAACTGTTCATACTTCAGACCACCATGAAGCAACATGCACTTCTTCCCTATAGTCTCACACCTATGCAAGGCAAAAGGCGCTACGACCCCGTCGACCGGTCCGTTGGTAGACTTGCAACTTGTTTCTCCGAACGATTCTTTTGTTTTCTGGGAGGCTACCTCTATAACAAAATAAACAAAATTCACAACATCTTTCCACTCACAAAACACCTGTGTAAGAAGAAAATTAATGGATGGCTTATGAGTCTGGACTATGACGCAACTGAAAGTCTACTTACCATCCCAAAATAGTTACCGCTTTCGTCTAGGTTGTCTCTGCCACAAGCACATACTACTATGGCATTCAGCAAACACGCACACCCACACCAACTTTTACATCACTCACACTCACACTGTCACACACTCACACTCCCACTGTCACACACTCACACTCCCACTGTCACACACTCACACTCCCATTCAATCCACACAAACACTCCTTCTTAAAAGTAGAATAGAAATTATTGTCTAGTTTTAGTTTACGTGAAACCATACTTTGTACCTGGGGTGGAGACCTGGTGGCCTGAAATACAGGCTTCGGCTTAGCTTAGGCACCAGTCTCCCACAATACTGTTCTTTAAGCCAATGACTGGACAATATTGATTTTTTGTTATTATTTTGTAAGGACATTGTGGTGAGAAAAATAAATAAATATCTCAAGAACTACTACTACTACTACTACTGCTATGTATATACCTATGTCATTATTGTTTAAGTAAATAAATATTTTGAACTTTAAAAAAAAAAAAAAAATACAACTGATTTCCGCACAACTTTTCAGTCACGGGTGCCACTTTCAGACGTCTTCTTATGTACT
This sequence comes from Cosmia trapezina, assembly GCA_905163495.3. Classification (NCBI taxonomy): domain Eukaryota; kingdom Metazoa; phylum Arthropoda; class Insecta; order Lepidoptera; family Noctuidae; genus Cosmia; species Cosmia trapezina. The sequence goes on along the minus strand of LR991033.1, from coordinate 1,258,610 downwards.
CATTTCTTATTCTACCCATTCATGTAGCACCACACATACCAGTCATTTGATGATTTCCCATCCACAAAAAAAAAAAACCCCTTGACTGGTAGTCAGACTTTCGGGCTTCTGACGACCTGTAATGACTGTCAAAGATCAACGAATGACTGCCGGGACCAACGGCTTAACGTGCTTTCCGAGGCACGGAGGGGTGTTGGTATGTAAAGATGATCACCCATCCACTAACCAACCCCGGCAAGCGTAGCTTAACCTGATCGATCGACCCGTGCGGCTGTTATTACTTACCACAAGCCCCTCCAAGTCTAACGCATGATGATACTGATGTAATTCTGGATAAAACTTTTTTGGTGTTTTCTACAATGATTACAATGAATAGTAAAATTATTTTCAAAGTTATAATAATAATAAAAAAGAACATCTTAAACCATTAATAATTTCCTGCTGAGGCAGAATTTAACTTATAATAAAAATTACCTAGTAAATCTAATTTCCTGTGATAATTTATCACTAGTTTTGTATCAACCCAAAACTAAACAAACCCATACGAATTCATGCATTTATGTATAATATTTTTCTGTTATCTGTTCCTGATTATACAACTAAGCCAATTTTGATTCATTTTGGATGAGATTATTTTGTAAAAAGAGTGTTTGGGGAGGTTGTTTATCAAGGTGGACTTAATTCCATCATGAGGTAATTCTTCAAGCCACACTTTTCTGGTTTTCATTAATCACAAAATGGCTTATTTTAAATTGTGACCATCCATCGGTAACTTCGGTAATCGGTGTGTACTTACATCATCAGTATGTATTGTATTGTACCTACATTGTAGATCAGTTGAAATTGTGTGAAGGTTGCTATAAAAATGTGAAAGCTTCGCCAGTTCGTATGATTAGGATCAATCTACAAAATAAAATATGGCAAATATGGCACCATTTACTACCAGCTATAGCTAGTGCTTGCAGCATCACCCTGAGATAGCGGCCTTCTGGCCTCGTACAGAACAAAAATCAATCTGCCTAGCCTTTTCCCAACTATGTTGGGGTCGGCATCCAGTCTAACCGGATGCAGCTGAATACCAGTATTTTACATGGAGCGACTGCCTATCTGACCTCCACAACCCAGTTACTGGGTAATACGATACCCCTTGGTAAGACTGGTTGTCAGACTTTCGGGCTTCTGACGACCCGTAACGACTGTCAAAGATCCACGAATAACAGCCGGGACCAACGGCTTAACGTGCTTTCCGAGGCACGGAGGAATCTCGATATGTAAAGATGGTCACCCATCCACTGACCAACCCCGGCAAGCGTAGCTTAACCTGACGGATTGACCCGTGCGGCTGTTATTATTTAGCCACGAGCTCCTCGTACAGAACATTATTTTTAAATTATTGTTTTCTTTCTTTTTGTAACTTTCTGTGCGAGTCCCATTTAATATCTAGTTTTTCTTTACTTTACGCGAGACTTAGATGTTGTAGAAGGCGTTTCTCCGTTCGAATGTTATGCATGACACATTCATCCTCGTAATGTCGGGGCCTCACCAACGTCAACGTCAATGCCCCGCATCGCCATAAACATCGCGGTAATTATTCCGATAACTATCGCGATAAATTGAGTGGCCACACTTGAACGCCGCCACCGAGTTACCGCCACGTTAATCGGCAATGTAAATACCCTTATAAAATTATGGCGATAAGTTGTGGCTACACCTAAGTACGGCCTGCGCCCATCATCCCGATAATCAACGGCATATGCAGTTGATGTGGCCCCGACATTATTAAATGTAATGACGTAAATCACTACTCGACTAACTTCTCATTACTTGACTGACATGCTATTTACCCGTATACCATGCCACAAAAGTACTCTTACTTAACTCTGAACACAATATATTATTTAATAGTACATTATTGCAAAGGCCGTGAAATAGGCAATTGCAGGTCGAGTATGAGTTTGAAGGCCGAGCCGTAGGCGAGGACTTCACTAATACGAGACAGGCAATTGCTATTTCCGCCGAGGCATATATAGTGCTTTTCTCAAAAGAATGCAGGGAAATAAAAGTAGGTAGTTAAGTTTCCATAATTTTTCAAGTTAGTGCCGTTTTTAATATGAACTGTACATTTCAGCATGGAATAAATTGTCCATAATGTAGATGGGTTTTTAGTTTTAGCAATCTCATTAAAATACGACAAAAATACTGTTTCAGAGAAAATGTTCACTTTTTTCTCGTTTTTCCAAATCATAAAATTATCAAATACTTAGGTACCTAGTTTCATGTATTTTTCTTTTGACTTCGCTGGAAGCAGGTTTTCCATTGCCAATTTGGCTTCTGATCTTAAATCTGTGGAGTACCTACAATCAATCTTCATTTCACTTTATATTTATTATGAATGTAAATTTGTTATTTACATACATAATACTTAAATATAAATTTTCAAATCAAGATGAATTTTCAGCTTTGCCGCCAATTTTCTATCTAACATCTGTGCCGAAAGGCATTTGTGGCTATCTATACAGCCACGTGAACGCAATTTATACTAAGCAAAGAGACTGCCATTGGTATGCCAAGAATGATAAAAGAGATCCAATGAAAGAGTATTTAACCCAGCACGCCGTTTCATACAACATTGCTGGAGCGCTCCAGCAATGTTGACATTGCTGGAGCGCTGTAATGTTCCAAATTCAAAAAACGCTCCTGCAATGGATTTGATTTTCTTTGACCGTAAATTCGATACTTCGCGTGTTCTTTATTCGAAAATAATGACAACATTTCCATGCATGTTTGAGAAAATGAACTTTCTCTACAGCCTTTGAAACATGCAATCCGTTGACAAAAACCGCCAGACTAATGAGTAGTTCTTTGCAATAATTTCCTCTCGACCCAGCAAGGTTATATTTATTATTGTTACACTTTCACTCAAAGACAATAGCCCAGCGGCGCGACGCGCGGCGGGAAGGTCATGGGTGCAATTTAGTCAACAATATTATTGTTTTATGGCTACAAGCATAAATCTTGCGAGGGAGGGCCTTGTGGCTAATTAATAACAGCCGCACGGGTAGATTGATCGAGTTAAGCTTCTCTTGTCGCGGTTGGTCTGTGGATGGGAGACCAACTGTACATACCGAGAATCCTCCGTGCCTCGGAAAGCACGTTAAGCCGATGGTCCCGGCTGTCATTCGTGGATCTGTCATCGTTACGGGTCGTCGCAAGCCCGAAAGTCTGACAACCAGTCTTATACCCAGTTACTGGGTAATACGATACCCTTTGGTAAGACTGGTTGTGGTTGTTGGGCTTCTAACGACCCGTAACGACCGTCAAAGATCCACGAATGACCACCGGGACCAACGGCTTAACGTGCTTTCCGAGGCACGGTGGATTCTCTGTATGTACAGATGGTCACCCATCCACGGATCAACCCCGGCAAGCGTAGCTTAACCTGATGGATCGACCCGTGTATCTGTTATTACTTAGCCACGAGCTCCACTCCTCCTCGAGTGTGATCATAGGTGAAAATCCACTATATCAAAACCCATAAAAATTCCCATTCCCACCCATCCACCCATTTTGCCCGAGCTGTACGTCTAAACTCTCAACTATGGGTCAGGGTGACGGCATTTGACCTAATTTAAAAATAATGACAATTCTCAGTCAACTAAACACTTCCTGTCATTTTAATTGACGCTACGGACGATTTAGTTTTTCAGTATTATAGGCACGAAAGCGTAGTATTTATTAGCTATTGTCCTGCCTACCTCGTTTATTAAACCGTGCGTGAAGATACACTAATGCGTGTAGCTAGCACATGATGCGTGACTGCAGTTAGCCTCAGTAATACCAGCGCTTCGTTGATTTTAGTAATTAAGTCATTAAAGCGAGGACGAAAATAATTACGATCATTAGCAATCTGTATCTAGAGTGAGAGGAATTAGTTAAATCACTTTTAAAAAGGAGAGTTTTACAAGTTAAGTAGGTATCACTACTAAGAAAAATCGGTGATTGCTGTTCGAGCGGTGATTACCACCATTTTTAGGGTCCCGTAGTCGAACAAAGAACCCTTATAATTTCCCCATGTCTATCGGTCTGTTCTTCTATCCACCGTTCTGTCACACCTTCGCGTAACATCTAAAGAAAAAGCATTTTATCTTGCCTGGAATTAATTCATCATTCTCCTGCCCTTATCCCAATTTATTTGGGGTCGGCGCAAATGTCTTTTTCTTCCATACTTCTCTATTAGTCGTCATCTCGGTAGCCACTCCCTTTCTAGCCATATCATCTTTAACACAGTCCATCCATCGTTTCTTTGGTCTTCCCCTACTCTTATAGCCCACATTCATACTCAAAACTTTCCTCACGACATTTTCCTCATTCCTCCGCATCACAGCCCATACCACGCCAACCGATTTCCACACAACAGAGTCACCGATGCCGCTTTAAAATTTCCTGTTATATACTCGTTTCTTATTCTTATTTTGGAAGTAAAAAGGCCATATATTTAATTCGGCGTCTAGTCTTAATTTCTAGACACTTTAGTAAAGCTTATGCAAATTAATTAGTCTTCCAACTGTGATCACAAATTCACAAGACCCTGATTTCTGCCTCTTTGTCTTCCGCAGCCATGAAGGAAGCTAAGTATTCGCCGCAATAGACCGTTATCAAGGCACAGGTGGTTGCTCCCGCCCGTTTACCCGATAACACTATCTATTCTGTGCCTCTTGCAAGTTGCAACATACGGGGCACTAACTAGGGTCACCTATTAATACTTCCATGGTTAATTTGTCATTCGTGGATCTTTGACAGTCGTTACGGTTACTCAGAAACTCGAAATTCTGACAAATAGTCTTACCAAGAGGTATGGTGTTACCAAGTAACTGGGTTGTGACGGTCAGATAGGTCGTTCCAAGTAAAATGCTGGTATTCAGCTGAATGGAAGCCGACCCTTACTTACATAGTTGGGAAGAGGTACATGATAATGGTTAATTTTAGTATGGTCACTTACCATAGTGCTAGCCGTCATGCTGAGTACCAGTTCGAAAGTTGGAAATTATATGGCATACACTTGAGAGATAACGAAATTGCAGTCTCCACCGGTGGTAAACACTTTCGATAAGATGACGTCTGCCTATTTGCCAACACACAAATCAAAACAAAAATTTAAATATTATTATTCTAATTACACAAAAAATAAACAATGATTGAATCCTAAATTATCCACACACGCTCATTTCAAGTTTAAATTTAATAGCACAGTTAAACAACAAAGAGTAGTTACAAACCGAGTTATTTGACCTTCTGTTTCAGCTGCACTGCACACCTATTGTTTGCTACCACCAAATAAATTATAATGTAGATAAATTAGGAATACTTTATCATCTCCACTTTTGCACTTTCCGCCATGTGTCATCGAATTTTCCAAGCTTATAGATTAGTTATCATGTTATCTATTTGAATAACTTATTAGTTCTGAGTCGGATGTGTGTGTTGTGATTGTGACAGATTTTCCTGTTGTTTTGTGATGGAAGCTGAAAAGTTTCATGTGTTGTACACGCAGTGGGAGTCTTTGAGTAAAGTTTTTATTGTCAGGTAATTTTTTGGAAATTTTTTAGGTGTATTATCATAAGTTATCAGTTATACGCACATCACGTAGTGATTAATCATCAATCTAATTTTGTTTATAGTATAGTTAAAATCTCGCTGCAGGGTCGGTCATAAATCATTCGAGTGTTTCGCTCTCTTTCCGACTCACGGGCCTCATGGGCAGGCCACGTCCACACGTAGTCCTATGCATTACTGCAGTAGATGAGTGATATCGATAGTTTTATATATTTATAAATGGGTGATAGAAATAAATACACATTTTTTTTTATTTTATTACCAAATTTACTACAAAGCATATTAAATATATAAACAAAAGGACGTATATATAAAACTAAAAATAGAAAATTAAAATTCTTCGTCTGAGTCATCGTAATGATTCTGTTATCGATAATGGCCTTGAGCGCGCGCAACTAGCGCACATCCCTACTCCGATTATGATTTATGACCAAGTCTGCAGCGAGATTTTAACTTTACTATAGTGTTGGTTGCCCTAGCTAGATAAAGGGCTTACCTACTTCAGTACTCATATAATATTGCCCATTATTTTTGGTGCCAGTAGAGTTGTACGGTTGTACCCATCTATCTTTCTTCTCTTCTCTATTATATAAAAGGTAAAAGTGATTGACTGATGTATCAACGCACAGCCCAAACGCTTGCTCTATAGATTCCAAATTTGACACGTAGGTTTCTCATGAGGTCTAGGGGTGCACTAAGGATTTTTCAAAATTCACGCCCTATAAAGGGCTGAAACAGGGGTCCAAAGTTTGTATGAAAAATCTTATTCCTTGAGTTAATAGACTTGAAACTTAGAACCCTAACCTAGGAAAAGCTAGTAACACAATATAGAGACTATGTGTTAAACTACTAATTTGAACAAAAGGTGGGAGTGGAGGGAACGCCCGCCCTAGGAAGACATACCTTATTGGTGATGTCCTTCAGAAGCAACCAGCGTGCGTGTATGACCTGGGAGCCTACTCCCTAAGCACGAAGCCCGTAGTTTCAGCCTTCGTCACGGGCGTTTCCTACTCCGTATCACCTACGGATGGATGATTGGTTCGTGGCCCGAACGAAGTATGAATGACAACATGCATTTGCCAGTTGTCCTACTCCCGATGTGTTTTTGCCCGTCCGAAAAATTTAACTTTTACACTTGTTTTGATGGATCGTAATGTCAGACGGACGGATGAACGGACGGACGGAAAGACGGATGGACTTAGGGAGTAGGCCCCCCGATGTATGAACTTAAACGAGGCGAAAGGAGTAAGGAGCGTAGCTAGGCGGCATTCTGTAGCTTCTGCCTACCCCCATGGGCCATGGGAAGAAGGCGTAAGTTTATGTATATGTGCGTGTACTAATTTGAATAGAGAATAGATTGACATGATCGAACGTTAAATGTAAAAAAACTTTTTTACAAAAAAAAACAACCGACTTCCAAAAAAAACACTACAAAGCGAAAAATAACTTTAATTTTGGAAGTCGGTGTCTTTGGATCTGTGTTTCAGTTTTTTGCCACCGACTTCCAAAATTAAAGTTATTTTTCACTTTGTAGTGTTTTTTTTTGGAAGTCGGTTGTTTTTTTTTTGTAAAAAAGTTTTTATTTCTCGCTTTTTAGTGGGTCTGTTTATAATTTGTATAAGTTACAATAGTCTAATGTCAATTGCTCATCACATGTTACAAAATATTGCTTTTCCCGATGCTGGGACGTTAACTGTTGAGGAGTTCTGCTGGTAAGAACCAGGAGAACTCCTCAACAACCACTCACCACACGCATTGTGTGACGAGCGGAGATTACTTAGCAACCATATTAAAGTAATCGAATCGTAACCCGTGAACTATTTCAATCAATCAATCAATCTGCCTAGCCTTTTCCCAACTATGTTGGGGTCGGCTTCCAGTCTAACCGGATGCAGCTGAATACCAGTATTTTACATGGAGCGACTGCCTGTCTGACCTCCACAACCCAGTAACTGGGTAATACTATACCCCTTGGTAAGACTGGTTGTCAGACTTTCGGGCTTCTGACGACCCGTAACGACTGTCAAAGATCCACGAATAACAGCCGGGACCAACGGCTTAACGTGCTTTCCGAGGCACGGAGGAATCTCGATATGTAAAGATGGTCACCCATCCACTGACCAACCCCGGCAAGCGTAGCTTAACCTGACGGATCGACCCGTGCGGCTGTTATTACTTAGCCACGAGCTCCTCGAGCACCCGTGAACTATTTATCATTGAGTAGTTCCGGTAGCCATCTGTGGTCTTCATCATCAGCTCCACTTCACCAAGTGGTGCTTTCCGAGAGCAAATGCACGAGCTAGTATAAAAAATACCCAAATCGCTATAGGTGTGCCTATAATATTTGAAGAGTTCCTTCGATTTCTCCAGGATCCCATCATCAGAACTGGATTTTGACAAAAATGGGACCATTTGGGAAGTATACCCTTTCCAACAAAAAAATATTTTTTAAATCGGCTGGCAAGCGACGGAGTTATGCGCGAACAAACATAAAAAAAAAATACAAACATCCGAATTGAGAACCTCCTCCTTTTTTAGAAGTCGGTTAAAAAATAATATTGCGTAATCATGTAATATAACTCAGGTGTAAAATAAGCAGTAGTAATACATCTAAATACACAATAAACAACATGTTCAAACATGAAAACATTACAAAATCTTATCAACAACATTCAGTAGCAACAATTTTCGCGGAAACATGCCGCTGTTTCCCGCATGGCAGGCTCGGTGATAAGCTGCGTATCTTACCCGTAGATCGACAGACTTATCAGTGACAGCAACCATGTTGTATTCAGCAGGCCATACCTTAGCAGCCAATTAGTAAATGTAGACCTCTTTGTGAGGGGCTCGATCGGGGAAGTGAAGTAGGTACTACCACATTGATGAATAAATATGGGAAGATATGGTACTCTCTAATGTCAATTAAACATTATTGGACTAGATACAATTACATGTAAACACACCCACACAACTACATTTCCCGGTGTCGTGCGTCAT